>OU896718.1:24233419-25695432 GCA_918026855.4 Phaedon cochleariae | reverse complement strand
TCAAATAGGGGATGGACGGATGTTATGCCCCGCGAAATACCATCTAAGGAAAATATTGAAATATTGAGAATGGAATTCATACCCGTTAAGTAAACATCGTTTGTCGGCAAATTTAGGATACTTAATATTTAATTTAATGACTCTAGATCAACCTTGAAATTGGTATCTCCAAGAATGCGCTAATTGAGACCGACAAACGAATATAATGTGATTTATTGTTATTGCCATATGAATCTATGAAATCACTTCAATGAGTAAACTGGAACCAAAAAACAAGAATGACGTAACTTGCTTTGTTGCTTTTGACTATAAAAACACTTCATTGTAAAAAATGGGAATTCAATTGATCATTACCTCTCGAGACGTCAACTAGTAAAGATGTAGCTCCAATAGAATCAGAATAGATCGCGAAGTGCATAGAAGTACCTATCTATAGTGGTTATTAGAATCAGTGCAAGTGTGAGAAAGAGATGATGGCAATTCTTTCAACTCCCAAGCAAGTTGGTATGTCTTTGTGGTTACATTTAACAGACTATAGAACTGAAAGTGCTTTTGACATTCAACATAACTTTCTAACGATAATATAATGGACATTTTAAAGAAACTAGTCAGTCAACCAATTAGTGTATAAGGGTTAGGATGTTGTTTAATGAATTAGACGTATAAGGGTTTTGCAAACTAACTTGATGAGAGGTATCGAAATAAGGGATGATTAGAGAAGTCTTAGATATTAGTATATGGGCTTAGAGTAGAAGTAGGGTTGAGTTCTGATACAGATAGTTTAACTGAGTGTATTCTTTCAAGAGGTTTATAGAGGGGAGTTTATTTGTTGTTTTGGAGAATATTAACGTTGAGTTGAGAGTTTTCATTGTAAGAAAACCTATGGTGAATTATTACTGGTTCACGATTATTGATTGTATATTGATTATTTTTGATTTTATGAGTTTATAGAGTGATTATTTGAGTGTTTAGATATTTTCTTAACTTTGAGATATAAGTGAATAGACATCAGAAGTTTGAGTTTCTGAATATTTGAATTTGTTAGGATTCTGATCGTGAATGTAGTTTATTTCTTTGATTATAGTATATTAACCCATTAGTGCATGAAGTTACTTTTTTTCAAATCTCTATATTCTGAAGATGTTTACTCATTCAAATATACCCAAAGAATGATAACTCATGACGAATAATTTTTTTTTACAACAGATTTTTTTTATATGACACGTCCATTTTAATGGACTCTATGCAAATTGGTTCATTGATGAAAGTGATCAGTAGGGAGTTTCAGTATTCATTTTTATTCTAGTACATATCCAGAACATGAAAAACTAAATAACATATCAATCACAATATTATCAATAATAATAATAATGATAATAATAATGAAAATTAAACATCATGATGACTTGATAAATTATGAAGCATCTCTCAGATGCAGTCCTATTTTACATATAAAATTGCAATTTTGTATACTCTACTGAATGGAATTCAGCTGATGGGTATATGGAAATGCATGATAACAAGAAATTATTTGGGATGATACTTCCAGACCTTTTTTCGGTGCTCCTCACACGATTCAGTGGAAGGAAATGTGAACCCGTTGAAGAAAAAGAGGAGTCGAACGAGTGGATGGAGTCGTGTCTATAGTTGACGTGCTGCAGTATAACATACAATCATTTGATGCTATAATATTCCTTTTCATAATGCAAAAATGTATATTATTTTCAATTTCATCAAAATCAGGATCAGAATAACGAAAGTCGCACGGCTGTTTGATAATTCCTTTAGAAATATGATTTATTATGGATTCACAGTTTGTAAATTCGAATAACTGCATTTCTGCCATCTTTTCATCTGGAGGCAATATAATATATGATTATCTGTTGATTGATCGATATCTGAGCCATTTTCCATATGTCTAAGAGGTGTTGCAAGAATGATCTACAAAAAAATCTTGATGACCGATATGCATAGAGTCCATTATAATGGACACAACACAAAAGCAATATTTTGAGTGTCTTACAAAAAAAATAATTATTCGAATTACCTTATAGGTTCATAAACACATGCATATAATGAGATCTTGAGGGATATGAGATTCTGAAATTCATTATACTCCGTTATAATAAATACTTACCCTCCTTGTCGGGTGCAATACAAATTGTTATCCATTTGATCACGTGCAGAATATTGTCGATATACAAATTCATGAAATAAAAGCGATAGCTAGTTGTTGTTGAACTACACTTATAGTTCTGGCGCATGAAACATTCAATTCCTGCATCATTGACGTCACAAAAAATTAGACAAGGAGCGTCCATTATAAGACACATTATGCACTAATGGGTTAAATATCTATTTGTTTTTCTCCTGCATTCTGCCACCATCATAGTCCGAACCCACACAATTTAATATCTGCTGTAGATTCCACACCCTGTATAAACATACCAGCCGCTCGGTATATAATCTGACAACATCTCCCTTATACAGGGGTGGATCAACACAGGTGCATCGAAAAAAAAAATACTCACCAGGCAGAGGTAGTAATTATTCCTTGTAGGTATCATTATTTGGATGAAAATGAAGTATTCCTATCATGTTTGATCGCGGCAGTCCTGTGTTTGAGCCTCAGAAATGAATTTTGAAGTTCAAGGGTGGTGCATCGTTGCATCGAAAAAAAAAGAAAAAATACTCAGCCGGCAGAGGTAGTAATTATTCCTGGTAGGTATCATTCTTTGGATGAAAATAAAGCCTTTTTATGATGTTTGATCGCGGCAGTCCTGTGCAGATAGCCTCATAAATGAGTTTTGAAGTTCAAGGGTGGTGCATCGAAAAAAAAAAAAAATACTCAGCAGGCAGAGGTAGTGATTTTTTTGGTAGGTATCATTCTTTGGATGAAAATGAAGCCTTCTATCATGTTTGATCGCGGCAGTCCTGTGCTGAGCCTCAGAAATTAATTTTGTAGTTGAGCGTGCTGCATCGAAAAAAAAAATACTCAGCAGGCAGAGGTATATATAGTGATTATTCCTGGTAGAAATCATATTCTTTAGAAGGAATTAATGCGTTTCCATCATGTTTGATAGCGGCAGTCCTAGGGGCAATGAGCCCTTTAAAGGATACCTATATATTATTTTTCTTAATTAATAACAGTGACGGCTCGTGCCCTCAGAACAGCTGGTGTGAAGATAGCACCCGAAACTCAGCGGCCAAAATCACGAAAATACCCGATTGACCATTGGCGTACGTCAAATGAGAACAATTTGTGTGAACTTAGCACACTAGCGTCTGCGGACGGCCGCAAGTAATAACTCCGGTGGTGGGGGGAAATATTGCATCGCGTCAGAGAACCATTAGAAGCTACAACTCGACAAGAGCGGAGCGACTAGCGTTGCAGCGCACCAAGAAATTTATAAAAGATCGTCTTTTTGATAGGCTTATAATGCTACATAAGGGTAAAATTCCAAGCAAAGTACAAACTTTGAGGAAAAGGCATGTAGCAAGTTTGCAGCTTGATTCAGAACAAATCATTGAGGACACCAATATTGGATGGAAAATATGTTCAACTACGAACCCCACAGAGGTTTATTCAATTCAAGAAAACATGGCTGGGTGCACGTGTAATATCGTATGTACAGATTGTAATACATGCATTCATAAATATATATGCACATGTGTTGATAATAGTATTAAATGGAATATGTGCAAACACATACACCTACTTTGCATGAAGAAAGGTAGAGTCGAACAACAAATTGCATCGGAAATACCAAGTACTTCATCATCCGATGAAGAAAGAGAACTTCAAATCGTTGAAGCAAGTGAGGATGATTTTCAAAAGAAAATGCTCGTGGCCGAATTGAGCAGGAAACGTAATGAAGAGACACGATTGATGAAAGCGAAACAGGAGTTTTCCAATGCTATGCAAATTTTGTTTGATGACGTAGGTTCTTTCGAAGAACTGGATATTTTGAAGAAAATTTGTGCGCCTGCAAAGATTACAATCGATGCATTGCGTAGGTCTAAGGAAAACGAAGTTACCTTTCAATCAACTCCTGATAGCGACATTCTCAACCTGTGAATAAATTAATTTTTCCACAAAGGCGCCTTTTTTCAACAAAGAAGAAGAAAACTTCAAGAAGGGAGAGGTAAATTACAAAACCCGATGGAGAACAGTCGCAGACAATTGCCTTGAATTTGATACTAGACAGCAAATTATAATGATGATTTGATTCACACTACAGGGGTCTTCACGTATACAGGGTGGCCCACGGTCGATGGTACCTTAGACGTATACGGAAAACGGTACATTGGATTATCCTGAAAATTTGGCTACTCTACAGTACAGTACAAAAATACAGGATGGTCCAAGATTCAGAATTTTGATCACCCTGTATCTGTTCCAATTAAATGTCGGTAGATATTTAATCGAAAGTTAAGATAGGGACATGGAAGCCGTTTTGACCAATATGATGAATAGTTTCGACACAAAAAAATCCTAAAGTTGAAAAATCTCGATTTTGAACACCCTATATCTCTGTAATAATTCCTGCTAGACCCCAAGTATGATGCATTGATGAAATCAGCTCTTCAAGAAGAATCTAAAAACGCAATAAAATACAGGGTGTTCCATTCGAAATAACAAAGATGGTGCTACTTTTTGGTGAAAGTGGCAACGCTGCATCGCTGAAAATATTTTGAATCGTTAGATCACAGACGCTTATTCGAGTAGCCAAATTTTCAGGATAATCCAATGTACCGTTTTCCGTATTCGTCTAAGATACCATCGACCGTGGGCTATATTGTGATCCCCGCGCCCATTAATATTTTCATTCAGAATTTTTTTTTGAAATTTATATTTTTATTGTTCCTCTATATTTCGAACGCACATGCACTATAACAGGATCTTTAGTTCATCGATGTATATCTGAAAAGAGGTGATAGGTAAGAACATTTATTTCAACCATAATACAAAGTATTAGGTACGCATTTAGAGACATCATAGTTTTCCCGAATTTTACCAAATTTGATGAATAGGTCGATATAAATTAATATAATGAATGTTTTGTCAAATTTTTTATTCGATTGTATTTTTTTTTCTTGAAAAGTTGAATACCTACGTGTTTCATCGATATTGATTTCGTAAAATGAGATCTGAAAGTGATAAAAACATTTTTAGCTTGTTATATAAATCAATCAATCTGAAATTTGGGGTAAAGACACTGCGTGATGTGATCTATTCTTTTAAAATATTTTGAATTATCTGTCATTTTCCGGTTGAACAGGAAATAACAGTAACTTCGTTTTTTTATAGAACACCCTGTATATCATTGCATTCTTTAAATTCTCCCTTATGAGCTGATTCCATTAATGTATTATACTTGGAGTCTACAGCGGGAATGATTACAAAGATATATAGAGGGTGTTCAAAACCGAAATTTTTCAACTATTTGTATAGTAGGGGTGGGCAAATTTATCGATGTATCGATAATTATCGATAATATCGATAATATCGCTGACACTATCGTTAATATCGATAATTATCGATAATATTGATAATTAAATATAATATCGATAAACCGATAATATCGGTACATTGTGATTATCGATAATCGATAATCCAAAATCACTATCCCCCACCCCTACCATATAGGATTTTTTTTGTATGGAATCTATTCAATTGCTAAAAACGGCTTACATGACTGTGTACCTCAACTTGTGATTCACTATCACTGACGATTAATTGGAACAAATTCATGGTTATCAAAATTCTGAATCTTGAACACCCTGTATTTGTTTCAGTTAACTGTCAGTAGGTCTTCATTCAAAAGTTGAGAAAGGGACATGAAAGCCGTTTTGACCAATAATGAATAGTTTCGACAAAAAAAAACCAAAGTTGAAAAATCCCGATTTTGAACACCCTATTTATCTGTAAGTAATCATCTCGGTAATCATGTCCGCTAGACCCCAAGGTCCCCAATAAGTGTAATGTATCGATGAAATCAGCTCTTCATACCTATTATCCACCGCCTCCTTCCAGGTATACGTCGGTGAATCGAACACCTTGTATATTTTGCAACTATTTTTGAGTATATTCTTGTGTTTTTATTTTTCAAATATACATATATGTACATGTAGCAATTGATGTGTATATTTTTTTACCGTTTTCGGAGATATATATATGAGCTATATAGACTCTCTGCGATGACCACGTCATTCTGATGATCATGTACCAATTTTGGATTTTCAAATGGAATACATTCTGTACATTATTCTATCACTGATTATGGGTTGCAATTACGATACCACAAATATACTGACAATATATCAACTTACTTGCCATTATCACTAGTCTTATAATTAGTACATAATTAATTAAAGAATGAATTTATTCAAATATTCAGTCTCTTTATTCATGATGTGAACTTAAATGCTTGAATGAATAATATTGTATTTTATGAATCTATAATAGATATATCCCAATTTTATTTTTCATTTTATGGCCTCAATCTCCAAATCCTCATATCAGTATTCAAAGGGTTAGTTTTGTGTTGGCCGGGATTGGCGCAGTGGAAGAGCGTCCGTCTCACGACCGCAAGGTCGTGGGTTCGATTTCCAGCACGGGCAAGGAACTTTTTTTCAATATTTTATTTACGAATTAAATATTGTGAAGTTTCGGAGCATCGGCTGGAGATAGTCCTGCACGATTCGCTGTTGCGTTCCAATTAACAGTGCTGCTCCTAAAGTGGCGCATGGAGTTAGTAACAAAGCCTACACAGAACACGCAGAAAGATATGATGATGTGGTTGTGAGCATCAGAGAAGAAGTAGGACGGTGTATGTAGGTGGGTGTGGAAAAATACCAGCTGAGCGTGAGAGCGAGCCAGCTGCTTAAGTAGACCTCGGTCTCGGGGGTTAACGATGATAGATAGCAGGCCTGCCACTGCGCATATGGTAGTGAGTACATTACTAGCCTACAAAACACAGCTGAAAAACTCTGAAAAGAGAGCTGATGGGCGGTGCCTGAAAAGGAACAAGAGTCTCGAGATCATACCCGTGTGTTCACCGAACACGCTCGATCGTTACCTAAGCGGTGGGGAGACCGAGACGTAAGCACTAAGCAGGCAGTCATGATACAATGAGTGGGCAGGCAGCTTCTAGCTTCTCTCATGCTGTCTTTGTTTTTGTAGTACGGGGTGGGCCACCAACAGTTTTCTTGATCACATTTCAACATTTTTTTTTCGAATTAATAAGAAACATTTGATAGGCATCAAGTGATCTACTGCGACCTATCAGATAATGAAAGCGATGATTTGATTTGCAATAATTCGCTATGTCCGAGGCTATGTCACGACGAGTCCTACATCCTACATGTAAATAGCGAACCACTCATCGAAAATCATGAAACTATATGTACATATTATATGCTTATGTTTTGTTGGCGAGGACGCTCGTTTTTATTCAAATTATTTTCGATAATGTTCATCTGCTTCACTAGAAATTATTATTAGTAGTTATGTAGTACTCAGTAGTATAGTAGTAGCAGCTTTGTTATTCAAAATGGAACACCTTATATTTTATTACATTTTTCGATTCTTCTAATTGAGCTATGATTTCGTTGATCAAGCTCGAGATTTTTTTTGTATCGAAACTATACCAATACCTATATTGATTTGTCAAAATGGCTTTCATGTGTCCCTATCCTAACATTCTATTTACTATCTACTGATGCCATTTAATTGAAACAAATACAGGGTGGATCAGATTTCAGAATTATATAAAAGAAGTACTATAGTATGCCTACTAAAAAAATATATATATATTTGAAATAAACAAAACTAATATATCACATATAAAAACACACTCTAATATTCAACATAAAATGAAATTCAATCCCACTGGATGTATTTGAAAATATAAACAGTGTGCATGTCACTTCTATAATGGAATATCAACCCGTATATCTAACGTAACTGTTCAATTTTAAGGAGCGATAGATATATATATACCATAACTATGACCAAAGTGAGGTAATCTTCAGTGAAAAACACTGCTCTGGTCATGGACCCACCAACATTTCCGGAAAATGATATTAGGAGGCAAGATAGGTTAAAAATCACTTCGGATTCGAAATCAGGACGTAACCATGTACCACGAAAACGAAGCAAGTTTAGGACACATGTTTATATGACCTTTATTCATCATATTATATCACAAGGAATCACCCCTTGAATTATTTCGGTGTTATTTAGATACACCCTGTATAGATCATTCTTCATCCCAACATTTTTCCCATAGCGAAGTTCAGCAAATACCGATGGCGAGAGCACTATGTTTATTGATTTGATGTCTACCTATAATATATGTATGTAAAACAAGAAGGCACAACTACTAGTGTTCCGTTTCGAAGTACATTAAATTGACAAATTTGACTTCAAAATGATTCAGGCACGCGCCAATATTCATAACGTAGTTACTGCTGCCCGTTTACGTTTCCACACCGCTTAGGGAACGATCGGGCGTGTTCGGTGAACACACGGGTATGATCTCGAGACTCTTGTGAAAAGGATGTTAGCCAGCTCTCTTGAGCGAACCACATCAGTCATTGAAAACACTTTGGGTTGGCAAAAAGGTCCCATTGGGGACTTGTTGCTGACGTGGAAACGTCCCCCACCAGTACCAGTACCAGTACCAGTAGTTTTGTGTTATTAGACTTCTAATAACATGTTGTGTAATCAGCCGCGCGTCGTTATTATAGGTGATGGGCACAGTTGATGTTTGCCCGCATCCGCGTCTCGCTTGGCGCGGTTCTCCCACGATGAACACAGCTTCCCCTACCACCGGAGTTATTACTTGCGGCAAAGGTGGACTTGCGGCCGTCCGCAGACGCTAGTCGTTGGAAGCTGGCATCGGCTAGGGTCCCTTGAGGGAAATAAGTGTTTGTGAAACTTCCCCATTATATACCATTATATACCTAGTTCCATCTACTAGATTTTTGACATTTGTTGTTTTTTAGGTTATATTGAGGTCACTGGCGTATCATACGTAATTTCTATATGGAATTCCTGATTCAACTATACCAAAATATAGATAAACAATCCTCTAGTTTTAGACTTCACTACTCCAGCATAATTTTTGCGAGGTATGAAACATATGAATTGTACTGAAAGCTCAATATATTCCACCAAAAGACTGTTTTAAGACTGTATATACAAGGGTTGACTGAGATGACTGAATGAATTCTAATTTTGAACTGAGCAGTAGTTTATCTATGAGCTGAATGAGCTGAGCCTTATGATTGAGAAATGGTGAAAACCTCGATGTGAGTTTCTAAACTATTGTACTCATGTAATTAATGGTTGCTAAAAATATTTTCATAAATCCAACTCGAAGAAAAATTGATGGAGTGACTAATATCACACTATTGTATAAAACTTCGTCAAGGACGAAAAGTGGGCTGATAAAAAGTACCTAATACGTAAAAGATGTGCAGGAAAATAAAGAATAGAATATACTTCACCCTAGAGTCCCTGTATGTATTTGACACTTTTGCTTTAATGAGAGTACGGACACTAAGATGGCCAAGCAGTGACAGAAGGCATAACCCTAAAAAATTTGAAATGACATGAGCAATTTGGCGGGCACTGACAGTTCATGAACGTACATGACATTAAATTATTTGAAAATTCAGGTTTTCAAAAATTAATTGTGTAGTGGAGAATTGCAAAAATGGAAGCGAGTCCTTTCATTTATTCCATTTCTCCCATTCTAACCAACAACAGTTACAGAAATGGAAAAAAAAATATGGAGCGGCCACTATGGAAATTGAATTCAGGTAGCAAGATTTGCGAAGTAAGTACCTACTCAATATTTGAATTTTTCGATTGAATATGATGCATATTCAAAGGGAAAATATGATTTATAATTTCAATTTCAACATTATAGGTGCACTTCAAATGTGAAGATTTCATAGTGGAACATACCATCAAATTGAAAGAAAATGCGGAGCCCTCATTCCATCATCAGAAGGATTATCGAAGACATTCCTTATCGAATTCAGGACAATTTTTACGAGGAAAAATTCAAGTAGAATATCAAGATGAAATTAAATGTATTTTGGATGACAAACAAGAAATAATCGAAGATTTAGAGAGAAGATATGCCGAAATTCAAAATTAATGATGAAAGATACAGAAAAAAAAAATCAAAGAAAAGGACGAACATTTGAAAAATAGCTTGAAGCAAAGAGATTCTGGAACTAGACTGCAAGTTACGAATATTCACAACTATTATAAGGAAATAATTTTAGATCTTCAACTATCTCATAAAAAATCTTTGGAACAGTGTGAGCAGGAAACTGCTAATTCAAGAATACAGGCAATTTTGAATCGACTCAAGACCCAACCTGTGATGCCATATTACCCTTGGTATGGAGTAATATTACAATATGATATTACAATGCATTTTTACTTGTAATCTTTTGATGTGTGGAAAAATGGCAACGAGCGACTCTGGACACAAAAATATATTGTGTAAGCTCTAACGTGCAGCCATCGTCTTTCAGCTAGACGCGATGGTTATAAGATTGTGAGCATTCAAATTTTATGTTGCCATATTACCCCACTCTACTCTACCATTATTTGAAATTTTGTATTCTTGTCATAGGATATACTATTCTTGAATTATAATCATTATACTTTTATTTGTCGAATTTTCTGATCGTTCATGCCCTATAAAGTGTCTTAGTATGTTATGAGAATGAATATAAGTTTGTTAATTGGTTGAATTGTTCTTCCCATTCATTTACATCCTGCCCATCAGAACTGTCTACTTAATCCTGACTCTATCTATTGAAAAACTAGTGCATCCTAAAATCGAATAAATTGAAGTACATATACCCTTTGTTAAGTATATCGAGAAATACTTTCAACAAATTGATTTACAAACTATGACCCCTTTTCGCCAGTGAGATGAGATGCCACTTCTTTATGAAAGATATATGGATGTACCCTTCACCGCGGCAGTAGAGAATAGAAGATCCGAAGTGCATGGAAAAGCATATCCATGTCTTTGTTCAAAAGTCATTTTGAGAATTTGGGGTTATACCTTCCGTCACTGCTTGTCATAGTGTCCGTACTCTTATTACAACAAAACTGACAAATATATACAGGGAATTATACATACAGGGACTCTACTTCACCCCGATGTTATATATATGATTCTTCCGTCTCCCTTGAATAAAAAGTCATTATCAAATAATTTATTGATGAAAGTAACAAACAAGTAGGTATACGCAGTATAACTTATTATAGGCACGTTATTTTCACTCTTGCATCCTACAGATTTTATATATGCGGTAGAGTAATAATTATATAAACTCATGTATTTCGCCATATTGGATCCGTCATCTTGGATTTTCCAATTTTGACGAAACAATCATTATCTCCTACCTCGAAAACCCCCAGATATCAATTTTGAATAGAATCGGATCTTCATTACAAAACTTGTTTGCCATATGATCTTCCCCAACAAGTAAATACCCTGTACATACCTATTATTGTTTTGAATGATTTTCTGTAGCGCCCATGGATGTGACGTGACAGCAATGTCAGGGATGCCAGTAGACAAAACTAAAGTCTCTAGATCATTAAAAAAGAATGCAGCTATGATCTGTCCGTACCCTGTTAAGATGACTTTAACGTAAATTTCCATCAAGGGACCCTAGCATCGGCCAGCGGAGCTTGGCCGAACCAAAGTTTGCCGAACCCAGGATATGCCGCGTATACGCAAGAATTTCGACTTCAAGCGGGGGATCCGTATGCGACGCGTCCACTGAGACATGAAACCTCCGATCGGCCGGCCGACTGCAGTTGTAGAGTAATGTAATAAGCTACGCGAGCGTTTCAACTTGAAGCGGCGTTTTGAAGATTTGAAGATGGGATTACCAGATATCGTAGGTCCTGAATTAGTTCGTGATTTTCGGTGTATATTCGGATGGCTTACTCAAAGGTTTCAGTGCACGAAATTCAAATAATAGTGGCATAACATAACACTCATAACAGTAGCATACGAATAATGAAAACAGTTTCGAAAAATAATTTTATTGATCAAATAATTCAGCAGTTTTCTCCAAATTATTTGGTACGGCCCGGCCGACCCTGCTGTCCCTGACGAGCCGTCACTGATTAATAATGCGTTGTGTTACACCACCACATACTTTTGTCAAGGAGAAAATATTAAGTAAATACTTGTATATTTGCTAGGTGTTCATATATATACAGTATGATGCAAATGTATGGAATAAATTCGTCATTTCAGAAATGGGCGACATTTAAAAAAAATCCAAAAACACGTGAGTTCTAATTTTTGAAGCCTCATCTCATGATATTCATATGAGAGATGTCACGTCACCGGTGTTGGAGTAATGACGTAATGGACGTTTTTTTCAAATACAAACAGGGGTCATGTGACACCTCCTTTGAAAGGTCTACTGATCGTCTATCCAACAGTCAAAATTTTGCATGAGAAGATTGAAATTAAAATGGATTATCATTTGATTAACTGAATCTAGCAGAGGTCTGCTACTGAGAATTGAACATCGAAGGGTCGTCGTCTTGTCAAAAAAATACATCGAATAAAAAAGTTCTAAACTCTAGTTTTTGATTTTTTTTCGAAGGTCATCTTGTTTGGAAATGAATTTATTCCATACATTTGCATCATACTGTATATGTTTATTCCACAATAACTGTAATAATTGTTATGTGAATAGGAATCATAATATTATTAATAATTTTACAGACAGAAAAATATTTTCGAGGTCAGCCACTGTTCATTCGAGATCTTTGGAATTGGAAATTCAGCGGCCAATGGTTTGCCAAGTTGACACCCTGAAAAAAATATCTGGTGCGCCACTGGTCCTTCGGGTAACTTCGGAAATTTTGGCCGCTGGCCAGGGTCTGCCAGTTCACACCGATGAACTCATATTACTCTGTAAGTAATATGAGTTCTGTGTTTCACACCGCTTTCCTGTCGCCTGCTTGTCTCTTGTCAGTATGTGATCACGATCACTGATCAGTTATCTATCACTGGTCAGTGTGTTCTGTGGTTGTTTTGTTGTTGAGTTGTTTGATATGTCAGAAAAATATAATACAATAATATTATAATAATATTACAATTTCAATATTATTTTCATTTAACGGGGCGAATCGAATGCCCAACTTTAAACAGTGCACAATGTAGTTATTTCTATTTGGGACAGTTTGTCATCAATGAAACAACTACATTAAAAATCCAAAGTGAGTACACCAGAACTTGAGATTTATGTTTGCTGACATTTGAAGAATCCTAATTGCATTTTTCAGTTCGTTATGGAGGATAGTTTGAGTGTTAAATCGAACGAATCAATAGCAACTAGTGAAGAATTCGATTTTGTTGGAGATAAACCAGGTGCAAGCAAAACACCTACACTTGATTTCAAGAACGGTGATTTGAATGAACTAACAAACGCACTCACAGAAGTTTTACAAGAACCAGATAACAATATGAATGCTGTTATTGATCATGGTGCTACAAAAATTGGTCATAGTACCTTTTATGGAAGTCCAGTAGAACTAGGAAAAGACCCTCTGAGCTTGGACGGTTTGTCTCCCACTGAGAAACAGGATCCAATGAAACCTGATGCAAGTTCTGAGGAAGAATACAGTAGTAAGAATTTTTTATTCATAAAAATGTCATTGGGATATCAGGTTCACTTTGGTTCTTTCATGGCTCTTCTCAGGGCCATTCCCAAACCCCTTCACTGTTGCAAAATTTATATAGCTGCACTTGAGCGAATTATTCTAGAATAGGGCTGAGAAAACTCCAGAAAACCCAAACATGCAACCAGGGTCATAACTAGGGTAGGGGCTATGGTAGGGCAAAGGAGGCAACTGCCAATGGCTCCAGCCTGAAAGGGGGACAAAAAAAAATTGATTAAGTTTGAATGAAAGAATTGCTTTAGAATTCATTGATGATATATTTAATATATTTTCTCCAAGTAATTTTAATTAGTTAAAATTCAAACTCTTTGAATTATCCATGAAAATTACTTGGAGAAAATATATCTGAATATTATTGATATAGCTATACAAATATTTCTCTTTATTCCTGTTACTGGTTCTTCTTGTGAAATAAGATTCAGGAAACAAAAACTAGTGAAGAGTTTTTGAAAGTACATACCTATTATTATGGAAATTGTTCCTGCATTTTTTGTGATTAGTTTGATTATTGATTGAGTAACGTACCTACCGGGTGTCAATGATTCTATTAGACAAGTCATAACTTCTAGACCATAAGGTGTATCAAAATGAGTTTTGGTATAGGTGAATGGTATGTGAAGAGGAGAGTTGTCACATATTTTTCACTTTTCGGTCACTTCCGGTTTCACCGGAAATAGCTCCGGTTCTAAATTCCTACATTTTTTATTATTACTTCTGAAGAATTACCTCCCGATGTATAGGAACGTTATTCTGTCACACCCTGTATTTATCAGTATAAGACTTCAGATTTTTGTTAGAGTTGTAAGAATATTCATTCATTTCATTATTTGGGACTACCACATGTTCCTGTACTTTGAGATCTTGTTCTGAAGGATTTTTTTTTTGCAAAAGTGCCTTACTTTTTATAGGGGACGCAAATTCGCAAATTCACAACTTCACCACGGGCGCCATCTAGTTACAGCTATGCATGCAGTAATAACTACTGGACAAACATCTACTGATTCTTGGGCAGTATACAGTTTGTCCACTTTAAGGACTCACCAGCTTCATAACCACCCTTACCCTCATCACCACCCTCATTACCATAGGTATTTGAAATGTCCATCCAACAAGAGAGTTATTTTATTTTATTTCAAAAAGTACTGTGAGGGATTTTTATTTCATATATAATACCACAAGTGATAATATTTTGCCGGAAATATTTGGTGATTGTTTAATATTTTGCCGGAAATATTTGGTGATTGTTACGACAGCTTGTTGCCTAGTAATTTCATGAATGACATTGTTATCAAAACTACGAGCCGTAGGCGAGTAGTTTTGGATCAATGTCATGAGCGAAATTAGAGCAGCAAGCTGGAGTATGTCAATCGACGAATATTTCCAGGAAAAATAGTATCACCAGTTGTATTTGTATGACTATTTCATTATTGAATGAGACAATATATATATATATAAGAAATAGGAAACATAATTTAAGTATATTCCGACTCAACCTGCAAAGAAGAACATAATGATAATAATGAAATACAGAATTAAATTTTTAAAAAATTAACTACCTACTTATTCACAAAGTGGAATGTACAATTTTGATAAACAGTATTTTTTTCACTATCTTGGAGATGGTTGCTCTTAAAGGAGTGTATACAATAATTGCTATGCAATTCAAACAAAATAAATTGAATTTATGTGACATGAAATAATTAAAAAAAAAAGATATCTTCGCCGAGGGGCTCGAACGAGGGGTAAATCACATGGGAAGTCCGGTGTACCCTAGACGGGAATTCCTTGGGAAGTCTGGGAATTCTTTGGGAAGTCCGGGAATTCTTTGGGAATTCCTTAGGAAGTCCGGGTATTCTTTGGGAAGTCCAGGAATTCCTTGGGAAGTCCGGGAATTCCTGAGGAAGTCCGGGTATTCTTTGGGGAGTCCGAGGAATTCTTTGGGAAGTTCGAGAATTCTTTGGGTATTCTTTGTGAATAACTTGGTAGTCCCAGCAATTTTTAGAAAATTGCACAGTATTTTGCTTCAAGACCTACTTTGTTGATTTTTTTTTGACGGAGAGGTACCGCGAGCACCGAGAGTACCTTGTCCCACTTAGAATATCATATGTTAGTCGAATTTTCATTCTCTTCAAGGTTTCCCGTTGGAATCCTGTTAATTATTCGGAAAGATGAGAAGATCGAGAAAAATTTATTTTTTATTGAACATTTTGAGTTCTGTCTGGCGATCGATTTTTCGACGACTTCCCGATATCCAATCATGCTGAAATTTTACACATATCTTTTGGTCTGGTCAATATGGGTATTATCAGATTCAATACGGTTATTATAAAGTAGAATACAATTTATAACAAAGCTTGAAATCCAATATGGCTGCCGACAAAAAATTTCCTTTTTATACGAGTGTGCGGAAAGTTACTTTACCCCACTAGTGCTGAAAAGTTACTTTTCGCCACGATTCTTGTATTGTTGAAAATGGGGATATTTATGACTAACTAAATGATCTATGTAACTATCAAAATATCGTTTATTAAAAACTTTTTTTTTCTCAAATAATAATAATATGGACAAAAACACTCGTGGAAAAACATTATACCTTACTCTTCTTGCGGCAAATGTCTTTTCCACAATTGACGGCTTGCCCGAACTCCGCCCCGCGTCGTTCGTGCAATAGCCGTCGCGTGCGGTAAAGTACTACTTTTCGCACTTGTTTGGTAAATAACTACTGAATTCGTTCACAATTCCCTCGACATGGGTACCAAATAAGAGAGAATGACAAGTAGAATACAAAAACCATATGACACTACTTGAAATCCAATATGCATGGGGCCGACACAAAATGTAAATGTTAATAAATTTCATTGAACACTCTGAAATACCATACAGGGTGTGCCTAAAAGGTCTATACAAAAAATACCACATATTCCTCAGACCACAACAATTGAATTATATCAAATCTACCTACCTAAGTATAAAATTGCTCAGTTTGGGCGCTAAACGGCTCTGGAGAATTTTGTACCTACGTTGACATAGCTTTATCAAGCAATAAAACCCATATCATGATAATGATCGAAATTATGATGAATATCATTCCATGCTAGGCGTAGAATTCAATTTTTTCAGTAAATAAACATCTAGAAGGTACTCTTGATAAAATTCTATTACTCTCATGATCTCGAAAAAATTCGTAATTCTAGTAATTCAAAACATGTTGTCTACTTGTCTAGCGCTCTAACCGAGGCTCAAACTAAGCAACTTTGTACTGAAGTAAGTTTGCTTGTATATTTCGTATTGTTTTGGTCTGATGAGGAATATTAAGTATTCTTTTGTGAATACATATTAGGGACAGCCTGTATATCTTTGCAATTCGGACAAACGAGTTCACAGAAATATAAGTATGAAATTTAGCGACTTACTATGAGCCGATCTATAAACTGTAGAGTTAGTTTCATAAACAATCTTGATATAGGGGCCAAAACTTTTATTGCTACAGACATGTGGCATAGAGAAACATCCCGAGAAACATTTTGAAGTTTTTTTGCACAAAAGCTGAAAAAATACAAAATTCTCCTATTCAAAGATGTATACAATAATACAGGTAGGTATTGGAGAAATATCATCATTTACTTTATTTCAACCTTCGCTTCATTTCCTTATATTTTTGTACAATGATAGATCGATCATTTTCATTGATTGACATTTTATTGCCGATTCCTAGATACAGAAGGTTGACGTTTTGTGCACGAGAAATAATACCTAGTAATTTTTGAATGTATGATGAATTGAC
The DNA here is from genome assembly GCA_918026855.4 of Phaedon cochleariae. Taxonomy (NCBI): domain Eukaryota; kingdom Metazoa; phylum Arthropoda; class Insecta; order Coleoptera; family Chrysomelidae; genus Phaedon; species Phaedon cochleariae. The sequence continues at coordinate 25,677,895 of OU896718.1, read as the reverse complement.
ATTCATCATACAGGACGTGGAAAGTAATTCTGAATTGATATTTTTATCACATGGAGAATGCGAATTCTCAATGTATTTCTTTATATATATACAGGGTGTTTCGAAATTCGACCGACAACGTTTGACAGGTGATAGCCCTCGTGATTTCATAATCATTGAGATAGGAACATTCGGTCTTCAAGTGTTCAGTTCTCGAGATACAGGGCGTTGAAGTTGAGAAATGAAAATAGTTGTTTCGCAATATCTCAAGAATAATTGAATATAATGCATTCAACTTCGGTATATGGTTTCATCTTTGAATGGGCCATTTTTTGACCTGGAAGCCATTCCGGACATTTTGTCCAGTGGTGCCCTACAGGGGGTTGTGGCATTTTTTCCTTCCATATTTTCTACGCCACTGATTGAATTTCGATTATTTCCAATTCCTCGAATTCATTGTTCAATTTTGTTCAGAAAATGCATCACCTTCAACTGAGCTGAAATAAACAGTTTTCGAGATATTCGACCCAAAATAGAAGATTGCATAGTAATATTTCATCATTTTCAGTAGTAGAAAATTGCAAAAATATTTTTCTGGTGTTGAGTAGATTAGATACTATTCAGATCTCATTCCATAGCTGAACAGAAATAGTTATTCCACACATGAAGAGAAAACAAAAATTTTCGTAATTTTTTACTACCGAGGAAGATGAAAAATTACTATGCATACTTCTATTTTGGGTCAAATATCCCGATAACTGTTCATTTTAGCTCAGTTGAAGGTGATGCATTTTTTCAACATAACTGAACAAACAATTCGAGAAATTGGAAATAATTGAAATTTCATCAGTGGCGTAGAAAATATGGGAGGAAAAGTTATCACAACCCTCTGTAGCGCATCTCTGGATAAAATTCTCGGAATGTCTTTCTGGTCAAGAAATTAATCAGTGAAAGATGAAACCATATACCGAATTTGAATGCATTATATTAAATTATTCTTGAGATATTGCGAAAAAACTATTTAAATTTCTTAACTTCAACGCCCTGTATCTCGAGAACTGAACACTTCAAGACCGTCTGTCCCTATCTCAGTGATTATGAAATCACGAGGGCTATCACCTGTCAAGCGTTGTCGGTCGAATTTCGAAACACCCTGTATATATCCATTTTTTTGTGTTCATAAATATATCTGAGAATGTTCATTTCAAATACCTAGTAAATTATTTCAACTCTTCTGATTGTTTTTTTACATAAACTTAGTCGTCTGATCTCTCGAATTTTTCCTCTTACTTTCAATTTGAATATAACAAATCTTTGCCATTTTCAATCTCTCAACTATTTTTTCTCGATAGATATTGGTACTTAACAAAAAAGTTGAACAGTGTGACCATGATAAGGTTGCGCACGAGGTTGCGCAGCATGAGGGTCTCGCGAGGGATCTCGGAAACGGTAAGAGATACGAATTCGGTTAAATGAGAAAAAAATTACGCATTCCAAGGGTCATACCTGGTCATACCAATGGATTTCGAAAATTTACAAAATTGTTAATAATTCCCCATGGTTGAACTCAGAATAAAAAAAAAATTCGAAATCTGTGAACAGATAATCAGGGCCGTATTTGAAAAAAAATTGTTTATTTCTCTACGAATACGAAACGTCGCGTGGAGAAATCAATATCACCACGTTAAATCTCATCAAGAAATGCCATGTAAAAGTATTTTTAGAGTTTTCTATATATCTAATAATAACTTTCTTTATACAAGGTGTTCCTTAAGTACGTGTAGAAAATCCAGGAGCATGTTGCTGACGTCAAAATAAGAAGAAAAGTTCGTATAAATATATGTCCGAAAGTTATTCGTTTCTGAGAAACAGAGTGTCAGAGTTGAATTCTTATTTTTGTTTTTTGTTAATGAATTTCAAAATAATTGTGATATTCAGATGAATTTTGGTATTTCGGGGTATTTTTCGATGACAATATCAAATGTTATGTTAGTTCATCTCTTTCGTGAGGGTGGCGGCACCTACATGTCTTTTGAGTCTTTTGAAAAGTCACAACTGTTTTGTGCGTACCTGTATCACGTTCTATAGTAGGAAAATAGTTTTCTAGAACACATTCGTGTAAAAAACATATTCTTCTGCGAGCAACAGTTTTCGAGTTATTGGGATTTTCAATAATCGATGCAAGTAATTTGGAATGACGAAGAAGTAGGAATTCAAAATTGATTTATCAAGTAGGTAAGGGAATTTTTTTTTATTATTAATACTGATAATAATAACTGTAATTAAGACCAAATAAATACTAAAACAGTTAGTTGAGGGAATTGATTAAAGTAATTGTTCAAAATGGCCAAAAAAATAGATACAAAGAAGTAAGAATCATCATTTGGCTACATTCCAATGTTGAATTGTTGAATGTAGGAGAATATTGAATGGAAGAAGAAAAATACACTGACGTATCTTTTCTAACTGCTTAGAGTCGACTTACGAGCCCAATGGAATTAATTCAAATGCATCGATTGTTTCAAATCCCAATATCTCGAAAACAGTTGCTCGCATCGACCTCTACCAAGAATATACTTTTTACACAAAAATGTCCTAGAAATCTATTTTCTTACTATAAAACGTGATACAGGTACGAACAGAAAAGTTATGACTTTTCAAAAATTAAAAAGACATGTAGGTAGCGCCACCCCCACGAAAGAGACAAACTACCAAACTTCATTCGATTATCACAATTATTTTGGAATTTATTAACAAAAAACAAAAATAAGAATTCAACTTTGACACTCTGTATCTCAGAAACGGATAACTTTCGGACATATATTTATACGAACTTTTCTTCTTATTTTGACGTCAGCAACATGTACCTGAATTTTCTACACGTACTTAAGGAACACCCTGTATAACTGAAAAACTAAAAACAATTGTGAAAATTTTCCAAAGCCGTTGGTATGATCATCAAAATGCGCAACTTGTTTCCCATTTATCCGAATCCGTTTTTTTTTCCTGTTCCCGATGAGGGGAGGGTGGTGCAGAATTCAGAATCTTGATCACCCGGTATATGTCCCAATTAAATACCAGTAGATAGTTAATCAAAAGTTGAGGTAGGGACATGTAAGCCGTTTTGACCAATTATGAATAGTTTCGACACAAAAAATTCTTGAACTTGGAAAATCTCTATTTTTCACACCCTATATTTCAGTAATTATAACTGCTAGACCCCAAGTATGATGGATTGTTGAAATCAGCTCACCAGGAAGAATCTCAAAATGAAATAATATATAGGGTGTTCGATAGAAAAAAGTTTAACTTCAGTGTTTTATGGTTTTTGGGGACACCCTGTATGTTTCGAAATAATTATAAATGGTAGCCTATGTTTACATGCAACTTCCTAGAGAGGAAGAATTCCAAGAAGATAAGTGGTTAGCCTTCTAGAGACCGAGGCGTTACTGGTGGCCCACCCTGTATTTTCAACTGTTTCATCTAAAATGAATTGGGAAAATCGACTAATGGTATTCTTCGTGAACAAAAGTGAAACACTTGTCGTAAACACAATTCTTGAATAACTGGGCAAATTAAAGAGTTCCGAACGATATCTCAAGAAGACTTCAATGAGCTGTTAAAATAATTATCATTCAAATCGGCAAAAGATTTTTTTTCAATGTGTACCGGAACTTTTTTGCAAAATCTGTAAATGGTATACATACCTACTAATTTTTTATTTAAATAGGAAGAAACCTGTATAGGCTTCTGTCACTTGAATTCAGAAACACCCAGTAGTGTTAATGATACTTATCCGAGTACTTATCACTAATCCCTACATGTTTTTTCATTGCCCAAGTTTCGTCCTTGGGTTTAAATTCAACCTACCTATCGATTGACTTTTTTTGCATTTCACGAATGGAACTCATTCGTAATCTACCTATTTTTACGCAAAATTTTGAAAACTCCTTGGGATGTATGCTAAATCTTTAGGAAATCCCGGAATTCCTTGGGAAGTCCGGGTAGTCTCTGGGAATTCCTCAGGTAGTCCTAGGAATTCCAGGTAGTCTTTGGGAATTCCTAGGAATTCCTTGGGAAGTCCCAGGAATTCCGGGTAGTCTCTGGGAATTCCTAGGAATTCCGGGTAGTCTTTGGGAATTCCTAGGAATTCCTTGGGAAGTCCCAGGAATTCCGGGTAGTCTTTAGGTAGTCCCAGGAATTCCGGGTAGTCTTTGGGAATTCCTAGGAATTCCTTGGGTAGTCCCAGGAATTCCGGGAATTCTTTCAATGAAGGAAGTCTAGTGTACCCAATTTCAGCCCGTGATTTACCCCTCGGGCTCGAACCATAGACCTTCGTATTTTCACGCAACAACCCTAACAGCAACAACTTGAGTGATCGAAGAAGATATTTTAAAAAGGAATTTGAATTCTAGTATTGTTGTGTCAGACCGTCAATAAATATGCAATCTTTTTAAATTACACATGAAACGTCCAGCCAGAATGAAATTGTCTCACCTTTCGTACAAAATGTCTCACTAACGCGAATTGTAAGTAAATAAAATGAAGTAGGTACTCAGGTTATTGTCTCAGATTTGAATCCAAAGCAATCTTGACCAGACACGATGTCAAAATTTTATCGCTGATAAACGAGGTTTGTTGGTCACGTGTGGGTGAATTAGGCTTCTGTATTGGTAGAGCAAGTCCGATAAAATTTAATAAACAAAAAATATCACTAGAATACAGAAGGAACCGTGAAAATGGTCGATTCTGATTGGTTCTCGAGATCAAGAGTGGAATAGTCATTCAAATATTCAATGTGTGAGAAAAAAGACAATATTTTTAATCATGATAATTCTTTACTCAAAAAATAATTACAGATTGTGAATCAATATCACATGAAACATACCTGTCCTGATTTTCATCATCATAAAATACTGGTTGCCAAAAAAATGAAAATTTTTATTGATAAAAAAATTGCCTACTCATCCTTTTTGTTTTCCTCAGCCACATTGTATATTGGAATTATAAAAATCGGTAGAGAATTTTTGAAGTAGTCCTCATTAATAATTTGTCATTAGTTCTTGCCCAAAATACCCTTTATTACATTTTTCTGAAAATAGAAATGGTCCCGACATCAGAAACGAAATTATTCAGATTTGGACTGAAACCATAGCAATCCAAATGTGTTGCATTAATATAATGATTTTAATGATGCATTGAGGTATACACAAATAAAGATGGAAATCTTCCAAATTAAATTAATTCATAGGTTTGGAAATTCATTTTCAACATTATTATCGTTTCTGGAAATTTTTTTCTTCACAGTATATATATACGAAACAGAGAAAACATACCTACACTGATTCAAAATTTGTATCTCAAAACTCACCCTGGAAACTACCCCTGAATAGCTGAAAATTATGTAGAATTGTCGTTTCTGTAAATTTCTTAAAATAGAATAGAATAATTATTTATTTGATCACCTTACAAATTTTGAGATGTTTGTGGCAAGTCATGATATAGGAAGAACTTTAGAATAGTAATATGTAGAACGAGCAGTTATAATAGTTATTTATGTATTAAGGGAATTATGAGGGCCTTAATTACCGATGGCAAAGTTTGCGTCCCGAGGGCCTCTGGCCCGAGGGACAGCAATTGCCAGAGGTTATTAAGGCTCTATAATTCCCGTGATACATAGATAATTTTATTTCTGACTGATTTCATTCATTAGATACCTTCCCGATTGGAAGTCATATTTTTCCGTATAGTTTCAATGTCATCAGAACGTCAGATGATGATCTTGACTACCGCGAATAGGAGATTCCTCATTGCTACGTTATTGCATGGTTGTTGCTATGCATTTCTTATTTAATTTTAGCTAGAGGGAATTATAGCATCTATAACATCCCAAGGGAGTTATGACCCTCCTAATTGATAGTGTAACTAAGATGATACAAGCTTATAATATACTAGTCAGAAATAAAATATTTTACATATTAAAAATTTCACGGACACAGATTCCTTACAGTTTAATATCGAAATTTTAAAAACTACTTTCAAAATTTAACACACAAAGACAAGTATTTTCAATACAAACTGTTGTCTCCCTAGCGCTTCACTGGCAGATATACAAGGTGAGTCAAGTTTTTTGTAGCAGGACTTTAACAGCTTAAAGGAGACATTTTTTTAAAAGACGAAAATCTTACATAAACATATATGCCTGTGAGCTTTGCTTCCGATATACAGGGTTTGAAAGTTTGCATTTTTCTTGTATTTTTCATATTTCCTCCTACATTTTTCAGAATAATGGATTGAAATTTGGTGCACCTATCACACTTCGCAAAAGCAATTGAGCGTTCATGAATACCTACAGGATGATACACTTTCGAGGGTCGTACCCGAGTTAACCCTATCTAACTTTTTTGCGTATCGCCTCTGTTTTATATGGAACATCAATTCAGATTCTCTTCAATTTGAATACTTCTTGATCTCTTACATTTTTCTGAAAACTTCCAATTTATCAAAATCAAAATTGTCATTATCGAAATTATCATTATTTCATAAATTTTACAATTACAATTACAATTTTTACAATTACAATATACAAATTACAATTACAATCTACAAATTTCACACAATATACAAATACACAATTGAGTATACAATCTATTGTATGCACCTAGGTGTTACAACACCTGTATGTCTTAAGAGAATATATGAAATGCAATCATAAACATAATTTAACTTAACATAAAACAACTATGTGACTATAATAATTGTTAAAATTTAAAATTATAACTAATATAAATTGAATATTGAAGAATTTCTTACATTTATGGACTATACCGGGTGTAACAGGATCATGGTACACCCCCCGTATCTCCGTTAGTTTCAGAGGTAATTAATTGGAATTTGGAATATCCCATATACATAATGAGAGGCACTTTTTGAACTACAAATGATTTTTTTACCACTTCCGATTTCGCCGGAAGTGATACCAACTTTCGATTTTTAAATGGAACACCCAGTATATTATTACATTTCTGAAATCTGCATAATTTTCTGAATCCAATGATACCACATAAATGACATTTCAAACGTAAAAATTTTTAATATTTTTATTTTTCGTTTTCCATTTAAGTGTGCCATGATGGTTCCGATTTATTCCAATTGACCCGTCTAATGCTAGAAAAATCGAAATCCTCTCGAAAATACAAAATTGCGTTTTTTATGAGCAAATAAAGTTCATCGTAATCGATTTTCGGGTAAAACTCAATTTTTTCAAATGGAACCATATTGGTACCGTGGTACCATTTATTAGTACTATTAATTAGCAATTTATCCATACCTGCTAATGAAATGTGCGATAAATACAATCAAAATCACAGCTAAAAGAAAATAAGAAAATACAATTATTTTGTTCTAATTTAATGCTGAGAAATTACTAAGGTGGCTTTGAAAACAATGAAATTATTCCTTCATATTGTCAAATAAATGTTGGTTTATCGGTGGTTTATCGGTGATGTCATTGTGTATTGGAAAAGTCTTTACATTTGTTGTTATTCACGTTCAAAATACCGCACATTCATACAAGGGATGAAAAAGTGAACATGTTGATTATTTATTGGGAATGTAGAAAAAATGCCGTTGCGGCTAGAAACCTTCATGCCGACCGATATCCTGATAGAATTTTTTTGTAATTTAAAGCCACCCCAATAACTTCTCAGCATTAAATTAGATCAAAATAATTGTATCTTCTTATTTTCTTTTAGCTGTGATTTTGATTGTATTTATCGCACATTTTATTAGCAGGTATGGATAAATAACTTATTAATAGTACCAATAAATGGTACCACGGTAGCAATATGGTTCCATTTGAAAAAATTGAGTTTCACTCCAAAATCGATTACGATGAACTTTATTTGCTCATAAAAAACCCAATTTAGTATTTTTGAGAGGATTTCAATTTTTCTAGCATTAGACGGGTCAATTGGAATGAATCGGAACCATCATTGCACACTTTAATGGAGAACTAAAAATTAAAATATTAAACATTTTTACGTTTGAAATGTCACTAATGTGGTATCATTGGATTCAGAAAATTATGCAGATTTCAGAAATGTAAGAATATACTGGGTGTTCCATTTGAAAATCGAAAGTTGGTATCACTTCCGGCGAAACCGGAAATGAAAAGAAAATCATTTGTAGGTTGAAAAGTGGCTCTTATTATGTATATGGAATATCTCAAATTTCAATCAATTACCTCTGAAACTAACGGAGATACGGGGGTGTACCATGATCCTGTTACACCCGGTATATTTCCCTGCATAAAGTGTTAATTTATTTACCAACATTGGTAGTTTGATAGTTAATCTCTGGTAGTTTGATAGTTGTAAAATAACCGAAACACCATGTATGAGTGAAAAATTGGTAGCTATTAGACTAAAAGCTTTGTTCAGAGTGAAAACATCCAAAGTACAAGATCAGCAATTTTAAAAACTACAAAATCTGTATGTAATCTTCTTATAACTACTTTGTGTTCAGTGACCTAGGAAACGAAAAATGAAACAATAAATACCTTTTTTTCTGTGACGGGAAAAAAGTTTGGCATTTCATCTCTGTTGGCAGGTTATAAAATGTCACTTTTCATAAATTACTTTTTTCCCGTGAGAAAAAAGTGAGTACTTTCTTCCCGGATATATATCACATATATACACTGTTGATTGCTTTTGTTGTGCTATAGTTCCGAAAAATGAGTCAATAATACCGTCTCCGAGAAAGAACTGCAAGTCCTTTTATCTTCCATTCGACTTCGCGGTTACGTATATTACTAAACAACCACTAAATTCGCAATTTTTTGAAATCAAATCATAGAATTAGACTGACAGAAGTGACATCAGATATTTGATTACTTCAAAAGAATGATAAAGATGCCTACAACCATCTACAACGCAGGTGTCCCTACTGTTAAAAACTTCAAAAAAATTTCACGTCGATAATTATCAGATTTCAAAATAATGTAATATCTTCTCAATATTGATTCGTCCTGTCTTCTGTCACCGAAAAAAATAGTGTATTATACACGGGAAAAATATTAGATTTTAGCTCACGGTTTTTTGTCTCCCTCCGCTACACGTCGGGAGACAACACAACCTGAAGCTAAAATCTACTACTTTTTTCCCTTGTATAAAAAATAACTATATTTATCTTTTGACATTTCGTTCTGCACAAATGAAGCGTACCTAGTTGAAATTGTAATCAAAATTTAATCTGAATTCTGCCTACTCAATTATTGGTGAAAGAAATGCCTCACATTTTTTCAAATCAAGAACATGCGGATATTCATTTTGTTTACTTTATGGCTTTGCGAATGGAAATTTAGCAGAGGCTGCCAGGAAACATAGAAGAAGGTATCCACTTAGAAGACATCCTCATCCCAATGGCATAAAAAATAGACACAATCATGAAGAAAATAATGCAAATTTTGTGCAAAATAGAAATGAACGGCAAATTTTACGTAAATTCATTGAGAACCCAGTACGAGAAGGGCTGCACTTACACTTGGCGTCTCACAAAGCAAGGTATCCCGAGTTTTAAAACGAGATCACAGGCACCCTTACCATTTGCAGCCTGTGCAAGGTTTTCATCCAGGAGACGAAGAACGAAGGATAGATTCTTGTCAATGGAGCCTAACTTCAATTCAGAACGACTGAATGCTGGAATTTTTTTGCAGTTTTTGCAGAGGGAACATGTCAACATGTTGGAAGAAATTACATTAGATTTGAGAATAAGGGTGTGGTTTCAACTTGATGGTTGTCCAGCTCATTTTAGAAGAGATGTGAGGAACTGGCTAAATGATAATTTCCCAGACAGATGGTCGCCAGATCTGACTCCTTCAGACTTTTTTGTTTGGGGATTTCTGAGGGGAAAGTTTACCAAACCTCGGTTCAAACAAGAGGAGAACTGGTTCTTCGAATAAGAAATGCATGCCAGGATATAAGGGTTCAACTTTTAATTAGCGCAAAACGTTCAATTATTCAACGCCGGTTTGAAATGTGCATAGAACAAAATGGTTCATATTTTGAGCATTTATTGTGAGAGGTTTTATCGAAATTCATTTGTTTTTAATTCTTTTTCTCTGCGTTACGCCAAGTGTGAGCGCAGCCCTTTTCCTACTTGAAGCTGGGTTCTCAATGAATTTACGTATAATTCGCCGTTCATTTCCATTTTGCACAAAATTAGCATTGTTTTCTTCATGATTGGGTCTATTTCTTATCCCATTGTTAGCGAATCTTGTGTGTATGTTTCAGACAAAACGTTTTGTTCGTCGTTAACAAAAAAATAGAACAGAGCAAAAAGTATCCAAATTGGAGAGATATTCTGAATTAATGATTTATTGAATGCAGAAGCGGCGCACAAAAAAGTTCGGGAGTGTTAAAAGGGTACGACCCCAAAAGTGTATCATCCAGTAAGTATTCAAGAACGCTCGATAGCCTCAAATATTGCGTTTCCATAGTGTACTAGGTGTACCATATTTCAATTCATTGTTTTGAAAATTGTAGCAGAAAACTTGAAAAACACAAGAAACATCTCAAACTTTGAATCCCTGTATATCGGTATACCGAGTTACATATTTTTTTCTACAGGGGTTCTGGAGAAATTTAGAGAAATCTTAACTTTCTTCTTACTTTCGGCACCCTGTATCTCAGTGAGGATGCATTTTAGGACATACGTTGATAGGAACTTTTCACCTCAAAATGAGGTGAAGAATCTGTGTACGAAGTTTGTCGGTCCCACCCTGTATAGACGATATTCCAGCACACTCATATTTCTTTTGGGATTATCACATGGATTAACGTGTTCCTCAGTACATTTATTTTATTTTTTCCCAAGTTTCAGATGTTGATCAAGAATGTACCATTTTCTCAGGAGTTACATATCTTGGAGCAGCAGCCATTAATGCTCCGAAGTCTGAGGCTGAAATACAGCGAAATATGACAATATTGAATGAACAAAGTACTGAACAGGGAATAAAAATTTCTGTATCAGTACCCTCATCATCTCAAGGTCTTGTTATGTAAGTAGTGAATATTCATTAATTAATAAATACTGTGCAACGCGATACTAAGAGTCTGACTTGAGTTGAAGAATCCTACTATTATCATACAATTATTTGGAGTATTGATATATTTCTGATTCAGATATCGCTGCAATCAATCAATCGCTAGTAATACCAATCAAACGTTCTTTACAAGCCCAGTTAGCACATTCTTTCGTCGTCAACCTCGAAAATTATTCGAACAACTCTTTACCAAAACTCGTTTGTCTACAGAACGACAAAACTTTGGAATTCTTTTCCAAACGAAACATTCCCAAGAAATTAATCTCCACAAGTTGAACAAATTCCAATGCCTAGCTTCTTTCCCTATCCTCCCTAGGTACACACTATATTATAGGGATTCCCTCTCGTGCGCTCCAAGAGATGAGTGCAGACAAAGCTCTCTAGTTTTCAGGGGCAGGCTTGTGTGGAAATCACTGGAGCCATCATTACCACACCGTCAGCTGCTATGGACATTTTTCTATACCTACTTCCTCTCCACATATTTCTGAAGAGAGAGGCATATTGCGAATTGCACAAACTTGCAGCACAAACTAGCAGACTACTGATGGAAATTGAAAGACAGCATTCTGGGAATGACCTACGACATAATGCGTCCATTAGCTATCTATGTTGCCTTGGGAAATAATCTTTCAGATGGGACTGATGTTCCAGGCACAGTGAAATATTTGAAAGCAATATTATTCAAGATATCATTGGAAACAAACCAATTTTCTGAATGATGATGATGTTCTTAGGTCCACTTTATATCACCTTCCACATACTGGCGGATCGATATAATAGCCTTAGAGCATGGTGTTGAAATTTTCTACATAATTTTGTTCACGCAAATATTGAACAATGGCTATACATTGGGTGAAAAAGCACGGTCGAGTGGAAACTACAATTGAACATTCGAATGTTTCGTGGCCTCATTGATAACTTATTGCCATCTATATACTATCGATAATACTATCGATGGTTTGCTACCTCTACTGTGCTTGGGCATTCAAACTTCATTATTCATAGAGAGCTCTTGTATTTTTTGTATAATATCATTACAATGAATTCCGGTTTCAGTTTTTCACAAAGCCTCAGTAGGAAACTTGAAATAATTCCTTTTCATTCCACGCCAACCTCCCTTCTTTATACAGAATACGCGATGATGAGTTCTCCTCAAGTAAAATTATCCGGAAGTAAAATACCTCTCCATTCGGATTTCCGGGCGAGAGGTGCTAGAGGGGGTTCACCATCGGCTGAAAAAGTCCTCAAGATAGACCTATGTAACATCCGAGGTCTAAGTAAGAACATCAACGATGTCCATCGACACCTTCAAATTGAAGAGCCAGACATATTGGCTCTTAATGAGACACAGGTCAATTCATCCACCAATACGACCTATCTGCTTTGTCCTGGGTACGAACTCCACACACGTTTCAGATTCAAGGGAGGTCTCTGCCTCTACTCTAAAACGAATCTCTATGTCAACGAGAAAAAACTTTGGAACCAAATAAGTTTGATGTCATGTGGTTCAATCTCGATAGCCAGAAACAGACCAAATACCTTTGTTGTCTCTACTTATCACCAAATGATCCATCCTATGAAGAGCTCTTCGAATTCTTGTCTCTGAAACTTGACCAAATTCAACAGAACCATCCAGCAGCAGAAATCATCATCATGGGCGATTTCAATGTACACAACACTGCTTGGCTCGTACACTCCAACAGAACGGATGAAGCTGGGCGACAATCCGAAGCTTTCGCCATCACTCACGGCTTAGAGCAGCTTATCAAAGAACCCACACGAATTCCCGATGCCAATAACCATTCAGCTAACATACTTGACTTATTCCTCACTAATAATTCAGCACCCTACACCATAGATGTACGAGCTCCACTTGGCAATTCTGACCACACACTCATCTCCACAACCTGCCCATTTTTCATTCCATCAACTACTCCGGCACCCCCACGTCTTATATGGCATTACAATTCAGGAGATTGGGACGGTCTCCGCATGTTTTTCTCCGAGTTTCCTTGGCATAGAGTATGCTTTGACTCTGAGGACCCTTCACAGTGTGCTGCGAAAATATCCGAGATCATCATGCTCGGAATGGACACATACATACCTCATTTTTCGAAAAGATCATCACCTTCGAAACCCTGGTTCAACAAAAACTGTTCTAGAACTGTTTCCTTGAAACAAACAGCCTACCATCGCTGGCGCAAAAACCCTAACCTCGCGACTAGAGCAGAATACGTTGATGCCAGGAATAACTGCAGCCAAACAATAGATGCTTCGAAAGAAACATACAATGCCAAGATAAGATCGAAACTCATAGATTACCCCAATGGCTCACGTTCGTTTTGGTCCCTTGCTAAAGCGGTCGGAAGAAATGTCACTAATAGTTCATTTCCACCACTGTCCAAATCCGACGGCACATTAGCAACAACATCGCAGGAGAAAGCAAATATTCCCAAGGAAAACTGCCGCCAGACATTCCACCCATTGAGAGTCGAATGCCCGAAATCGTCTTCCGTCAACGCACTATCAGACGAATTTCGCTTGGTCTCAAAACGAATAAGGCTAACGGTCCTGATGGAATTCCACCCATTATCCTCAAAAAATGTGCACCAGAATTAACACCGATTCACAGCTAGAATCCAACCAATCCCCAAAAAAGGGAACAAGAACCTGCCCAACAACTACAGGCCCATTGCCCTGTTATCAGTAATCTCCAAAGTGATGGAGAAAGCCATCAATATTGAGCTTATCAAGTATCTGGAGAGCCCAGGAATCATCAATGATAGACAATACGGCTTTCGCCACCGAAGATCTACTGGAGATCTACTTGCCTACGTCACCCATTTATGGCAATCTTCAATAGAAAAACACGGGGAATCTCTAGCTGTCGCGTTGGACATATCGAAAGCATTCGACCTTGTTTGGCACGAAGGACTCCTCCACAAACTACCATCATACGGCTTGCCACCTCAGCTATGCCATCTCTTATCGAGTTTTCTTTCAGGCAGATCGCTTCACGTGGTGGTGGACGGTGTATCGTCTGATACCATTTGCATCAATTCCGGCGTTCCACAAGGATCAATTTTGGCACCAACATTATTCCTGTTTCATATCAATGATCTGTTGGGAGTAACAACTTGCCCCATCCATAGCTTTGCAGATGATAGTACCCTCCATACTGCGTTCTCTTCCAGAATTCCCAGTTCTTCCCAGGAAACTAAGAACTCACGGCGCAGGCAGGTCAATGCTGTCAATGAAGATCTTGCTGAAATCACAGCCTGGGGAACAAACAACCTAATTGAATTCAACGCCACCAAAACTCAATCCTGCATTTTCTCTAGAAAGGCGGAACTCAGTATGCCCGATATTGTAATGTCTGGCTCCACCATCCCTACCAAGCCTACCATATCTATGTTCGGTATTTCCATCAGCAACACTCTTTCATGGGATAATCATGTCAGATCCATCGCAAAAGCTGCTTCACAAAAACTCGGATTCTTGTTCCATGTGAAAAGCTACTTTACACCTCAACAGCTTCTCATGATCTACAAAGCGCAGAAACGGCCTGTTCTAGAATACTGTTCCCACATATGGGGTTCAGCACCAAAACATACGCTGATGCTCTTAGATTCCATTCAGAGAAGAGCCATTCGCCTGGTGGGTGACGCCACACTCACTCACTCTTTGACATCATTGGGACACCGTAGAAAGGTCGGCCACCTTTCACTTTTCTATCGATACTTCCACGGGAAATGTTCTTCGGAAATCTCTGCTATCATCCCTTCACTAGCAATACCAATCAGACGAACTAGACAAGCCCAGTCAGCACATCCTTTCGTTGTCAACCTCGAAAGATGTCGAACAGCACTTTATCAAGACTCCTTCATCCATAGAACGGCTAGGCTCTGGAATTCATTGCCTGTGGAAGTATTCCCAACACAATAACTACGTCTCTTTCTAACTTTACTGGAAAAACAACTTCATCGATTTAAAATCTCCTTAGTAATAAGAATTCCATTGGGCTACCTGTCGCAATTTTATAACTGACCTTACCTAGTTCTAGCGTTTTCATTACATTTCGAGATCCTTCGGCAATCT
This sequence comes from Phaedon cochleariae, assembly GCA_918026855.4. Taxonomy (NCBI): domain Eukaryota; kingdom Metazoa; phylum Arthropoda; class Insecta; order Coleoptera; family Chrysomelidae; genus Phaedon; species Phaedon cochleariae. The sequence continues at coordinate 25,662,714 of OU896718.1, read as the reverse complement.
TCCATCTTTCACGCAAACATCCCCGAGTCCATCTCGCAGAAGGTGTTCTTTTAACAATATCTTCATTTTGCGAAACGCTCCAGACTTCAGTTTTCACATTCAAGTAATTGAATCAGTCAGAGAGAATTTTTGAAAGAATCAATTCAACGAGTGGTATCCCGACCAGAGTTTCATAAGATTCCGTTTGATAAATCAAGAAAAGTCCACTAAACCAGTGAGTAACCAAGCTGTACTTCAACATTCTACAGCAAACTATTCTAACAATGTAACTATGACCAGCTTTATACCGAAATAATTTTGTATATTGATGACTGGTACCTCCGAAAGGATGAACAACTCGGAGTGTGGTTTTTAAGCAACATACTTCGTTTCTCAAATTCGAAGGAAACATACGAAAATCGCGTGAATTTAGTGAAGTTAACAACTTGAACCATTCTAGTATCGAAGATCCACCAGGAGAGAATCGATACATTATGTGTTCTTAAGGCATGTAATAATTGTATTGTATCGAACGGCACCTGTGCCAATGAATATCCTGTGCGGTGACTTGCTGGCATACTTCCGTCATGTGATAATGAGTTGGAACAAAAAGCAAATAAAAGGGGACAATCTCTTATTTGCGAATATCCAAACGTGCTGGGACTCAAACTGATCATAGTGACATAGCGTCAATATTTCCGAAAATATTACGCCCCCGTCGAAAGATAATATCCAATGGACCAGTCTGAAACTCATGTGGTGCTCACACTACAAGTATTCTAATCTTTAGGGAGGGGCGAAATATACTCTGAAATATTGATTATGTATTATGCGATTATGGCACGCAGCGAATTGGGTCTCAACCTCAAGACATATCTTTAGTTTTTTGCAAATATTTTGGGAACCTCTACATTTAGGCATGCAAAATGTTATTACTTCTAGGTTAGGTATTGATAAGACTAACTGATGTCATACACCAATTTGACAATTCAACTGTCTAAGGAAAAATATGGAGGGAAATGTGGCGATATACGACACTAACTACGCCACTGGTTGACAAAATTAATAATAATGTGATTACCCTGATTAATCTGGATCAATATAGCAAGTTTTATATTTTTTGCTACAGGGGTTCTGAAGAAATTTAGAGAAATCTTAACTTTTTTCGTACTTTCGACACCCTGTATTTCAGTGAGGATGCATTTTAGGACATACGTTGATGAAATTTTTCACCTCAAAATAAGGTGAGGAATCCGTATACGAAGTTTGTCGGTCTTATTCTGACTCACCCTGTATACGTCATTACCTTGGATATTTAATATTAGAATCCGTCTTTTGGGACTGGTAACTCTCAGATTATTTCGACGATGAAATAATATTATCAACTATCTAAACCTAACATCAGATGGGCACTTCCAAGGCGCAAATTCATTAATGCATGGGAGATACCCTTCAGATTTTTAGCTATTTAGTGACTTGACATTCCTGAAATGGCAGCAATTTGGATGTCACATCTCTACTATTAACTCAGCTGTGCCTCGTTAAAACAATCAATTCTCGATCACCAAAGTAGCATTTCGCACACTAGATACAAAAATAACTAATTACATATTGTTCTGATGATGAGACTTTTTCTTCTAATTAACATGTGTCCGATTTCGCTCGTATATACAGGGTATGTCACGACGAGCTTACACTATCTTTATATCGAGAATCAGTCTGGAGAAATCCATGAAAATGTGCAAGCTTATATCTTAGAATACGCTCTCTTCATTACAAATATGACAATGCAGTGTTGCCGCTTGCATAGAAAGTAGTAACAACATTGATATTTCAAATGGACCACCCTGTATTTTATCGTATTTTTAGATTCTCCCTGAAGAGCTAATTCTATCAATACATCACATTTGGAGTCTATTTATCGAAAATAATTACAGAGATATAGGGTGTTAAAAATCGAGATTTTTCAACTTCAGGATTTTTTTATGTCAAAACTATTCATTATGGGTCAAAACGGCTCACATGTCCCTATCTCAACTTTTGATTCACTATTTACTGATATTTAATCGGAACAGATACAGGGTGGTTCAAGATTCAGAATCTAAAAATGTAATGGAATACAGGGTATTCTATTTGAAATAAAAAAGTTGTTGCTACTTTTTGATAGAAGCTGCAACACTGCATTACTGCAAATTATTTTAAATGAAGAGAGCGTATTCTAAAATATGAGCATGCATATTTTCATGTATTTCTCCCGACTGATTCTCGATATAGAGATAGTGTAAGCCGAGGGGTAAACCGCTGACCTAAATGGTGTACACTACTTCCTCAAAATCGTATACTTCCTCATACTTCATCGATACTTCCCGTACTTCCTTGATACTTCCCGTACTTCCTTGATACTTCCCGTACTTCCGTGATACTTCCCGTACTTCCTTGATACTTCCTATACTTTCTTTTAATTCCTAATATAATTCCAGAAATCCTAAGTGTATGCCATTCAAACCATTCCTTGGATTTTCTTGGAATTTCCTGGAATTCCTTGGAGTTTCTTGAAATTTCTTGTGTGAAGTGCGGTATAGTTCTGGTGTAAAAACAACTGGAATTCCTCGAAATTCCTTGTGAAATTGAAGTTTGGTCTACACAATCTTGACCGAGGTTCACCCCTCGTATGAAACATACCTTTCCTTATTCCCAGACAGAACTCAACTTGAACTAGCTTAATCGTTCACAAATAAATACCAAGACAAATACGCTGCAGCTAAAGCTGGCAAGCCGTTACTCAACCAACTAATAAAAATAAATAAAGAAGCACCTAGACAGGATGCTCCAAATATTGCGGCGCGACTCGTTACCACCGATACAACAAGGCCTGCATGCCCCGTGGGTGACGTCACTTAGTGAGGCCTAACCAGCGGCTCGAAACGACAAGCGTTTATAGCGCTATAAGGCGACCGCGTATTTCGATTTTAGTTTTAGATCATCATCGAGCCGATTTTGCTGTTTTTTGAAGGGCTTCCGGTTAAAAAAGAATGCCAGTCGTCAACTGAGCCCTTCTTCGCACTCCATTCGATTTTATTATGGAAAAACGAAGTTTTAAAGCAAAAACCAGGATAAAACACAAATATCCACCTACAGCAACCCATTAGAATTAAATATATTGGCAAAAATTGTAGTGAAGGTAAACTTCACACCTACTTATACAGGGCCCGCAGAACATGAACTTCTCGTGAGATTGATCTAAAATTTTATTTTGATTGACATGCCGTTTGTTACAATTACCTATATTTATCTTGGAGAATTCCTATTACCTGGAAAAATAACCAGTGAGTGTTCTGTTGTTGGATTTTTCACCCAAGTGGATCGTTACACTTGAAACCGTAATTTTTAAGGGTAAAACTGCATTCATCACGCGATGGTTTTTTTTTCTTGAAAAGTTTTTTCGGTTCTCACGTATTTTTGTCTGATAAACCGAATTTTATAATGAAAATGTGAATAAACCACTATTTATTGAGATATTTCAAGAAAAAGTTCGAAATTTCGCCTTCTTTCTCCCCTTGTGTTGGGGGCATTTGAAACTACTTGCTCTCATTTTGTCATTATACACTTACTATACTCATGATGTACTTCGATGGCACATTTTTATATAGAAAATTCAACAGAAAATATGATTTTTATGGCGGGTTTTTCATATTTAGTGAACAAGCAGCATAACTTTTTAGTCAAATATCTTCATGATAAATATCATGATAAATGCAGTTTTACCTTTTCAAGTAGAGTGTTTGTAGTTCATGTTGATATGATAGTTGCAATTTGATCATTGAAATGAATTCTGCATTCATTGCCACGAGGCAAATGACCGTTTTCAGAAAGAAATTTGGGAATGAGAATTAAAAATGCCCGTTTATTATGAACATTCATGAAAATTTCCTCGAATTCAGAGATGATTTTGTTGACTATAATATACGAATACAAAACTAACTGCACAATTAAAGCTTTTCTATTTTTCCTCTACTTATACTTTTTATGAGAGAGTAATTGTCTTCTATTATTAATTCATCATTAAAAATTAAGCTCTGTTCACTACTGAACTTAGATGGAGTAAAATCCTTGCGGTGAATTTCATAAATACCTACATTTTCGATAGCTCCTCGTCCAACGGGAAACTGAAAGCATGAACTTTTGAACCACCCACATAATTCCCCCGACAAAAGGGAACACAACACTTGAAAGGCATTGTTATTTCGCCGATCACAACACGAAATATTTCACAAAACAGTAATTTTTCCGCCAATTATTTTGATGAATAAACAACAAAAGAATTCGGGACCGTTTCAAAAACATACGTGAATCACCGATGAATTAACACGAACTGACGCGTTAGTCGACAAGCGATAAAATGAAACACTGCGGCCTCTCTTGATGACGTCACGAGCTGTTTACGTCAGAGTCTGCTGGCCTTGTTGTATCGGTGGTAACGCGCGACTCCCTAGCGATGCGCGTATCAATACGAACCACGATAGCCAAGAGAGCATCGTAAAAAATTTGTAAAAGTATATCGCTACTTCAAAGTTGGGAACCAACTCCCCAGAAGTCGATACTTGTGCGGGGTTAGGAAGAGCGGGACCTACAGCTCAATAGTGGAATCCGAACCACTTCTAGGGCACTCCTAGGGCAGGTGCTTCCAGGACTACAACCATGAATCACACATTTCAAAGAAAAAGGCTCAGCCTGATAGCCGGATTCGAACCGACAGTACCTCCGCATCGTAAACGGCTATCTAGCGAAGTTCAGCGCATAGACAAACTCGGCCACGGCGCCCCATGTGTGTGTGTATGGATTAAAAGATCGTGGGTTCAAGTCCTCTGATCAACTGAAGAAAATCTGTTTATGACGTCGATAGTAATTTCAGCTATTTCAGTTATTTTTCTTTTTCAGGATCAGTCGGAAATTTTGTGTATATTTGCTTCCGCACGGCTCGCTCGCAATATTTGATGCGTCATGCCTCTAGACGGTGATGAAACATAACGCATCAATCGTCACTAACGCGCAGGACTCGCAATAGGAACATTACCGTGAGCATTTCAAGTACTATACACTTCCTCGTACTTCCTGTACTTCCTTGTACTTCCTCGTACTTCCTTCTACTTCCTCGTACTTCCTCGTACTTCCTCGTACTTCCTCATACTTCCTAGTACTTCCTTGTACCCTTGTACTTCCTTATAATTCCTCATACTTCCCTTACTTCCCTTGTACTTCCTCATGCTGTACACCATACTTCCTCAGCGGTTTACCCCTCGGTGTAAGCTCTTCGTGACATACCCTGTATAATGGCTCATAAGAGCAATGCAATTATCGAAAAATTACACCGGTAATTACACTGCGAAAACATAAAAAACGGGTCTTGTTGCACATTTTATGTATAGTCTGTCATTATAATATCCCTCAGAAGAAAAAAATATATTTCTTCGAGGAATTCTTTATTCGTGAAATATTCCAATGAATTACATTGGTGCATAAAAATGATCGAATAATCTTTATGCACTTGTGCCCTCTGCGAGCAACAGCCACGGTAATTTGGCGAAAAAAAAAAAGATTATCTGAAATTGTGACTAAAATAACGTATGAAATCTTCTGAAAATTGGCATGCCCTTGTTTTTTTTTGACACTTTAATCCCTCCTGGCTTCAAAAATTATGTTAACACAGTCAGTCATTTCAGGAAGTATCAATTGTATTTCAGAACAGTCAATTGAATTTCAGAAAGCGTAATTTGTATTTCGATTAATATTTTCTGAAGGTTAGGTTAGGATCAATGTGAGTGGGGCGAATAACACCCCTCCACTGCAACCCCAGATGGGTCTATTGTTTCTCACCCCTACAGGTTACAGTTTACGGTAAAATGCACTCATTTTTACAAAGTTCATGGTTGAATAAGGTGAGATTTGTCTGAAATCGATAGGTTTTAAATTGGTTAAGCCAAATATGTCGCATCTTAGTCTCTCTAAGCAAGAGCATGAACATAGTATGTGTTCAGCCTTTTCGTCTTCCACACAGCAGAACCGACAGTCCGCTTGTTGGTTCAGACCCGTCCTTCCTAGGTGGTGTCTTCGACGACAGTGTCCCGTAAGCGGCCCTGCCAGAATCTACAGGTTACCCTTGCTCCATTCTAGGATCTGCCTGGTCTTTTCTTTCGTAGGTTTAGGCAGGAACACCTTCGAATGGGTGAATCCTGGTAATTCAGACCAGTGCGTGAGTCTCTTCCCCTCCGCTCAGTTCTGGCTTCACTTGCGGAGACCCCATAGTATGGTTCTGGTCCTATGGACACAGATTTCTGTCCCCTGTTTGGCTTTCTCGTTGCCCTCCACCCCTGAGGTCCAGGCACCCACAGTAGAGTGACTCTGTTCTTAGCATCCAGGCATTCTAGGGATTCAGCTCCATACAAGCTTGGAATTTATCTTGCTGGAGCTCAGTGCTTTAAGAGCAGCCTGACTGTCTGATACAATACTGAGGTTTTTGTTTACTAGAGGTCTATTCGTCAAATCTCTAGCACAGAATTCAATTGCGAAGACCTCCGCCTGAAAGATTGTAGCATACTTACCGAGATTGACTGAGACATTTTCTGAAATACAAATGACACTTTGTGAAATTCAATTGACTATTCTGAAATACAAGAGAAGTTTTCTAAAATACAAGTGACTATTCTGAAATACAAATGACGCTTTGTGAAATTCAATTGACAATTGTAACAAACCCTTCCAATATGTAATCAATATTCCCTTATTATGTAGGTTAGGTTCTACCTAGTTATAGTTATTGTTAGATACTTGAATTTGAATCTCGCGCCGTTTTAGTACTATGATTTCGCGGGTGAACTGAATTACCGCGAAGTGAAAAAGTGTGAAAGAGGAAGAGGTAGCAGCGACAAGGATGGTGAGATGGGACTAGCGCACTGGATGCGAGGGTGTCGATGGAGAAGTGAGGGCTCGAGAAAAGTAGTTGATTAACAGTATTAGCTCCCGAAATAACTATGAATTTAGCATATTTTTGGACTGTAAAGTGAAACTACACACACATTATCGAGGTTCCTACTATATTGTTCCTAGGATGAAAATCGCCAACGAGTAATAAACTATCGAGTGCTATAGGACTTCTGTGAGTAAACTTTTCGTTATTTCTTGAGACTATTTCGTGTTTGGACTACTATGGACATAAGTTTTTGCATGAACTGTTGACGATTCTATGCCTATTTGGCTATTTGGATGTCGTTGTCCACCTATTTGTCATACCGGGTGACACAGGAAACATGTAGCAGCCTGTAGTTTATTTATTTGAAGAGATACGATTTTGAAATTCACGGGGTATATAATAAATGGTAGCGCACTTTACGAACTTAACTACAATTTTTTTCCACCACCTGTTTGACCGGAAGTGACCCCAACTTTTTTTGTTCAAATGTCACCCTGTACATTTCTTCAGTCTATCTTTTTCGCCTTGTATTTCTGTATCCAACCATGTATCACAAAGTGGCATTTATTTCTTAATTCGCTGTTGAATTGCTTTTTATTCAAAAAGAATAAGTTGGCTGTGACATGAATTCGATGATATATCGACACTTGGTAGGCTTTGAAATTCAAATATCATTAGTAAACCGATATTATTCAAAATGTTTTGATATTCTGATCAATGTCTGCAGGTTGTCAATAGCTCGTTTGAGTCAAGATGAAAACCTTCGAAAATAACTCATGATAACTCAGGAATCTGAGATAGGAACATATTTTTTCGAATTCAGCTACTCGTTCAGAAACTATCTGTCTTTTATTTTCGCCATGTACCTATCACATGATCTTCCCATTTTGAATAATAAAACTAAAATTGTTCCTCTTATTCGATGATCCACAGGGCTATCAGTCAATTTTTCATAATTATTTCACTTAGTAGGCGGTGTACCTACACAAAATGTTTCATGTGTTTGACAGTTAATCGATTGCAGCAATAATTTTTCTTCTTCATTTGTGTGTTGATTGAAATTGCATATTAACAACATATCGACTTTTTCGTTTCTTGAATACATTTTCCGTCTATTGATAATATGCAATTTTAATCAACACACAAATGAAGAAGAAAAATTATTGATGCAATCGATTAACTGTCAAACACATTAAACATTTTGTGTAGTTACACCGCTTACTAAGTGAAATAATTATGAAAAAAAAGACTGATAGCCCTGTGGATCATCGTATAAGAGGAACAATTTTAGTTTTATTATTCCAAAGGGAAGATCATGTGATAGGTACATGGCGAAAATAAAAGACAGATAGTTTCTGTACGAGTAGCTGAATTCGAAAAAATATGTTCCTATCTTAGATTCCTCAATATCATGAGTTATTTTCGAAGGTTTTCATCTTGACTCGAACAAGCTATTGACAACCTGCAGACATTGATCAGAACATCAAAACATTTTGAATAATATCGGTTTACTAATGATCTTTAAATTTCAAAGCCTACCAAGTGTCGATATATCATCGATTTCATGTCACAGCCAACTTATTCTTTTTGAATAAAAAGCAATTCAACAGCGAATTGAGAAATAAATGCCACTTTGTGATAGATGGTTGGATAGAGAATTTCAAGGCAAAAAAGATAGACTGAAGAAATGTACAGGGTGACATTTGAAAAAAAAAAGTTGGGGTCACTTCCGGTCAAACAGGTGGTTGAAAAAAATTGTCGTTAAATTCGTAAAGTGCGCTACCGTTTATTATATACCCCCTGTGAATTTCAAAATAGTATCTCTTCAAATAAAAAAACTACAGGCTGCTACATGTCTTCTGTGTCACTCGGTATATTAAATAGTTGCCAAATTTGTGACAGTCTTATATCGAACCCCCTGCAATACAACTGGAAAAGGTGTAGTATGGTTCAAGTTGTTCACTTTACTAGCTTCTTGTGATTTTCGTACGTTTCTTTCGAATTTGAGAAACGAATTATGTTGCTTAAAAACCACACTCCGAGTTGTTCATTCTTTCGGAGGTACCAGTCATCACTATTTGAAATTATTTCGCTATAAAGCTGGACATAGATAGCTAATGGACGCATTATGTCGGATGTCATTTCCAGAATGCTGTGACGACTTCTCATTTTCACTAGTAGTCTGCTAGTTTGTGCTACAAGTTTTGTGCAATTCGCAATATGTCTCTCTCTTCAGAAAGATGTGGAGAGAAAGTAGAAAAGTAGGTAAAGAAAAATTTCCATAGCTGCTGACGGTGTGGTAGTGATGGCTTTAGTTATTGCCACACAAGCCTGTCCCTGTAAACTAGATAGCTTTGTTGCCTGCACCGTTCCCGGTGAATCGTCAAAATTATTGAACTGAATAATTGAAATGACATTTGGAATGCAACAAAATATTTTGACAGTTCTTAACAAAACGAAAATATGAATTGACGATGATCTGACACTGAAGAACCTTGCTATTGTCGTAGTTCAGTTGTTGAAAATGTAGAATTCGGAAGTGGGCCTTGGTTTCGCGGCCGTTGCTATGGGTAACGGCTGCGAAGTTGTACTTCGCGTACTGTGTAGAGACCGCGAAGTACTGTCTTCGCGTACGATTGCATGAAAAGGTATTTCGCGTCCTAGGCATTCAAATAAAAACCATTTTACATTATTATACAATATTTCCATTATTTATAATGATAATACTAGTATTCATGATCCCAAAGTGTACCCATTTTTCAAATACTCCGGGCAGGCCGTCGTGCTCGATGAAATACGCGTGTTTTAAAGACCTCAAAAACCACGTATACTTCAATATTCTATTGATGCAATTATAATTGATTCTAGACTGTATGACGCAAACACCAATTCAGTTATCAGTCGCTACGAGATACACCGCATTCTATTTTATGCCCGTGGATCTGTAGAAAGTAACGAAGCTGGCTGTTTCGCCTTCACCTGGTCTCATGGAGATACCCAAGAATCTGCCATATTTCAGTGTCACATCTTCCGATGCGAAATCGCCGAGGCTGTCTCACGGGTCTCGGCATGTTTTGCTAAGGCTTTCCAGAGAGTACCGAGGTCCATGAGTAGTTCAGTGGTTTCGACATTGGATATGGCAGGTTCAGTCACTACTATCTCCGAGGTTCGCACACTGATGTACGTGTTTGAGGTTAATTTGGAAATCAAGGAAGACGATGGAAAAGTTAGTGTGCTATTTTTGTAAGTGATAGCTGAATAACTATACGTTCTGTGATTTTAGGGATCTCTCTATTCTGTTGGGAAAGATAAAAATGGATTCAAATTGAAAGCTAACATTGAAAAACAGTTGTGTTTTGTTATTCGGCAAGTGTCCGATAATGGACCTCAGTTATGCATTGAACGATGTTTTGGGGTATTGGTGGCAGCTGGACGACATGTTAAACACTCGGACATGCAACTGCTCGAAATGGTAATTAGATGGTGTTTCTAAGATAATTTGTTACATTTTACTATTAGCTATTTTTTAAATTATAAAACATTTCATTACCTTGATTTTATGTATTTTTTGAGATACTATTTCTTGTCCATCCTATGTAGTATCGATTATCCATTAATCCTGGTCAATTGTTTATGCATATACCTCAATCTTCAAACAACAGGGTAATTTATTTATTCAATAGAAAATCAGGACTTATCATAAATCTTTGAAGCTTATCAAGACCATTCAACGTTTTTGCAACACAACTGTGGAAGTTTGTCAACATCTCTGTATTCATATTCGAAATGCTGACCTCTTCTTGTATTCACAGGTGTTAGTTGATTTTTTCGTCGATATTCTCGAATATAAACATCAAATATTGCAGTTTGGTCTGAAATAAATAAACAAAGCTGTTAGTTACAACTTTGTATAGCTTATGACACATTTTATTACTTTACATATTATGGTTATTATCAGAATAGCTACTTTTTTCAATAAGAAAAATCTGCACCTTTCAAAAGCGGTAGCTCTTGATGATGTGAAACATCGATAAGCACCTATAGTGACATATTCCTCAACAATAATAGGAGCATAACTGCCTAGCAGGAATTCACTTCCAGCATAGGATGTACTAACCCAACCTACTATCTAATACCACTTATACCATAAGACGAAGGTTCGTTCACTTATGAGGTTGAACTGAATCCCATGGAGCATGCGCATTTGAGATCTATCATACAGGGTGTTTCACAGGTAAAGGGAAATATTTCAATGGTAGATAGGGGTCACCAAGGTGATTCTGAAAATACCATATTTGATATGTCTTGGAGTTTTCATAACGGAGATACAGGGCGATTTATCGCTTTCGAATAATTATTAATTCGTCTATAATTATTGAACTACGCAGTTAATTTTTCTAAAATTTGGTATGGAGCTTAAACTTGGGACGTTGAATGCATTCACCTATCGGGCGAAGTGAAAATCTAGGTTCGGCTTCAGGAAAAATTTACATTTATTCGAAATATTCAAATAACACACTGTATATAATAATCGACAAAGTTCATCAAAGGAATCATGAAGAGGAGGAAAAACTGAACTGGATTTGATGCATTTTGTTTTCCCGCCACCAATTCTCATCGTAACAATCATAAACAGGAAGCTAAAAGTATGCCAATTTCAAGAGTATTAAAATTATGAAACCACTTCCAATTATGATTATTTGATATATTCTTGTTAAATGATAGTTCGAAAGAACTTACTTAGTCTCACAGTCTTTATAACAGAAATACAGGGTGAATTATCACTCGTCCATAAGTATTAAACTACCCATCGCAGTAATATTTTCTCAAATTTGGTATTGAGCTTACTTGGGACGATGGATTCATTGACCTATCATGCAGAATGGAAATACAGGTTCTGCTTCAGGAAAAGTCTCATAGTCTTTATAACAGAGATACAGGGTGAATTATCGAATTATAATTCCGCCTGATAGGTTAATGAATCCATCGTCCCAAGTAAGCTACATACCATATTTGAGAAAATGTTACTGGGTAGTTTTATACTTATAGACGAGTGAATAATAATTATTCAAAACCGATAATTCACCCTGTATCTCCGTTATAAAAACTGTGAGACTTAGTAAGTTCTTTCGAGCGATTTTTTGACTAAAATATATCGAATAATCATAATTGACACTGGTTTCATAATTTCAATACTCTTCAAATTGACATACTTTCAGCTTTCTGTTTATGATTGTTACGATGAGAATTGGTGGCGGGAGAACAAAAAGCATCAAATCCAGTTCAGTTTTTCCTCCTCTTTACGATTCTTTTGATGAACTCTGTCAATTATTACATACAGTGTGTTATTTCAATATTTCGAATAAATGTGAATTTTTCCTGAAGCCGAACCTGGATTTTCTCTTCGCCCGATAGGTGAATGAATTCAACGTCCCAAGTTTGAGCTCCATACCAAATTTTAGAAAAATATACTGGGTAGTTCAATACTTATAGACGAATGAATAATTATTCGAAATCGATAAATCGCCCTGTATCTCCGTTATGAAAACTCTAAGACCTATCAGATATGGTATTTTCAGAACCACCTTGGTGACCTCTATCTACCATTGAAATATTTCCCTTTACCTGTGAAACACCCGTATATCTTACTCTCAAGACAGTTTGAAGAGCGGATGATATTTTTGACATATAGGGTGACTAAAAAAATAAAAAATAATATTACCTTACTGAAAAAACCACTCACATTTTTATTCAACATGTCACTTTCCAATGGTATATTCCCGGACTGCTTCAAAACATCAGTCGTAGTACCGATTTTCAAGAAGGGTGACAGATCCGAGACGAATAACTATAGAGCAATATCGCTATTAGCGAATTTTAGTAAATTACTTGAATGGATCGTTAATCACCAAATCAATAAGTACTTATCCAACAAGAACATTTTAACGGAATCACAATTTGGCTTCAGACAAAATCTCAACACAACTGATGCGGCTCTCACGTTCCTGGAGAGGTTACATAATGCTTTGGAATCCAAAGAGTTTCCACTTGGAATATTCTGTGACCTCTCCAAGGCGTTTGACTGTGTCGATCATTCAATACTATTAAATAAATTAGAATTCTATGGAATACGAGGGACGGTCAAAAATTGGTTTGAAACTTATTTGCATGATAGAGAAATGTTGGTTAGAATAGAACACAAGGATCATAACAACGTCGAGTATTATCAGTCAGAAAGGGGCCACATAAAAAGTGGTGTGCCTCAGGGTTCTATCCTCGGACCAACATTGTTTCTCATCTACATTAACGACATAGTCTTTAACTTTCCCGAAATCTCTTTCTCTATTTTTGCTGATGACACTAGCATTATCATCAGCGGCCATTCAGTTGATGACCTCACCTCAAAATCACAAAGTGCGATGGACGGTATAGCAGACTGGTTTTCAGCAAATAAGTTATCATTGAATATATCTAAGACTCAACAGATACTGTTCAACCCTTATAGAAATTTCCAAGATGTTGAGGTAACTCTGAACGATGAAGCAATCTCTTCGAACGAATCAACTAAATTTCTAGGGATCACTATTGATATGAAACTAAATTGGATGGAACACATAAAGCAGCTGAATACCAAACTGAACAGAGCAACTTTTGCATTGCGAACTGTCCAAGCGAACACAAACTTTCAAGTCTCGAAAATGGTATATTTCGCATATTTTCACAGCCTGATGCAATACGGAATAGAATTCTGGGGTAATTCTGTAGGTTCCCAAACCACGTTTATAATTCAAAAACGAGCCATCCGTACTTTGTTCAAATTGAGCTATCGAGAATCTTGTAGAGAGTGTTTCCTTGAAAATAAGATATTTACTTTGACAAACACATTCATATTCAAACTTGCCCTTCTGATCCATAAAAAACGTGATGTTCTTCAACATTCAGATCATCGTCATCAGTACATGACAAGAACCCATAAAATAAAATTGCCCAACTACAGGTATGAAAAAACTCGTAATGGACCCCTGTACACGGGAATAAAAATTTATAACCATTTGCCCCCTTACATGAAGGAACTATCAATAAGAAAATTCAAACACTCACTGAAGGATTTATTGCACCACCATGTATGTTTTTAAGTAGTTTTAAGTAATATGATATCATGTTAAAAAAAAAAAACAATATTCATCAGTAGTAGCAATCATGCTGCAGTTTTCAAATGTATAGAGCTTAGACTTTTTTTCATTATCAAATAATTTTGTTAAATGACACTAATCTTTCCTTATGCCAATGGCTAAATGTACACCTGTTCTGTGTATATTGGAAATAAATGTACTTACTTACTTACTTACTTACTTACTTACTAACACACAAAGAATTGATTAGAGGGAGGACATTCTTCAGATTATTCAATTTTGTTGCCTGCACCAAGTGATCAGTTTGAATAAACTATATCATCATATTATTTGTCATGTCATTGTGTCTTGATCTTAATCTTGATTAAGTAGATGCCCGTATCGTCGTTTTCCATGGCCAGTTGACATCTTTGGTCCACTGGTCAAATTGGAGTTGGTTTAGTACTACGATAAATAATGGTGCGTTCTTATTGGGTGTCTGATATTTCAATGTCGAAGTTCACGAGCTTCATGATTTCATGAGGCAGTTCTGTCAAATTGCCTGAATTGGTCGGAAAAAGTGTTAAAGATATGACATCAAGCTTACCACTGATTATAAGAACCAATTTCATCACTATGAAAATATGGAAAATCGAAGTTATCTCATAAAGTTTACAAGCAGAGCACAAAATATGTATTTAGAAAACTGAAATATATGTAGGAAACTGAAAAAAATGGGTGACACTCATTGTTATCAATGCGCGAACCTAGTCATTTTTTGACGTTTGTAGAGAAATAGCTATTCCAGATTCGCAGACTTAGGACTCACCTACACGGCTCTCCTGAAAAACTGTATTAGTTACTTAAATTACTAGCCCAGACCGGTAACTAACGAGTAAATTTCTTTCAGAAGGAACAAATAGGTTTGGGCACAACGATTCAGGAAAAGAATTGCTCAACTATATCAGCGGATTGGGACCCTAAAGAAGCCACATTCAGGCCTCTAAACGTAGAGACGCCAAAAGATACAAAGCAGTACATGACCGTCGCTTTAGACTTAGTGATTAGAGGTATACAAGAGCCTGTCAGATTCTTAATAGAGACTACTGTTCGAGTATTTGCACCGAATGAAAGAAACTTTTCGTATTTTAATAGGAAGACGTTGGTACAGCAATTTTATCTGAATTTGAAAGAGGTGAGCTACATTAATAATTAGCGATGAAAGTTATTATACACAAGTGAACCGTTGTTCTGATTGAATGCTTAAAATAATCTTGTTGACAAAGCTAGGACAGATAAAATATCATGAATTTGTATAATAATGAAAACATAAAATACTGGACGACACATCTCAAATACACATTAAAATATCAGGTTAGATAGAAAAGATACATGAGCCGCTTTCCAATTGTACATTTGTTACCCCCGAAATGAACTGGTACTAAGCTACACTTGAACTTAACCAGGATGTTTTAATTGGAACATAATTTGTATCCGAGTATTTTAGTGACATTTTATTGACAGATTTCCCGTCAGATTGGCTCGAAAGTTGAATTGGAATTTTCGATTTTGGTATTTTAATGATGGAAAAACTTATGGATTATATGATTTTGGTAGGTGTAATGTCTAATTTCGCACATTTCATTCAAAATAACCCACCGGAAATGCTGAAGCAAACTGAAACACTATCAACAAGTAGTGAAAATTCTGATGACGAGGCTGAAGTGGATATCACTTTCATAAAAAGAAAAAGAATAAAAATTTCGTGAAAGATACTGTGTTGTTGCTGTGCTTTAAGGTAGTCTTCCTGGATCCAAATACATTCTATACTATGTACTCCATTTTCGGGATTCTCTAGGTATGTCCAGAGATACATTTCACTCATTGTTTTGTATTTGATAAAATAATGGTTAAACAGGCACACCAGTTATTAACGATGAAGACTCGGATGAAGCGACGGTCGTTAACTTAATTGCTGTTTTTTTACTCTTTTGAATTATACTTTCGTTCTCAACAAAACAAAAAATAATCATTTCAAAAGACATAAACCAACATCTGACACGTCTGACAGACACTTTTTTGCTTTGACAAATGCCTGACTATTTTTGAGTTTGTTACCCTATTGAAAAAGCTGGTGCTCGAGGGGAAGGGGGTAGGTAGCATTGGCTAGTTCAAGTGCTCCAAGCTCTTTGTAATGGGAATGCTGTTGATCAGTTCAAAATCTACTCGGAGTTACTCGGTGCTACTCGCTGTGGTAATTGGAAAGCGGCTATGAAAATACACCCTGAAATTGAATTATAGTTGTTTCATCACATTGATATTCAGGCACAAAAACATAAACTTCGTCCTAATTCAATCAGCTTCGTATTTGTAAAACCTTTTTGAGTGGTGAGATAATTAAATAATGATCTCTTCATGATGTCTACATGAAATATGTCAAAGATTTTTCGTAAAATCAAAAAAATGTTATTTTGTTTAGTTATAGGAAAGTAGTTTTTTCTGTTGAATATTCCGAATCATATTATACAGGCTGAATCACGGTGGATGCCACATTAGACGTTTCTGGAGAACGCAACGTAGGATTATACCGAAAATTTGGTTTCTTGGATAATGTGTTCTATCTACCTAAAATATTCTCAACACTGCGACGTTGCCGCTTATATTGAAAAGTAGCAACACCTTTGATTTTTTGTATGGGACACCCTATAAATTATTCCTTTTTCACATTCTTCCTTAAGAGCTGATTTCATCGATCTATTACAATTTGGGGTCTAGCGGGAATGATAACAAAGATAAAGAGTGTGAAACTTCAAGAATTTCTTGTGTCGAAACTATTCATATTTAGTCAAGACGGTTTTTATGTCCCTATCTCAACTTTTCATGTACTATTAATTGATATTTAATTGAAATAGATACAGGGTGGTCGAACATCTTAATTAGATACAGGGTGGTTTAACATCCTAATTCTGAACCACCCTGTACCTATTTCAATTTAATATCAATCGATAGTAAATGAAAAGTTGAGATAGGGACATGGAAACCGTTTTGACCAATTAAGAATAGTTTCGACAAAATAAAATCTTTTAGTTGAAAAATCTCGATTTTGTGTGCCTTCCACCGTGAATCAGCCTGTATACATATATATTTTTATCTGAAAGAGAATTCTCAACTTCAGATTTTATTTTTGAATTTTTATTGCCATTATATAGCCATTAAAGTAGTGGTTTCCTGTTGAATATACTGATGAAAAATTAAATATTTTGATCAGATAGAGAATGCGAATTCTCAATGTATTTCTTTCTATGTACCCATTTCATCATGTTCATATTATATCTGAGAATATTCCTTTTAAAAAAATGTAGCATTTAAAAAAGTCAATTTGACATTTATTTCCGATATAAAGTACCGCATTCATGAAAATACTTAATGACCTCCATCCATATTAGTACAGTACTGAATTTTCAGATTCCATCCAATTATAGTTTTCCTCCTAACGATCGATGTAGTTCTTGATGGGACATGCTGTATTACTTTATTTCTCTACCTTTGTACATACTTTCTAATGAATTATTTTGAAGATATCAAGTTTTCATAAAATATGTGTACTAGGTTGTTTCTGATCTGAATGACGTCTATTATGAAGTTTTGAACATGGAAACGTCCGGAGAACTAGACAGAAATTTGCTGAATCTCAATCTGAATTTAACCAGTTTAATACCATCACCTAGTATAACGTCCATTGACACAATCACCCCTAAGGAAGAATATAATTCAGGTAGGATAAAAACCAAACGAAAATGACGATCACGAGTATCAGTTTTTTTTTCATTAATTATAGACGGTGACGAACCCCTATTGAGTGGTACTGGTCTAGTATCAAAAGATTGTGCTGAGGACGTCTTAGAGAATTGGGCAGATGTTTTGCTCAAGTGGAAGTCGACCAAACAGAAACCCAAGCAACTGTCTGGGCTAGTAAGGCTGGGTATACCTGAAGCACTCAGAGGAGAGGTATGGCAAAGACTAGCAGGAGTGGAGGAACACACAGAAATGATGGAGAATTATAGAGTACTCATAACAAAGGTTAGTTGATTTGATATTCAAAGTTGCTTGCTTGATTATGATCGGGTAGGTAGGTCTGAAGAATGATCAATTTATTGCTATAATACAAGAAAAAAGTGCATACATGAACCATGAGATTTGTAGAATGAATAATGATTCTGAGACACTATGGGTAAAATTCAATAACTGGGCTATTATGAACAATAAGGTGACTGACATACCAATCAAATTGTGAATTGTACTTGAGTCATTCTTCTATCACAGTGGATCTTGTAGCAAGAACGTAACCCGCTCAATATTACTAACAAATGAATCACGTTTCTGTCTAAGTAGGTATTTATTTCAGTTATTTCAGTTATTGCCTTACATTTTTTTTCTTCATTGATACATATTATACAAATAATATATAAAGTATAATTGAAACTACAAATAGTGAACAAAACTAACATATCATTAAGTTATCTCAAAATAACAGTACTCATATTATAGTGAACAAGAAGGAAAACAAGAGAAACAGAGAAGAAAAAAAAGCAAAGAAAATTCAGAAAGTTGAGCATTCCTTTGCATAAAAATACATTTTTCTACAAACGTCAAAAAATGACAAGGTTCGCACATTGATAACAAATTGCGAAGTGACACTTTTTTCAGTTTCCTACGTTACCATGATACCTTGCACAAAACAATGCGCGAAGTAAAACAGTGCGCGAAGTACCTACTTCGCGCATTGTTATGTAAAATATATGAGATATTTATATTTCAACTTTATATTCCTCAATCGATCAAACATCCACGAAATCATTTATTTTTGACTGTTCAACCACAACTTTGTTTTATCTCTTGGAGGGCACACAAGGAAATTCCTATTATGTTCGTGGAACATCGTGCGTACCTAGGAAGGATAGGGGGAAGCCTTTTGAGCCAGTTCAACACTATTTTTTATATCAAGCTAAGCATATGCTTAATTTAGAACTATATTTTTCGACGTTTGTAGAAATTGTTTGCAACTCGAGCGCGAAATACTTTGGTCATCTCGACTATTTTTTAATCTCGGCTACGCCTCGTAAAAAAATCAGATCTCGATCACCAAAGTAGCATTTCGCGCTCTAGATACAAAAATAACTATTATTCACTTCATTTTTGAATTGTAAAATATTTGGGCTGTTTTTGATACCTGGTAATTTATCGAATTTCGAAATCGGCTCATGTGCAAACTTTTTTGTCCAAGTTAAGAATTGGCAGCTTCAAGATGAAACAAGTTATATTGCCTAGTGTGATGACCATGAATTTGGGAATTTCTACTTGATATAAAATTTGATTTAAGCTTTTTGTTGATGATATAATAGGAAATTTCGAGAGTATTGATTGAATAGTGTTTTTCCAAAGAAAATGTGTTTGCGTCTTCATATAGTTGATTTGTTGGAGTATCATATGTCGTGTGAACTTGGCAGCGCCGTGTCTACAAATATTGATCAACACCTTCCATGTCGCCTTCTACTTCTATATGCGGTACTCGCTTCGATTGCATCACACTGCCTGCCTTCTCCCAGTTTCACGTTCCGTCGAGGGCCATGGCATGATTGACAGCAGGAGTATCTTATGGTTTCGTGTCATGTGTAAAATACTTACAACAGGTGCCTTTTGATTTTTGATCCCCCTTTTCCCGTTGTGTAAAGTTTCCGGAGCACACTACATTTTGGCTGATTTTCGGATCGGGACGTTGGTATTCCATGATATTTTCCTTCATGGGATAAACTATCCGCACCTCCATTGTTTTAGGTAGGTGGTGGCTTTTTATTTATTCACCCTGTACTATAAGACGATCTGGTACGTTTTTCGGCCTTCATTGTTGTCTGGGAGGTTGTTATGCTAAAAATGTTGTGTCTGGCTTGCATGTATACAGGCTGATTTTAAAATAAGTGCATATATTTTAAACACTAAGAAAGCTTGAGGTATACAACCGAATAGCACTATTAAAAATATTGTTAGGATCAAAATAGATTTGGGGCAAAATACCCTTTTTCCGCCCAGATTTCTACTTCTGTCACAACTATCGTTTGCGATCCGCAGTCGACCGTGATGAACGAAGCGACGTTGCCACTCTACATGAAAATTAGGAGATATTAAATAAAATGTATAATCGAGAGAATGTACATGGGGAAGAAGTTAACCCTGGTCTTGAATTTCAGAAAGATAATACATAAACTTTAAAACGGACTCACCCAAGATTTGTACACATAAGCTCGAATAGCGTATAGCTTAACACCTCACGGTTGGAAGTTCTTTTACTGAAAAATCCTTTAGACCCTTCCTTCCACCTCCTTGCATCGCTACAATTTCGTGTCCTTAGAGGAGTCTCATGGGCCCCGCACAATAACGACCCGACATAAGAACCATATCATTCAGCTCAATGTTTGAATAATGCATCGTCAATTCGCCACATTCCAAGCAAATTGTCAGAAACAAAACTTTACATTTACTAGTCAGTGTTGTTCTTTGTTTGTTCCTGGGTCTGATTTTTTCGTAATAGATTTCCTTGGAAGAAGGTATCAGATTTGTATCAAAAGGTAATAGACTCGAAAAATCTGATATTTGACATTCGGAATGTCATTCTTGTCAAACCCTATCGCACTAATTACAGTTTTGACATAAATATAGAACATAGAACGGAACATAATTATCCGCTGAGCACAGAAATACATTTTTTAGTATTGGAACATATTTTGGTGCTAATAGCAAATAGTAATAGATTCATGACAAATCGTAATATCGTAACAATCTTCGTGAAATAGTAATAGAACGCGAACAATCCTAGTTAGTACTGTCAAAGGTCACAGCAAAGAGGAAATCTATGGTCACAGATACTACTGTTCTGAGAAATGATGTTGACAGATCATATGATAATAGTTTTGTTTATGTGGTTGCTGGTTGTAAACGTAAAATAAAAAATGAAATAATTGGATGTTGTGTCTTGTGTCGTGATAATCGTGATATGGTCGTGATCGTGTTTTTAAATGTGAGATTGCCAGGAAGGATATGTCGTCGTCGAATCGTTTTCGATGGTTTAAGTGCGAATATGAACCAACAAGAACACAGGACGATATTAGTCTGGAATGGACTCGATATTAGTATTTGTTTGTTCTCGGGAGTTTTGCTGTTCGAGCAGGTATGAGAAAATCTACTAGGTGAGTCGATTTTCAACTTTGTGTATGTTGTGTACCTATTTATTGTCTGCTAATTTTGTATCTATCGCTGGGGCCTTATTTTCGAATTGAAGGAAGGGCGACGTTCTATCATTCCCCTCATGTTTCTCTCCGTCTCTCGTGATCCATGGAGATAATCACCCCACAGTTCTCTCAATAAACTTTAAAAAATAAGGCTCCTGTACATATTACATTCACCTCTATTAGTTTCCATAACCTATTCCAATTCATATTCATTCTGTGACAAATTTTTATCAGGATATTCGTCTCTGAAACAATCTGGCATCACTGTCTTTATACGTCCATGAATTGGAGATTCCCTGGGATTCCGCAGATTTCACTTGCTTCCCAGTGGCGTTCTCGAATTTCGAAGCATTTTATGTTCAATTTTCAAAATTAAATTTCTCGTTAATGTGAAGACTTAGGAAAAATCAAATATTTTAGTAATTTTTGTTAGACTCTCTCATATATATGCACTCATTTTAAAATCAGCCTGTATAATATTGAGGGTCTATTGTAAGGAAAAGAAATTCCCAAGTGTCTATTCATCAGTCGGTGAAAGGTCGTTTTCACGCACCTTTAACGCAGTCTGGCGGTATGATTCCACCACACAATGTGTCGAAAATTTTGTATAAATAAGAATAAGGAATTGGCACCTACTTTTTTTACCTTTAAAAACAAAATTTCGTACTTTTGATTTGAAACTGATGCTGAATGTGTATCCATATTACTCTGAATTTTTTTCAACAACAATTTGCTTTAGTTCATCATTCGGTATTCCAGTCCAAATCTGTTATCTTTTTCGAAATTTCATGTTAATTTTTCGGTAACTCTAACCCTAACGTATTGGCATCTGTCATCTGTTCAAATAATATAATAGGTTCATTAGTGATGCTGAACTTGCTGAAGTTTTTATTATTATCTCTGTTCATCACAAGATGTATACAGAGAAAGTCATAGAAACAAAACAAGTTCAGCAAGTTGAGTCTACTATGTGACATTACGCCAGCACCTAATTGGTTAGAATTTTTCCTACTCCAGTGGTACCATCACCTATACTGAAATTTAATTTCCTGTCATTCAAATATTTAGCGGGAAACCGAAAGATACTCTGACAGTTCTGAGTCATGTGATCATCAGGTTGCAACACTGTGTTGTTCGATCTTTCACCAACAGGAACTATAAACAAAGATGCAAAACCTTCCATTGCAGTCCTAACTCGAATAAGACCACCGTCCTGAGGTGAAAAATAACTAACAGAAAGGAGAAGATTGATAAATCAGGTAATGCTATCATCGACGTCAGTTCGAATAAATCAAAATCATAACATAATCCATACTAGAAGATCCAGACAAATATAAAACTAGTCGAAAATATAGAATTTCAGCCAAGGAATCAACAAGGTACGTATCTAACTGTAACAACGGGAGGTACTTGTTTGCTTTGAAAGTTTTCAAGCTGAAATGTTTTAACAAGATCAACTTTATAAATTTTCTTCACTCATTCATTCGTTCCAGGTCAACAGTCTGCTGTCCTGGAGCTTCAAATCACTGCGAAGATAACAGAAAGGATATCTTAACAGCTGGAAACCTCCATCCAGGTAAGTTCAATCAAATTCCTTTATATTTATCAACTTATTAATCTTTGTTTACTTTCAGGTATCTTCAAGACTTCCAGACTACAATAAACTGCTAGAGGCCATGGAATGTCGAAATATAAAGTAGTATGTGTATTTTCATATGAATAAATGGTATTATACAGAGTGAGCAATGCGAGCATATCATAATAAAGGTACCATTTCATTATCATTAAACACTAGAAATCAATATTTATGGTCTGGTATCTTTATGTTGGTAAGTTTTTTATTTATTTTTAGATTCTACACTAGATATACCAGTGTGAGTCAGTTTACAGTCACGCGGCTCGTGTTTTAAATCAAAAAGTTATTAGAAATTTTGAAGAAAATTTTGCGAAATCAGCTTAGAGGATAAAGAATCAATAGATTGTGCACGGAGAAGTACAGTGAGTCAATTTGGTATTCCAAAACGACAAAAATCAGTGTTATTGACAACATAAACATAGTCGAGCTCCGGAGAACGGAGAGAAGCGAGGTTGCCAAGTCGACGATTCGGAGGGAAAAGTGTGCTTTTAATTGTATCTTCGTAAAAATGACTGCGATGGCATGTGGGGTGTGTAAAGCAACCACAAACAATTCCTATGCAATTGGGTGCGCCAAATGTTCAAAATGGTTTCACACAAAATGTATTGGAATGAGTATTTCAAGCTTGAACAACTTCCAAAAGGAACTGAAGAATACCAAAGGAAAAAGGTGGTTCTGCATATCATGTGATGAAGGGGAGGCGAAATCTACTAGCTCTACTACACCTGATCAACAAAAAGAAATTACTCTCTTCGATGTGATGGACAAGTTGAATAAAATGGACAACAAATACTCAGAGATGATGAAAATGTATGAAGCACAGTTGGTAATTAATAATGAGCTGAGGCAAGAGATTGATCTATTGAAACAGCAGATGTCGGAGTCTAGAGTCGGTGTAAAACATAATCAGAATCCACTAGATGCTGTGAATGAAATAAATGAAAGAGAAAGAAGAAAAAATAATATAATGATATTCGGATGTATTGAAACTGAGCCCGAGGATGAAAATGAGAGCGATGTTGTCAAGG
Source organism: Phaedon cochleariae (assembly GCA_918026855.4). Classification (NCBI taxonomy): domain Eukaryota; kingdom Metazoa; phylum Arthropoda; class Insecta; order Coleoptera; family Chrysomelidae; genus Phaedon; species Phaedon cochleariae. The sequence goes on along the minus strand of OU896718.1, from coordinate 25,638,709 downwards.
TAGGAGAAATTATCCAGAGTGTATGTCCAGAGATAAATTGCACACAAATAAAAGTACGAAGAGTGGGCAAGCCAAATACTGATCGACCAAGACCAATTAGAGCAACGCTGTCTTCTTACACAGAAACAAGAAATGTATTCTTCAAGGCAAAGGAGTTGATAAAAATTCCTGAATATAAAACTTTGGCTATCGGCTTCGACAAAACAGCTATGCAAATTAATGAATATAAAATCCTAAGAGAAGAAATGAAGCAAAGAATGCAGAAAGGGGAGGAAAATCTGAGAATCAAATACTTTAAAGATATTCCGAAAATAATTAAAGTACCACAGAGTCAAAAAAACTAGATAGTAATAGGCATCATTTAACAGATGGTGTCAGTATAGAAAATGCGGACTCAGGGAATGATAGAATAGAGAAAAAAAACAATATAAGGAATGAGATCGGAAGTACGGAGATGAAAAAAAGGAGCATCAAAATTTTGCACCAAAATATTCAATGCATTCGTAACAAAATATTAGATATTGAGGCAAATTTCGAAGCAATGGATTATAAGCCGCAAGTTATATGTCTTTCAGAGCACTGGCTGAAACCAGAGGAAGAATCGTTCACTAAACTAAGCGGATATAAAATGAAGTCCTGTTTCTCAAGAAAAAACGCAATTCATGGAGGAGCATGCATTTTCGTATCAGAAGAATACGAGTGTGAGCGTGTACATAAAATAGAAGAGATGAGTGTGGAAGGTGAAATTGAGTGTGCTGCTGTTAAGTCAGAGGTTAGCAGTGGATCCAGTTATATCATCATATGCATTTATCGTACAAATCTTGGTAATTTTGAAAATTTCATCACAAAAATTGATGAAATATTAGACTATGTTAATAATAAGTACAAACATTGTAAAACAGTGGTATGCGGAGACTTCAATGTGAATCTTCTAGTAAAAAACCCAATATCTGAGCAATTATTAGACACGCTATCTAGTCACAATATGCAACAATTGATTTTTGAACCCACCAGAGTAACTGAAAATTCAAGCACACTCTTGGATAATATATTCATTGATTTTAAGGAGTATAAATGCTGTGAAGTTATTGATCTGGCTCTGTCAGATCATTATGGTCAGTTCCTAGAGCTCGAAGAAAACCAAAGCAAAATGGAGAATCAGTTTAGGGTAAGGAGAGTGTTCTCGGAAGCCAGGTTGAGATATTTCTCTGAAGAACTAGAACGCGAAAATTGGGAAGAAATATTGAATTGTACTGAGGTAAATAGAGCTTATAATATTTTCATATTCAAACTTCGAACGCTGATGAACAGATTATTTCCCCTCAAAAAATGCAAAAATGTAAGTACTTCAAAGTCTTGGGTAACAAACGGTATCAGAATATCTTGTACCAAGAAACTTTATCTGCGTAACGAAATGCTGCGAGGTCAGGTGACAAAGGATTATTATAAAAAATATTGTAGCATTTTGAGACAAGTTACAAGAAAGGCTAAGCGCTTGGACAATAAGGATTTCATTTTCAATGCAGAAAACAAATCGAAAGCGACTTGGTCGCTGATCAAAAGAATAACTAACAATACCTCTAATAATGAAAAAAAAAATATTCTTCACAATCTCAGCAAATCAGATCCCCAATCATCGTCATATGACATTTTGAATAGAATAAATGACTTTTATATAAGTGCAGCACCAGACATCAAGAGTGGTGAGGTAGATTATGGTAAAATAACTTACTGCAATAACAGTTGTAGATTTCAATTAACAAACCGACCCGAAATAGTAAAAATAATCAGTAAACTAAAAAATAAAAATTCAGTGGGAGAAGATGAAATTCCAGTTAAACTCATTAAAGCATCTGCTAACTTGATATCGATTCCTTTGGAACATATCATAAATTTATCCTTCTGTACAGGAATATATCCTGAGTCTTTGAAAATTGGATATATTAGGTCTATCTACAAAAAAGGGGATAAGGGCGATATGGCAAACTATAGACCAGTCTCACTACTGTCAAATGTGAACAAAATATTCGAAAAAATTATATACGAGAGGTTATCAACATTCTTAGATATGAATAATATATTGACGTCTGAACAAAATGGATTTAGGAAGGGGAAAAGCACAATAAAGGCTGTTTATCAGGCACTATCAAACATATTGAACTCTATTGATAACGATAAAGAAACAGCAGCATTGTGTCTGGACCTCTCCAAAGCTTTTGACTCAGTTGAACATGATATACTCTGCAACAAACTGGAGCATTATGGAATAAGGGGAGTTCAATTGCATTTGATCAAATCCTATCTCACTAATAGGAAACAGAGAACAGCGGAATATAATGATGTAGGTGTTCTGATAAAATCTAATGAAAAATCTGTTCTGAGGGGGGTACCGCAAGGCTCCATTTTGGGTCCCTTGTTGTACATTTTATATGTTAATGAGCTGCCGGGAGTAGTGGCACAGGAAATGGTTCTTTATGCAGATGATACATCTCTGATATTTCAAGAACAAACAAGATATGAATGTGAAAGACAAATTAAAGATGCATTAGAGAAACTCGAGACCTGGTTTACAGAAAACAATCTCCTTTTAAACATAAATAAAACTAAATTGATTTTCTTCAATAGAACAAGACATAATCTCCTAGTTCAGTTCAACAATCAAAACATATCATCGGAATCAAGTGTATCTTTTCTTGGGGTGATCTTGGATCAAAAACTGGATTGGTATGAGCACATAAATAATACAGCAAAAAATATGGCAAAATATAGCTATGCACTGAAGATTCTCTCAAATAATGTGGATGTCGACACGGCAATAATTGCTTATCACTCATTTGTGCACTCAAGAATGGCATATGGAATAATTTTTTGGGGAAATTCAACACATGTTAGTCGTATATTAGGAATTCAAAAAAAGTGTCTGCGAAATATATTCGGAATGGGACCCAGAGTTAGTTGTAAAGATATTTTTATTCAAAAAGGTATTTTAACCGTGATCAGTCTGTACATTTTAGAAGCTATCATGTTTGTAAAAAGAAACCCAGAACTTTTTGATGAGCATGTAATAAGTCATACCTATACCACAAGAAATAAACATGATCTAAGGGTAGATAAAACAAAATACAGTTATGTCCAGAAAAATGTGAAATTCTCTATAATGAAAATATGGAATAAAATTCCTATAACAATAAGGAACCTCGATGACAGACATATTAAAAAAAAGATGAAAACAATTCTTGTCTCTAAAGCCTTTTACAGTCTGAACAAATTCTTCAATGAACATATACAAATCAATTGAATTATAACATCAAGATATCAATTCTGAATTTCATTATATACAAGTCGTTTTTATTTCTATTATCAGTATTGTTATTATTAGTATTGTTGTCATTATCATTATTGTTGTTATTATTAGTATTGTTATATATGGTGACATTTAGCTGTTCATTTCGTCTTCAATGATATGTATCCAAATGTAAGTGTAAAGATTCAAACATCTATGCATAAAATATGTACTTGTTTTGACATGTTCTACATCCTTTTATGTGGATTTTATGGAACCAATAAATTCTATTCTATTCTATTCTATTCTAATATGAAAAAGACTGATTTTCATGTTACAAAGCCATTGATTTGTAGTGGACTGCAGTTTGTTTTTTAATCAGGTTGAATCAATCGTGGGAAAGTTCTTCCTACTTTAAATAGTTGAAATGTGCACTATTCCATATAATCCAGATTCCAGGGCTGCTCCAGCAGTAAAATTTTTTACGCGAACGCGGAGCACTGTAAAACGCGGGTTTGTAACCACTATTATAGGTTTTTTTTGATCGATTTGATCTGAGGAGTCAACTCCGCACTCGATTCTGCTGTTTTTGTTCGTCGCGTCTCTCTCTGTTATGTTTCTTCTTCCAGGGGTCGCTGTACACAGGATCGGAAGTACTTTCATGAACGTGAAACGGCGGTAAAATTCAAAAGGGATTCTTTGTGTACTATATAGGGGGTTTATTAATTAAAAAAAATTCCAATACCTACCTCCTGTCCCTATCCTCCCTAGGAACGCACGATGTTCTTTGAACATTATAGGGATTCCCTCTCGTGCGCTCCAAGCGATAAAAAAAAAAAACTATATTATGAAGGCTATACAAACTAAACTGAAGACAAAAAGAAGGATGAAAACGTTCTTAGACATTGTTTTGATTAGCGACCCTGACACACCACGTAATTGTTGGCCAAAAGGTGAAGGAGTTGAAATTTATCTTGCCAAAGACGAGAAAATCCGGGTAGTAGATGTGAGGATGGCAAGAAACACAATACTCCGAAAACCCGTGTCAAAATTATGTGTTCGTACAGTAAAATCCAGGATTGAAAATGTTGATTGAATTGAAGACTTTCAGGTTACACTGTTGAGTAATAGTTTGAAAACGTTAATGGGAACAATTACTGAGGGGGAGAATGTTGCGTCTTTAATTCATAATTCCAAGAATATCCTTCGGAAAGTGTGAAACTTCTGTATTTTGTCCATGGTTGTTATGTAAAAATAAGATTGACTTTAACAAAGAATTAGAGAATTAATATATATTTTTCGTTCTTCGTAGCCGGATTATTATTGAATTATCCTTTACGGGTAAATGTTATTACGAACAATATCAGGCGTGTTTGTGCTTTGAGGACTTTGAAGTGCTTTTTACAAATAAACGGTGATTGACACGGATATCACGACTTTAAAAGCTGATATTTCTAAAATGAAAAAATATATTCGAAATGGAAAATGGGTCTTGAATGAGATTTTGTTTTATTCCAGAAAATGTGTTTCCTTCTTCATTTTATCATTTCATATACAGGGTATATACTCTTCTATAGGAGATATGGAAAGTATATATTTCGAAACATGCGATAATATACAGGGTATATTTCTGAACGGAGACAATAGCATTGCAACATCCTGTAACTCATTTGATTGCCAACGTCACCGATTGTCACAGAGAACTGGAAAGTGTCAAGACAAATACGAATTTGCTATCCAAATATCCATTTTATATGTTGAAAACGGAAGCAGATTCGTTCTCGAAACGTCCAAAGCTAAGAGCTAAGCTCTTCTCCAAACTTTTTTCAATACAAATTGTCACTGACAAGCTAGTGAATTTTTTTTTGGCTCTCTGATAGGAACATTCTTTGAGCGCAGTGACATTTTGGGACAAATTATCTGATTTGTCCTTACTGTATATTGAAATAATATTTATATTTGTATTTTATAGAAACGAGGAGAGAAAATCCCAAAAAATCTGGAATAATGAATGTACCACCTCCTCGATTAACCTACAGACAGTATTTTTCAAATAACCTGTTTATGAAATGAGAAAATGAAACAAAAAAAAAGTTTTCTGGAAGAAAACAACATCTCATTCAAGTTCCTTTTTCCAAATTTCGAATAACTTTTTACGTTTTCGAGATATCAGCTGTTAGTGAAGTCCATCAATCACCCTGACAGCCTCGCAGTCCAGTAGATGTCCCCTGAGTCTAGGATGGCCCGCGAGAATCCGGTCATGGTCTTGATTAGTGCCTTGGACCCTCCGAACAACGAACCCCCTAGAAGAATAACGTAACAGATATTTATGATACCAACATGAATTCCCACAACAATCATAATATTAGTTCCCAATCGTAGCCAGTGTTGTCATGTCGCATATTTTTCATTTTTCATCGCTGCTTCATAAATCTAAAGCAATAAATTCATGTATTTGTTAGTCGGATTATGTATAAACACTGGAGAATTAATGCGTAATGATTCATACCTAATTCTAGTCAACTCGTCGAGAGCTTACGTACGCAATTCAAGTATTTTCAATACTTCTTGTTGCAACGTCGCTTCTGGGTATTCGACAGTGGACAGCAATAAATGTTTTCTTTGGTATCGTCGTATTGTTTATGTGTCGTTCGGAAGGATTTTCTCTACTTATGTTCCGTTTTGTGCTTCATCAATAATATAAACTGAGTTTATAACAATATTTTGCTGATCTTTGTACAATGGTGAGACGTTGTGAGGTGTGTAAGAGACAATTTGATCCAAGTGATCAGAACACGTCATTTCACAGGTAAGCGGCCAGTGTCGTATCATACGAAATTTCAATATCGTTTCCCCAAATTGAGATGGAAGCAATAAATATCCAATAAATTAATAAGATTAGATTTAGGCTCTCTGCAACATTCAGTGTTCTCCGGTGATGTGAAAAATATTTACAGTTTCCTCAAAATGCAGAATTGATGAAAATATGGGAGAAAAACATTGGAAAAGAAAACGTTTCCAACGAAGCTAGGATATGTTCGGATCATTTTCATATCAGTGACATAATGTTTAGTCCAGGTGGAAGGAGATTATCGAAAAGAGGATAGCTATACCTGTTTCTCACCATAAGAAGGAGAGGTGAGAATTTCTTCAATGAATAACTAAGTATTGAAACGGGAATAATTTGAACCCATGTCGACAGTGGAATAATCAAGACCTATGTGACTAATGCTGTGGACTAATGTGGTGATCATTATGTGGTAATAATTGTAATTTTGTTATTATTGTAGGGTCATTCTTGAAGGAAGCATTGAAGAAAGCAGAATATGTACATCACAACAGAATGAAGGAGCAACACAATGACTCCATTTTGTGTTGTTATCTGACAATATATTGTCATCTCCCGTGAAATGTCGAATTTCAAGAAAATGGAGCTTTGTCAAATGTTCTATTACTTGAGAGGAAATCAGATGGCTACAAGCCGAAGAAATAAAAAAATTCGCTATTATCTGTTACAGCCGTAGAAAAAGTATAGTGTATAACTCGCACGGAACGCTGATTTCCCACTCTTATGATTTGCAGCATTCGCCTACGGCTCATGCAGCAAACTTTATTATCGTGTGAAATGACTATCATTCTGTGCTCGATAAGCAATGTACCTACTATTTACTGAATTGAGTGACCCTTTCTTATTGTATGTTCATAAGTTTGACAACAACGAACGTGTCACAATAAAAATGTTAAATTTCGTGTCCCAATTCCTGATGTTTAGGTATGACAAAAATACGGATGTATCGTATCTATCAGAATGTTTGTATAGCAATTTGATGAATACAGACTACAGTAAAATTAATTCGATATTTATTGCCAGAAAAAGCATATTTTTAAATTTTCTTCCACAATCAAGAATTTATTATATCAACTATCGAGCTTTTTTCGCACTACGGCACTGGTGCTGGGAGAATCAGGTGTTGCTATCCTTGTTTAGCATGAAATAAACAATATAGATGTTGGTTCCAAACAAACTGTATTGCCAGGGCTATGGATTATTCATCTAGTCTGTTTTATGATCGAAGCTTGGACCTTTTCTCAGATAAAATTGGGCTTGTCACAATAATTCTGGAAGGTCTTTTCAGTGTATCTTCCTCAATACTTCTTCCTCTATTCCAAAATCTCATAATGGTTCTGTATCAATCTGTCTGCTCGTTTCCCTCCACTTCGATATGTCCTGGCACCCATAGGAGGATCACTTTGTTGATTCTATTTAATCTGTTCGTCGTTTTGTAGGCATATCAAAACCATCTTTGAGTTGATGTGAGGTGAGCTCAATGCTTTGATGGCCGCTTGCACGGATACTTGAATTGATCAATGAAAACCGACAGATAGAAAATGAAAATAATCGATCACAAAGACATTTTATATTGTCTATCACAGAAAACAATAGTCCCATTCATTTACTATATTATTTATTGAATTTGAATGTTAGCTATGATGAACTAAAAAAGCAACGAGCTGCAATCTGATTCTACTTATTAAAATTTCTGATAATGAAAACTATTTTATTAACTCCATAACAATTGTCAAAAGTAGTTGGAAGAACCAACTGTTGACACTTGCTTGACAATTCTTTAGATTGTATTTGGTTCTTTCAATGATAGAAAACAAAGTTTAAGTGTATGAATAAGGATTGGAATGATGGTAAATGTATAAGTACGTCGAACTTTTTCAGCTTTGTTGATGGTTCCATGGGCGCCGGCAGTGTAAGGGTTCACTTGCACTCCCGTGTCCGAAAAGGATGATTGAAAACTTCAAGGTTTTAGGTTACTGTTCAAATTTGTTTGTTAATTGTCATAATACACATGTATACTTATCTAAAATTAATATAATATAATAATATTAGAGCGTTTAGATGTAGATACACCACCCTGAACGTGATCCTGGTGGCGCCCATGGATGATTCACAATATTGTGGATATAAATAATGGTTCAACAAATTGCAAAGTTCTCGGGAAGAAACGGTTTTTTATAGTATCAGTTTATCTGGCCGTGGGCCTACCATGTACTCACGGCGTCGGGGTGAGGGTAGCCTCAGATGATTCCAGACACCACTGGTTAAAAGCTTGAGGTCCCCACTCTTGTCATGATAGCGGTACGTGGGAAAGGCCGCGAACGGACACCCATCAAACGGGACTGGAGGATTCCGGTCGACATGGGTAGCTGGGCTTGCTCAGCGAAAACTGGAACTAAAACTGCCAGTCATCGTAGGCAGAGCCGGGTCCTCTCCTGTAAACGAGGTAGAGGAAAGTGTGAAAGTCCTCGAACGATCACTCATTCAACGGGACGAGAGGATTGTTGTGAACATGAGTAGCAATGGGCCAAAGCCTCTTGCGACACAACCAATCAAACGTAACAAGAGGAATCTTGTTGACATGGGTACCTGGGGTGAAGAGGATAGCCCCATCAGGCCGTACATACGGCCTGGTGCTTCACCTATTGGGTTGGACTCCAGGGGGCAGCGGTTTCCAAAAACACCACCGGACTACGATAGAGGAGGTGAAGCAGAATCCCACTATGGGTCAAGTGGGAGGATATCTTGCCTGCCTCGACGGGTGAGCAGCGTTTCTGCTCGGGCACTGACACTACAGAGCCAGTAGTTTGTCTCATCAGACGGCCTCACCATTGGTATAATAAAATGGTAGCAGTAGAACATGCCGTTACATAACGGAGATGGCTCTAGCGCGCTGATTTGGTGTACCCGAACCCTCCATTTCTCCCTGGGGTGCTGTCGGTAAAGTCGAAAGATAGGGACCGGCAGTCATCCCTATGGGTGTCTTGTGAGTGGGGGTGGGAATTGGTCCCACCCGATTGCTACCCCGGCAATACAGATTATTATTTTTATTATAGTATCACTTTATCAATTTATATTAATTAGGATCAAGATCACATGTTTCTGGCCCTCTTTGTATTCAGTGGTAATAGAAATATGATTTATGACTTTGTATTCATTTGTTCTCTTTCACGAATTAACGTATATGAAATAAATGTGAATAACTTCATCAGCAGCCATGATATCTTCGTTTCACAATATATCTCGTCGTTACCTTCCGTGTTTTGATCTCAGACAAGAGGCACAGGCAATCGGAGAAAATAGTAGGCTTTGAAATGACAACTTTCTGAATGTTAAAGAAATGTTTTGTTGATGAAGGTATATACCATAACCAATTTTTCCTACTTTTCAGGAATCCAGCTGTGAAAATGTTATCCAAAGAGATATAGCTCGTACTTTTCCAGCACACGACTTCTTCAAAGAAGTCGGCGGTCTAGGCCAGGATTCTCTCTATAGAGTTAGTAAAGCATATGCAGCATATGATTCAGAAGTTGGATACTGTCAGGGATTAAGTTTTTTAGCAGCTACCCTTCTTCTACATGTAAGATCAAATAACATTTGCGAATATCTGGTTGTTTCAATGATGATTTTTTTTTAAGATGCCTGAAGAACAAGCTTTTTGCATTTTGGTGAAATTGATGTATGATTATGGTCTGAGAGATTTATACAAAGATGGCTTCGATAATCTATATCTTAGACTCTTTCAACTGAATAAGCTTATGGAGGAACAACTCACTCCACTGTGGGATCATTTTGTTGAGCATCATATTGAGACCCATATGTTTGCTTCTCAGTGGTTTTTGACATTGTTCACTGCCAGGTTCCCCTTGTACTTTGTTTTCCATATCATCGATATATTTTTATTACAAGGAATCGATACACTGTTTCAAATAGCTCTTGCTTTATTGATGGTAAGTTTGATTATTGTGAGTGCACAAATGAAATCAACTTAGTCCCTATTTCTATGCCATTTTACACATTTTAGAATCATTTAATTTAATTTATCCAATGTTCAAGTGAACAAATACTAAAAATGTATAGTGCAATACCATATTGAAATGAACATGGACTTTTGATACAGAATACTATACAGTCTGGTTCATGAAAACCATTGGTGAGTTGAATTGGTAGTTTGAACTGGTATAGTTTTTTGAAATTTGGCTCAGCTTAAATATCTCCTGGCGCTTATATCGGGTGAATGGAATTCGAGCATGGGGATCTCGAAAACGGTAAGAACTATGAAGGGGGGTTGAATGGAGACAAAGTTGCGCAATTTAATGACTAACAAAATGCCGTTTTGGAATTAAAAAAATTCCGAATAGGTACTTCCGAAGATTCTTGAAAAATAAACGAATATTCGCGATTTCACTTTTATTTTTTCCTGACTCTATTTGGATAGATGTAACGAAACAAATCGCACATTCTCATTGCTACTTTTTCTTTTCTACAAGATGGTGTATTCGGAATTCTTCTCATTTCAACCTAAAATTGCGCAACTTTGCCTCCATTTAACCCTCTCTGTAGCTCTTACCGTTTCCGAGATCCCCAAGCATCTACTCGCATCTCACTAACCCGGTATAGCTCCTCCTCAAATTTTCTGGCAAGATTGAAAAGGAATCATATCTTTCATATCATGGTATGTTATTTAAATGGAATTCTCTTCTCTCTCAAATTCAGAATTTTTAGTAGGTCCTTCCTAAACTAATGAACCCTTAAATTATTACAATTTCTGTAATATAAATGATGCAGACTATCTAGCATTTGAATTTACCGTTGTTGAAATGCAATATGCAATAATGCAAAGGTAGAATTGATGATTGTTTTTAGAGGAAAGTTGACTCGACCAGAAAATGCGGTGAGGGTTAACGAACTCAATATGGATTCTGATTATATCATGAAATATAGGTTGCTACATCTGATATGAGTCCTAGAAGTTCGTGAATATTAAAGCTTTCCATCCATCTCAACATTCTGAAAAGTTGACCAATTAGTTGAATCTTCTGAATCGGCTAACTAACAGTTTTCATGAATTAGTTTGTATAACGCAAAATCATCAATCACATCATTATGTCTCATTTCTCATATACAGGGTGGCATTGAAATAAGTGCAAATATTTCAAACCCTGAGAAAGCTCGACGTATACTTTCGAATGGTAAAAATGAAAAAATCTAGGGATCAAAATAAAAGGGGTGAGACCCCTTTTTCCTTCCAAACTTTCTGCACTGTAGCAATTATGACGTCATCTCTGTTCGAATTTCCGTGCGGAAGGCACAATCACGCGGAGTTTCAATAATTTCAATTGTTTTACTTTTTCGGGATGAAATATCTTGTTAATTGAAAGAAATGGAAATAATCAGATATGGAAATATTCGTTAGACTGTATTATATCGATGTGCTGAGTATATGTGCTTATTTCAAAAACACCCTGTATAGCATGGAAATAAAGATCGTTTGACATACCGTAAAATGGGGTGAATCGCAACTTTGAGGTTTCACAATTTTCGCCGTAAATAAACTTCACGTCAAACTTTCATCAGTCAAGGGGTGATAAATAGTTATTTATACACCAAGGAAGTAAAGAATAGGGGTATAAGGTCCCGTGGTAATAATATTCTTCACTACCAAGGTTAATATTGAATTTTTTTCTCTAGTAGCAATATATTTCAATCATTTCAGTTATGTGAAACCGAAATATGGACCTATTGTCACTATGCATGCACTTATTTTCAATATTTAGACATGACTATGACAGTCGTTATTGATAAATACCTACTAGATTCGAGTGCCATTCCTCGAATCTTTGATCAGAACAGTACATTCGGGATAAAATGACAAAAACTACCTCTGTAATAAAAACACATTTTAGGGAAAGGTTTTATAGCTAGTGTTGGAAAAAAATAATTACAATTATCAATGCTCTAATTGACCTTCATTTCTAGTTCTAGTTGCATTGGGCAAAAAAAAACGAGGTATATTGCGGAAAGTCTTTAATATTCGAAACCTCAGGATTCATAGATTCTAGGGATTCAATACAGCTCCATACAAGCTTGGAATTCATCTTGCAGGAGTTCAGTGTTCTAAGAGCTATCTGACGGGAAGATTGTTGCATACTTACCGAGATTGACAGAGATATCCGTCTTCGATTTTCTGCTGAACACACCGGCTCCAACGCCAAGAGGAGTTTTCGAACCATCTGTGTACATTACGTTTTCGATCTCTGGGAATTGGATTGATCCACTTACCCACTCGTCTCTCTTCGGGAAGAGTACGTTGCAAGACTTTTTCACGTGTGTCTGAGTAGCAACATGGCGGGAACCATTCCTAGAGCTTGGTGATTTTTTATTTCACACAGTATCCCAGAGTAGTCCAGCAGTCGCCCCCTTGATTTTCCAGTGACAGGAATCTGTAGGAAACCATCCTGGCTTCCCTCTCCAAGACAATGTGGAGGGGAGTGAGGTTCAGGAGGTTTTCCACCTCTGCCGTTGGAGTTGAGCATATCGGCCTTGTAATGGCCAGGCATGCCAGTCGCTGAAGACCAGCAAGTTTTGACCTGGCTGTCCTTTAGTCCACCAGACTACCGAGCCATACGTGACCATTGCTTCACCATTGTTTGGTAAATCCAGTAAATCTGTTTGAGGTTCATTCCCAATGATTTGCCGCATACACTTCTGAGGTTCCAGAGGGAGAATCTGGCTTTGTTGATAGTTTTTGCCATGTGGGGTTCCAGGTGAGTCTTTTATCTAGCGTGACTCCGAGGTATTTCACCTCCGCCGCAAACGGAATGCTATTTTCATATAGAACAGGCTGACAAAGCTTATCTAGCTTTTGCATTTCGGTAAAAGGGACGATTACAGTTTTCCGGAGGTTCACTGACATCTGCTTTTTCTCGCACCATCTGTACACAGTATTAAGGGCTTCTTGTAGGCCGTTTGAGATCCTCGCTACAAATTTCCCTCTTACTATTAGGACTAGATCATCTGCATAGCATTGGAAAACCACCCTCTGCATGAAAAGACGTTCAGCAGAGAGTCAACTAGGAATGACCACATAAGGGGAGAAAGTACCCCGCCCTGTGGACAACCTGTTGCCGCTCTAAACCTGATCGACTTTCCATGCACTGATGATATGACGTACCGATTTCCAATCATGGTTTTGATCTAGTTGCATGTTTGCTGATTCCTCTACCTTACATTGCCATATAGAGTTATTGTGGTAGGGCATTATTGAACGCTTCTTCTATGTCCAGGAAAGCTGCCAGCGTCATTTCCTTATGATCTAAGGAATGGCTAATCTTTCCTACAAGATTGTTCAGTGCTAAATCCGTTGATTTGTCTGTTTGGTAGGCATATTGATGGGGATTTAGAGGATGTTCCCTCAGATTCCTCTCTCTAATATGCCTGACTAGAATATTATGATCATTATTATTAAATATGTGTTGAAAATCACTTCGGATTCGAAATGAGGACGTCCAATTCTCTTAACTATTCATATTTTTTCTAAAAAAATTTCCAGTTCTGAAAAATTAAATTACATGATTCGCTTGCCATTTTTGCTGTGACGTACCGTTTTCAATATATAAACGATAATTCAAAAAAGGGACTTTTTATGTCGCTCCCTGCACTTGGCTCCCCTCGTAGGTTAGGGGACTTTTGGAATTTTCACTTTCTATTCACTCCGAACATATCCCAAGTCTAAAAAAAATTTAATCTTCCATGTCCTCTACAACCCCTTTTTGGGCGTTCATTGACTGAAGTATTATTCATTTTAAAAAAATAGGAAATATCATCCCATGTTTGGAATATAACAAAATAGAATATATATAAATCATTATTAATTCTTTGAAAACCAAAAAAATTCAAAATCTAGTATGTAAAACGTCATATAAAACTTCAATAGCCACAACCAACCTTCGATGAATTATGATGTGAAATTAGCAATTTTTCGGTGCATCTATGAAAAGTGCATACTAATAATTCCAATCAAAATGGATTATCTGAAAAATCACCAAAGCAACCTATGTATTTTAGTGGACTCTTTTTTCTCTTGGGTACCCAACAGCGAATTGAATCGGGAATTTTTTTGGCGTTTTAATGACAGAATAATTCCATTATTTTCTTTCTCTTGTATAAAATGGAAGAATAGAATATCTAACATTCCAAACTGGTATTTTCTTGCAACTACAAAAGGTAGAAATCAAAAATGCGTACGCTACAAATCTGCTGGTGCCGTAACTGCGACCCAAAATAATGTGTTCATGATCCTATTTGAAAGTCAAATAAATAATTAACTTCTAAAATTATTCAATTTTCAAACTCAATTTGGTGTAAACTCTTTTTACCTCTAGTGGTATTACAAGTGAGAATATTCATTGCACTGTAAGCAGGCGTATCTGATGTCGAATTACATTTTACGGACATTTCACTCAAAATCGGCAGTAAGTTCATATTTTCATTACACCATAATGAAAAATTTCCATTTCTTATCAACTACAGAAACTGTGGATATAACGGAATCTTTTCATTTATAGTTCATATAGCATTTCCATAGTGAATTATTTATTGTATCCATATTATCTGATATTTAAATATTTTTGATAAGGTGAAATCTTCATCGTCATCTTCATCATCACCCACTGATTTAGTCAAAGAGCACCTCATCAATAAGCACTTTTCCCAACACGAATATCCTGCTTCGGTCGAATACCAAAGCAAAATCTAAGCTTCAATGCATCTGTAGTTCCAACATTATTTGACATTTTCACCCGAAAGTTTCTAGATTGTGTAAATGTAAACAATCCCCTGAATCCCAATGAAAAAAATCAATAGTTGGGGTTGTTTCCAGTTGAACCGGAAGTGACGAAACGTACATTTTTCTGACAATGAATACTTGATACCCACCAAATTTCAAAATTGGACCGCCAATCATCCATTTCTCAATATGTGCGTTGAAGATCATACAAGTTTTGTATTCTAACTGAGTATTTAAATTAGTTTAGGTTCCATGTGAGTGGGGCGAATACCGCCCCTCCACTAATTGAATAGATCGATTAATAAATTCATACTAAATACTTTTCACGTTCGTGTTGTTATTTTCACTGCATCCGTGAGCTGGTCAAACATGGTGAAAATATACGACTTTTTATTCATACAAATCTGTGAGGTGAGTTATGGAATATTGATTTGAATAGTATAAACTTCTTTGAATTGTTTTTTTTTAATATATTTTTTCTATTCGGATTATTTAAAGGTTCATATTAATTAACATGTAAAATGAGCAACTGTTTTTATTCACCACATCCATAAGAGGTGAATAGAAAACTGCTATATCTAAATTCATGAATGAAACAGATCCTGTACATAATTTATTATATCTAATGCGACACATTTTTTGATATTTTTTGTAGCAAAAAGACTAGTTTCTTCACTACAACACTGAGAAGGTGTCGAAACAAATCACCTACCTCTGATTGAGGATACCGTTAACCGTTCTAGCCTGTAGTTCTAGCAGTGGAAGTCAACATTCGAGTTAGAAAACGGCATACATTTATCCAACTGTACTCAATTTGGAAACAAACATTCTCTTGATAAGTATCATTCATGTGTTATAAGATGATGTTGGAATTTTGAAATGACCTTTGTAAGCGCATGCGTCGTTACAACTTCCGCCTCAGTGTTGGATGCAAAAAATATTTTTTATTTGAGCGAAGCGATACCCAATATGGTCTAAGCTATCCACCCTGTTTTACGGTAGTTGAAGTAACATCAATGTTTATGCAAATTATTGTGAAAAAATACTTTCTTCGAGTATGATATTCCTGTTATAAAAATATAATGGCTTACTGATAAATAATCAAGTAATTCTATTTAGGTATGTAAGAAAGATCTTCTACTATTAGACTTTGAAGGTATATTGAAATACTTCAGAGTTTCATTGCCGAAAAAGTGCAGGACCGAAGAGGCAGCTAAGCAGCTCATCAAATTAGCTTGCAGTATAAAAGTAAAAAAATTGAAGAAATATGAAATTGAGTTCATGGCATTGAAGGGTGAGTTGATTATATTGTTTTTTATAGACTATAAACTATCGTACTAATTTGAAAGGATCTGAACAGCAAACATACATTAGACAAGTAGGTGCGAAGTTTGAAAATTCCTTGATCTCTGAGCGCCATTGACCTTGAGCCATCTAATACGGATTTAAAGGTTTTGTAGATCATGTGTTTCTCTGCTTTCATCCATGGACGTTTTTCGTTTTTTAGTACTGTAGCACTGGAGTTTGTTGTGTTATCAAGAATTTTGTGGAAAACTTATCGTTTGTGAAGTATTTTCATTTATTATGAATGTCCATCAAGAAACGGTCGAGTCAATACAGAAATTCTCACGTAATTCTTTAAATTAGATTTGAGACAAAACTGAATCAGTATTTGGATGTTCATGTTATGACCTCAAAAATGTCATGAATGTTATTAAGTATGAAATAGTTCGCGGAAAAATATTATTTGCTGGTTGTATGTGTTCTGTTTCATAGACAAGAAGGCATTCTTCTGAATTATCTTTCATAAGTAACCGACAATCACATAATATATGTTTTGTCGTGTTTTCACAAATGATCTTCGAAAAGTTAACACATTTTTCCTTGTAGATGAAATTATCATAGAGCAGAAATGTATGTTAAGAATTAATTATATACCCACTCACCTTCAACCTTAACTATTCATTACTTCTGGAGTAGACGAAGGAAAAAGTAGATTGTAAACTTTATGATTTTCACAACGATCTTCGATTGTTTTGACATTTTTGTTAGTAAAGGACCCCGCAAATTTTCAAGGTAATTTGGGTCCCGGTGGATTTTTCTCAATTTTTGGTATGATGTAGTTCATTTGATTCAATTACATATTGGCATTGCGCCAACCCCCAAAAATGAACAGTTTTTTTTGCTAGGGGGGGTTGAATTCACATTTTCACCGAATTGATTATTTATTTCTGAGAGAATGAACAATATTCTAGATTTTTTTATTTCATCTAATTTCTCCTATGAATATATGCTTTTTGAAAAAAATATAGTGAGGGGAAATTATTACCCCAAACTCCCACTTTGAAAAACGAAAAAAAATGAGAATTCGCCTAACCGTCAAAAGTTATAGAAAATGTTCCATTACCCAGAATTATGGAAACCGCCTTTTTGTATTATTGCCCCTCACCGAATGGGAGGCGCCCATGAAAAAAAAGTTCGGTGGATTTCGCTGAATTTTTGATATGATGTACTCTATATGATACTGATCAGAAAATAATTGGGTGGCAATCCTGAAAAATGGACAGTTTTCCTGCTACAGGGGGTTCAATTCACATTTTGAACACATAAATAGACTAGATGAGTACCTATTTGATTCTGAACTTCTTTTCAATATATCATCTCCATTCCCTATATTCCCTAACAATTATTCATCAAAAAATATTTTGAGGGGGGGTTCCTACCCCTTCAAAAAGTATTTTGAGAAATATAAAACAAAAAAAAAACAGTGCTACTGTATCTAAAGAGCATAAGAGAATGATTAATTACGTGAAATCATAGCAAAAGCTCTCTTACATGATTGCTCCCTCTCCACCAAGTGGGGGGTGCGCATGAAAAACATTTTTGGTGCATGGATTTCCACTGAATTTCTATGAGGTGCTTTTTGTGATTCCGATCAAATCCGATTCCGATTATCGGTACCGGTTACCAAAAATGAGCAGTTTTTTCGGTAGGGCGTGTTGAACTCATATTTCTCCTTTGTGAGATTACCTCGAGAAGAATGTGTATTTTCCTCGACGGGTACAGAATATGTAATATGTATTTTAACTATTTTTTTTTCAACACAAAAAACTCATTATTTCGCCCACCCCAACACCTCTCAAACAAATAATAGATATCAAATTCAAGTTATTTTTTCATATATCCAACACTTATTTAAGAAATATTCTTCACTCAATGAACTTGATATAAATATTTCCTGTTTATTTCTATCGTTTTCATGAAATGAAAATCAAAATCTATGGTATAAGTTACTGTCGTTACCGCTTTTCAATATCAAACAGTCACCATCCCAGTCATTATTATTACTATCATTAAAAATCCCGTTAAAAACCATCATTTCAATTCTATCAATCAGTGAGTTATGCCCTCGGAAGTTGGATGAGCAATTGTTTCATTTAGATAGGTATAGGTATCCTAGTAACTGTCAAACTGATTCATTGTTTTTTCGAATGAAATCAAATGGTTATTGACCTGAGTCTTTCAGCCAATGGGAGATATAATAAGTGAAAAGTTATTATCTTTTCAGATTTGAATTATCTCATTCTCAATCATCATCACAGCCATAATCACATGGAATACAACCACATTATACCTATATTAAAAATCCAGTGTAAATCCATGCACCAAAGATGTTTTTCATGCGCACCCCCCCCCCCCCCCCCACTTGGTGGAGAGGGAGCAATCATGCAAGAGAGCTTTTGCTATAATTTCACGTAATTAATCATTCTCTTATGCTCTTTAGATACAGTAGCACTGTTTTTTTTTTGTTTTATATTTCTCAAAATACTTTTTGAAGGGGTAGGAACCCCCCCTCAAAATATTTTTTGATGAATAATTGTTAGGGAATATAGGGAATGGAGATGATATATTGAAAAGAAGTTCAGAATCAAATAGGTACTCATCTAGTCTATTTATGTGTTCAAAATGTGAATTGAACCCCCTGTAGCAGGAAAACTGTCCATTTTTCAGGATTGTCACCCAATTATTTTCTGATCAGTATCATATAGAGTACATCATATCAAAAATTCAGCGAAATCCACCGAACTTTTTTTTCATGGGCGCCTCCCATTCGGTGAGGGGCAATAATACAAAAAGGCGGTTTCCATAATTCTGGGGAATGGAACATTCTCTATCACTTTCGACGGTTAGGCGGATTCTCTTTTTTTTTCGTTTTTCAAAATGGGAGTTTGGGGTAATAATTCCCCCTCACTATATTTTTTTCAAAAAGCATATATTCATAGGAGAAATTAGATGAAATAAAAAAATCTAGAATATTGTTCATTCTCTCAGAAATAAATAATCAATTCGGTCAAAATGTGAATTCAACCCCCCCTAGCAAAAAAACTGTTCATTTTTGGGGGTTGGCGCAATGCCAATATGTAATTGAATCAAATGAACTACATCATACCAAAAATTGAGAAAAATCCACCGGGACCCAAATTACCTTGAAAATTTGCGGGGTACTTTGGAACCTACAGTTACAATACGAATCATTTTATAGTGTTGAAACGAATGCTTGCAAGATTGTTCCAATTGATGGATAGCACATCAATTATCAAACACCAAAGACAATACCAAATGAACAATGTCATAATAAAAATATACAACCACAGAAATCATAACGTCTTCACAACAGTTAATCACGAAGAAAAGACTGCTAAAACACAGAAAATGGATGCCCTGAAATTATTTTAAATAGTTGGCAGATTTACGTAGCCATTGTACTAAGATTATATTGTCCATGATATCAAATAATAAACCAATAATTCATAGAATATTCAATAGCACTCAATACACCTTCAAACATGGATCTTGCTAAAAGGCTATAGTTCAAGTACAAAAGTTAACAATAAATATCCAGCTTGACAACATCTAGTCGTCTTCGACGTCCCAGCGCGCTGGCATCTATCGAATAATAGAGGAGGCGACACTTTGCTAATAACAGATTTTTTCGTCCAAATCAGACTTTGACCCTACTTATAACGAAGAAAAGTATGAGGAAGAGTGAGGAAAAACAGTTGAAATTCTTCACTTGTGCATCTGATGGACGGGTTTTTGGGAAGAGCTTCATATATTTTCCTTTACTTGTTCATTATGGAGTGCCTTGAACATCTTTGACGTTTAACGCTTTTTATACCGGGTGTCCCAAGTTATCGTATAGAGGTAATAACTAGGTTATTTGACAAGATAATTATACAATTATAAAAACTACTTTGAATGACATTGAAGTACCTTCCGAATGATAAACAAATAGATACAAGCTCAAAGTAATTGCCACAAATTAACAACGATGATAGATGACGGGAGAAAAACAACTACTTTCTTGTCATGTCATGACACTCAGAAGATTACATCCTCCCGAAATCTATGCATCGATTCATATGATGATTTAGCCACGTTACGCTCGACACCTAGAGACGCGAGCTCGTTGGCTTTACAAAAATTCACAAAAACTATATCCAGGCATTTTGAATAAAATTCACAGTTTTGATGAAATTATAATAAAATTATATAATTGAATAATCAAATGGGAGATTAGAATGGCAAAATGAAAAATTTCAGAAGAAAAGTTGCTACTTATGGGCATGATATATCTCGAAATCCAAAATTTAATGGTGGTTCATCTAGTTATGATACCTTATTGAAATTCCAATTAGACTTACCATCGCTGCGAACTTTGAATAGACGAATTTCAAACATTAATTTTTAACCCAGTAAGTTGAATGAAATTTTTCATTATCTGAACATTAAATTTCAAAATTTTGATTCGGGAGAATGGGACTGTTGTATCTATTTAGATGATATAGCAATCACTCCTGAAAACAATATTGTGTAGCTTCTTCAGATATTGACCATGAAACATTTAACAAAAAGTTTTGGTGGCATTTATCATACCCTATTTCCTACTCGAGGAGACGCCTAGCATCTCATTCAAAAAGGATGGACAAAGAAAGATACAATCACTGGCAAAAAAAAAAACGGCCACCAAAAAATTTGCCCAAATTGTTCAACCTGTAACTTTTTTGATACTTGTCCGATTTTTGTGATATTTCGATCAAATCGTAGGTTCATGTTCCGGAATGTTGGCCTATATATTAGTTTCCCTGAAAAGCTGATGACTTGATCATTATACAGAAAAAAACCAAAGTTACTCCTTCGCCCTTTACTACTTAACGCCCTGTGGCGAAATTGAGTGGTAGAACTTGGCTTCATCATGTTTTGAATTGAAGTGGGATCCTTTCTTGACACAATAATTTTTCATAAGCAAGACACAATAATTCATCTCCACAAATTTATTATCTGAATTATCATCAGCAGAAGCGTTTTTTTTAAGACAATTTCTACAACGAAAGTTTTTTATAGTTACAAAAATTATACCTTGGGTTATGTACTCACGTGGAAGTGAAAAAAAGAAGGCAACAATAATATTATACAATTGAATATACATTCTTTCAATTAATGAAGGGCAAAGTGCCCATGGCCCAAAGGGCCCTATGAAGGGTACCAACACTTGTTCATCCAAGTAATTAGAGTTTGAATGGGGCCCATCATGAGAATTTTGGTTAACATGTCATGTTAACTTACTTATATACTTATTGATTAACAACTTAGGAAATCGAATTTTTAGCACTAACCGGAAAAAACCTTAGTTACAATGAACAAACAAACACCAGACCTGGAGTCAATAACGAGTATGCCCTCCTCGAGTTTCAGTCACAGCACGGCGGTTGACGTGGCATCGAGTTGACGAAATTTCTCAACTTGTCATGAAGAATTGCCGAGAGAAATGCCTAAATTGTCCTTGAAGGGCGAATCATACTTGAAGAGCCTCTGACAAGGACGGACGAAGACGAATGAATCTCTGGAGTTCATCCCTAAGATGCTCTATTGGTTCTGAATTATTGTTAATACAAATTAAGAAATTCCATGCTGTCTTAAAACACTTGTATCTTCCCTTGAAAATGAGATATTTACGTGATTCTAGAACTATTGTGTTGAGAAGGGACGAGATAGGATCACACTTCAATTCAAAACATGATGAAGCAGAAGGTTGGAGAATGTTTCTGAATTATTGGTAGTAAAAAATCTAAAAATCCATACTTTCTTAAAATCCTTGTACTTCCTCTTAAAATGTGGTTATCGACGTGAATAAAAAACCACTGTGTTAAGAAGGATCACACATCAATCAAAAACATGATGAAGCTAAGTTTAACCTTTCCTTGACGGGGCCCATAGAAATTTCGTAGTCGCCGGTGCGGGGTAGGAGTGCTACCCGACTAGAAAATCGTACTTATGGGCAAGAATTGAATAGATTTAGATTAATTTTGAAATAATATTTTATCCTGAAAATTAAATATAACATAGATAAAAAACATTACACGATATATTAATGGTTTATACTAATTATTATGAGTTAGTTACCCATGGCTAATCACTCACAAACTCACAAAAACGTAGGATATTGCTCGCAACAGTACGTGTCTTCCGGTCACTGAAATCAATCTATCAAGTAGTACCTAGAATGCACCGATTTGTTTTGTATGACGCATGCGCGGAGTCGATAAGCGTGGTGAGCAAGTTGAAACATTTGAGCCGGACGGGGTATGTCGCACACCCCAACGCATGAATCTCTATCTAACGTTAAAAATATTCATGAGACCTACAATATCTAATCATTATATTGTCGGAAATGCATCGTTTGAGGATTAGGTATGAGGAAAAGCACGAATCTCTTTTTTACAAAGTTACAAGGAATAACGTAAAGTTAGGGTATGCGACATACCCCTACCCGTCACGGAAAGGTTAACCACTCACCTTTGCCACAGGATGTTGAGAAGGTGAGGGTGAAAGAGTAACTTTTGTTTTTCCCTTTATAATGATCAAGCCATCAGCTTAGCTACTAATATTCAGGCCAACATTCTGAAATATTAATTTACGATTGGGCGAAATTTCACCAAAATCGGACAAGAATTGAAAACGTTAAATGGCGAACAACTTGGCTGAATTTTTTGGTGGTCGGTTCTTCTGCCGGTGAGTGTATATGGATGTACTCTTTCCTGAACATGTAGACTTAAGTGTAGATTAAGGAAGATGAGAGGAACCTTTTTTTAATGCAAAGACATATTATTGTTCTTGTTTCGCAAAATATTTGATCTGCTTCAGTGCAAGTCGCGTTTCCTTACTCAAATTATACAAAAACGTCAAAACAAAAGTATCAAATACAGTGAGAAAATAATTAAGCATTTAGGACATAAACACTTGCAATCAGTATTCATTTAGACGAATCGTTACATAGATTTCATAAATTCAATGTTCTGCTTGTCATTATAGTAAGGGAAGTAGTTGTTTTTCTGTTGTTCTCAATTTCAATTATCATTTGTAGAAATGAATATGAGTTTTTCCTCACAGTTTGGTCACACTCTGACTGATATTTAAAATGTGAACGAAATTTTCGCTTGTTGCTTTTCAAATGTGAAACAGTAGTTTCCGTATGAAGCTCTCTTGATTCATTCAAGAATAATTTCGTAGCCATCTTTCAGTATGAAATTTCACTACGAAGTTTTCTCGATCCATCTAAGAATAATTGCATAGTCCTTCTTGAGGAGCGGTCACATAGTAGAACAGGCGTAAAAGCTGTATGTGTGTGCTCCTCTAGACAGCTGGGAAATAATCAGTTTGGATACAGAGGCTGCAGACAATGCGGAGAAAGAGGCTAGCGAAGTGGAACAGCTCCGGGAAACAGTTTTGAGATACGAGGAAGAAAGGAAGTTGATGATGGATGAGATTAGTCAGTTGAAAGAGATTCTGAAAAGGGAAGTGAACCAGGCGGAATCCGATAAGAAGAACAATATGGCAATTATCAATGATTATCAGGTGATACGGCAGAGGATGGATACACAATTACAAACATGTAAAATGGCGCTTTCTAATTATAAGGTAAGTTTTGTGAGATGGTTAAAAAAATTAAATGTCTCCCAAGAACGATATACTCACAAATCCCCCTCTACAACACTTGATTTTAGTTTGATTGAATGATTATTTTATCACATTGTATAAATCATTTTCGACAATGGATGTGCCGGATAACTGCTAAGAACTTCAAGAACTAGTACAGCTTTTGTTGATCTCACGATGATTCTATTAAACAATAATAGTAATATCACTTCTCAATTTTACAAATATTCAATTCATTTGGTAAACCAATTATAATCTACTTTTGATTAAAGGCAATTTATTTCGTCATTTGTTCCTATGGAATACTGACTTTATCGAACCAGAATTCATCGATCATAATCGTACATTTATGTGAGTCGGCTCTAATATATTCTACAACGAGTATAGACATACGTTCTCACTAGGTCACTGGATGGTATTAATTAGATAAGAGTTCGGACACAGAAATGACAACTGTTAGTGTTTTTGAATGTTTAGATTTATTAAGTTACACACCTTGCATTGCGACAACAGCATCATAGTCGTTCCGCGCTTTTTCCTTCAAAAATGTTTGAATTTGACAATAAACTTCATGAGAATGATGGAAGTAAGAACTGGTGCGCTTGCTCCCTATTGAAGGTCATTTGCAAGTTTCTCGATGGCGCCTACTCTGATAAACCTTTGATAAACATACTTGACGTGGGTAAATCTCGCTAAGCTCATCCTGGTTACAATCCATATTTACAGGAAACATATTACCGACCGATAAATATTTGGATACATATATGATTTGGATCAGAGCAGTGAACTGATTTCTGATCAAAGGATCGAAACGTCAATAATGTCATCATGTCAAAAATATTCTTGAGCTGAAAACACCCTGAAAAAATGGTTATTTTTGAGATTGTGGTCAAGTTTTCGTTAGGGACGTGTTCCATAGTGTCTAAATTTTGTGTATAATACCTAATTCACCATAGAAAAAAGAAAATCTCTGTTCTACAACAGTATTATTTCAGTGATTTGAAATATTAGCGTGAACTGGTGTGAATAAATTCTAAGGTGAGTACCAGTTACCATATCTGCTTATTATGATTTTCGATATTGGTCTATTTCAATAGTTGATACATTCTTTGTTCTGGTTCTTCAAAGAGGAAATTCATCAGATTTCATGCTTTGAATAGGTTCATGTCATGAGAGAAGTGAAGCTTATTAAAATCGGCTACAAACAATATTTCTTGCTACTATTTCAAATTGAAATTTGAATGAAAATGTTGAGCAAAGTATTTATTCGACCACAGAACAATGATGGAAATAGATTCATCCCTCACAGAACCAAGGTTTTGAACGATTTTCCGATTATGGCGCCTCTATCGTCAAATACCTGAACACCACGTCCAAAACTCGCTTGCAATTGTTCCATATCGAGAGTTAGTCTGACGAAACAATTGAAGAGTGAGCCCACCAGTTAAATTTCTATACATCTCTTTCATGAGCGTCAGAATTGAAATATAATTTCATAAACTATTGAGAAAAAAGCGTAAATGAAAATGTCTTGTTGTTTAATGAATTTCGGGAATTCTGGAGGTAATGGCGATTTCATTTCTTTAATTTTCCAAAGGAAATATTAACCATTCCCTTATGGGAGGAATGTATGAAACGGCCTGGATGGAAAATTAATTTAAAGTTAGACCCATTTTCAAACAGACTATTGAAAAAAAATCAATATTATCATCACACGAAATACGAAACAAAATTAGACTATGAGTATATCCATATGTGTCTATTTTGTCATATTAAAATGTTGTTTTGTTAATTCTTTTCATTTTTATAACTATTGTTCTGCGAAAAGTGTATCGCTATATAAATTGAAGTGGGTGATTATACCCTATTTCTATTTTCCATCTACGACAATGATTGATTTGACAGAAAATCTAACCTCTTAAATCGTATCTGAAGGTAATCAAAGAAAACTTTGGGATACGATAAACTATTGTTTGAGAGGTTCCACAAAATCAAACAGAAATAGTGATATTGAATCGATAAAAATGAATGGTAACATTGTCAATAATGATCTAGAAATAGCACAAATTATGTACTATAATTTTTCGAGTATTGGTGAGAATATAGCAAAGGAAATAAATATTGTATTATAATAATCTTCCTCGTCAAAATGTCTACAATATAATGATTCCACAATGCTTTTGTTTCCCACTGATGAAGGCGAAATCATTTCTATAATTCATGATTCAAAAAAGAAATGCCCTGATCCAGAAGGTTTGATTACTAAAGACATATTTGAATTGAGATACATTTTAGCTACACCAATATCAAAATTGATCAATGAATCTTTCATAAAAGAAAGTTTCCCACACGAATTGAAACATGCATCAGTAAGAGCTATTTACAAAAATGCAGATGCTCAGAATCCAACTAACTATAGACCAATAGCTTTGATAAGCATATTTTCTAAAATTTCTGAAAACATTCTCAAGAAACGCATTGTGGAATTCATCAACTAAAAATATAGCTTTGATTCTGATCAATTTGGTTTTCAAGAAAACAGTGGAACACAAGCAGCAGCATTACAAGTAATAAAATCAATCCAGATAGGACTTGATTCAGGAAATTATTTGGTAGCTGTTTTCATTGATCTCAAGAAGGCTTTTGACACAGTTGATCATACAACACTTTTAGAAAACTTAGAAACAATGGGACTCAGAGACACTGTGAGAAATATTTCGAATTCATAGCTTGAAAATAGGACAATCAATACGAAATCAACCAACTCTGTGTCAAATAAACTATTAATTAATAAGGGTGTCCCACAAGGCTCTGTTTTAGGACCTATACTATATTTACTTTATGTTCAAAGTATCAGTGAAATTGGTCTAGCGAGTAAATATACCATGTATGCAGATGATACAGTACTTCTATATGAAGGCAAGAATCCTTGAAATTTAGAAAATATGATAAATGAAGACTTGAAAATATTTGAAAAATGGCTCCACTGTAACCTTTTATCGATAGATACTAATAAAACAGAATATATGATCTTTCACCAAAAGAATAAACACAAAATTCACCTCAACCTCAAAATAAAAAATGAACTCTTAAAACAAACTGACCAGATAAAATATCTTGGTATTTGTTTTGGTGACACTTTGAAGTGGGACAAACATATTGATGTTTTGACAAAGAAAATATCTCCAATTATTGGTGCATTGAGAAGATGTCCCAAACTTGATATTAAAATTGCAAACATGATTCTCTACTCTCATAAACTGAGTCTTATCAACTATTTAATGTTTGGGGATCTTGTTCGAAGAATAATTTCAATAACGTATCAACATTATATAGAAAATCGTTAAAAGTATTGTATCGTCTCCCATTTGATACATCAACTAATCAATTGTATGAAGTACCAAATACGTATTCGTTAGATGGAATATATAGAATTGAAACTCTTAAAATATCATATATCATAAATAAAAAATTGAAGTCGAATATTATTTTGATACGGAATTCTGAAATGCATAATCATGAAACTAGACAATATAACTTGTTTCATCTTGACGCCGCTAGCTCCATAGTCGGACAAAAAAGATTCACTCATTCAGCCTTAACTGAATTCAATAAACTACCTGACAATATAAAAACTGCAGAAACATAGGTACACTCAGAAATGAAGTGAAAAAACTGATTATTTCTGAGCGAACTGGATACAATTAATCAAACCACTTTACTATGTTTTTCTACAAATATTATTCTTTGTTCGCCAATTTATAGTTGTTGATATATTTTGAATGATGAAATGTTCACCTATAGGTATATAATTATGTACTTCCTCATACCAGAGCCTATTCTGTCTGGAAGTTATTTGTTCAATAAATAAAATGAATAAATAAATAAATTGTAACATAGAAAATTGAAATGGACAGAAGTTCAGCTGTGCCCGAAGTCTTATCTAATACCATCCAGTGACTCTAGTTCTAACAAGATCACATATCACCCAACGACCAGATACGAATGATTTGATGCCACCTTTGATGTTGGATGGCAATCACGATTGGAAAAAAATATTGTGTATTTTCTTCTTCGATTCTTGGCAATGAAACATTCACCAAAAACTCCGAATTCGCTACCCATGTTTTGGTCGTTATGCTGGATGTAATTTATTCTTCCTTTCGAGGAGACGTCATGCATTCTCATTAAAAAATGAAAGACAAAAAAATATATAATATGGATGTATGTACTCTTTCCTGAACATGTAGAGGAAGGAAGATGCGAGAAGCCTTCATCCGAGCAAAAAACATATTCTTGTCCTTGTTTGTTAAGCTCTGGAATTCATTGCCTAATTAAGTATTCCCAAGAACTTATAATCTCCAAGAGAAAAAAAAATCCAAAGCAAATTTTGGGCAACCCAGGTTAGCAAAAAAACGCTCGGACCCATAAATTTTCGGATTTGAAGGTATTTTCACATAGATTATAGCCCATTGGTTTTACATTGCTACTATCTAGGTAGCCCATATAGTGGCTTACCAAAAGTGAAGACCACCTTATAAAAATTAACTGTTGATGTCCACATTGAGAGTTCAAACAAAAATTGATCAAGTCCAACCATAAATTAACTCGTCTATCAATTTACATAGTAACAATTTACATAGGCCACATAATTGTTCTCAGTCATTAGCCTTCAGGGCAATCCGGCAAAATTTTGAGATTTTTTTACTTTTGCTCACGCTCTAGTAATGCCAGTCGCCAACTGGTGAAACTGAAAATATTAGCCCTCATTGTTACAAAAAAAACATTTTTTGATTAACAATGTAAAAATTATGCCAAGGTCGTCTTATACTTATGATGAGGCACTTTATGGGCCACGTGTAGCGGGGGTTATAACCTAGCGAAAATACCTTCTGAATAAGATCTCATTTGACCCCCATTTAAGATTTTAGGGGCGAGTTTCAGCCTGGCTAGAGGGTTTCCGTTCAGGGGATAAAACTGTCAAAAAAATGTTTTTCCCTAAAATCAAAAATTATCGGGTCCGAGCGTTTTTTGATAAATGACCTGGGGTGCCCAAAAATTGACTGTTTCCTTTTCGAATGGCCAGCATGTATAAATTTTGTTGGAGGTAAACCTAGACTATCTTGTAGTTTCATAAACCTAGCTGGACTGCCTTGAAAGAAGGAATATTCTTATAATTATACATATTGGAAGCAACTCTTGCTGTGTTTTGATGAAAAAGACATACTTATACCGGATTAAATTTTGTATCTTTTCCGCTGACATTTCAATCAGTTTTCTTTTCAAAATACATTAATCAAAAATACATTACGATACAGATAATATGGCTAACAAAAGCA
This sequence comes from Phaedon cochleariae, assembly GCA_918026855.4. Classification (NCBI taxonomy): domain Eukaryota; kingdom Metazoa; phylum Arthropoda; class Insecta; order Coleoptera; family Chrysomelidae; genus Phaedon; species Phaedon cochleariae. The sequence goes on along the minus strand of OU896718.1, from coordinate 25,609,454 downwards.
TTTGGTATTTATTATTTCGTCCCCCATAATGGGGTATAATAACTTTCAAAATTGTATTCATACAATGAAGCTAAATGGTTTCAAAATATGTAACGAAATGAATAATAAAAACGCAACAAGGGTAACTACTCAATCAATTATAGGTAAGTGTTGTTAAAAAAGGTAAAAACAAAAGAGAAGAAAATTATGAAAAATAATTGTGTACTTAATCAATCATTATTCAAACAAAAATTTGAAGAAGCCAGTATAATGACAGAAATTGATTCATGTGAACTTTTGATATCATCAATTCAAGCGAGTAAAGAAGAGGCAACAAATTCATATAAAGTGAAACTCAGAGATGGAAATGATTGGATAACCAAAGAATTCTTGAATCAATTGAAAGTGAAGGATAGGCTATATAAATTGAAAATAAATAATCCATTTGATGAAATAATTCAGGCTCAAAAAAGAATATTTTGAAAAACAATGGAAAAAAAACATCAATGATATTGTTAAGGGAAAATTAGTAAAGAATGAAATAGAATATATTGAAAAATGAGGAAAAAAATTGTGATACCAAAAATGTACCAAATAAAAAGGCAGCACCAGGACATGATGAAATTAATACAAGAGACATACTGACATTGAAAACGACCATAAGGCCAATATTGGTTTTCCAAATCAACGAAATTTTTCATGAAGGTATCTATCCAGAAATACTCAAAATTGGTTAGTAAAGTCATTCCAGGAAAAGATTATTGGACATAGCCCTCAGGAATAGTTAACCGTAAACACGTGTTTCGGGCTTTTGGTGCTCATCAGTACATTGAAACAAGTGCAAAAGATAGGCAACACTTGGTGGAAGACGAAACAACAAACCGACGGAGTCATCAAACAGAAGCCAGCCGCACAATTTGCGTCCTTATACACGTGTCCTAAATTTTTGATTGTTTTAATTTGGTTGCCCTGTTGGAGTCATTTTTATGCAACCAAAATCTTGAATTATAAAATGGTACTCATTGATAATAACTGTCAGATTCAAACTACATTAGTTGTTTCAACTCGAAATTTCTGCAAAAGTCACTGCATGATACAAACGGAGGTGAGGCGATGGACAAATAGCTTCACTCAGATTGCAGAGAACAAGCGGAGGTATCAGGTGGCTTCCATGGCTCGTCAACATTTGCAAATACAATTCTTAAACTTTGTCATTTCGTGACTTCATTCGAGAGAACAGAAAAATACTTAGGTACATTCAGTTGTTTTCATTGGAAATCAAATTAACTGATGAGGCTACTAGATTCATACTCAAGAGACAAATATATTCGAAATGAAATTTTAAAAATAATTGCCTGAAGCGCAATTTTGCTCATATCAGCTTTCTCAAATTTCAAACTAATAACGACTCGCCACTACAAGAAATATACATTTTTAACAATTCTGTTCTATTTTTTTTTTCGATCTTCAACTACCTATAACTCTAGGGTTGGAAAATTTTCTCAGTGAATTAGGGCCCCATCAACCCTCGTTGCACCGGGGCCCCGACACCTCTCGCTACGCCACTGAATCGATGTAAAATTTTATGGTTTTCAAGAAAACAGTGGCACCCTCAGTGCTATCATAGATTTTGTAAATTACATTTCATCCGAGCTTGATAGTAAATATTTTGTGCTAACAGTTTCCATAGATTTGCGGGAGGCTTTTGATGTAGTCAATCATAAAATACTTCTGAATAAAATAGAAAACTTGGGTATCAGAGGGATTCTGTTAACATAACTCACAACATATTTACTAAATAGAAAACAATATGTTCGCCTAGGAAACATATGGAGTGAGACTCAAGAAACTAATTATGGAGTGCCTCAAGGATCGGTTTTGGGCCCCTTAATAAGGGTGAACAATGATTTGGAAAAATGCCATGGATGGTTGATAAAAAATATTATTTCGAGAAAAACTACTTATATGCTTTTCAAGCAGAAAAATATTAACCCAATTGATATACAAATAAGAATAGAGAATGAAATCATAAATAAAGTGGACAATATGAAATATTTATGATTATTCTTGGATGAAAATTTAAACTGCAGCGTACATGTATATCAAAAAACAAAGTGATGCCAATGATTGGGACACTCTACCGATATAGGGATTACCTAAATGATAAGATAATGAAACAAATTCATAATGCCTATTTCTTGACAATATTTAGCTACCTAATACCAGTCTGGAGCGCTTGTGGAATAACATTAATGAATTAAACACAGAGGATTCAAAATAAGGTAGTGAATGTTTTATTCAATTTCAGTTACAGAACATCAACAGATGTAGTTTACAAAGAAACCGGTTTTCTTCGAATAGCACAAATATTGAGAATTGAGCAAAACCAATTTTTGTACAAAGTGATTAAATAATCAATTCCAGTGCAATTCGCAATTAGATATTGTCGCGGGAGCGCCCTCCTAGGCGGAACACCCTGTATCCATATATGCATCCACCTTCACTCAACTAACGGCGGTGTGCTGTCCTGAGTCAGCAGGATGCTCAGCGTGCGGGGCACGGAGGGAGACCACGCAGCTCAAGCCCACGTCAATTATTTGATTGCAATGAGAATGCATTTTGTATAATTAACAATTCAGTTGTACTGTCACCACATAACTTGAAACATCTATCAGTCAACTCCCCAATACACCATTTTTGCCGAAACTGCTCCATTTATTGAACTACTATAGCTACGACCCCATACCCCTACGTCACAATATGGTAAACAATATACACTCTCATGTTACCAGAATACAAAATACTTTATACATTATTAATGTAGGAACAAACATAGCATTGAACAGCCCACTGAACAAATGTATCAAAACATTCAACAGTCTACCACAGTATATTAGATATATTCCTAACTTAAGCCAATTTAAAAATAAAATAAGAATGTATGTTCGAGAGGAAGATTTATAGTTTTTTATGACGAATGGGTGATTTTAAATGTGTCAGAGTTGAAACAAAAAATGTATTCTGAGAAGTTATTATGTGTAGGTAATTCATAAGTTTTAATATGTATTTTTGTGATTGTGACTTTAAACCGTTCTGTTTTGAATACGTATTTTTTGTACTTTGTTCCGGAACCATCACTTGGATGCTGATTGGGAAACGACGTTAGTTCGAATGATTCTGATTTTTATTGTATTGTTTGAATTAAAAATTAATTGAAAATGATTCATCTCCAATCATGTAAGTTTTGATTTTACATAACTTTATTTTCTCACGAGACTGATGATGTTTCATGTTTCTCCAACCCATAATTGTGAAAATATATCTTGTGGAGATCACTGAGTGTTTTACTTCTTGGGAACCACTAATTCCAATTTGAGGATGGACTACTTTATGTCATTTTGTCATCAGAGGACGGTCGAGATATTATATTAATAATCACTGTTTGTAAACGTAGGATTATTATAACAATTTAGCGATATCATTTTCAACCTGGAAGTATTTGTATAATTCTCTTGTAAACCGTGTACCAAATCAACTGTATCGTAAGGAATCAATAAGGATGAAGTGTCAGCGGAAAATATTCTGAATTTATTCAGCTATAAGTATGTCTTCTATCAGAACACTGAACTTTATAATACCGTTCACTGGTGATAGGTATTTTTTTATCTCTTGGAGCGCAGGAAAGGAAATTGCTATAATGTTCGAAGAATATCGTGCATACCTAGGGAGGAAAAGGAGAGAATGTATTTGTTTTTTGAACTTTTGGAGGTTATAAGTTCTTAGGAATACTTGCATTGACAAAGAATTCCAAAGCTTTGTATATTGATAAATCAAGTAATGGCAAGTAAGACGCAATAGTAGATACACCCAACGTATGCTCGGAACATGTTTCTTTAACCCATAATTGGAAAAATATATTTCGTTCAGATGACTGTGTATCTTACTATCCTGAGAAGAACATTATAGAAATTCCCATTCGTGCGCCCAAGACATTACAAAAGAAATATTGAAAAATAACACATTCGTGTCCGGTAAATCGCGCAAAATTCCACGATTTGATAACGAGATGAGAAATATTCCATCCGATTGAACGGTAGATCTTAACGCCAGGTGATAAAGAGTTGAAACAAAACGCAAATAGAAGGACATAGTGCCTTCTTTGTGAATATAAATACTAGCGTTAATATTTCCAAGAATTTTTCACCCCTGTCGAAAGATAATATCGGATATAACAGAACATCGAACCGATGGACCGGATATTATATTGTAATTTGCTACTATCAATAGTTTTTCCAGACTAATACTGCAAAGAAGTAATTTACTGATGTGTTCTTCGATGAATTTCTATTTTACGCACAAATTTGTCATACATTGAACCTCATGCATCATAATCATGTTCTTATTTTTTAACTTTTTTAGCTGATAACGTCTAGTTGTGAGAACTGTTCTTCAAATCTAGCAAAATCTAATTCCGAACATAAATCGCCATCTGAGGACCAAATCAGTAACGAAGAAAGACTTAGAGAACTAGAATTAGAATTAGCCCAAACCAAACTGGCGCATGTTGAAGCAGAATGTCGTAACCAGGTAAATATTTATTAAGATTTATTGGCGAATTGGCTATTTATAATTAGGAAGAAAAATTTGCCTTGTTACAGAATAATTATATCCTAAGGTATTAGTGTGTTTTCAGGTGAACATTGGTGTCCTTAATAACGTTTAAAAAGTTCCCGATTTGGCAGTAATTTGAACGTCAAAAATCTTGCTCCGAAATGTTTTCTCCATGGCTGTAGGTGAGCAGTGTATATCACTGAAGATGATCCTACTTGGTCATTGAATGTATCAGTGAATGTCCTGATTTCGAATCCGTATCTCATTTTATAGAGGTGCAATAATCCTATTCACATATAGGCCAGAGTAGCTTCGTGGTTGAAGCGTCAGTATTCTATCCACTTTGCCGGTAGGTGGGTTCGATTCCCACCACGACCGCAGAAATTTTTCTAATGGCCTAAGAAAGTGTTTGGGATCACACGTTATTCATTGCTCGCACAAGTCTCTTGAAGACTTCGAAGGGTTGCTCGTAAGGGGGCAACCGAATGATGGATAAGAACAATTTAAGAACAACAACAATCCTATTCACTTCGACTATCAAGTTGAAAACAGCCTTGAAGGGTTTTTGGAATTCACAATTTAGGAGTCATATTTGATCTCAGTTATAGAAGGTGTCCCAATATTGCTGGGACACAGAGGTATCACGTGTAATACAGGTCAAAATAAGTTGATTGGACCCAATTTTTTTACATAACGAAATGTACCGTTTGTCCGTGAGACGAGTTCAGAGTTTCTATAGAAAAACACATTTTTGTACGTTGTTCAAGAATGAGTGATTACCCTTCATTCGGTGATCAAAAAAACCCAAAAGAAATTGTGGAAGGGTTGAAACCACACTCACCCCCTGACATTTGTTTTGCTCATAACATACGGTTCTCAAATTATCTAAGCGAGATAACTGATTAATTACTCTTGTGAAAATTTCGTATTCCTCATAGTTCCAAAGGAAAAAAAGTGTTTTCCTAAATAATGCTAACATAAATTCGTAGTATAAAAGTTTAAAATCACTATGATAAACAATTTAGTTGAGAGTGGGAACAGAGATAGAACTTTTTTAAATGAATGTGCAATATGACACCTTCATCAATACAAATGTCAATTCCTTTGTTTCCACTGCCAACTAAATTTGTATCACAATGTTATCAAACTTTGACTTGCAAAACCCTTTCACCCACTAAGAATGTTCTGAAACTTCAGAGGGTGAGGGTGGTTTCAACTCTTCTACAATTTCTTTCGGGTTTCTTTGATTACTGAAAGAAGGGTTATCCTCTAAATGCACATTTGCCAAATTTCATCCAATTCGTTTCACTCATTTCTGAACAGCGTACAAAATAGTTATTTTTGTATCTAGAGCGCGAAATGCTACTTTGGTGATCGAGATCTGATTTTTTAACGAGGCGTAGCCGAGTCGAGATGACCAGAGTATTTCGCGCTCGAGTTGCAAACAACATTTTTTCTACAAACGTCGAAACATACAGTGTGTCTGTATGTATTGTCACCGAAATTATAAACACCTGCTAAATTTCAAGTTAATCGGAGTTATGGAATTTTTGTTGACTAAAAAAAATGGCTGCTCCAAGATGGCGGACAAGATTTGGTCCGATTCCATTCAAAATTGGTAAGTGGGGGTTTTGAGGTCGGAGATCATGATTTTTTTGTTGAAATTCATAAATTCAAGATGGTGGCTTCCAAATAATTTTTTGTTTTTGTATTAATGACGATAACTCCGTTGTTATCAACACAAAACTATTACTGCGACACATCATCTGTAAGAGAAAAAAAAGTTATTGGTAACTAAGTCATAGTGAGCTATGACCTACATTTGAAAAACTAAAGTTGGTGCTGATATCTCGAATTCTAGAAGAGTTGGTATAAATTTCAAATTCTTTTCGAAATCACTTTGAAAAACTGCCATGAGAATGTGAAATTCCTATTCGAATATTTTCATAAATAAAGAAGTTACGGAGGAGACATGAAAATGATCAAAATCTGTTTTTTGCGTATAAAACAAAAACGAATAGATTTTATCAAAATATTTTTTCACATTATAGTTTGCCTTGACAAACTCCACATTTGGTGTCATTTAACCGACCTCGTATCTCTCACCGTTAAAAAGATACCCAAGGTGAGCATGGTAAGTGGGGCACACTGTATAGTTCTAAAGTAGAAATATGTTCAGTTTGATATAAAAAATAGTGTTGAACTGTCTTAAAAGGCCTCCCCCTATCCTCCCTAGGTACCCACGATGTTCCACGAACATAGTAGGAATTTCCTTTCGTGCGCTCCAAGAAACAAAACAAAGTTATCGTTGAACATTCGGGAATAAATATTTTGTGGATGTTTGCTCGATTGAGGACCATCAAGTTAAAATATAAATATCTCATATATTTTACACAACATTGCGCGAAGTAGGTACTTCGCGCACTGTTTTACTTCGCGCATTGTTTTGTGCAAGGTATCATGGTAACGTAGGAAACTGAAAAAAAGTGTCACTTCGCAATTTGTTATCAATGCGTGAACCTCTTTTGACGTTTGTCGAAAAATGTGTTTTTTTTATCTAAACTTTGAACTCATCTCACGGACAAACGGTACATTATTTTATGTAAACAGGTTGGGTCCAATCAACTTATTTCGAATTGTATTACACGTATTAATAATAATAATGATGATAAAAATAATAATCTTTATTTCAAGGAACGTTATGCAATAAATTGAATTTAACACAAAACATGGAATGAAAAAAACGTCACAAAAATGGTACATTCGACAGAACTTGTACCTAAATGACATAATTATTAAATACTATTATAATTGTGCTGTTTAAATTTAAATAAATTCATCCACAGTATAAGGCTCTATTTCCATTAATAATTTAAAAATAAATTGTTTTCTTGAAGATATTCAGTGTTTTTATTTCTTGAACCTCAACTGGCAGCTTCATAAAAAATCTCAAGCAACAGTATTTTGTACTCTTTTTTGTGATCTTGTACCATACAATCATTGAAGAAATGTTTATTTTTGAAGAAGAATAGCAAACACTCTTGTGTAAATATTGCACTAGCTGTTAGAATTCTATTTTGTTCAAATTTTCCTCGACACGATTCCAAGTTGGTAGCTCTGCGTCCCAGCAATTTTGGGACACCCTGTATTTCACACATCATATTAACTCCGGTCAGTAAATCTTTTCAATTATTAGCTTTCATTTCAAGTTATACAAAAAACATATGTTATGGCTTTTAGAAAGAGTGCTTACATTTTCATTTTTGAGGTTTATAGCATTTAAAATGAATCTGTAACATGGCGAATACGATTATATGCAGGTTATGCAAAATTAGTATTATACATAACCAGTGTGGAAATTGACATACATCGCACAGGTGACATGTAACGAGGGCATGGAATACACTTTCCAAAACACAAATACAGATTTTAAACATCTCATTGTTTTAAATATAACTTGTTATATGTGTTTTATCTATGTTAAAATTAATCTAACTTATTATTTGGCAAATAAATTATTTTTTATTTTCGAATAATGAAATTATTGTTGTTCTAAAATTGTTCTATCCGTCATTCGGTTGTCCCTTACGAGCAACCCTCAGAAGTCTTCGAGAGACTTTTGCGAGCAAGGAATGACGGGGGCCTTACCTTTTAACTTATGATCCCAAATACTTAATTGAAAGTGATGTAGTTTGGATATCATATTTTTTATTGTATTCGACGTTTTCCTCGTTGTCGAGAGCTTGGTCGAGAGCTACCACGCACCTCGTAACCACGTAACCAAAAATATAGTGCCGAGTCACGACGGTGTATAGATATCCGAACCACACCGGTGTAGACCCGAGCCACACCTTTGTATGACAGCATTGACAGTAATGAGGTTATGTCACGCAGATTATGACAAAATGACAAATACCGAAACCTAAACAAATATGGGCTGCGTGCAAGAACTGTCAGATGACCGACGCTGGAGGCAAAACATTGAAACACAACGTCACTTTTCTTATTTGTTTACAAGTGATCGAAATAGTTTTCCACAATTATTTTGGCATATATGAATCGTATTTTTCCGCTATTCATCAATTCGCTCATGCCATCACATTGTGCTGTTGTAAAATGCACAAAAACTGCAGCGGGAGATGAAGCAATCCGGATGGTACATTATGATTTAAAAGTAAGTACCCTAGGTATTAGCGATTCATGCTAAGGAGTACTCCCTCTACCGTTGTCTAATATAACTAACGTATGGGCCATTGATTGCTTTGTTTACATTAGTTTGCGTGTATTTTGTATGAGGAGTAGTTGTGTTTTAATTGTCTATAAATTTGTTTGAGAACTTCTATAAACGTTTAAAAACATGAGTCATTTTGTTGTGTGCCTCATTGTTCATCTTGAGCAAAGAAATCCCGAGTATAGCTTTCATTCCTTTCAATAATCAGGACAGTCTAATTTTGTATTTGAAACTAATAATTTGGGAAACAAGAAAGTGATCGGTAGGAGAAAGGTGTGGATTCATAACTTGAAGATTGGCCCATAGAGTAGTACCGACATTCGCCGTTCTGGCGCTACGATCTTAATCTCAGTCGCCTATAGTCACTCACATATAGTTTTCATTTTTGAAATTTTGTTATTTCTCTGATTTCTCATCGGAATTCCTTCTACAATAGGAGCTAATAGAAATACACCTGAAATTTCTGAAATAATGCAAGAAGATTGGATTCATGCAATCAATCGGGAGGACTGGTCTGACATGATGAAGATCGTGTGTGTTGTAGACATTCTCAATCTATTAGCAGCATTAGCTTGTATTGCAGAAGTGGCAGAAGGCAGAAGGAAATTTAATAAGGAATGACAACATTTCATAATGATAACTATGTGAGATTACTATTTACCTGGAAAATCATATTCCTCAGTCTCTTGCTGCATTTTTTGTGCATTGTACAACAGCACAATGCGAAGGCATGCTTGATTTAATGAATAGCGCAAAAAAACACGATTCGTATGCCAAAATATTGTGAAAAACTATATCAATCCTTTGAATCCTCTGTAAACATATGAAAACGTGAGGTTGTGTTTCAATATTTTGCCTCCAGGGTCGGTCATCGTGCACGCGACCTATTAGTTCTCATCGGGCAAAATTCGAAATCTAACGAAAATGAATGCTATGGTGATATGAAATACTTTCTGAGCAACAACACAGTGTGCTATTATGCTGCTTTCGTAGGTGGTCGTAGGAAAAAGAATATCAGGGTAGATAGAGATCGTCCTTTCTTGACACATTTGATTTATTTTGTTCCAAACAGACCTACTCATAACTCTGAATTATTCAAAGTTTCCTACCGTCGCACAAATTATGGTTATCATAGTACTTTGTCACGTTTTGTTAAATTAGGTAATCGATATCGCAATAGAGGTTTAGAATTTACTGCATAATCATGAAATTCATTCAAATCCAGTGTAAAAAGATTAGTAGCTTCTGATTATTCAGGACACCATTATACAGGGTGTTCCAGAATATGTGGGCAATCTCCTGGATTGAGCTAAAATACATAAAAATAATACACCAAGTTACTATACATTTTTTTCTAGGACCCCCCCTTCGAATAAATGTTTCCATAAAGGACACCCCTGGAAATCTTGCTTTTTCAAATTATATTCCATGTCCTTGGTGAAATTCAATTATTTTTAGGTATGACGGATACTAGATGAGTCGCCGTAAAATTAACCCTTCTAAAACACTTAGCTTAATTAGTTTGCCAGTGACGGACTGCCTTTGGAACAATAACGCTATAATAATATTTTCAGACAGCTCAAACATTCAATGAAAGAAGTACTTTTGATCAATATCGAAAAAATTACCTGTTAAAATAATTGTATTTTTGTTTTTGAATTAGATTTTTGCATTCGTTGTCAATTTATGTTGATGAAGATCTTTTTCGTTGTTATGTTTTTTTTCTGTGTCCTGGATTTGGATAGATTACATCAAGATAATTCGACAAGTTACGATATGGTCTCTTTACAAACACACATTAAAATATTGTTTCTTCAATAATACAAATAATTTTACGTAGCAGATCATTATCGACTATACAGTCATCGTCAGTGCGTAAAAGTGAGGTTACCTACTCGTCAGGTTGACAAGAAAATTATCCAACAAAATATCTAGTCCTATTTAGTACTATCAACATTATGGCAAATTACGGTACTAACAGATCAAGATTTGTTTCTCTAAATGGGATAATATGCAGATTACATTTTTTAAACAGCTAACATGGCTGTAGTCGAAAGCGCTCTGCTACGAATAAATGACTGACGGCAAGTTTGAACTGATACCACCAATTCTATCGGGCGCTTGGGATTCCGTTTTTAAATTGACAGTGAGTTGTTGATCGCAGCATTTATATTGTGTTCTGGGCTACCATTTTTTCCGCCGGTCATCTTTAACGAGCCAGACTATAAGTAAGCCTCACTCTTTAATAATATACAAACTGCCATTGTAATGAAAAATAATTTGTTTTAGAGAACAGGTAATTTGTTTGTTAAAGGTTTAAGCTGTCTAAAAGTATTATTTTGTTTGATTGATTGTCTTTATTACACCAAGAAACATAGTTGTTTACAATAGGGACACATAAACAATATACATAATGTTATACATACAATTATTAAATAATAATAAGATATAACAAGTAAACAAAAAAAAAATGCAAATAATCATGCAATATCAACCTTGTCTTTTATAAGTAGGTATTCAAATAAGAAATGGAATTATATTATTTATGTGCCTTCATTATACAGGGTGTTGAAAATTATATCGTGTTAAAGCAAGTCCGTTCCTGGCAAACTTGTGTAAAAGAGGGCAATTCTAAGTTACCAAGGACTTTGAATATTATGTAAAGAAAAGATGATTTTCTGGGATGTCCTTAATGGGTCCATAATAGCAGAGAAGTGCATAAACAACGGTGGGTAGCAAGCACATACCAAATTGCTCATTTATTGACGAAACCATTTTATTCTTGTTCTATCACTTCCGGTTCAATCGGAAGCAACTCCATTTTGATTTTTAAATATGACACCCTGTATACTTTTTTATATTCAGATACAGGGTATCGTTTTAGACATACTGATAACTTATTTGTTCAAAATGTAGAAATATATCGGGCGTCCTATTTAAAATTTAGAAGTTGGGTCGCTTCCGGTTGAAGCGTAAATCTATCTACAGAATATCTTGTACTCCATTTCGCGTTGTGATAACGAAATAAGAATCTGCCATCCAATACCAATACGGTCATTCCTTGCTCGCACAAGACTTTCGAAGACTTCTGAGGGTTGCTCGTGAGGGGGCAACCGAATGACGGATAGAACAATTTTAGAACAATTTTTAGAATGGTGAATATCAAAAACCTACCTGTGCCGTCCCCCAATCTGTGTCAATTCCACGGCACAGCGCTTTATTAGCCGCCATTATTCCGGACATACTTTCATCATGTGGTAACGAGTTGAAACATAGAGCAAATTGAAAGGGATAATGTCCCCTTTGCGAATATCCAAACGTGCCGCGATTCATATTGATCTAAGTTAGTTACAGAGCGTCAATATAGAGATAATATTTCGCTCCTCTCTAATGATAATATCCGATGGACAAGTGTAAAACTCATCATGTAGCGCGAGCACCACATGAATTTTACACTGATCCATCGGATAATATCTTTCAAGAGGGGCAAATTATTTTCGGAAATATTGACGTTCTTTCACTAACTTAGATCAGTTTGAATTGCGGCACGTTTGGATATTCGCAAAGGGGACATAATCCCTTTTTATTCCCTCTATGTTTGAACTCCTTAACACATGTCCGCAATAATGACAGCAAATAAATCACTGCGCCGTGGATTTGACTCAGATTAAGGGGTGCCACAGCTTTTTGAGATCTACCATTCAATTGGTATCGGATGGCATAATTCTTATCTCGTTATCAAATCGCGAAATTGAGTGCAAAATAACGCACAGGAGAGTGCAATTTTTCAATCATTTTGCTCAAAATAGTGATTGGCACTGGTGCCGTTCGATCAAGCGTTCGATAAATACAATGTTTCTACATGCCTTTGAGGGTTGAAATTTGCTGCCGGCTCTTGGTCTCGCAAATTGAAAGTTTTCTTTTGTGAAAGTAAAATTATCAAAAAATAAATAATCACTCCCGTAGACTAGTCTACATCTGTTATTCAGGGGTTGAAACGATGCCGCCTAACATCTAACCATTTCTATAAATAGAAGAGTCCATACAATGATTTCTGTTTAAATACTAACCTGAGAACCATGCATCTCAATGCAGGCACGTTACTTCTGTAGAGGTATTTTTCGAAAACTCCTCATCATAAAATGATAAACTAGGGTACTGTTGGAAAGAGAATTAAACGCCCTCCAAAATGATGTGCATCTTCACCCCCTTTATCATATGAGGATCTAAAGGTAACATCTACCCCTCCTAGGATTTTGAACCATGAAGGCTGAAAATATGGATTTGAAGTGTCCCGCTTGAAAATAAAATTGACCGGTCCTTTCGATTTCCCATATTATTTACTGGAAGGAAGATATTAGAGCAGGGAAGATTTCTAATTGACACGGCATTTTTGGGAAACTGCTCATCAGAAAATGTTGAACCGTATGTACCGTTATGAAGAGAATTGAATGTCCTTCAAAATGATGTGCCTCTTGACCCCGTTCCCATTTGAGATTCTGAAATTGACCCGTTTTTCCGATTTTTCATATTATTCAACGGAAGGAAGATATTGAGGGTGGGGAGTATTCAAAATATCACCCTGTATAGCGAAACAACGTTTGTCGGGTCAGCTAGTGTATGTATGTTCCAGTGGCGGATCCAGGGAGGGTAAAGGGGGTAATTACCTCTCCCCACAAGCACCGTCGAAATATATTTATAGTCATCATTTATGTCTGTTGAAAATATATTCATTCCCTTTTTATAGTTATTGTCCCCCTGTAGCCATTACCCTGAAGCCACCACTGGATTGACTTAGATACCTAATACTAGGAGAGGGGCAATTGAGAAAAAACATTGAAAACCCACAGAAAATCATAACCAATCAATTCTTCACTTCGCTCTCATCACAGAAAATAGGATGAAAAGAGAGAACAAAGAGTAGGATTGAAAGAGAAAAAAAGAATGGCTTTATACACATTGACTTACATATTGACAGCTCGGTGATCGTGGGCGCAAAGGCGGAGTTCGTATGACGACTACCACCGAGACATGCGTTCGAATCCCAGTTAGGCCATGGATATTTGTAAATACAGTGTGTTACAATTTGGTCTACCCCACCTCTGTACTTTCGTATTTCTAGGGCGATTTGATTTTTCTCTCTCATAATATACTACTCCAAATTATCTTCTTTGCCAAGCAAAAAAAATTATCAAAAACTTTGGCAAAATTGAAGAAAACGGATTAGGCATTTTTTTTTATAAAAAATTTGATAGTGGCAATCGATTCGGACTAGTCACAAATACTCCTATATGACTTGTTATATATTATAACAAGTTGAGATTTTTGTATTCTCGATCAAATCTCCTTCATTCTCTGTACACTTTTCATATTTCTTTTGCACATTATTTTCAACTCTCTTCAATTCTTCTGGTGCTATCCTTCTCCAAACGGTTATTATTCTTTGTCGCAACTCTCTTCTATTTCTTGTCCTGAATTTCTCACCCTATAGCCAGATGATCTAATCCTGACTACCATCATGTCTGGTATTATTCAAATTCTTGAAAGAATTATTATAGACGGTGACTTGTAAAATGCAAGTATTCAAAAATTGTAACGTAAAATTGATATGGTAGTATTTGTAGCTAGTCCGAATCGATTGTCACTATCAAAATTTTTGAAAAAAATGCCTAATCAGTTTTTTTCAATTTTGCTGGAGTTTTTGTGATTGCAGTAGGCTAAGAAATTGTCTTTGATAATTTTTTTTTGCTCGACAAAGTAGATGATTTTGAGTATTATATTATGAGGAAAAAAATTCTCAAATCGTCCTAGGTGTTTCGGAAAGCCTTTGTTATTTATGTTAAAATAATGTAGTTTGACCGCGCTTCTATTAGTTGCACTAAAACGACCTATTTACCTGGTGGCGCTGCCCTACCTCAGTTTCCGGATGTTCTTCTACACCGAATTTAGTAGTAAAATTGATAGTGGTCAGGAGACATTGACGCTGATCGAGATTCTGCTCCCGCGTGACACCCGGTTGGTGCCCACGTGTGATTAAACCTTGCTTTGCTTTGCTCTATTCATTGCTTATTGTTGGCTTACGAACTTCTGCTACTCAGCTATTGTGCAATAACGGTTTTGGCTAGCGACTTTGGGTGAATTGTGCATGGGTATACCTTGGATTAGCTGCCGACCAAGTTACCACGAGGTACTGACCGAGAGCAGCCCTTTGAGACATCAGAGGCAGTTTGGGCACCAAGACATCTCCAAATCTGTCCCATAAGGGTAAGTCGTTCCATAGTGCAACTCGCTTGTATAAATGTGTAATTTTCTCAATTCTTTCAATTTTGGATAAAGTACATTTTTCGAAACCACAAAGGCTATCGATTTGCATTCATTGGTCCTTCGAGCCGGATTTTCTGGTCAATTTTGAACAAATTTGTTATTTTTGGGCTTTGAAAAACTAAAAAAAAAAAAAATATATGTATATTCTTCAAAGTGATTTTTTGACTGAATGACGCTAGAACATCATCATTTCAAGTTGATTCAGCGATTTTCCGTCTGAAAACCATTGTTTTCGAGTGAAATGTTCATGATTCACCTTCCAATCTTAATCTCAAATAATTAGTCACGCGTATCAGTCAACAATCAATCGAAATTAACTCGCCATTTAATTGCACCGGTAAACAAGCGAGATCGGTGCGATCGATCGACGTGGACACAGCGCTGGTCATTCTCGTCAGATGGGCGTGTCAATTTGACTCATGCGTGGTGTTCGCCAGTAGTCAGTCTCCCGCAATTCTCAACCGAGAATCATCAGCTGATTTCTTGATTCCTCATCGCCTCGTCGCCTCACTGATATTGTTTTCACCGCGGATTTATTTTTGTTTGCGTTCTACAATATTTCGAAATGGACAAACTGAAGAGATACCAGGCGTACAGGAAAACGTGTTTGAATGAAATTAGTATCTTACGAACATTAGCTGATCGTGCTAAGGTCGACCGCTCTGTTCGAACCTTGTTTCGAGTTCGATGTGGTGATTTGGACTCCACTCGCGATGAATTCCAAAAACAACACAACAATATTGTCGCTGCGCTCCTGACCGATCCAGATAACGATGTCGATAACGAAAATGTCGTGCGCGAGGGTTTCCTTGAGGATTTTTATTTTATTAAAAGTGTTCACACGGATTTGTTTGAACCAGATACTAGTGGAATGCCGCTGTTAAATTCAACTCTTGCCACTCCGGGACAAACAAATTCGCATATTCATCTGCCTAAAATCGAACTTCCTAAATTTCAGGGTGATTATAAATCATTTCCATCGTATTTGGATTTGTTCAATGCCCTCGTACACAACAACTCTGCTCTCAGCGATATTGAGAAGTTTAATTATTTGTTGACTTCGTTACAAGGTGCGCCACTCTCCCTTGTACGTACTTTGCCCTTAATCTCCGACAACTATGAAATCGCTTACACAACATTAGTTGAACGATATTCGAATATTCGATTACGTGCTCAAGCCCATTGGCTTGAACTTGACAACTCTGTTAAGATTAATTCTGAAAATCCAAATGATCTACGAAAACTATTGAATATTTTTTCCGAGAATTTATCTGCACTTAAACAAATGAAATTTCCCACCGATTCATGGGATTTCCTGCTTGTGATGATGCTATTGAAACGTTTGGATCATAATATCGTTACTAAATTCGAGATAGAGCATGGATCTTCTGAGGTTCCAACTTATAAAAATCTGATTCTGTTCTTGAATAAACATTGCGTAGCCCTTGACACGCTCAACTTTTCACCCTCTGCCACTTCCTCAAAACGCACGGTTACTAAACCGCCTGTACCACCCTCAACGTCTCCGGCTCGAAGGACCATGTCTCATCTGTATAGTGACAATGGGACGAATTTTGTGGGTGCCAGTCGGGAACTGGCTAGATTGATGAAAAATGCGGCAGAACACGAATTAATTACTCATTCTTTCATTCCGCCAGCCTCGCCGCATTGGGGTGGGATATGGGAGAGCGGAGTGAAATCGGTGAAGGGACATCTATCTCGCGTCATTGGCCAACAGATCCTAACGTATGAGGAATTTACGACTGTCCTAGCATTGGTCGAATCGACCCTGAATTCACGACCACTTGGCCCCTTAACCCATGATCCAGAGGATATTTTTGCGCTCACGCCAAATCATTTTTTGGATCATGGGTTAAGGGGCCAAGTGGTCGTGAATTCAGGGTCGATTCGACCAATGCTAGGACAGTCGTAAATTCCTCATACGTTAGGATCTGTTGGCCAATGACGCGAGATAGATGTCCCTTCACCGATTTCACTCCGCTCTCCCATATCCCACCCCAATGCGGCGAGGCTGGCGGAATGAAAGAATGAGTAATTAATTCGTGTTCTGCCGCATTTTTCATCAATCTAGCCAGTTCCCGACTGGCACCCACAAAATTCGTCCCATTGTCACTATACAGATGAGACACTCGCCCCCGACGAGCAATGAGCCTTCGTAACGCGGCCAAGAGCTCCAGGTGGAGAGCCTTAGTAACAAAACAAACGAACAAACACAGATAACCCTTGCAGGTTTTAATACCTCGATGTCGAGTCATTGTTAATACGAATGGTCCACCAAAGTCTACACCAACGTGACTAAATGGTTTTACTTGCGAAATTCGAGACGGGGGGAGGTCACCCATAGGGGGTTGAAAAGCTCTGGGTTTCGTTTTCCAACATGGAATACATTTTGTTAACACCGAATTGATTGCACGCTTGGGCGACAAAATCCAAAATTGTTGCGATAAGAGAAATTGAGTGGTGCGGAAGCCTGCGTGGAGATATTTCTTATGAAAATATTCGATAATCAACGTAGTGAATCGACTGGTTTTAGGAAGTAGGATCGGATGTTTGGCATCATGGGACAATGATGAATGTTTTAACCGACCACCCACGCGAAGTATATCACTGACATCTGTAAAAACATTCAATTTGCGTAGCGGTTTGGAATAGTTACGATTGCGAATTTCATCAGCAAAGTGTTTATATTGTGTATATTTCACTAAAATTATCATGGCATCGTACAATTCGGAATTAATAAGTGGACCCCTTCTAGGTGACGAACGATTGGAACAATTGAATATGAAGCGCATTACGAAGGCAGTGACTCGTTGCAGTGTCCTAAACGAGGAAAACTTATTAAGCAAGTCTTCGAGAATATTCGTAGAACCAGTGTGAACAAAAAAGGCATACTTTCGTTCTTCTTCAGGAGGCATAGCACACTGAAACAAAGAAGCAGGAGGGTCTAACCAAGGGGTTTTTGTTTGTCGTAAAAATTCAGGTCCTTGAAACCATAATGAATTAGATAGATAGATAGATAGATAGATAGATAGATAGATAGATAGAATTTATTGGTTCCATAAAATCCACATAAAAGGATGTAGAACATGTCAAAATTATTAACCAATTCAGAGGGAAGGATCCCGCGGGATGCAACATCTGCTGCATTATTTTTAGAATCAACGTAATACCAGGAATCAGGAGCAATTTTTTCTTGGACAAAGGTCACCCGATTGGCAACGAAGGTTTGAAAGCGATGTGGTGAACTTTTCACCCACTGTAGCGTAATCTGAGAATCAGACCAGGCACAAATTGTAGTAATGTACAGGTGGTCTTTCAAAACATTGATTACAAATGACATCAACTTGGAAAGCATCACTGCTGCGCAAAGTTCCAGTCGGGGGATTGTGATTTTTTTCAATGGAGCCACCTTAGATTTACCACAAACAAAATAGGTAGAAATTATATCACATGAATCAATAATCCTCAAATAGATGACACAAGCGTACCCTCTCTCACTTGCGTCACAAAAACCGTGCAACTCTGAAATTTTGGTTGAGATTAAATAGCGATTAATTTTTAAGTGGGATAACAGCGATAACTCTGTCTTATACTGGGTCCATACCCGAATAATCTCATCACTGGGAGCCTCATCCCAGGCGATTCCAGAAATCCACAATCGTTGTATCAAATATTTGGTGTAGAAAGTAACAGGCGCCAAAATCCCTAACGGATCATAGATCTTGGCCAGTTCGGAAAGCATTATTCGTTTAGTACATATCTGCTTCTCTGAGGGTTTGACTGAGAATTCGAAACAATCAACTTTGGGATTCCAGTGTAATCCTAATATCTTCAAAGATGCATCTGGATCAAGAGAGGAAGGATTGTTCGACAAATGAGAAGGAGGAAGCTCCGCCAACAGAGAGGTTTCATTGCAAGACCACTTATGGAGCTCGAAACCCCCACATTTCAATAGCGAAGTTAATTCAACAATTAATTTTCGTGCATCTTCGAGTGTGGATGCGCCACAAACGAAATCATCGATGTAGGATGAACAACGAATAGCTTCTGCAGCCAAGGGATATCTCTCACCCTCGTCCTCCGCCAACTGTAATAAAGTTCGAAGTGCTAAAAAAGGGGAAGAAGTGACACCGTACACAACGGTGTTCAACACGAAATCTTCAATCGGATCATGCGGAGTAAATCTCCACACAATTCGTTGATAGTTACGATGAGCAGGGTGGACTAAGATCATGCGATACATTTGTTTTATATCAGCACACACCGCGAACTGATAACAGCGAAACTTAACTAAAATTGTGACGATATCCTGTTGTAATTTATTGCCGGTCAGTAGACAATCGTTGAGTGAAGGTTGATTGGAAAATTTGGCCGAAGCGTTAAAGACAACTCGCAATTTAGTAGAACTACTTTCCGGCTTCAAGACGCAGTGATGCGGAATATAATATCCATTTTCTGGAGCTGACAGAGTGGAGACACGTGTCATATGATTTAATTCGAGATACTCTTTCATGAATTGTTTATATTGATCATACACTTCCGGTTGCTTCAATAGTCGTCGTTCCAATGACATAAATTTGGTGACAGCTAAGTCGCGCATAAATGGAAAGGTAGCATCAGGTAGCCTGAAAAGTAGAGAGACCACATATCGGCCTGAACCCTCACGATAATGGGTGGCCTTGAAATGAATTTCACATGATTCTTCCTCAGGTGATGCGCACTTCACCCCAGGTACCTCCTCCACTTCCCAAAATTTTCTAATGGCCCCTTCAACATCAACAAATTTCGACGAGTGACCAAAGAACGAAGAAACAGAAGGAGTGATCGTTTGTATGCGTCCCGTCACGATATATCCAAAGACAGTAGCTATGGCGTCAGGTTCGTCCGTATTACCCGGAATTTTACCATTCAGGAGAAATTTTGAAAATATATCTGCCCCTAGCAATACATCAATAATAGCGGGGGTATGATATTTGGCATCCGCAAGTTTGATATTCGCCAAATGCGACCAACTAGCTACATCGAGTGGTGATGCAGGCAAATTTTCGCATATTTTATTTAAGATCACAGCGTCTGTGCAAAGTAGCGGAGATTTTTCGCCTATAGGCTTAACGGCAAGGGTAACTCGACCATAATGTGAATTAGTGTGCATGGAATCGATTCCTTTAATTTCGATATCAAATGCGGATTTAGGTAATCTTAATTTATGAACAGCGCGTAGAGTGATGAAAGAAGTCATACTTCCCGAATCCAATAAACAGCGTAACGGCTGGAACATTCCCCGACTGTCTATTACATCAATCCAGGCGGTTGCCAACAATACCCCTGTTTGAAAATCAACTTCAGGTCCGGCGAAACAACTGGTAGAAGGTCCAGCCGAGGTGGTACCCGGGTTAGACGAGTTAGCGTCAGTAATGTTAGAGGTACTCGAGGGACCACCTAGGGAGTTAGCGATAGGGGTTGAAGCGGTATTCGATTTATCTACGTGCAATAGAGTGTGATGAAATTTAGACTTACATTTTTTGCAAGTATATGCAGATTTACACGCCCGAATATCATGAGAGCCACTCAAACAATTAAAACATAAGTGATTCGACCTACAAAAGGCATAGCGTTGCGTAGGAGACTTAACAGCAAAGGCAGGGCAAGTGTATAGCGAATGACTATCTTTACAAAGGACACACGTCGTGGCGGGAGATTTATTTATAAAAAATGCGGACGTGCGAGACGTTGAGGGTGGTACAGGCGGTTTAGTAACCGTGCGTTTTGAGGAAGTGGCAGAGGGTGAAAAGTTGAGCGTGTCAAGGGCTACGCAATGTTTATTCAAGAACAGAATCAGATTTTTATAAGTTGGAACCTCAGAAGATCCATGCTCTATCTCGAATTTAGTAACGATATTATGATCCAAACGTTTCAATAGCATCATCACAAGCAGGAAATCCCATGAATCGGTGGGAAATTTCATTTGTTCAAGTGCAGATAAATTCTCGGAAAAAATATCCAATAGTTTTCGTAGATCATTTGGATTTTCAGAATTAATCTAATACTAAAGTACAGGGGTGGGGTGGAGCAAATTGTAACACACTGTATATGCGCTTACCTAACCTCGCACAAGTTTCGTCTTATGGGGAAGGCGGTAATGCAATTGAAAAAAAAATATCTTAAGAGGGAAGCAATTATTGGAAAATATGATTGAGATTACCTCAAAAAAACGACCAATGAATTCTTCGCCTTCATTTTCTCATAGATGAAAAGTTGAAATGAGAAAAAAAGGCTATATAAACATTGAGTTACATAACTCAGTAGGAGAAATGAGAGAATATAGGATGAAATGAGAGGTATAGAATGGCTACATACACATTGAATTAATTACATACCTTAGGAAGCAAGCAGTTGAAGGGAAGTAATTGGGAACCAAGAATTGGTTGTGTAGGAGGTAATTATATCCCTCTTCAAGCCTCGTCGAAATATGTAATAATAATAATAATAATGAGTCATTCTTGTTCCAATCACGTCAGCTTACTGATGGATAATAATTTAAAGGATCTGGAAATGTCAAACAAGATAAAAGCTCAAATATTTGATCTAAATTTTTTTTTATTACAGCGGTACTCAGGTTACACTTGCTCCATATCCATGGGGCAAGTTTAACTGAGACTGTCCTTGGAGTATTCCAGTGGCGCCTTTTTCCGTACGTAGTTACGCACCATGTCTGGAAGAAATTTGTTGACTTTGCATTTGAAGATCACGAGTATTTAATGTACGATTCAACATGAGCAAGTGGAAGCTAATATAGGTTACACGTGGTTACACTCTCCCCCATAAGTTATTTTCATGTGGCAAAGGTACCCTATGTGTTTTCCTCCATGTGAACAAAATATACGTCCTTCATACCTTCAAAATACAAAGAAGTATTGTTTTTGAGCTACAAATATTTGAAGCTCACGTAAAGTCGTATTCAATAAAAAAGCGTACAAGTATTAAAAAGAGAGGATTTCGGGATCCTAGTTCTAGTTGTGTAAAACTGGCTCAGCCAATGCTTGGTGTTTTCGAGAACCTATGACAACTTTACTGTCAACATTTGGTAAGCAATCATTCCCGATAGCCTGTCTTATGCAAAATAGGATGACGTTAATTTCTCTCTGTAATATACTTGTACGCTTTTTTTTAATGCGACTGTACACTAACAACGAACACGTGCTAGCTCGGTATTCGACGTAAATGGACATATTAGAAATATCGGCAAGGTCGAACCGTAATTCTTGGGTTGGTATCTTGATACATCACCACGTGTATTCTTTCAATTGTGATATCACTGAGTACTGTGACCTTACACACAAAAATGTAATGATAATCAGCCTGGGTTCCACTTGCCCCAAATTTACACTTTCCCCGGTGTACCTTATTTCATATGTCTATTGGAAACATCCCTGGATCCGCCATTGTATATGTTATGTCAATAAAATGCAATTTGGTATACATGCTACCCACCAAAATAAAAAATGTGGCCTCAAATGATTCAGAAGGTACAGCACTGGTCGTTTTTTCTGCACAAAAAAAGAAAAAAGTTTATAGGAACTTGTCATGTTATTTTTATATATTCTATCTGAATCTGGGAGATAGCCCACATATTCTGGGGCATCCTGTTTAATTGAAACCACACTAATATCATATGATATGAATATTCCGTATCATAATCCTAATTTCCGTAGACTAACTCATGATTTCTAGAATTTGACACACCAACTAAGATCTGCTGAGTTAGAATTGAACACGGCTAAAAACAGTTGGCCCCCATGGCTTAGTAAAACTCTGAGTTCGATCAAGGAAGTGGCGAATAAAAAAGATTTCGCCAGCTTATCTCTTCCTCACTCAACCGTTCCTCAGACAGCTCCAACCTTCATATCTCACTTACATGCAGTGAGAAGAGAAAGTGTGCCATCTAAGCAGGACAAACTCAATGTGAAAGAACCACGTAGAGAGTCTGTCCCTGTCATCAAGGATTCTCAAAGTTGTAACAGTTTGAGGAGTCATGACTGATCTGATTATCGTTAGGTTAGATCATGGTGGAAATATATATGGTGTGCTACTCAGGTATCTTGAATTCGTCTTTTCTACGTCATTGCGAGTCTATACTCGCACCAAAATGATCACGGCGACTCGGGCGAACTGATAACTGTGAGCTCAGACTGCTAGCAATTGTTTTACTCGCAGTGACGTATTCGAAGATGCGTCGTAGCACACCATACTAATTCCACCATAGGTTAGATATTCCTTCTTTATAAACAAGTTCGCCTTGCTTGAAACAAAAAATATCCCTGTACTTGTCTTGGGTTCCAATGAATTATACAATATTGTGATGGCATTATTCAGGGTGTCGCATGATCAGCGAACAATACCTTGGCAGTAGATAAGAAAAGTTTCATATATTTACCTCACTTTTTAGGCTGAATTCATTACTGTTAACGAAATTCAAAATTCATATTAAACAGAGTTGGCTTAGTGTATTTTTCAGCCCTCACTTTTTTGTCAATCATTTTTGCAGTTTTGACATTTTTCTATTGAAAAGAGCCTCTTAATTGACTTCGATAAAATGCTCTGTTCTAGATTCGAATCAATTTGAACATGAAATAACATGCTAATGATAATGCATATGTAAAAATATCAAGGAAAAAAAAAACGAATCGATTTGACATTTTGACGACCCAATCTTTTTTATGCGGTTATTTATTCTGGTTGGTTTTGATGCTAATTCAATTATTTGTATCAGAATCGTATCAAACCTATTTTTTTCAAATTCATGAATGCTTGATAACATGTAATTTCCTGTTCAAGTGGACTTTACTCCATGTGGATTTTATTAAATTCGATTGAGAGTACTTTTTTATGAAGAATTCACACAATTCTCAATTTCTGTGGTGGTATTTAAAAAACACTTACTAACATGAAAATATGGACTGAAAGTCTCTAAGCCAACCCTGTTGAATACAATCCTTGAAAAATATTTTTTCCTGCAACCGACACAAAAGTCGTCCATTTTGATACCAAAATTAGCTCTTAAATTGACGTTTCTATTACTGAGACAAAAATAGGTATGTTGCTAGGCAACATATTTAGTTCCTAGGAGCTAAAGTTGAATTTTAGTTTCTAGGCGCTGAAGTTGAACTTTAGCTCCTAGGAACTAAAAAGGATGTACTGGACGTCCTCAAGAATGAACAACATTTGTGACGGTTGGTTATTTGGGTTGAGACGCATACCTGATTTGTTTCCGATTTCAGCAGTTTTGGCATTTCATACCCATGCTGGAGATATAAATACACGTTATTATAGTTTAGTATTGGAATTATAAACATCTCAGTTGAGTATTTTTGTTTTGATCAGGAAAGCCTTCAAGATTCAAATACTTGCTTGATCTGTATTTCATTCGTTATTTTCGGAATGGATAACTTGTTTTTGAATAATCACGGCAAGCAATAGTTTTTTTGTCTCAAACAACGATATTGTTTAGCTTCATTTGGTTATCAAGTCAAACACAGTGTAGTATGGGGAGAAATAAATAATCACTATTATCATCGCAAATTTTGCTTTCGCTCGGCTTCGCTAAACGCTCCGCCTTGCAAATGCAAAATTCGCTTGTCAAACAAAGTGTCACTTTTGATCCTAATGAAACAATCTACTATTTTCTCCAAATGATAATAAAAGTGTCTTTTCAATGACACTTAACAGGCAGAAAAAGTTTGTTGCTATGCAATGTTCCAAGTAATAATTAGTAAAAAATTGGTAATAAAAATTAACACTGACGTTGGTGAACACAAAATGATGGATTATTTGAAGTTTGCGTGAAATTGGACGAATTTGGAGAAAAAATTATATGTTTCACACGGCAGAAAAGCAGATTTAATGCCTAGTAAAACAAATAACTATTGTTTACATTTTTGAATCTAGCGAAATGAAGTGAGCTCACACAAAATTCATTATTTTATCCCAAACAGTTTTGGATATAATAATAAAAACCATCTTCAGGGTAGCCTGTTCAAGTGGCTGTAGCTCCATTAAAAACCATTTCTGGCCCATGTTCATATTATTGTTTTCTAATTATTGGACACCCTCTATACCGATTTTGATGAAAATTTCTAGCATATAGGTTTCCAAATGCGTTTTGAAGCAAGTTATTATAGCTAAAATGTAACAGATAATATACGCCATGGATAATCATAATATGTATTCAACTGGACTACTGTTCGATAACCGGCTCTAAAGAAAGCCGTGCTGAGGCAGTAAGGCAACACTGTCCGAAAGTCTCTCCACCGGCCATTTACTCATACACCATATACTGGCCTGTGAAGTTAATTATTGCTGAAAGCCAATGAAAACGCTAAGGAATATTATATTGATCGAGTTAGAAGTGAAAGGGTGTTTCTGTGTGTGAGAAAAAAATAAAAAAATGTTTTTGAATTGAGGTTATGTTTCATGATCTTTTATTAGTGGAAGCAAAGAAAGTAATTTCAACGTTTCTCATAACAAGATGCCAAAGCATTGTTATGTGTAAGTCAGATGGCTACAAGTCGAAAAAATCAGAAATGCTGCTGTGTATGCGGAATGCTAATTTCAAACTCGGATGATTGCAGCATTCGCCTACGGCGCATACTGCAAACGTCATTATCGTGGGCAATCTTTATCATTCCGTGCTTTTTAAACAATATACTATTTATCAATTAGTTTTCCAGTCAGATGTATTTGAAATAACATTCCAAGTTACAGCATTGAATGAGATGCAGGTCCAAGTTTTACTAGGTGATAAGGTAAGATCTTGTATTGCAATTCGTATACTTGAATGGTCGATAGAAAATGGGACCTGAAAGTTGTTAATTTTATCGAAAAAACTGAAGAATACCTGACCTGTGACCTAACCTATTATTTTTTGCAAGTCGAGAGTAGGATTTTCGGATCACGGTGATGCCGTATTGCATTTATCTCACCATTCTCTCTTTCTTGCTCCGCAGCCTGAAGGTGTCATTTGCCATATTCTTCCCAACATTTTTATTCTGACTGAGCCTGCGAAAAGTAGAGACTGCGCGTGGATTGGGAGACAAATCAATGTAGAGTGACCCAATGGAATACTTGGTTATGCATAGCGTATAACTGTTACATTTTTTATGCTGGTCGACCGGCGTATTCTCTTCTAGATCTGAATAACAAAAACCAAGAAAGATAAACGTTTTTCATGAGATGGTCAGTTTATATATAAAAATGATCACTTTGAAGGAGGAAAGAGAAGTAGAAACGATTCGTTCACTTCCACTGTGATCAATTGTTGAACCCTTAAGAGTTTGATTTGAAATGTAAAACCTTGATATTCTTGATGTTTGACACAATTGTTTTTACACTTTTCCATACAATTTTTTTATATATTCACGTGTTTGCTTATAAGGCAGATATTCTACACAACCGTTCTCTTCAAATTTTGACACATGTCACGGGATCACTCATGTTTTCCGGAAGTGAAGTCATCTTAGTTATCGGAAAAGATCACTGACAAAACTGAATAATTTACAGGGTGCGCAGAAAGTGGGCCCAAAATTGAATGTGAAACATTGAAAATCACAGTTTTTTCAAACGGAAACTTTTTATGTTATTTTCATTATTTAATGAAAGCGACGTCATCTGCAAAACCGAACTGTTTAGATACTCTAGGTTCAGAGTACTGAACGCTTTCATCCTCTCCCTTTCGTCCCTGGACTTCTTAGGCGTGTCAAACTATACTTGATTCTGCAATAACTGCCTGTAATTTTGTATTTTTCTAGTAGGCTGAGGAAAATATCTATCGAAAAATAAACAACTTTAATTCATTTTTTGGGAGATAATTTGCACAGCCTACTCGATCATCCAAAATTTCAGGCAGTAAATATGCAGATGAGTACTATTCATGGAATATCTCCGCAATTATGGGTTTTATAGGGAAGTTGATTAAAAGTAGGACTAATTTTTGTTTGAAGAATTGGGAATGGGGTTTCCATTAAAAAAGAATGAGATTTTCAATGTTTCACATTCACTTTTTGGACCCACTTTTTTGCTCACCCTCTGAATTATTCAGTGGTCGTGATCATGGTCATTTATCCGTTCAACCTTAAATATTCACGATTCAATCACAGCATTTCACTTGAAATTGTAATTCGCATAAAAATGGTGTATGTTCAATAGGCTGCATATTAGTGCATGTCACTTTATCTAGAAAAACTCGAATACATGAATTTGAATCAGAATCATGAAAGGAATTCAAAAACGTTGTGAAATTCACGGTGTGCCATTGAAAATAACAAAGATGATGTCACTAATGGATAAATCGGAAGCTTTACAATTATGAAAATATTCGATATTTTTTCACCGTCCATACGATATTTCAGAATCATGCTACTTTTACTTCTCCATATACCGGGTGTTACAGGATCATGATACACCCCCTTTATCTTCTTTAGTTTTAGAGATGTGATTGGAAATTTGGAATGATCCATCAACTTGATTGTCATATTTTGACATGAATATGTTTTTTATTTTCCACTTCCGGTTTCACCGGAAATGGTAATAACTTTTTATTTTTGAAAGGAACACCCTGTCTATCCATACATTTCGAATTCTACATCATTTTCTGAATCCAATGATACCACAGGAGTGATCTCAAATCTCAATATTGATATTAATTCTATTTTTGATTTTCCATCTGAGTGTGCCATGACTATTCTGATCGAGTCTGATGTACTCATATCGACAGGTGTAATGCTTAAAATAAATTAAATCCTGTCAAAAATGCAAAATTGCTTGATTTATCACCAAAATAAGTTGATGAGAGTGGGTTGGTGTACCATGATCCTGTTACACCCGGTATAGATCGCGTTAACTCATGAAGATTTACCATGTACAAGTACATATATCAGTACTGTCAACTTATTCAAAAGAAAAAAAAAACATGATCTTAAGATCGAGAAATATTCAAAAAAAAACTATTTTCAATGTTCTCGAATAATTGCTTGGAACCATGAAAGTGAGTATAGAATTGAATTCTGAGCAACTTTTTTATCAATTTACCGCCATACCAGGGATCACTTGATATGTGCCGAAATCGATTTTTAAGTTATGGAACATGCATAATATTCCCCGAGAAAAAATTTATCGATTCTTCAATGATGAACTTTTTTCCCATGTTACGGACTTTATGGATGACACTGTATAAATAATCAGGTATAGGGAATATCGAACAAGACATACAAGGTATTCCATTTGTAACAACAAGGTTGATATATACCTACTAATGGTATGACCGGAGTGACTATATTCGTTGATATTTTCAATGAATGCCAAATTTCAGAATTTAATTCACAGTACCTATCTGAGAAACGTGTGGGTAAGCTTTTCATGAAAAACCCTGTATATATTTTGAATTGGAACCCTAAAGACAATCACATAATTAAAAAGTTGTTTTTGCATGGCTGAGTGAACTTGTGATTTTATCATTTTCGAATATATTCTTTCCTCTCGCAGATGAATTACTAATTTATGATATTTTTTTTAATAAAAGATCTAGTATTGATATTTTGATTTTGACTTGTATTGGACATTTATATTTTCGTACTTTGTTTTTGTTTTTGTCAAATGATATTCTTAGTGATGCACTACATAGTACTTACTTATATTTGATTAGATACCATCTCAACAAATAACAAATTATGACATCAAGTTTAGAACTTGAATCCTCTGTGCTATTGTTAACTTTGATATTTTGTATGTGCTTCATTTTTATCCACAATGGATGATTTCATTTTCAAAAGGTGCATCATCTGTATTTTCTTTCAAATACAATTTTGTTACCTTATTATATATTTTGTTTCTGTATATACCTGAAAAATAGTGATATGCCCATATCGGCTTTCTATAACATCTTTCAGCCATATATTTTTATTGATATCGTTTTCGTGATAGAAATATTTTTAAGTTATTTATGTGTACTGTTGATTTCGTGAATAAATATATGCACCAGTTTTTTAAGTATATGTGATTATTTTTCATTGAACCTGATTACTGATAATACTATTATTACTATTATAATACTATTAGAATATCTTCGTGGAAACTAACTTCACCATCGGGGGTACTAGAATACTGAAACGGTAGGTACTGAATTTTTCACATTCAACCATTATTACACTGACTTTATAGAACATGCCAATGAGTTATTGAGCCACCCAGTATATTAGCTATCGCAAACCCACATTCCACCATAGTTACGGCTCTGGTAGGGATTCAAACACTTGAGAGGTAGCCAAACACGTAATAATATTAATAATTTACTCCTCAGTGAAATTAGTATTACCAATTGTTGAAAATGTCAAATACATGTTGGTGTTAATAAATAATTTCTCATAAATAGGTTGCTATGTTCTGATTATTATCATTTTAACATTTCATCAACATTTTTCTGTTGAGCGTATATTTTATATTTCCACTGTAGTAGCAATATAACTCGTATGTAGAATGTAGAATAATATATTTATTCAAGAAATAGAATGAATTACCAATTTCAATAACAAGCGAATCTACAATTATTATTCATTGTCATAACGATTCTCGGTACAGGGTGCTACCGAATCCACAAATATACAGTATGTGAAATGAAAACATAACAGTTTTCTCCCCTTCTCGTGAATACAAAATTAATCTTATGAGAAACCAAATCGAGAAACAGGTTTTCTTGTTCTCTGTGATCTGCGCAAGGTTGTTTCTGAATTGATAAGACTTTCAGGATCAGAAGACAAGGAATTTGATGATGGTATCTGAATATCCTGATTTGGAATATTTCTACTAGGAACGTTTGGTGTACTTGAAAAATTGTTATCAGCTGAAAAACTAGAGTTACTGGGTATTGCATCATTACTGTCGGTATCTTCCGGATACGAGTAATAACATTGATCACTTTGTGGAGTATTTTCCCCTATAGATCTAATTTGATCTAAATGTCGTTTCCAAATTCTAGAATCATCTAATCTGATTAAATAGTGTAATTGTCCCAACCTTTTATGAACACGTCCAAATTCCCATTTTGAATCACTCAAATAGTTACGCACCGCAACTCTCTTGCCTACCGAAAATTCACGAGTTTTTGAATCTGTAGAAATTATCTTATCTGGGAGAGGTTCGATAAGTAAATCCAGCCTAGATCGAATATCTCTACCGAACATTAATTTTGACGGACTAACACCAGTAACAGAATGAGGCGTTCTCCTGTAATATAGTAAAAATTGACATAATTGTTTAGATCTATCTGAATCATTCCCTTTCATAGCACGTAAAGCCTGTTTGAAAGTTTGCACATATCGTTCTGCTAATCCATTTGTAGCCGGGTGATATGGAGCACTCAATTTGTGTATGATACCATTCTGCTTTAGAAACATTTGAAAATCATGAGAAACAAATTGGGCTGCATTATCACTTACCAGAATACAAGGAATTCCGAAAGTTGAAAATATTTTTCTGCAAAGCGAAATGGTGGAACTTGTGTTTATAGATCTAAGCATATGGATTTCTGGCCAACGAGTAAATGCGTCAACTAAAACAAAATAGTAAGAATTGAAAAATGGCCCTGCAAAATCGATATGTACTCGTTGAAATGGTTCTTTAGCTTGTTCCCACGGATGAATAGTCACAACAGCCGGATTATTTTTGAATTTGTTACATTCTGCACAGTTTTTTACCAAATCTTCAAGATCATCTGTAATACCTGGCCACCAACAATAACTTCTTGCCAATGCTTTCATTTTGAACATACCAAAATGTGCAACATGTAACTCATTCAAAATCTTTCTGCGTAAAATCTTAGGAATAACTACTTGTTGGCCTCGGAAAATGCAACCATTTTGAAGTGAAAACTCTGATTCGTTTACGTTGAACCGATCATTACGATTTAACTGCTTACCTGTTCTCAGGAATTCAAGTAAATTAGTCAAAGTAGTATCTTGAATCGTTTCATGAGCTAAGTCTCTCATTGATATAGGAAGAGTTTCAATCTGAGTAATTTCAAACACATCAGTTTCATCGTAGATATCCAGTTGTGAACTATTCACTGGTAATCTGGACATTGCATCAGCATTAGCATGTAGCTTTGTATTTTTGTATTCGATTTTGTATTGAAAAGATTGTAAAAATATTGCATAATGTGACATACGTGTAGCAGTCAACGTAAAAATACTCTTTGAAGGAGAAAAAATATGCAATAATGGTTTACTATCTGTAAAAATTGTAAAAACTCTACCGTACAGGTAATAATAGAATTTTTTAACTCCAAAAATTATGCTGTATGCCTCTTTATCAATCTGAGCATACCTTTGTTGAACGCTAGATAAAGTTTGTGAGGCGAATTGAATCGGATGCTCACTTCCATCTGAAAATACATGAGATAAAACTGCACCCACAGCGTAAGGGCTAGCATCTGTAGCTAGAATTAAAAGCACTGATGGATCAAAATGAGCTAAAACTCGTTCAGATTGAATCTCTTTCTTAATTAACTCGAAAGCTTCTTGACACTGGGTGTCCCATTTGAATCTGACGTTATCTTTGAGTAAGTTATTCAAAGGATATAGTTTATGGCTAAGATTTTCCAAAAATCTTCCGTAATAATTCACCAAACCTATAAATGCTCTGATCTCAGTTTTATTCGAAGGTTGTTTTGCATTCTGAATTGCCTCGACTTTTACTTGAGATTTGTGAATACCAAATTTATCGATAACATATCCACAATATTCTATCTTATCTTCCATGAATCTACATTTCTCCAAATTTACTCTTATATTATGATTAGCAAAACGTGATAAAATCAAATCTAACCTTTCGAAATGTATCATAGTATTTTCAGCAGTTACCTTAATATCGTCCAAAAATACTGAAACACCAGGTATATCTTTCAAAATATTTTCTATTTCTCGTTGCCAAATAGCAGGAGGATATAACCCTCTATGAGTACTTAGAGTAAGAAACTTCCTACATTCTGGAGCAATCTCTAACTGTAAATAGGCTTGACTTAAATCTAATTTTGTAAACTTATCCCCTCCAGCCATAGATGAAAATAGGAAATCAATGGATGGTAGTGGATGCTGATCAACAATCAGTTGAGGGTTTAAGGAACTACGAAAATCACCGCATATTCTTATCCTTCCATTTGCTTTCACCACCGGTACAATGGGTGTAGCCCAATCGGAGTGATTTACCTTCACTAAGACACCTTCTTTTTCTAATAAATCAAGTTCATTTTCGATTTTAGGTAATAGTGAAAATGGAACTTTCCGAGCTTTTATGAAAACTGGCTGAGCATTTTCTCTAATTTGTATCTTAGCTTGCAACCCTGTAATTTTTCCAATATTTTCTTGAAAAATTATTGGATACTTATCTAATAATTTTTGCAAAGCTCCCTTTGTATCTTTAATTGACATATGATTAACATCATTCAAAACTATTCCTAGTTGTCTCAGCCATTCGCGCCCCAATAGTGGACGTCTATCAGTTTGAACAATGTAAATATTAAGCTCTTTCACTCTATCTTGATATCGAACTGTAACTTCTGCGAATCCCATAACATTCAAATCATTCTTGCAGAAACTAACTAATTTGATATTTGTTTCCTGTAGTTCTAAATTCGGATATAAATCCTTGAATAATTTCAAACTCATTATGCTAACAGCAGCTCCACTATCCGCTTCCATTTGTAAATGAATACCGTTTACCTCAACAGAAATCATGAATTTATCTCTGAATTCAGAATAGTCAGACACCATCAAAATTTCTTCTACCTGATTAGCATGTATAGTCTTAGATTTAGCCTTCATACATACCTTCTTCAAATGACCTTTACTCTTGCAAAAATCACAGAACAAGTTTTTCTTGTCGCAACAATTAGCTAAATGTTGATTCGACCCACACCTGTAACAATTTAAATTATTTGAATTTGATTTATTTATTCTTTGATCAGGTATTCTCCTGTTAGTAGATCTCGAAGAGAATCCATCAATCTTCTTATGCATCTTCACTTGGTTCACACTGGAGCTTGTATTAGATCTATGCAATTGGGCAGCATCTCTAACTGAAGTTTCCATACTGGTGGCAACCTCAATCGCTCTGTCGATAGTTAGATCCTTAACTTCAAGTAATCTGCTCTGTATGCTCTGAGATTTGAGACCAAAAACGAACTGGTTACGTAAAGCCTTTCTTAAATAGTCTCCAAACTTGCATGTAGTTGCTAATTTCCTCAAAGCTGTTAGGTAATCGTTCGCAGACTCACCCTCCTGCTGCTTTCTTTGTAGAAAACGAAAAATCTCTGCAATCTCTAGTGGTTCTGGATTGTAATGGGTCTTCATAATATTCACCAATTCTTCGTAATTCTTCCTATCGGGTGTTTCTGGTGAAATCTTATCGCAAAGGACATCATAAGCTTCTGAACCCATATAATGTAAGAGATAAGCTGCTTTTTTATCCAACGGTACTCCAAAAACATTGAAGGCACTCTCCAGTCGCATGAGCCAACGATTGAATTGTTTTGAAGGGTCGTAAGACTCTATTGAAAATACCGTATGGACTGCATGTGTTGTAGAAAGGACATTAGAATTCGAAATTCTATCTGGCGTATCATCTGGCATCTCGGAATGTAATTAATATTGACGTACCTTGTCAAAATAATGTATCGCTTGAGGCGTAAATGCAATTTTGATGAAATTGGTTCCTTTGTAGGTTTTCTTCAATCCTCGTCGCCACTTTTATATTTCCACTGTAGTAGCAATATAACTCGTATGTAGAATGTAGAATAATATATTTATTCAAGAAATAGAATGAATTACCAATTTCAATAACAAGCGAATCTACAATTATTATTCATTGTCATAACGATTCTCGGTACAGGGTGCTACCGAATCCACAAATATACAGTATGTGAAATGAAAACATAACAGTATATGCATGTTATTAAGCATCTACCATCATTTTTAACTTATATCACTAGTTTTGAGAGTGATTGTTGAAAGGTCAGTTTTCAATTTATCTACTAATGAACTAAAATCGTCATTGTCAATGACAGTGGTTCAAATACATATTTATACGTAACTAGTTAGGAAACGTGTCATTTTGTGTGACGATGGGATTTTGCGGGAAAATATGCGAAGCTCTAATAATTATCTGTACAAGTTATCATATTATTAGGGAATATCGGAAATAACCGTGTCTGGTAATTACATTTATCAAGCACAGATTGACGATGATGACATTCATGTTCATCACTCAGCCAAAATCAAAAACGACAAAGAACATTTCTGACAACTTAGAACAATAGTCTGGTCTAACATTGAAACCGGTTGTCTAGTTGACACTGTTGTCAGAATGAACAACCATTTTTTTCAGGATTATGCCCCTGAAACAACGAACATTTTCAGGATACCAGAGTCAACCGTTATTAATAATACAAGGTGATTCTAAAATAGGTGGTCAAACTTTGGGAGTATATAGAGTGAGTGAAATAATTACGAAAACCTCGGTAATATTTTTTTCTGAAGTGCCCCCCAAGAAAGATACAGCCCTTCAAAGGGGGGCCTCGGAGAATGATTTTGTACTATTATCTCCAACACCTTGTATGATGAAAATCTAAAATTTTGTTTATCCACTAACTATTCAGTGCCGGTACGAATGGAGTTAAAATCACCTCAAAATTAAATATAGGGGTGTGTCAAAACAGGGAGGTAGGGGGTAAAAATAACCCCAACTTTTTTGTTCATCGCAATTTCAGTTTTTTTACATGAAATTATGAAATCTCAGGGCTATCAACATAGAAAAGGAGCTCTTGTTGGATCTCGATAAACTGAACCATTAGCGAATAAAATTTATTTTTCCAAGATTTCATTTAAATTGAAGTTTTGGTATGCACTTGAGTTTAATTATCTAGTTCAAATCTTGCAACTGAATTTTCACCTACTTCTAATCGTCTGATCAACTTGGAATCTGGCAGATGACAGTTGACAACGCGTTATGGACTTTTTGATAGAAAAAAATAGGGCGGCTCCAATGTGGCTGACCAGATTTGTGATTATGGTTCGATTCGATTCAAAATTGGTTTGTAAAGGTTTCTGGGGTTTGGAAATTTTGAATTCATTGTCGGAATTGATGAATTAAAAATAGACGACGAGTTTCGTGATTATGGTCTGATCCTATTGAAAATACTAAAATGAAAAATATTGTTAAAAACAAGCTTTTTTTAAATTTTATTCGCTAATAGTTAATTTTATCGAGATGCAACAAGAGCACCTTTTTCATGTAAATAGCCCTGAGATTTCATAATTTCATGTCAAAAAACTGAAATTGCAATGAACAAAAAAGTTGGGGTTATTTTTTAACCCCATTCGAACCGGCACTGAATAGTAAGCGGATAGACAAAATTTCAGATTTTCATTATACAAGGTGTTGGAGATAATAATACAAAATCATTCTCCGAGGCCCCCCTTTGAGGGGCTGTATCTTTCTTGGGGGTCACTTCAGAAAAAAATGTTACAGAGGTTTTCGTAATTATTTCACCCACTCTATATGCTTCCAAAATTTGACCACCTATTTTAGAATCACCTTGTATAATATTTATGATAATAAAAAAGGAATATTCTCAGATAAATTATGAAAAAATGGATATGCCGGTTGTCCCATTTAAATCTTTATTTGGAAATTTCTCGAAATGAATGCATCTGCCGAAGAAAATTGCCGAATCAAAGTTGTATGGTTTGGAGGGGGACGTCTGGTTATAAAACAAGTTCCACCCCTGACCCCCAGGGGAGTGGGAAATGGACGTAACATTGAAATCTTTAATGGAAACCCCTATTTTTTATTGCAGATTCTGGAAGAGCATTAAAAACTATGAAGCTGTTATTCGGGAACTTTTTTTCTATTTTCACAAAATGGCGCTGCGATCGTAAAAAACAATATTTCACTATTTAGTTTGTAGTTGGGTGACTTTTTATCACTAGAAAGATATCAAGCAGTTCGAATTAACACATTTCAACACCCTGAAGACGAGGAAGAGTGTAAGGTGTGAAATTCCCAGACAAACGCCGTTGGGGTGATATTTTTATTGCAAATTCACACGGTAAGTGATAATTATTTCATTGTTCGGCAACACCATGTAAAAACAATTTAAATCTGTCACTGTCTCGCAATGTCGGATTATTTACCGAACGAGATTATGTAAATATGATTATGTGTGTCGAACGTGCGGAGGGTAATTACCAAGAGGCTGAGCGCGAATATCGACGTCGATTTCCCGATCGGAGATATCCGTCCCAAGTTACCATCAAGTCTCTTGTACAACGTGCCCGCGAAGGTCAGCTCACCCGGAAAAGAAAAAAGTCGGTTTTTGTGACGACGTCGTCGATCCGGATGCGAGGCTGCTCACGGTGCTCGCGTTAGTGCACCTTAATCCTCATGTAAGCCTTCGAGAAATTGAAAGAGAAATTGGCATTCCACGATCCACAGTCCAATGGCTACTAAAAGTGGATAAATATCAATGTCAATGAGATAGGGACATGTGAGCCGTTTTGACCAATTATGAATGGTTTAGACACAACAAATTCTTGAACTTGGAAAATCTCGATTTCTCACACCCTATATCTCAGTAATTATAACTGCTAGACCCCAAGTATGATGGGTCGTTGAAATCAGCTCATCAGGGAGAATCTCAAAATGAAATAATATATAGGGTGTTCGATAGAAAAAAGTTTAACTTCAGTGTTTTTTGGGGACACCCTGTATGTTTCGAAATAATTTTAAATGGTAGCCTATGTTGATATGCAACTTCCTAGAGAGGAAGAATTCCAAGAAGATAAGTGGTTAGCCTTCTAGAGACCGAGGCGTTACTGGTGGCCCACCCTGTATATATATCCATTTTTTTGTGTTCATAACTTGAACGATGGAAGCTTGTTATTTTCATAGACCTTTAATCGTGATAAGGTTTTCTCAATCCAGAATTTTTACCACAACCTGTATGATGAATATCAATTTGATGTGTTTCGTTGTTTTTTGTAGAAACCATATTTTTTAGTAATCGAGGGTGGTATTGGTATTGGTAGGTTGGATGGTGACAGATGCGCTGCGACCCAATTAGATCTATTGTGCCCCATCTGCTCCTGCTATATCAAGGATTTCTTGTTCATAGCAGCCCCTCGAGATTCAATTCCTTCAGGAATTTGAGGATTTTGAGGGGGTCTAGCTGTGGTATTTCTTCCACAGTCAGCTGGTGTGTTCCCAGTATGTTCAATCTTTTGTGATGTACAGCGTCACACTCCATCAGTATGTGATGGGGTGTTTCTGGTTCTTCCTCACAGAATCTGCAGGTGCCGTCCTCCTGTAAGCCTAGCTTCCTTAGGTGTTCTTTGAGTCTGCAATGCCCCGTTAGAAATCCCGTTATTGCTTTGAGACTTCCTTTGCTGAGGTTTGTCAGTGTCTTAGATCTTTCTCGGTTGAAATTTCCAAGGAGATCTTTAGCCTGCCGTAGTCCTGGAAGTCTTCTCCATTGTCTGGCTCTCCAGGCTCCTTCCGCCTTCTCAAGTTCTCCTTGGAAATAGGAATTTCCAAGGCCGCAGAATGGCTCTGGTCCGATCAGTGGCGAGGGTGGATAGTCAGAAGTGGAACACTCAGTATAGTAGAGGTATACACCATCACAGGTGAACATAATAAAAACAATACAATACAAAAGTGTAAAAGGCACTTTGTACTTGAAATTGTTCAAGGAATATGCCCATCGAGTCAGTATGAATTCAATAATACCGACGTAAGGCAAGACTTTCGGAAGACCTGTCTGAATTAAAGACGTTTAACCCGGACCACCCTGCATTTATAAAAAAAATATATTTTGCCTACTCATAAAAATGTCGTGTTTGAAGAATTTTCTGAAAATTTCATCGTATGTCAAGTATTCTAAATTTATTTAAAAAAATTAGTTGCTGCTGAGCCCTACAAAATAGATGAAATTTCACAATACCATTTTATGTAATCTTTCACTTATATTTACCAACTAATGGTGTATGTTGAATCGAGAAAGAATGAATTTTCAGTGTTTTTAATCAGAAATTGTGGCACTGTAGGTTTTTTCGGGTTTTCCGGCACTTTCTATGCAAATGCGCCATTTTCAAAATTTGTAAGCTGCCCCGAAGCGCATCATTCTGAGAAGACAAAAAAGATTGATTCTTTGTTTAACTTATTATTATGTATTATTTAAGGAAGTTTGACTTGTACTATACAAAAATGTAATTTTTATCGCTGGTCTATTATGGATTTCAACCAAGTAACGGCCGAGTCAATACAAAAGTCATGTTTTCAGCAATTTTATTAAACAAAATCAATACAAAATGTTAGTAAAAATAGTTATTCTTAAGTTAGTTAATAGATATTCATAAATTATTTCATTAGGTACTATATCGTTCTTAGTTATGTTGATAAAATGAATCACAGCATGTATAGCTACAGAAAGAATATTTAGAATCGACTAGCAATTCCACCTCCTCTACTATCAGAATGAGAACTCAAATCATCTTTGAATTTCTCAATAATATTGCTACTTCCATATGGTTCTTGAAGTAATACTGGTTTCGATATTAGCGTTTCTAAATATTTCATTACTTCCTCATTGAAGGCTGGAAAATGGGTTCCTAAAACAGAAATTGTTTTTCTTAAATGTTTATTCAAGATGAGGAAAAAAAAAACATATCACTGGTACCGGCAACCGGGGCTATATCGGACCTTTTAATCGGACTACAAATATGGTTATACCGGGTATTCAACAATGATTGAGTGCCACTTGAACATTTCTTTTCCACACAAGAATGTATTCTTGGTTGCATAGTAATCTGTCACGTGGTTTTCAATCATTGTTTGAAGACCCGTTATTTCAAATTGCGCATGTTACAACTGATGGGGGAGATAGTTGACTCACTAAAAAAAAAATATCGTTATTATATTGTATATGCTATAAGCAACCCACTAAACATGTAATGTTACAAAATATTGCCACAATATATTAAAGTGAAGTTTTCTTCCGTAATATGAAAATTCAATATTGTATTAATTTTGCTGCTATATTCGTCTTGACAATATGACAGAAAAACCTACTGACAAATAATTGTTTGTAAGATTCAAAGTGACCCTTTCATTTTATTTTCGATAGCAATATTGCATCAACTATATATTCGCATTAAACTTGCAACATTACATGGACTAACTACTAACAATATCAGTGCAACGTTACATATGGAACTATCAGTTACTTTTCAATTGTAATGTTGCATTGAAATTGATACTTTATCGAGTTTGTAAATAACATAAGTTTCCTAACCCCGCACAATGTTCGACCTCTGGGGAGTTGGTTCCCAACTTCGAAGAAGCGATATACAAATTTTACTATTTTTTTTTTTCACCAATACACCATGAAAAATTTTGCGATGCTGTCTGGTCACAGGACATTTTTCCTTAATTAGCTACAGGAAAACATTGTTTTTCTGTGACGGAAACAAAGTTAGACATCTCATCTCTGTTGGCAGATTACAAAATGTCACTTTTCATAAAACTGATTTTTTCTCTCATGACACTTAATAGGCAGCAAAGGTGTACTTTATATGCCTAGGCAGAAAAAGTGTGTTGCTATCAAACGTTCCAAGTAATTTGAACGATATTGGTTATCAAAATCCACACTGACATTGGGTGAACACAAAATGATGGAGTTTTCATTAGAAAATTACACAAAATTGTTTTTTTTTTACATTTGGAGAGAAAATTATGTTTCAAATGGCGGCATTGGGTGAATTCCTATCATCGCTACGCTGGGCTATGAAGTATCAGCCGCGGCAGTCAATCTACTACTTTGCTGTCTAGTAAAACATATAACTATTTTCCCACGGGTAAATTGTACCAGTATATCACAAACATGTTGTATGTTCAAGAATTTTGTGGAAATCTCATCGTTTGTGAAGTTTTTACATTTGCCATGGATTTCCATCAAGTAACGGCCGAGTCAATTCACTCCGATAACCCGTTGACGAATTGCTTTGCCATCAAAATGTTTGTGTTGCCATAGTTATGCTACCAAAAGCTTTATATTTTGGTATGTCCTACATTTTTACATTTTCCACTTGTATTGCCATATTGCATCATTTTACAGGTACTTTTTATGTCTGACGATGTCCGTTGCGCCGAAACCGATAACATGTTGAAATATCAATAAATGCATGGTTCCAGAAAACCGCTTGTGAATCGTTCGATTGGTTCAGAAAATACGGGATGCCAAAAAAAGGGTCAAATTATGAGTGGTCCGTCTCATTGGTTGAGAATTGTAGAATATGCAATCAGTTTTCAGGATGAAATGATGAATTATATAGTTTTCTGAGGTTTTTGATGCAATTTTGATAAAATATTTTTCCTCAATATAGCTCCTTCGCCATTTCAAATATTCGAAAGTAGTTCAAAAAACAATCTCAATGTTTTTGAGATTGCCAACAGGTGACAAATATAGAGAAATGTACAATAACCACTTGGAAATCATAAATTGGATTCATCTACTGACACCTCATTATGAGTTCAACGCTAATAACAGACTATTGGCCCTACTTCGCCGAAAATGAAAACAGAACCGAACATTGAATAGCTGAATTCCTGATTAAAATAACCTATTTATGAGATATTATTCAGGGTGGGTTATTCTTGAAAAAACATCCTGTATAATTGAGTGAAGGTTAATACAACTGATCCATCAAATATCAAGACGATAAGACGAAGTGATATATCTTTTGAATGAAATACTGAAACTTAATGTTGTATACCTTCAATTCCTAAAGTTCCATCGGGAAGAATATGAAACCTAGCAGCTTCAATGCTCTCTGTAGCATTATCTTTCACTATTAATAATGAAGATATTATTTGTAAGGCAACTGCGAAATTACTTGCTCCAAACACTATTCTTCTTCCGCATATTGAATTGCCATCTTTCATTATCAAGGCTATTCTACTACATGGTTTATCCTTGCTTTTCACATCCAGAACATACCCATGGGATGTTATATCTCCAGATCCAAAATAATTATACATTCCGCTAAAAAATTAACAACTGGTGCTACAATAGGGGTATTTCTGATCCTCGCATAGAATTCGTTCGTATTCTAGTCCAATGAAATGGTATTTGCACGTGAAAAAAAAACTAGCTGGTTTTACATGTTCTTGGGGGTGCTGAATCTGAATCTGAAGTTTGCAAACAAAATTTCCTTGAGCGTTCCTAGATATTCGTATAGGAAGATAAGTACAAACGAGGACCTTGAGGGGGCGTTATAACAACTTTTTTTATGTTCTGGTTCCCACGAAAAGTTGTACTTTTATCACAAGGAAGGCTACCAGGAATGTGCCCTGGTGGAACTATGAACTCGTAGGATTGAGGAAAGAAGTGAGAAAGAAATTCAAGAACGAAAAAATCAGAAAAGTGGGAAGAATACAAGAACGCTTCGACCGGATACAAAAAAGTAATCAACATATCTGAAAGATACTCTTGGAGGAAGTACTCTGAGCAGATAAAAAGCACTAAGGAATGTGCTAGACTCCAAAGGATACTATCTAAAGATTCTAAATGTGCAATATACTCTCTCAAGAATGAACAAGGAGAGTACACAAATTCAGGAAAGGAAACAAAAGAGAACCCAGGGAAAGTTGGAACAAAGCTGAAGAAGTGGTGACCTATGATGTATGGACTGTTAATTCGAACCCTTCAAATCACCAGGACCGGACGAGATTTACCCAGCACTGTTGCAGAAGGGAACAGAACCACTGATAGGGTGCTCTGCAATATACTGAGAGGAAGTTTGGCTCTAGGATACATTCCAAGTATTTGGAGGGAAGTGAGGGTCACCTTCATACCGAAACCTGGAAGAATTGGACAGGAGACGGCAAAGTCCCTCAGACCAAATAGTCTCATGTCATTCACACTGAAGACTTTAGAGAAGTTGGTAGACAGGCGGTGCACTGGCAGAAAATCCACTGCACAGAGACCAATATGCCTACATGACCAGATGTTCGACAGAAACAGCACTCCATGAACTCGTTGAGGGTGGAAAACACGCTGGAAAACAAATAGGTACTATTAGCGGCCTTCTTATAGGCATAGAAGGAGCCTTTGATAACACCTCAATAAACTCTATAAATAGAGCTCGCAGACAGAGAGGAATCGAGGAAACCTGTGTGGCCAGATAGACTCAATGCTAAGAAACCGAACGATTTATACTACTGTAATGGGAGAGACCGTAGAGGCCAAGGCGACCAGAGGATGCCCACAGGGAGGAGTACTCTCCCCACTCCTGTGGAATCTGGTTATGTACGGGCTACTGAGGGTACTCAATCACTCAAAGGGGCTCTGGAACTGGTAACGGAATAGACGGATCAAGAAGGGCTGAATATTAGCCCTCATAAGGCCACAATGATAGCATTCACACGAAGGCACAAACTAGAGGAGTTAGGTCCTCTTAACTTCGAGGAGAGACAATCCAGTTGAAAGAAGAGGTCAAATATCTCGGGGTGATAGATCCGTAATTGACTTGGAATCAACAACTGGAAAAGACAACCAATAAAGCGGTAACGACACTGATGTTGACTAGACGCTCTTGTGGGAGGAAATGGGGACTGAGACCACACATTCTGTACTTGTTATATAACAGGGTGGTGATGTCTTACATAACAAATGCCTCTCTGGTATGGTGGAGTAAGATACTACGAACAGGGGCCATAATAAGACTGAGCAAGATACGACTTGCATGTCTAGGAATTACGGGGACCATGAGGTCAACGCAAACCGCAGCCATGGAAACACTACTGGATCTGCCTACCCTCCACTTGATGTTACAGGGAGAGGCGAGGATTGGTGCCTTCAGACTGAAAAATACACTGGGCAATGTTAACATAGGAACAGGACATATGAGCATCGTCAGAATAGTGAACAAAGACATACTTAATATGAGAACAAATCACATTTAGAAACGATATATATTTGACACTTCATTCCGAGTGTCCATACCAGACAGATCTGAATGGAATGATGGAGAACTCAGCACCATACTGCAGGGAAAGATCTGGTATACAGACGGGTCCAAAACTGCACATGGGTCAGGAGCATCCGGCAAACATCCGGAGATCAGCTTCAGCTACTCATT
Source organism: Phaedon cochleariae (assembly GCA_918026855.4). Lineage (NCBI taxonomy): Eukaryota > Metazoa > Arthropoda > Insecta > Coleoptera > Chrysomelidae > Phaedon > Phaedon cochleariae. The sequence continues at coordinate 25,566,050 of OU896718.1, read as the reverse complement.
GGGGAAGTATGCCTCAGTTTTTCAAGCAGAGGTGTATACAATTCTTCAATGTGCAGAAGAAAATAACAGAAGAGCCGTGAAAAATGAGCAGATCCACATTATGTCAGACAGTCAAGCGGCACTGAAGGCAATAGAAAGCCAGGAAGTGACATCTCGACTGGTATGGGATTGCAAGAGGGAACTGAGAACTTTGGCAGACCAGAACTGCATCAAGCTAATCTGGGTGCCAGGATATTATGGGTTCGCTGGCAATGAGAAGGCCGACACATGCAAGAAGAGGGTCGGACAACGAACCTGATCCAGGACAGACTTGACAGGAGTACCAAAACGTACAGCACATCCCAAGAAACAGACATGGGAAACAATACATTAAGGAACCAAGTCATAAACGAACTATAGACCTGCTCAACTTAACCAGAGTACAGATAAAAACTGTTACGGGAATCGTGACTGGCCATGCGCCAGTAAAGGAGCACCTCACCAGAATATGACTGTATAATGGCGATCCAAGCTGCAGACTATGCGGGAAGGAACCAGAAACAGGTTCACATAAACTATGCAGATGCGAGGCATTGGACCGCGAAAGACAAGATTTTTGGGCAACCAGTTGGCGACTCACATCAAGTGATGGATCAGTACAGACTTTTTTGTAGTGGGCACAATAAAAAAAAACTACTAGGTAAGATACAATGGGCCACCAGACCCAAGTGTCGTCGGAGACATTGGTCAGACGAGCCTACAAGTGGGGTGGAATATGTTTAGTGGATATACCCTGGCTAGAGTCAGGGGACTCCCACACTATCATATGGGGAATTAGACCCATATGATGTTCATAAAGGATTTCAACCACCTCGAAAAAAAGAGTAGCGGCTTTATTCTCAACTGGATAAAATTTCCTTCATACAGGTAATAGATGTATAGGTATGAGACAAAAGCGTCACTAATTCACAAATTCAGATTCGCATCTTGTACCTAATTTACCGACTCATAAAATGCAATAGTCTATTGCCGTGCCATTCTTCCATGGGATGAAGATGTACAGGGTGATTGTTTATATTCTACTCAGATGCTATCTGAGTTAATATTGATCTCACAGAAAATAGAATGCAAAAAAGCATTGATGTAAACCTAAAAATTCTACATTAAGTGGTATTTTTTAAATGGAACACCCTGTATTTAATTTTTTAAACGGTAAAGTTCTTTCTTCTAGATCATTTATCAATTTGCTGATTCCTTTGCACTTTTGTTGTCATGAGGAATTGGAATTCCAAAAAGTTTGAAGGAAAATCGATTATCGGCAAATATTCTGATAAGTCACATTCGTAAAAATCGTAAGAGAGATATACAAGAGGATATTAAATTTTGGGTCATTCCCATAGGGATTCGTTAATACAGTGATTGGCAAAAGTATGGAACCAAGTGAATATCTCGGTATCGTTTGTTAGATTTTTCGAATTTTTGTACAGGGTGATGTCAAAACTATTACTATCGTAATATCGCCTGTTGCTACGTCCTTACTTCTTATGAAAATCATGTCAAGTTTATCTCAATAAATAACACACCCTTATATATTATCATTGATTTTAAAAAACAATCTCTCAGCGAATTCATTGATACATCACTGGTTATTTTAATTTAGATTAAAAAATAAAAAAAAATATATGAGCGAAGTTACCAAATAATCAAAACTGACTGAAACATAATATGTCTTGTTCTTATTCAAATTCCACAACCGACATTTGACAAATTCAATTCAAAAACATAAGGTATAGTTTATGCAAAGTTAGTTGAACAGATCATCAAACGAATGTCGGGCCGCGCTGCCGCACTCTTTGAACTTTCAAAGGGACCGACAGCTTGCGGTGATGTGTTTTTCCAACTGACTATGCATAAACTATACAATATTTTTGATTTCATGACAAACCAAGATATCTACTAACAAAGTACTTGTATATAAAACAATCGTAACAATCACAAAGTAAGAGGAAGTAAAAATAAACTCATTTTATTGAATGTTCAAACTGAGCACCGTTTACTTAGTTACTTACGTTAGACATTCACAATTACTCCGTGTTCTTTCATTCTTTCAACATCTTTGATTATGCTTTCAACTAGTTCTGTTAAACTATTTGGTTGATTAAAATGAACTTTGGACTTGAAATATCCCATAGAAAAGAGTCCAGTGGAGTCAATCGTACGTCTTTTTCAAATCCATCTTTTATGAAATGTTCTGTCTAAGCGAATTCAAAATATGCGGCGTAATGAGGAGTTGTTCCGTTCTGCTGAAGCCAGATATCATTTGGTAGTTATTGATTTTCCTCCAGAGCCAAAATCACTTGTATATTCAACAGATTCAAGTATCTGTCTGCATTTGAAATGGCTTCTAAGAAGAGGCACTACGATTCCTTTGGAGTTAATACCAGCCCAAACCTTCAGTTTTCGGTGAGGATTATTTTGCTACGAGTACCGACAATTTTGTCTATTAGCTTTACCATTCATATCGGACAAAGAACACACACTTTCACCGCTGTGCCAAACTCTCTTCAATACTTCGTTGATTTTTTCGATATCTCTGTTGTTATTGAAAATAATAACAAATGATAAGTCAATGGATTCGCTGGAAGATTCTCTTCCAAATTTTATTTGTTATTGCTATTTGAAATAATGAAGATGACAAGAATTTCGAAAAAACTAGAGACGTGGCAACTTTGGCGATAACATTTTATAATTCGAGATGTTTCGAAATCATTCTGTGGAAAAATTGAAAGCGGCTACCGAGATATTAACTTGGTGCCACACTTTTGCCCATCACGTATACTAACTAAAATAAGGAGGATCCGAAATACCCCTATAATATCTCGAAAAAATAAAAAAAAGTATCCTTACGTAACCATTGACACATAATTCTCATCTTTGTCAATAACAGCTATATTAGATACGGTTCCCTCATGTAATGGTTCACTAAAATTTGTTGTAAATATGTTTTTTGTTATTTCAGCTAATCGATAAATATTTTCTTCTTTCGTTGATATCAATTTACTGTTATTTTGACTATCTAGTTCTTTCAGAGCAAATGCTAGCAAGGCTGCGCTGGTATTGTCATTTGGTAAAAATACGTCGAAATTTCCAAATTTCACTTTAGTTGCCTCTGAGGTTAGTGGTTCACGTAGGTCCTTCAAAGAGTCCAGCAATTCTGGAAAAAGAAATCACGCTCAATTCAAGTCATATGTTTTCTCACCCACAAGTATTTTAGGCATTCCACTTATTATATATACAGAGTGACCCATTTGGAAGCATGCCACCCTCATAAATTTTCCGAAATGTAGAGGGAGGAATGGTGTATTTTAGAGCTGAGCCTCGTCTACTTTTTTCAAAAACCAAGGCCTACTAGATCACATTCAGAGGCTGAAAAATCCAGAATCCATATTAGCGATTTTTTTAGACAGAATCTGCGTACGTCATTGGAATCGGCAGCCTCTGAAATAGATCTGTACTGAAAAATATTCAACATTAACGAATCTACAGCAAACGCACCCCCTCTATATCTCAGTTATTAGTCGTGCGATTCGTATCAGGTATGAGTAACCATCAATGTTATCAGTTTTTCGAGAACGACTATCTTTTTGGACAGTGCCGTGCGTTTTTATTAAAATGGAAAGGGGTAAATTTTTTAAGAAATCATATTAAGTTTTTTTTTTGTGCAAGAAAACTGACTTCATAATATTGTTCCTCATGCTTTCGAACCTCTATGTGCAAAAAATCACCTCATTCCAAAAACGAGATATACTATTTTATGTTGAACTCACCTTTTCCGAGTAAATGATCATCAAGTTCGCAAAATTGCTTTCCAGATGTGTCTGTTTTCTTGGAACCCTCCATGGGAATTATATAAAAATCTACATATGGGGGTTTGAAACCACGAAGAACAATATTATGTAGTCAGGTTTGATTTCATTAAAAATTGACGTTATAATTATTTACTCGGAAACGGTGTGTTCAACATAAAATAGTATCTCTTGTTTTTCCTTTCAAATCACGATCCTACCTACCGGAGCTATTGAAGGTGTCAAAATTTGCAGTTAATTTGAATTCACTATTTTCCGAGGCTGAAAATGAAAGAAATGAGCCAATCCTGTTAATTTGGAATATGTAGGTAAATTTTTGAATATGGAGGTTCGAAAGCAAGAGGAACAATAATATGAAGTTCTTACAAAAAAATTCCTGATTTGATTTCATGAAAAATTGTCCCTTTTCATTTTCCAAAGGATATTCGTCTTCGAAAGACTGATCATATTGATGGTTATTCATACTGGTCCAAATTTGGTACGAATCGCACGACTAATAGTTGAGATATAGAGGGTGGGCCGTTCGAAATGGGACACGCTGTAGAATCGTTAATGTTGAATATTTTTCCATGAAACTTGGTACAGATCTATTTCAGAAGACGTCGATTTCAGTGGAGTACGCAGATTTTGTTTTGGTTGAAAAAAAGAGTGGACGCCGCTTAGCTCCAAAATATATCTTTCCTCCATCTACATTTCAAAAAAAAATCGTGAAAATCGCTTCAAAAATAGAAAAAAATATATGAGGGTGGAGCACTTTCAAATGGGTCAGTCTGTGATAATTTAGAGATTTTTCTAAATCGATTTCAAATAATCAACAACATAATTTGGTACTGACGATTGAATGTTAGAAATTCAGCAGTACCTACAAAAATATCAGTATCTGATAAAAACCTCAAAAGATCATATCTTGATAACATCAATGATATTTATTCCAAATTATAAGGTGTATTCGTAATAGTATTGCTCAACATGCTAAAGTTGTTTTTCATTAGGAAAATATAAAATATGGCAGAATGTGCAAACACAAATGAACAAGCCTCTAGGTCGACAAAAATGCATGAGGTGAAAATGGGTGCGTAGCGCGATGCCCAATTCCCACGATGCCCAATTCCCACCATGCCCACCTTCATATGTCGTCGATTACGAAGATTGCCGAAGAGCGCAACGTTGCGCTCTTCGTCAAGAGAAAAATTCAGAAAACACAAAATTCCCACCATATCCACTTTTCATACATTCCCACGATGCCCAATTCCCGCCATGCCCACCTTCATTAGGGTGGGAATCCAAAGAAGATGGGCTTGGTGAGAAATGGGCATTGTAGGAATTGGGCATCGCGGTAATATATGAAAAGTGGGCATGGTGGGAATCCAAGGAAGGTGGGCATGGTGGGAATTGGGCATTGTGTGAATGTATGAAAGGTGGGCATGGTGGGAATCCAAGAAAGGTGGACAAGGTGGGAATCTTGAATTTTCTGAATTTTTCTCTTGACCTGGCAACGTTGCGCTCTTCGGCAAACCTCGTAATCGTAGACATGATCGTCTTGGGAATGGTGCATTGTGGGAATTGGGCATCGCGGGATGCTCCCGGTGAAAATATGTAATCGGGTATTTCATCTGATAGAGTCCAGCCGCTACTTAGACAGTACCTACAGATTTCGTACTCCCTCCAAATCCACAATTGTTTCCGAAACTAACCGAATTGGGTACCAAAATATTTCAAAATGGCCAAGAAAAAATAAATACATGATGAGAACTTTTCAATGATCTTTACTATAAATATGGCAGACTATACACAAACAATGTATCTGATCCTCGTAACAAGGACAAAATCTGATAGAATTCAACTACACGTACAGGGTGATTCACCATAAATGTCCCCCCCTCTAGCTCACTTATTTTTGAACCGTTTTAAAAATTTGAAAGATAATCTAAAATGATTTTTCTGAAATTTTTTTCCCGCTGCATCAGGAAATACAGGGTGCTCGGAACAAACGATCTACAGAGTACTAATTGATTTTTTTAAATGGAACACCCTGTATTTTTTTGTATTTTTAGATTCTTCCTGAAGAGCTGATTTCATCAATGTATCACACTTGGGGTTTAGCGGGAATGATTACAGAGATATAGGGTGTTCAAAATCGAGATTTTTCAACTTTAGGATTTTTTTGTGCCGAAACTATTCATTACTGGTCAAAACGGCTTCTATGTTCCCATCCCAACTTTCGATTTACTATCTAGTGAAATTTAATTGGAACATTTACAGGGTGGTTCAAGATTCAGAATTCTGGTCACCCTGTATCTGTTCCAATTATTAAATGTCAGTAGATAGTAGATACAAAGTTAAGATACGGACATGAAAACCGCGTGACCGATAATGAATAGTTTCATCACAAAAAAAATCCTAAAGTTAAAAATCTCGATTTTGAACACCCTATGTCTCTGTAATCAGTCCCGCTAGACCCCAAGTGTGATACATTGATCAAATCAACTCTTCAGGGAGAATCTAAAAATACAATGAAAAATAGGGTGTTCCATTTAAAAGAATCAAATAGTACCCTGTAGATCGTTTGTTCCGAGCACCCTGTATTTTCTGATCTAGCGGAAAAAAACTTTATCGAAAATCATTCAAGATGATATTTCAAATTTTAAAATCGGTTCAAAAATAACTGAGCTAGAGGGGGTGACATTTATGGTGAATCACCCTGTACCATTAACCTAACCTTTCGCTTTCAGCGGATCTACTCGTGTCTATAAGTACTATCGTTACATAAATGATACAATATAGTGGGTAGAGAGGGGGTTAACATCGCATTTTATCATGAGAATAGCAATGAGAGGGGACCAATGGTATTTTTCAAATAACTGCTGCACTTCCAGACGTTTTCTTCCTCTCTGCCTACCATTGTACTTATCTAAGTGGCGGGTGGACTCTACAAATATTCATCACTTTCTGTATTCTCTGTGGATATAACTATTTCCGTCATAATTGTAGAGAGGTATATTGTTCAATTGACCTTGTGGATGCGGAATCATAGGCAACGAATAAAATATTTGTTGATCCCTTGTATGTATCCCCTCACAATTTCATAATGATGCCGGTGTTACACAAACTGTAACGATACATGACTCAATATTATACAGTGTGTCCATTTAGTGCGTAATTCTTCGATATCACGAAAGCTATAACCTATAGAGAAAAACTTTTGAAGGTTTCCATTTCAAAAATATTTTCAACATTACTGGGTGTTTTACACAAGCGGGACGACTCGGAGACGAGTTTTTTCAAATGAAACACCCAGTATTGTTTTTTCGGAATTTATTCCGCCGAGATTTCCCTTCACATCGCTGTAAAAAAAATTTGAATCGGTTGCGGCGTTGCCAAGTAATAATTGATAAATCTATTTTTACCACTATTGAAGAGTCAAGTTGAATTTGGCATGGTATTATTCATTTATTCAAATTTTTAAAATATTTTCTGCATACGGTAGTAGCAGGGTCTCACGTACCAATCCAGTAATTTTGCGACACCCTGTATTTTTATCCACAAATGAATTTCGATATATTTTGCCTTTTTATCGCTGAGAATAAAATCAAATTCGGTTGCGGCGTTGTCAAGTTATGGATAATTTCCTTATTTTTACTACTTTGTATTGTGGAAATATTGCGTTGCTACGGTATAGTCAAATTTCTTCAATTGACCATTCATTTTTTTTTTACAATAGGAAAATTTACAGGCTCTCCAAGTTTGCAGACTATGAATTAATTTTTCGAAATACACTTATATCTTTGTAATGACCTGTCAAACATCGCCACAATCAGATATATCTTGAATTTATTTAAAATTTTGCTGAATTCCCTCCCGAAACCCGCGTAGTAAAGAAATATTGTTTGTATATCATTATGTTTACCTTCTTCAAGTTAAATGGAGGTTTCGATTGTGGGAATAACGACAATAAAAGTTGCCCAAATTTAAAAAAATTGTCCTTATTCTCGCAATCCAAATCTCCATTGTTTGTATTATAGAAGTTGTTTTAAAGACAGGCGTTGCTTTTTTGGCATGTTTGTTCGTTTCACATAGGTACATATTATTTAAATCATAAGTAACAAAATTACGGAATATTTCAAATTTGGACAATGCACATATCGCAAATATACCTGAATGATCTATGTAGAACATCGAATGTCATGTGGCAAGCAATATTCCCACATTCAAATCAAATAAAGGAACCATGTCTTATAACTAGCCCTGAGATACTGATAAACATAAGGAAATTACTCATAACTTGAAATTTTTTTCCAGCGATGAAAAGGCGAATGATGTCGAAATAAATCTGTGATGAAAAATACAGGGTGTTCCATTTGAAAAATTCTAATGAACGTCGTCTGAATCTTGCAATATTCAAAATGTAAATTCTAGCACCCTGTAATGGATCATCTCGCAAAATTACTGGATTGGTGTACGTGAGACCTTGCTACTACTGTATGCCAAAACTATTTTCACAATTTCAATAAATGAATATATCATACCCAATTCAATATGACCCTTCAATAGTAGTAAAAATGGGTTTATCAATTATAACTTGGCAACGCCGCAACCAAATTCAATTTTTTTCACAGCGATGTAGAGCTAAACCTTAGCGGAATAAATTTTGAATGAAAAATACTGGGTGTTCTATTTAAAAAAAACTTGTCTCCGAGTCATCTCGCTTTTATAAAATACCCAGTATTTTTGAAAATATTTTTGAAATGGAAACCTTTAATAACGGAAGAAATTTATTTTCAAAAGTGTTTCTCTTGTGATAATGGATTTCGAGATATCGACGGATTACGCACTAAATGGACACACTGTAAAATTTGTTGAAAAATATCATAACTTTATTGTTCTAGTTATTATAGTGGGAACATACCATTTTCAGACATACTAGCTATATGATCTAGTGTTTTTGCCAGATCGTCATGTGTTTTGAGTTGACCAGCTTCTAGATGTCCATAAAGATCTTCAGATTTGCTCAAGGTAATAGCTTCTACCAATGTTTTGGGGACCACATATCCCTTCCTGACAACATTAATTAGTAACGTTATTCTGATGTCCAGACATTGAACTCTCAATAAAGGGATGTAGAGGACATGATAGACAGAATTTTTGACTTCAGAGATGTTTGTGGAGGGTTCAGAATTATACAGGATGTCCCAGAATAACGTTCGTATACTCCGGGAGTTGATTTTGCAGATGAAAATAAGAAAAAATGTTCCTATCAACATCTGTCCGAAAATGCTTTTTAAGGGCGCTAGAGTTTCAAGACTTATCTCAATTCTACTACCAGAATATGATTCTTCAAACACTTTTGCATATAGAAGATGCTCCTGTTAGAATGCCACAAAACGAACCGTTTTTGAAAATTGTGCCATTAAATAACTAAAAAGCTCAGTCATTTCCACAAATGTTCATAAAATGAACAACAATGGTAGATGAGAGAAAAACTTTCCTGGCTAATGCCACGCAGAACATTGAATTACATACTCCCGAAATCTATGCATCGATACATATGAACGAATGCAAGTGTTTCTTTCCCGAATGCCGATTAATTTAGATGTAGCTAGGTTAACGCAACGACACCTACATAACGGTTTCGAGCTCCTTGATTCTCATCAGTGTAGGGCAGTCTCCAACAATTTCCAATCGGTCTCAGAGGAATCTCCCGTGGGCACAGGTGTGCCAGACGGGATTAACGCCATCTAAACGACATAAAAGGAAAGTAACACTCCACAACTGAAATACCCAAAAAAAGGAGTGACTGCCCAACTGGCGTAGTTTCATCTACGAAATAGCTACAATGCTCAAAGTGGAAAGGTTGAATAGGATGTAATTCAATGTTCTGCGTGGCATTGGCCAGGAAAGTAGGTGTTTTTCTTTCGCCATCTACCATTGTTGTTCATTTTATGATCATTTGTGGAAATAACTTTTGAGCTTTTTTAGTATTTATTTACCTTTCATTCCACTTTGACCATTGTGGCTATTTCGTAGTTGAAAAGGGTCATTGTTCATTTTGATGTCGAATAAATTCACATAGTGAATAAGTTTGTGAAATTCAGTCAATTTCCATTGCGGATATTTTATCAACAAATTGATATAAAGTTCTAGTTTTTTTTATTGTAAGAAAGAGCACACGCTCAAAATCATTGTGAATTTTCTCGGAGATCAAAATGAATAATGACACTTTTCTCGAAAACGGTTCGTTTTACGGTATTCTAACAAGAATACCTTCTTTATGTAAAAGTGTTCGAAGAATCATATTCTTGTAGTAGAAATGAAATGAATCTTGAAACAAAGAAATTTGGGGCATTTTTTTTGCATCGATTAAGAAATTCGCACCTCCCTGTATATTAAATCATGTTTTCCGTGCCACGAAACGATTTGTGAGATCGAATAACCCCCAGGTATCGAATTTCGTGATTCTAGGATCGATGATAACGAGGATAATCGGCTCTAGGGCTCTAGGGCCTTGAGAAAGCATTTTCGGACACATGTCGATATGAACATTTTTCTTATTTTTATCTGCAGAATCACCTCCCGGAGTATACGAACGATACTCTGGGACAACCTCTATAACTGTATCCATAAACTAGCCCTCCTAGTTGACTTTTGAATGGCTATGATTTATTTTTCTGTTCCATTGGTTGTTCGAGTGCTACATTTTTATTTCGCTAAAGAATATGCATCTTTCGAAATGTTGGGTGGACGCAGTTTTGAAAGATTTTTTAAAATGAATACCTCAGTTGAAATATCTTTCAATTCACACCAGAATATCAGACAGAAATATCTATCCAAAACAACATGTTTGCAACATCATACCAGGATCTCAATCTTCATACATCAATAGGTGTATCCGTTTGTGTTGCTGAACTTGCTAAAGTTGAATTTGTTCCCATAGTTGTCTCTGTTCATAGCATAATGTAAACAGAGAAAGTCATGAAAAAAAAAAATAGTTTAGAAGGTGGAGCAAACAAAAACGAACAGGCCTAATGCCACGAATAATTATGATATGGTGCCAAATCAATATGAGGGATCCCACGGAATGATCATAAAGTCGCCTATTTGAGAGCGAGCCGCACCATAATATTTTTATTCATGGAATTATTTTGCAGGCTTCTTTCTGGAGATGGGAGAGGTGCATTTGGTTTCTGGATTTTTCAGCCTCTGAATATGATCTAGGAATAGACGTTGGTTTCTGAAAAAAAAAAAAAACTGGACGCCTTTCTCCCTCCATATTAAAAAAAAAGTCGAATTTAGTCTAGAAATAATAAATGGATGAGGGTGGCCCGCTTTCAAAGGGAGCATCCCGCGATGTAAAATTCCCACGATGCCCAATTCCCACCATGCCCACCTTCCTTGGATTACCACCATTCCCACCTTCTTTGTATTTTCACCATGCCCACTTTCCTGATTCTCACCATGCGCACTTTTCATATATTCCCATGATGCCCAATTCCCACCATGCCCACCTTCTTTGGATTCCACCATGATGAAGGTGGGCATGGTGGGAATTGGGCATCGTAGGAAGGTATGAAAAGTGGGCATGGTGGGAATTGGGCATCGTGTGAATATATGAAAAGTGGGCATGGTGGGAATTGGGCATCGTGAGAATAAATGAAAAGTGGGCATGGTGGGAATTGGGCAACGTGGGAATCTATGAAAAGTGGGCATGGTGGGAATCTTGTATTTTCTGAATTTTCCTCATAACCTGGCAACGGTGCGCTCTTCGGCAATCTTCGTAATTGTCGACTTGAAGGTGGGCATGGTGGGAAATGGGCATCGCGCTACGCACCCCTTTCAAATGGCTCACTCATTTACGAAGTTCACCGAATAGCGAACGCACAATTTTTTTCTCCAAATACATCGCTGAAACCGAAAATTGAATCCTTGTTCATCTACTCTATAACCTCAGAGCAATAAAAGATATGGATGTCTTCTCTATCCTTGTCTTGAAACGAACATGTCGGGCTTCTTTATTTACGACTTTTATTATTCGTTGGTAACCAGGGTTCCTGGACCTTGGCAAGGTTAGCCGCTTTCCGATGTCATCGGTCCTTTTCGTTTCAACCTATTCAATGATTTTCATGAGAGTAGGGAAATTGAGTAGTTTTTTTATATTTTTTTCGATCAAGAGATTTTCTAGAAATCCGACATTGCTGAGCCCGTAAACTATCAATATTATTGTAACGAAATTACTAGAATTTGGGTTGTCAATCAGGGTGGGTATACATGCTTCAATATTATTCTTGGGTAAATAGCAAGCTAACGATGTCCTTCTTTTTGGTATGGAATTCAAATAATATCGCGAACGTATTTTTTGTATCATACATAAGTACGGAGTTTTGTTAAATAATTTGATTTATCAACGATTGAATAATGACTGTAGCTATCAGAAGTGCAGCGAAATATGATGTCCAGGAAAAGAGGGGTTTCCTTATTTCTGGAAAACATCTCGTGGAAGTATCAGCTTTGTGAAGGCGAGGTTTCTCGGTTTGCATAGCCATCATTCCTGTTTGAGAGAGGAGTTGCTGTATAGCCACCGTTTCTGTATGAAATATGATGTCCTGGAAAAGAGGCTTTCCTTATTTGTGGAAAACATCTCGGGGGAGTATCGGATTTGTGACGGCGAGGTTTCTCTGTTTGCATAACCACCATTCCTGTTTGAGAGGAGTTACTCCTGGAAAAGTGGGGTGCTCTCAATATTCTGGATAATAACTCGGGGAATAACGGCTTAGAGAAGGCGTGGTTTCTGATTTTCAAAGCGACCTTGCGGCTGAAAGAGCACGATATAGTTTTATGGGGGTGAAATGTCGTAAATTCAATACTAGGTGCTTGGAATCATGCCTGCTGCTCGTGCTTTTGTTAATTCCTAGAAAGATTGTTGTAATACGTTTTCACTTGTCAACAAGTAATTCTCGCATGTTGCTTGTACTTCAAGCACTTTCAATGCAATGCGAATTTTTCAAGTTGCACGAGCTACTTTTGCCACAGGTGTATCAATAACAGATGTGGTATATGTAAATGGCAGGTATGTGAAGAGGAGAATTTTCGTATATTTTTCACTTCTCGGTCACTTCCAGTTTCACCGGAAATGGCTCTGGTTTTGAATTTACAAATGAAACACTCTGTATATTGTAACATATTTGGAATCCTGAGAAAATTATGGATAATAAAGTGACATTCTAAAATTGGAAAAAGAAATTGTTAGTGTCACCATGTAGCATCTGATGAATCATTTCATTTGCGTTTTTGTTCAAAATTGGAAAATTATTTGCGGCGCTATAGTAGGGCACTGTAGGGTCAACAAACACATGAGTACGATAGGTCTGACTGAAGAACTGCTGTGCAGGTTTAGTCAGGAAGAGGAGAAAACAGCAGAGTACACATACTTTGCCACTGTGAGGGCTTGTCAAGACTAAGGTTCCTTACGCTGGGTGAGGAAGAACCAAGAGGCCAAAGTTACACTGGGGATCTGTAAGCTAGCCTATGGAGTCTCATGGTGACGGCGGGGCTTGCCAAAGAATTCTAAACGATTTTTGAAAAGGTCGCGGTGTGGAAGCAGATAGCCCGAAGGCCCCACTCTAAATCTAATCTAAATCTAATGGCTTGGGGCGTCTTTCGTCAGTCATCCTGTATAACATAGTATTTGGCATGTGGGCTAACGAAATGTGGGCCTATAGAATAGGTGGCGCCCAAGAAAAGAAATAAAAATTGTGGAACCAAATCTGAAATGCCAGGAAGGGCCCTGAAGGGTAGACACCCTAACAACATGATTGGCGCTACTTGGCGCGTTGTGAAGATTAGCTCATCTTGATTTGTAATTTGTAAATATTCATTTACCCTATTTCACCGTGACTACGCGCTTTTTGCTGTGATATCAGTAGGAGAGGATATATTTATGTTAGAGTCAAACCGAAGTGTAGTATTTGGGTTCGGAAGACATCTTGATATCTTTTAAGACTCTGAGTTCACAACCCATTAACTGAACACAAGCCATATTTTTTGTCGTACCATCACAAGAACATTTAAGTCATACGATGTTGATGGAATCAGATGAAAGTAGCAATGAAATAATAATCAAAACCTCATATATCACGAACAGTTTCAGAAACATACAGGGCAGATGCAGATGGACATAGTCGTAGGACATAAAAATACGGCCTGTTCATAGAAATATAGGTACCGAAGGATATTTTATACAATACCTTGCTAATTCAGAAGCAGGCAATACCAAGTCTTTCCAAGCTAAACTCCCATATTGCTGATGTACATAAGCTAAACCAAATACTAGTCTAGGTAAAGTCTGGGGCAGCACTTTTGGATAGCTAAAATCTATCACCGTAGGAGGCTGTTTAGCTTTATGGTTATAAATAAGTAAGTGGCCCTCCCTGAAATGAGTTTTGAAACGAACAAATTAGGATATGTTTCGAATATTTCTCTCATGTATATGTCGCAGTTTTACAGTGTAATCAGCCATTTCATGAAAGGTCTGGTCTTTTCATAAAACGCTGCCAAACACAGAAACAATAACTATCAAGCCAAATGGCTCTAAAAATAAGAAGAAATATTCCTTCCTCTAAACATGTCGAATAATTTTCATAAGATAGTTACTGGGACGACATGTTTAGAGGAAGGAATATGTCTTTGAATGCGTAGGTACACAAAGTGCGTCCCAGGAACTAATTTATAGCCTTCTGGCGTGATAGTCATTGTTTCAGTGTTTGGCAGCGTTTCATGAAAAGACCAGACTTTTCATGAAACGGCTGAATACATTAAAAGGCTGCAACATATTATATAAATCCCCCAAGTTGCCTCAAAACTACTGTCATCTTTGTATGGGAATACTAACTCCCAATACGGTTAAGTACGAAAATAAATCCATGTAGTTGAGGTATAAAACCATTTCATACAAAGATTACAGTAGATTTGAGGCAACTTGGGGGATTTATATATGTCGCTGCCTTTTATCAGCCGTTATCTAGCAATATATATCTTTTTAATCTTCACGAATGTGATCTGGTCGAAAATGTTCCCGATTCATATGATGTATGACAGTAGTATATCAATGATAACTTCATAACAGCACCGCCACCCCCATTTTGGCACCCCTACTTCCACCCCAATGGGAAGAGCTGTAACGGCACCTTCCACCATTTAGACACCCTCGCCACTGTCTCACTTGCAATGAGAGAGCTGTAACGGCACCCCCTACCAGCCGAGAGTTCTGTAACAGCACCCCCTACCAGCCGAGAATTCTGTGACGGCACCCATCTACCAGCCGAGAGTTCTGTAACATCACCCTTTACCAGCAGATAATTCTGTGACTGTACCCACTACCAGCTGAGAGTTCTGAAACGGCACCCCCTTCTTCATTGAAGTCCTCTGCCAGCCGAGAGTTCTGTATCGGCACCCCCTACCAGCCGAGAATCCTGTGACGGCACCCATCTACCAGCCGAGAGTTCAGTAACATCACCCTCTACCAGCAGATAATTCTGTGACTGTACCCACTACCAGCTGAGAGTTCTGAAACGCACCCCCTTCTTCATTGAAGTCCTCTGCCAGCCGAGAGTTCTGTATCGGCACCCCCTACCAGCCGAGAATCCTGTGACGGCACCCATCTACCAGCCGAGAGTTCTGTAACATCACCCCCTACCAGCAGATAATTCTGTGACGGTACACACTACCAGCCGAGAGTACTGTAACGACACCCCCTTCTTCATTGAAGTCCTCTGCCAGCCGAGAGTTCTGTATCGGCACTCCCTACCAGCCGAGAATTCTGTGACGGCACCCATCTACCAGCCGAGAGTTCTGTAACGGCACCCCCTTCTTCATTGAAGTCCTCTGCCAGCCGAGAGTTCTGTGACGGCACTGCTCACCAATTCAATCCAAGTGGCGAGAGTTTCTATCCATTAATCATATCGCGGTAACCAAGATAATATGCATCGAAGATTTTTCAATCCCAAGAATTATAATGGAAAACAAACACCTAAAGAAATGGCCAGGCAGGATTCTATTTTAAAGGAAGAAAATAAGTAGAATGTTTTTAAAGTGGAATTCAAATGCACATGTGGAATCAAAAAGATACCCCTATTGAGGAAATATTTCCGTAGCAAATCTGATAAAGGATACAGGGTGAATCTGAAGGTGGGGGTTATTTTCAAACAGGATTTATATGTCATCAGAATAAGTTTTTTGGTAAAAAATTGCTCCCATAAAATATCAAAGATGACGGAGGTATTCAAAGGTTTAAAGAAGACTCTAACATTTTGTTTACATTTTCTCAAAAAACGCAAGAAAGACGATATTAGTCCATTAGTCATTTGATACCGTACAGTTGCAATATTTTATCAGAAAAATTGATCAAAAACCTCTCTTCACATTTTCAACCTATTGATTTTCGTTTTGAAGTGAACTGTTATCTCATATTTTTCACATCAACAATTTTTGACCGAACAACTTATTTTGGCGATATATACCCTGTTGAATAAAAAACCTCACTTTCAGATTCACCCTGTATATCAGAAAATACCAGAGGAACACTTTGAAGGAAGAAGAATCAAAAGATCTCTGTGAAGTATATTTTGCTAGACATTTTCAATAAACCCTATTGAAACCAATTGCTCTTAATTCAAGAATAGTTCACAAAATAAAATGAAATCATTACAATTAAGCGGGTATAAGAACTTAATACCTAATTAATGTACCAGCTAAAAATATCAATGTACAGGGTCTCGTGATATTTTGACCCCCTACCTACAGCTTCAACTATAAAAGGTGGAAAAAATCTTCAAATATAAAAGTTGTAGGGTTTCATTTGTACTATCTTCTGGCCCACTCAGGGGCTCACAACGTGTGAGTACGGAAATGGTGAACCCGAGGTACCCTAACCGGACTTGTCTTGGGTGATATCATCTTCTCTCTTCATTTTCCAATCTATCCACCGGCCTTCCTTGGCCAACTTCTCTTTTCCTCTTCCTCTCCAGGCCCCACCTCGCCATCAAGTGGTGTGGGGAGGACAAACAGCGGCCACCCGACAGATGAAGCACTTTGGGGCCATCTTTGCTATCTCCGGGCCAGATGAGACAATAATTTGTGGACATCTGTGGCAAGGATGGGACGATTTGCTGATATCTGTTTAGATGGCCAAGGACTGGTCAACGAGGCTCTGGCAACCTAATACAAGCTGTGGAAACCTGGCGTGGCGATGGATGAATGGCACCGAGGTATGGTGTCGCTAACGAGTCCTTCGGGAAACAGGGGACATGAACGAAAAGGGTCTTTCATATTGAAGTGGCCCTTAATGAGCACCATGAGTCGTACCTATATGGTATAACAGCATGAAGATAAGATATAATGAGCCACTAGGTGGAGACACCAGTCAGACGAGTCTACAAATGGGGTGGAGTGTTTAGTGGGTATACCCTGGAGTTAGGGGACTCCTACACTATCAAATGGGGGATTAGACCCAAATGATTTCCATAAAAGATTTCAACCACCTCGACGAAAAAACAAATATCGCAAAATAGAGACAGAGTCCGGATAAGGTTTTTTTTAATGAAACACCCTGTATATTTTCATTGTGAAAGATCTTTCTTTTGTTCACAAATATACAGCGTGTCCCGTGACTCGATCCCCAATTTCAAATCGAAAGTGCCTCAATTTGTCCAAAAGCAAAACTCAATAGTTGAAAATGAGCAATTTTAAATTTAACAGAATGTGTTGAAGGAAGCAAAGAGAATGTTGAATAAAGTAATGTCATATTTCATGAATCAATTAACAATTATCAAGTAACAAATATCAATTATCAAGTAAGCATCCAGTATCTGAAATGCTACTATTTATGCAAACCAAATTAACAATCAAAAATAAAAAATACGCAGGCGCAAATGTCCTTTCTAAGCCATTCAAGATAACCATAGAACACTATTTCACAATATTTAAGACACATTTTTTGGTATTGCTATCACAAGTGGGCCCAAGACTAAAAAAATTATAGGAATAATGGAAAGTAAAAATAAACAAAAAACTGGGAAATGTTTTGAGGTTAGTTTCCATCATATAGGATGGACCAATCCTCGGTGATCTACAAGGTCACCTGCGTACTAGTTGCGCACAATATAGGGATTCCCTTTCGTGCGCTCCAAGCGATAAAAAAAAAATGAATGTAAAAAGTTGAAAGTTGACCAACCTTCTACCTGTTAGTCGACAAATGATAATTGTTAATTGTCTGCCTAAACACATTGATTGAAAAAAGCATGCTCAACTCATAATTGATGATTGTTATTTGAAAATTATTGTTAATTGATGCTGCATATTATTGCTTACTCAAATTTGATAGAAATTTGTGTCAAAAATATCGGCCCGCTGCTTCACAACATATTCTTGCTCTTCTAATTATTGTTATTGAAAACGTTGCTCTCTGAAGAGTATCTGGGTCGACTCGTATGGATGCAGCTGTAATAATATTTTGAATTTGCTCACCCCTGGTTTGTAGTTTATTTGAATACACTAGTAGACTGTTGGCCCGCGACACAGGGTTTATCGATGTTCTAAGTCGGTATGCCATTTAAGGGACCCACTCACTCAGTCCGAGTTAACAATAAGAAGTGCCTCGGAGAGTCGCAACCCAGTCCTTGCCCCGGCCCTAACCTCACCTTTCGGTTGGAAAAAAGTTCAAAATTTTGTTTAAGAAGAAGCACGGCAATGAATTGCCATGATCTTATCTCACTAAAATTTGGGCGCTTGCCGGTTTGCATACGCCTAGGTCACTCCCCAAGGGCGGCATACGAACCGGAAGTGGGAATTTCTCAGTGTTATAGTCGATGATCGAAGAATGTATGCCCTTTGGCGAAACAATGAATTGGGGCCCATTAATCAATTTCCCGACATTTGCATACGATTCCTGAGAGAGGAGCTCGAATTATTCGAACATCATTTGACTGGATATTCTTCAAATAATCGATAATCGAAGAAATGTTCAAATTTTGACCATGGTTAGTGAACCACACAGTATATATGAGATGATGGTTTGCATACAATTTGCACATTCCGTACAGGGTGTTCCACCATAAGTATCTCCCATTGTAACTCAGTTGTTTCTGAACCGATTTTAAAATTTCAAAAGTCAAAAAATGATTTTCCTAAGACATTTTTCATTGTTATCAAAAAATTCACAGGATGTCCATAACAAATGAACTATTGGGTAGTTGTTGATTTTTTTTACTGGAACACTATATTTTATCTCACTATCGAGTTGAGATTATCATGACGAATACAGCTCTACAGCATCTAGCGATATCATTTACACGCAGCACTCTTATAGCGATCATGCGCCAAATTGTCAAATTGTGCCAGAAATATGAATCCTGGGTTTGAAGTATTTCCTTTTTTTTTGCTGAAACAATTTTCATATCTGAACAATGATTTGCTTCGGTAGCCGGGTAGAGTGTAGCACGTAATGATTTAGTAGGCATTCAATAAGGTTTTTTCCTTTTGTAGAAGATCCGATATTTAAATATCTCAAAAATCATTTACTTTTGTATAATGTATATTACAGATTCATTCACTTCTTACTGCCTCCCCTACCAGTGGTATAAATCGGATTACCAGTAACCCTGTATATAAGTGCAGCGTGTGAATCTTATCGCTAAACGCCAGCCAACTATTCTGGGTTTGATGAAGTTATTCCATTGTCAGTTACATAATAAATAATGAAGGGGGCTGGGCCCTTGATACTTTTTTTGGGTACGATTTCAATTGGTACCTTGGTGAAGCTCTTCAAGAAGAGGTTGGTGATATCATAATCTCTGAGACTTCAACTGAGAAAGTATCAGGTATGTCTTTCGATCATGCCAAGATTTTTCGATAATTTAATAATATGCTTACTAACAGGTACTGATAACAACTCTGGAGAATCATCTTCAGACAGCGAGAGCGAAGATGACTCTGAAGATAATGATAGAGAGGACGACGTATAATTTTTCCTTTGAAATATAATGTTGTTTTCATTTAATATAATTTCATTTCCAAATAATTTTTTTTTTCGTGAAAAACAAAAATGTAGATGAAAGTTCAGGATACAGACCCCATACTATACCAAAAACATTCAACAAATCAAATGTACATTCTTTATATATTTTTCAGTTGCCAGTATTATGATACGCAGTCCCATAAGCCCCAGGAAGAATTTCAATTCGATTTATTGTGAGTTTCGATCATGAGCAATAATCCACCCCTCTTCTCCCTGTACGATCCCTCTCGATCATCCTGCAAGTATCTTGTTGTCAATTTTTTCTAACATGCATCTTTTCAAAGCTCTGTTTTCCAAATTAAAATCAGATAAAAAAATGTCTTGGTACTAAACCTCTCACGCATGTAATTTTGTTGAGCTGTAAATTTCTGATGAATAAATACAAATATATCTGCAATTTGCGTCTTCGAATATCCCCATCACTCCCAGTAAGTTAATCTTTGACCCAGTTTCATGTGAAGTGAGACTTCCCGATTATCTAGTTCGCTTTCGGTGCACCTCTGGCCTGCAGTGCGGAGCGCCGCGCTGGACCGAGGCACGCGCGGGTTTGCCCGATTATTACAACGTATGCTCACATTGAATTCGTATGCAAATATCATCCAGTTATAAAGAATATCCTAGTTTATCGGTCTATAGATTTGCATACGAACTTAAATCATCGATTATTTGAGAGATGTCTAATCAATTGATGTTCGAATAAGTCGAGCTCCCCTCTCCGGAATCGTATGCAAATGTCGGGAAACTGATTAATGGGTCAGAATTCATTGTTCCACCAAAAGGCATACATTCTTCGATCATCGACTATAACACTGAAAAATTGCCACTTCCGGTTCGTATGCCGCCGTTGGGGAGTGACCTAGGCGTATGCAAACCAGCAAGCGCCACAATTTTCGTGAGATAAGATCATTGCACTTCATTGCTGAGCTTCTTCTCAAACAAAATTTTGAAGTTTTTTCCAACCGAAAGGTGAGGTCAGGGCCGGGGCAAGGACTGGGTTGCGACTCTCCGAGGCACTCCTTCCAGTTAACTTGGACTAAGTGAGTGGGTCCCTTAAATGGCATACCGACTTAGAACATCGATAAACCCTGTGTCACGGGCCAACAGTCTATAGACTTTTCATGTATTCCCTGAGATAATAGTCGAGAGGCGTGCGGTCAGGACACCTCGGTGGTCAAAGAACTGGACCACATTTCAATCCACCTGTAGGCAAAATTTGTTATTTAATTGATCATAACTCCTTAACTATTGAGTTTTAGACAAAAGTTTAGAAGGCACCTTCGACTTTAAATTGTTCAAGGAATATATGCCTTAAGCTATAGGGATCGAGTCACGGGACATCCTGTTTATAGTTCGCTTATGTTCCCTTAAGCCGTTTTTGACTAAAATCTTGCTGCAGTACTGACATTTTTGCAATAGTTATAATCCTTTACTATTTCGTATAATGTCCTCTACTGAATAACCCATTTTAATTGAAAAACCGACAGAGATGTCATAGCATGTTTTGTTTCCAAGGCATTTCGGTTGTGTCCACAGCCATCTAAATGTTATTGGCCAATTAAATGAGAAATGGCTTGAGGAAACATTACAACCTATATATATTTGTGAACAAGAGAAATAGATCTCTCTCTAGAGTTGAAAATATGCAGGATGTTTCATTTGAAAAAACTGATTTAGACTCATAACATTTTGCGATTCGCATATGTTTTTCAAGGAGTGCCAAAAGATAGTACAAATGAAATCCTACAACTTTCATATTTGAAGTTTTCTTCACCTTGATATAGTTAAAGCTGTAGGTGGAGGTCAAAATACACGGACACCCTGCACCTGTCAAAAAAATCAACCTATTCCCAATAGGTCGCGTGCACGATGACCGACCCTAGATGTAAAACATTGAAACATAACCTCACTTTCCTTATTTGTTTACAAAGGAATCAAAGGATTGAAATAGTTTTCCACAATATTTTGGCATACAAATCGTGTTATTTGGGCTATTAATTAATTCAAGCATGCCATCATATTCTGCTGTTGTACAATGCACAAAAAATGTAGCGAGAGACGAAAGAATATGATTTTTCAGGTAAATAGTGATCTTACATAGTTTTCATTATGGAATTTTGTCATTTCTCATTAGAATTCTTTCTGGCACTTTTGCAATAGAAGCTTATACTGCTAATTGTGTGAGAATGTCTACAACACACACGATCATATTTCGTCCGCATGTCAGACCAGTCCTCCAGTTTCATTGCATGAATTCATTCTTCTTGCCTTCTTTTAAAATATCACGGGTATTTCTATTAGGTCCTATTGCAGAAGGAATACCAATGAGAAATGACAGCATTTCAAAATGAAGTCTATATACAGGGTGTTTCAAAAAAACCTGACCCCCCAGCTAGTATAGGTAGAACACTGCAAAATAAGTTGGGTTTGCTCAGTGAAAAAATGCCGTAACGGCATTTGTTTTCATGCAACAAGGTGTTGGAAAAATTATTTTTTTACACATTTTTCACGATTATGTCGAAACTACTGGCAACATTGTAATGAAATTTGGTATGGATGTTTCTTGAAATCTGACACATCGCATGAATTTGTTTTCATGTGTGACTCTCATAGAGGGCGCTAGTTACACGGTTCGTACGGAGTAGTTTAGAAACCAAAAAGGTACTCTTGGTGAAACTCGATACTATTTTCCGTTTTTGGAATATTTCGATTTGAAAATAATGGAGTAGTAATGATGCTTGTATAAAATAAATTTTATTGAGTTCAATTACCTATTTATTCAGATTCAAAAACAATAAAATCATTCTTGTGCTGAAGTTATTGATGGAACAAAGAATCATAAGTAGAAAATTGAGAGATATTTGACTAGAAACATGAAATATTGAATATTTGTTTTTGTTCTAAAATTTGTTCTAAAATTTGTTCTATCCGTCATTCAATATTTTTCACTCATTTTCGAACATGGTACAAGAATTTTGTTTTCCTATGTAAAATTTGATCTCGTTTCACGGACAAACGGTACATTGTTTTATAACCTGTATTATACGTAGTAATTCTGTGTCCCAGCAATTTTGGGACACCCTGTATGAATGAACAACAATAATAATCAACTTCATTGACGATTTCGTGTTCCTTGCAGTTTGCGAATTTGATTTTTCTATACATTTTGTGATTCCATCAGACGACATTTCGTGTGAACAATACCCAATAATCACACTCAACACGACAGAAAGTGAAGTGAAAGGCGCATACTAGATGAAGTATGAATTTGAGGGACTGGCAATAAAAAAGGAAGTACCTCTTTTATCGATGTCAAAATGACACTTTATCGTCAAATGGTGTTTTCTATGGAGGAGTGTTTTTTTTCAGTATAATACTGAATGATTATCCAGAATCACGCATTGCTATTGGCTGAAATCACCAAAATATCAGATTTTGAGATGTGTGACAGAATAATCGACATCGATAATCGATTAATCGATAATGAAAACTTACGCATCCAGTCCTGTAAGATGAGGTGTAGATACTGCCAAGCATAATGCACTAGCTATTACCGCGTCGATTGAATTGCCTCCTTCCTTTAGAACATATGTTCCTATTTCTGAACATTCTAAACTGTCAGTAGCCACACTCCCATGAGGTACAACCTGAGAATTAGAAGAGAAATTCATCTCCTTTATCTACGGTTTATTTCCTTTGAAATAAAAGAGCCAATTGTAATGCAAACATATCAAATACAAATTGTAATTCAGTCAAAAAACTTGATCTCCGAGCAGATCTCGTAACTAAACCTTCTTCAGTTGTAATTCAGATATATACATATTGTAATTCAATCAAAGAACTGGATCTCCGAACAGATCTCGTAACTACACCTTTTTCAGTTGTAATTGAGATTTCATCAATTGTAATTCAAATTTCTGAAATGAAATTCAGAAAGCGTCAATTGTAATTTGGATTTGGGATTAGTGAAAAGAAATTCAAAAAATATCAATTGCAATTCAGATTAGTCAACTGAAATTCAGAAAGCGTCAATTGAAATTCAGATATCATTTGTGATTCAGAATGCGTCAATTGTAATTCATACTGAGCTATTTGTAATTCAGATAAGTTTCTTGAAATCAGAAAAAATCATTTTTAATTCAGAGTAGTCGAATGAGATGCAGAAAACTTCCAATTGTAATTCAGATTAGTCAAATGACATTCAGAATGCGTCAATTGAAATTTAGATCTGTCATTTGTAATTCAGGTAAGTTGCTTGAAATTCAGAAATCATCAATTATTCAATTAAAATTCAGGCAGCAGTAGTAGTTTACAATTCACATCGAATCCTACATCAATTGTAGGTAGGTATATTTTCATGTATGTATACATAGAAACTTGTAGAAACCAGTGACTTGAGAATTATGGAATTATTGATATTGATGATCAATTGAAATTATTTTGATAGGTAAAAAAAAATTACTTTGTAATTTATTGAATTCTTTGCGCTTGGCTCATCAAGCAGTGTAAACACTGTTCCACATTTCTGAAATACAAATTTCAATTGACTTATCTCAATTACAATGGATATTTTCTTAATTTCAATCTGAATTACAAATGACGCTTTCTTAATATCAATCAATTAATCTGAATTACAAATGACGTTGTCTAAATTACAATTGACCCGATCTGAAATACAAATGATACATTTTGAATTACAAATGGCGCTTTCAACTCAAAATGGCCGACCCGTGTGTGCAAACACTTGCAAAATCTCTCACGCTATCAATTGCATAAAATACCAGGAATGGTATCGTAGAAAATGTGAAAAATTATGGTCCGCAACTGAAAAATCCGTGAAAGATATTAATGTGAATCTTGGGAAAGGGGTTATGAATCTAACATATGTGAACCAAATCCCTTCAAAACCTACGAATGATGAAGAACAAGTAGTCAACAAAATTCTGAAATCAGAAATCCTGATGATAAAGTCGCAACTAGAAATAGTTATTTGTTTTACTAGGAAAGTAGTAGATTGACTGCCGCGGCTGATAGTACATTCATTCATAGATAAGAGATAATACCCGACTCTTCCCGCTCTAATAACGACTCAATGAAATTTAAATAATAGGGTTAGATGATACTGAAGGTAAATGAAAGTTTCACCTCGACTTTCACAGTTATGTAATGTAGGTACAAAAAATATACATATATTATATACCGGGTGTTTCTCTAAAGTGACTCACCCCTAAACCCAGGCCCTGATCAAGAGTTCTGACCGCACTAGGCTAACGATGAGGACGCGCCCCCGCCATGAGTATTACGGTCGGCCTAAAAAGTAGTATATTAGTCTTGACTTTGTTTACTAGTGTTAAAATTTTGACATGGTTCATACTATTACCTATAAAAGTTTTCGACTTGAAGTATTTTTTATATATTTACATTTCTGTAATCTTAAAGACGAGAGGCATCATACAAGTGAAACAGTTTTGCAACTGATTAATGTTTTATTTGAAAATTATAATAATCGAGTAATTATTATTTGCTTATAATAAGGTCTTTTTTCTTGCTTTTTCTGTATTCTGCTCCACTTGGCTTTTTAACAATCGAACTACTCTCATTACCACTCATAGTCTTGAAAAAACACGGAAACACTAAGAAGAGGACAATAAATGTCAATTACCAAAAACGAATATATGTGAGCGCGTGATATAACTGACAACGGACGAACGATTAGATGATTCCGAAAGAGAAGGCAAATATGCGCGGCGAGCTGCGCTATTGCCAGCTCACTCACTCGCTCGCCACCAACCGATTCGAGTGACAAGTGTTTGTTTTACGCGCGCTTTTTAAAATTTCAAAATTCATTGTTAAAATCAGGGACTATCAAGCGCATTTAGTTTTATTGTTTTGTCTCGGTCTAGTTGAAATATGTAGGGTAGATGCAATGATGCTAGATTAGTGCATGCGAAGACACGATTTTAGCGCGTCTTGCGCGCCCCCCCGATCTTCGCGCCCTAGGCTGCAGCCTAATCAGCCTAATGGTTAATCAGGCCCTGGAAATTCGATGTGTAAGTAAAGTATCAATTGTTTTCTATCACTTCCGGTTTGACCGGAAATGACCAATAATTTCTTATTTTAGATGGGACACCCGATATATTTTTACTTTTTCCGATAGAGAATAACATTGTTAGTACAATGACACCTCATTTGCCACATTTTTACATTTATCATCCTGAAATTTCCATTGTTCAAATTTCAATCTAGAGTGCCATGAATGAGTTGAAACAGTTGATTTCTTTTCTCCTGAAGATGCCAACATAGTTAGCGAAACACGTGTCGAGAGGAATAAAAAATCGGTTGGTTAGTGGTAAAACAGTTTATTATCGTGCCAAACGTTCCTGTCTTCGATATAATACAGGGTATATCTTCTTGAGAAAACTGGAAGTACCGCGATTCTGAAAATTCGTAGGCCAGGTGAAGGAAACATGACGAATCCAACTAAAATATTTTCGCGTATTTTCGTTATTGTAAAGCTTCCGGTTTTTCCGGAAGTGACGTCTTCTAGTCAGTTTCAACATTATGGGAATTTCTCTCATGTTTCTGATTTGAAATCATATATCATACCTTGCACCTAAAATGAACCGTTATTGAGTTAACAAGGTTTTCTAGAAAAAGTGACAAATGCAGCCTATCGAACATAATATGCCATTTTTATGTGAATTGAAGTTTCAAGTGTTATGCAGTGATTAAAACGTGAATATTGAAAGTATTAACGGATCATTAATAAATTTAAGATGACGAATCCAAGATGGCGGCCGACTTCATTTTGTGATTTATGATTCGATTCAAAGTTGATGATATTTTTGATTGCGGCAATTATCAAAGGTAATACGACGAGTCCGTCAAATATTATCGATAATTTTTTCAATTTTCTACAAAAACTTTTCATTTGGCAAAAATATGAAACAAACCGATTGATAATCGTCCATAGGACGGGTGGTTTTATCTAATTCGGTTTATTAATTAAGTTCGATTGATGAAAATGAAATATTATCGGATAAAATACGAGGGACGAGTTGTATTTGAAAAGATAATTTTTTCCACCAATTTGATAAAAATGCACTAGCAAATTTCACCACTCAAATTAATACTACATCCGTCGGTAATGATTGATCAAGACGGTTCTAAAGGTGATGTGTGTGGTATACATTCGCGGTGAGCATTTGCGAGAAACGAATAGCTATAACAGCTATCTTTTTATTTATTTTATAAGGTTCAACTCATTTTTTTCCCTTTTTTTATATTATTATTCGTTTATTTTTGTCGCCATAGTTACTAAGATTTCTCATTATATTTTGTATCCAAAGAATTTTTGGTATCCAAACTGTATTTTTGTTTTTTTTCTTGTTTTTAATTAAGGCTCAAATCACGTACATTATAATATTTATGCAAATTGTAAATGTACCCGAATTCTTGGTATAGAACTGTAATGTTTCTGAAAGCAATAAAGTATCTATCTATCTATCTATCTATCATTCGCGGTGACTACAAGCGAGGATGCGTACGTCGTACCTATATAGCATATAATATAATCTTCGAAAGAAATGTAACATTATATGTGTTATTAAATCCATAGACGATGAAAAAAATTACGTTTTCTTCACTCGGAGAATTGATAATCGATTTTATTGTTACTTACACATATGATAGGTCGAAAGAAACAAGATAGCGGGCACGGGTAAGTCAGATTAATTTTGACAGTTCAATGAACACAAGATTTTATCAACGACCATGCAATTTCATCAGTATAATACCGAATGATTGGCTAGGCTAGAATTATCGCATTGCTATTGGATGAGGCAACGAAAATACCACATTATTATTACCATGATTTACGTGAGTAAGAATTACAATGAATTTATTACTATTTCCTATCTTTAGTACGTAAAAGCCCTAATTTGATTACTTTTTGGTACATCAAATATTTTTTATTTTCAGTACATTGAGTATTCATAATAGTAGATTGTTTTATTAGGATCAAAAGTGACACTTTGTTTGACAAGCGAATTTTGCATTTGCGAGGCGGAGCGTCTAGCGAAGCCGAGCAAAGCAAACTTTGCAAGTCAAACAAAGTCACTTTTGATCCGAATGGAACATACTATTTTTTCTACAACCGAAAGAATTAACTAAAATAAATATGTGAAGTAACCACCAATGTGACTTACTTGACAGATTAATATAATACCTTCATTATAATAATATAGGTAAGTAGATAGAAGCAAGACCTCAGACTATACTTTACATTAGAATATTGGTTGACGATGACTTTACTTCGATATAATTTCGGTTGACCTGCATCATCAGATACTACAGGCACGAATTCAATACTATACCCGAAACGTGGATGCCGTGCCATATGCATGCAATACAACAAATTATCCGTGTGGTGAGAATATTCTACCTGCATTTACAGATCAGGTTTATTCAATTTTGAAGGAGGTTCGAATTGTAGTTTCAATATAAATAGAACCACAGAGTGACCCATTTGTGTACTCTATTGAGTCGATGAATTCATTTGGACCAGGTGTCTGCCCTAATACCGAATACCGCGCCAGTGCCAGGTATAGGAAAAATAAGTGGAAAATGTTAGGTTAGTGAGCATATCAACAATAATAATAGGGATTATTTATTTCTCTCCATATTCCACTGCGTTTGGCTCGGTTATCAAATGAAGGTTATCGTTGTGTGAGACAAAAAAGTATTGCTGGCCGTGATTATTCAAAAATAAGTTATCCAATCAATCAGATCCCGAGAATGAATAAAATACAGATCAAGTAGGTATGTGAATCTTGAAGGCTTCCTGATCAAAACAAAAATACTCAACTATAATATGGTGTATTTATATCTCTAGCATGGGTATGAAATGCCAATTCTGCCGAAGTCGGGAACAAGTTAGGTAAGCGTCCAAACCCAAATAACCAACCATAACAATTTTGTTTATTCTTGATGACCTAGTTCATCCTTTTTAGTTCCTAGGAGCTCAAATTACCTATGTTTGTGTCAGTAATAGAAACTTCAATTCGAGAGCTAATTTTGGTATTAAAATGGACGACTTTGGTGTCGATTGCAGAAAAATATATTTAAATACTGTTCAATGAACTTCCAGTGCTTGTTAAGTACTTTTAGTACCTGTTTACTACTTTTCGAATCTGTTTATTACTTTTAGTACCTTGGAGTACTAGTTTTGAATATTTGAAGTACTTTTAATTACCAGATATTAAAATATGATGTACACATTTTGGGTAGTTGTTTCCCTCTCGGGAAGAAGTACTACAAGTTCATTCATCAAATAAACTAAACTGCTTCAGAATTGGAGAAGGGCGAAACCACAATGGACAACTGCCTATAACCGTTTGTTTTTCCTGTGAAAAGGAGAAAGAATAATTCCTGGGGACTAAGAAAAAGAAAATAATAACTTCGAAAGATCTTAGATATGCAGACGGTAATATAATCTACCTCAATCATGATTTTACAAAAGCGAATCAAAACCTATTCAAGAAAGTGCTGAAATAAAAGAAAAAATCATACAGTACAGCCAATCGAAGACACCAGTGATCTAAAAAACTGAAAAACCCCAATGAAATTACCAAACAAACAACACAACCACAACTTAAAATATTAAATATAAATGCACAAAGTCTGAGAAACAAATTGGACGAACTACAATGTCTTATGAAGTTAAAATATTATGATACATTAGTGATTGTGGAAACCTGGTCATATAAAAATAAAGTAAACCAATTTGTGATAAATGTAGAGATACGAGAGCTGGAGGAGTTGCAATATACATCAAAGAAAACATAAGTTCATTGAAATGAACAATGTTGGTGGTGACAGTGAATACAAGGTGTCCAAATGATGGAACTATACTCAAGTGATGGTCTAACCAAATGGCAATGAAGTGAACTAAGTGTTTCAGGAGAGAATTGTTTACTGTTTACAGTAATGAAAACCTAAGTTTCTTGAAGCAGTGTTCACTACCTTATAGTAATATGACTTTTCAAAATTAGTTCAACATCAAATATTATGCCTAAGTCCTTTATCTCATTGACTCTCCTCAATACAGAATCATTTATTTCATCTCAATTTAATTATGACCCATTGAGGAACTGATACGCAACCTTTTGAAATATTGAGGTCCAAGTAATCAACCAGACATTGAAGTTATTCAAATCAGATTGAAGCAGATCAATATCCATATGATGTTGAATTTCTTCAAATATTTTGGAGTCTTCTGCATATAACTACTAAGAAACTCTCAATCCATGCTACCAAACCCATATCCCTGAGTTTTGCTATTATGACTGACCCTGTCAAAGGCCTTTGAAAAATTGGTATAAATACTATAAACTTGGGTTTCATTCTCAAAGGCGTTCAACAGGAAGTTCTTATATGTTAAGAGGTTACTAACGGTAGATTATACAGGGTGTCTGGAGATAAAACCGACAAAACTCATGGGGTTATAGGGACTGTCGATATGATTGCAAAATGCCATAAACGAATGTCCACAACCACTTCGTTACTGAGATACAGAGTGATATGTGGATTTTGACAAAAAATTCAATCCGTCATATCGAATACAGGGATTAACCGATTAGATTCAAATTTGGTACACGAATTACGCTGAAAAGCATCAACAAGAAGCCCTCTGATCGAAACCAATAACAGGACTGGAATAATATTTTTTCCCTATGTTGAGTTATTGTTATAATAACTCACTCTGTATAATAATAACCAGAAATTTCAACTCAGATTCGACATCTACGGTGGAAATTATATAGGAATTTGTTGAAAAATCTCCTGGCACTATCTTAGTTATTCCGTAATTAATTATTATTTAAATATTTTACATTAAAAAATCAATTATTTTCGGGTAAAATACCACCAAAATTGGTAATATAATAAATATTTACGAAACCATGACATGAATGTCGTTATTTTCTTCAATCAGTTCATAAATCGGAGTAAAATGAAATATTCTCATAACCCGAAAAAATTGAAGTATAAATTCGTATCAGGACGGGAATGAGTTTTTTGTTTGTCTATGTTAGCTGACCTAGTACATCAATAGTTACCAATAATCTGATCGTAGCTTCGGAATCTAAAAAAATCCTATAAGATCCTGTTAAAAAAGGATAAGAGTGATGTTTTCGTAAATTATATTCGCTCACTAATGAATTTGAATTTATGACAATACTACACAAAGAACAATAATTGCTTGTAATGAACATAACAAAACCAATGAATTCGTAAAAAACTTTCACTACCCAGTATTACAAAACATTCTCGAAGTGGAGCCATCCCAAGGCTATTCAACTCTATAAGGTTGCCTCATATTCACCTGGCCTGACGTCACTGTTTCCCCAGTCGTCTTTTGTCGAACGGCAAAATGAAAATGGCGGAGGTGATAAACAAAACAAACAAATTTAGCATTGTGCAATCCAGTGAATTTTGATGAATTTTGAAGTTTTCCAATATGTTTTTGTATCCACGAGATAGTTCACTGTTTTTCCAAAACATGCAGCAAGTACAAAAGGCTGAAAACAGAAATCTAGAAGATATGTTATGTTCCCCACTGCTCCTGTTGTACAGACACATTACATTAACTCAGTCAAATTCTTATTGCAATATCACTCCATTAGGACTGATTACTGTTGGCATTTAGTGATATGGGGGTTGAGCTACTGATAAAGCATTTTTTAATAAAGAAAATGTTATTGGGAAGTCTGAACCTAATGATGGAATCATGGTGGATAAGGGCATGCTGACAAGGGATGTGAAGAAATATCTTGAAATTGATTAGGCCATC
Organism: Phaedon cochleariae; assembly: GCA_918026855.4. Taxonomy (NCBI): domain Eukaryota; kingdom Metazoa; phylum Arthropoda; class Insecta; order Coleoptera; family Chrysomelidae; genus Phaedon; species Phaedon cochleariae. The sequence goes on along the minus strand of OU896718.1, from coordinate 25,534,294 downwards.
ATTTCCGAGAAACAAGAAACAATTAACTAAAGAGGATTTCCTTCTGGATAAATTGAATGATTCTAACTCAATGGTTTTATTTCAGTATTAATTTGGAACATATTATTGTTTGAAAATGAAATAATAAGAAAATGAATCAATAAAGAAGTCATCACAATTCATTCCATTTTATTAATGCAATAAAAGTGCAACATAATGGAAATATCTTTAAGATATCTTCCTCATAAGATTAACACAAAATGTTTCATAAAATTAACTGGAATCTCTATGCAAGTTTTGGAGGAAGAAGAATTATACAAGAAAATTAGTTTCTTTCAAGTTCATTAGGGACATTTTAGGGCCATTATTCCCAACTGAATTTATCCATAATAAGTGTGTCTCTCTTCCAACTTCACATTTTTTATACCATCTCCTATCAAGAAATGGCATTGTTCCACAAAATGTTCTGAACCTTTACCTAAAATTTTGAGAAAATAATTCAAGCTGTATGTTATACACATTATTTAACAAACCTCTATGTAAGGACCTCAGTAAGGACACTTATTTCATTATTTCCATGGTCTTCCTTCCTAAAAAATAATTTCATATGGAGAAAATTCTAACCATGGAAAATATTGGGACACAAATTTGTTTGCATGATTTGAAATTCAATATCATTTTCAATGAACATTTTGAAAGAGCTTTGGATTCATATTCAACTCCATGCTGAACAAATTTATTTGAAAAATCCTTTGGAATGAAGAAGTTGATTGCCTTTTTTCCCAAGACTCCTTGCTACATGTAAAAATGAAGTAGCAAGTATAGCCCAAAATTAATGTAAGTATACAGTTTTCATGATATGGTATGTTAAAATTTAATAAACTCACCAGTGTTCCTGAGTACCATGCAATAGCTAGTTGTTTACAATGAGTTCATTGGCTTCCAAACAAAAAACAAAATAGACTGATATACCCTGTAAAATTAACTTGGAGAATGATTTTAGGGGGTCACTTTCCTTCTTTTGAAAAGCCGGTAGCAGAATTATTGAAATGGTTTTGCTGTATAATAGATCATTGATTGATCTACTCTCTTTTTATGTTTTCACCACTTCTGTGTGTTATATATGCAGCTTCACATATTATTACAAGTCTTCATTCCTGAAATTTCATGTATTTTTTACCTGTGTGTGTGATAGATCAAAAGTGCACCTTCCTACCTGTCAATATAAGTCCCTATAAAATGTGTTTACAAAACCATGACATGCCTGTTTCACAGGGTCATTCACATTGCCACAGCTCATCATTTTCCTTTGGAATTATCTGAATCTTATGTGGAGGCTGGCCAAGAGCGGATGCTTGTTAACACAAGCATTTTATAACATTTGTTTGTTCTTTATCCACATATCCACTCTTGACTCCACACATAATAATATTATGATGTGACCAGCCTTGAATAATTCCTCTTTCAAAGATATCTTCAGTCTCCTTGTCACCATGTTTTCAACTAAAGTCTAAAATTCGCGATTCTTTCGAATTCAAATTCAAAAATTTTTTCAATCCATTTGACAGTGACACAAACGAAATCTACAATCACGTGGTGGGGAAACAGTGACGCCACGCCCCTCCGCGCACCCCCGGACCCTAATGCTATACTATGAGGTAACCTTATAGAAGTTAATAGACCTTGGAGCCATCCAGCATCAATACATTTTTGAGAGCGTGCTATTAGATGATTCACTGACTTGCGAATTATTTGAGGCTTATTTCTAACACTAACACAAGAAGCAGGCAGCAGTAATTTTCCATAATACATTTTCTCTCATTCAAATTTCTTCATTATGAACTTCTTACTTTGAATGACCTCATAAAAAATAATCTAGCTGAGTTAGATCAGGGGATAGCGGTGGCCAATTTACTGAACCTCCACGGCCAATCCATCTATTGGGGTAATTGGCATCGAGATGGTTTCTAACTGGAAATGAAAAGTGAGGTCTAGCACCATCATGCTGAAACCACATACCCCAGGTATTTACACCTTGCAATAGAAATTTAGGTAAACATCACCAGTTAAAGCCCATACAAAAATAGAATATCTGCGTATTCCTCATTAGGCATCATAAACACACTCTCAGAACTATAGTTTGATCCTAAAAACACTGGAATAATGAATGAACACCAATAAAACAAACGCTGATGACAGGTAAACAATGGTTTTCCATAATGAAATTCTGAATTTGACACAAGCCTAGTATATTCTTCATACTGTTACGATTTTACTCTGGGTCCGTAATAACTTAACACTCGGTATAACACTTAAAACGATTTATTCTGAACACTACTATACAATAATTACAATACTCGTACTAAACACTTCCGATTCACAACACTTCTTCGATCGTTATTATAACGCTTCCAAATAAAGACTTCCCTTCCTGTCCCTAACAACAACTATTTATACTACCTAATAAAACATCTAGATTCCACTCGAAATATCGTGAACAGGTCGATAATCTTCTCGAGTCATCTCAATAGCCGTCGAATCACCTAATTACTATTCCAAGAAATATGGCTTGTTTACATTCATCGCAGGTAGCTGGGATTGATCGCCAGGGTCGTAACATTTACCCCCTTCTTCAAATTTGATCGTCCCGATCAAAAACAGAACTTTCCTCACCATGATAAGGCTTCAGTCTTTCAAGATGAACGACTTTCATCTTTGTCCTAGGGCTGCGTTGGATTCTATAGACCACATCATTGATCCTTTTCAACACCGTATACGGTCCTTCCCAAGATGGTGTTAATTTGGGTGATACGCCTTTCTTCCGTCGAGGATTATACAGCCAAACTCGATCTCCTTCAAAGAATCCCTCTGAATTGGCTTTGAGATCGTACCGTGCCTTCATTTTGTCACTTGCTAATTTCAATCTTTTCCGAGCAGTCTCATGAATTTTCATCGAGCCATTCCGGAGCTCATCTGCGTAGTCTTGTACTTCCTTTTCTTCAACACTTGGTGAACCGAACACCAAGTCACAAGGTAAGCGGAGTTCTCTTCCAAAGACTATACTAGCTGGAGTTAGCTTCGTTGAATCATGGACAGCTGCTCTATACGCCATCAGGAATAAGGGAAGATGCCTGTCCCAGTCCCTCTGATGCTCTTCGACTACTTTGGAAAGATGTTCTTCCATAGTTCGGTTGAATCTTTCGACCATGCCATCGGATTGTGGATGTAGTGGAGTTGTTCTCGTCTTACTGATTCCCATTAGATCACAGACCTTTTTGAATAAGTTCGACTCAAAATTTCTCCCTTGATCAGAATGTAATTCCATTGGTACTCCGAACCGTGAAAACATGTTGTCGACCAATATCCTGGCAACTGTGGAAGCTTCTTGGTTTGGCATGCCGTATGCTTCTACCCACTTACTGAAGTAGTCCATAGCAACCAAGATGTATTTATTTCCATCATCAGTCAAAGGGAATGGTCCGGCTACATCGATGGCGATCCTTTCAAACGGAGCACCCACATTGTATTGTTTCATTCCAGCTCTTGATCTCGTTCTGGGACTTTTGCTGGCTTCGCATACAGGACATCTTCTACACCAATTTTCCACGTCGTCACGACATTGAACCCAGTAAAATCTTTCTCGAATTTTACTCAATGTCTTGTTAACTCCAAGATGTCCACCAGATTTTCCGCCATGGACTTCTTCCAGAACTTCATTAACTCTGATGAGGGGCACAACCAGCTGAGAAATTGTTGATCTACCATCAGCTGATTCCCAAACTCGCTTCAATAATCCATTCTCCACAACTAGTGAGTCCCATTGTGCCCACATCGCCTTGAAAGCAGGCCCTCTATCCGAGATATCCTTCCATGTCGGTCTTTCTGATCCTCTTTCTTTCCAACGTAGAAAATCGGCGATATTCGGATCGTTCTCCTGATCTCGTCTCATGTGTGCTGCTGTCCACTTATCATCGGTCACAAGTCTGGTTTTTCTAACATCAGCGGTTCCTTCTCGATGTTCAATGCGCAGACAATGCTTACAGGTTTCCGAACAAGGTCTTCTGGACATGGCATCTGCATTCTGGTGTAGTTTTCCTTTGATGGTCAGGCTATCAGTTGTTCTTCTTATCCTTTTGATGTTAATGACCCTGGGGGCTTCGTTATTACTAGCCAGCATGCGCCCCGATACGCTGGCTAGTTCTAGTTTTTCCTGGTATCTATCTGAGGACTCACTAGATGACCTAGTCCTCGCAGGTGAGTACGACCGTGATGGCGTCCTTGCAGGTGAAGAAGATCGTGGTGGTACTCTCACCTTACAGTCCCTTATCAGGTGTCCAGTTCTGCCACAGCGATAGCAGGATCTATTTCGCTGGTTACTAGACCCACTCTTAATTTCTTTGAGTTCCTCAAGCACTTTTCTCAACATTTTCGCCACTGGGTCCACGTCTTCGGAAGGCTCCTCGATGGACACAGCTCTCACTTTTGGCCTAGAGGTGTTGAAGGCCGCTTCTACCTCCAGAGATCTTACTAGGGCTTCACTGCTCCTCTTAAAGTGTGTAAGCCTCAGAGTCTTCTGTATTTCTGAGTCTCTCAGCCCGTCGATGAATACCTGCACCGCCAGTTGTTCTTTGAAGTCCTCTGGTGCCTCTGGGTAGGCTAATTGAGTCAGTCTTCTCACATCTGCTTCGAACTCCTGTAGGCTCTCTCCAGACTTCTGCACACGATTTTTCATCTGAGCCCGGTAAAGCTGTTCTCGATGTTGGTCACCATACCTGAGTTCTAGCGCAGCCACTAAATCCCCGAAGTGGTTTTGTTGTTCAACTGGGATCGACTGTAACATCCCCAAAGCTGGTCCTCTCAGAGCTACTATGAGTGCAGTAGCTTTTTCCTCGTCACTCCACCCATTTGCACTTGCTGCAGCCTCAAATTGTCGGCGATACATAGACCAAGGCGACTGTCCATCAAAAGTTGGTGGTTTTACGGAAGAACCCGATGTGGCAACCCTGTCACGACGATCTTGACTTCGTAGCGAAGCGATCTGATTCGCTACATCTCTTTTGATTGTATCGAACATGGAATCTATTCTTGAAACTTCCTGGTTAAGCTTTTCGTCAATTTTGGTGAAATCTGTCTTCAACTCATCTATTTGCACATCAGTTTTATGCAGAATTTGTTCGAAGAAGATTTTCTGATGATCTCGTTCTTTTTCTTGATGCTCTAGAATTTTCTGTAACTCTTCTTGACGACGTTGCTCTTCTTCTAATTTTTCTTCATGACGACGTTTCTCTTCTTCTAATTTTTCCTCTTGACGACGTTTCTCCTCCTCTTGTTTTTCTTTCTGTCGTCGTTCCTCTTGTTCCGCGAACTGATTTTGCATAAATTTCAAAATGTCTTCCATCGCGTCGTATGACGTACTCCTTGTATTCACCATACGTCTTCAAATGTCCTCGAAAAAATCCACACTTCTGACACCACTGTTACGATTTTACTCTGGGTCCGTAATAACTTAACACTCGGTATAACACTTAAAACGATTTATTCTGAACACTACTATACAATAATTACAATACTCGTACTAAACACTTCCGATTCACAACACTTCTTCGATCGTTATTATAACGCTTCCAAATAAAGACTTCCCTTCATGTCCCTAACAACAACTATTTATACTACCTACCTAATAAAACATCTAGATTCCACTCGAAATATCGTGAACAGGTCGATAATCTTCTCGAGTCATCTCAATAGCCGTCGAATCACCTAATTACTATTGGGGGTTGTATGGAAGAGCAACCATGTTGAATGCCGCCTCCTCTTTATAATACTCGATGAATTTTGTTTATTAATGAAAAATAAAGACACATTATTATTATTATTATTATTATTATATGGCTTGTTTACATTCATCGCAGGTAGCTGGGATTGATCGCCAGGGTCGTAACAATACACAAACATTATAAAGTACTGATACGGATTTATTATTTGAAAGTTCAGTCCGATAATTTTTCAACAAGTTTTTAACTTTTCTCAGTGCATTTCGAATCTGTGATTAGATGATTGTTATACTAGATCATCTATTCCTACAGAAATATAATCATAGAAAACCTCATTCCAGTCCTGATACGAATTATATATATAAAAAATAACTATATTCATGTCATGGTTTCGTTAATATTTATTTTATTACCAATTGATGGTACTTTATCCGACAATAATTGATTTTTGAATGAAAAAAATTAAAATGATAATTAATTACGAAATAACTAAGATAGTGCCAGGAGATTTCTCAACAAATCCCTATACAATTTTCACCGTAGATTTCGAATCTGAGTTGGAATTTTTGGTTATTATTATACAGGGTGAGTTATTCTCACAATAACTCAACATAGGGAAAAAATATCATTCCGGTCCTGATATTGGTTTCGATCAAAGGGCTACTTGTTGATGCTTTTCAGTGTAATTCGTGTATCGAATTTGAATCTAATCGGTTGATCCCTGTATTTGATTAGGCGGATTGAATTTTTTGTCGAAATCCACAAATCACTCTGTATGTCAATAACGAAGCGGTTTTGGACATTGGTTTATGGTATTTTGAAATCAAACTGACAGTCCCTATAACCCCATAAGTCTTGTCTTGACATATAGGCTGTTACCATTTCATCTAACATTTTGGGAATTGTTGATTGAATACATATGCTTCTATAATTGGTAATATCCTCCCGGTTCCCAGATTTGAAAATAGGAGTAATATAACTGCTCTTCCAGTAAGCGGGAAAGCAGTTGTTATGTTATATCGAAAATAATATACTTGGAGTATGTAACGCCATATAGATGGATAGATAGAAGTCTTTATTAAACCACGGAAAATTACATTTTCATAGAGGTTCTTCATGTCATATAAAAAAAATAATTGAAATTATAGAGTACATTTTGTCAGGTACATTGGTTGAAGTGTAGTATTAAAAATAGCCTAATTATATCACAGAATTTGTCACCACTCATCATTACTTTGCGTTTTTACAAAAATTCTTGAAAAGATTACAAATGTAGCCAGATCAATCAATTCAATGCGTCTATTTACTCATAAGGTATTTTTCAGTTTTTTATTAAATAATTTGCTGTTACATTCTTTTATTTCAACAGGCAGTTGATTATATATTTGAACATCTTCAAAGCAAATGGATTTTTTATAGGCTTCCATAGATGCATTGGTTAAGAATAACTTGATGCTATTATGTGTATTGTATGAATATAAACTATCACATGCTGTAAATGACAGATTTGAGAATTTTTGACCTTTAATGGTTTTTTTTTTATTTATTTGAATACTCTAAGAGATAACAAGATCCATAATGAGTATAAAACATATGTACAATTATTATATGTGTGACTTGCATGTCAACAAAATTGTATAATTATACTTATTAAATAATGTTTGTAGCTTAAACAACTAAAATTACAAGTAGTGCATGTAGGAAGAGATACTTTTTTATACATCACATATTTTCTAAAAGAAGTTTTTTCATGTGTCTATTGAAAGTGTTAATGGACGTACTGTTTTTGATATGTTCAGGAATTTGGTTAAACCATTGTAGAGCTTGAAATGTAGTTCTTTTTTTTCCAACATTAGTTGCACTAGGTAGTATGTGGAAGAGTTGATTTGTTCTCGTGTTGTAATAATGTATATCACAATTTTGTGTTAGGTTGACTTCTGTTTCAGTTAGGTTGTTTTTGATTCTATAAATAATTTTGACACTATCCAGTTTAACTATATCAGGGACTTTCAAAATGTTTAGATCTTTGTAAAGCATTGTTGTGTTTGTCCTATATGGAAAATTAAATAAAGTTTTAACTATTTTATTCTGGGCTATTTGTAATCTATTGATATCTAATTGCCTTGCTTGTCCCCAAAAAGCAGCTAAGTAAGTCAGATGGGAATACACATGTGAATAGTAAATTTGGTATTTTGTTTTTTTGTTGAACCTCATGGCACTATGTTTCAAGTGATAGCATAGATAGTTCAGTTTTGTGCATAGTTTAGAGATATAATAATAATAATAATAATAATAATAATACATTTATTATTTACCATAGATACATGTTACATGAAGTACAAGTAGAATCAGTTGTATAATGGTAGATAATAGGAGAACTGTTAGGCCGAGTGGCCGATTCTTCCACAGTTTCCTCAAAAATAAATATATAAAGAAAAATAATAATGAGAACGTTCATAACAAGAAAAATATAACAGAAAAAAAATGCATTGATTATGATTCATAAATATTCACCTGTACCTATACTAAGAAAAGTGATATCATTGTTGAGAGAAGAGAAATCGTTTGTACCAAATTTTAAATGCTTCACATGATGAGAATGAAAAATCCATTATATCGCCAAACAGTGTTACGTTATAAGAAAAAGACCGCCTGAATAGTTGTTTCTTATGCCTGGGAATCATGAGCATATTTCTACGCCTCAGATTCAGATTATGTACGTCCGTTCTGAATGTAATTCTTTGGTATAAATATTCCGGTGCTTTACTTTTCAAAATGTTATAGAAAAAGCATGCCATATGAAGTTTACGACGATTGAACATGCTAAGCCAACCAGTGTCCATCAATTTGTGGGAAATACGCTGTGGTCGTCTAATCCCGAATATCATTCTCAAACACGAGTTTTGTGTTTTCTGGATTCTTCTAGTGTCAATATTATCGATGCATGGGCCATAAACAACATCACAGTGATTGAAGTGAGAAAGAACCAAACTATCACAAAGTTGTATTTTCAGTTTAGAATTGAGAAAATGTCTATGCTGATAAATGAGCTTCAAGGAAGAATATGCATTTTTGAGTTTTTGGGTGATATGATATTTGAATCGTAGTTTGAAATCCATGAAGAGCCCAAGGTTTCTGCAATTATCTTCAAATTTGATCGGGTCATTGCCAATTTCTATGTGCAAGGTATTGAGCGCCTCATTTCTCTGATTGTCTGACCCAAATAAGAGTGCGATAGATTTTTTTGAATTGATTTTCAGTAAATGATTGTTAGTAACATCGAGAAGTTCATTCAAATCAGAATTAATAAAACCATTGGCTTCAGCTATATCACAAAATTTAAATGAGTAGTACAGCTGCGTGTCGTCCGCATAAAAATGATATTTGCAGTGTGTCAAGCTTGAGCAAAAGTTACTGGTGTAAATGGTATACATCAAGGGGCCTAAGATACTTCCCTGAGGAATTCCTTGTTGCAAATTCAGCGGTTCAGATATAATATTATCCAATTTAACCTGTTGAACTCTATCAGCCAAATAGGATATCATAAAAGAACACGCTGATTCGCTAAACCCTATGAAGTGTAGAATGGCAGTCATGATTTGGTGATTTATGGTATCAAAAGCTTTTGAGTAGTCAAGTAAGATGAGAGCACACATTTCGTTTCTGTCGAGTGATTGGAATATATCATCTGATATTGCAGAGAGTGCCGTCGCACAACTAAAACCTGATCTGAAGCCAGACTGATATAGGGGAAGTATATTGTGCGTTTCAAGGTGACATCTTATTTGTACATCAAGAATTTTTTCTAAAATTTTAGAGAGTGTTGGAAGCGTGCTTATGCTCCGTAAGTGGGAAAGTTCTGTTGGGTTTTTTATTTTAGGTAGTGGTAATACATAAGCATGCTTCCAAACTCTAGGAAAGTAACACTTTTTCACACATTCATTCATGATATGAGTAATATAAACGATTAAAAATGGACAGCAGAGGAGTATGAGGTTTATATTCAAGTTATCTGAACCGAATGATTTGGATTTTATGTTTTTGATTATAGAGGAGACTACGTCTTCAGTAACTTGAGAAACAGTGAAGACACTGGTAATACCCTCTTTCACTCTATTTGAATAATGATCTATTATTTCAGGGCTTGGCTGTAGGTCATTTTTAGTGGCATTCACAAAGTAATTATTCAAAACATTCACATTTTTTAGGTTTTGCGGTAGTTCATTATGCTTGCTCTTCGATATATCCAATTTCCTGAATGTTTGCCATTGCTGTCGACTGTTCGAGTTTCGTAGTGCATATTCTAAGTAAGCTTTCTTTTCCCTATTGATAGATGACGATGTAAAGTTACGCAACTGTTTGTAGTATTCGAAGTGGGCTGGTAGTCGACTTTTCCTATATCGTCTCAATGATTTATCGCGCATTTTCTGCATAAGCCTGATGTTATCAGTGATCCAGGGCGTGTATTTTTGTTTATTATTAGAGTAACGAGATGTTTTAAGCGGAGCATGTATATCAGCCAAAAAAATAATGTTATTGTTTAAGAATTCAATTTTGTCATCGATTGATTCGATAGTGTAAATATTTTCCCACGGTAAGGCCTCTAGATCCGCTTGAAATTGGTTTTTATTGATACGACTAAAGTCTCTGTAAAAATAAGTTTTGGTTTCGGTAGTACAGTGGGTTCTGAGAGGAAACGAACAGCTGATGAGAAAATGGTCTGCTATATCTGCGTCTTGAACTGTAGCCTCAGTAGTATTTTCAATATTTGTAAATAGTAGATCTAAAAGTGTCATGCTGTTGTTTGAAGCGCGAGTAGGACTTTTTATTTTTTGAGTCATATTGAATGAATCTGTGATGGATAAGAGATTACTAGAAGCTTGTGAATTGATGTCTAGAAGATTTATATTAAAATCGCCCATGCATGTAATTTTATCGTAATTAGAGAATATTTTAATCAGCGTATCTTCAAAATTTCCTAAGAACGTTACATAATCTGAATTTGGTGGTCTATATGCTACTCCAAAAGCATGTTTGTGATTGTTCAACTTGATCTCTATCCATAATTGTTCCAAATGATCAGATGATTCATTCAAGATTATGCTAGCATTCAAATTATTTCTTACATAGATACCGATTCCGCCTCCTCTTCTCACTAAACGATCAAATCTAAAGAAATTATAGCCCTGCATTGCAATTACATTGTTTGGTATCCCCGGATGTAACCATGTCTCGGTGATACCTATCATATCAAAATTCTCAGCATCAATGTGTGAGTGTAGACCATTCAGATGTGGAACTAGAGAGCGAACATTAACATGGGCAAAAGTGAAGTTCATTCTATAATATTTTTAGGTATATTGTGGAAAATGTCTATGTAAGAATGAGTAGCAGAAAAGAAGAGAAAAATGATTGAAATCAAGTAGAAAAATAAACACGGATGACTGGTAACAACTAATCAGAGTTTTTTGATTTAGATGAACTGTTTTGTCGTGTTCTCCTCTCGGTTTCAGGAATTATATTTTGTTTTTTCAGTTTCTTGAGATGTGGTTTAACAGTAGTGTTCAGCACAGATTCAGGTTTATCTTCAGTATCTTCAGTTTCGGAGCTGTCAGTGATTGGAGTGGGGTGTGAAGGAGTTGACGGATTACTATAAGATTCTCGTCCTCTTTTATTCGACACTTGTATATCAACCAGACTATCACCTCCCTTTTCCAATTCACTTACAGTATAAGCTTCGCCGTTGATTACAAGCTTGTGATTCACAATTTTCGCAGAAAGATTTTTTTCTCTGGCCTCCTTCATGTGTTTTGCCAGGATTTTATAGTTCTGACGATCTTCGTAGCGAAGATCGTGTGAAATAAATACGTCAGTACCTTTCAATTTAGAAATATTCTGGAATACTGAATTTTTTTTCAAATATGAGATAAACTCAATCTTCACAGCAGGCTTGGTGGTATTATGCAGAGAAAAAATATTGTTGAGGTCTGATTCACTCAGACTAGTCCCCAACAGAGAGTTGAGTTTTCCAATTGCTGACCTAGCACCGTCGACACTGGAATCATACTCCAAACCGAATACAATAATATTGTTTTTTCTAGTTTTCCTGTCCAGAACTAGATAATTCTCAGTGAGTTTTTCACACTTCTGTTCTAATTGAAATATCTTCTTGTTCTGCTCTCTGATAATATCTCTCAATTTTTCATTTTCAAAATCTATATGGTTTTTCAATTCCACTTTAATTTTCTCATTTCCACTTTCGATAGATTGCAATAATTTCGAAAATAATTGATTGTTTGTTAACTGTCCATCTTCAATCATATTTACACAAATTGAACTGACCTTTGGTGGAATGGATCTTCAGCCTTCGAGTTTCCGAAGACTGGATTGTTTTTATCACTTCGGTTGGGATTGTCGAATGTAAACATGCAGTTTATTACAATAATTAGAAGACTTACAGCTTGCAGTTCACTTCCACTACAAAAACTAACTATGATTTCACAACTATACTCTGTTTCCAAATTTTTTAGACCAATATAAACCAACATTTGGGTTCGCAAACTCAGAGGTAAAGATGACAGGTGTTGACTCTGTTCACCATAGGTTGAATTTTTTTCAAACGATAACTTATTATCCAAGATCAAACCTAGATATTTGGCACTTTCAACTTCGTTTATTTTCTCACTGTTAATGCTTAATTGGAAATTGTTTTCCCGATCACCATTGAAAATCATATAGTTGCATTTAGTTTGATTTAGGAGAATATTGTTTTTTGCTGTCCACTCACTTATGCAGTTCAGATCCTGTTGAGCTAGCTGTAAAATTTGTTTGGGTGTTCCTGAGTAGAAAAGTGCAGTATCATCAGCAAACAGAGTTATTTTCCCGTTTAAGTCATTGCTACACAGATCATTAATATATATGAGAAATAGGGTTGGACCAATGACACTCCCCTGGGGTACACCACTGGTTACCAGGACCCTTTTACTAGATATTCCATTTATAGTTGTATAGTGCCATCTGTTATTTAGGTAGCTAGTAAATAAATCCAGTGCTTTATTCTTGATGCCAATAATACTCAGTTTGTTTAGTAATTGTTTATGCTCTACAACATCGAATGCTTTTCTAAGATCTAGGAAAACTGCCATGACTCTATTTCGTTTATCAATTTCTGTATAGACATATTCCATGATGTTAGTGATTGCTGTTTGAGTATTTCTTTTTGACAAGAACCCATTCTGTTTTTCGCTTAAGAAGTTTATATTCTCCAGGTGATTAAGAAGCCTGGCTTTCATCACTGATTCAAAAATTTTGGAAAATACTGTCAGTATTGATATTGGTCTGTAATTATTACTGATATTTTTGTGTCCACTTTTGTGTATAGGGGATATTTTGGCAATTTTAAGGCTGGATGGAAAAGATCCGTTTTTTATATGTTTGTTTATAATTTCTGCTAGAATTGGGGCTAGTATATGTTTGAGTTTTTTCACAAGATGGGGTTTGATCATATCATGTCCTGGTGCTGCATTCGTCTTCAGAGAGTCTATTATTTTCAATATTTCATTAGTGGCAGCTGGTCTCATGTACATTGATGCATTTGATGAATGTGATTGGATATTTGTAGTTCATACATATTATCTAAACTCAAAATATTGAAGTTTTTATAAAGATTAACTGTACTATATCAATAGGGCAGTGAGTATATATTTTTGATGGCTTTATTTTGGAGTGTCTTCACTTGTTTCACCAATTTATTACAGGCTGGAAACCAAATCATTACCAGATATTGAAGGTGGCAATGTTTCACAGAGTATACACTGATCTTAGTAAAAATCTTGGAACATACCACGACAGACGCTTCAAGATGCCAATTGGGGCACTAATCTTTTTGGTCAAACGATTTATGTGATTACTCCATGACAGTGTTGAGTCAATGTATAGACCTAGATATTTTATTTCACAGGCATATTTGATTTGGTTAGTGTTAGTGCCAAAGATAAGAGGTTCAGTTGAATTGATTTTATTGTTAGAGACAAACATGAAACGTCACTTCTCGGTATTTGAAGTCAATTTGTGACTTGCAAGCCATTTTTCAACAAGTAGGAGATCAAGCATCATGTCCTCTCTTATTTTTTCTATAGATCTACCTGAATGTATGGTATCATCAGCATACAATTTTATTTTCCCTTGGAGGCGCAGGTTTGACATTGAATTGACATAAATCAGGAATAATGTTGGTCCTAATATTGTGCCCCGAGGGACACCACATGTTATTGTTTGATTAGTAATAGCTACACCATCAATTGCTACGTTGTAGTCTGTCTGAGAGGTACTCTTTGAACAATTTCAAAACTACGCCTCTGATACCTAACCATTTTAATTTGGACAATAGAATATGGTGATCAACTGTGTTAGACGCCTTCCTCAGGTCGAGAGACACCAGGCCAGTTTTATCATGATTATTGGTGTTTTGTTGTATCTCAGTGACTGAATCTATTGCTGCCGACCCTGTATCACTCGTCTTGCGGAAGCCATATTGATGCTTATAAAAGAACTTTTTTTGTAAGTTGTCAATAAAGTGACAGGGGTATGAGAATATTGAGATTGGAAAATAATATTCCAGTAGGTACTGAAAGTGTATTTCAACCAGAGCAATCAATTTCTCCTGAAACCTTGTGTTATGATTCATCAACCTTACTATACCGTGTGAAATTGGTTTGTCTATGGCTCACCCTCATAACTTTTTCATTATTGAAGATGGAAAAAGGAAATTTGAGGGGTTGTGTATTATAGTTCAATTTACATTTTTTGACATATTCACTTGCCTTGCCTCACTTCCGGTTCAACCAGAAATGAGCCCAACTCGATTTTTGAATTATATTTTTACTTATTACAATCGAGAATGACATTCTGAATCCAACAATACCTTGTCAATTTATTTTTTTTCCACTGCCTTATAATTATTATTTATTTATTCAGTATCTTAGGTACATAGTTATCAGTTCTCAGTTCTCACCTTCATTATAATAGTTTGTGTTATTACCTAACTATACTAATTTTTATCAGCACAATGGATTCTGAAATCTGTTTGTGCTGATTATTAATCAACCATATTTAATGAAACTATTGATACTTAGATACTTTCAGTTTGTTTTTCAATTGCATACCTCGTTGGTCCCAGCACTGGGACCAAACGCCCCATAAGTCGAAACTTGTACAGGGTACGGTATACATACAAACACAAACATCCATGGCCTAACTAGGATTCGAACCTATGTCTCGGTGAGTTTTACACCATAATGTACCTATTAATATTAATAATACTCAATAATACTTGCCAACAATGTATAAAAAATAGTCTACTAATTTTAGTTATAGTTTACAATAGGTATATTGACTGATATTATCCAGTCATTAATTTGCTTTTAACCATTTTATATGGTTGCCTTCTTAGTGTGTTGGGTAGTGCATTACCTGGTGCATTACATACCCTGGTGCCAATAAAACCAATATGTCTCTTGGCTGATACATTTCTCCCAGAATTTAAGCCTAAGTTATTATTGTACACAATGTATATACTATATTGATTTTGTAGTCTTGATTGGTTAGTATGAATATAATAATATTTTTGACACATAATTGGTGAAAATTAAGTAATTTGCTTTTGTGAAACAATAGGTTGCTAGGATATGTTTTATTTTTGAAGCCAAGTTTTTATTTCAGAAATGAAGATTTCTGCCTTCATGATAGCTGATATCCGTGATTGACTAACAGAAACAACCACAGTATCATCTGCAAAACAGAAGACACTATACTCATCATCCAGTACCTATAGATAAAATACCATTGACATAGAGACTAAACAGGAAGGGACCAGGCACTGTACCCTGTGGCACACCATACTCCGTTGAAAGGGACTGACTCAAATAATTTCCAATTCTTACTTTTTGGTTTCTTCCACTCAAAAAAGATTTTATTAATTGATTTGCAATTTCTCTAATACCCATATTGTCAAGTCTTTTGAGCAGTATATGTATATAGTATATTAGACAAATGAAGTCATTTTTATTTCAATTTTCATTTTTTGACCTAGAATGTCATGGATCTTGTAAATCACTTCACTCTTGATCAAATAACATGAAAAGAATATGACATTGAGGCTCGCATTGAGGCTTATGACTTCACAGTAGTTTTATTATTCATTTGAAAGCTGCAAATATGATTTTTTCCAGTTGACTTGATTTTTTCAAATGAAAGGGGGTGGCTAGTCGGCTTTTTGTGAAAGATAATTTCCTTACAGATGATTTGATACCACATGACCATTCACTTTTTTTTTTCAATAATAATTGGAAAAAGCTATCATACCTACTAACAAATAATATGTATTCATGGTTTTCAGTATACTTATGCACTGAGTCATGTTATTCTGCTTATGAATAGTGTGAATAGGGAATACATATTATTATTATATACAGGGTGTTGCGAAATTCGACCGACAACGCTTGACAGGTGAGAGCCCTCGTGATTTCATAATCACTGAGATAGGAACATATGGTCTCCAAGTGTTCAGTTCTCGAGATACAGGGCGTTGAAGTTGAGAAATTGAAATAGTTTTTTCGCAATATCTCAAGAAAAATTGTATATAATGCATTCAAATTCGGTATATGGTTTCATCTTTAGTTGGAAAATGAACTGTTTCCTTATGGATGATCCAGAGAAACACGATAAGATAGAAATTTTTATTTCTGAAAACACAATTGACTGTCTGTCAGTCTTATTATCAACAACTCATACGTTTCTATATAAACCAAAAGAATATCAAATACATAGGTGACTTGGTGTAATGTATGTTCTAATTCCAACACTCCCCCTAGAACTACATTCCAAGTCCAATAGCTTTCGTACACTTGAAATGTTTTGCTGCAGTAACGGGTTTTGTAAAAATATCTGCTAACATCTCCTCAGTATTCATATATTGTATAATCAGGAAACCTTGTGCAATTTTTTCTCTGACAAAGTGATGCCTGATATCAATATGTTTTGATCGAGCAGTGTAAGTATTTTTCGTAGCTAAATATATGGCACTTTTATTATCACAATGAATAACAACATTCTCAGCTCCGCAAATCATTTCTTTTTCAAAATTTTTCAGCCATATAGCTTCCTGAACAGCTGATGATAGGGAAATATACTCAGATTCAGTTGATGATAGTGCCACAGTAGGTTGCTTCCGAGAATTCCATGATATGGACCCACCTTGTAGCATGAATACATATCCAGATGTTGATTTTCTATCGGTATCATCATTAGCCCAGTCCGCATCGCAAAAACCAACTAAATTTTCGTTTCCGTCTCTGCTATACTCCAATTTGTAACCAATACTGCCTTTCAAATACCTCAGAACACGTTTTACTGCCATCCAGTGAGGTTTGCCAGGGTTATTGTTGAAACGGCTCAAAAAGCTTGCTGCAAAACTTATGTCTGGACGCGATACTTGAGCTGCAAATAGAATTGAACCCACTGCTTCTTGATAGGGAACATTTTTCATTTCTTCTCTTTCCGCAGGAGTTGTTGGGCACATTTCTTTCGACAGTTTCTGATTGCAGTCCATGGGAGTTGAAACAGGATTACAATCATCCATGTTGAATCTTGTTAAAACTTCTTTGATATACGTACTCTGATCGATGGAAATTGTGTTTTTTTCCTTGTTTCTAATCAACTGCATCCCCAAAATGAATCTCGCCTCTCCAATATCTTTCATTTTGAACGTTCCCATCAAACTTTCTTTCAAATTATTTTTTGTGTCAATGTCATTCCAAAAAATCATCAGATCATCCACGTAAATTGCAACTATCAAAATCTTATCCATATTGATAATATTGAAATAGATACATGGATCAACATTCGACTTCCTCAATCCATATTCTGTCAAAGCTGAATCTAACTTCAAATTCCAGATTCTGCTCGCTTGCTTAAGGCCATACAGTGACTTCTTCAAGCGGCATACCTGGTGACTACCATCACTAAAGCACTTTGGTTGAAGCATGTAAACTTCTTCAGATAAGTCACCCTGTAAGAAAGCTGTAACAGCATCCATCTGGTCGATTTGAAGATTATACTTCGTAGATAAAGCCACTAGGAAACGAATTGATGCATATCGAACTACAGGGGAATATGTTTCTTCATAATCTATTCCCTTTCTTTGTGCACAACCTTTTATAACTAGGCGTGCTTTGTATCGGATAATTTTACCTCGAGAATCTCTTTTGGTTTTGAAAACCCATTTACAATCTATCGGTTTCTTATCTTCGGGTAAATCAGTCAAAATCCAAGTTTTATTCTCAATTAGGGCTTCATATTCTTCTTTCATCGCATTTTCCCAGAGAGTTGAGTCGGATCTTGAGAAAATTTCTTCGGTACATACAGGATCTGGAAGTTCAGTTGTCTTAGAGGCAGAAAATGTTATAAAATCTTCCATCACAACAGATTTTCTGACTCTTGATGATCTTCTCACTCCATTATCTTCATCAGTCGTATTGGGAATATTATCATCACTCTTCTCCGATTCTAATTCTGCGGGAACATGTGCTTCAGATGGCATTATAGCTTTCTGATTTGAAGCATCATTTGGAAAACTTTCGGAATTTTCTGGAGAATTTTTCGAGACATTGACAATAACTTCATTCCTGTCATTACTGGATTCAAGATTTGCTATAGGGTGTTGTGCAAATTTTGAATGACATGTCTCAAAAAATGTGACGTCTCTGCTGATGATAATCTTTCTCGTTTTCAGATCAAATAAACGATATGCTTTAGAGTTCTCGCAGTATCCCAAAAACTTACATTCGAAAGATTTCGGTTCGAATTTAGTTCGTTTCTGTTTTGGGATATGAACCATAGCTTTGCATCCAAAAACTCGAATATGTTCCAAGTTCGGTATGAGTTTTGTCCAAAGTTCTTCGGGTGTTTTATCAATTGCATGGCTTGGTGACCGATTCAACACATACACTGCTGAAGAGACTGCTTCTGCCCAAAATTCAGTAGTGAGTTCAGCATCAAATAACATACATCGAGCTTTTTCCACAATGGATCGATTTTTGCGTTCAGCAACTCCATTCTGCTCCGGAGTATAGGGTGCTGTAGTTTGATGCTGAATACCACAATTCTGCAAGTATGCTTTCAGAGTTGAATTACAATACTCGGTCCCATTGTCACTGCGTAGAATTTTCAATGTCTTCTGAGTTTGATTCTCTGCATAGTCTTTGAATTCTTTGATTTTATTGGGTGTCTGATTTTTATTCTTCAAAAAATACACGAACACTTTTCGGCTGAAATCGTCCACTAAAATCAAATAATATCGAGCACCACCCAAGGAGTCTACGGACATGGGTCCACACAAGTCGGTATGAACTAATTCCAAAATGTCAGATGCCCGATTTGCTCCGTGTTTAAAAGGAAGGCGAGTTTGTTTGCCTTTCAAACATATATCACAGGGTTCATTCAATGTGCTCGATTTGAATTCAACACCAGTCACTAGTCCATTATTTAGTAACTTCAAACTTTGAAAATTCATGTGTCCCATTCTTCTGTGCCACAAATCTTGGTCCAAACTCACAGTTGTGACAAAAGTCTGATGCTTTTTCTGTATGTCCAATTTATACATATTTCCGACTAAAGAGGCAGTTCCAATGAGTTGATCACACGAATTGTATAATCTACATCCCGACTCATCGAAGATAACTGAGTTGCCGTTTTTCAACATTTTACTGACTGATAACAGGTTTGTGCATAGATTTGGAACATACAGAACATCTTTTACACAAACATCAGTAACAATTCCATTGGCGACGAGGAACAGTTTTGTATTACCTATACATTCCACTGGTAAACAAGTATTATCAGCAATTTTTACTTCTGAAGTGCATGGTATTGTCGTACATTCGAGCCAGTCTTTTCTAGCAGTCATATGTGCAGATGCTCCTGAGTCGATAAACCAATCTTCGATACTTGTTTCACTGACGATGAAGGATGTATACAAAATATTTTCTGTTGGCTTCTTCTTTTGTGTGCATTGTGATGCAAAATGTCCATATTTATTGCATGAATAACACCGCACACCTTTACTTCGTGTATTCATCTTCTTGGAGTTGAATTTTCTGCTGACTAGAGCTAAGCAATCTGAAGATTCGTTCTCTTGCTTAACATCTTGTAGTAATTTTGTTTTTATGGCATCTGCTGTTATAGGAGTCCCTGAGCTTTCCAAACCCATCAACATAGGTTTGTATATTTCTGGTAAACCAGCTAATAATAGAGTACCAATCCACTCATCGTTAACGGACATTCCAACTCCAGATAACTTATGGGCAGTGGTAACTATTTTGTTCACATAACTCTCAACAGAATCACTTTCCTCTAACTTGGTAGTGATTAGAGTTCTGAGCAAACCTACTCTTCTGGTTAGACCAGAGTCTTGGAAAGCCTTTTCCAAATTATTCCAAACCTCTTTGGCAGATTTAGCTGATTGAAC
The DNA here is from genome assembly GCA_918026855.4 of Phaedon cochleariae. NCBI lineage: Eukaryota > Metazoa > Arthropoda > Insecta > Coleoptera > Chrysomelidae > Phaedon > Phaedon cochleariae. Next base: position 25,514,017 of record OU896718.1, on the reverse strand, counting down.
ATGAACGTAATTGATTGGGTCAATTAGTAAAATGATTTTGGATTTTGCTTTAACATCTTTCTTCACGTCGTTGTCTGTACCGGTGACACAATCCCACAGTTCTTCGTGTTCTAGCAGTGTCTGGGTAGCAAACTTCCAAGTATCATAATTTTCACGGCCTTTCAGCTTCTCCACAGATAAAAACGAACTACTTGAGGACATTCTGATCTCGATCTGATAGTTCACCAGAGCTTTGGGAAACTTGTAAACTATATTCTGCGTATTTCTTGATCAGGCGATATCTGGGCCCATAACCAGTTGGAAAATGAACTGTTTCCTTATGGATGATCCAGAGAAACACGATAAGATAGAAATTTTTATTTCTGAAAACACAATTGACTGTCTGTCAGTCTTATTATCAACAACTCATACGTTTCTATATAAACCAAAAGAATATCAAATACATAGGTGACTTGGTGTAATGTATGTTCTAATTCCAACATCTTTCAATGGTTCATTTCTTGACCAGGAAGACATTCCGAGAAGTCTATCCATAGGTACGCTACAGGGGGTTGTGATAACTTTTCCTCCCATATTTTCTACCCCACTGACGAAATTTTGATTATTTCCAATTTCTCGAATTGATTGTTCAATTATGTTGAAAAAATGCATTACCTTCAACTAAGCTAAAATTAACAGTTATCGAGATATTTGACCCAAAATAGAAGTTTGCATAGTAATTTTTCATCTTCCTCAGTAGTGGAAAATTACAAAAATGTTTGTTTTCTCTTTATTCGTGGAATAACTATTTCTGTTCAGCTACAGGATGAGATCTGAATAGTATCTAATCTACTCAACACCAGAAAAATATTTTTGCAATTTTCTACTACTGAAAATGATGAAATATTACTATGCAATCTTCTATTTCGGGTCGAATATCTCGAAATCTGTTTATCTCAGCTCAGCTGAAGGTGATACATTTTCTGAACAAAATTGAACAATGAATTCGAGGAATTGGAAATAATCGAAATTTAATCAGTGGCGTAGAATATATGGGAGAAAAAGTTACCACAACCCCCTGTAGGGCACCATTGGATGAAATGTCCGGAATGGCTCCCTGGTCAAAAAATGACCCATTCAAAGGTGAAACCATATACTGAATTTGAATGCATTATATTAAATTATTCTTGAGATATTGCGAAACAACTATTTTTATTTCTTAACTGCAACGCCCTGTATCTCGAGAACTGAGCACTTGAAGACCATATGTCTTTATCTCAATGATTATGAAATCACGAGGGCTATCACCTGTCAAGCGTTGTCGGTCGAATTTCGCAACACCCTGTATTATTCAGAAAAGTAGTGAAAATAAAGTGGAAATGTGTGGTATCAAATTATTCCCAAAAAATGATCTTTCACAAAAAGCAGACGAGCCATGCCCTTTCCATTTCAAAAATTCAAGTTAATTGTAAAAAATCATATTTGTGACTTTCAAATGATTATTAAAACAACTGTGAAGTCATGAGCCTCAATGTGAGCATCAATGTTATATTTTTTTCATGTTATTTGATCAAGAGTGAAGTCATTCACAAAACCTATGGCATTCTAGATTGAAAAATTTAAATTTGACACATTAACATCATAATGTTGAACTCCAATTACTAAATGTGGCCTGTGCTGGTTGGACACTAATAATGACTTTGGTCCTCCAGAACTAGTTCATGTCAGTCTTCAATGACTGACATAGTCATTGAAGACTGAGATAAATAAAAATTACATCATTTGTAAAATATTGACAACTGAGGTGTTTTTGGATTGGTACAGGGTAGAGCTCATTTCTTGTTAAACCAGAAGTAAGGCAAGGTAAAAGCATACAATTGACTAACAACAAAGAACAGCAAAATATAGACATAGACAGGCACCAAACTACCAGAGTGCTCTTTAGTGGAATTTTTTCCAGGATGTTTTGAAGGAGTATCCTATGTGATTTTTTTTTACTATTTAAAAGACAGTTCCAAAGCAGCATGATACTGGTGGTGGAACTATTTGATCTTTCTGCCAGAGCTGGCAGATGAAATTTCTGAACATACCCTATCAGTCAGTGGTGTGTTTCCACCCTTTTAAAGAAATGTGGTGCAAATTAATGAATTATCAGTTAGCTGCCACACCAAGGTTCAACAGAATGATGCATGATACTGTTCTATTGTTGTTGAATGTGGAATGTAGTGTTTAAATAGGGACTTTATGGAGGTAATGTTCTACATATTGTAATGTAGCAGTGGTGGTCATGGCCTTGTAGAAAAAATCATAATGTCAAGGGACATTGTTGAACTTGAGAAAATATGTCAACATTTCTAAACTCAAGAATTTGTTCAAAACTATGGGAGAATTTATGAGTGACCCAATGAGAGTTCAGAGTGTTGAAACTCAGCATCCACTGTCAACAACTGGGTCAACAAATAATATTGTCAAGCTCATTTTATAGAATATAAAGCCTCTAGGAGTATTATGTAGTGTCTCATAACTCAACCTGTAGGTGGTAACTATATTATTTTCATATTCCTATTTACCTGATAATCCCCATAATAAATTTGTATCAAAAGCGCCAGTGTAATGATGAATGTTAGAGTTCCAAAGGCAATATTCATGTACTTTGAGCCACTGAAGCACTCTTCATTGCAGAAGTAAGGACGTGTTGCTTTCCTCCCATTTTTCAAGGGAATATCTTCCCTGGTCTGGGAAACTAAAAACATTTTTCTGATCACTTTTTATTCCTACCTTATTAGCAGTGATCTAACAAATTTATACCTCCCAATTCCTCCCCGACAGTCATTACCACAAATTGAATAGTAGACAATTAAATGAGATTCCTTTGAATTTTTCTTATAGGTAAGATTTAAAACAAAGTAAATAAACTCTAAAAACAAATTTTATATTTTATATTTTCGTACGTGGGATAAGGGATAACTTAACGGTAAAGTTGGTATGGTCATGGCAAGTCATGGTTCCATGGGTTCCATGGTTGTCGTCACTGTTCCACTGTTGTCAGGTTGTCGTGACTGTGACATGGCTGCCATGAACACGAATTCAAAACGCCCCGAAATGAGGCATAGGCAGGCCTTTAGAACAATCACAATGGTCAAGGCTATTTAACTTATAGTAGAGTCCCTGTATATACCTTAGACAAGAGTCCGGACACAGCTATACTTCTGTCCTTTTCTGTTTTCAAAAAATGCATTGATGATTGAATAAAGGAATAAGACATATACAAGGTGATTCTAAAATAGGTGGTCAAACTTTGGGAGCATATAGAGTGGGTGAAATAGTTACGAAAACCTCCGTAACATTTTTTTCTGAAGTGACCCCCAAGAAAGATACAACCCCTCAAAGGGGGGCCTCGGAGAATGATTTTGTATTATTATCTCCAACACCTTGTATAATGAAAATCTGAAATTTTGTCCATCCACTCACTATTCAGTGCCGGTTCGAATGGAATTGAAATCACCTCAAAATTAAATACAGGGGTGTGTCAAAATAGGGAAGTAGGGTGTAAAAATAACCCCAACTTTTTTGTTCATCGCAATTTTAGTTTTTTGACATGAAATTATGAAATCTCAGGGCAATTAACATAGAAAAGGAACTCTTGTTCGCTAATGGTTATTCATTTTATCGAGATGCAACAAGAGCACCTTTTCTATGTAAATTCCCCTGAGATTTCATAATTTCATGTCAAAAAACTGAAATTGCGATGAACAAAAAAATTGGGGTTATTTTCACCCCCTACCTCCCTATTTTGACACACCCCTGTATTTAATTTTGAGGTGATTTTAACTCCATTCGAACCGACACTGAATAGTGTTGGAGTTGGAGATGATAATACAAAATCATTCTCCGAGGCCCCCCTTTGAGGGGCTGTATCTTTCTTGGGGGTCACTTCAGAAAAAATTGTTACGGAGGTTTTCGTAACTATTTCACCCACTCTATATGCCCCAAAAGTTTGACCACCTATTTTAGAATCACCTTGTATAACGAGCTCTGTCTTTCCAATTCCCCTAGTATCAATGAATGTCAGAAACAATTTTGAGGGTTAGATTATTTGTCAAACCGTTCATAGCCGTAGGTAGAAGTGAGAAATAGGGCTATGAATAACTATTAGATTTTCAAATAATGAACAACAGGGTGTGCAAATTTCGAATCGATAATTTTCGTAATCAATTCCTGAGATGGCTATTGCAAATTTTCGTCATCAGATATTTCTTTCCTTCATTAGATATAAAAAAGATAATTTAAGTGTTCTACGTGGTATCACATATAGCCAAGAAAATATAGTTGTTTTCTGTTGGGATATAAAAAAATAGAAGATATATAATTGTTTCAATATAATTTTAATTGTGTCGGTTTCCCACCTCTTCCTGCAGTCTACATTCACCAATAAATTCTTCAATTTGATCTGAATTAAAAACACCTTGGACTGATGACATAGCACTCGCATAGCACATTGCAATTTCCCTAAATCTTCTAGTTTTGATTTCAAACTTTCAATTTCTCTCCGCATCATCTCATTTTCTTTCTCTGCGATCGTATTATTCAGCAATTCCCAATACGATGACGACGGAACTCTTTTTTTGAAGAGATTGACGGCACAGCAGACTCTTTCAATTTGAAATCCATCAGCTTGAAAGAATCTCTATCAAAATGGGCCTAAAATTCATATTTTTTGTACTGTTTTTACAAGTAAATTCGATTGTTTACCTCACATATTGCGGATTTCTTGAAATTAATTTTCCATTCTGGACATTTCATTGCATTCTTCCATGACATTATCTTTAAAGGATCATTCGGAAAATTGAATAACTCGAATTCCTTTTCTAATGAATTATCGCAATAATGTACGCAGCAGGACATTGAAATAATTTAAAATGCAAAATTTTGGCGGCCATAAAATTTCAAAGTGACAGTGACAGAAATTCGAAATAATTGAAAAAAGCGGGCGGGACATGGGCGGGACGACTATGGTGTTTCGTCACATTGTCAGGTGGGCAAACCAAATGAAACAAAATATTAAAAACCCCAACGGCTGTCAGTTTTGTGTCAAGTATATACAGGAACTCTAACTTATAGAAGTTAATAGACCTTGCACAACGGTGATACAAGATGCGGCTGCGGCGCAAGCTGCGGCGTGCGTGATACGGCAATGTCAAAATCTGTCATCTGTTGGTTGACGGACGAAACAACGAATGAACTGCTGACTGGAAAACTGTTGCAAACGAAACTTCAGATCACACACTGCACAGTACCACAGATTAGCAAACCTGTGACAGTACAGCAGGTTCTTCTTTTGATACTTTCAGTCATTGCTTTCAGAAGTCAGAAGTCAGAACCAAAGAGGTCAGAACTGTCCAGAAGTCAGAAGTTCAAATCAATCAAATCCCAGAACACCCCAGAACGAATAACCAAAAACCAAAACGTCTGTGCCACAGGAAACTTGAAAACATACATGCCGAACATGCGATTGCGAGAAACTCGTGGTGATATTTTTATTTAGCTTATTAAACTCAATTTTTCCTCTGATGAATTATAAGATAAGTTTGATAGTATTCGAGAGAAGATGGGCACACAGAAAGATATAATGTGGAGTTTCCAGAAAACTCCTTTAACCTGTGAAGAGGCACTGTTGAAACCAATTTTCCTGATACTGAATGACTCTTCCAGGGAAAACGAGACGAGAAAACATATAAAGAATATTGTGAGTATTTCGTAGGATGATTTTCTTCATTCAAAAATGAACATTTTTTGCAGGTGGATATATATAAATCAAATATTCATAAAAAAGCAGAGATTGTGGAGGCAAAAAACTTGCTATTGAATTTTTTCAGTAGGTTCAGTAGCAAAAAGAACTTGAAAAAGTATATCCAAGACATTATTGGGAAGATGGAATTATCAACATCAATTATTAAATCAACAACAGAAGAAATTTTAGAGGATATCAATAGTAACCAAATTTGTAATATCAGACAATGCACCGATCTCCTCAATTTTGTGTATCATATGCAGAACTCAACTTTCTTTGAATATGAAGTCACCATTGAGTCTTTGTTTCCATTATACTTTATTCTCTTTGAAGGATTCATTCATCAAGCAGGGTATGTCTTGAGTAATTTTTTCAATTCAATTCAATTTCAATTTTCATTGAATGACTACTTTTTTTTTCAGGTATGATTTTGAAAAACTATCTTTGCCATCAGAAGAATTGTTTGCTCTACTGAATGTTGTTTTGAAACAGATTTTATCAGTTTATGTGAAGAACATTCCCTACCTGAAAGTTGTGGCAGAAACATATAGTGCCAGACTCATAAACTTGGCTCATTCTGCTGTGATTCATAATAAAATTGGATTTGATATAAAAACAAAGGCTGGATTAATTATCACACATTCCTTTAATATTGTTCCAAACAAGTTTCGTAAAAAATTAGTGAGTGTCAATAATTGCATAATCCAAAGTTATAAGTAGCTAATCAAAATTTTTACTTTCAGAAATTCAAGGATTGCCCTCCTTTGGATCTTGTGAAAGATTATAATGAAAATGATTATTTCACTTTCAATAACCAGAAATTAGATGTGTTGAGGAATATTGATAATTTGGTAATTATATATGCCTCAGTACTCAGTGTATATTCTAAAGAGAAGCTGTTTGGGGTGAAAATGAATGGAGAAACTCTCATATGTTTGCTGTATCATAATATCATGGAATGTGCTAAAAGGTATGAGGAGTATGTGCAACAAAATAATGTTTATCTACTACACACTGTTTTACCACTAACCAAACTGATTTTTTGAAGCCTCCACATGTATTTTGCTAACCATGTTAGCATCTCCTAAACCGTCCTAAACGGTCTATCCTAGTGTGTGGTATATGTCAACATAACCATGGAAGACACTAACCACCAAGTTAATGTTGGTCATGGTTGAGTTCACATGTTAACTTTGGTCTTATGGGTATCACTGAACTATACAGAAGGCTAAATGGGATAGGTCCATTATCCTTATTCATTACTCTAATACTGTTCTTAAATGTCTCTAAGCTTCCATATGCATCTAATTTCCTAAAATTATCAACTTGCTTAATTGTGATTGTGATCTAACATGTGTTCAGCTACACAAGATTTATCTAACCTAGCATATTTCAAATGTGCTAAGTGTTCTTTGAACCTTGTTTTTATGGGACGCCTGGTTTGGCTTATGTATGTTTTATCACAATCATTACAACTAATTTCAAATCCATAGTCTCTGAGAACCTTATCAAGTCCTCTCATGTTCTTGGGATTGAATTGTTTTTATCTTGTTTTTAGCTTGAAAAGTCATAGAATTACGTGGTGTGAACTTCAAGATAATTGAACTAGTCTATGTACTAGGAAATTTGAAGTTGCCATTTCGTCTTGAAAATGGTGATTGGAGTCATTAGTTATGTATCTAAGTGTGTTGCTGAAAAAAAACTTTGTATTGAAAAATATTTTGGATCATGCAGATGTTTGTGAGATTGACCAATTCTTTGATATTATCCGGATCTAGGTTGTTATATTTAAGTAATTCCCTTGAATATTCCAAAGTTGTTGGTATGGGTACACTTGGAAAAAGTGATGAAACATCAAATTATATTAGGATTTTGCCTTTTGTCAGATTCAAACCTTTGACTTTTTGATGAATTGCAGTGAATTTGATACAGAATGATTGTTGTAAGGATTATTTATCTGAAAACTTCAACCAACCACTTTGAAATATTGTAGGTGTGAGGAACAATTGTGGATACAATTGGTCTCATGTTCTTACTGGGTTTGAATATTTTTGTTAAACAATATAATCTTGGTACACTTGGGTTAGATATTTGTAATTTATATTTGTTATATGATGTAATCAGGTTTGGGCAATTATTCAAAGTTGATTTGACATGACTGACCATGTTTGGTAATGGATTTCTCCTTTAATATTCCTGTTTATCCAAAATAACAACCTTATAACCTTTGGATGCACTTGAAAAGTCAGGAGTATACGAAATTAGTTGTAATGATTGTGATAAAACATGCATAGGCCAAACCAGGCGTACCATAAAACAAGGTTCAAAGAACACTTAGCACATTTGAAATATGGTAGGTTAGATAAATCGAGTGTAGCCGAACACACAAATAAGTTTGAAAGTTGAAAATGTTGGGAAATTAGATGCATATGAAAGCTTAGAGATATTTAAGAATAGTAATAGAGCAATGAATAAGGATAATGGACCTATCGCATTTTGCCGTCTGTATAGTTTAGTGATATAAGACCAAGGTTAACATGTCAACTTAACCATGACAAACATTAACTTGGCAGTTAGTGTCTTTCATGGTTGGGTGGACATATACCTAGTATGCTCGCTAGTATGTGAGTAGCACACTAGGATAGAACATTTAGTTTTAATCCTGAAGATGCTAACATTGATAGCAAAACATGTGACTAGGCATAAAAAAATCGGTTTGGTTAGTGGTAAAACAGTGTGTAGTGTATTATCCTGACAAAGGTTCCAGTCTTTGATATAATTTTTATCTACTTCCCAAATGAAAGGAAAATATAACCTCCCATAGGAGGGAAAATATAATTATTATCTCTATCATTATTTATTGGTGTAGATATACCCCTGAGAGCTGTGTAATCCAAGTAATCAGTTTCTTCATGACTATTATGAATAAGAATTCTAATTAATTTTAACCTGACCCTCGTTTTGACCCCTTCATATACCAGTGTGAAGCCAGCAAGATGGCCTATGCCAACAAGACAGGAGATCCAGTAAACCTGTAAAGCAGGCAATGTAGTAATGATTTGCATATTACATGCTACAGGTGTTTTCTTCAATAAGGATGCCTGGCAGTACTGGCAGTAGTAGAATGACTCTACGAGTCGGGTTTCATTTTACTATAATTCTTTTGGTATCATAAATTATCCACCCTGGTATATATGGCTACGCTGATCCATGTAAACCACTATTTGAATCCCTAAAAATCATTATGCTACCATATACACTCACTGGCAAAATGATCGATCCACTCAAAATATAGATAAAACTTGATCAACGATAACTTCGTTAATTCATGTCTGATTCTTTCAATTTTTTTTATTCCGTAGGTAAATTCATAAAGAATCACACACAATGTTGAGATTTTAAGAAATGAGGCATATCTTCAAATTATACAGAGTGACAAAAAAGTGCATTTTCACTTCAATTTTAAAACAATCTCTGGAGTGGTTATGCTGGTACATCCTGTAATTTTTCATTTAATCATCGAGCTACGTTTATTACGTACGTTTTCTTTTTTACGTTTTTTATTTGTTACGATAACTGCTTTTTTATGAAAGTTACAAGGGTTTCAAAAAACGTTACATTTACACATTTTGGTGATAATAAACATTTCAAATTAAGCAATGATGAACATAACCGACGAAACGAATGAAACCTGAAAATCATTTGAAAAATGCTAATGAACTCAGTAATAACTGCTGCCATGCTTCAATTAACACTTCACTGAGTTGCTGTAAATTTGCAGGAGCTGGTAAACGAGATCGTACTTTTCTCCCGAGAGCATCCCAAACATGTTCAATTGGGTTTAAGTCGGGGCTTCGAGGAGGCCAATGCATTACTGGGAGTTCAACATCGGCTAAATACTCATTCACAATCCTTGCAACATGCGCTCGGGCATTGTCATGCATAAGCATGAAATCGTCTCCGATGAACGGCGTAAATGGTTCTAAAACGTCTCTTATATACCTATCAGCTGTCATGGATCCCCTTTCCACTATGACTAAGTCCGTCTTAGCTTCAAAACTCCCGCCACCCCACACCATTATCGAACCGCCTCCGTAACTCACTCTTGGCGAAAAATGGTTTTGGAGAAAACATTCTCCAGTTCTTCTGTAAATTCTTTCACGTCCATCCGGTGATCTGAGACAAAACATTGACTCGTCGGTGAATAGGATATTGCTCCATTGTTCATTACCCCAATATTCGTGTTCCCTAGCATATCTGAGGCGATTAACTCGATGATTCCTCAATAACTCTGGACCAGTTGCAGGTCTTCTTGCTCGGAGTCCAATATCGAAAAGCCTTCTTCTTATTGTTCTATCGCTGACTTGAACTTGCCTCACCTCCTCTAATTCGTTTTTCAATTGGACAGAAGTAAGTCTTCTGTCCCTCAAAACTTTGAGCGTTATGAAGCGGTTATCTCGATCATTCGTAGATTTTTTCCGATCACTATTACCTCTTCTTGTGAATACACCAAATTCACGAAACCGTTTCACAGCCCTTTGCACCCTGGATCTTGAAACTCCCAAAGCTCTGGCCACATAATTTTGTGATCTACCATCCTGCACCAAAGCAATAGCTCTCGCAGAGTCGGTTGCAGAAAGATCCATATCTCATTCAACCATTCGATGATTAACACAAGCATACAAATTGTCAACTGACAGGTCTGTCACAGCCAGCTATGCAAAAAATGTCTTGGGGAACCTTGTTATTACCATAGAAAAAAATATTGAAATGTAACGTTCTTCTGAAACCCTTGTAACCAATGAACTCAATATAAACAACCTTGTAACTTCCACACAAATACAGTTATCCTAACAAATAAAAAAAGAAAATGTTCGTAATAAACGTAGCTTGATGATTGACTGAAAAATTACAGGATGTACCAGCTTTGAATTGAAGTAAAAATGCACTTTTTTTGTCACTCTGTATAATTTGAAGATATGCCTCATTTCTTAAAATCTCAACATGGTTTGATTCTTTATGAATTTACCTACGGAATGAAAAAAAAATTGGAACGAATCCGACATGAATTAACGAAGTTATCGTTGATCATATTTTATCAATATTTTGAGTGGATCGATTATTTTGCCGGTGAGTGTATTTACATATACCAACTTTTGTTGGATATTCACAAAAATTAAGATTACGGAAAAAATTCTGATTTTTACGATTATCCCACCAGGAGCTGTCAATTCATCAGGCCAATCGAATTCAGACTGCATAAATCTAGCAAAAATTCTCTGGATGTGAATCTCTACAATGCATCAATGCACCCCTATATGTGTAAAAAATCTCAATCCATACAACTTTAAAAAACATTTGATAGATTTCTCAATTTCTAATGCCCTCTATTCCATATAGAAGAATGTATGGCTGCCGTGAGGTCTTGTGTTTTTTTTATTAAGTAGGGAATTTACATATATGTATATTTTTTCAATATGTCTGTAATAATAATAAATGTTCTTTATTGGTTAAAACCAAATGGCCATCGACCGAGGTCCTTTAGCCAGTATGTCTGTATTTGTGCAACTTTTTCAATACATTTTTGATACTTGAGGTTTTATCTGTGCCTCATTTTTCGAAAATTTGACTTCTTATTTGTATCACCTCTGTACACCTAAAAGATCAATAAATTATCTATCTATAGGTGGTTTTGGAAACTTACTCTGGGTTGTTAACTCGATCCAGAGAGGTCACGTAACAACAAACTCGGATCACCTACTCGTGTTCAACGTTTACGAACGTGGCAGGGTTACGAACACTTTTTTCTGTGGTTTCGTAATAATCCAGTGAATAGAGGAGGTTCACCTTACAAACGGTCTGGTAGTTCTGAATTTTTGATATGTTATCTAGGATGGTTATGGAGTGTTTAAAATGCAAAATGCACAATTCCCCCTCCGCGTCCACTGCCATATTGAAAAAACCGAAAAAAATAGTAACTTCCTCCAGATTTTCGCTTATATTATCGTTATCGTGCATTTTAGCTACAAAAGAGTCCCATTAAGAATTGTAGAGGATTGAGTTTCCTATAATTCACGTTTTGAGTTTTGATCCTAGGACTGATAGTTAAGGAGATATGCACCTTTAAAAAAAAATGTAAAAAATCGCATTTTCCGGAAATTTGTTAAACTTCTCACTTTAGAACGCTGTAGTTCACTTATGGCCTATTCTCGGGAAATAAGTATCGGAAGAAGATTTGTAGGGAATTTAATTACCTACAGAAATGCATGTACAATTTTTCAAAGTTAAAACAACGGCATATTGTTTTTTTGGCTATTGTGACTCCACATTGTATCTAAAAATATTCACTAACCATTTTACAGTTTAAGCTTGAATTTGGAATTTATACTAATCCTACTTTGAATTTTTACATGACACGATGCTTAAGATGCAGGTACTATTTCAATTGATTACCTACCTACCCATTCACTCAATGACCTGGTGGTATGTCCTCAGTAAGTGGAAATGTGCGGAGTCAGTGGTCGGAGGTAGTTTAGCCAGATTGAGTTTGAGGGTACTTGTTTTCAATCTGCTATAACTAAGGGAGCTCAACGATTGTTCTTTACTGCCACCATATAGGGGTACCAAGATTCTCTTCCCTGCTACTGAAATTTCTTGGAGACTGGCAGCAGGGTCCTCGAACCCCTCCGCTTGATGGGTCTGTCCTAAAAAGTTGGCAGAATTTATTATTTCCGAACCCAGAAATGTTAGATGTGGTGTCGCAGCCCGATATTGTGTGCAGGAGGAAAATACAGACTTTGAAGTTGTACTTGAAGGAGAAGGTGTAGTAGATTGCGTCTGGATATTTCCCTCTCGCTGGTTTTTCGAGGTAGACATTGTTCACCGCAGGTGTTGTGCCAGTCAGTAGGACGAGTAGGTCAATGTCTTCTCCGACAATGATGACGGCGTCGTACGTGGGGGACAGACATTCAGCTGTGGCAACTATCAACCTGTCAGCATCTTCGGAAGCTTGGTCTGTGACTGTATTTGACGCTTGTATTTCATTGCAGAGCAATACTTCACAAATCGGTCCTTGTTCCCCTCATTGGCCAGGAATTTATCCTGAGGTACGGTGTTGACAGTGGTTTTGTCAAACACCACGTTTGATGATGAGTTTGCCTGGTACCTTTTTGCTCGTTCAGCAATCTTGGTCCCTTGCTGAGAAGGATCTGTAGTGTAGCCATCAAAAATCACCATCACATTGGTGCCATAGTGTCGCTGAACGTACTTGACAAAATTCCGGAACATGCGTTTTTTTTTATTTTATAAAAAAAATCATATCTCCGTAACTATCAGTTCTAGAAACAAAATTCGAAACGAGAATTATAGAGAATTTAATCCTCTACAAAATTGAATGGAGCTCATTTGTAGCTTAAATGCACCAAAACGATATACGCGAAAATCTGGAGGAAGTGCCGATTTCTTTGGGTTTTTTCAATATGGCGGAGGACGCGGAGGGGAGGAAATTGTGCATTTTGCATTTTGAACACTCAATAACCATCCTAGATAACATATCAAAAATTCAGAACTACCGGACCGTTTGTAAGGTGAACCCCCTCTATGTGTCTCTATTCAATGGATTATAAAGATTGACGAAAATGTTCACATTATATTCAAGTACTTTTTTGATATGGTTACAAATATTTATATTTACCTGGAGATTTTCATTAATATGAATAATATGTAAACATAACTTTTTTCCTCCTGAACAGGTGAGTTTTTTAGACCTATCGTTGTTGAGGGGTTTGTCTGACATTGTTCTTTTTTCTCTCACTTTAGTACTATGTAACAATAATGCTGATGATGAAGCTTTAAAGCTTCGAAACATGTCCCTGTAAGATTGCTTACAATAAAGTATAGCTTTGGTGGAGTCGACTGTAAGAATTTTGTCCTGTCTTATACAGGGTGTTTCATTGGGAAAGGTAAATAATTCAACTGTGGATAGGGGTCACTGAGGTGATTTCAAAAAACCCATGGTTGATGGGTCTTCGACTTCTTATAACCATATACAGGATGTTTCATCAATTTTGTCCATATCTTCATTGTCTCATAACTTTCCAACCAACCTGTATATGTTGAAAAGGAATATTCTCAGATAAATTATGAACATACAAAAATGGATATATATTTATATAAAGCAATACATTGAGAATTCGCATTCTCTATGTGATGAGAATATTTACTCTTTTTCAAAAGCAACCTGTATATATTTATAAAAATTGGTACACTTGCTCAATCTACCCTGTGGAATTGATTGAGGCAACAACAAAAGATAAAATCCAGGTCCGGCTTCACTTAAAACTCACAAATTCTTTCTGCCATAAAACAACAACCTATACATTCGAATTTCTCATTTTTTTTTGCCATATCTGAAAAGAACATCAAAATTTCTCTTCAACGATGTGCTTTTTATTCGTGCACAGACGATTTTAACTATTCATATTATGTGCTCAAAATATTATTTTTGCTCATTTTGGGGTACAAAATTGGAATCAGACGAGATTTATTAATTTTATTACTTCCTATTCAGTATACCTGAGTATTACATTTAGGAGTATAACATATCGTTCTTTGTTCCAGACCTAGTTGCAGGTCATCAAAACTATACAGGGCTTTTCACGATAAGCGTTAATTAGATGTTTATGGCAAACCAAGCAACGGATAAATCTGGAATTTCGATGGTATGTATAAATTAACATGATCTACACGTCTGAAATATTTGAAACAATCCGGCGTTGCCGCTTCTACTCGAAAGCAGCAGTAACTTTTATTTTTCAAATGGGACACCCTGGATGCTTCCTGAAGAGCTGATTTAATCGATTCACAAAGTTCGGGGTCTAGTGGGACTAATAACTGAGATATTTAGAGTGAGAAAAATTGAGATGTTTCAACTTTAGAATTATTTTGCGAAAATATTTATTATTGATCAAAACTGCTTTTATGTCCCTATCTCAACTTTGTATCTATTTACATTTAATCGAAACAAATACATGATGGTTCATAATACAGATTTCTGCACCACCCTGTATCTGTTTCAATTGAATATCGAATGGGAAGTTGAGATAGGGAGATTGAAGCCGTTTTGACCATGCAATAATAAATAGTTTCAACACAAAACGTTTCTAGAGTTGAAACATCTCGATTTTCCACATCCTATATCTCAGTTATCAGTCCCGCTAGACCTTGAATGTTTTGAATCGATGAACTCTGCTGTTCAGCAAGAATCCAAGAATGTAGTGAAATACAGGGTGGCCTATTTGAAAAATCGAAGTTGCTGCTACTTTCTAGTAGAAGCGGCAAGGCCGGATCGTTTGGAATATTTCAGTAGTGTAGATTATGTTAATTTATACATACCATCGAAATTTCAGATTTATCCGTTGCCTGGTTTGCCGAAAACGTCAAATTAACGCTCATCGTAAAAAGCCCTGTATAGTTTTGATGACGGACCTGCAACTAAGTCTGGAACAAAGAACGAAATGCGCAAAAATAATATTTTGAGCACATAATATGGATAGTTAAAATCGTCTGTGCATGAATAAAAAGCACATCGTTGAATAGAAATTCTGATGTTCTTTTCAGATATGGCAAAAAAAAATTAGAAATTCGAATGTATAGGGTGTTGTTTTCTTTCAGAAAGAATTTGTGAATTTTAAGTGAAGCCGGACCTGGATTTTATCTTTTGTTGTTGCCTCAATCAATTCCACAGGGTAGATTGAGCAAGTGTACCAATTTTTAAAAATATATACGGGTTGATTGGAAAGTTATGAGACAATGAAGATATGGACAAAATTGATGAAACATCCTGTATCTCGGTTATAAGAAGTCGAAGACCCATTAAACATGGGTTTTTTCAAATCACCCCAGTGACCCCTATCCACAGTTGAATTATTTACCTTTCCCAATGAAACACCCTGTATAACAAGGTATATAAGATGAAAGCGAAAACGATAAAGAAAATTCACATAGAAACGTACCTAGGACGGTAGTCCGTGTTTAAATAAAATTAATTTGTATTTTTAGCCAAACCAGTATTCCTCACATAATTGTGGAAATCAGTAGGACACTAGCAATGGTTAGTGCACAACTGAAACATGTTCCAAGGGAATTGATTAAATCATTATTCATGGAAGGAATATCCTATGTTTGGAACCACATAGAACATTTCGTTGATACTGTTCGTAATTATGTTAGACTCTTTTTTGATGAATTGG
Organism: Phaedon cochleariae; assembly: GCA_918026855.4. NCBI lineage: Eukaryota > Metazoa > Arthropoda > Insecta > Coleoptera > Chrysomelidae > Phaedon > Phaedon cochleariae. Next base: position 25,497,997 of record OU896718.1, on the reverse strand, counting down.
TGGCACTAGCAGCTCACCATAAGAACGAAGGTATAATAATTTCTACTACTTCTCGAATAACATTGAAAATGTGATATTATTTTCGTGTTCCAGGTTACACAGACTTGGTGGACGCACTCTTAATTAATGTGAAGCAATTAGAAAACAATCAACCTACTAGGTACTTAGCATTAGAAATTATGGCTGTACATTTAAGAAGTCAATACCTTCTTGAAAACTTCTCAAATTTACCAGATGACTTGTTAAATTCAATATCAGAACCTACCATCTCTGATCAGGTACTATGAGATAAAAAAATATCAAATTGAAATTGACTGCTCATATATCATTTTTTAAGGTTTGTAAAACATACACAGTAATTATGGAAAATAATTTTGCTGAAAGTGATAGAGCTGAATGGATCAACAAATGGGTTTCTCCAGTTACATCACTTCTTAAAATATGCTCTCACTGTACACCACTTGGCCAAAAAATCATAACAAGTGCTTTTCAATTACACCCTCCTGTTTTGCGTGATATGTAAGTATGTACTTCTTTGAGTAGTTGTGTAGGAAATGTTATTTTTTTAGAAAGTTTTTGTGATATGATATTATTGTGATTTGTTCATGATTATTTAACCCATATATCCTAGATTAAATGTGTCTCCTGTCTGAGCTACAGGGTGTTTCATTTGAAAATTCATATGATTTTTTTTTCAATACCGATCAAACTACATTTGCTTAATGAATGCAATCCAATAACCCAAAACACCTACATCAAAATAATTGTGAAGGTTCATGTTTAACTTGAGATATCTTGAAAAATAATTTCTCTATCACTATGAAGGAGGAGTTCGAGATTTACGTAGAAGGTGTAGAAGGATTTGATCATTGTGATGGAATTGAAATTCATTCCGCCAGTGGCGTAGAATTTGGTAAGAATCCACCATTCTCAGCCCAGAAACGTTGATTTAACATAATTTAGCAGGGGGTATAGTATCTACACTTACATTTGATAATAATGTGTCAAACAGTTTCACAAACGAATTTTGGAATTCCAAATAAAACACCCTGTAACTTAGGGATGAGCAGGTGCGTCTTTAGACGTAATCTCACGGTGGGACCAGTCACGATAATAATATACAGTACCTGTTTATTCTACTTATATAAAACATAGCAATGAAAGGGAAGAAAACATCACACAATACAAGTTGTAGGGAAAGCAATTATTCTAAATATATTATGGATATAAAGATAGTCGTCCTACACTCTCTGTGTTAGGTTTAGGGCCAGCTACAATTTGAAATCCCTTTCAATATGAATATAGTAATAGTGTCATCATAGTAATCATTAGATCATTGGGCTATTTATCAAAAAATATTCCTGTCAGCTCAGACGAGAAAATTGAAGTTTCTGAATGTTATGACCTATGCAAGAATTTTGTCGCCGGTGGAACACAATTATTCGTTAAATAATATCATTATCGATCGGGTAAATGAATGTAAGGATCTGGGAGTAATCTTCGACAAGAAATTGACATTTGCACCACATATAGAAAATATTACATCAAAGTCTGCTCGGCTCTTAGGCTTCGTTATTCGCAACAGCAAAGAATTTTCTTGTATTGAAACAATGAAAGCTGTTTATTTTTCTTTAGTACGTTCTAAGCTTGAATACTGCAGCTCTGTTTGGAATCCATACCAGAAAAAATATATCGACTCAATAGAGAAAATTCAGCATAAGTTTCTGAAGTTCCTATATTTTAAAAAACATGGAACATACCCAGTACTTCATTATGATCACCAGCTACTATCAGACGAATTCAAGCTGACAACTTTGAGGAAGCGTAGAGATATCTACGACCTTACATTCCTTTACAAAATCGTCCACAATCTCATTGACTCATCAGAATTACTATCATTGATTAATTTCTATGTACCGCGAATTACTTTGAGATCGAACATAACTTTTCATATAGATGTACCAAATTCCTTCCATCATTTTCATAGTCCTTTGTTTAATATACAGGGTTGGGCAAAAGTGTGGAACCAGGTGAATATCTCGGTAACCGTTTGTTAGATTTTTTTAAATATATGTACAGGGTGATTTCAAAACGTGGTGGATTTGAAAATGTTATCGACGATGTTGCCACTTTTTCGGTTATTTCGGAATTGTTATCAACTTCCTTATTTTAAATAGAACACCCTGTATTTTATTGAATTCACAGATTCTCCCTGAAAAGCTGATTTCGTCGATTCATCACACTTGGGGTCTAGGAAGAATGATTAATGAGAAATAGGGTATATAAATAATAAATACTCCGTATCTTTTTTCTATTCTTCGGCCGATTGAAACATTTATTGGACCATTCCCATTTCAGGGGCAATTGGCTTCCACTTTCTTATTTTACAACTTTAGCATGCTCGAATACCCTTCCTAACAGCTGCTCGTATATGCAAAATCCAATATTTCATACGAAGGTTGTTCACGACTGTTTCTACACCGACAGCTTTAACGTGGTAATGATCTATCAAAAGTTGAGAATTTCGAATCATAATCAATGTCGATATCGGGCAGCCTTCCTCCAATACGTAATATGCCATCACTGTCCAAAAATATTGACAGTTTAAGGAGTCGAATTGCTCTCGAAATTTCTTTTTTCTCGTGCAGATCTTGAATTTCCAGTTTGAATGATTCCCACACTGCGATTTGATAATCCATAATTTGGATGTTTTCTCAATTTCTTCTACTTCCAGTGTGAGAGTATGTGATTTGGCAAGCAAAACTGTTTTACAGCGAAAATTATCCATGCAGTTGACCTAACCAACCTCGTCCGTTTGAAAAATTTCAGGTTAAACCGTCTTGAACTCGATGTCATTGTGAAGTAACACTGTCTTCTTTTCTATTCCAATTTGCTAACCCAACGTAGAGCTAACCCAATGTAGACTTTACCTAACCTAACCCAACGTTAGGCTAACCCAACGTAGAGCTACCTCAACGTAGACCTTACCTAACCTGACCCAACGTAGAGATTATCCAACATTCACCTCACCTTACCTCACCTAACCCAACGAAGAGATGACCCAACGTAGACCTTACCTAACCAAACGTTAAGGTATCCCAACGTAGACCTGACCATACCTTACCCAACGTAGAGCTAAACCAAACGTAGAGCTAACCCGACGTAGACCTAACCTAATCTAACCCGACGTGAAGCTAACCCAACGTAGAGCTAATCCAACGTAGAGCTAACCCAACGTAGATCTTACCTAACTGGAATTGTTGTTTTATATTCATTAAAAAACATATGAAAAGTGGAACAATAAACATTCTTCATCAGATATTTTCACAAAGGAAACGCCCTCGTGAAAATATCTGCGACCATTTCAGTAGTTCCAATGTATCGCAGATCGATGTCTACACTTGTAACAATGTCTCCTACAAAGTGATGTTTTGTTTTAACACTATGCAGATTCGATTGTGCTAAACAAATAGCACTCTGATTATCACTAAGACTAATCGTTCTACTGAGATAGTTCTTTGTCTAAGCCCCTCAACGAAAGTTCGTCTTGAATTGCAACGTATTCAGCCTCTGAAGTGGATAAGGCAACTACTGACTGCTTCCTTGAACTCCATAAAATCTCTCCACCTTCGAACAGGAATACGAAACCAGATACTGACTTTCTTTTATCCGAATCAGAAGCATAATCCGCATCACAGTAACCGTTTAGTGAGCAATTTGTATCTTTAGTTCCGGTGAAACATATTTTTCTGGTGATTATTCCCTTCAAGTACCTCAAAATTCGTTTTGCTGCTGTCCAATGAGTTTTTTTCTGTATTACAATTGTATCAACCGAGAAAATTTACAGCATAAATGATGTGTGGTCTAGATACTTGCGCACAATTTAACAAGCTACCAGTCAATTCTTGGTAGGGTATCTCCATCATTTCCTCCTTTTCTTCCTTTGTTTTGGGGCACATTTCTTTACTCAGTTTCTGATTCGAGTCCATCGGAGTTGAACATACACTACAATTGGCCATATTAAATATTTCTAACATATTCTCGATGTACTGTTGTTGATCGATATAGATTTGATTATCTTTTCTGGTTATTCTCAATCCCAGGAACAAATTGGCTTGACCTAAATCTTTCATGTGAAAACTTTCCATCAACTTTTTGTTGATTTCTTCTTTCAATTCTCGTCAACATATACTGCCAAAATCATGATTTTCTCATCTGAAATTTGGTGATAAAGGCATGGGCCGTAATGAGATTGAGTGAATCCTACTTTGTTTATAGCGTTGTCTAATGTCATATTCCACATTCGGGATTACTGTATCAGTCCAAAAATTGAGTTCCCCAACCATAAAACTTTCTTCCCATTCCTGAAATCTTCTGGCTGATTGATATAAATCTCTTCATCCAGCTCACTTTGAAGAAATGCACTTATCGCATCCATTTGGTCGATGTTCAGATTAAGCTTGATAGCTAAGGCTATAAGAAATCTCACAGATTCGTATCTGACTACGGGAGCAAACACTCCATCGTGATCAATGCCTCTTATTTGCTTGAACCCTTATGTCACCATTGGCATCCAATTTCGTTTTGAATACCCACTTTGTATCTAAAGTATTCTTCCCTGGTAGTAAATCAGCTTCTTCCCACGTGTGATTCTTCAAAAGTGATCCATATTCCTCCTCTATTGCCTTCTTCCACAATGCTTCTTTTCCCTTGATGGCTTCCTCAAAGTACTTGGGATCGTCTTTATTACTTTCTATTTCTTGTGCAACATACAATTTATAGTCATTGAATCTGTCAGGCATTTTCTTTTCTCTGACAGCACTTTGACGAGAATTGTCAGTGTCGGTATGTCATGAATTGCCAGTGTCGGTGTGACAATTGATGTCAAGTTTCTTCTTTTTTCACAGCTGTCCATAATTCTTCGTGTTCCAGATAAGTTTGTACTGCAAACTTCCAAGTATCAAAATTTGCTCTTCCTTTCAGCAACTTTTTTTTTGACAACACTGATGCAAACAACGGTATCAATATCTTGAAAACGAAATGAAACTTCTTAAAGTTGATCTGGGCCCATAACCAGATGAAAGAACACTCGAAAATGGAATTGATTTTTTATTGTTTCATTAAAAAACAGATGACAATATAAACCTATTATTATGTAACGATACTAAATAGTTGATGTTTTATAAAGTTTGATATCATTCAATTAACAACAAACACAAAATCCCCAATATCTTGAACTTGATCTGTTCATCTAGAAACAGATAATTTCCAAAAGAAAATAAAGGAAAGACTTCAGAAAGAAAAGGTAAAATATAATGATAGAATTTCTGCTAGAATGCTGAGAGCCGCCATCAAAAAATGACAAAATTGTTAATTATTCTCACTATTTGAAAATGTATGTATAAAATATTTATAATGATTTTGTGTATGATTCTATATTTTTTTCGATTGATACACTCTGGTGGATCTATGAAGCATTATGCGTATAACAAGTTCAGAAAAACGAAAATTTTGTTAGCCAGTTAAGGAGTAGTTTTTCTTACCTATGAAACAGAATTTTGTACTCTTTTTCAACAACAATTTGATGCTTTAGTTCATCATTCGGTGTTCCAGTCGAAATCTATTATCTTTTTCAAAATATCATGTCTATTTTTCGGAAACTCTAACCCTAACATATTGATATCTGTAATCTGTTCAAATAATATAATAGGTCGGTTCATTTGTGTTGCTGAACTTGCTGAGGTTGACTTTTTTCTTCTTTTTTTATGTCTCTTCATCGCAAGATGTAAACAGAGAAAGTCATAAAAACAAAACAAGTTTAGCAAGTTGAGTGAATCGAAAACGCCTAACTTATTCCAAGGTTGGCTATTCTGTTTTGCCTTCATGTGACGTCATCAGAAAGGAATTTCAGGAATTCAAGATAGTGGTTATGCCATAACCCTGTCCCTATAGATATACAATAACCCTGGATTTGAAAAACTCAATTATCGATCCAAATGTCAAATGTTCAACATAAAAAATAACTGAATATTGCCCTGTCCAATGATTTCTTTGTCACCAGATATGAATAACGGGTTGGCCTCCTTTCCATAAACACCCAGTATATAAAACTGCATGAAATTATCAATAATTTCATACTTCCCATATACAATTGTAATAATTTATTATACACACTGTATTCATAAAGTACCTTCCCTGATTAACTTTTGAACGGTTGTGGATACTCTGTTCGGCACCATTTTGCAAGATTTCATTTGAATGAGGGGTCGAGTAATACCTCATTTGAAATGTCTCTAAATTCTCTATGCGATACCAGAATTTCAGAAAGAAATATTCATCCAGAACAAAATGGCGGATGTTAATGTTAATGTAAATGGCTATCATCAACTAGCACTCTTCAACTATCTATTGCTTCTATTGGCATCTAGAAATGTTCTCTATCTGGAAAAATGTCGGCAGGGAGACATCTTGAAAAAAATTCGAAAGACAAGGTAGTTAACTAAAACCTCATTCGACTTAAATTATCGGTATCAAGATGTAGCACCTAAAAATGTAGCAGCTCATATTCCATACTCACTCAATTGAAACTTCAAAATGCAATTACACAATAAACAAATTCAATATGACAAAAATGTCGAATTGATTTTCGTTCAGATTCAAATACTGTCAATTGTCCATGACATACTACACTTTTATAACACATTGTTTTGGATGGAAACACGAGAGATAGACCGCCTGAAGCCTTAAGATCTCCATTTTTTACAAGAACAATACGGGATTTCAATGAATAGTTGATAAATTGATCGCACTTTCACTAGTTTTCATAAAATGCTATGAATCTGAAGAGTCTACTATTGGAGCAATATATTATGTCGATGCCGTTCAATTAGAGCAAACTGAGGAGAATCGACGAGGTATGTAATTATTATGGAAAGATCTAACCTTTGTCATCCGTCCATGTGTACCATACAATAATTTATGTGGTATAAATCAGCGAGGCGAGATTGCGGGATTCAATTGCAGCTATTCTTCTGCGAGAGTTTCTTGGGGGTGCAACAAGGATGTTGCTATGGGAGTTTTGAATAAGCTGTTTGAGTGTGCTACGGGATTATTTTTCCGACTACTTCTTGGGAATCTTGGGGTGCAACGTGAATATTGCTGCAGAGTCACCAGTCCAATGGATCCGTAAATCGCTCTTCCAAATCCGGCGCGAAGGACCAAAATGTGGGGGATTGTTGTTGAGTGGGGTTTTCTTTGAGTAATGGACTGTATTTTTATGTTATTTTATTGAACTGGTCACATACATATTAGATATGATGAGAAAAACTCAGCGAGAATATCTGACAGACAATGTCATAATTAATTTATTGATTCTCTCGAAACAAACTATTGAAACCGTAACTAGGTAACAGACAGAGTAATCGAATCTAGATCACTACTGATACTGATGCCAAACCAACTAAAAAGTAATAACATTTATGGAATTCGAACAATTTCCTACTAAGAAAACAAAATCAACAGCGGTGAATTATTGAGGTCTAGTTGATCGTTAAGTAAAATGTCAGAATTTTTGCCTATGTTGATTTCTAAAAGAATTCTGTGGAAATCTTATCGTTTGGGACATACCTTATAACCTTAGATATATCACTAGGTATATGTATATCACGTGCTGATTTGTTGAAAAATGACAATGTTATTTTTACTGCAGAGCGGATCAGCCTGTATTTTTTATATAAATCAAAGAATGAGCCTGTTCAAATTATTTCGCAAACCCTTATAAAATCAGAAGTTCTGATTTAGCTGGCAAAATAGTTCAGATAAATACGTAGTAGGAAATTAATTATTAATATAATTTTTAATAATTGTAGATCTTTATTATGTTGAAAATGGGTTTGGACCTATTTTGTTTGATTTTCTATGCAGCAGTAGTTTCATCTAACTACTAGTTGGTACTGTCACCTCACAAAATTGAATAGCAAGAAAACACCTGTTTTGCAAAAGCTTTCCGTTATAGTTATATTATACCGTGACATAAAGAAGTATACATGTTCTGCTTATTCTAGATTCCCCAATGACTATGTAGGCAACACTCAAGAGTCCAGTGTTTTATTGAAATGTTTGCAGTATGCTCGTCAAAATGGCATGGAAGTAACTGTTGATAAAAAGGAAGATACTGTTTTGTATTGGAGAGGTCTCATAGATAAAGAAAAACTAGAAATGTTCATGACACATCAGAATGACGAAGTAAGAATTCAATGTTTTTTTTATGGAAGAAAAAAGTTATATTGACCTTCCAGATAAGAGTGTCCGTTTTAGCTGCTATAGTGGATAGTCAAAAAACCACGGAAATTTTTCTGGACTGGGAATTGGACTATCTGATCACTTACATTGGCTACAATATAACTCCACACACACCTCACATTCGTAAGCAAATACTCACATACTACAAAAAAGCTTTGGCAAGATTTAATGCTGGTTTAAATGTCATCATTAGGAATATCGGTCTTCTCAACAGGAGATTAGAGGCAACCGAAGGCACTCAAGAAGCTTTGACCATACTCACTATTTATCAGGAACTTGAGAAGTCTTACAAGATTTTCATCAATAAGTTCACAAAATTACTCATTTCATATTTGACTTTTGACTCAAATTATCCTAGAAGAGCCACAAGTCTAGAATTACTGGTAACGATTCAAACCTTCTTGCCGAAAAATGAATGGTTGAGTTGTTGGTCAGAGGAAGATGTAAAAAATTGCCATAGTATTTTGTTCGATAGTTATGAATGCAATAAAAAGATGTCTGTGATGTTACTGAAAAATCTACCTGCCGAGTCCATTGGATTTACTGTGAGTATTTTGCCAGTGTTTCCATTAATCAAATGACTGCTATGATTTCATTTGCGTTTCAGAACATGGAATTCACATTCAAATACATGCAGCGATGCCTCAACATTGCCCTGGGTATCAAGCCCAATAAAACGCTCTCTGCAGCTTATTTGCTCGAAGTTTGCGCGTCTTCCCCATTCTTCTATGACATTATTCTGTTTGGAAACAGTAAAATCGATAATCGACATCTGCATGATCCGATTCTTGATATGCTTGTAGTTCTCACTGGTAAATTAATTGCACAGTCTAACGTTGAAGTTGATTATTCTAACCCGAAAGTGGCAAACTATGGAATTTTTTTGAGCATTAGGCACCTTTTGCAGATTAGAGACATGAGGTGAGTTATAAAACGCTATTTCAGAAGCCTTCTCTTTTGTTACATTCAGGAACCGCCTTCACTTGTATTCTTACACTACATTTTCTTTGTAATCGTAAGGAACGCTAATGAATTGGATATAGATTTTTGTTATAATCGATTTTATTTAACTTAAATGAATTATAGTGAGTACTTATTCATTTATTAGTCCTTTTTTAAAGTTGCACATTGTCAAATAAAACCCATCCATAACTGTTCTGGGTGAATCAACTGCAGTTATTATATGCTATTACAGAGAATGGGCGAATGGACTTATAATGAATTATTGGCATTCAATTACTCTACTGTGTCGTTAAGGACCAAAATTAATTTTTGCAACACACACTTTTTTATGTAAATAATGAGTGTTTGAGTTGTTCGAAATTGTTGAAAGCAAATTTTACTGTATCAGTATGACAGACATCAGAGCATTGCAGTGCTTTTCGGAATCCCAAGAATCGAAAGAGAGTGCTAGAATTCGAAGAGCACCTACATTTTTAGCGAAAATATCTACTAAGTTTCGAATTGCCAGTGGGTCTTCAGCTGAGACTTTAGATGTATTTTATATGGCATTCCAATGCGCTTGAGCTAATAGCCGTTGGTTTTCGTACCGATTTTGAGATTATCGTAGACAGTAGACAATTTGATAATTTGCGGCCGTCATAGGTAGACATTTGACAATCGATAAAGGTACGCCTTCGAGGGAAGCGGTCAAATAGTTGAGTTTTTCGAATTCTGGAAGCGATGGATTACTATGGACGTCGGCATTGAACATATCTGAAAATGTTGGGAATGTTGTTGGCATTGAACATATCTAAAAATGTTGGGAATGTTGTTATGTCACCTTTGAATATAAGTGATAATTTTGGAAGTTAAACGTCGGAGATATTAGTATTGTTAACACTGGTATTCAAATTCGTATCACGATCATCTGGAAATAATTCTTCATAGATAACTTTGATTAGAGAAAATACATTTGTAATCCATGTACTACTCCGATTTCAGTCAACATTTCAGCCTCAGTTGCGAAAATTTTAGCCATTATGGAGGCATGTTCTTTATTAAATTCATCACGTATTTGATTGATCTCTTCATACCAAATGGAAAACTTTCTGATTTCAGCAGCGTCATTTTGCGCAATAACCGCGGCTTTAGATAATTCAGTTAATCTAGATATTTCCATTTGCCGCAAAGTTTTTGCCTTTTTCATTTTGTCAGCCATTTTGTTCAACACACTGTAAGTAGTGTCAGTTATGCCAAATTGAAGCAAAAGTATATGAAAGCACGAGAGAGAGGAAGAACATAATATTGATAGAGAAAGTAAGAGTAAGTACCTACTACGAAAGCGTCACAGATGATCAGCCGGAGTTGACTTCGCACATGAATACGATTGACTTTACCGGCGAAGAGGATTGAAGCTACCGGCTTTTGAAGACGATATGGCGGACAATTATTTCTGATAGCAATTCGTTTTTTCAAATGGATAATCTATCCGGCATCCGAAGGACCAAATGTTGCGTAATAGATCGAAATACCAGAAAAGTGATTTGATTGAGAATTATCAGGTCGCAACCACGATTTTGGAAAGGTCACAATAACGACTCACCGAAGAGTTTTTGATGAATGGTGATAATCTTGATCGCTTCTCTGGTGTCGTGGGAATTGGCTTTTCACGAGGATCCTCTGGTTTTTATATCCATTTGAGGTCTGAACATACAGAAAGGCACAAAAAGCGGCCCGGTCCGTACAAGGTCGTCATGTGACTTAACAAAAATGGCTAAATAACTAAATAAATACATACGATGGTAATGCTCACTCTTCTGGTAAAGATGGTTTGAATAATATAAATATAAAATGATACCTACGATGAGACGAAACATTGTATCTTGAAAACGGATGTTGTTACGACATTTTGTTACTGAGCAAACTCAACTTATTTTGTAGTGTTCTACCTACCCTAGCAAGGGGGGTAGTTTTTTCAAACACCCTGTATACCGTTTGCTAATGTGCCATTTTCCACTTATTCAGCATTGAATCAGAGTTGCCATCAATAACATTTAGATGGCTGTGGACACGACAGTAATGCCATGGAAACAAAACAGGCATGTTTCGACATCTCTGTGAGTTTTTCAATAAAAATGGGCTATTCCGTAGAGAATAAAAAGAGATAGTAAGATTATATTATACATTACACAGTTTTACCACTAACCAAACCGATTTTTTATACGCCCCGACACATGTTTCGCTTACTACGTTAGCGTCTTCAGGAGAAGATTAAAACTAAATATTTTATTATATTGCGGTACTTATACAGGGTAATGCAAATTTCATGGTACACTATTGTTAAATCAGAAACGGAGAGAGATGCGAACTAGGTTAAATTACGAAAAAAATGCGCCATTTCATGACCATCTCGAATATCAAAAGAAATCGCGGATATCTTCTATAATTCCTGAAATATCCTGAAAAAACTGAAAACCATCGACTTTTTAAGTTATCAATAACTTTTCAACTATTACTGCTAGAGTATTGAAATTTGGTACACTTACTGAAGTTCGCATGCTAAATTCAACGGTGACATGAAAACATTTCTAGGCCCACTAGATTCGAAGATATCGAAGCCAATTTTGATTTTCTCCAATGGCGGCCATATTGGATTTTCACACCATCGGATAGATCATAAAATTACCAATTCATCGATGTACCACACTTGTATGTTTTATGTAGGAAAAAAACAGAAAAAAATGAAAACATCAAGTAAAATCCATGATGTAGCATCGATGGTGTTGAAATAATCATTGTATTCGTGTCATAGTAGAATGATACAATAGACAGAGGTCTCCGTAGGTCTATTTGCAAATAATATTTTCGCGAGCTGATGTGTAATTCCGATTTTATCGTGGAAAACATATTATCAGAGTCAAGGAAGCTGCTGTCAAATTTTCCAGTTCATATTGCTAGATGATTGTTATAACATCAAAAATTCAGAACTGTCATTCTAACGATCGAAAAAATTATCATTGTTTTCATCTTCATTTAAGCGAGTTGAGATGGTGAACGTTTACAGGATTGAAGAAAAGAGTGATATGCACGATGTTTACATTCGCTGTTTTCGAAATTCGACGCAAGCTTGTCAAATGTATGAAAATTTATACCCTGAACGAATTCAACCTTCACGAAATTATTTTCAAAGGGTAGCACAGAAGAAGGCGTTCAAGGTGAGATATGGAAATACATGTATGAATTGTTTCATAGAAAAATTGATAATTAATGTACGGGATGAAAAGAGAGTTGAATTACAACATTATAAATGTCCTAGCACAAGTCCACATGAATCCAAAGATATCTACTCATGAAATTGCAAGACAATATAATATCAATCAATCTACAGCTAGTAGAATACTCAAGAAACAAAAATGCAATCCCTATCACTACCATGTAGTGCAAGGAATCAATCGGGAGGATTTTGCCAGGCGAACCTTTTTTTTTGTAAATGGCTACAGAATAGGATGAATGATGATATAGATTTTCCGTTGAACAAATAATTGCCACTGCAACCGTCACAATGAACGTTTTTGGTCCACAAAAAACCCAAAACTCAAGAAAGAATCACGCCATCAAATAAGATTCTCGGTTAACGTCTGGGTTTGGCATATTCAATGGTTGAATTCTGGGTCCATTTTTTCTTGAAGATCGCCTGAACGGAAAAAACTATAGAAATCTCCTGAGAGATAGAATTGAACCCTTATTGGATGAATTTCCCATTTACCAAATTTGTCAAATATGGTTTCAACAAGATGGAGCCCTTGCCCACAACGCTGCATTGGTTTCTCAGACATTGTGTCAAATGTTTCGACAAGGATGAATTGGTACTAACGGTCCAGTGCAATGGCCCGCTAGATCTCCGGACCTAAATCCGTTAGATTATTACTCATGAGGATATTTGAAAAATACAGTTCATTCCAGAACAATTAGCGACGCTGAAGATTTGCGAGAACAAATCATACAAACAATCAATTCAATACAGTAGGCAACTATACGGAGAACAGGAAATGACATTAGCAGTCGAGTTGCGCTTTATCTAGAAAATGGTGGGGGTCACTTCGAGCACCTCAAAAATTGAATATTTTTATTATTTTCTTGTTCAGAGAAAAAACTTGGAACTGTAAGCCTAGCAGATCTCACATCATCTTGTTATTTTAAATTTTTCCTGTTTCTTGATATTTCTTGAATTGAATATAGGATTGTGATACATCGATGAATTGGTAATTTTATGATCTATTCGAAATTCGTGAAAATCCAATATGACTGCCATTGGAAAAATCAAATTTGGCTTCGAAATCTTAGAATCTAGTGTGCCTAGAACTTTTTTCATGTTACCATTGAACTTAGCATGCAAACTTCAGTAAGTGTACTAAATTTCAATACTCTAGCAGTAATAGTTGAAAAGTTATTGATAACTTAAAAAATCGATGGTTTTCAGTTTTTTCAGGATATTTCAGGAAATATAGAAGATATCCTCGATTTCTTTCGATATTCGAGATGGTCATGAAATGGCGCACTTTTTTCGTAATTTAATCTGGTTTGCATCTCTCTCCGTTTCTGATATAACAATAGTGTACCATGAAATTTGCATTACCCTGTATACTAGGTAGAGGCGTATAAAAAATCGGTTTGATTAGTGGTAAAACAGTGTAGTGTATTTATAGTGCCAAAGGTTCCAGTCTTCGATATATCAAGATTACATTATGAAAATATTGTAAAAATTTCAGTAGTGCGGCAAGAATTTAGTCAAAAACGGCTCAAGGGGACATTTTTGAAATAAATGCACATATTGTCTTCACTTTTGATATGTATCTTGTGTTGTGATCTCATTATGGTTTTTTTTGTTATACATATATTTGTATTTTTTTTATTTATACTCAATGACCTACAACATGGTTTTATTTTACCATGTGATATAAGATGACTTACCATATGTACACACTAGCAAAATGGCTAATAAAATATTTATTTATTTATGTATTATTTATATTGAGCAAGATAGTACAGATGAAACCCTACAACTTTCATATTTGAAGTTTATTTTCACCTCGTATAGTTGAAGCTGTATGTAGGGGTCGAAATATAAGGGGACAGCTTGTACATGAGTTTTTGAACGTTTTACTGAAACGTTTGGATACCTCAAACTTTTGACATTAGAATACTTGTCTTGTACGAATTCAATTCAAAAAAATTATCAATTGAAACACCATCTATTTTCATGTTTTAGCAAAAGCAATGATGCCTACGCTGGTCTATTTGAACATTTAACGACAATCTGTCTCAATTTGAAGGACAGTATTATGCCCATAGTTTGTAACCCTTCTCCAGAAGGGTACCTGCCCGAGTCAGGCGAAATAATTTGTGAATCGGATGAATCATCGAGGGCTCAGATGGTTTTGGTGTATTCTTGGAGGACAATGAAAGAAATGACTCTGATGCTAGCAGAAATCATTAGACAGAGTATAAAACTAGAGAGTTCTATTCAGATGCTTGCAGATGACTTGATGATCCAAGTGGGTCAGTTTTTTTTAGACGTCTTCATTGAGAGCAAGCATAGAGGAGTATTTGAACAAGCCTATGTTGGATTCTCAGTCATATGTGAGTCATTCTGGATGTAAGTATAATAAGCATTTCATCACACGTTTTCATCGTTGTCGCGGTAACTCCTGGATTTTTTCCCAAGTCAATTCAATTGAAAACAACATTCGAAGTTCTTTAAAAAGTAGGTGTTCAACATCTATTTGAGCCTACCAAATTTCGATTCTATATACCTGGTGTTTCACCTATTCAGCTGCTGGTTGCAGCTCGTTACTTTCTTTTTTGACGAATTCATTTCTTTCTTTATGCGCTATCAATATTCGATTTCAAATTGTTGCTAGTCAAATAAATCCAAATAACTTTTGCTTTAACACACTTATGAATTGGCGTACTTCGGTCACCGAATAAATGGAATGAATGGAATTGAAATGGTCACCAGTCATTAAGTACACAAATTCACACTAAAAACTCACATTGAAGGAAAATAACTGGCAATATCGCAATTACCATGGTGACAAGATTTTTTTACCCAACTATAGGCGAATCATGCTAAGGAGTACGCCCTCTACCGTTGTCTAATATAACTAACGTATGGGCCATTGATTGCTTTGTTTACATTAGTTTGCGTGTATTTTGTATGAGAAGTAGTTGTGTTTCAATTGTCTATAATTTTGTTTGAGAACTTCTATAAACGTTTAAAAACATGAGTCATTATTGTTGTGTACCTGATTGTTCATCTTGACCAAAAAAATCCCGAGTATAGCTTTCATTCCTTTAAAAAATCAGGACAGTCTGAATTTGTATTTGAGACTAATAAGAAACAAGGAAGTGATCGGTAGGAGAAAGGTGTAGATTCATGACTTGAAGATTGGAAAAAGTGTCTGAACATAATGAGATATTGTTTTTTACACTGAAAATTTATATTTCCAAATGTATGTCTATTATGAATATAATACCTATATACTTCTTGAGGTGATGGTAAAAATACAAATTTTAAACTGATTATATCTTTACTCATGAACAGTAGAATTTTTAAACAGTAAAGAATTTTATCAATCAGGGTTTTGATGATTATGTTGTAAAAAGTCAAGTAGAAACTGTATACCTAATTTCACCTTCCAAAGAACACTTCATTCCCAAAAAGTATGCTGGATTTTCTTTTAAAAATATCATGCTATCAGGGGAATATCCCAGCCATATATTCGAATTGGAAATCAACATCCCACACAGGTTTTCATGAGAATTTTTGTTCAATAATGATAAAAACTTACAGCTTATATATGTTGGTATATATGAAGTTCAACTAGAGGTAGGGAGGTTATCTAATGTTGAACAGAGATAATATAGTCCTCAATCAAAACACAATAGACCGCTGGAAAATACAAAGTTCGAAAATTGACAAATAACAAAGCTGAACGTTTGAAAACTCAAAACGAAATGAACATAAACACCATTACCAAACAATGTAAACAATCCGCCAATGGCCCATGAGTAGTACCGACATTCGCCGTTCTGGCGCTACGATCTTAATCTCAGTCGCCTATCAGCTTATTTTATTGCAGCTTACGTTTCACTCTTATGTTGTCAAATTCCTCTGTCTAGGCAATATCTATGAGTTCAATATTATTAGATCATTTGTTTACATGATAATCTGATTTATTTATTAACGTTTCTAATCCTCAGGTCCTCCAACCCGAAAGTAAATTGTCTTCCACAGGCCTGGCTTCAGGATGCCATAAATTTATGTGTAGGAGAGACACAATCTGATAAGTTATGTGCCACAAGACGTAGTGCTGGTCTTCCATTTCTAATTTTAGTAAATAATGATCATGAATTATTTTTTCAATTCTAATTTATGGTATTTCAGTCGATCCTCAGTTCGGAACCAATATTTGATAAGACAAGGTTTCACGAAGTTATAACATCATTATTAAGAGCATGTGAAAACACTGAAGTAAGCAATGTAGAATATAGAATGCATTCATTGAATGTTTTGAGAGCTATGTTCCGTCACAGTCGGTTAGGAGAAATGGTTTCTGGTTACATTGGCCAAGGCGTAATAGTTGCAATAAATGGTTTCAAAAGTGATACTTGGGGGGTAAATTCTTGGTTTATACTCATTACAATCCATGTTTATAATGATTTATTTTAGATCAGGAATTCATCTACTCTTCTTTACGCTGCTCTTATAACCAGAATATTTGGTGTTCAAAGAACGCAAGATTCGGAAGATGTATGCATAAAAAATAGATTAACAGTGAGAATATTTTTCTTGAGGTACCCAGAGTTGTTTCAGTTTCTTCTGGATCAGTTATCAGAAGAATGTAAAAAGAGTAATAGTCTCCTTCTACATCCGGTTTTAACGATATTAGCTAGATTATATCCATCGCCTTTTGAAGAGCACAATACACAAATCGGAAAATATCTTCAGCATTTAACAGTATGTCTTTCGAACCCAGTTTACAGAACAAGAGAACTTGCTGCTCGGGCTTCAGTGCCATTCATTGAAACTGATCAAATATGTGAGCAACTTGGAAACATATTCAATAAATTGAAAGAAGATGAAGTAAAAGATAATGAATGCCATGGACTTTTACTCCAGGTAAATTTTTCATTTAAATAATCACAGTTTTTTTATTTTTATCATCTTACAGGTGTTGCACATTTTGAAATCCAATAATTTGTCAGAAATTCCCTTGACAAGATATCTTCAGAATAGTGTTCACATACTACATTATGCTGGAAGTAAATACAGTCACATGACAATTTCTCTTTACATGGAAACTGTGATGTTTTTCTTGATGAAGTGAGTAATAGTACTTATGTTCAATGAGGTCTAACGTTATTTATTGTCCACAAAACCGCGCCACCGAAACATGAGGTCAGGGTTGGTAGAACTGATTAATGTACTTCTTATTCTCGTTTGATTTGGCCTTTTGTTTCGGGTCAGGAGCTATTTCACTTCCAGTCAGCTGCTTATGATCTATAAGGTACAGATCCGACCTGTCCTGGAATACTGTTCCCATATTTGGAGGTGCAGCACCCAAACATACCCTGAAACTGTTGGATTCTGTCCAAAAAAGGGCAATTCGTCTCATGGGTGATGCCTCGCTCAAAAACTCACTCACTTCTCTGGAACACCGTAGAAAAGTTGGCGATCTGGCTCTTTTTTATAGATATTTTCATGGACGATGCTCTTCTGACAACAATTGTTCCTCCCTTGGCAGTCCCCGCGAGATTAACCCGTCGAGTTGAGGCTTCGCACCCCTTCGTGGTCACTTTGGAGACCTGCAGAGCATCTCTTTCCAAAGACTCGTTCATCCAGCGAGGCTCTGGAACACATTGCCAAGGGAGGTGTTCCCCGAGGCATATAACTTCCAGAAATTTAAATAGAACACCAATTCCTACCTTATTTACTTTGGTTCTCAAGATGTTCTCTGAACATTACATGATATCCCTTTTCGTGGGAAACCAGAACATAAAAAAAATATGTTCTCCGTCAATGTAAGAATTGTTCGTAGTTCCACATTGAGAGTAATAAGTTGAAGGTAAACAAAACCTAATAAAAAGCTTTTATTTAAACGCTCTTAAAAGAATAAAATAAAATGTTCCATTATAATTTTAGCTATAAACTCATAACCTCATTATACACAATTTATATGATCATAAAAGCTTGTCGCGATTATCAATATTTAATTTTAACAGATTTTACAAAATTGAATTAGTACTAGTTTATTCACACAAGTAAATCGTGCGACAAGCTTTTATGATCATATAAATTGTGTATAATGAGGTTATAAGTTGATAGTTAAAATCATGAAGGAACATTTTATTTTATTCATTTTAGAGCGTTTAAATAAAAGCTTTTTATTATTTTTTTTTAACTTTGATTTATTTTTCAAATTTTAGTTTTTGCTGGCTAGGTTTCTCAGTCTGTTCAGTTCATTCAAAGCATCATTGTTGCAAGGTCTGCTGGTTAATTTCGAACAGTCCAGCTATTCAATTCTAATCACATTATTTTCCGAGTTACTCTCAACGAACCGTTTCATTTGGTACCCATATTGTAAAAGTAAATTTGAAATTAATATTCCGCCATCTTGGATAGTCCGCCATATTGAATTTAGATTGACGTCACATTTTTTTTTTTCGAGTTACTCTCAACAAACCCTTTCATTTGATACCCATATTGTAGAAGTGCATTAAAAATAACCATTACGCCGTCCTGGATGGTCCGCCATATTGGCTTCAGAATGACGTCACATTATTTTTCGAGTTACTCTCAACGAGCCCTTTCATTTGATACCCATATTGTAGAAGTGCATTGAAAATAACTATTCCACCATCTTGGATGGTCCGCCATATTGAATCCAGATTGACGTCACATCATTTTTCGAGTTACTCTCAACGAGCCCTTTCATTTGATACCCATAATGTAGAATTGCATTGAAAATAACTATTCCGCCATAACTCCACACACCTTATCGTGCATTGTCATCCAAACTGAACGTGTATACACAATTTCAGCTCGATTGCTTGAAGATATCTACTCCAAAATTGAGATCTAAGATTCCACCCGAACTAACATACATACATCCATACATTGCAAGTTAAATAAAAGCTTTCAAAAAATGTAAGACGGCTCACGTCTTTTGATAACTTGAGGTTTTCCATTTGTTCAAATATTCTACATGATTTTGGGCTATCCAGCAAAATTTTGGGATTTTTGACTTTGACATTGACCTCATGTTTTAGTAGGGACGTTTTGCAATAATATTTTTTTATCTGCCCCTTCTGACAGCATTTATTTTATTGAGAACAAGATGATATCCTAGAAACATACTTCAATTAAGGTAAAATTCTGTTTGCTCCGATTGGTAATTCAAATAACAGCCATTCGATAAATGTTAATTCAAGTTTTTCACTTGAAGTAATTTGTGTTTCAAGAGAACAGAACAAGGCATGGATGTTCAAATGTGCACAATATTCCATTTTGCAGTAGTAGCCTTCGAGGGGTTTGTTGTTCGGAGGTTAGTAGCAACCTATAACAGTGAACTGTATGTCATAATGATGTGAAACCTACCAATACTTATATTCTATAGACTGATGAAATGAAGAGGCAGTTTGGCTTTGAAATAGAGCCCACACTAGAACTAGCGTATTCTAAGTCAAGAAGGCTTTCCAACCAGACAATTTTTCCAAAATATCTGCTGAAGAAAATACATCAAGAAGATAAAGCTGTTAGAAGAAGGCATTAAGGAATATTATCACTCATCCGTTTGCTCCAGAGGTTACATATTTGAATATCTCTTCTTCTTTACCTATTGCCCTGTTTTCAAATGTGACTGCAGAACAAGGTTCAATTTATGGGGAAAACATGGCAAATTTGAGATGAAAATAGTGTGTGCGGTCATTTTTGAGAACACAAAAATCATATTTATAAGTTGACTAACCTCACAATCCTTATCATTTTTACTATTCTCAATATCTGCTTTCGATTTCAAAATATGAATATTTCAGTTATTTCAAAGTGTAAGGGAAATGAGACTTCCTACTTATTCAGAATAATTTATCTCTAGACTACCTGGAATTTACAAAACATAATTTCCAAATCATTGAAAACTATTCAAAGAGCTAACATGTTTTGATTATCAACCAGATCGCGGTACTGGGACGACATAATATAATTATTTCCTTTCATTTGGCTTTCACTTAGGGAAGATTCGGGATATATTTTTCTCCGTTAATGTAGAAGTTGCGTGTAAAGTTTAACTTTGGAAGTAAAAACCCAAGCCTAACCATAATTTGAGATTTTCTATTCGTTAATATACGACACCACAGTTTCTACAAATTTTCGGAAAATAGGCCTCAGCCTTCAGGGCCAGCCAACAAAATTTGGGGAATTTTGACATAGACGTAGACCTTAATTTCTAGCAGCGGCGCCTGGAGATGTTAACCCTCATTCATTTTCAGAAACACCCTAACCTGACAGCAACAAAGTGTCATTGTTGAAAAAACATCAATAACAGTAATCAATAATAAAAACAGTACCCATATATACAGTGTGTTACAATTTGTTCTACCCCATCTCTGTACTTTCGTATTACTAGGACGATTCATTTTTTTTTTTCATAATATCCTCAAAATTATCTACTTCGTCGAGCAAAAAAAATCTATCAATCACAATTTCTTAGCCTACTGTGATCACAAAAACCCCAACGAAATTAAAGAAAATGGAGTAGGCATTTTTTTCAATGGTTTTGATAATGACAATTCGGACTGGCCACAAATACTCCCATATCAATTTTCGAATCAATATCTTTTGAGAGGTGTTTTTTATCAACGTTATAATTTTTGAATAATTGCATTTTTCAAGTCACCGTGTATTATAATTCTTTCGTGAATTTGAATAATATCAGACATGATGGTAGCCACGATTCGGCTACAGAGTGAGAAATTCAGGCCAAGAAATATAGGAGAGTTGTGACAAAGAATACTAACAGTTTGCGGAGAGATACCACCAGAAGAACTGAGGAGAGTTGAAAATAACGTGCGAAAGAGATGATTATGAAAAGTGTACAGATATTGAAGAGGATTTGATCGAGAATACAAAAACTTGTTAGGAATGGTTGCTGTTTTTTCTTCAAATTTTTACATATTATTTTTCGATTGGTATTAGTTGGTCTTCTGTTTTTCATTTCTTGATAGAAAATTCAAATTCATAGTGATTTTATTCGTTATTTATCTCACTCTGAATATAGATTATTTAAACCTGACTACCATCATGTCTGGTATCATTAAAATTTGTATAAGAATTATAATATACGGTGACTTGAAAAATGCAATTATCCAAAGATTGTAACGTTAAAAAAAACTAAAACCATTAATGAAATTACAAAACAAATCAATTAAAAGCATTTTTCATCTACATTTTCTAGAACTAACGGTAAATTTATAAAAAAACTGGGACATTTTCTGAACCTGATTTCGTTATACATACATATATACTTGAAATATGTTGTTTTATTCATTTTGCCAGAAATACATTGAAAATATCAAATTTAGCTTTCAATGAAGTCAATACAGTCCATAGTTATGGTACTAGACAATTGAATTACTTGATAGCAAATACATTCAAGTCGAACATTGGCAAACAATCTGTATTTCACAATGGAATAATTTTATACAATAATCGAATATTCATTACCAAATGAAATGAAAGATATACATGATACAAGAAGTATTAAAATCAATCTTAAAAAATACTTGCTCAGGACAATCTGAATGGAAAATATGTGGCATGATTTGATTAGTTAGAAATGAAATGTTATCAACTTTCATCTTAAGAAACACTATTAACTCGTTTGCATTGAGTGGAATGAATTAAATAACTCTTTATTATATTTTTTTATGTATTTATGAATCCCTATTATAAACAGAAATGTCTCTTGGGGTAATGAAGACAATCAATCAAATTGATATAGTATTTTTGACTAGTCAGAATCGATTGCCATTATCAAATTTTTTGTAAAAAATGCCTAATCCGTTTACCTTAATTTTGCTGAAGTTTTTGTGGTCGCAGTAGGCCTAGAATTTTTTTTTAATAATTTTGTTTGGAGTACCTATATTATGAGAGAAAAAATCTTAAATCGCCCTAGAAATGCGAAAGTACAGGGGTGGGGGTGGGGTTTGCCAAATTGTAACACACTGTATGTATAAATGTCAATATGTACATTTTTATAATTTTAATAGCGAGATAAAAATAATTGAATGAATCAATCTCGATATCTACCAATCTGAAATGAAGTATGTTTTTACAGGTATGGTACTTATGACGATCTTGAGATGCTGAAAACAATTTTGAACGTTATCTCGAATCAGATGTCATCGAATCAAGTTCCAGTTACTGCGATGAGCAAGTTTTGCCAAACAAGGATATTGCTACTTTTGTACATTGTCATAAATAAGTTTGAAGAAAGTGACCTTACATATCCAACTGTCACCAATCTAATAATAAGTCAATTATATGGGCCCAACATGGAGACAAAACGTTTTTGCTTGAATCTATTGATTTACTTCAACCAAATTCAAAATGATTACAAGCATGCATTGTACCAAACCGAAGAAATGCAAATTCCACCAGAAATAGTAATTCTATCGGACTGTTTCGAAAAATCTTCCATTCTGAAAATTTTGACACATCTTCATCAGAATCTGAAGTGTTTTCTTATGCAAGAACTCAAATATCAACGGCATATAAAGAAAGAAGACCAAGTGTTGCTATTTCTCTTAGTGAATTATTACCCATGTGTGATCAAATATTTTAACTTGAGCAAACAAGAAACATTGAACACTTTATTGCATTACTGTGACTGTGATAATGAAGAGCTTATTAGTGCTGTGCTTAGTTGTATAAGTACTTTTTTGTTACAACTGGACTACAATGTTCTGCAATACAATCGACTGATACATGTTCTAGCTGAATCTGCTTCTCCAGCTGCAAGTAATTATAGAAGATTAGCTGTCTGTGATTTTCTCTCGAAAAACTATATTTTGTACTGCAACGAAGATCCCATTCTGCTGGGTAAGTACCAATGTCTAAATCGAATCTGAGAAACAATGGTTCTTTTTTCAGGAGTAGAAATAGTAGAATTCTTACTAGTGAAGCCTATAAACACTATGTACTTTTTTGTAGAATATTCCGTACGAAATCAAAGATTGCAACCCTAAACCCTAATTGAAAATGGGTCTGTAGGTAAAATATCACCCGTTGTTTCGTCTTCCACATCGCTAATTCACCTCCGAAAGTAATAGCAGATGCACCATCTGAAAGAATTTCTTGGTACCGCTTCGTAACATTTTTTATTCAATGTTCGGGATACATATCACATTTCAGTGTACCTGTTGGTGTTGGTGAAGTGAGTCGCAGAATATAACATTCCAACGTCTCATGGGAAAATCTACTCTCCAGGTCATACAGCTCCTGTTCGAAGTTTCTTCTTTATTCGCTCATAATTTTCTATGAATTAGCCATCCGTCTAAATTGGCTTCGACGTGTTAGTTTTTTTTGTCGTGGTGGTTTAAATCCTTTATGGACACCATATGGGTCCAGTCCCCCATATGATAGTGTGGGACTCCCCTGACTCTAGCCAGGGTTGATCCACTAAAAACTTCACCCCGCTTGTTGGCTCGTCTAACCAATGTCTCCGACGATACTTAGGCCTATGGTGGCCCATTGTATCTTACCTAGTAGTCTTCATTGTGCCCACTCCATTATCTCTGTACCTTGAACAAGTCTGTACAAATCCTTCACTGGATGTGAGTTAAATACTTCTGGTTTCCCAAAAATCTTCTGTCTTCTGCGGTCCAATGTCTCACAGTATATGTGCTACTGTTACTGGTTCCTTGCCACATAGTCTGCAGCTTGGGTCGCCATTGTACAGTCCCATTTTGGAGAGATGCTCCTTTACTGGCGCATGGCCAGTCATAAGTCCCGTAACAGATTTTATCTGTGCTCTTTTCAATTTGAGCAGGTCTACAGTTCGTTTATGACTTGGTTCCTTAATGTATTGTTTCCCTTGTCTGTTTCTTGGGATGTTTTCCCAGTAGCTCTTATGTTCTGCCTGAATCCAGTCTTTTACTGACACTCGTGCTGTACGTTTTGGTACTCCAACAGTCTGTCCTGGATCTGGCTCGTTGTCCGACCCTTTTCTTGCAAGTTCGTCAGCCTTCTCATGGCCAGCGATCCCCTGATGACCTTGCACCCAGATAGCTTGACGCAGTTCCGGTCTGCCAGAGTTCTCAGTTCCCTCTTGCAATCCCATACCAGATTCGAGATGTCACTTCCTGGCTTTCTATTGCCTTAAGTGCCGCTTGACTGTCTGACATAATACTGATCTACTCATTTTCCACAGCTCTCCTGTTATTTTCTTCCGCACATTGGAGAATTGCGTAGCTGAGGCTAGTCTCTGGATGTTTGGAGTATACTCCTGCTCCTGACCCATTCGCAGTCTTGGACCCGTCTGTATACCAGATCTTTCCCTGCAGTATGGTGCTGAGTTCTCCGTCATTCCATTCAGATCTGTCTGGTATGGACACTCTGAATGAAGTGTCAAACATATATCGTTTCGAAATGTGATCTGTTCTCATATTAAGTATGTCCCTGTTCAATATTCTGACGATGCTCATATGTCCTGTTCCTATGTTAACATTGCCCAGTGTATTTTGCAGTCTTAAGGCACCAAGTCTCGCCTCTCCCTGTACCATCAAGTGGAGGGGAGGCAGATCCAGTAGTGTTTCCATGGCTGCGGTTGGCGTTGACTTCATAGCCCCCGTGATTCCTAGACATGCGAGTCTTTGTATCTTGCTCAGTCTTGTTATGGCTCCTCTTTGTAGTGACTTCTGCCACCATACCAGAGAGGCATATGTTATGGAAGTCATCGCCACCCTGTTATACAACCAGTACAGCATGTTTGGTCTCAGTCCCCATTTATTCCCACAAGAGCGTCTAGTCATCATCAGTGACGTTACCGCTTTTTTTCTTGTCTTTTCCAGTTGTTGATTCCAAGTCAATTTCGGATCTAATATCACCCCGAGGTATTTGACCTCTTCTTTCATCTGGATTGTTTCGCCTCGAAGTTTGAGAGGACCTAATCCCTCTAGTTTATGACTAACGTGTTAGTTTTAGATTTAGATTAATCTGTAAATCATGAGCAGCAGATATGACTGTTTTATATACTACGAAAAAATATCTATAACAATGTTTCCTTCTTTCTTCCAGTAAAGATAAATGGTCATTCACTACGTCAGGTCCTCTCTTTGAATGCAATGTTGGTTTTTGTAATAGTTGATGTAATGTTGATGAGAATACTCGCACTTTTCGAAGGAATATTATTGGTTCAAACGTGAGGTGAGCTACCAGAGCTCAGTAGCGATGTTGAACTCAATTTCTTGGGGGGGGGGGCGAGGCAACTGCCCCTGGTACCTCCCACTTGGTATTCCGTCGCTGCCCGTTATACCACCATTATTTTCTTTTTTTTTATTCTGTGAGGCTTGTGATATCTATTTACAATTATTTCGATATGCTTGTTATTTTCAGGGGACGATCTACAAATGGTGTTTAGCATTGTAATGGTGTTACTAGAAGATGATGAACTCGTAGTAAGAAATACAATGAGTAATTTTGCAACAGCATTAAAAGTAAAGATAGCTCTCAGTAGTAATTCCAAACAAACAATGTGAGTGACTCATCAATATAGTATGTTAGATACAATATTTCATCCCCTTTCTATATAATATTCCAGTTCTGGGCAGCGCTGGCCAATAATACCAGAGAAGGCAAGAGAAGATTTGATATCTCTATCTACGATTATATTAGAGAAGGATCGAGGGATCTGTTTTTTGTTTTCGTGGGCTTGTCGCCACTTTCCTGATTCCTCGAATAATGACAGCTCTGAGGTATGTATCTAGAATTACGCAAATACCATTGACCTGAAACTAGTGTTGCACAAGTATTAGTTTTAATAAAAAATGCATTGGTGCAATCCCAACATGGAATCATTCTAAATGATGATATCAAAAAAACTCTTATGGACGATTTGCTTTCAGCGACCCTTCATTAGTATAATAACATTTATGGGCCGGTTATTCCGAGAGGAATAAAATGCAGATTTTTGAGAATCTTGGGTTACTTTGTTGTTCAGTTCATAGTTCGAGCACACATATTCTGATTTAATCCACGGTTTCGCTAATCGATCAGAATAATAATATGTTATAGAAAACAAACTACTTTCCTGGTTAATACCACAGAATATTGAATTACTATCTGTCAAATATTGGAAATATCTAATTAACAAAAAATTAAAGAGAATGAAAATGTTTACAATAACTCTTTCAAATATCTAACAGAAAAAAGCTACTTTACTGAATAGAGCTCTGCACGGGCCGGGCCAACCCGCGCGCTCAATAATAATGAGCTCGACGGACTGTGAGGGTTATGCGGGCCGTGCGGGCTTACGCGGTCCTTGCGAGATGCGCAGGCAGTGCGGGTTACGCAGGCGGTGCGGGTTTCGCGGACCGTACAGGGTGCGCCGCTTAAAATTGATGCCCCCCTTACCTTCTTGTTTTAGAAGATATGAAAAAAATATTGGAGAAAAAGTTACGTTACGAGTGAATTAAAATGGGCTACAGTTTGAATGAAAGATGTGATATCTTAGAAATATACATTTTTTGTTGGAAAAATGCAAACAGTATTTTCTTGGAAGTCGAACAGTTCCATCTTAAGAGCTGCTTTATTACTTCCGAAAACATTAACCGCTTCATTACTCCATTCACCATCGGGCTGTAGAGAGTAAATGTTACGGAGAATTACCACAACGTTCTCAATTTTCTTGATATCTGCGAATCTGTTTTCGAATTCCGATTTGAGATCATCAATGTTTCGTGTGGTATCACTCAAAAGCAAATCAATCAAACCATAAAAGGCCATGCGGATTCTTTCCTCGCGTTAACCCGGCACTGTTCACGTGGAATGGATGAATAAAACGCTACCCATGCAAACGCAACGTATGCGCGTTCGTCGCGTCCCCGTTATCTCGCGCATCATCCGTTATTTATTTATTTATTTATTTATTTATTTATTTATTTATTTATTTATTTATTTATTTATTTATTTATTTATTTATTTATTTATTTATTTATTTATTTATTTATTTATTGATTTATTTATTTATTTATTTATTTATTTATTTATTTATTTATTTATTTATTTATTTATTTATTTATTTATTTATTTATTTATTTATTTATTTATTTATTTATTTATTTATTTATTTATTTATTTATTTATTTATTTATTTATTTATTTATTTATTTATTTATTTATATTCACACAGGCCTATTGGCCTAATTACATGAATAATATATAACAGAAATACAGTTAATATAGATTTTTCGAAACTAAAAATTAATATATAAATTAATGTTCAGGAGAATTGCAGGGGACATCAGTACGAAGTATACTGTATTAAAATATTCGTTGTATCTGCTTCAGTAAAAATTATATGCTGATGGATATTTGTTGTTGAAGAATGAGTTTTCTGAGTCTGTTTAATGTCAGAGACCAATCAACATCAATTAATGTATTAATATAATTGGCTAGTCGGAGCATGTTTGCAAGAGGAGCGCGGGTTGTCACGGACAAAGAGGGAATCTGGTTCGGCGAGCAGGCACATTGAAAGGAATAAGAGCTAAGAGATCAGGAGAATTAATTTTATAATTTATCATTTTATACAAAAATAAAATCATATTCAATTTTATTCTATTATCCAAGGAAACAACACCAAATTCTATCCTAAGTTGAGATGATCTAACAATATTGTAATCGGGCCATCTTCTATATTTTTTGAGGTATAAATGTCGCAGAAACCTGTTTTGGACTTTTTCTAATGATTTCAGAGTAGTTTGCGATTCTCCATTCCAGAGTAGTGAACCAAATTCTAGTTTAGGTCTCACAAGAGTGTGAAATAAGGTGATTAATGTTTTTATATGTCTGAAGTCAGAGCCTTGTCTGATTATAAAACCAAGTGTTCGACTTGCAGACTTCGCAGTATTCTCAATATGATTAGTGTATGATAGTTTATTATTGTACGTTATACCGAGATCTTTAATTTCTGTGCATCTCCGCAGATGATCATCATCCATTTTATAATCGAAAATTATTTGTTCTTTAGCATTTGATATTGACATTACTGAACATTTTTTTACATTAAATGGTAATTTAAATTCATTGCTCCATTCGTACAATGAATTTACATCCTTTTGGAGCATAACACAATCTCTAACAGTTTGAATTCTCTTAAATATTTTCAAATCATCAGCAAATAAAAAGCATCGTGAATACTTAATCGTCGAGGGTAAGTCATTAATGAAAATAATAAAAAGCAAAGGGCCCAGGTTTGATCCTTGCGGTACTCCTGAGTTAGCATGAAATTTTCCAGAAGTATTACCATTATACCTAACAACAACATTTCTGTTTTCTAGATAACTTTTCAAAAGTTCTAAAAGTCTTGCCGATAATCCAAAGTTATGAATTTTTCTCAATAGAATGTCATGATTCACTTTGTCAAAGGCTTTACTAAAGTCTGTAAATATGGTATCTAACTGCATTTTGTCATCCATGGTATTATTAGCAGTGTTAGTGAATGAAAGTAAATTCGTATTTATCGATTTTTTGTTCATGAACCCGTGTTGTTCGTTTACAATGTTCATTTCAACTTGTTTAAAAAGTCTGTTGTAGATAATTTGCTCAAATAATTTTGCGGGAGCGCACATAATAGATATTGCCCTGTAGTTTTCAATTTCCATTTTATTACCTGATTTGTATATTGGCGTGATGATTGCATTTTTCCATACGAGTGGAAAGACTGAATTACGGATGATCAGATTGAATATGTGAAGAAGAGGTTGCTTTATCCATTCATAACATCCTTTAAGGATATACAGTGGAATTCCATCAACACCAGCCGCTTTTTTAGGCTTGAGTTTTTTCATCGCTTGATCTAAATCTAATTCACCAATTTCATTTATAACCAAGGTATCATTACTAACACTAACATCATCAATAAAATTTAGACTATATGTAGACTTATCAGTTTCATAAATTGACGCAAAAAAATGTGCAAATTGATCGGCTATATCCTTATCAGGTACATTTTCCCCTTTACACAGGGTGTTTCATTGGGAAAGGTAAATAATTCAACTGTGGTTAGGGGTCACTGAGGTGATTTCAAAAAACCCATGATTGATGGGTCTTCGACTTCTTATAACCGAGATACAGGATGTTTCATCAATTTTGTCTATATCTTCATTGTCTCATAACATTCCAACCAACCTGTATATATTTTTAAAAATTGGTACACTAGCTCAATCTACCCTGTGGAATTCATTGAGGCAACAACAAAAAATAAAATCCAGGTCCGGCTTCACTTGAAATTCACAAATTCTTTACGCCAGAAAACAACACCCTATACATTCGAATTTCTCATTTTTTTTGCCATATCTGAAAAGAACATCAAAATTTCTATTCAACGATGTGCTTTTTATTCGTGCACAGACGATTTTAACTATTCATATTATGTGCTCAAAATATTATTTTTGTTCATTTTGGGGTACAAAATTGGAATCAGAGATTTATCAATTTTATTACTTTCTGTTCAGTATACGTGAATATTACATTTAGAAGGAGTATTTCATATCGTTCTTTGTTCCAGACTTAGTTGCAGGTCCGTCATCAAAACTATACAGGGCTTTTCACGATGAGCGTTAATTTGACGTTTTTGGCAAACCAGGCAACGGATAAATCTGAAATTTCGATGGTATGTATAAATTAACATACTCTACACTACTGAAATATTTGAAACGATCTGGCCTTGCCGCTTCTACTAGAAAGTAGCAGCAACTTCGATTTTTCAAATAGGACACCCTGTATTTCATTACATTCTTGGATTCTTGCTGAACAGCAGAATTCATTGATTCAAAACATACAAGGTCTAGCAGGACCGATAACTGAGATATAGGATGTGGAAAATCGAGATGTTTCAACTTTAGAAATGTTTTGTGTTG
Organism: Phaedon cochleariae; assembly: GCA_918026855.4. NCBI lineage: Eukaryota > Metazoa > Arthropoda > Insecta > Coleoptera > Chrysomelidae > Phaedon > Phaedon cochleariae. The sequence continues at coordinate 25,467,556 of OU896718.1, read as the reverse complement.
AAACTATTTATTATTGCATGGTCAAAACGGCTTCAATGTCCCTATCTCAACTTTCCATTCGATATTCAATTGAAACAGATACAGGGTGGTGCAGAAATCTGAATTATGAACCATCCTGTATTTGTTTCGATTAAATGTCAATAGATACAAAGTTAAGATTGGGACATAAAAGCCGTTTTGATCAATAATAAATATTTTCGCAAAATAATTCTGAAATTGAAACATCTCGATTTTTCTCACTCTGAATATCTCAGTTATTAGTCCCACTAGACCCAGACCTAGAATCGATTAAATCAGCTCTTCATAAAGCATCCAGGTTGTCCCATTTGAAAAATCAAAGTTACTGCTACTTTCGAGTAGAAGCGACAACGCCAGATTGTTTCAAATATTTCAGACGTGTAGATCATGTTAATTTATACATACTTTCGAATTTTTAGATTTATCCGTTGCCTGGTTTGCCAGAAACATCTAATTAACGCTTATCGTGAAAAGCCCTGTATAGTTTTGATGACGGACCTGCAACTAAGTCTGGAAGAAAGAACGATATGAAATACTTCTTCTAAATGTAATACTCACGTATACTGAATAGGAAGTAATAAAATTAATAAATCTCGTCTGATTCCAATTTTGTACCCCAAAATTAGCAAAAATAATATTTTGAGCACATAAAATGAATAGTTAAAATCGTCTGTGCACGAATAAAAAGCACATCGTCGAATAGAAATATTGATGTTTTTTTTCAGATATGATAAAAAAATTAGAAATTCGAATGTATAGGGTGTTGTTTTCTGGCAGAAAAAAATTGTGAATTTTAAGTGAAGCCGGACCTGGATTTTATCTTTTGTTGTTGCCTCAATCAATTCCACAGGGTAGATTGAGCAAGTGTACCAATTTTTAAAAATATATACAGCTTGGTTGGAAAGTTATGAGACAATGAAGATATGGACAAAATGAAACATCTTGTATCTCGGTTATAAGAAGTCGAAGACCCATCAACCATGGGTTTTTCGAAATCACCTCAGTGACCCCTACCCACAGTTGAATTATTTACCTTTTCCAATAAAACACCCTGTATACAAATGAATCGCTATTGATACAATTTGCTCTCTTACTGTTTACGAAATTCCAAAAACTATTAACATCCAACTTTATATTGTCCTCTAGTTTATTCATATACACATTCTCTGCTACTCTAATTAAAGACTTCAACTTTTTTCGTGCTTCCATGAATCTGTCATTGAAAAAAGTGGAAATGAATCGCAATTTTCTCAGTCGTTCTTTTTCACTGATTAAATCTTTTATTTCTTCCCCAAACCAAGCAGGACATTTTTTGCTACCCACATACTTTTTGTACTTTGGCACCCAAGTATCTAGGATTCCATTTAAAATTTTATAGAATTCAGCTAAGGCTGTATTTACATTTGAGTTGTCAATAACTTTTGACCAATCAGTGTTTTGCAAGCTTAAACTTATCTCTAAGAAATTAGCCTTTTTGAAATTATATTGAAAATCTGTCAGTTTTTTATTCTCTTTATTATTAATCCTTATATTATTAATGATTATTATTTCTAGAGTTGGATGAAATATGTCTTCCTTGACAAGTGGAATTTCTTCCTTTTTCACTTTTATGGAAAAATATTCTTTGGGTCCTATCACTAAATCTAATGTTTTATTTTGGAAATTTTTTATATCATTGTAGAGGCTATATGAGTTAAAAATCATGAATTCATCTATAATATTAATTTTTTGATTAGCGCTATTGAAGAGTGTGTTGATTCCTTCGATTTCAGGTAAATTGAAGTCACCAAAGATAAATGCTTGATTGAGGTTAAGAATATGTGATTGCAGAAAAGATAATATACAAGATTCATATACATATATCAATAGAACTCTGTGGAGGAATGTAGATACAGCAAAAAGTAAATATTATGATGTTATGAATTTTTACATGTAAAATTATTCCTTCAAACGCACTACAATTCCTTATTATTTTCATTATTTTATATTTCTTACTCACAGCCATCAACACACCGCCTCCTTTACTTTTTTGTGTGACAATCAAATTTCTATCGGCTCTTACCAGGTTATAAAAATTACAATCCACAACCTCTCCATCACCTACTCCCTCTTGCAACCATGTCTCAACTGCCAATATAACGTCATATTTGTGATACAAACTGTTTCTGAAAAAATCGTTTAGTTTCGTATTGTGTCCTCTGCAATTCTGGAAATAAAGAGATAAGTGGACCATACACGTGTCACTTATAAGCTCCCTATCAGTTACACACATATATATAACGTGGTTCTTGTAGATATAGAAAACTGAAAATAATTATCAAATTCTACAAGTTTAATTTATTTGGATCAACTTAAAGTATATTATATTATAATAAAAATGATGATAAACCCATGGGTTGACATCATCAGGCATTCAAAATTCGGGAACAAAAAAAAAATTAATTAGAAATAAATAATTCATTACTCATATGTACGTAGTGCGGACCAGCCTTAACATTCATGGGTACAAAAAATTGAACAGAATATAGCTAGTAGCAACAAAAAACGAAAGATCGAAATAGTGTTGGATCAATATTACTTGCGTTTACAGGATTGCCAGATTCACACTGTTATAAGTCTTCTACATTCTTTATCATTCTGATAGTTCCATTTTGTTTCACACATACTCTTCCTCCTTGGGACCATACTTCTTGTTTGCCGTATTTTTCCTTCGCTTGCCCTAGTAGCTTATAACGTGCACTAGTGAGATTCTCGTTGATGTAAATTCCACTTCCTTTTATCGATTTTTTAATTTGGAATATTTCATTCCGTTTCATATAGCTAATAAAATCGATAACTATTGGTCTGGTCGGTTTTGGTGTTTCGTTTTTGATTTTCCCGACTCTGAAAACATTGTTGATGTCGGAGGGTAAACACTTGACTTTCAGACCATTATTTATAATGCTAAGAACAGTTGTTAGCACATTTTCATTTTCTTCTTCTTTAACACCTATAAATCGCAGAGAATTGGCTCTACGAAATTGTTCCATATCATCCATCTCATCAGAAAGTTTAACAATGTCTGTCCTATTTGAAATTGACATTTTCTCTACAGTCGCAATTCGAATCAGTTCATCATTAATTTTGGCTTCCATATTATCTAACTTCTGGTTCATTGTAGCCAGTTGTTCCCCAATGCTTGCAGTGACTTTAGCGGATATTTTGCTGGTTATATTCTCAAAGAATGTATCATCCATTTGAAAGGATTGACTATTTCCTCTCGTCTTACTCATGGTAAGTGTGGCAACAGTGTACCAAATCGAGATCACTAATGTCCAAAACTGACCTTCTAATTGCTTTCAGGGCTTAACTTTGGTGTTCACTATATTTGATACACTCAGTTACATCACTGAATTTATAAATTCCACAATTTTAGGTCAAAAATACCACAGAAATTCAACTAAACTTGGGAGCTCACTATACGTGCTCACTCTTGTACGGCGGCCATTTGCTTAATTTATGACTAATGAGCTATCGTGGCTATCCGATGAGCGGCGAGACAAGACAAAGCGCGGGCTAAATTGAAATCACAAATGTATATACGGATATTCTCAGATTTTTCCGGGTCCGCACAAAATAGGTCGGCGGTCCGGATACGGATGTTTTATCGGTGGTAACGATACGGACCGAGGTCCGCAATTTGGTGACCCCAGCACTAGATCATCAACTGGATATACAACGATGTACATTAAAAGATAGTTCCATTTGGCGTCCATGGATGTCTTGGACTTCAAATGGATATAAAATGGATGTCCTCTGGATAACTTGTCTTATTTCCTTGTCGTCTGTTAGTCAAAAACTTGCTAATAAACCTCTACGCTTGTCTTTAAGCGTTTTGTTAATGACTTTCATCAAAATTATCTTGACATATATATCTTTTTTTGTATCAACATGTACAGGGTATTATTAAAATAACCAAAATGGCGGCAGCGAACGGGTCGTCGGTAAATGCGGAGTCTAAAAACGAGTGTAAATACTGTAAAAAAACAGTTGTAAATTCAGTGAAGTGCCACAAATGCATGGAAATATTCCATCCCAGTTGCATGCTACAAGCAGCTCAGATAAAAAATGCATTTTGTCGGCATGAAATTAAAAGTTCTCCAGATTTGGATGAAGTGAAAAAGAGTTCTTCTGAACAAGAAGATCGGGAAATAAATCCATACGCAGTGGAAAATAAACTGCTACGTAAGTTATTGCACGAAGTTGAATCAAAATGCGATATACTCAGCGAAAATTGCAGTCTGCTGAAAGATAAAATCGTTTTCCTAACAGAAAAACTGAATGGGTACGAAGTAAGAAAGGACAACATCAGTAAAAACACTCAGTCTGATAAAGGTCAAATACCAACAAAAAGTGTTCAAGAGATTCCAATTACTAACAATGAATCATTGCATGAGATGCCTACCAAACCGAGTTATAGTGCGGTAGCAAACAACAGAAATGCGGAAAATAATCCACCAAAAATTTTCACGCATAAAGAAGTAAATGCAGCAATCCTGACAGCAGAATCTGCCAATAAAATGCGTGACGTACAGGACTTAGGAGCAAATGCAGGTGAAGAAAAATGGGAGAAAGTTTCATACAGAGAAAACTTGAAGAGTAAAAGAAGATATGTGGTCGGTGGCAATGAAGATAATTCTGGCGTCAATACAGTACCCAAAATGGTATCGCTGCATGTCACACGGCTCAACCCAAATACCAACTCCGATGATTTGAAGAAGATCCTGGTGAAACATTTTCCAGAGGTGGTCTGTGAAAACCACCAATCCAAACTGCCCGAGCTGTATACTTCGATGAAAGTAACCATAAAGCAAGAAAACTTTAGCAAAGCCTGGAAACGGGAGATATGGCCAAGTGGCGCTCTTGTATCGCGGTTTTTTGTGAAAAAGAGGACGGCACCACAGGTAGGTGGTGAGTCCAGTAAAAAATGTCTGAATGAAAATAACTACAGCAAGGACACATATGAATCAAGCTTAATAACTTCATCAACTGCAACTGACCCTGGTAGAGACTTATTCTGTGGAAATATCAAGGCCACGTGTGGTATTATTCATCATAACCTACAATCCATTGGCAACTGCCTGGATGAATTACAAGAAATAATTGATGAGCAGGCAGACTGCATTGCCTTATGTGTAAGTGAGCATTGGAAATCACAAAGTCAACTCAAAAACTACAACCTAACAGGTTTTGAATTAACATCGGCTTACTGCAGGAGTGAAGATGCCCATGGTGGAACAGCAATCTTTATAAAAAATGGAATAAATTGGAATGTACGAAGTGACATAGTTAACACATCAGAAGATGCAATATTTGAGTGTTCAGCAGTACAAATTGAGTTGAATAAGCTGAAAGCAATTATTTTATGTATTTACCGTACTGCCTCAGAGCAAATATTTTTCAAAAAACTTGAATCTATTTTATCCATAGTTGTGCGTGAAAACTGTTTAATTTTTGTTGCAGGTGATTTCAACATCGATATCAAATGTAAATCGAAATGTTCTACTGAACTACTAACACTATTGAAATCTTTCAACATTAGGCCATCAATTTTAGAATACACACGTATAGGTATAAATTCGAAAAGCAGCTGTATAGACAACATCTTCACAAATTGTGAAGATTTCAAATCAGAAATACTAAACACTCACATATCAGATCACACTGGCCAAAGAATAACATTTGACTATAAGACAAACACACACAAATCAGGTAAGAATGAAAAGAGAATATTCATTATACAAAATAAGGAATCCTTCAAAAAAATATTAGCTGATCAAGATTGGGAGGGTGTTTTTTCCACCTCAAATTCGGATGTGAATGAACAATGGACTAATTTTATGCAAGTATTTATGCCAATCTTCAACCACTGTTTTCCAATCAAATGTATAGGCAAAAAACATAAAAACATATCCAACTACCAAACTCCTGAACTACTACAGTGTAAAAAGCAACTTGATACCCTACTTGTGTTGCGCAGAACAGCAGAAGGGTATGATGAAGCATACAGGAAAACTAAATTTAGATACAACCAGTTATTGATAAACGCAAGAAAAATTAAATATGGAAATCGCATATATAATAGTGATAATAAATCAAAATGCCTTTGGCAGATAGTGGGAGAAATAAGGGGAAAGCCTTCAAGACATACAGAATTAAAAATAAATGGTGATCCTAATACAATAAGTAATAACTTTAATAAATTGACACTGAACAGTGTATCTAACTTTCCTGAAAATTCAGAAGTGGATATTTATCACAACATATCTCTTTCAAAAAACTCAATGTTCCTTACACCCACAACTATCTATGAAATTATAAAGATAATTAAAAAGCTGAAAAATACGATGAGTGCTGGATACGATGAAATTCCGTGCAGTATCATAAAAAGTTGTGAAGATGAACTTGCAATCCCTTTGTGCCACATAATAAATAATTCTTTTCAATATGGACTCTTTCCAGATAGTCTAAAATTGGCGATTGTTAAACCGGTGTATAAAAAAGGGGATCCCACTCTGTTAGAAAACCATCGTCCCATAAGTTTAATACCATCCTTTTCAAAAATTCAAAAATTGATAAGTCACTCGCAGCATGGATATCTGAAGGGTAAATCCATAGAAACTGCCGTTTATGATTTTATAGACAAAATTGTTTTGGGATATGAAAACAAAGATCTATCAATGGGAATATTTTTGGACTTGTCAAAAGCTTTTGATAGTATTAATCATGACATTTTATTGAATAAATTAGAGCGGTATGGTATCAGAGGCCCTGCACTTGGCTGGATAAGATCATACCTGTGTGAACGTGTTCAAAAAGTATCTATAGAAAGAAACGGAAAGAAGTACTTCTCTGAGGATGGTCAGCTGGAAGTTGGTGTGCCCCAGGGAAGTGTGATGGGTCCTCTGTTATTCATATTCTATGTCAATGACTTAGCATCAGAAATCATAAATGATAAAACAAATCTTGTAAATTATGCCGACGACACAAATATCCTAGTGTTAGGATCTTCATTCCAAGAAATGTTAGGTATAGCAAACGACAGCCTAAAAAAAGCTCAAGACTGGCTCATTAATAACCGATTGACTCTAAACAAAGAAAAGACAACCTGTATCTGTTTCACAACTACTAAAAGTGTTGGGAACAAAATACCTCAAGACATACAGCTTCAGACAGAAAATGTGACCCCAGTAAAAAACACAAAGTTCTTGGGAATTCACATTGACCAAAATCTGGATTGGGAGATCCATAGAAATGAACTCTGTAACAAATTAAATTCAGTGTGTTATTCTTTCAGAATTACAGGCAAATACTTAGACAGTGAAGCTTTGAGGACTGTGTATTTTTCAAACTTTCATTCTCTACTGCGCTTTGGTATCATTTTCTGGGGAGGATGCTGGGAAGCGCAGAGTGTTTTTATTGTACAGAAGAGATGCCTACGAATTTTTTTGGGTAACAATAAAAGGCAGTCATGCAGAGGAAAATTCAGAGAAATGAATATATTAACTGTTCCAAGCATCTATATATATGAGTGTCTAGTATTTCTGTTCAAAAATAGGGAAAAATTCGATATGTTTAAATCACAGCATAGTTATAGTACAAGATCTATGGATTTGAATACGCCAGCACACAGACTAACTCTGACAGAAAAAACCCCTACGTATTCCTGTATCAAGTTTTATAACAGACTACCGACGAGTGTTAAAATCGAACCCTGTCTTAAAAAATTCAAACATCTTGTACAAGAATTATTAATCAAGATCGAACCATATAGTTTAAATGAATTTTTTGATTCCAAGTTATTGTGATTCAATTATCACCCAATTTTATATATTTTATCTAATTCACTGGACAATTTCAACATGTACGTTTTTGTGTTTTTATTGATTCTATTTCAACAAATCTTTATATATTTTATCTATACTTTACATTTTTAACATATCTGTTTTCTTGTTTAAATACTTATCTTGATTGTTCTGCATTATATATATATTTAGATGTTCTTTGTATGGAAACCAAACATCACTACTTTTGACGCCGGTTCACCTAATTTGTACTTGTGTATTGTTCAATGTATAAGTTCAATTCTTTGAATAAAGCTATCTATCTATCTATCTATCTATCAATCATAAATACGATATAAATTATGAAATCAGATACTCTAGTATCAACATCCTCCCCCATGCTAGACAAACTAGTTTTCCTCTAGATCTAGCCTGCATATCTTCGTTACTGGACCGCGATACTCAGCAGTTGACATCTACCACGCGCACTTTTCCATCGGGCTCTAGGTAGACAGCATTTATTCTTCCCAATTTCCAGGCATACCTTGGCATGTTGTCATCGACTAGTATGACCACATCGTTCACCTGGATTGGTTGTTGTTCTCTTGTCCTATTAGGTCTCTTTGATAATCGCTACGTTTCGACCTGCTCTCTTATTCGTCTTGAGCTTATAGTTCGGCTTCTTGAACTTCATGGAATAGGACTGATTTTCTTCGATCTAAAATTCTCAGGCCAATCTGTTGGGATATTCTCATTGATGCCTGCACCTGCTCGTCTGGGCTTGTCTGATGCCAGCATGTGAGAACCTGCTAACGCATATTTTTCCATATCGTGGACTAGTCGGGGCCACCAATGATATTTCCTTGTCGTCTTTCAGTCAAAAACTTGCTGATAAACTAAACTTTTGTTTTTAAGAGTTTTATTAATGACTTTCATCAAAATTATCTTGAGATATATCTTTTTTTATTAACATGTACAGGGTATTATTAATCATAAATACGATATAAATTATGAAATCAGATATCTTGTATCAACAGCTGTTATTAGTGGTTCGAGTGAGCCGCGCGGGCCGAGTTCGTGTAAACATGAGGATCGTGCCGCGGGCCGGGTTAAAATGTTATTAACTGCGGTTTCCATTTCATCAACATGCGCGGCGGGGCCTCAAAAATCTGGCTCGTGCAGAGCTCTATTAATGGCTAATAACAAGTTTTAAGTTTTAAAAAAATGAAATTTTAATTTTTGATTATTATTTTTGGAAACTTCAACACCCTTAATAGCAGAAACTAAGTATTTCCAAACTTTTGTTCATAACACTTTACGGTGAACATACCAACTTAATGATTTCAATGTTATGAGTATTCAAAACTAGATTAAGGCAATTGTATAGTTTATCCAAAGTCAATTAGTTCATCTCCTGCACCGTGCGGCGGCAGTGCTCGTGCAACTCATAGAGCTCCAATTTACTTCGGATGAACTATACTTGAATATTTGATATCATTGGTTATGTCCTTAAAATGGTATCAATTATTAATTATACAGTGCGCATCATAAGTGTTACCCCCGATCTAACTCGTTACGGGACTCTTGTTAGTAAAATCGCCTAGACCCGTCGATTTTTGATTCCTACAGTATACATTTTTGTAGGAATAGTACAATCCTAATTTCATCCTTTACTGGAGGGAAGCAACCCTGTCAAAAAATTTCATTAGCATGGGGTGGTGAGTGATAGCTCATTTGAAAGGGGGTTTTATTCTCAGTTCAACTGTGTAAAGAATTACACCACAAGCAGGAAGGCAACTAAACTAACATTAACTGTTTCTGGTATTACAGTAAATGTTCAAATGTTCTTCGTTGTTCTCCTGGCAAAAATAGAGTATATTTTGAGTTTCAGTCCTGACGCTTTGCAAGGTATCGCGAGTAATTGTTGCACACACTTCCGTAATCCACGCAACTCCTGAATAGAGTGACACTGAGTCTCATAGACTTTAGATTTGAGGTAACCTCATAGGAAGAAATCTGAAGGAGTTAGTTCTGGTGATCTTGGAGGCCATTCCACAGATCCTCGGCACCCGATCCATCGTCCTGCATGAACAGTATTCAAACATGTCCTCACAGCAACTGCAAAATGAGGAGGAGCTCCATCTTGTTCCAGTTAAATGTCAATGTCAAATTCGTCTGGATTATTTCCGACAGTTGCCACTATCAGTGGATCTATCACTGTTTCCAGCATTTCCAAATAGAGGGCACCCGTCACATTTTCCTCAATGAATAATGGACCGATAATTTGGTCACCTAGTATTCCTGCCCACACAATAACTTTTTGAGGAAACTGGGTATGAGTTTCGCGAAAAAGTCGAGGATTTCCGTCGGACCAGTACCTCACATTTTGTCTATGCACCTGACCGTTAAAAAAAAGTAGTCTAGTCACTGAAACAAATATGTTTCAAATAGCTGAAATTTTGCAAAATATTGTTAAAGACTATTTCACAATATTCTAGACGGCGGTCTAGATCATTTTCCGTCAGTTCATGCAACATTTTGATTTTGTAGGGATGAAATTTATTTTTTAGAACTCAATGATGCGCACTGTATGTTAAGTAATAGCTATTGAGCTGAATAAACAAATATTCTATTCTAATTTAAGGTGTTCGAACGGGGTGAGCTGAATCTCTACGCAGAAAACGTCCCTTTCATGGCATTCTGTGGAAATCTACTTCGTAGGTTCCTGTGGACTCTAGATGACGGATTGAATTATGAAGACAAATCAATATTCATAGAGGAGCATACTTTACTAGTAACAACAGTTCTGTTAGATGCACTCCAGAAACATCCTTCTCCGATGATGTTATACAAAACTAAAGTGTCTGTGATATGTGCTTTAAAGTCAACAGTTACGTTCTTAGAACGTTTTCAAATCAATCATAATTTTATACACGAGTTTACGGTTTACTTGAATGAAACGATTTTAGGTTATCTTACAAAACATGTGGAACATAGTGATTTATTCAGTGTGAAATGGATTATTAGGAATATTTACGACCCTATATTGAGTTATAATTTATAAATATGTATCTTCAGAGATGTTGACCAAAATCAAAGAATGAGTTGGATATTAAGAATTTTATGTTAATCTGTTTTTATTTCATATTTGTTAGTTTCCAAAATCCAAGTTATGTATTTTATAGTCAGATTATTTTAATGGAAACCAAAATGTCGAGCTTTTTTATTATTCGTCTTGAACACGGTTCAATTATTATTTCACCTCATCAAATAAAAATTTGCCGTTTATAAAATTCAATCTTAAATCTTGTCTCACTGTTTGCCCTTCATCCCCTGTAGGATAACTTTGGTTATTTTCCTGCAATTCAACTGGAAGTGAATAATAATATTGAAATAATCCGCATCATCTTATTGATCAGCATTTTGGATATCTGGTTCTATTTTCTATTCACAATTCTATCAAATTGTTAACAGTATCAAAAATGTGAAAATTTGTTGTTGTTTTGCAATACTCCAATCCATTTTCACCTTGGGGTCTATGCCAATATAGACCAGGGTCGATAATTTTTTAAACAAAAAAAAAAAATAGTATGATGAAACCCATTGGGAAAGGACGAGAATATAACAAAAATGAAAGGAATAACGATTTACGGACGAGCTGAGGTCGGGAAGTGGAAGGGGGGGGGTGAGTTTTATGGGTAAAAATCGCGGTGTATCTCGATTCCCGGCAAATCCACAAGTCCTATGGACAAATATTAAATGACCAAGTTGTAGGTAATAAAGAAACCTACAAATCTTGTGATCACACTTTTTTCACATAACCTCAAAATTTGTGTGAAAAATTCAAATAATCAAGTTTTTGGTTTTTTATTTTTCTTATGCAACAAATTTTTTTCTCCACGAAATTTGTTTAAAAGTTACCTCTTTATGTCCTAAAGACACTAATTTTTTTGATTTGAAATATTCATTTCTTCACCTTATTTTGACTCAATATGAAAAAAACAGCCTAATTTTCAATCGAAAATTCTCACGTCAAAATATCAGCTTATTAAAAAAACTCGAGGCGTTTTTTGTTCGTTGAAATCTCTTCTCTCTAATGATGTGAAAAAATATTGATTTATTAAATTCTGATTACATTTATGTCATAATATATGAATAAAAATGTAAATCATACTATTGAATTTTGATACTTTATACTGATTATTATTCATAACAATATTTTTAAATGCATTTATCTTCTTATTTATATAAATCTTATCTTGAACCCTAATCACTTATCCATTACTTTTTGTCTCTTCGGTGGCATTTCTTCATCGTTAGATTCGACTAACTTTCCCGATTCTTGTAGATCTTTGAAATCTTCAAGACCATCACCGTCTTCGTATCCAATATTATTTTTAGTCTGAATTGGTCCTCAATCCACAATTTCGTCAGAATCACTAACTTCCTCGTAGGTTTTTTTTTCCACATTGACAATTTGAGCATAAATTTGTGCATTTTAAGCCATGTTTTCGGCAGCCACATTTTTCTATTGAAATCCCTCCTTCAAATCCTATCTTTAGAACAACTATTTGCGCATATTCCTTGCAATCTTTATGAAATTAAAGTGTAAATTTCACAAAATAGCTCAAAATTGTAGATAGTGATTAAAAAAAAACGGATTTGAGTCACCATAGTAATGTAGATTTTCCTTACATCATCAGAAAGGAGAGATTTCCTACAAAAAGCGCCCTGAGTTTTTTTAAAAAACTGATATTTTGACGCGAGAATCTTTGAAAATTAGGGTGTTTTGTCAAAAAAATTACAGTGTCTTTAGGACATGAAGAGGTAAGTTTTGAGCAGATTTAGTGAAAAATTTTTTCGCATAAGAAATAAAAAACCAAAAACTTGATTATTTGAGTTTTTCACATAAATTTTGAGGTTATGTGAAAAAAGTGTGATCACAAAAGTTGTAGGTCTCTTTATTACCTACAACTTTGCTATTCAACTTTTTCATAGGGCTCCTAGTGTGCTGGAAATCAAGATAAACCGTTTTTTACCCCTTGAAAACTCACCCCCTACCAATTCCCGACCTCAGATCGCCCGTAATTTATTTTCCGTTTCATTTTTGTTATATTATTTCTCATTTCCATTGAGTTCCATCCTACTATGATTTTTCTTCACATTTTACCGTTTTCAAAGGCTTCAGCACGGGTCTAAATAATAAAATAATAATATAGGTACTTGTACTTACGTCATTAAGACTGATCAATATTAGGGGGCTTTAACGTTACCGCCGATATAACAAGGCCTGCAGGCTTCGTAGTGAACAGCTCGTGACGTCAGCTAACTCAGGCCACCTTCCATCCCTCGCTTCGTCGAGTGTCGACTGTTGTCAGTTTGTTTATGTTTGAAAAGCGGTCATTTTCCATTGTCACTCGAAATTAGGGCTTTCCATCTTCATCATTTATATGTTTCTTTTGGGTTGAGTAACCGACAAAAATGTATGACTGACTCCTAAATATAGTGATGACATGCCGCTAATAACCTATTTAGCAGGTTATTATTGCTATATTACACTTAGAAAAATTCTGTGCGAATTTTGTAAACAGAACTAAATTTATAATGATGAATTAATAATATAAGACAATTACTATCTCATAAAAAGTGTGAGTAGAGGAAAATTACTCGATCCGCAAGCTTTGATTGTGCAGTTAGTTTTGTATTCGTATATTACATTCAATAAAATCATCTCTGGATCGAGGAAATATTCTTGAATGTTCATAATTAACGGGCCTTTTTAACTCAATACATTCTCAAATTTCTTTCTGAAAACGGTCATTTGCCTCGTGGCAATGAATGCAGAATCCATCCCAATGATCAAATTGCAATTATTATATTGACATGTACTACAAACACCCTACTTAAAAATTAGTGTTTCAAGTCTAACGATCAATTGGGTAAAAAATCCAACAACAGGAAATTGAAAACACTCACTGGCTCATTTTTTAGGTAATAGGAATCCTCCAAGATAAATATAGGTAATTTTAACAAACGGCATGTCTATCAAACTAAAATACATTTTCCCCAATTTTCTTTCGATCAATCTTAGTTATGTTTTGCGGGCCCTGTATAAGTAGGTGTGAAGTTTAACTTTAATGAGATTGAATCACTACAATTTTGCCAATATATTTAATTCCAATGAGTTGCTGTAGGTAGGTATTTGTGATTTATTCTGGTTTTTGCTTTGAAACTTCGTTTTTCCATAATGAAATCGAATGGGATGCGAAGAAGGGCTCAGTTGACGACTGGCATCCTCTTTTAACTGGAAGCCCTTCAAAAAAACAGCAAAATCGGCTAAATAATGATCTACAACTAAAATTGAAATACGCGGTCGCCTTATAGTGCCATAAGCGCTTGTCATTTCGAGCCGCTGTTAGGTCTCACTAAGGTGACGTCACCACGGAGCCTGCAGGCCTTGTTGTATCGGCGGTAACAGCCTTAACCATCAACCCCAACTCGAGGGTTATCTTAATCTGGGCATATTTTCAAAATATTGTAACACTTCAAGGCTATCTCATTCATCTGGAGCCAATAAGTAATCTACTTGCATCTATGGAGCACTAGGGAGTATGCATCACAAATTGAAGTAGTGGTGGGGACGTATTCCCGCGTCAGTCATAGCAGTGTTGCCGGATGGTGCTGATTTTCCTTCACTTGAAGAGGAAGTACTTCAATATGACAGGATAACATACAAGGAAGATAATATATCATTTTCAAAAATCTACATGGAATTAGAAGAGAACTCATTTCATCATCCTTTTGTGTCAACCTGCTTTTGATTGTAGATTGTATGGTGCTTCAATGTTATAAAAATGTATCCAATATTTCATGGAATCCTCAGAAAGTTTTTTGCAAATTATTCTCTTTCAGTTCGGGTGAGTGTTACAGATGTTTCATTTCATTCTGGTGGCCAACATGTGATTTATCCTTACAAGTATATGCATTTAATGACATTTAAATGATTATGTTGTGAGCATATATATGAACTAGGTAAAAATAATAAAAATAGTTTCAAGCATAGTTTTTATTCTCTATTGTAAAAGACAGAGGTTGAAATACTACTGTGCTAATGTTAAAACTTTCAAGTACCTAATTATTCAGAATATCTCTAAAATTGCAGTCTGACAATCAACTTAGCCTAAAATCCATCAATAAAATATATGAAATAAAGAAAGTGCCACAACAAAGTGAAAAAAAAATTGTAAATACAAACTCCGTTATAAACAACTAAAGCTGCCAAACCAACTTCATAGGATCAGACCACTTATTACAAGACATTACACGATACAAAAAATCTAGTAGGTATACTTCAAAGGAGCATGGTATACATTATGTATTGTAAATTCATTACTAAATCTCAATTTATGGAGACAACTCCTGGGCATGCATAGGATCATAACCACAACTACTTGCGTCATAAGCAGAGCCCTGATCATAAGCAGAACCCATAGAATATCCCATGGAATCTTGCGGTGGGGCAGGAGACATCATGGGTGTGGGAGTGCCACTATAAGGTGAAGCACCAGCTGCCTTTTTAGCTGCATAAAGGTTAGCTTCTTCCTGAGCTTTGCCAATGTTCTTTTTGTAGCGGATTCTCTTGTTTCCGAACCAATTCGACACCTGCAGAAGAGTGAAATAATGGGTTTTGGATTAGGATGACGGCGAACGAAGAAGTTTCCTTCAGGTGATTTCTCAAAGAATATACAGTGTGGTCATTTAAGTATTCAACATATGGGAATCTTTTTAATGAATTGCACAACTAAAATACAGATAGTGCCGAAAGTTGGAGCATGTTCGGTAATCATTTTAGGTGCACTTAGAATGGTTACAAGTCAAACAGCGTACAGGGTAGGTCAAAAAATCTTAAAATTGCTCAAGAGTCAAGTACCCTTATTTCGAAAAATTCAGTCAAATGTTATCAAGAAAAGTTTTTAACAATTGGAAGATATGCCTAAATACCAATGCATGGCCTCCTGAGACATTTTTTAGTTTTTCAATTCTTTTCGTTAATAATTTCCCAATTTGTAATTTTTTTATATTCATCCTAAACACTTTCATCAGTTAATCATAACTACATCAGTTGAGAATACCTTTGTTCAAATTCAAGAATATTTGCGCAATCAACTTGGATTTCAACTTTTTTAAGGAATCACAAACTTTATGTTTGTTGCAACGACATTCGGCTTAACTATAAAAATTTCGCAAATCATATTTTTAACAAGGTAAAACATCATTAGATGAGAAGTTGATGTCACCAAACTGCCTTAATGTTTACAGCCAACCCTCATTTGTTTTGTTCCTTGGGTATTCGTGATTATTTCAAATGATATCATGGTTGTCGATTGATTTGTTCAGCTTTTTCATAAACATTTCAAATACAAAATGTTCACATGAAATGATCGTTTTTGAATTTGAAAATCATCATCAATGACGGTCTACCTTGTTAAAAATATGGTTCGCGAAATTTTAAAGTTGAGCTAAACATCGTTGCAACAAACATAAAGTTTGTGATTCCCTGAAAAAATTAAAATCCAAGTTAATTGCACAGATATGCTTGAATTTGAACAAAGGTATGATCAACTGATTTTGTTATGATTAACTTATGGAAGTTTTTAGGGTGAATATAAAGAAAATAACAAATTGGAACGATTATTAACGAAAAAAATTTAAAAACTCAAATATGTCTTAGGAGGCCATGTTTTGGTATTCTGGCATAACCTTCAATTGCAAACAACTTTTCTCATTAACATTTTGCCAAATCTTCTAAAATAAGGGTACTTTACTCTTGAACAATTTTTATATTTTTTGACCTACCCTGTATGCTGTTTGATTTGCAACCATTTTAAGTGCACCTAAAATGATCACTGAACATTCACCAACTTTCGGCACTATCTGTATTTTGGTTGTGCAATTCATTAAAAAGATCCCCATATGTTGCACACTTAAAAGGTCACACTGTAGAATTGACTTGTATACAGGGTATGTCACGACACGCTTACACTATCTCTACATATATCGAGAATCAGTCGGGAGAAATCCATGAAAATATACATGCTTATATTTTAGAATACGATCTCTTTATTTAAAATATTTTCAGCAATGCAGTGTTGCCGCTTCTATAAAAAAGTAACAACTCTGTTTGTTCAAATAGAATATCCTGTATTTTATTGCATTTTCAGATTCTTCCTGAAGAGCTGATTTCATCGATACATCACACTTGGTGTCTATCGAAAATTATTACAGAGATATAGGGTGTTCAAAATCGAGATTTTTCAACATTAGGATATGTTTGTGTAGAAGCTATTCTCTTTCAACTTTTGATTTACTATTTACTGATATTCAATCGAAACAGATACAGGGTGATCAGAATTCTGAATCTTGTTCCACCCTGTATCTGTTCCAATTAAATATCAGTAAATAGTGAATCGAAAGTTGAGATAGGGACATGTGAGCCGTTTTGACCTATAATGAATAGTTTCGACACAAAAAATATCTCGATTTTGAACACCTTATATCTCTGCAATCATTTTCGATAGACCCCAAGAGTGATACATGGATGAAATCAGCTCTTCAGGGAGAATCTAAAAATGCGATGAAATACAGGGTGTTTCATTTGAAATATCTATGTTGCTACTACTTTCTAGTAGAAGCGACAACACTGTCGAAAATATTTTAAATGAAGAGAGCGTATTCTGAAAAATATGCATGCACATTTTCATGGATTTCTCCCGACTGATTCTCGATACAAAGATAGTGTAAGCTTTTCGTGACATACCCTGTAAAAGGACCTTTCAAGAATTCTGAATCATATTCACAATGAGAATAATAATTGCCAAATTGTTATCAAGCACTACTTTCAAATTGAGAATAAGTGTGAATAAACACATTCAATTTCGGACTACAGAACTTTACATTAGAAAAGGAAATTTTTTTCCATACCATTAAAAGATTTATGAGATCAAATTATCTTCATGTACCAAATTCCGTGAATAGGAAAAATGGTATGAAAAAATGAAAGGAAACTGCATTTGAGGACCTATCTTCAAAGGGCTGTAGCACTCTTATGAAGTATTTTCGGACTCATGTTGGGAGGAACATTTTTTTACGATTCTGATCTGTAGAATTACCTCCTGGTGTATACAAACGGCATCAATATGAGGTACTTTTCGAGGTATATAATACTCTTCTCAGAAATAGTATAAATATGCAATCTCTTATGAACTCTAAATATGCAAATATTATGACTTGAAAGCGTTTTCCATAGGTCTTGAGATGTACAACCACCTACCAATAAACACAAGGCCTAACCCAGTCTGACAAGAAGTTCAGGAACGCTGGAAAACAGCTGTTTTCTACTAGGCCATACTATGATATTAGTGAATATTTCTGTGATGTCTTATAATCTGTTTCACTTCTTTGTGATATTGTTGTTTTTATTTATTTCTATTTTTATTTTTAAACAAGTTTTATATCTATAATTACTACTTAGGTATATTATGGATTGTATTTTTATATTACATATTATTTTATTATTTCTTTTTAATGACACATTTGATGCTTTGTCAATGAGATAACTCTTCTTAGGACTAATAAAGCATATTTTGATTTGATTTTCATAAATAGTTAAAAGTATTTGGATTAAAAGCTCAAAGTTGCTTACTGGTTCTCCTCAAGTTATTTTGAAAAGTATAATGTGTTTCCATATGTTTCTCCGTTCGTTTCCATTTCTTTGTAACATTTCTGAACCATAACTCGTTGCCCATAATAGCTTATGGGTATATTTCTTGAACAATTTCAAGTTGGGAGTAACAACTTGCCCTATCCACAGCTTTGCAGATGATAGTACCCTCCATACTGCGTTCTCTTCCAGAATTCCTATTTCTTCCCAGGAAACTAGGAACTCACGGCGCAGGCAGGTCAATGCTGTCAATGAAGATCTTGCTGAAATCACAGCCTGGGGAACCAACAACCTAGTTGAATTCAACGCCACCAAAACTCAAGCCTGTATTTTCTCTAGAAAGGCGGAACTCAGTATGCCCGATATTGTAATGTCTGGCTCCACCATCCCCACCAAGCCCACCATATCTATGCTTGGTATTTCCATCAGCAACACTCTTTCATGGGATAATCATGTCAGATCCATCGCAAAAGCTGCTTCACAAAAACTCGAATTCTTGTTCCATGCGAAAAGCTACTTTACACCTCAACAGCTTCTCATGATCTACAAAGCGCAGATACGGCCTGTTCTAGAATACTGTTCCCACATATGGGGTTCAGCACCAAAACATACGCTGATGCTCTTAGATTCCATCCAGAGAAGAGCCATTCGCCTGGTGGGTGACGCCACACTCACTCACTCTTTGACAACATTGGAACACCGTAGAAAGGTCGGCGACCTTTCACTTTTCTATCGATACTTTAACGGGAAATGTTCTTCGGAAATCTCTGCTATCATCCCTTCACTAGCAATACCAATCAGACGAACTAGACAAGCCCAGTCAGCACTTCCTTTCGTTGTCAACCTCGAAAGATGTCGAACAGCACTTTATCAAGACTCCTTCATCCATAGAACGGCTAGGCCCTGGAATTCATTGCCTGTGGAAGTATTCCCAACAACATATAATCTCCAGAAGTTCGAAAAAAATTCCAATACCTACCTCCTGTCCCTATCCTCCCTAGGAACGCACGATGTTCTTTGAACATTATAGGGATTCCCTTTCGTGCGCTCCAAACGATAAATAAAGTGCCTTATACACTTTCGTCTAAAGCTCAATGAGCAGTTATTTTGGTCACCGACGTCACCTGGCCTAAGGCCTCTCCACTAGTACCTTTGGAGACACATAAAGTCTAGTATCTACACTGTATACATACGAGATGACTCGGATACGCTTCAGAGAGCAACGTCTTCAATAATTTGAAGAGCTAGAATGTGTTGTGGAGCAGTGGAGGGACATTTTGATCAATTGAATAAATCATTGAACACATCTGTGTAAATCCCAATTTTGTCCAAAATAAAATAATAAATAACTATTGTTCCCTTATATTTTACGAATCAGAATGACGGGAAGAATATCTTGTAAAAATATTGTATAGTGAATAACTGATAACATTAACTGAATTTTCATCCAATTTTATATTGATGAATTTTAAATGTAATATGATTATTATCAAATTGCATGTTTCTGTTTAATTGTTAAAAAATGTTTAGTCACATATGGAAATCGATTATTCCCAATTTGTTTTGATTGCCAATTTGAATGTGTTTATTCCTGGGTTAAATCCGAGGTTTATTCTTAACATGAACGTGTTCAATCGAATCCCAAATATAAACCTCAATTTGAAATTGATTAATATTTTAAATGCTCTTCCAAAGCAAAAGGGGCCGGGAACCAATTTACCCCAATGTAACTTTGTTGCTCTTATGAATGGATTTGTCATACTCGGTGGATTGATTTGATTTCATGAGTAAATAATTTCCCCAGTATCAGTTTTTCTTCAAATACAAAATACTTTTTTCTGGAAATTAGGATTAAGTAAGGAATTGCCTTTATGATATATCACAATCATACTTTCAATCCACAATCTACTCATATAATTGATATTGAAAGAAAAACGTTCGTGTATTCCTGATTTGATGGAGAATTAGATGAAAACATAAGCTCAAGTGGTTAGTTTAAGAGGTATAGGGTGTATTGACATAGAGAATATGGATGAACAGATTTCCACAATCTACTGTAGTGCAACACTGGATGAAAAGTAGGAAATGACTTTCTCTTCAAAAATTTACCTACTTGAAGATGAAATCATATACTGAATTTGAATGTAAAAACCATGCTAGAGTTATTGCTAGAAAACAACAATTTTTATTTCTAACTTCAACACCCTGTAGTCATTAGGACCTTTAATTGTGAGGCATTCTTTGAAGGAAAATTTCTATTCTGGAACTACAGGGTGTTTCATTGGGAAAGGTAAATAATTCAACTATGGATAGGGGTCACTGAGGTGATTTCAAAAAACCTATGGTTGATGGGTCTTCGACTTCTTATAACCATATACAGGATGTTTCATCAATTTTGTCCATATCTTCATTGTCTCATAACTTTCCAACCAACCTGTATATATTTATAAAAATTGGTACACTTGTTCAATCTACCCTGTGGAATTGATTGAGGCAACAACAAAAGATAAAATCCAGGTCCGGCTTCACATAAAACTCACAAATTCTTTCTGCCAGAAGACAACACCCTATACATTCAAATTTCTCATTTTTTTTGCCATATCTGAAAAGAACATCAAAATTTCTATTCAACGATGTACTTTTTATTCGTGATATTATGTGCTCAAAATATTATTTTTGCTCATTTTGGGGTACAAAATTGGATTCAGACGAGATTTATTAATTTTATTACTTCCTATTCAGTATACCTGAGTATTACATTTAGGAGTATTTCATATCGTTCTTTGTTCCAGACTTAGTTGCAGGTTCGTCATCAAAACTATACAGGGCTTTTCACGATAAGCGTTAATTAGATGTTTCTGGCAAACCAGGCAACGGATAAATCTGGAATTTCGATGGTATGTATAAATTAACATGATCTACACTCGGATCTACACGTCTGAAATATTTGAAACAATCCGGCGTTGCCGCTTCTACTCGAAAGCAGCAGTAACTTTGATTTTTCAAATGGGACACCCTGGATGCTTCCTGAAGAGCTGATTTAATCGATTCACAAAGTTCGGGGTCTAGTGGGACTAATAACTGAGATATTTAGAGTGAGAAAAATTGAGATGTTTCAACTTTAGAATTATTTTGCGAAAATATTTATTATTGATCAAAACGGCTTTTATGTCCCTATCTCAACTTTGTATCTATTTACATTTAATCCAAACAAATACATGATGGTTCGTAATTCAGATTTCTGCACCACCCTGTATCTGTTTCAATTGAATATCAAATGGGAAGTTGAGATAGGGACATTGAAGCCGTTTTGACCATGCAATAATAAATAGTTTCAACACAAAACATTTCTAAAGTTGAAACATCTCGATTTTCCACATCCTATATCTCAGTTATCAGTCCCGCTAGACCTTGAATGTTTTGAATCGATGAATTCTGCTGTTCAGCAAGAATCCAAGAATGTAGTGGAATACAGGGTGGCCTATTTGAAAAATCGAAGTTGCTGCTACTTTCTAGTAGAAGCGGCAAGGCCGGATCGTTTCAAATATTTCAGTAGTGTAGATTATGTTAATTTATACATACCATCGAAATTTCAGATTTATCCGTTGCCTGGTCTGAATCCAATTTTGTATCCCAAAATGAGCAAAAATAATATTTTGAGCACATAATATCACGAATAAAAAGTACATCGTTGAATAGAAATTTTGATGTTCTTTTCAGATATGGCAAAAAAAATTAGAAATTTGAATGTATAGGGTGTTGTTTTCTGGCAGAAAGAATTTGTGAATTTTTAGTGAGGCCGGACCTGGATTTTATCTTTTGTTGTTGCCTCAATCAATTCCACAGGGTAGATTGAGCAAGTGTACCAATTTTTAAAAATATATACAGGTTGGTTGGAAAGTTATGAGACAATGAAGATATGGACAAAATTGATGAAACATCCTGTATCTCGGTTATAAGAAATCGAAGACCCATTAACCATGGGTTTTTTCAAATCACCCCAGTGACCCCTATCCACAGTTGAATTATTTACCTTTCCCAATGAAACACCCTGTATAAAGACGAAAACTGATGTCAGTACCTGAGTGTTAAACTGGATAGTGAAAACTGCTTATCCATATCTATCTTTGTTTCAGAGTTTCAAGGTATTTTTAGAGAATGTGCATTTTTTTAATGTGGCTAAAGCTCATCTTTTTAGCAAAAATTCTTTGTTTCCATGAAAACTTTTCCAAAGCATTGTGTTTGTCATGAAAATGTACTGAAATCAATCATCATATACACATCTCCAAGACATTAACACACCACCAAAAAGCAGCCAAAAGTTTAGGAAACATTTTCATCTGAAATTACTTGTCTGATTTGGACATTTTTTTGATTTGAATGACAGGTTATTTCCTTCCTTCTGAACATTAGTGTGCAAAGTGTATTGGCATAAAAACCTCTTTTTTATACATACCAGGGGTAGCGATTACAGGGTGTTTTATTCATGAAATTAGTAATACCCTGTAGAGTGTAATAGTTACACTATTGAATTAGAATTGACATCACACTTTAGCCTTATCTTTCTTAAATTTTTTGGATTCACTCTATTATCTTTCATATACTGGAGAAACACCATTTTATAGTTTAACATGATTTTATGGAAAATGTATATCCAAATTGAATAAGGAAAAAATGAAACACAATGGGAAGTAACAAGTTGGAGTCATCAGTCACTGCCTTGAGATTCTCAATGAGATTTGAATCCGGGCTCCAAGCTGGCCATGCCATGGTAGCAATACAGACTTCCTCTAGATAATTTCTCACAACTTGGGCGGTGTGAGGCAAGGCAATCTTGCATGAACAAAAATTCTTACACTATATGTGGTTCCAAAATCACTGATAGGTACTTTTAAGCTGTAAGGCTTCCATTTATGATCACATAGCCTGCTACTTTCTGCTTGTAATGCCAATTGAATTCTAAAATCATGTTATGCTATAAAATTATATTTCTGGAGGAATTGGAAAACTAGTGGAGTGAATCCAAAAGAGGAAAGGAATGTTCAAAAATGACAAAGCTAGTGTACTTTCAATATTATCTTGATAACGTAACTGTTGCACTCCACATGGTATTACAAATGTCATGAAAAAAATGCACTATAATTGCTACACCTGGTATTCATAAAAAAGTTATAATGTGAATACAGTTTGAAAACCAATGTTCATAAGGAAATAACCTGTCATTCAGAACAAGAAACGTCCAAAGCAGACAAGTAGTTTTGATGAAAATGTTTCCTGAACTTTTGGCTACTTTTTGGTAGTGCCTTAATTTCTTGGAGAAGCGTATTTAGTTTAAGAATTGAAATTTTTCTAGAACAAAAATTTGAATTTATAAACTAAATATAGGAAGACTGATTTCAGTTCCAGGAAATCAATTTTTATAACAAACTCAATGCTTTGGAAATGTTTTCATAAGAGCATGCCCACCTTCTAAGTCTGAAAGGAAGATAGATAGTGATAATAATATGCCATTTTCACCTTGAAGTTCAACATGAGAATTGACTCCTAGGCACAGTTTCCAATAGGTAGTAGCTTCACAAGAAAAAATATATGCAATAAAATTAGTGAACAATTATCTATATATTATTATGTTTTTGAACTTATAATTGCTTTTCAAAGGTAGTTGAAAAAATCATAGTTCAAATTGGAAGAATTTTTGCAATGCACTACAACTTCCTGTTGTTCCTCAACAAATTCTTCCTAGAGGAAACAAAAAATCAATAACCCTGTTTAGTTATTTGGAATACAGCAGTAATTTTCACAATGCTATTGCTATTTTCATGTTTCATTTTCACTGAAAATTCCAGGTATAAGATTCAGTTTTTGGGAATAATTCTACATCAAATCATTCAACAAGTCATGAAATAGCATTTTTTGAGAGTAGACATAATATATTTTTTCAACTGAAATTTTTTTCTGAATGCAACTATGTGAGATTTCTTATATTTTATTATTTTGAGAAATAATTATTTTGATGCAGGATTGTCTTATTTCCAAGATTTTCAAAAAAGTTTGATTTTAACCAAATAATGTATCTTATCAATTTCATAGAAATAAATAATTTCCAACTTACTGAGCCACCATCTTTCCATTGAAAAAATCAACAGAATAGATTTCAAAATTAACATGACATGAACTAAAACAGTGGAATTATGTTTTTAATTGGGTTTCTTAGATTGAAATGAGCTCATACAAATTTGCAGCACCCTGGATCAAAGATCAATTTACAAATGATTATATCCTAATGGACTGCACATAGTTGCACTTATAATGTCATTTCGATAACAAAAAAAAAATAGAATAAGCAGGGTGCCCCATATAAAAATAACTTTTCTAGAAAAACCAGGAGTTGTAAAGTTGTGTCACCTCTCAAGAATGCTATTTTATTTTTTATAAATATCCCCCAAATTTCATAATCAACACTTTTAAAATAAAAACAGTAGCAGGCAGAAAGCCACCCATTTAGGACACCCAATATATGCACAACAAATCAAAACACTCAATATTTTTTGTGAAATACATGATGAATGATCACAAAAGCCACAAGCTTTGGGTATGAGAAGTCATATTATTTCTTAACTAACAGATTCACAACAGATGATGGTGGCAAAGAACAATATAATCAAGTTATTTGGGTAACCTTGGTCTCATCAAACTTTCAAAGAAAATCAATGGCCATAAAATCTATTTTAAAATATTCATTAGCTTTGGAAAATTATTAACTCAACAATTATATTGGATTAACAATTTCCACATACATAGAATTTGTAAATGATTGGAATAAAAAGGAGAGGGCATAACAATTTTGCCACTAATATTACTCACAAATACATTGCACCAAATTTTTTTATGTATCCCATCATTTTCATCTCCTTGACACAATATCGTTCAAATATAAGATTAAACATACAGAGTAACAAAATTAAATGAACAACAATAAAAATATTAATATACTATGATAGTGTTTATCACCAAAACCTAAAGTTAGGGATGTAAAGTTTTCTGATCAAATGGAAATCAAAGTGGCAGCATAAAACATCATGCCTGAAAAAAAAATCTGAGTAAGTTTAAGTATTTGCAAATGTTTGGAATTTTATAACATTGCCAATATACTTTCATATCATTCAAAAATCAAAAACCTGTTTTCCAGAATATTATAACATTCAACAAAACATGGTGCCACTTTGAATTTAGGTGATTTTATTGATTGTTTTGCCTCATAATGTTGTGGATCTGCAGTTAAAAAAAATTGACATACCCATTCAATGCCTGTAATGTGGTTGCCAGCCAATTTTTTTTCAGCTGGCAAATTCTAAAACTATTCTGCTTTGAAGTTGACCCAAGATATTGACTGTTCAGGTGCATTTGTTGAGCATTTTACATTGCCAATGTTTTTTTTATAGCGAATTCTCTTGTTTCCAAACCAACTTGATACCTATAGAACAGATAAATAAACAAAATGCAGACATAGGTATTATACACACATATTTAAAAAAGAAATTGATGCATTACCTGACTCACTGTTATACCACATTTACGTG
Organism: Phaedon cochleariae; assembly: GCA_918026855.4. Taxonomy (NCBI): domain Eukaryota; kingdom Metazoa; phylum Arthropoda; class Insecta; order Coleoptera; family Chrysomelidae; genus Phaedon; species Phaedon cochleariae. The sequence continues at coordinate 25,441,415 of OU896718.1, read as the reverse complement.
CCAACTCTTCCTTAGCTTCTTCACTAGGATAAGGGTTAGATAGATGTGAATAAAAGTATTCATTCAGTATCTCTGAGGCCTGCTTACTGAAATTACGCCTTTTTCTTCTAGCATCCAAGAATCTAGACCTAAGAATCATTACTGCCTCACATGTAGATTGTTTCAGCTGCATTTGGATTGAACTAAACTTTTTGTGAATGATTTGCACCATACGCTCAATCTCTTTAGGGGTAATAGGACGAGTTCTACTTTGTTCTCTAAGAAGATTCATTACATGTGTAGTGAATTCATTGCAAGCCTGTTCATATTTCTCTAATTCCTGATGGTAGATTTGTCTAATCTGAGCAAGCTTTGCTCTATAATCTGAATGTTCAATTGCATTATCAGGTTGTCCTGCTTGGGCAGCTGCAGACCCTGAAGCTGCAGCACCAGCACCTCCACCTTTTTCTGGTCCTGCAACACCTTCAGCAATCAACATGTTATCCAATCGCATCAGTTGAGGATCTGGAGGTTCCTCTTCTTGGGTATTCCTCAATGATAACACAGTTTTTTCCTTTATTTCACAAAGAACAGAAAACAGTGCTGGTTTCATTCGATGGCAATTCAAAGTGTGTTTTCTTGCTTGGGCTTCATCCAGGCTTTGATCAGTTATGTTCATAATCTGTTGCAGAATCTCACCAATATCTTGTTTCCTTGGTTCATTTTCTCCACCAGAAGGGGTATCGCCCTGTGGGTTCATTCCGTAGGGCTGAGGAGCCATGAGTCCACCGCCCATCATTCTACCTGGATCATCCATTACTTTTTAAATTTAGAGATTTTGAGACTGCTTCACAGTTAACACAAAGAATTCACAAGATACTAACACAAAAACTTAAGATGGATGGTGCTTGGTGTTCGAGTTCGGACATCTTAAAATTCTTGAACCACTGGTAAACAAAGAAAAGAACACAAATTACACAAAGAATGAAGGAAGAAGGCACAGGGCACAGGCGTTGCACAGGGCTAGTGGCACGCACGAACTCAAATTTACCGTTGTTTCGTCCATGATCATGCTGCAGCGTTGCCAAAAAGAACTCCATCAGGAAGTGGCAAATTCTCAGAAGTGCCTAAATCATTCGAACCATTTCCGTCACGTGATATGTTGAGATTCATGTTTTTTGATTATTCTCGATATATAATATTGAGTTTATTGTTCTTCGCAATAAAATTGTGGAGGCTGTTTGGCCAGGGAGTTTTATTCTGGTCCACTAATTGCATGGCGTCAGTCCACTGTGATCATTTGTGTCGTGATTTAGGCTTTCAAGGATGTTTTTCCTTCCTCACGAGACCCTGCGGGTATCGTTAATAATTGTGTTTTTCTACTCACATAACTAAAATGGCATTTGTACCACGCTAAATGATCGATTAATCACGAATTGTCGATCTGTGATTTATTCAAATACGTTACCATGGCAACACGACTTCTTAAACACATCACCATGGCAACGCAGTTCAGAGACATGTCTGGCCTATCAATTGTATCAACTGTCAACTGTTATTTCCGAATTTTGTATCAGAATTATTCAAACAATATTCGTTTGTATCAGAATTCTTCATTAAAAATATATGCGAAAAGTGAAATCGAAGAGAATGTTCTGGTACTTGCATATCTCCAAGAAGTGTGAAAATGAAGCATCCATCTTTGAGCACAATTTATTTATTCTGCGCTGAGCATGACTATAGGTGCGATCGGTTTTGAAATTGTATCAGAATTATTCAAACAATTTTCGTTTGTATCGGAATGTTTCATTGAAAAGAAAGTGAATTCTAAGAGAATGATTTGGTACTTGCGTATCTCCATGAAGTGTAAAAATGATGCATCCATCTTTGAGAACAATTTATTTATTCTGCGCTAAGCATGACAATAAACGTGAAAAAAAGGTTAGTAAACAATGGACTGGACACATCTACAACTATCTACAACCAATATCACTTATACGTGTCTGGCTGGTTGCATGCATCAGTTGCATCTATTATGTTCTCAATTCCCATTCCTTTCGAATTATTTTGTAGGTTAGCAGGAATAGGAGGTATGTTGATGTTATTTTAGGAGTTCGTAGAAAAAGCATAGTATGTAACGCGTTTATAAACCCTTCTAGACACTCGTTTATTAAACACTCGCTCCGCTCTGCTCCGCTCGTGCTTAAAATACTCGTTACTAAAAGGACGTTTATAACACTTGTTACATAATAGTTTCTACGTGGGGATGCGCATGCGTCCATAATGTATCACGTTATTTACTGTGACCAATCTGACAATGAAGTTTGGGAATGGTTCGGAAACTTTAGGCACAGTAAGCTCTGTACTGTGCTTTAGGCTCTCGTGAATTCTCCGCCCAGTAAAATCACAGAAAATTTGGGTCCTGTGACCTGTAACTTAGAGGGATATTTCCTTCACATTCCCCGTTGATCCCCCGGTTAGAGTATTTAGGTGAAGGTGGTAGGAGGCAATTACGTCATAATGACGTCCACATTAACTATTTTTGAATTGAATGAATGCAACTTTGTTTACGCTATTTTTCATTTTATGGCCTCAATCTCCGAATCCTCATATCAGTATTCAACGTGTCAATTTTGTGATCTACGATTCAATATTAATAACATGTATAATCAGCTACGTGATAGAAAGGTGATGGGCACAGGCGATCTTTGCCCACGCTTGCCGCGGTTCTCCCACTGGTCCAATCAAATGGTATTTTCACTAGGAAAAAAGTCAAGTAGTCGGTTCCTCTTTGATTTGATATGTTTTTGGAGGTGCTGAATTCTAATCTGAATTTTACAAACAAAATTTCCTGGAGCGTTCCGAGATATTCGCAAAAATCATTTTCGGCCTTTTTTCGTTTTTTGCCCATAACTCGGAAACTATAGAGGTTATATCGAAAAGATCGCCCAATAGAAAGTTGAAGAAGATGGAATTTCCTAAACATAATTGTTATTGCTCATGAATGTAGGACTGACGAGTACGGATATAGAGAGCCAGTTGAAAACAGACCAAAATAGCGTTTTTCGTCGATTTTCGCAGATAATTCCAAATCTACGCATTCCTCGAAGAAACGAACTGGACTGCCTGATGTGGAAGAGTCCTAACCATGTGAATTTTTACCTCTGTCAGCATGTAACTCATGACTCTCGACTTGTCACTGTACTTAAGTATATTCACTTCAACTAGGAAGAATATTGATTTTCTTATCTGCCTCTTGTTATTCGTTAACGGAGTAGAAAAATCAAGTTTTCTTGCAAGGAATATCAGAAATGTCACATATTTGGAGAAAATATAGTTAGAAGTGTTTCCTTCACTGTCGGCGGCTATATCTTCGAATTTACGGCAAATGCTTGTTATGAACCTGCCTCACTGCGATTTCAACATACAAAAGTTTCAGTTCAGTTCTTTCCGTTTTATTTTTTTTTTTTTTGGTTGAGTTTCATATTCAAGCTATTTTGGGAGTACCCTGGAGAAAACACGATTTGCTCGACCTGCACCACCATCCCCAGAACCGAGTCCTTCAGGGTACCTGCCCCCTGCCAAACGACGATGTAGTGACGATTAGAAGATTATAGCATCACCATCCTCTGATCAATTGCGTTCTATAACCCTAGACTTCTAATGAAGCCTATAATATTTTCTTGACGGTTAAATTTTCCGCCTCAACAGGCGTTATCTAGACCTGTTCTAGGGGACCTCACAGGAAGGAAAGAATGCTCGAAGTCATCTCCACAATGTGAAATATTTCACGCCCCTTTGAGCAATATGGACTTCTACCAAAGATTAACCACTGTTCTAGGGTAGTCAGTAGTCAGCCTCTGGCGGACTGGTACATTTACATAAACAAAGGTGCTCCGCTGTTTAGTGTAAGTCTCCTCTAGACCCATTTTTTCTTATAATAGCTCAGAGGGTCGTGCTTTAGCTCTTGTTTGCTGATACTCACTAGCTTACGAATTGTTGAAGAACTCTTTCCTTCTCGTTTACCTAAAGTTGCTCAACAGTAGTAGGATTTTTCACTTCATTCTCATTTTCTGAGCTCTGTGATATGGTAATTTACTTGTTTCACAGAAAGTTGAAATGTGAGCTCTGCACTTTTTTGCTTGGCGATCAGCTGCCTCATTCCCTTGACGCCTTGGAACCCACATGAGCGAGAATTGATTATAATTCTTATTCATCACAAAATAGATAATTTTAAGATGTTTATCAAAATGTTCGAAGGATACCCTATAGTATTTGGAATTATTGTATCGCGCACGATGTTCTTTGAATATTATAGGGATTCCCTTTCGTGCGATCCAAGCGATAAAAAAAACTATAATTCCAGCGTACAGAATTTGATTTATTTTTCCCCCACCCCACAGAATACAAAAACAATGACCTATTCAAACGTTCCAGAGCTTCAATGAATATAGGTTCATATGATCCAGATCATATATATAAGTTAAAAGGATGAGTGTGGCAACTACGACTAAAAGACGTCTCCAAGTCCGAGCGCTCTAACAGCCGTTCATCTTTTTTCATGATAACGAAATTTAGATAAGCTCGATAGAATGCTCTTCCAATATGTGCATGATGCTCTGTCTCTGAGTAATACGTGAAATATGAATTATCTGCGATAACCGACGAGAAACGCTATTTATTGAGAAGTACCCAAATTTGGTCAATTTTCAACTGATTCTATTTCCGCGCCCTTCAGTCCTATATCCATGAGCAAAAACGATTTTATCTAGGTGCTCAATTTTGCAAAATTCAGATGACATTCATTAAAATTTTTCAAATGGAACACCCTGTATTTCCATTCACAAATTCATTCCGACATCTTTCGTCATTTCATCGCTGAAATAAAAATTAAAATCGGTTGCGGCGTTTTCAAGTTATGGATAATTTCCTTACTTTTACTACTATTTCGGGGTAATTTGTACGTCATAGTTCTTTCATTTATTTGTATTGTGGAAATATTGCGTTGCGAAGGTATAATCAAACTTCATTGACCATTCATATATTTTTTTACAATAGGAACATTTACAGGCTCTCCAAGTTTGAATTTAAAACAGTGTGGGTTTTGACAAATCGTACCAAAATGCTACTTTCACAGATTTCTTGCAGACTATGCATTGATTTTGCGAAATACATTTCTATTATTTGTGTAATGATCTTGAATTTATTCAAAATTTTGCTGAATTCCCTCTCGAAACCCGCGTAGTGAAGAAATATTGTTTGTATCATTATGTAGAGTTTGCCTCCTTCAAGTTAAATGGAGATTTGGCTTGTGGGACTAACGATAATAAAAGTGGTCCAAATCTTGAAAAATTGTCCTCATTCTCGCAATACAAATCTCCATTGTTTGTATTGTAGAAGTCGTTTTCAAGGCAGACGTATCTTTTGGCATGTTTGTTTGTTTCACATATAGGTACATATTATTTAAATCATAAGTACCAAGATTACGGAATATTTCCTTGATGGACAATGCACATAACGCAAAAATACCTGAATGATCTATGTAGAACCTCAATATTCCCACACTCAACTCAAATAGAGGAACCATGCCTCATAAGTAGCCCTGAGATAGTGATAAACATAAGGAAATTACTCATAACTTGAAAACGCCGCAACCGATTTTAATTTTTATATCAGCGATGAAAAGGCAACATGACCCTTCAATAGTAGTAAAAATGGGTTAATCAATTATAACTTGGCAACGTCGCAACCAAATTCAATTTTTTTTACAGCGAAGTCGAGCTAAACCTTAGCGGAATAAATTTCGAATAAAAAACACTGGATGTTCTATTTAAAAAAACTCGTCTCCGAGTCCTCCCGCTTCTATAAAACACCCAGTATTAATGAACATATTTTGAAATGGAACCTTTAATAACGAAAGAGATTTGTTTTCAAAAGTTTTCCGCTAGTGATAATGTATTTCGAGATATCGAAGAATTACGCACTAAATGGACACACTGTATAATTATTACTCTACCACAAATTGAAAATATGTAGGATGCAAGAGTGAAAATAACGTGCCCATAAGTTATACTGTATACCTACTTCTTTGTTACTTTCATCAATAAATTATTTGGAAATTACTTTTTATTTAAGGGAGACGAATCATATGTATAACATGGGGGTAAAATATACTCTATTCTCCATTTTCCTGCAATTTCACATATTACTTTTTATAAGCCTACTTTTCGTCCTAGAATTAGTCACTCCATGAATTTTTCTCCGAGTTGGATTTCCGAAGATATATTCAGCACACATGACACGAGTACAGTAGTTCAGATACCCACATCGAGGTTTTCACCATTTCTCAATCATAAGGGCCAGCTGCTCAGTCAGCTCATATAAACTACTCAACACTAATTTCGTCGCACACCAAAATGTCGCCCCTTTTATAATGTGAATAACTTTTTTCAGTTTAGAACAATTTGAATTTGGTTGACACTGTTCGATAGCCCAGTCCTTCAGCTATAATCTCTACTCAAGATGGCTATCAAAGATCTAGAGTTTTCTTGAAAGTGACCCAAATCTGGAACGCCCTTCGAATCTCGGTTGGGAGGAGAATTGAATGAAAATCAACTTGTTCTCGGAAAAACAATTCATTCTGGATGCGTCCATATTTTCCTCGCTCTCAGTAGTCAAGAATGTGCGTGAGAAAACATAATTGAAATTAACATGTTCTTGCAAAAACATTAGATCATTTCTCCTCTGTAATGCATGGCCTGCCGTAACCAACGTTACAAGAATCACAATGAGTGACTGACAAACCCGACCAGCTGAGGCTCATCATAAATGGTGTACCAACAAGAACAACGGATTTTGATTTTTCCAATAAAGTGATTTTTTTAACAGTTGTCACGTACATAACATGCGATTTAAGATAATGAAGAAGTATTCAAGCAAACAACGTTTATTTATTGTAAAAACGCATTTCAAAAATGGTGAAAGTTTCACGAAAACAGTTTGCCAATTACGTGAAGTTTTCAGTCGCAATAATGCGCCGAACGAATCGACAGTAATAACCAAACAATTCGTGTCGGAGATAAGCCCTTTGAATGGATCGGACTGTCGTGTTTAGCAGATCCGCGATTTGGAGGGAAGATAACCCTTGTTCCCTCATTTGTGGAATCAGTTCCAACTGGTCGGGCGTTAGATGCGGCATCGAAACTATCAAAATCTGTTTATGATTCGAAAACGACGTCTAACCTGACTTGTCAGTCACTTACAGTGATTCTTGTAACGTTGGTTACGGGCCATGCATTACAGAGGAGAAATGGTCTGATGTTTTTGCAAGAACATGTTTCAATTGTGTTTTCTCACGCACATTCTTGAGTACTGAGAGCGAGGAAAATATGGACGCATCCAGAATGAATTGTTTTTCCGAGAACAAGTTGATTCTCATTCAATTTTCCTCCCAACCAAGATCCGAAGGGTGTTCCAGATTTTGGTCACTTTCAAGAAAACTCTTGATCTTTGATAGCCATCTTGAGTCAATTCTGATATTCCGATCTCTTTATCTGAAGTTTTATCTTCAAAATGAGCCTAAGATTTCCAAAATCGGTTGACGTGGCAAAAAGTTATGTCTGCAAAACCAAAAAGTTGATTTTTTGAGATCACTCTGTAAATAAGAGAGATAGGAAGTTGATTCGCGAAATATCTCGAGGTAATGAGATCATCCTCATGCCTCTGTTGTCGAAGTTGAGAAAAACATTTTTTTCACCATCTGAGAGCCTTTTGAATATTCCGAAATTTTGCACAGTGTCGGAAAACACCATGTATAGAGATTTTATGTGAATACCCTTATGTTTCAATGAAGTACCAGATTATAGCTGAAGGACTGGGCTATCGAACAGTGTGAACCAAATTCAAATTGTTTCAAACTGAAAAAAGTTATTCACATTATAACAGGGACGACATTTTGGTGTGCGACGAAATTAGTGTTGAGTAGTTTAGTTAAACTACTGCTCAGCTTGAAAGCAGAATTCATTCAGTCAATTCAGTCAACCCTGGTATACAGTCAATGAACTCAATACAGTCTGAGAACAGTCTCTTTTGGTGAAATATATTAAGCTTTTAGTACAAATTATATGTTCGCTACCTCGCAAAGATTATGCTGGAGTACCTAGTAAACTCTAAAACTAGAGGATTATTCAACTATATCTTGGTATATTTGAATCAGGAATTCCATATGGAAATTACGTATGATACGTCAATGACCCCAATATAACCTGAAAACCAACAAATGTCAAAAATCTAGTGTTTATCCCCAGAATTATTGAATAAGGATGGAACTCTATAACTGTTTCACAAACACTTTAGAGTGAGAGGAGACGAGGGTTTGTCCGTACCCTCTGTTAAGATTACTATAACGTCAATTTCCATCAAGGGACTCTACCTAATAGTACCGAATGAAATTGTAAAAGAAAATTTACCCAAGTTCATTTTGTTTTTTTTTTCATTCTGAACAGATTCTGAATAAATAAAGTTATAAACTAACTGAAAATGACCGAATGTGATCGAAAATGTCGCTAAATCACGAGAAGAAGTCGCTAAATTTTCAGAAATTTCGACTGCGGCAAGCTTCCTGCTCGAGTTCCTGCTCGCTTCACTCGCTTTAGCGACTTCTAGCGGTTTTTTTCCTAACCTTTTGCGACATTTCATGTCAGCAGCTGGCAACACATTGCTAACATAGTTAGCCTCACAGAGTACTCGAGGTCTAAAAAAATCGGTTTGGTTAATGATGGTAAAACGGTGTATAGTGTATTATCGTGCCAAAGATTCCAGTATTCGATATAACTCAGCTTTTCTTGCTAAACTGACAGCCTATTGGAGCTCTAATCTGATATTTTTTCCCTTCCAGAAATGTTTGCAATCCTACTTAGTTAATTCAGCAGATTTCATTACCGAAAAAAGCTCCTGCATGGTTTTGTTAACTTTCATAAGAAGTAGGTAGGTTACTACTCCTATAGAAAAATATCAAGCAGGTATAGGTACCAATCAAACCATTCAGAAACGTCGCAGTCATATATTTTAAATGAAGTAAGTAATCATACAATCCTTCACGTTCTTAAGAATCATTTATGCCCAGCAGCTATAATCATATGAGGTACTTATTTATATTAGATAAACTATAATTATAATTTTTTTGGTAGGTAATCAACATCATGATAAACCAAAACCATTGTAGGGAGAGGTGGGGCAAAGTGGACATCCTAACAAATATCATTTGAAGAAGAATATAGGGTACACCAGGGTAAGTGGAAATACGGGGCAAGTGGGACCCATCCCTCGAATGGCCGTTCTAGATTTTCAGCTTCTCTGTTTGTGCGCCATTTCTTGGAATCAACAGACAGTCTCCTCTCGAACGTCGCGAAATAGTACAGCAATTACAGCGATCATTTCACCGACCCAACGTTCTTATGTGCTTTTAATCGTTCATATCGAATTCGTAACCGCCGTCAGAGATAATAAGTTACTCACATCAATATTGAATTTTGAGATCTTCCAAAAGCTCCTAAGCTTTACTGTCCTATTGCCCTATTTCATTATGATGGCGGTGCGACACAGCGTGAGTTTGAACCACAAATTAGACTCATTGGCCGGATGAAGAAAAGGATACATTAGAATCTGTTTCCACTAACCCCACACCTATTTCAGCCTATACATGAACGTTTTTATCTTCACATTCACACTTACCACAAGAAACGGAGCAAGGTGAAAGTCCTATTGCCCATTTTTGCTGTATTCACAGTTTGAAACGGAGTGTTATTGCAAACTGGTGGAAATGTCCTATATCACTGTAACTAAAATTTTAAAGTTGAAAATATATTAAAATTCGAGATTATATTTTGATTTTATGTGACCCCCAAACGTACTGCAAACTGGAATATGATCAGTACGCTGGATTCCTCTTTCAACCAGCTTTCCAATGAGGGGAAGCAACCCATAGGGTTGCATTTGAAACTTGTTGGGGTAGATTCCTGCTAACCCTGAAGGGTTATATTCTCCATATTGCTCACCAAATATAGGTAAATACATTTGAACTTTGATTTTGACGTGTCTCGCAAATTTACTGATTTTTTTTCTACAGATAATTGGGCCAAATGTGTAGTCATGAAAATACCCTATAGTTTGACGAGAAGAATTACGAGATTCATCTACCTAGTCTTGAGATAATCGCATTCAAATATTCACATTCGTCCGCCATTTTGAACGGCCGCCATAGTTGAAATAGCTACCTCCTCATGATGCTCCCCCCTCGACTATTTCGCAACTCCCTCCGAATTATAATGACTTGATCGATTTGAGGGGCCTGGCACAAGGTCTTTTTCGCTTCGCTGAACTTTCTTCATACCGTGAAAGTGAATTTGTGAAAATATATATTCCAATTTAGCTAGGACAGAAATTACGGTGGAAAATGATTTTTTTCTTTCCGATTGAGGAAAGTACAAAATGGTGGCTTAAAAATTTCAATTCGTCGAGTATATTATTATGGTTAATATATGAAGGTGTCACATCAGTTCAGGTTTTCAGTTCGAACAATTCTTTTATACCCTCAAATTGAAAATGAGAATTCAAAAGGGCTGGTAAAAATCAAGATTACCTCCGTTTCAACACACAAGGATCGTTGAACTCGTGGTTGAATTAGTACAAATATAATGTACATGCTCAGCACGATGAAAAAACATATTCAAATGAAAAATAGTTTTCTACAGGATGTCCTCTGAAGTTTGATCACCAATGAGCGTCATACATCATGGAATGAAAAAAATGTGAATGTTTTATTTTCTTAGAGATATACGGTAGGTAACCTAGATAACACCGCTGGACAGCATCATTCAAACACCTTTTTTACATTTAAACTCGAATTGGTGAAAATTTCTAGCATTTGTTATCATCTGTCGCGGAAATTACCTTCACACACACAGAGGCCCGTACATGATGAGGAGAGTCCTGACTTTCTGTACAAACATCGACCTCTAGTACAAATTTGACAAAACCATTCACTCCTTCACACGTGCTGATGATGTGTTTCCTCTTTCATAAAACAAAATAGGACCTGGCCAACTCAATGAAATTATCGTGAGCTTCCTGATTTGCCGGATCCCAGACAGTTTCAACTGCTTCTCCTGGATGCGGTGCGATAAAACAGATAATGCGTCATCTCTATGCAATTGTTGTATTTTATTATTGATCGTCCTCCTCAAATCCAATAACTTGAAAATGCTCTCATTTGAAACAGCACCTTGAAATCCTACGATAGCAATAACGACTTTGCTGAAAGTGAATTTCCTATGATAGCAATAACGACATTGCTGAAAGTGAATTTCCTGGGACAGCATGATTTTTTTTATAATTGTCTAGCTGAACTACTAATAAGGGATATTTCATTCAAATCATCCGTCATGGTTAAAGCTGATAATCCCATTTCATTGTGTCGTGACGTCATTTTCGTTTGGGTACACCTCCCCTACCTGCCCTAGGGTTTACCAACTCCATAGTTGGTAAAGATGGTTAAAGTTAAACTCGGAGGATATAATGTGAACATTCAGATTGAAAATGAATGGAGTAGATATCGGAGTAGAAATACACGGGTAAACTGAGGTAGTGGGTGAAGTGTGTTGCTGTATTCTGATATAACACATTGTATATATTTTTAATGGAAAACACTTTGTACATAATTTTTATTATTGAGTTGTCTTGTCATGTCAATGTCTGAATCTTGTGTCATTCCTATTGCTATAGGGAAAAATAGTAGAAGAGTGATAATAATAAATAGTTCAAGAAAATGAAGTACAAGTCAATTTCGTGGATTATTTATAGAAAATAGGAGAAGGAGAGGATATATCGTAAATTTGGTCATTCGATCCAGGTTAACAGTTCTTTCCCTAAAGGTAATCCCCAACAATTGTGGTCCTTCGAGCCGGATTAACAGTTCTTTCCCTAAAGGTAATCCCCAACAATTGTGGTCCTTCTGAACCGTTAGAACAGCTCTACTGGAAATATTATGTCTTCGTTGCCGCCCAGAAGGAGCGAACGTATTCGCCAGAAGAGATTAGCTAGAACAGTCGTCAGATCTATAGAAAATGAGAGTGCACATTCAAGAAATGGACTGGAGCAGGTTCCAGAAAGTAGCGCCCATCAGCAGGTTCCTGAGATTGTCGTCCAGCAGGTTCCTGAGAGTGTCGTCCATGGTAAAAGTCGTCATTCTCATTCAGAGGTAAGGTCAGTAGCTAGTACACATCGCCAAATCTTAGAAGAGCAACTCAAAACTACTAGAAGAAAGCACGAAATAGAAGCAGAACGAGAAAGAAGAGAGAAAGAAATGCTGGATCTAGAGTTAACTCTTAAAATAGCACAGATCGAAGATAAATCAACAAAATCCAGTAAGTTCACTTTTGAAGATTCATTTAGTTCATGTAGTCAAAGGTCAAATATTCAGGAATGGATCAATAATCAAGATCCTATTCATCGAGATTTCAAAGATTTGAATGATTTATGTCACACTGACTGCCGCAATACTAGTAATGAGTTCAGATCTCCTGATCAGTATCTTGAGAAAATGATAACTAGGCAATCAATTCCAAAGGATTTACCAATTTTCAATGGAGATCCGCTTGATTGGCCACACTTCATCAGTCAATATCAGAATACCACTAAAATGTGTGGCTATTCTAATGAAGAAAATCAGACAAGACTTCAGAAGTGTTTGAAAGGTAAAGCCAAAGAAATCGTACAGTCTTTATTGATTTTGCCAGAGAATATAGATAGAGTAATAGACACTCTGGGAAAACGTTTCGGCTGTCCAGATTACATCATTAAAGTCATTTTAGAGAAGATTCGGAGTACTCCATTTGTCAAAGAGGATAAACTTGACACTCTTATCGAATTTTCAGATGTCGTTAGAAATCTTGTGAGTACAGTATCTATATTGAAGCAAGAAGATCATCTGAGGAATCCAACTCTACTGCAAGATCTGCTGAACAAACTTCCAACGAGATACAAAATGGATTGGGCAAGAAAACTGAAGAGCTTGGATCAAACCAGAATCATCAGGTTGGTAGAATTTCAAATTTGGTTGGAGGAGTTGGCAGATGATGCTTGTCAGGTGTCAAATCCATTTCCTGGTTCCTCGAAGCCTGAAACTAGGCAGCCTAGGAAGTTAGAGCAAACGTACACTACAACAGAAGAAACGAGAAACCAGAAGGTTTGTATAATTTGCAAAGAACAACACTATTTGAATAAATGTGAAAAATTCCTAGAGTTAGACGTAGATAAGCGCTGGGATCTAGTAACGAAAAATCATCTCTGCTTTTCTTGTTTGAATTCTCATCATGGGATCAAAAAATGCATGAGAAAAAGACCATGCCAAGTAAATGATTGCAAGAAAGTTCATAACCCACTGCTACATAAAACTGTAATAGAAAATGTAAATTCTACGACGAATGCAACAAGTAAAATTATAGCTTCCACAAGTCATTCAACTGTTGCTGAAACTAATTGTCATATATTCCAAAAAGAAAATCAAGTTATTCTCAAGATTCTTTCAGTAAAATTGAGTAGTTCGAAAGGATCTATTGACACATTTGGCCTTTTGGATGATGCTTCAACAGTTACACTTTTGGATGAGGAAATTGCTCAAAAATTAGAACTCAATGGACCTTCAGAGTCACTCTGTATTAAATGGACAAACGATGATGTTCAAATACAAAATGATTCTAAGAACGTTTCTTCGACTATTTGTGGAGGTCAACAAGAAACCAAAAATTTCCAATTACGTCATGTGAGAACTGTAAAAAAATTGTCGCTTCCTCGTCAAAATATTGACTTGCAACAAATTGTCAAAGATTACCCTTACATCGAAAATCGAGAGTGTTTGAATATGTTCAATGTCCAACCTTCTATTTTGATAGGTCAAGATAATTGGCCACTCCTTGTTAGTCGAAAGATTATGAGTGGACCGTGGAATGGACCAGCATTGAGCAAAACTCTCCTCGGTTGGGTTCTACATGGAAACATCAAAAAATCAATTGGTGAGGAAACTCCACAGTTCACATGTTTAGTATATGGACCAGAGAAAGATGACTTGGATATACTCCATGATTTGGTTCAAGATCAATGGAAAATGGACAATTTTGGTATGAAATCTATAAACGAACCAACAGTTTCTAAGGAAGATAAGAGGGCAATTGAAATCTTGGAGAAAACGATTAGAAAAGTCGACAAGAACAAGTACGAAATTGGTCTTCTCTGGAAATCTGAGAATGAAGTACTGCCAGAAAGTAAAATGAATGCACTTGCGAGGCTTAAATGCACAGAGAGGAGAATGGATAAGTCTCCCATATTTGCCAAAGGGTATTGTGATAAAATGACGGAGTACATAAATAAAGGGTATGTTAAAAAACTAACCAATTTAGAAGCAAATGAAAAATTTCCCAAAAATTGGTATCTTCCACACTTTGGCGTAGTGAATCCGAATAAACCCAACAAAATCAGAATTGTATTTGATGCCGCAGCAAAATCAAGTGGTTCTAGTCTCAATGATTATCTTTTGTCTGGTCCAGATCTGTACAATTCTTTGATAGAAATATTGCTTAATTTTAGGATTCATAAAATAGCATTTGTTGCCGACATTAAAGAGATGTTCTTGCAAGTGAAAATACGGAAAGAAGACCAATGTGCCCAGCGTTTTCTTTGGAGGAGGTATGGATCGAGAACAAGACCCAGATGTCTATGAAATACAGGTGGTGTTTTTTGGATCAACATGTGGCCCTTGTCTAGCTCAAACTGTTGAAAACAGAAATGCTTTGGAACACATAGTAGACTACCCAGAGGCATCAAATGCTATTATCAAGAAACATTATATGGACGACTACTCAGATTCTGCCGAAACTGAAGAAAAAGCAATAAAATTGATTAATGAAGTGATACAAGTCCATAAAAATGGCGGATTCACTATTTGCAATTGGATTTGTAACAATTAAAAGGTTTTGGAAACAATAGATGAAAATTTGAAAGTCATTGGAGGTGAAGATGTGAACGTCAAAGATTCCACAGCCGTAGAAAGAGTCCTCGGTATGTGGTGGAACCCTAAAGATGATATTTTCACATTTCAAGTTCAATTTCATACCATTGACAAAGATATTCTAGAAGCAAAGAAACGTCCTACAAAGAGAGATGTTCTGAAAGTCATCCTGTCTATTTTCGATCCTTTAGGTTTGATTGGTAATTTTACAATTCAAGGGAAAATTATACTTCAAAACATTTGGAGAAGTAAAATAGGTTGGGACGATGAAATCCCGAGTTCTATTGATTTAGATTGGAATGCATGGTTTACAGACCTGAAGAACATCAAGAATTTCAAGATACCAAGGCAATACTTTGCTTGTAACTCCGAAAATGATACAGAATTACACATATTTTGTGATGCATCAGAAAATGCCTATGCTGCAGTGGCCTACTTAAGAAAGAAAAGGGAAAATGGAATGGAAATTTCTTTTTTGTGTTCAAAAACAAGAGTAGCACCACTCAAGCAATTGTCTATTCCTAGACTAGAACTTCAAGCAGCTCTAGCTGGAGCAAGAATGGGTAATTTCATATTATCAAAGATTGAAGTCAAGATTTCGAATACATTCTACTGGAGTGACTCAAACACGGTATTACATTGGATAAATTCAGAAAATCGGCGACTAAACGTATATGTTGCACATCGAGTCAACGAGATTCAAGAACTCACGAATTCCAAGAACTGGTTTTATGTGCCTTCTAAACAAAATGTAGCTGATGAAGCAACGAAAAAAACATTTGATTTTTTTTCATCTTCTAGTAGGTGGTTAACTGGGCCAAAATTTCTTCTTGACAATCCATTACCAGATTTCTCAAGCAAACAGAAAACAGACCAGTTAGACATACAGAATTTGGAATTGAAAGATAGTAAGTTCGTAGCAGTGATTTCGAAAATCTCACAAAATCAGTTCTCTGAAGCATTACCTGATCCCTTAAGATTTTCTAGATTCAATAGACTTGTTCGAAGTACTGCTTGGATCTTAAGATTTATCAAAAATTGTATAAATAAAAATAAAAAGAAAACTGAGTTGTGTCTTGAAGAAATTGAAGATGCCGAATTCTTGCAATTCAGAAGAGTTCAGCAGGAATCATTCACTGAAGAATTGTCTTTATTGAAGAATGGAAAGGCTGTACCTAAATCAAGTAAACTATTCAAACTTTCATGTTTTTTAGATGGTAATATCATTCGACTAGGAGGAAGACTGGATAATTACGAAGAGACCGATCATTTTGGATTCCAAACATGTCATCACCAAATTATTAATTATGAATGAACATGTGAAAAATCTCCATCATGGAAAAGAAGCTGCAATCAACAACCTCAGACAGAAATTTTGGATCATTGGATTAAGACAAGCTGTAAAGCAGGTATGGAAAAATTGTCAATACTGTATAAACAAACAAAGTACTCCGAATTCTCCACTAATGGGACAGTTGCCATCTTGTAGACTGGAACCAACTATCAGGCCTTTCTACAAGACAGGTGTTGATTATTTCGGTCCTATTCTAGTATCTGTGAAACGATCACATGAGAAAAGGTATGGAGTCATATTCACATGTATGGTCACTCGTGCTATACACCTGGAAATTTCAAATGATTTAACTACAAATGCATTTATTCATGTTTATCGACAATTTGGCTGCAGAAGAGGTTTTCCCCGAGAACTCTATTCCGACAATGGCAGTAATTTCAAGGGAGCTGAACGTGAATTGAAAGCTGAGTTGGAAGAATTGAAACAAGATGATATATTGAAATATTGTTCCGAACGAAGAACAAACTGGTATTTTTCATCTCCATTGTCTCCCCATATGAATGGCGTTTGGGAAAGACTGATTCAATCAGTCAAAAAGAGCTTGAAAGACGTTTTGCACGGGAAGTTTCCACCAGAGTATGTCATAAGAACCTTATTCCATGAAGTTGAGAACATAATAAATAGCCGACCTTTGACTCATGTTTCCCTGGATCACGAAGATGCTGAATCACTCACACCTAACCATTTTTTAATTGGTCCTGACTATTTGGCTGAAATCCCCGTTAAAACTGGTAAAAACGATCTGTGTCTATTATCGAAATGGAAAGCAGCACAAAGAATGGCTGATTTATTTTGGAAGAGATGGCTTCACGAATACTTGCCAACACTGATTCGACGAGAAAAATGGTTATCACCATGTGAAAACATTAAAATTGGCGATGTTGTATTAGTTGCTGATCCAGCCAGCCCCAGGAACACATGGCCACGAGGAAGAGTAGAGGCAGTCCACCCAGGTAGAGATGGCATTGTGAGAGTAGTGGATGTCAGCACCTCGTCAGGCATCTTCAGAAGATCGGTCCACAGAATCTGCAAACTGCATGTGATGAAGAATGAAGAGGTAGTAATTGAATGAATAGATTCAATTACGGGGGCGAGAATGTTGCTGTATTCTGATATAACACATTGTATATATTTTCAATGGAAAACACTTTGTACATAATTTTTATTATTGAGTTGTCTTGTCATGTCAATGTCTAAATCTTGTGTCATTCCTATTGCTATAGGGAAAAATAGTAGAAGAGTGATAATAATAAATAGTTCAAGAAAATAAAGTACAAGTCAATTTCGTGGATTATTTATAGAAAATAGGAGAAGGAGAGGATATATCGTAAATTTGGTCATTCGAGCCAGGTTAACAGTTCTTTCCCTAAAGGTAATCCCCAACAAAGTGAAAGAAAAAGGTTTTCAAAAATAGTTAATGTTGACGTCATTATAACGTAGTTACCTCCCACCACCTTCACCGAAATACTCTAACCGGGTTTAACAGGGAATGTAAATGAAATATCCCTCTAGTGAGTTATATATGCTTGTGGCTGCGAGGTTCATCGCATAGAACTGCACTCACTACCAATAATACAACTGTCAGTCTGCAACAAAAATAATATTTGACGAACCTACTTGGGGTTATTTAGCGCATACTTATCGTTATTCGGTATTTTGCTGATTTGTCCCTCTCTATATAGGTATTTGTCAGACAACTTGCTTGATCATTCACAGTTGGGATCTTGATGCAAACCCATGTACAGGACGACAATCTGGACGACACGACAGTTACAAATACTTCCCCTCTTGAATTCAATTCATTATTCAAAATCTGAATCTGAATTCAAATATGAAATGGAAACATTTTTAAACAAATAAAAAAAACTTCTGTGCCCCTTTCAGTGCTTTCGTAGATCTGAGTGCTTCATCAGTTATTACCAGGATTGTTGGAATGATAAAAGGTGAGTTTTTTCGAGGTATTTCGACCGAAAATCAAATATTTTACATTCAACATGTCCTTCCTTTTGGTACCATGAAACTTTAAAATTGTGGAATATGTTCCAGAGCTTCTCTATAGAATGTGGTCCTAAAACTTATTGTGTGCAAAAATGTTCAGGTCATGAAATTATTTGAATGAGTTCACTGGTAACATTTTGTTTTTCTGTACGCATATGTAATAACTTGCCTAGTTTTCGAAATACAATGGTTTCAGAAAGTTTCAGAAAAATTATTTTATTCATTAATTATTAATCAAAAACTTTTATTTTTCCCCGCATGAATCAATTGATCTATTGAATTTCAAAGATCATTGGTCCGAAATATTCTCTAGGAATCAATGAATTGCTATTCATACCAAACATCAGGGTGGAAATTATGGGAAGTGAAATTGGATATCAGTCAAAATGTCACCTTTCTTGATGACAACAATCCTGGAAAATAACTGAATAATTACAGCAAGAAGGTTAAGCAACTATTTATATGATCACCCATCAAGAGTAGCAAAGTTCCCTACCTACGATTATAACATTTCCCTACTCCCATTATTATATGCACTCACTAGCGGTAGCAAGATCAGATACCTACTACAGAAACATCGTCTAATAGTAATATACAGATGCACTCGCTAGGTTCTATATGTGATAATCGCAGGTGGGTTATAATCGACTTTGTAATCACAGGCGATAACTCGCTATGCTATTAGAGTTTCTTGCTGGGATAATTCGATTTCTGACTATGGTTATAGTAGGAATTTTCCTCAGTGAATGCTTCCTGAGCTTCTAAATCTTCTGTGATCATTTTCACCAGAGAATTCAGTCTTTCAAGAATTATTGCTCCTTCTTGAATACGATTTTCGAACTTCAGAGTTGCGACATCATGTGAGGTATCCTCATCGATTGCAGGCTCATTGCAGAAGAAACAAACCTCGGTAAAGCATGAATTCGCGTTTCGTGCAGCTGATGTTTTCCAACATTTAACGTGTGTATATGCATGTCCTGACTGCTCAAAGTGGAGTAGGAGTAGTTGAAGTGTATGTATCATCTTTGAAAGAATATATATCTAAGTCTTCTCCACGACGTTTAATAGGTTAACTTGGCTATGTTACATATGTCTACCATAACTTGATTTCCAGCGCTGATTCCGGCTTCCTTCGCTTGCTCGATTATATTTTTGTTGTACTTTTTTGTTGTACTTTGCATTACAGCCTTCGTGAAATCTAGCCTGTTCAGAATGCAGAGTTTTCAAGAAAGATCCAGCTCCTTCTTTCAACCTCGATGAAATCTTCAGATATTTTTCCAAACTCATTCAGTGTCGTTGCATGTTCAGCCAGATTCACATAGCAGCAAGCCCATTGGTTAATTTTTTAGACTTTGCCGAGTTGCTTGCACGATTATATAACCTATGGAGAAGAAATTGAATGAGTCGAGTACATCAAGTGAACCTCACAAGCCTATAGAGTGTGCACATCTTTTTCAGAAAACATGTCGCACATAGACGGTGGTATAAGCTCTTTAAGTTACCATAGCTATATAAGACCGAAATTTTCTTTGAAGATGAGTTTATACCAACTACCACATGATAACGACTACTATAGTGCGTGTTCCGTAGGGTCAGGTTCCGAACATCACTCAATTGAACAATTCGACAATGAGCAGGGCGAGAAGGGACGATATTGTTCCAGCCACCATTTTGAATTTCACTCAATTTGAAAACAATCGTTTCTCAACATGTGTGTGTAGCTAAATTTGACATAAAATCATACATATAACGAAAGTTTCATGCTTTCTTCCGCGGATGGGACGGTAATTTATATTTTAATAGTTAAATTACGATTTTGTTAGCCATTTCGAATTTTTGAAATAATTATGATTGCATGAAAAAGTTGCTCGGACCAATAAACCTATATACAATATAGTGGTGCCCGCGACAGTCTCGTTTTCGAGAGTCTCGCATGGTCTCGTCTCGTTTTCGAGACAAGACTCGAGACGAGACTCGGACAAGACGAGACGAGACTTGTATTGGTCTCGTCTCGAGTCTCGTGCAAGACGTCTCGTGCGAGAGTCTCGCAGGTAAATATTTCTCCGTGCCGACTGCAGACTTGAGAAATTCATTCATAATACAACATATTTAGAAAAAATTCAGACTATTTAGCAGAGATAGACAAAACATTTCATTCATAGATACATTCTTCAAAAACACAATCCATGATTGTTGTAAAACGACGTTATGCGTGAAACGAAAACGTATATACTATTTTCTCTCTTATATACGGCGGCGGAATATAAGGGCAATTCTGCAATAACGACATCAGATCGCAAATTGGATGACTACCTGAAAATCTATAGATAATGTAAAAACCGATAAGATTTTCACAAAATTTTGTGGAAATCGTTTGTGAAGTTTTCACATTTGCCATGGATTTCCATCAAGTAACTAACGGCCCAGTCAATTCAAAATTTGAAGGAAGGTACGACTAGCTTCTTGGCCACCTGGTACTATAAATTCATCCTTCGTTGCGCCATAACAAACCAAAAAATTTTTGTGGAAATCATATCGTTTGTGAAGTTTTTACATATGCCATGGATTTCCATCAAGTACCGGCCGAGTCAATTCAAAATCTATAAATAAGTCATTCTGTGCTAAATAGTCTAAGATAAAAAATAACTTTGTTTTGACGGGCCGCCGACGCCACGGTTGCATCGCCTATCGCCTTTTAGTATGTATGTACCCATTAGGTACTTACTTTTCAATAAATAATGTTATTTTTGTTGTAATTTTTTCTTCCTACTTCTACATTATACCAAAAAAGTAGGTGAAGGTAAATATCCCATACTAGATTGGAAAAAGATTATGCATGACGAAATTGCAATACATTTGCGAGACTCTCGTACGAGACGCGAGACAAGACGAGACTAGAGGGTGCGAGACGAGACTCGAGACAAGACTTTATATTTCATCGGCGAGACGAGACGAGACTTTATGAAAGTCTCGTCTCGTTGGTCTCGTGTGAATCACTATAACAATAGGGCACTTGCTGGATCACCATCAAACATCAACCAATGATATTCGTAATAAAGTCTCAGTTTTGAATTTTTCTCGATTTTGGGGAGAAAAATCATTTCCCAACGTGCTTCCCTAGCTCAATTGGAACATCTAAATGGAATATACATGCTTGCCAAGTTTCATGCTTCCTTCCGGATGGGTTCGTATCGTACCGTTTTTTGGAGCTAACAGTGTATACATCATAACATGCATGACATGCATGACATGAGTCTGCTAGTGTATAGATAATAGCACCATCAATTCGAAAGAAAAAAATCGAATAATTCACTCTGCCCCCTATATCACTTTACCTTTCCCTAATACAATTGATAAATGATATGTTTGGAACTAAAAAGAAGGGCCGGTTGCATAAAGCATTTGCTAGACGAACAAATAATGTTTATCAATTTGTTTTTATCCATTTGGCAACGTATGACTGAACTGATAATTTAGAAAAGTTAATTCCTCGTTAACATATACCTTTATGCATCCGACGGAATTTTATAACAGATTAAAAACCAGTCTGTAATTTTTATAATGGGCACTTTGAATATAAGTATATTTCACTTGAAATACCTACACCTATTTGGAACGTAACATTATAGAGAAGGTAACATTTCAATAATCTGATTAAACTTTTCAAGAGGACAACAAGTTGAAATCACAGGAAAGTGTTTTGCAAATTATTTTTTGTCATCTCAGACATAGTTTTTCATTAAATATTAGGGTAATAAATAAAACCTAGTTACTTTATATACAATTTTTCGACTTAATCTATATTGAAAAGTTAATTAAAACCATGTTTTGAGGGGTTCGGAATTGCTTGAGAATATACAGTTTCCTCAAACGCAATAAATTACATAGAACATTATTGTCTTACAAAAATACAATTAGCCCAAATTATTAATTTTCTTCAGCTCACTAGCGATTCAGCTATTAATTTCTTGAATGAATTACTTACCTACTTAACTATGGAATGAATAAATACATTAGATATTGCATGTTATATAGTATGATTATTTTATTATTTCCTATCATAATATTTTATAATATTCCATATCATCAACTATTATTCGCGATAGAAAATAGCACGTCGCCCCACCTGACGGCAATAACTTGAACACCTCTGAGCACAAACAAAAAACAAATGTGAACCAATGAACCAAAGCAAACATGCCGCTTTCACGGCTTTCAAGAACTCCGATAGGTGGCAATCTATCGCGTATAGTTTGATTTTGATTTGTAGTGATTAATGCATCTCTCGCAAGACAAAATACCTCCACTTCTTCTAGCTGCATACTTTGTCAAGAGTAGATGTTAATTGGTTGATTGTCGAACCAAATAATTATCTAAATGGTCCTAGAATGAAGGGTACATATTTTCGTTTTTGATATAGATGAGTATTAATGTAATGCTGTGGAAGCCGTTATAGAAATTTTGCGATAGCCAAGGTCATCATCTAACGTTACGATGACATAAAAACTACAGGAAAAATTTCTGAATTTCAATCTAAGCCAGGAGTTATTAAGAATGTTTTCCCGTAGTTTTCATATGTCATCGCTACGTCAGATGATGACCTTGACTACGCGAGTACTATCAAGAGACTATATTATGTTGATTGGTTGATTGTCGTACCGAATAATTATCAAAATGGTCATAGAATATATGGAGTGTACATATTTTTAAACATATATACCAAGTGACACAGGAGACATGTAACAGCCTGTAGTTTTTTCATTTGAAGAGGTAAACATTTAAATTCACAAGGGTTATATTATCGATGATGGCGCTTCCCTTCAACCCAAGGAAATTTTTTTTCAATCACCTGTTTGATTGGAAGTAGACCCAACTTTCTTTTTCAATAACACCCTGTATATTTCTGTAATCTATAATATTTGCCTCGAAATGCTCTATTCAACTATGTATCACAATTCGATATTCGTTTATTAATTGGCTGTTAAATTGCATTTTATTGAAATACATGAAGTTGGCTGTGGCCCGAATAGAATGACATTTCGATGCTTGATAGGCTTAGAAATCGAAAGATGATTACTTAGACGATATTATTAAAACATTTCCTATACCCTAATCGGTCCCAGAAGATTGCCAATAATTTCATTGAGTTTGAAAAAAATCATCCGAAAATAACTCACGATATTAGGACGATAAGTACATCAATTATTACAACAATTTCAGTTTCATCTATCCAAATGGATGATTATATTATGGCTACATGGCAAAAATGAAAGACAAAAAGTTTCTTCACAAGTAGCCAAATGAAAAAAACTGAGTTTCTATCTTAGTTTTCTCAATGAGTGAGTTATTTTCGGATGATTTCTTTAAACTCAATGAAATTATTGGCAATCTTCTGGGACAGATTAGGGTATGGAAAATATTCTGATATATCGTCTAAGTGATTATCTTTGGATTTCTAAGCCTATCATCAAGCATCGAAATGTCATTGCATTCGGGCCACAGCCAACTTCATGTATTCCAATAAAATTCAATTTAACAGCCAATTAATGCATGAATATCGAATTGTGATACATAGTTGAATAGAGCATTTCAAGGCAAATAAGATAGGCTACAGAAATATACAGGGTGCCGTTTGAAAAAAAAAGTTGTGTCGACTTCCGATCGAACAGGTGGTTGAAGAAAATTGTCATTGGGTTCAAGTGAGGTGCCATCATCGATATTATAACCCTTGTGAATTTCAAATTCTTATATTTCTTAAATAAAAAACTACAGGTTGTTACATGTCTCCTGTGTCACCCGGTATATTAGACTTGCTGCACTTTTCTCAATTCGTCTTTAATATACCAGTGTGTCTCACTTCAAACGCCCCCCCCCCCTTGTATTTCTCAGCTATTATTGGCTGTTTCTCACCAAATTTGGAACAGTTGACGCAGTTTAAATAACCGATAGGATCAGTTTTTCAGAGAAGAATATCATTTTGGACAGTGCCCACCATTATTCTTATCAAAATGAAAAGGGCTCAATTTTTCATGTAATCATATTAGGAACTTTCATACAGGAAAACTCACCTCATTTTATTGTTCTTCATGAATCCAAACCCCGATGTGAGATTTTTCATATGAAGAGCCAGGGGAAATAACGATGAAGCTCACAAAAAGCGAATTTGCCAGTAGAGCCTTTTTGAAGTTTGAAACTATACCCAAATTGCTATATTTGTGATAATGGTTTCAAATTTCGACTTATGAAAGTTCATCGCAAGCTTAGTTCATTTGGATTATTATTTTTTAATCGCTTGGAGCGCACGAAAGGGAATCCCTATAATGTTCAAAGAACATCGTGCGTTCCTAGGGAGGATCCCAGGTAGCACATGACGACTATATGACGTCTAATTGACGGCATCACATTCGGCCAAAAGACGTCTTTATTTCAACAAATGCGACGTCCAAATGACGTAAGTAAGACACATCCAAATGACGTCATATTTGAAAGTCTTTTAGACGTCAGTATGTGTTTTCAAATTGGACCTTAAACTGACCAATTTCCGACGTCAATAAGACGTCTGTTTTTTTTTATAAAATTTTGAGGTTAATGGTTATAATCTGGTGAGGAAGGTAATCATTTGTGCTATAAAATAAATTTGCTACGAATGAAGATTTTATTAACAAGATAGTAATGTAAGGTATTACATATAGTTGAAAAATTTCAGCGTCGATGGCTCCCCTAAATGGCGGCCAAAACACTTCCTTTTTCAACGGCGTCAGCAAAGTTTCGTGAACAACAGCTACACTGTTGCTTCCACTGTCATCAAATTGTATTACACAATACTTTCACGTGAAAAACAGACTGTATAGAAATACCACTCAAACACTCAACATTTTAACATTCTTGACAAATCCAATGGCACAGACGCCGTTCACAAACAACACCCATTCGAACATGGACGATGGACAATGAACATGAATGAACGGGAACGCACCATGCACGATGCAAGCTTGACGCTGAACCACAGAACGGACCGCTGACTAACGGCAGTCGCGAGATGGTCGCGAGTCGCATACACAATCTCTTCGCGTAATTACTTGATCGTCATTGGCCATCTGGTCGGTAAGTGAGAATTGTCTTTGGCGCTAAATTTAAACATTGAAAATCAAGGGAAGCCTATGGAATAAAATACATTTTTATCATACATTCATACAGTTATTTGGATAAATTAATAAATTTATTTTATAACTTCATTGTCCTATACATACATGATAATGATAATGATGATGATTATGATAATAATACCCAAAAAAATATGAAGACCATAGATTGACGTCTATACGACGTCAAACAGTGGCTGTCCATAAGACGTCACATTAATGACGTCCGCATAACGTCATAATTCGGTCAAAAGACGTATGAGACCAAAAAAGACCTTAGATAGCGGTCCTATAGACGTCAAATTCGTCAGTCTGGCTACCTGGGATAGGGATAGGAGGTAGGTATTGGAATTTTTTTTGAACTTCTGGAGATTATATGTTGTTGGGAATACTTCGTCAGGTAATGAATTCCAGACCCTAGCCGTCCTATGGATGAAGGAGTTTTGATAAAGTGCTTGGGGGTCTAGTTGTCTAGTTAGTCTGACTGGTATTGCTAGTCGAAAGGATGATAGCAGAGATTTCCGAAGAACATTCCCCGTGGAATTATCGTTAGAAAAGTGAAAGGTCACCGACCTTTCTACGGTGTTCCAATGATGTTTAAGAGTGAGTGAGTGAGTGTGGTGTCACCCACCAGGCGGATGGCTCTTCTCTGGATGGAATCTAAGAGCATCAGCGTTTGTTTTGATGCTGAACCCCATATGTGGAAACAGTATTCTAGAACAAGCCGTATCTGCGCTTTGTAGATAATGAGAAGCTGTTGAGGTGTAAAGTAGCTTTTCGCACGGAACAGGAATCCGAGTTTTTGTGAAGCAGCTTTTGCGATGGATCTGACATGATTATCCCATGTGAGAGTGTTGCTGATGGAAATACCGAGCATAGATATGGTGGGCTTGGTGGGGATGGTGGTGCCAGACATTACAATGTCGGGCATACTGAGTTCCACCTTTCTAGAGAAAATACAGGCTTGAGTTTTGGTGGCGTTTAATTCAACTGGGTTGTTGGTTCCCCAGGCTGTGATTTCATCAAGGTCTTCATCGACAGCATTGACCTGCCTGCGCCGTGAGTTCTTAGTTGCCTGGGAAGAAATGGGAATTCTGGAAGAGAACGCAGTATGGAGGGTACTATCATCTGCAAAGCTGTGGATGGGGCAAGTTGTTACTCCCAACTGATCATTAATATGAAGAAGGAATAATGTTGGTGCCAAAATTGATCCTTGTGAGACGCCGGAATTGATGCCAATGGTATCAGACGATACACCGTCCACCACCACATAAAGCGATCTGTCTAAAAGAAAACTCGATAAGAGATGGCATAACTGAGGTGGGAAGCCGTATGATGATAGTTTGTGGAGGAGTCCTTCGTGCCAAACACGGTCAACAGTGTTTTTCTAATGAAGCTTGCCATAAATGGGTGACGTAGGCAAGTATAGATCTTCAGTAGATCTTCGGTGGCGAAAGCCATATTGTCTATCATTGATGATTCCTGAGCTCTCCAGATATTTGATAAGCTCAATATTGATGGCTTTCTCCATCACTTTGGAGATTACTGATAACAGGGCAATGGGCCTGTAGTTGTTGGGCAGGTTCTTGTTCCCTTTTTTGGGGAGGACCCTCATCTTTCTTGAAAATTACGGGTGGACCTTCATCATTCTTTCCCCTTATTTCAGATCCTGATATTTCGCGACATATAGCGATTTCATCCAGTTTTGATTGGGTAGGCTATAGTCTTTCCAAAACTGTACCGTTCGCACCAATAATCCGAAAATATTTTAAAATGGAGCTTTATCGTTATCTTCCCTGGCTCTTCATATGATTTCTATGAAAGGTTTTAAAAACAGCATGCATTTTTCTAAGGAAAATAATCGTTCACTCGGAAACGTTGCGATCAACACAAAAAGTATATATGCTGTTTTATCTTCCAAACCATGTTTATGTACGTACCAGAGCAATTGAACTTCCCAAAATTTGCAGTCAATATAAATTCACTATTTTTCCGATGCAGAAAATGAAACAAATCAAGCCGATCCTGTATATTCGGAATTAGGTGATTTTTTGCATATGGAGGTTCGAAAGCATGAGGAACAATAATATGAAGTCGGTGTTCCTGCAAAAAATGCCTACTATGATTTCATAAAAGAATGACCCCTTTTTATTCCAATAAAAACGTATGGCACTGTTCAAAATGATGTTTGTCTCTGAAAAACTGATCACATTTATGGATATTCCAAATTCGGTACGAATCGTAGGACTAATAACTGAGATATAGAGGGGGGCCATTCAAAGTAAGACAAGCTGTAGGTAGATGAGTATTTATGTGATGCTGTGTAGCATTTTCAGACCAGTTCACTGTTCAGACATCATCTTTAGCTATTCTATATACTTTTGTTTGTTTTCCTGTTATGTAACTTTTTAGCCCTGGCTTCCTGAAGAATATACAATTGATAAGATTTTATTTTTAACTATTCAAAATGTCTTGCTTAGTTCTTCTTGTTTCTGGATAGTTGACGTTTTGAGCCTCTCAGTATAATGAGAGTGAATAATCATCATCATTTAGTGAGAATGATATGGAGGGATAATGAAATGTGTTTTTTATTATTGAAAACAGATTAGAATTTGGGGAGCATTTTATATGAGAATAACACGAAGGGTATCTGAACATCAGGGCCACATAATTCTTTGATTTTTGATTTTACATTAATTCGAAACGAATATTTTTACTCGAGTCAATCTACATTCACATCTTTCATCAAATCAACAGTTCGAACTTTAACTCCAGCATTTTCAACTTCTTTGAGACTCTCTTCATTAGCTTCTAGCATTATGATGCACATCAAACTTTTACCAGTAAGAGAGTCTTTTGGATACACTGTCAAGGGCGTGAATTTAACAGTTGGATCTGAGCAATAGGTATCGAGTTGTTTATAAACGTCGGGGTATTGATATTTCAAAGATACTCCCCGAAATCTAAGGTGACTTTGCAAATGGTCAACAGAAATTTTCCTCAATTCTTTCACTCTGAATAAATCTTCTTCGAAGGGGGCTGAGGTAAGTATGAGCGTTTCAGGTTTCTCCAATGGTTCCCGCTCCGGAATCTGCACATCTTTGCTCAATCTCATCTTAGCACACCGAGAAACTAACTGGCGTTCCCATTTCACCGACCCTGTAGCCGGGGTTTCCGATATAACACACACCGACACATACAGAACGAATTTCGTGTCCGCATTATAGTTTTTGCACATTTTCACGAGCTCAGCGTACATCTGAGGTCCCATTTCCGAAGGGAGCAAGTCCTGCCATCGCACGAACGTCAGTTCGCCAAGACCCGACAGGCCTTTGGATAGGAACGTCTCAGCGGCCTCCGGATTAGGAAAAAAGCACTTGACAGCGCCATGACCGTGGGAGAGGTAGCCTCGCCGAGATATCTGAGACAAATGGCTCAACGTATCCTTCTTTTCTTTGGCAGCTGCGATGACCTGACGGCACAGCGTACCTATCCTCGAGAACAGACACGTTTTCCTGTGCTTCTCCCAATGGGCTCTTCTGCACGTTCTGGAGCAGTAGGTGTACGAACAGTTGTGGCAGTTCTTGAACAAACTGGCTTCTGTGCTCGCAACCGAGGTGGTTCGGCCACAGCGGGTGTATCGACAACGAACTACGGGTGATGGATTATTGAAAGATATTCTCCTAGAGTCGGTTAGCGGGCCTGATGGTGCTGGTTCGGAGCCTTCAGATCGTCGGCGGAATTGTTCTGCGGGGTCTTGGAGCTGTCCTTGGTGACAGGGACTGGTATTAGCTGACACCGTCTCTGAAAAATTTCGAATGATTGCTTATATCGAACTATGATTTGGCAATCAAAGGAAATAATTATTATACACTCTAGCGGGCCAAGACACTCTTATGGTGATGGATGCACTGGAGAAAATGCAGCAGGGAGATATTTAAACGTTGGTATGAGTCCATCGTAACTCAAATTGGAGGGATATGGTTCATATTCATCGGGAAGAGCACAAAGTCATCTTCACGACTTTTATATTCGAAAACATCAAATTATGAACATGTTTCGCAATGTCCATTTTCAGCCTATGCTAAGAAATCATGGAAATGAAAAGGTTATGTTTATTTATATTTATGTTATATATTTGAAAAATCAGTGATAACAAAGGGTTTTTTATGGGTTCCCAACTCCCAAACATGGAAAGTCAAATTATGGAAGACGATCAGGCTTAACAATTAACAGAAACTGTTTTTTTCAATTGTTAAGCCTCATCCCACTGAACATGTAATGCTACAAATGAATATTGCCACAATATAATTAATTAAAACTGTTTTAATCTTCTCCTGAAGATGCTAACACAAAAAATCGGTTTGGTTAGTGGTAAAACATGGTAGTGTAGGTATTTTGTTGTACAAATGGGCAAGTATTAACAATATAAATACACTCACCGGCAAAAAAAACCGGCCATCAAAAAAATTGTCCCAATTGTTCACCCTGTAACTTTTATAATACTTGTCCGATTTTTGTGGAATTTCGATCGAATCGAAGATTCATGTTCCAGAATGTTAGCCTTAATATTAGTTTTCGTGAAAAGCTAATGACTTGATCATTATACAGGGAAAAACCAAAGTTACTCTTTCGCCGTTAACTTCTCAACGCCCTGTGGTGAAATTAAGTGGTTGAAATTGGCTTTATCATGTTTTGGATTGAAGTATTATTCTTTCTTGATATAATAGTTTTTGATTCACATCATGATCTTATTATTAACAATAATCAATAGCACTTACCGGAAAAAACCTTAGTTACAATAAACAAACAGCAGACCTTCAAACAATAACGAGTATGCCCTCCTCGAGTTTGAATTACAGCATTCCACCGCCGTGGCATCGAGATGAACATATTCCTGAAGTAGTCATGAAGAATTGCCGAGAGAATTGTCTGAACTTTCATTGAAGGGCTCTTGAAGAGTCTCTGACAAGGCCGCACGAAGACGAATGAAATAGGATCACACTTCAATTCGGAACATGATGAAGCAGAAGGTTGGAGAATGGTTCTGAATTATTCTCAATAAAAAAAAATCCATTTGTTCTCAAAACCCTTGTATCTTCTCTTTAGAATGGGTTATCAACGTGAATCAAAAAACATTTTGTTAAGAAGGGATCACACATCAATCGAAAACATGATGGAGTTAAGTTCAACCACTAACCTTTGCCGCAGGGTGTTGAGAAGTTGAGGGTGAAAGTCATTTTTTTCTCTGTATAATGATAAAGCCATCAACTTCTCTCAGGAACTAATAATCAGACCAACATTCTGATTTTTCGTCAATATTTTACGAAAATCGGACAAGAATTAAAAAATTTACAGGGCGAACAACTTGACTACATTTTTTGGGACATAAATCAAAGTAGTGGAGATGTGGCGATCGAGGTGGCGATATGTGATATGTTATTATGCAGTTGGGAAGGATTTGAATTGGAGTTTGCAGTTGGTTAGAGGTAAGTCATCAGTTATTCTAGAGGATAGGTATTATCAATACCTTATTGGAGATTTATTTGAGGTAGGTATCGATGGATTATTGAAAAAATTATTGTTCTCATGGTCCACAAGATATTCAGAAAAGCATAGATATTC
This sequence comes from Phaedon cochleariae, assembly GCA_918026855.4. Taxonomy (NCBI): domain Eukaryota; kingdom Metazoa; phylum Arthropoda; class Insecta; order Coleoptera; family Chrysomelidae; genus Phaedon; species Phaedon cochleariae. Next base: position 25,410,256 of record OU896718.1, on the reverse strand, counting down.
AATTGGGGTCTAGAGAATGTCTGAACATTTGAAAATGAATATTTTCAGAATAGAGTATAGAATCTTCAACTTTTAATATTAAGCGATAGATGAACTAATAGATAGATTCCTGATTATTTTATCCTATCATTCTTTCCTTATTTGTTCTAGGTTCTTGTGCAGTGCCAAAGCTGTATCACCGTTATTGAAAACATTTTGAAATACTCTCAATTGACTTATAAATTATGAAACAATCGACAGGATCATTAAAAAATAGCTGCAATTCTCCTGTACTTTTTATTTTATGTAGCCAGTAACCTTAATACAATATCACAATAAGAGTGAGAGTAAAACATTGATATTCAATGAACAAATGTAGTTCATTGAATATTGTTGTTAATACTATGTTCACTTTGTATACTTTACCTTATGGGTTTCTTAGGTGATATATTTATTATTGATATATCGTTAGTTAATTGTTTTATGTTTTATAACATAATTAAAGCTCCATTCACTTTGAGTATTTTCCTGTTAATTCATAACTCACAAGAGGTTATGGGCCCAGATTACGAAAACTGAAGATAAAGAAGTGTGCCCAGTGTATTTTTGAATAATCCAAATCCAAGAATTCATCAGTGTCACTGTCAGTGTGAAAATTCGCTGATCCCTGTAATTCAGAGGCTTCAATCCAGCGAATAAACCATGGACAAGATGAGGAATCTGAATATTCAGAAATTCAATGGTCAAAACTTCCAGCTGTGGAAATATCAAATGGAAATCATATTCAAAGTTGGAGGCTTGTCAATCTTGTTCACTGAGAAATCTGAACGTCCTGCCGTTGAAGCTGAGCCGAATATCAAGAAGGAATGGGAAGAAATGAATGCACGACCCATGCTTCTTATATCAGTATCAATGGAATTTGAACAATTACAAACCATCATGACGTGCGAAACAGCTCCTGCAATGTGGTCAAGATTGAAAATAATTCACGAGCAACGATCTGCAATCAACAAAGTAACGCTGAAGCAGAAATTCTTCAATCATCAAATGGCTAGTACTGATAGTATTGCCCAACATATCAGTAAAATCGAGTCGATGGCGCAAGCACTTCGTGATGTTGGAGAAGAGGTTAAAGATATCGACCGAATAGCCAAAGTTTTAGGCAGTTTGCCACCAAAGTACGGACCGTTCATTTCAGCATGGGATTCCTTTGAAGAAAATAAGCAAACCTTCGACAATTTAACCGTACGGTTACTGAAAGAAGAGTTACGGCTGACCCAAGCTGATGAAATGACCTCAGCCTTCGCTGCTGTCAACATAAATAAGTCAGGTCCTAGTCGCCAAAGTAGCACTACCTCTGAAACACCACAATTCAAGAAGAAGCAAATACCATTCTGCTGCTATTGCCGGAAGAGAGGTCATGTGAAAGCAGAATGTAGAAAAAGGTTGGCGAAAATAGCCAGTAAAGCAGAGGAAGACAAACAAGTGCAGAAATTTCAAGCGTTCAGTGCAGAAGAAAAGAACATCAATATAGAGGGTTGTGAAAATATTTGGCTTGCAGACAGTGCAGCTTCGAAACACATGACTTTTCATCAAGAATGGTTTACCGATCTCAAGTCTCTGGTTCATCCAACACCCATTCAAATTGGCGATAACTCTTTCGTATATGCCGAAGCTGTGGGCTGCATCAAAGTTTTCGCTGTAATCGATGGTCGTCGGGAACTACGTTCTCTTGAAAACACCCTGTATGTTCCGAAACTCGGCAAGAACTTATTTTCAGTAGGAGCAGTGACAGATGAAAACTTCAAAGTCATGTTCGACAGAAAGTTCATAAAAGTGTATTTTGGAGAAAATCTATCTGCTCTTGGAATGAAACAACCCAACCACTGCTATGAAATGTTTTTCGAAATGCCAACCATCGATCAAGTCAATATAGCTGAAACAAATCCCATCCAACTGTGGCACTAGCGTTTGGGACATGTGAACTTTGGAACACTGAAGGAAATGGCCGATCGAGGACAAATTCCTGATCTCAGAATCAAAAATTCTATTGGACTCTTCTGCGAATCATGTCAATATGGAAAACAAGTGCGAAAATCATTCAGTAAGAGTACACCTCATCAATACAAGCAAGGAAAGTTCATCCATTCTGATGTATGTGGCAAAATGACTACAACTTCTTTGGGTGGTGCGGAATATTTCGTTTTATTCAAGGATGAGTGTACCTCCTACCGCCAAGTCTATTTCATCAAACACAAATCCGACGTCTTTTCGAAGTTCCTGGAAGTTGAGAAGCTTATTGAACGGCAGACTGGAAATAACATCAAAATTCTTCGCACTGACAACGGCAAGGAATATGTGAATCGTAGTTTCGAAGATTACTTCAAGAAAACCGGTATAATTCACGAAACTAGTGCTCCATATACGCCAGAACAAAATGGCAAAGCCGAAAGGGACCTGAGATCGATTGTTGATAGTGCTCGAGCGATGCTGAATGAAACTTCTTTACCAAAATCATTATGGGCAGAGGCCGTGAATACAGCGGTATACATTCTCGACAGAAGACCCTGCAAGCAAAATAATGACAAAACACCGTTCGAAATGTGGACTGGGAAACAGCTCAAACTCAGTCACTTGAAGAAATTCGGTAGCCAATCATTTTCCCATGTGCCGAAGCAGTTGAGAACCAAATTTGAAAACAAATCGAGAAACCTAGTTTTTGTCGGTTATGACGGTAATAGTTCAAATTATCGACTATTAAGAGAATATCTGTCGCACGAGATGTGGTCTTCAACGAAAAGTGTCTGAAAATTCCACCCATAAGCAGTAATGCCAATGAAGTATTCTTGTACGATGGTCCCTGTTCTTCCAGAGCGCCAGAAATATCAAGAATAGTTCAAGAAGATTCAACATCTGAAACAGAACAGGTCCTGGTACAAAACGAAATCAGTCTAGATGATGGCGTAGAAGATAAAAATCACGATGGAAATCAGAATCAAGGTCGTCAACTTCGAGATCGTACAAAAATTAATCGCCCATCCAGATATGAGTTTGCCTGTGCAGCCATCAATGAACCTCGAACTTATGAAGAAGCTGTGACGAGTCATGAAAGATCTTGCTGGAAAAAGGCTATGGAAGAAGAAATCGAGTGTTTGAAGAAAAATGAAACATGGGAGTTGGTTCCTTTGCCACAAAACAGAAAACCAGTCGGGTGCAAATGGGTTTTCAAGGTGAAGTGCAAACCAGATGGAACGATCGCACGTTATAAGGCGAGATTGTGCGCAAAGGGGTTTTCTCAAGTAGCCGGTATTGATTACTCAGAAACTTTTTCACCTGTCGTTAGATATGACTCAATGAGGATATTACTAGCACTAGCAGCGAAAAATGATATGGAAATTCAACAATTTGATGTTGAAACAGCATTCCTCTACGGTGATTTACATGAAGAAATTTACATGGATCAACCCAAGGGCTTCGAATCTGAGGACAATTCAAAGGTTTGCAGACTAAGGAAGAGTTTATATGGTTTGAAACAATCTCCCCGCTGTTGGAACTACAGATTTGTTTCCTTCCTAACATCCTTCCACTTCAAACAAATAGAAGCAGATAAATGTGTCTTCGTTGCGGAAATCGAAAGACAAGTCATTTTTCTCGCCCTGTATGTTGATGACGGACTTGTCATGTGTAAGTCAGCAAATGCCATCAATTTGGTTTTAGAAAAGTTGACTTCATGTTTTGAAATCACTGTGAGTAATGCTGAATGCTATGTTGGAATGGAAATACGACGCGATAGAAGCCGAAAACACATTTTCATCAGTCAACGAGGGTATATACAGCGGTGTTTGGAAAGATTCAGAATGTTTGATTCTAAATCGAATGCAGTACCAGCCGATCCGAATGTAATTCTTCATGCAGACCAGTCTCCTCAGAATGATGAAGAAAAAGAAAACATGAATACTACACCCTATAGAGAAGCAGTAGGATGCCTCATGTTCCTGGCAGTAGTAACGCGTCCAGACATATCATTTTCCGTAAGCAGAGTCAGCAGATATCTTGAAAATCCAGGGAAACAACACTGGGAAGCTGTGAAACGTATTTTCAAATATCTGAAGGGAACTGCAAATCACGGAATTCTCTACAGTGGGAGTAATGAATGGCTGAAAGCGTATTCAGATGCGGATTTTGCAGGAGATGTTGATACAAGATATTCCACGACGGGCTATGTGACTTTATTATCTGGTAGTCCAGTTACATGGAGATCTCAACGTCAAAGGTGTGTTGCAAGATCCACGACGGAATCTGAATATATTGCTGCGTCCGATGCAACGCAAGAGGTAATGTGGCTGAGAAGATTTATGGAAGAAATTGGTTTTGACGTTTCAAAACCAACGGAACTCTTTGTTGATAACTCATATTTGAGTGCTATCAATTTAGTGAGCAATTCTGATCATCATAAACGTACCAAACACATGTTGAAGAAAGGAGTGTCGTTGTTATCTACGTCGAGTCAGAAAACCAGCTAGCAGATATTCTAACCAAACCATTACCAAAGGAGAAATTTTCAAGAAACCGAGAACGACTCAGTATAACTATGCCGAAGTGAACAAAGAGTGGGAGTGTTGTTAATACTATGTTCACTTTGTATACTTTACCTTATGGGTTTCTTAGGTGATATATTTATTATTGATATATCGTTAGTTAATTGTTTTATGTTTTATAATAGTAGATTGTTTTATTAGGATCAAAAGTGACACTTTGTTTGACAAGCGAATTTTGCATTTGCGAGGCGGAGGGTTTAGCGAAGCCGAGCGAAAGCAAAATTTGCGAGTCGAACAAAGTCGCTTTTGATCCGAATGAAACATGCTATTTTTTCTGCAACCGAAACAATTAACTCAAATGAACATGTGAAGTAACCACCAATGCCGTGCCATATGTATGCAATGCAACAAATATTGACAAATAATCCATGTAGTGAGAATATATTCTACCTGCATTAACAGCAGGTTAGGTTTTCAAAGATGTTCGAATTGTAGTTTCAATATAAATACAACCACAGAGTGACATATTTGTGTATGGACCAGGTGCTCTAATGGCAAATACCGCGCCAGTGCCAGCTATAGGAACAGGACGTGGAAAACGTTAGGTTAGTGAACATATCAACAATGATAATAGTGATTATTTATTCCTCTCCATACTACACTGTGTTTGACTTGATAATCAGATGAAGCTAAACAACATCGTTGTTTGAGACAAAAAACCGACTGCTTGCCGTGCTTATTCAAAAACAAGTTATCCATCCCGAGAATAACGAATGAAATACAGATCAAGCAAGTATTTGAATCTTGAAGGCTTCCCTGATCAAAACAAAAATACTTAACTGAGATGTTTATAATTAATTCCAATACCAAACTTTTATAATAAGGTGAATTTATATCTCCAGCATGGCTATGAAATGCCAAATCTGCTGAATTCGGAAACAAATCAGGTATGCGTCTCAACCCAAATAACCAACCGTCACAATGTTGTTCATTCTCGATGACGTCCAGTACATCCTTTTTAGTTCCTAGGAGCTAAAGTTCAACTTTAGCTCCTAGGAACTAAAATTCAACTTTAGCTCCTAGGAACTAAATATGTTGCCTAGCAACATACCTATTTTTGTGTCAGTAATAGAAACGTCAATTTAAGAGCTAATTTTGGTATCAAAATGGACGACTTTTGTGTCGGTTGCAGAAAAAATAATTAAAGCTCCATTCAAATGTAGTTCATTGAATATGAAATGTCACTTCATACACAGTATGTATCTTGCAATAACTTTGCTGGTAGTTCATTCGAGAACCTCACATTCATAATATTACTGAACGCCCGTTTCAGTAGTTGCTGCGACCTTGCAGTAAGATAGCGACAATCCCTGACGAAACATTAAATTGAAATACTGCTGCAATATTGTTGAAATATTACTTTGCTTAGTGGGCGTCCTCCATTTTTCGACTTTCCATGTTTAGAGGTAGGGACCCCTTGAAAACCCTTTTTAGCAATATTTAAAAAAATGTGACAAAACCTTTTCATTTCCATGACTTCATGAGCATAGGCTGAAGATGGACATCGCATATGTCCGAAACATGATCCTAATTTGATGTTTTCGAATTGAAAAGTCGTGTTATGACTTTGTGCATTCCTCATTGAATATGAGGGAGATATATTCACCAATAACACCAGTTTCTGAGTAGGTAAAATAATTCTACTTTTGGTTGCCTGAAATACTTTTGCCACAAGTAATTTTCAGGTGAGGTTATAATGTTCATACGGAGGCTACTTACACAGGCATCTCTACATAGGTATAAGTAAAATGCATTTGAAAATAGGTTGATTCTTGAGTCAGATTACTCAGTGGGCAGTGGCGGATCTACGATTTCTGGGGCCCTAAGCTTACTAATTCTTAGGGCCCCTGCGGCCCCTACCCCCATTCCTTCATCTGTTTTTTTCAATCAATACTCAATATCTTCTGTTTTTTTAAATCAATAATAATATTTTCTTTCCAAATACAAATGAAAACAAAGCTTAACACATTTGATGATAAAAATATAAAGGACATAAAAAAGCGAATGAAAAACCGACATTCATTGATAAAAATATAGTATCTTCAATCTATAGGATATAGGGAACAAAATGAAAACAAAAAACAAATAAAAGAATAGAACGACATAAAATGAAATAACTGTAACTATAACACTGACTAGGATCAGAAAACTACAAAATAAAATGTTTTCGAGCTCATACAGGTTCTAAACCATAACGAAATTACTAGGAGAAACATATTACGATTCCTGATTTCTGATTTTAAAGTCTGCGAATCATTTCATTGCAACATCATAATTTTCAAACTGTTCGTCAAATCACTATCGATCGAAAGCATTATGAAAGGTGGTAATGTTTCCTTCAGCAATACAGTTCTTTATTTGATTTGTCCGTCGACCTCGTATTAACGAATAAGTTGAATGTTTATGAAATCGTTCATTAATGACCCCTATTGATGATCAATTTGTCTATTAATGCACGATTATTTTATAGGCAACCAAACATACACCGCGTGCATTCATAGTTTTTGCTATAATTCACGGAATCTGCATTTAAATCGAAAACATGGATTTCATCGAAGATTTTCCGTTAACGAGTTCGCCTCTCCAAGTTTCTGAAACGATTTCAATCCCTGTATTCTAACACAAGGAATTTATTTTCTATGTTTATCATTTCGACAAAAAATGAAAAATGTCACTAATGTCAGTAACAAGGCTACTGGGTGTTTCTTAGTAGTTTCCGGATGAATGATGAATTCGCGAACCAAGTTTTTTTCCGAGTTTTCTTCGTTGCAGGAGAAATGAGAAATATAGTCGACGGAAAAATTTTGTAACCTTCGTATATTGAAAGGCGATTAATGATCTCGAACAATAACGCGCTCGCTGTCTAATTTGATCAATTCTCCATCTTTTTCCGTTTAGGAAATAGCAATACCTACTGTCCCTATGAAATCGGCGGGACCCTGTATATAACTTTCACCATTTTTGATCCACTTGCAATGTTGCCGCTGCCACTATTTGAACAAAGTATTGCTCGGATTTATTTTTGTCATTATTTCATTTATACAAACAAATTATATAAGAAAATAATGAGGCAATGCTATAGGGCCCCTGCGGGGCCCCCGCAAGGGTCGGGGCCCTAAGCTTCAGCATACTAAGCGTACCGGTAAATCCGCCGCTGTCAGTGGGTGGTATTACTCAACTACTTTTCCGGGTTGAAAATTTGGGAAATATACCTATATATCTATGGGGCTTTCCAATAAATGTATGAAGCCTCTGTAATGAAATAGCGACTGATTCAAGATTGTAAAGGCCTTTCTGAACCAACGCAATACATTCGCAGAAACAGTTTGAACTGGACGCTATTTTGGAAAGTTTTAAAAAAAGAATAGATGAGTCGAGTGATACCTCTTTCGAAAAATCTTCGAATTATATATGCGGCATCAGGATGTCCAGAGATTTTATACTACATAGAATCCTTATATTAACTTGCTCTCTATATATTGGCATCTAGAAAATTTCCCTCAAACTACCTGAAGCATAATGCAGTTCAGAGAGCTACACGGATTCGAATGGTCTATTTTTGGAGAAAGTAGTAGCAGCAGGAGGATATGCTCTTCAGATTTGCCAGTCATGTTGTTAATCCGATTGCTATATCAAAGAAGGATATACAAGTCCAGTTGCTAATATTTTACACTGCTCCATATATTGTTTTCCATTCATTGCATGAGCAATTCAGTTTATTTATCGAATTTTCATTCGATCAGAAATAGTTCAATCAATGAATGACCCAAAGGTGGGTGGTGTCGAGTGCGTGAGCGATTTCTTCAGAAACACTTTAGGTGTTTGGAGAGTGAACATACTGAAAGTCCTGACGTCTTGGAGGTGAGCCGGAAACGGTTCATCGTAGAAAAAAATTCCTGATATCAAATGAAAGCTGTTGAAATTCTTCACTACTTACTTTTCTCGAATCTCCTATTGTTTTCGAGTGGCACGCTCCGGAAAGTGAACATTTTCTTATGAATGATCATCTGACATTCTCCATCAAACAACCTTCATATTATCTAGACAATCTAAACGATTCGTTTCAGAGAGAAATTCCTCCAAAAAAGTTGTAGAGAATTTAGTTTTCTCCAAGAAAACAGGCTGTTTCTAATTTAATCCTCACCATTGGGATCTCGGAAACTATATATAAGAGAGACGAAGATGATGGCTACGTGTGGCAAAGTTGCACATTCACCTAACTAACAATATGTTTCGAAGTTTCGAAAGTCCAAATATGTCCGCGGAGATATCGGGAAATAACCGAAGTTTTGCAAAAACTAATTTTATTTTTTGTCGACTTTATTTATTGCATTGCCATTTGGGTTTGATGTTTCACTTTCAATCTGTCACACTTAATAACATTCGGTTATTTCATGTCACTGTATTTTCGGCGGAAATGACTTCCACGAGTGGGAGAAAAGAAATATGATGAAAATTTATTACAAAAAAGTACAATAGATACAGTTTTTTGTCATCTGAAATTCATTGAACTCACAACTAGAATGAACCTCAAATGAACAATAATTATAATATTAGATGTGAAGGCGAAAGTTGATCATATCAAATGCTCAAAATGCTGTCCTTGTTCATGATAACATAACTCTGCCATTCTTCGAATATTATTCAATGCACGAATAATGATTTATCTTCTCCCCAATATTTCCAACTTTCTAACAATATTATGTGGCATTACAATGACATTGTCTAACCAAGAGATGCAGCGCAGCAACATGGATTTGAACACATATCCTCTTCTCTTCATTCACCGGCTGCGACACAACAGCTGCATCGTTCAGGAGGTGCGAGGTGGAATTGAAAATTGTACTTGGAATCTGAAATCTTTATTCACATCTCCTTCACTACAGCGAGGTTGAAGAGGCTAAGAAGATGTGCTTCCTCGAATGATATGGGGCATCAGCAAGACAGCCCTACCTCAAGCTGTCAGATCAGTGGCTAATAACTAACCTAATATCAGCTTCCACCCACCAACTGAAAGCTCAGCTGAATAGCATTTCCGGCGCACCTACCACCAAGTATCTACAGCAGTGACTCGGGAATGAGCTGTCACCTCAAGAGTGTGGAGTTGAAAACATGTAGGAGAAACTCTGGCTCCAATTGAAACGAAGATTCATCAGCACCAGAGATCCTACTGAAAACGATATGTTTTCACGCACGTAGGATTGTGGTGGTGGCAAATATGGATGCCAGAGAGCAATGCTGAGTTGTTATGCGGCTGCCTCTACTGCCAATGGAAAAGTCTCAACGAAGTGCCTATTGATGAGGACGTCGACGACGACAACTACGCTGATGACAACGACGACGACAACGACGATGACGACAATAATGACGTCGACGACGAGGACGATGAGGACAATGACGATGACGATGAGTTCCTACAGCTAGAGCTATCCAACACTGAGGATGAGGAAGCCATGACCGAAGAGCCTTTGCCTGCATCCTCACGGCTAAAGAGAATGAATACGTGAATTCAGAGAAAGTGGATTATTCAAAATCCTCAAGTTATTTAGAGTGAAAACAATGAAAATAGAAAGACTTGCATATAATTATGTAACTTCTTTCATTATCTTTATAATACAATTTTATATTTATCAAGTAGAATTATTTTCGTCTACTTAATAAACTAACCGCTTTTCAAGTGTGGCAACACATTAGTATATACAGAGCTTATCCTTATCCTTATCCTTGAATTTCTCGTAGGAGACGAATATTTCAGACGATATGAAGGAGTATTTGATGAAAAATGAGTGATGATAATCTTTCATCCGAAAAATGTTTACTTTTCGAAACGTGCAGCTCGAAAACGGTTGGAGATTGGAAGAAAGTTGTGGAGAATTTTATCAGCTCTCATTTTATAGCAGGAATTTTTTTCTTACGAAACATTAAAAGCTCATCTCCTAGACGTCAGGCTTTTCAGAATGTTGACTCTCTAAACTCCTCGAACGAGTTTCTGAAGAAATCGCTTAGAACCCTGATCACGCATAGCACTATACAATCCCTTCATTGAGTGGACTAACATTATTATGTTATTTAAAATGCGTTCAATTTCATTCCAGTCAATATTATACAGGGCGACTCATGAGGAGACTCACATAGCCAAATGGTGAATAGGAGAAATCAAGACGAGTTGATGTATATTTATGTAAAAAAATGTTTGACCCTCCATAACGGAGATATACAGGGTATTATGTGAATTCGCCATATATTTGGTGGCCGATATTTCAGAAATGATTCATCTTAGTTTGCTGAAACTTGGAACGACGTTTCTCTACTAAAACTATTCAAGAAGGCATATTATGAAAAATAAAATACAGATCCAGACTTGGAGAAAATTCATGTTTCATTGTTGTATCAAAAACAACAACAACAACAAACAAATGCTTGTTACCAAATAGAAGTTTTACCGAATGCAAATATGTGACAACTTATTTATTGACAAACAAAATATAGCCGGCTAATTTCTTGGCGATAAAATGCATATTCGTTCAATTGTGAAATTTGCAGGTTCCAACTTGTAAATTCTTAGCTATCTTATTTCCTGCGTTATAGTCACATCGGCACTTGACCAAAATATAAAATTTTTCATAATGGATCTTAGTGGAGTAGACAGATGGAGAAAGAAAATGTGGTGGTTTCCTGACTGACTTGTTGGTGGTATGGTGATTTCCTAGACTCCAAAACTCTTTCCAGAGCACTTGGTGTTCCTTAGTCTAATCAAAATGTATCGTAAATCCGATAGCTTGAATAGAACAAAGTTCTAAAAAAAACGAGGAGGAAACAATTGAAATCAGCTCATAGATGTGTTTCCTAGATGTTAATCGATAAGTTCATGTATGTTCTGCAAATCCAAAAAATCCATACTTCCTTGAAACACTTATTGTATCTTCTCTGTGAAAGAAGTTTTTGACGTGAATCAAAAACCATTGTGGTAATAAGGGATCACACTTTAACTCAATACATGATGAACCAGGTCATCAGCCTTTTTTCGAAACTCAAATTCAGGTCAACACTTAAAACATGAATTTACGATTTGATCGGAATTTCACCAAAATCGGACATGAAATGAACAAGTTACAGGGCTATAAACTTTGCAAATTTTTTTGTTGGCCGTTTTTAGCCGGTGAGTGTATCTTGTCACTGCAAAAGATCGACACCCGTCTTTCAGATCGAAGAATACCTAGCATTCTTCCAAAATCTTCCCAATTTTCCTCTCTGAATTATTCATTCGCTATTTGCATATAATTATTCTGGATTTTTGATTTCAGACTGCAAGTGAATTGCGTTTTTTATGTATTTTCCTCCATAATCTCATTGGGCTCAAATTAACATGATCATCAAATCACATTCACTAAAGGGCGTATGTCGTTATTTTTCGAAATTCACCCTCTGAGAATAAAATTTTCATTATCTATTTATCAGGATCAGATTCTATATTAATCATTCTGAGTGTTCACAAAGATTTAATGGAATTGGTTCACTCTTCTTCAGATAGTAAATTCAACGACGCTATGTAGACATATAATATCTATCAGATGTTATCGTTGAAAACGAATTGATATTTTTAATGTTCCTGAAATTTTAGTAATAAACCTTAATTACTAACAAATGAAATCAACTTTTATTGTGAAAATATATTACGTCATATTCAACTAAACCCATCGGAAATATGTTTTTTTTTTAGGTTTCATTTGAAACTATGTAGATATGTAATATCAGATGTTATGGTTGAAAACGAATTAATGTTTTTAATGTTTCTGACAATTGAGTAACAAACTTTAATTACTAGAAAGTGAAATCAACTTCTATTGTTAACATTATAGTGCGTCAAATTTAATTAAACCCATCGGAAATATAGTTGATTAACTTTAGAATTTTTTCCAGAACGTCCATGAGATATTCATGGTTGATTTTGATATGGATGGCCATTAAATATCCGAAACAGAGAATTCTTCTTTCTCCATGATTTTGTTGTCATTCTCTAGGAACTAGGTTCTCTGTTACGATTTGTTACAATTCATTTTTGAATGAAGCTTCAAGTTGTAAATAATCGGATATTCCGAAATTGGGGTAATAAATGGAATGGGTGATAGATCAGGAAGAGACGAAACGAAATTTAGGAATACATTTTTGTAAAAAAAAAATATATTGCCATTTTGAGTTTCACAGCAACTTTTGAGAATAACTTCCTAGAGGCTAACGGCCCGTCACAAATGCGGCCGACTGCATGAAGAGTTTGACACTTATAATCAAAGATACATGTGCGAGCAATGTTGCCGGACGTTCAATATTTTTGTGACACAATATTTTTCATTTGTTATCTGAAAGACGTGAGGTTCAAATAGTATGTTGTCGACATTTATTTAAAATAAAACAATTCCAGATACGATTGAAATTAGACATAATAGAAGAATCTTACGAAAATAAAGATGATAGTAATTTACGTTATGTTTGGAAATGGTTATCTACAGTACAGGTAGGCAAATTTTAGGCTGACGCCAAAGGGAAGGCAAACGCCTAATTTTGACATGTAATTTCACACCTTTCAGAACTGACGGAAGTTTTAAAACGTCTTACTTCACGTAATCAGTTACGTGAGGTGAGATATTACATAACTGGTGATGAATTGTTCATTTCAACACCAGTTATGAAAAGAAAATATGGATGGACGAAGAGAATAGTGCATTTTGTGCTGATTCGTCGATATCACTTGGGAAATCTCAACTTGAATCAGCCATTTCCCACTAATGTAAATATCAAACGAGTCTATTTCTTGAATTTCATCGCTGATTTGTGACCATATTATTGTTTGACGGCTACTTACTTCAAAATGACCGGCGAAGTCAACTTGTCTACTAAGAGTAATAAGTTTTGTACATAATCGGTAGAACTTATAATGTAGAACCGAGTGTAGAACTGGTCATAATTTCTGTTCAAGCGGAATAATTCATCAAGATTAGAAAAAATATTCCACGTAACACGTTAAGAAACGCATTTTGTGTAACTCTGTGTTTTGCAGGATCTATCTTCGCTCGTACTGCCAAAATTCCATCGTCACACAAAATGACGCGTCACTGGTTACATAAATATCTATTCCAAATGTTATTTACAACGTGTCTAAGACAACTTACTACTTTCTCCATTGAATTAACAATCAAACTACGATCAAAATCAGTTTAAAAAATTATTCCCTTTTATGCAAAAAGCTCTTCATTCACACACTAGAGGGATATTTTATACTTCCGACATTGACTCCATTAATTTATGATTTAAATGTTTTCATTACCATCTCTCATATAATTATCTTATTTGTAAAAAAATCAATTTCAACTTCAACTACCATTATCAATGGAGAAGTAGGAAAACCCAAAGGCAAATAATAAGTGAGGTGTACTTACCCAAACGGAAGTGACGTCACGGGTAAAGATTATCAGCTTTAACCATGACAGGTAATATGAATGAAATATCACCTAGAATTGCGAATTGTGCCAGTTTTCACCCTTTAGTCGGTTGGTTAACTATATATGTGCTTTTGTTCCGCTGTGCCTTTTGTGTAAGACTATAAAAACATTTGAGTTTCATTTGTGCAACGAATCTGTGCATTGAGCTTGTATTGAATAATTTGATTCCTCAAAGTATCTGTGCATTGAGCTTGTATTGAATAATTTGATTCCTCAAAATACGCCCACGTGTATGGAAATAATGAACTGATAGATATGCTCCTAATTTATGACGAAACGCAACAAAATTCTGAGGCCGTCTCCCGCCTTTATGCAGAACGGTTTCCTAATCGTGTTCATCCCCGTGGTCGCAGGTTTGTCGCACTTGTTCAAAGAGCCCGCGATACAGGTGAAATATGCACTCACAGAGGCCGAGATGCCGGTAGGAATAGACCTCTCAGAATTATAAACAATGGAACAACAAATTTTGGACATTTTTGAAAACGATCCAACTTCAAGTACCCTGAATGAAATTCTTTTCACACTGATGAGACAACATTCGCCCGAAATGTTATTTTCAATCATCATAATTATCACCACTGGGCAGTTGAAAATCCGCATGTGACTAAACCATTGTCGATCTAAATGAAAACCTAGTAGGCGACCTAGTGCGAGGAGGTAACTACCTAACTAGGTTGTCATCTAGAACAACAATGACTAAGCAAACTAATTTTCAACATCGCTTTTCGATCAATCGATGGGGTGGAGTGCTGAACGGAGTTTTAATTGGAGTTCATGAGTTGCCGCTAAGACAAGAAGATTTGTCATTGGACTTTGACAAAGAATGTTTTTCATGCATGATGGAACTCCTAGCCATCACTGCACGTACAAGAAAAACGCACCTGTTTTTGGACTGTCAGCGATAAGGTTGATGAAAAAGTGGTTTCATCTTCATGTTCATATTTTCTGATATCATTAGGAATTTCAATATTGCAATAAGGTTCGGTTGCAATAACTTGGTTAACTCATGAGTAATTTCCTATAGCAATCGATGTTCTACTTTTGTCCTTATAATCAGTAGTAATACTATCAGCTTTCTTCAAAATATTTGAGTTTTACATCGATAAATTGTTGAATAAGTGCGAATAGTGTCAGTTTAACAGTTGCAACAATCCGACCTTGAAGCGGGAGAATCGCTCGCTTGAAAACACTTTTGCTCAATGCGCAGGAACTCATAAACTCAAAAGAAAGATGAAAGAAAACCACAAAGTTGGTCGACCACACTTTTTATAAAAAAAACTTCCTTAAAAAGACTTCTTCTTTTGAAATCACATTGGACCACTTTGAGATATGGATGATTTTCATGATTTAAATCATAAACTGTCCTGACATCCAGTCATGTCCCTTCAGCTCATTCAATGGAAATACATATGTATGGTCTACCTGGAAATAATTAGAGGAGAAAAATCTTGTGTCTCGGTAGGGTTTGGCATTGCGAATGATGCTCCTCCACATGTTGTGTCCTAAATTTTCTACTGCGTTTTTCAAAATGCAATGAAAAATACTAAAAAAAAACGATTTTTTCTTGAGAATATCTCTTAAAGTATTCGTTATATCCGAAATATGGAATTATAACTAATACTTATCCTTTCACCATTATTTTCTTTTAACTTTTTTGTGGTCCACACTTGGCGTGGAAATGACGAGAAATGTATAGAATGGGGATGGAAGCGGTGTACTTGTTGCTTCCCTTACATCCTTGAACGCACCCACTCCAGATCAACTACTTCAATGCATTCCTTGCCAATGCAAAAAAGGCTGCAAAATGATTGTAACTGTAAGACAAACTGGCCTCATGTTCCAACATTTGTGGTTGCATTAGTGATGTGATAAGACAAGATAATAGAATAGAAGAGTTGGATAACTGCAATGAGCGTGGCTCCGAAGAAACATCCGAAACATCTTCAGATGAAATGAAAGACAATAAATCTGATTTTGTTGTCCTGGAAAGCGTGGCGCCCGGAGGCCCCTCATTTCTTCGTGTTCTGAAGCTTTCACTTAAGTTTTCGTTAACGATACGCGTATCACTTCTTCTGAATCTACCAAATTTTTAGGAACATTTGTCGATAACAATATCAGCTGGAAAACGCATGTATAAGCTCAGTCTGTAAAAAACTGATCTCATACTTCTATGCAATGTTTCAATTGAGAAATATACTTGACAAAAAATCCCTTGTTGACGTGTACTATGCACTGATAAATTCTGTTATATCCTACAACATAATTCTAGGGGGAAGTAGCACATTGACAGAGTAGGTATTCATAGCTCAAAAGCGTCTTATACGACTCATATTCAATTTAAAATGAACCAATTCTTGTAGACCCAAATTCAAGGAGTACGAAATTCTTACAACAGCATGTATTTACATCTATCACTGTGTTGTATACATAAAAAAAATGGAAAATGAGTTACAAACCAAACTCCCAGTCCCACAGATATCCGACACGAAGTGGAGACTCACTTAGAACAAAAAAAAATAGAACAACTTTATACGAAAAATCGTCAAGACATTATTAGCGTCTGTAAGTTTTTATTCAACCGATGAATTACTCAACTATAAATTTTAAAATTTTAGAATGTTTTTCAAAGTGTTTTTAATGCTTGTGACTTTGTGTTATAATGTTCCCACTTTGTTCCTTTCTGTTATTTTTTTTACATATTATGTATAAAAGTGAACGTTTCATATGTATGATGAATTGTATGTATATATACCTATATATAAACTTTTATGACACTTCCTATATCATTGTAAAGTTATCTATTTGGGATGAATGTATTGTATTGTATAACAATTTCACAAAGAAAGAGATGGAATAATATACATGATATTTAGGAGATTTAGTTTTATACCTTTTGTTATACTCTAATATTTTCCACAGTAGCATACTTTTCGATATATTCACAAAAAACGATATTATGTAAACATTTGATTTTTTTGAGACACTTAACGGGATATGTGGGACGCAGAATATGAGTCGTTATTTAGGATGCCAAACCTTACCTGAACGTAACACTTTTTTTCACTTCTGATTTTTTTCTAGCTAAAACTACCCGATCATTGAACTAATAGTGTTCGGACATACAAAAGTAAGTTATATGACAGATCCTGAATACGCACGCTCCATTGGACCGACTTAGATCTTGTAATAGCTATTACTATACCAAGGGAGGAAAGGTATCAATTTCCTCCCGTCCCGCGTGTGAAGTTTGATGTACGACGCGTAGTGGAGGGCATTAAACTAACATGGGAGGAAATGCACTTTTGCTCCCATGATATATATCGTGTGTCCACCTTGAGGACTTACCACCCCTGTAAAATCGTTATTATTCGACCAATTTCAAAAACCTTTTTTTGTTGGATAGGTATTTGAAATGCCCATCCAACGAGAGAGTGATCTAATTCTTGGACTCTTATCGTGGCCAACTGCGACAAATTTCAATGACCCATATTCCAGAAAGTACTATCAGGGATTTTTTTCCACGAAACTTGATGATGGATTCTGAATCAGTACCACTTGAAATATACCTGTACCGATTTTAATCATCATAAAGCACAGGGTGTCCGAAAAAACGAATCATCATTTTCTTCAAATAGGTGATCAGCATATGTAGTTCTGTGGTTTTTCTAGAAAGAAATAATCACAAATTATCATTTGAGGATCATTTCAAATATACCTGTACCAATTTTCGTCATTTGAATATACAATGTGTCTGAGAAAAAGGATAGGTAAACAATATTTTTCATCCTGATAATTCTTCACTCAATATAAAAAGATGAATCAGGATCACTTGGAACATACCTGTACCGATTTTCATTATCATTAAACACAGGGTGTTCGAAAAATCAAATTAATATTTTTTTTGAGTTGATGAAAAAATATTGCCTATTTTTTCTTTTTAATTGTTTTCTCATACACATCGTATTTTTGAATGATGAAAATCGATACAGATATGTTTAAAGTGATCCTCAATAATAATGTGTCATCAATTCTTCTCAAAAATACCACAATACAACATTTTCTGATCACCAATTAGAAGAAAAAAAACATAATTCGTTTTTTCGGACACCCTGTGTTTTATGATGATAAATGTGGGTCAATAAAGTTGGTCGCAGTTTGCCACGATTACAGTTCATGAGTAAAATCACTCTCTTGTTGGATGGACATTTCGAATCCAACAAAAAAAAGTTTTTTGCCTATTTTTTCTTTTTAATTGTTTTCTCATACACATCGTATTTTTGAATGATGAAAATCGATACAGATATGTTTAAAGTGATCCTCAATAATAATGTGTCATCAATTCTTCTCAAAAATACCACAATACAACATTTTCTGATCACCAATTAGAAGAAAAAAAACATAATTCGTTTTTTCGGACACCCTGTGTTTTATGATGATAAATGTGGGTCAATAAAGTTTGTCGCAGTTTGCCACGATTACAGTTCATGAGTAAAATCACTCTCTTGTTGGATGGACATTTCGAATCCAACAAAAAAAAGTTTCTCGAAATCGGTCGGATAATAACAATTTTACAGGGGTGGTAAGTCCTTAAGGTGGACACACTGTATATGATTTTATCAACGAACGCATTTTTTTAATGCATCATTCTTGAAATTGTGCTTCAGGCGGTCTATCTCTCGATCCAAATCATTATGCATTACAAACATAGTATGCCATGGACAATTGACGGCATTTGAACGAAAGTCAATTTGACACTTCTGTCAT
The DNA here is from genome assembly GCA_918026855.4 of Phaedon cochleariae. NCBI lineage: Eukaryota > Metazoa > Arthropoda > Insecta > Coleoptera > Chrysomelidae > Phaedon > Phaedon cochleariae. Next base: position 25,391,418 of record OU896718.1, on the reverse strand, counting down.
CATGAATTAATTGATTTTTGAAAGAGGGGCAGAAATCTCGTATTATTCCCTAGGGAGATAATGTGACATATTTTCTCCCTAGGGAGTTTATACCAACTTTACATTTTCCGCATAGCTCTGCGCTTTCTTCTCGGAAAACCCTTTTCTGAAGCAAGTCTAAGCTGTATCATACAGATTTCTAAATCTCACTGGTAGCAAAGTTAAGAATCACTGCAGAAGCAGTTTCTTGGGGTTTTCCCTCGAATTCTTGTTCCATAACCGTTAACCATTTTCAAAACTGTTTTCATAAATTTCAGTTTGATATTTGCTGTCACCATGGGTTGTCAACAGATACAAGATTATGACAAAACACTTTGACCAAATTTTTATTCTTCCTTAGTTTTTGTGTTTTCGCCAGCGTAAAAAATAGTATATCCACCTCAGGACAGAATGCTATTTTTCCCTTGGTGCTTTGTATCTCTCGGGCTTCGCCCTCGAGATACAAATCGCACCTTGGAAAAAATCCTGCATTTCTGTCCCTTGATGTATAATGTACTATTGTATATTGTGTAACTCCATTTGAAAATTCTGATCAGAAGTACGTTCGGAATATGAAGAAGCGTGTGATATCATTGGAATTCAAAAAGGATATTGTTATTTGTTTTATTATAATAGTGATAAAAACACTGATTACTTGGATTGCACAGATTTTATAGGTATATCGACGCCAAGGATGCATGCTGAAGCCAATTTATTCTACCTCCCACGGAAGTTAATATTTTTCTCCTCCCGTGGGAGTAAATTGACAACTTTGTTTCCTTAAATGAGGGAGCAACGCCTACTTTCGATTCAGTAAGTGGATAAATGAATAAACTTCGAACTTATGACTTTAGCGGTCTATATAGTTAGTTATTTCCTTGGATCTTCGACCAATTTCAATATTTCCGGTGGATTCTAAGATATTAGAGACATATGTTAACTTCCAACTGTCTGCACACCTCCATCAGAGATATGATGTTTTACTTTCCAACCAATCTGGTTTCCGCAGAGGTTGTACAGGATAACAGATGATGTTGTCATAGCAAGAGCATGCCCCCCTAAGCATTTTTATTTTGAGTAGATTATTTTTTGGCAATTGATCACAAAAACGAGGAAACAAATAGTCGTGATACTCCAGTTGATGAAAATTTGTTGAATATGTGGAAACAAATAAGAACATTTTTTTCACAGAATAAATGGATGGCTACCATTACCCCAGATAGTTGGGGTAGTAGTGGCAGATGATCACAATGGCCCCAAAAATTTGAATAAGTGATTCAAATGCAATAATCACGAGTAAATATTTTCTTTTCAGTATTAGCACACGCTTTATGTGACCAATTGTCACAGAGACTGCATTCAAACCAAATATCTGCTTTTTTTCGTATTCTAAACATATATTCTGAGCATGTCGTATGTTTGTCGTTTTGTTATCAGTAGTAATATTCCTAGGACATTGATAATAGACGAGCTAACTTTATGACAATCGAAAGTTTGTTCCTTGGTAACAGCTCGAAGCCGAATGCTGAGGGCTGTTACCAAGGAACGAGCTTGAGAAATTTGTCATAAAATTATGAGGCATTTGTCAATGTCCAAGGGATATTTGGCGGAAAATAATTTGAAGTTGTCAAAGTCGATCATGTTGTCATAGTGATTGATAATTGAACTGAATGCAGTAATCAAAATTTATTTTCAGTCCAAGATGCTTTTTCAGTCAGCCTACAATGGATAAAGTTTCATTCAGGAATGGAGTAATGGTGGCTTGCCAGCGTTTCCCCGACACGACCGGTCACCATAACCCTAATAATGATTTCTTTCAATCGACTTTCATGAAAAAAACCTAGGGCTACTTATTGTTTATAGAGTTTCAGTATGAGGTATATAACAGAGATTTTGGAGTCTGTTCCTCAAAATGTTCTTCATCAACAATATCTCACGCGTTATCTATAGACATTTGATACAATCGACGACTGTGGAGCAAATAAATGAAATGAATTAGTGGAAACAGTTTCACTTTTATTCAGTTCATTTCTTCTCAACTAGCTGAACTATTCATTTGCAGATGGAAAAACCAATACGTTTGGCTCAACTAACACAGAGAGGTGAACTACTGGGTGGCTGCTATATTATCCCAGTGGCCACCATTTTTCCAACTCCCGCATGGATACAGTTGTAGTACTCATTGATATGTCTAAAGCATGTGATATTGTCAACTTTGAACTGTTACTGTCTAAACTGCAATACTAAGGAATCAAAGATGGAATACGGAAATGGTTCACTAATTATCGACACCAACGCAAATGTTCAACTAGAATAACAATAGCAGGCACTACAAATTTCTCTAACTCAACAGACATCAAAACAGGTGTTCCACAAGGATCGATACTAGGACCAGCACTCCCCAATGTAATCACAGCAGATCTGCCAAATCATGTTTGAGAAGGTCGTTTATATATGTATGCTGATGACGTAGAATATTTATACAGTTTTACACAAGACAAAATTGGATATGTTTTCGATACTATGAACACTGAAGCTAATTCTATTGTAGATTTGGTGTTACAATAATGGTTTATCAGTTAACCCAACGAAAACTCGAGTCAATGTTTTTGATAAAAAAAAAAGCTATTATATCAGTAGTAAAAGAAACTGGTAACGTTGCTATCAAAAATGTGTGCCCTATCCGACGTGTATTTATAATTTGGGATTACGAATGGATGAACAGTCATCTTTCAATATGTCTCATGAAACTGAAACATTTTTATAAAATCAGAAATGTGCTATCGACTAGAGCTAGAATCATATTCAGACACTTTTTGATGTTATCCTTGTTCAATTACTGTGCCTATGTCTATACCCCATTTTTGACAGAAACTATGTTTATAAAACGAAGTCATCTGAATATCTATACAGAGAGCTCACATTCAGAAACGAAATACATGATAGATATACCCGCTATCAAATGCAATTGAATATACCTCATCATATCTAAAAACTTCATTAAATGTGGCTTTTCATATATTGCTCCAAACATAATGAATCAAATTTCAGGATGTGCAATCACTAGTTTGCAAGCTTTCTAAAGGAATGTGAAATCTAGACTGTGATATTAATTAAGGCAATCACTAACTGTTTTTCTATGCACTATTGAAGTACCTATTGGTGTGAATACTATTCCTGGTCTCTTTTTACTTTTTTTAACACTTCATGTTCATTTTTATTTCTTACAGTTATTTTTCTTTCTCACAGTTTAATAGGTGCAGTGGAGAATCATCCTTACTGATGAACTTTACCTCTTGTACATTCATGATAGTAACTGCTGAGTGTGTCTTCTATTATTATTCTTATTGTACTCGAATATGGCTCTTGTTGAGAAACAGAATGTATAATAAAAGTAAATTTATTAATTTATCTATTTATTTATTTGTTGACAATTACTGTACAGGAATGGTATATTCAGTGTGGGATGTGGGGGTGATTAGTTGAGTGGATGTGGGATGTGGGTGATGACATGCTTCCTTTTGGTAATGTGCCTTTGTTACAAATGTGTAGATTAAACCTGAAAACGAAACTTACACATGTCTCCTACCTTGGAGACTGGGACTAGGAGCTCTGCCGGTTGACGGAAGGCCCAGAAGCGAATCCAGAACGTCTTCCAGAGTTGTTGAACTTGGAGATGGTTTCACTGTCGTCCCGAAAGTTGTTAGAGCACTTACATCTATAGGACATAAAACTGATTTTACATTATACATCCCAGAAAATCGATATAGTTATTTTTAAGTGAATGCAAGTTGGGTTAGTACTGTTATTGGTATAGCAATGTGAGTATAAACAGTGATGCCTGTACAAGTACTGATTGATGCTAACTTTATTCTTCGTGGACAAGACTAGAATTAACTGATGAAATCACTCAGATATAATATATACAAGGTAATGAACGTAGGGACTCTGCCAAAATTATTTCGAGAACGGATGCACTTAGGAAGTAGAAGGTTGTTTCAAATTAGGAGGTATATAAACTCGAAACATCTTCGCCAAGTTTTTATGAGGTTTATTAAAACTTTGTTTATCGCTACTTATTCAAAGTTGGGAATCAACTCCCCAGAAGTCGAAACTTGTGCGGGGTTAGGAAAAGCGGGACCAACAGCTTATAGTGGAATCTGAACCATTTCTAGGGCATCCAGGTGCTGCCAGGATTACAACCATGAATCCGACATTTTTAAGAAAAATGCTCAGCCGACAGCTGGATTCGAACCGACAGCACCTTCGCATCGTGAACGGCTATCTAGGGAATTCCAGCGCATAGACAAACTCGGCCACGGCGCCCATAATGATCAATATCATTACGTGAATAAATTTATTTTAGGAATTACATTATTTTCCTAAATATGCAAATAAGTATAGGTTTATTAATAACTAATTGGCAGCACTTGGAGAACATATCAGAACAGCATAAAGAGATTATCAAAAGTTTGAAAAGAGTGTACAGAGTGATTCACCATAAATGCCCCCCCTCCCCTCTAGATCAGTTATTTTTGAACCGATTTCAAAATTAGAAATATCATATTGAATGATTTTCGATAAAGTTTTTTTCCGCTACATCAGAAAATACAAGGTGCACGGAACAAACGATTTACAGGGTACTATTTGAATTTTTTGAATGGAACACCCAATTTTTCATTGTAGTCTAGATTCTCCCTGAAGAAGTGATTTGATCAACTCATCACACTTGGGGTCTAGCGGGAATGATTACAGAGATAAAGGGTGTTCAAAATCGAGATTTTTCAACTTTAGGATTTTTTTGTGATGAAACTATTCATTATCGCTCAAAACGGCTTTCATGTCCTATGTAACTTTTGATTTACTATCTTCTATTCTATGACATTTAATAATTGAAACAGATCACCATTCTGAATCTCGAACCACCCTTAAATTTTCCAGTTAAATTTCAGTAGATAGTAAATCAAAAGTTGAGATAGGGACGTAAAAGCCGTTTTGACCAATAATGAATAGTTTCGACACAAAAAATCCTTTAGTTGAAAAATCTCGATTTTGAACACTCTATATCTCTGTTATCATTCTCGCTACACCCCAAGTGTGATGTATTGATGAAATCAGCTCTTCAGGAAGAATCTAAAAAAAAAATGAAGTACATGCTGTTCCATTCGAAAAAATCAAGTATAGTACTCTGTAGATCGTTTGTTCCGAGCACTCTGTATTTTCTAGTGCAACGAGAAACAATTTTCTGAAAAATCGTTTTAGATTATTTTTCAAATTTTTAAATCGGTTCAAAAATAAGTGAGCTCGAGGGGGGGGGTATTTATGGTGAATCACCCTGTACAGTGCCTTTCATTTTGGTTGAGCCTTGTGGTTACAAGGTTCATGTTCTACTTTTTTTTTGGCAATAAAAATGACCTGATCATATCTAGAATAACTGTTTCCGTTCATAAGGTACAGGACGATTTTGAAAATTCAGACCTTTTATTTCTACGAAGAGGCTATTAGAAATAATGTTGCGCTAGAAGAGAATTTTGCGCAGAATCCAGTTGCGTACTCAGTTTTTAGTTTTGGGATATGGTTGCGAAGATTCGACATAAACGTGTTTTTTAATCTCTCAGCGGATTGTATAAGAAGGGCCCCTTTAGTCACTAGATCTTCAATCTACTATTTTTACGTTAAAATGACGCGTCCCTCATATTTTCTATTTAAAATAGCGCTGACTTGAATAACAAAATTTTATGCTTGCATTTATGCCACAAATGAGCTTTCAGTGTCGCCCTCTAAAAAATACAATAGAGTAGATCCAAATTATGATTTCTTGAACCCAAGAACATCTAGTTTCGAAATATTCGTGTATTCATGTCCAGAAACTTTGAAATTATTGAGGAAAATAAGTTCGGAAATGTTACCTTTGACATCCAGTACCTCTCTTATTACCTACCTATCAATATCTCATTGAGGGTAAGTCGGTTTGAATTGAAACATTTTAAAGTCAAGAATCTAATATTATATTCCTTTGAAAAATTACATTCGAGAACCACCCTATATATATACATCAACTGGAATTACTTCATGATGTTTCTTTTGTTTATTCACCATTTCTGAAAAAATATTTGTTGTTTTTAAACGATCGGACTTCAATACTTATTCCTTGAGTTTCGATGGAATGGAGTATATTTTAATATCACAACAGTAGGATACCTATAGTTGAATATAATATAGTCATCGGGAATACATATTTGAATTCTTCAATAATATTAATCTCAACTTTGAGAATGAAAAATCATGAAGTAATAGGTACTTATTGAAAACTTTAGACACTTATTAATACTTCGAAATTAAAATATATACTCATGTGAACTACTAAAATACTTTTGAACTTTGTATACGTCTTGAGCTTTGAAAATATTCAATATCAGAATCTTTCGAATGCAGTTGAGTATCTGATACAAACAATTAAAAAATATTCTACAGTATTTGCTCATATTAACTTTTTTTATTTCGAAACTCAAATCTTATCAGAATTCGATCTTGAATTCTAAACCCAAATAAATGGCAGTAGGCTGCAAAGTTTTGTTACGTGAAATAAATTAGTAGTACGGTAATTTTGAAATTGAAAAACAAATGTATTGTCCTTGTATGTTATACTGGATGTCCCATTGGGAAATGAAAAAACTTCTACGGTGGTGGATAGAACTCATCAAGCTGGTTTTGAATATACCATATTTGTAGCATCTCACAAGTTTAATATCGGAGATAGGGTGTTTTATCAATTTTGCTCAATTCTTTGTGATGACATAACTCACGAACCACCCAGTATATTCTTTTGGAATTCGGTACACAATTCCTTCTTCTTCTACCCAAGCGACTCACTGGGAGTAAAATCCAGGTCTGGATCAATGAATTTCATTTCCTCAAATATTAATAATGAAAAATCTAACCTTCTCAACTTGAAACAAATATTTCAACGATTCTTTGTTTTTAATTTCTGTGAAATATGCATGCTTCTTCGATTCTATGAATTAGCTCCTCCTCGCTATTAATCTGAGGAGAATTCACCCGGGTAAAACCGATGGGTTTTTTCCGAACTTTTTTTTGGTACTCACGTATTTTCGTATGAAGGACATGAATTTCACAATGAAAATATAAACAAACCGCTATCTATTGAGATATTTTACGAAAAAATGCGAAATTTCACCATATGTTTTGCCACCCATCTTGGATATCCATTTACAACTATTTGTCCTTCGTTTGCCATCATTGGACACTCAATATATACTCACGTTGAACTTCAATAACACATTTTATTTCCTAAAATCAACAAGAAGTATGGTTTATTTGAAATTTTTTCATATTTTAGTGAGGTGAACAATCACACCAGCTGACGACCATTCAATTATTCTTTCTTCTTCTTCTTCTCTTTGGGTTTATTGGATTTCTGTCTCCTTTCGGTAACAATTTCTCCAGATCAGGTAATTAATTTTTTCGAGAATAAATACTTGGTTATGTAATAATATTATCACTCGACTCGCCACATAAGACACCAATTGTCTATCACAATGGCCTGAAGCCGAGTTATCAGTGTTCATAAGATTCGATCGTATGTACTCCTCTTATCCAGCAAATCCGTTGCTGATCCGGCCTGGTTACCGGCGTAGCAATAATGGAGCACGTTTGACTTCAAGTATGGCCCCCTTATCCGATAAATCCGATCATTCGGCCTCTATACCGGCGTAGAGATAAAAGAGCCTGATATTTCTCACACACACTTAATAAACTTCACTTTAAATATTGGATTTCAATCCAGATCAGGTAATTAAAAAATTATGGACTTCAAACACATTAATGCCACGCCACGCCATGTTTCTCCTACCGTGACCAAAAGTCGAATCCTACCATTCAATTATCAAATCCAAATACAAATCACAGAACTCAAAATACAAATACGAGATGTCGAAGATGTCAAATAAAGGTCAAATGTGAAAAAAAATTAGCAAGAAACGCGAGAAACCAAACTATTGTTTACCTCAATAAATATGGAAAAATTCCAAATAAACCATACTTCTTGTTGATTTTAGTAAATAAAATGTGTTATTGAAGTACAACGTGAGTATCCTGTGATGGAAAAAGAAGGACAAGTAGTTGTAAATGAATATCCTAGATGGGTTGCAAAAGAAGGTGAAATTTCGCACTTTTTCATGAAATATCTCGATAAATAGCGGTTTGTTCACATTTTCATTGTGAAATTCGTGTTTTTCAGACGAGAATACATAAGAGCCGAAAAAATGTTCTAGAAAAAAACCATCGCATGATAAAGTGTAGTTTCACCCAGCCCGGATTCAAGATAACTCCACAGGTGATAATCCACGGTATTCAATCGGGTGATCTTGATGGGGTCCAGAATTTTCCTGATACATGGATGGGATAAGGCGGAGCTCATAACTGTACTATGAAAGTTCACCCGATTTGAATCCCGTGATGGATTATCACCTGTGGGGTTAATTTGAATTTGAAGTGTATTCTTCTTAGGATACTACCAGGAAGCATGAAGAAGCATGCATAAAAATGAAAAACAATCAGGATGTGATCCGAAAATCATTGAAGGACACTTTCAACTTTAAACAATTGTTATAATTTCTGAGTTTCAAGTTGAAAAGGTAGATGTTTTCAGTGGTGCCCGCGAGAGTCTCGTTTTCGAGAGTCTCGCATGGTCTCTTCTCGTTTTCAAGACAAGACTCGAGACGAGACTCGGACAAGACGAGACGAGATTTATATTGGTTTCGTCTCGACTCTCTTGCAAGACTTCTCGCGTCTCGTGCGAGAGTCTCGCAGGTAAATATTCCTGCGTGCCGACTGCAAACTTGAGAATCTCATTCATAATACAACATATTTAGAAATAATTCAGACTATTTAGCACAGATAGACAAAACATCTCATTCATGAATACTTCAAAAACACAATCCATGATTGTTGTGAAACGACGTTATGCGTGAAACGAAAACGGACTATTCTCTCTCAATACGACAGATCGCAAATTGAATGACTACCTACCTGAAAATCTATAAATAAGTCATTCTCTGCTAAATAGTTTAAGATATAATGTTGGATTGAAGTTTTTGTTTTGTTACTCTTTATTTTATTTTTAGAACTTTCGAATATATAATGCCATGTTTTTTTTTCTTGTTTAGATGTATGATGTAAGGATGTACGTATTAGGTACCTACTTACTTTTCGATAAATAATGTTATTTTTGTTGTAATTTTCTCTTTCTACTTCTACATTATACCTAAAAAGTAGGTAAAGGTAAATATCCCGTACTAGACTGGAACAAGATTATGCATGACAAAATTGCGATACTTTTGCGAGACTCTCGTACGGGACTCGAGACAAGACTTCATATTTCATCGGCGAGACGAGACGAGACTTTATGAAAGTCTCGTCTCGTTGGTCTCGTGTGAATCACTAGATGTTTTGTTATTTTTGATGTTATAATGTTTGAGGAAATGAAATTGTTTCAACAGTGATATATCATTATGTCGATTGATTCGTTCAATTTCTTGCCACAAATACATGAGCAATCAATAAAGGTTACGAATGCTGAAGATGACTGTTCAATAGGATATCAGAGCAAATTGCGGCAATTATTCGGGAAAACTCAAAACATTCTATCACGAATGCATAAAACCTCAAATGCATAAGTGAAAGAGCATGCGGGAATTGCGGGATAATAAGAAGTACATAATTTGATTCAGCTTTTTGTGAACTTTTCAAATATGTAAGCAGATTTTAGAAATTCAAAAAGGATTTTACTCGTGACTGACAGGCGAGTCGATTGGGTAGAAGAAGGATTAATGTACCAAATTCCAAAATAATATACTAGGTAGTTCGTAAGTTATGTCACAAAGAATCGAAAAAAATTATTAAACACTATATCTCGGATAAAAATCTTGTAGGACCTACAAATATGGTATATTCAGAAGCACCTTGATGATAGCTCTACCCATCGCTGGAATTTTTCCGTTTCCCAATGGGACACCCTATACAGGGTGGTCCGGTTTGTAATACAAAAAATTCAACAGTGTGTTGTACTTGTTGAAATAATGAAAATAGTTTGTATGAACATATGCATCTAAACGCGTCGTTTTCGAGATATAGAGTGTTGAGTCTGAATATATATGGTTTGAGATTACTCGACAAGATTTCTCACAGATACTAAACTTTTTGCGCTCTATTGGATGAAATGAAAATTATTTCATAAAGTAATCCGCAGTGTTAGCTGAATCTGGGTGTGGTGAAGGTAAATTGAGGTTTTAGTGTGTTTGTCCAGTTATTATATTTCATTAGCTTAGATTTCTCATATCGTTAATCCGGTTCAATTAGAAAACGTTGTAGGTGACGCATTGAAAAAATACAATATAGCTATTATACGCGAGTACTCATCAGTAGCAGGAATTGAATTATAATTTCGGGGTTACCTAGTAGTACAACGCGTTTCAGTTTATAATAAATCAACACAAAATGGTGGTTTATTAGCTTCAACTTTTATTAAAGCTGTTTTTATACCTCAGAATATTCAAAATTACCAAAATAACAGTTATCAGTCATTCGAATGAACAAATCAAGATAAATATTCTCGATGAAAACATATGTTATATGAGTATTATATGAACTAGATAAAGAAAAAAAAAGAAATAATCTCTCAATTTCACCATTAGATAATATAAAGTAGGTAACTCATCATTCGAAACTCTTGATTAAATCTAATTAACAAAATATCAGGTACCCCGTGACTAGATTATAAAACGAAGTCTTTTACATTGCTTTGAAAACCTCGAGGAAAACCTATCGATAACAGCATCTATATCTATTTCAATATATCTATGAATATTTAATATAAAGTTAATCCGACTGGCCTGACCCATTGTACACCTCAACCATGATTTCAGTGTCTAAGAAAATGATCTTTCAGCACTCGCCACACTCACCGGCATAACAGATTTTATCTGCAGGAATGTATTAATAGTGGGAAATATTTCGATACTGCAATGCTGTAAAGTGTCTAAAGCTGTTTCTTTGGGTAAATAATTAGCATAGGTTTACTTTTGGTTTCTTCCCATTCATTTTTCCAAAGATCTATTTCTGATTGCAACAAATCTGACTAAAATGTTTGGGAGAGAATTCATTTCTAAATTTACTAACATATTCAGAAACTTGTTTTACTAGAATCTTTGAATCACTGGCATAGGACATAATCAGGCATCAACCTGTTAATATATAACATTTTGAATTCATTATTAATTATTGTTTCTAAGTCTTTTACTGTTTTACTATTTTTGTGCTTTCCCCCCCCCCCCTTATCTACGCTGGTGTGGTACACGGAAATGAAAAATTGAATGCACATTGGGGTGATTTTTTCCTTCACCACCTTCAGATTCAGCAGCCACTGGATCACAACTTTATGACATAATTTTTATTTCTTCTTATAGAGCTTAAAAAGTTTAGTACCTGTGAGAAATTTTGTTGTTTTATCTCAAACCGTTTCGAACTTTTCATCAAAAAAAAAATATTCAGACTTGTACTTTCAACAACCTATATCTCTAAAACGACGCATTCAAAAGTGTATGTTTATATGAATTTTTTCAACGAGTACAACACACTGTTGATTTTTTTGTATTACAAACTGGACCACCCTGTATAAGGAATCTTGAGAATTTCACCTCCTACATTACTTATTTGGATTCTCGGATTATTGGGTCGTGAGAAGCTGTCGGCATTCAACTCCAGCATATTATTTTTGCCCTGGTAAACAATATCGGAAATATTTGATAAGCCTCTTCGATGGATTAATTAATATAGGACTCGATACAGGATGACTCAGAATAAGACTGACAAACTTATTTCAGAATACTTCCTTTATATTGAGGTAGAAAGTTCCTTTCAACGTAGGTGACTCACAAAATGCAACTTTTCTAAGAAACCTATAGGGTGATTTCCTCAATTCTCTCAAAACCTAATAACGTTCTTGGGGTTGAAAAAATTCTGATATTTTGTAAGAGACTCATATAGATTATAGCATCTTGACATTCAACTACATCTCTTGACTATTAATTAAATCTCTACTCAATTGGACCTATCCTCAGTTTTTCGCAATATCTAGATCAAAAACCTTTACATATTATTATTGGAGCAACGACAAGATCAATGAGAGCGTCAATTAAAGCGACGATTAGATCTACAAAATTATTTTACTTCAATACTTCAATGTTGGAGCTTCGATACTAGTATGGTTCAAATTATTCAATTCACTAGCTATCCACGGAAGGTAATGAATTATACTTTTTAAATTTATAATTGATAAGGTCTTGAACATTTCGTCTCGAATAAATAATGAAAATTGAAAATGACTTATATTGACCAGCTAATACTAATATGCATAATATGTCAGGTTAGGTTAGGTACTCTGTTCCAGAATTTTATCATGATAAATGAACCCACTTCATTTGAGACCTCCAAATTAATGAATGTGTTTTGTTCACTACAGCCGCTACCATATAATACAGAAGATAAACTAGAATTGTTAATTCAGTAATCTTTGCCGCTACTTTTCCACCTATTGACCATGAACATATGGTGGTTATGTGCATGAAACGAACTCTATCATTTTCACAATATTCGATATTCTGTATTACACGTTATATAAAATTATTTGGGCTACGAGGAAATTATAAAATTATTAAATTAAGACCCTCTTGGGGTGTAAAAAGACATGTGGGCATCCAGCAACAAGAAAATTTCAGCAAAGTAAAGGACTCCTTCAAGTTCACTCATTCTGTCTTCAATGAGAGCTAACATTGATTGTCCACCAAATCGGGCTACTGAAATATGAGGTCAGAGTTGGTAGAACTGATGAATATACTTCATCTTTGCGAGTCTGGCCTCTATCTAAATTATCTTCTCCTCCGTCACTGCAAGAATTGGTCGTTTAGTTCCACATTGGAAGTGAAATAAAGGTAAGTCTGCTCATGTCTTTCGATAACTTGAGCTTTTCTATTCGACATCAATTTTGTCTAAAATTCTCGATAAAACAGGCAACAGCTTTATAAGGGCGATCTGGCAAATTTTTGGGATTTTTTACTTTGACATTGACCTCACGTTTTAGTAGCGTCAACTGGTGAGACTAAAAATGATTTCTTATTCCCTGATATCCATTTTCGATATCTGCATACCTTCGTTGACTGATCGTCAATCGATGCTTATTGTTAGTAAATAGCAAATAATACCTACATATATAAACTAGTGCTTTTTATTTCGATACTTCGCTAGTTACATAGTAATTTCTTGTACCTAATGCCCTAATACCCTCAACCCCAAACAACTACATCTTATTTAATCGTGCGAGAATTAAGATATTATTAGCGTGCAAACAAGAAGACAAGACATTATTTATTAGTATGAAGCGGGAAATGAATAATTATGGAAGTGAAATAATTACCTATATATGTGTTTTCTACGATCATCTCTAGTAATCTTTCCTTATACATTTCAAATAAAAAAATTGAGTCATCTGAATGGTATCATATGAATGTTATCATTTGAATAGGTAAAAAAATAAAATGATTACTATCGCCATTCTTTTCAGCTCTTGAGTTTTATGGTTGCCATAGGTGAAAACCTCGGAGTGAATGGATGACAAGGAAAATTTATTTTGCTCATTTTCTCTGTCGAAAAGGCATCATGCCCAATAAGGATCACTGTGGAAACGCTGCCAAATTGGCACTTCAGAAGCATTCATTTTGATATTAAGATGAAGCATGAATAGCTAATGACATAATAAAATGCATCTATAACAACATAGGTGTACAAGGGATATTTATCTGAGGGTCGATTTACTCATAGGGTTCTAGCCTATTTGGAATGCTAACCATCAGTGAGCGAGAAACACCCAGATTTGGCTAGAACCCCATGAGTAAATCAATCCTGAGATAAAGATCGCTTGTAACTATGTGCCCCACGTTGGGCGCCAAGTTATAATGGACTGAAATTTGACAAGGCCACAAATACGAAGTGTTTTCGTGATTTGAACCACTCAAAGGTTCGAATCCCGTTTATTTGAAATAGAGGTTGAATTTTAGGAGCTTTCATGAAGAGGTCGTCAAACTGAGGCCTTCGCCAGCACTCATGGTCTAAACAGCTAGTCGGCAAACTACCAACCCGCATTCCAGATGTCAACAACCAGTCTGCCAATATACTACATCTTTTCCTTACCAACAATCGTGATACATATAGAACAGAAGTTTGTGCCCCCCTTGGAAACTCTGACCACACCCTCATCTCCACAACCTGCTCTTTTCATGTACCAAGGTACCATCCAGCACCACAATTCCTACCCGTCTCATGTGGCATTACAATTCGGCCGACTGGGGAGGTCTTCGTATGTTTTTTCAGCGTTTCCAGGGAAGGGAGTTTGTTTCTCCTCAGCAGATCCAACACGATGTGCTGAGACAATTTCTGAAATCATCATGTTGGGGATGCAAACTTACATACCGAACACTGCAAGGAGAACATATTCCGATTAGCCCTGGTTCAGTAGAAACTGCTCTAGAGCTGTCGCTTCCAAACAGGCAGCATTCCATCGATGGCAGAAAAATCCAGGCCCTGAGACTAGAGCAGAGACAATTCGATCATCAAAGGATGCTCATTATGCCAAAATAAGATCGAAACTTATCGACTGTCCTAACGGATCCTGTTCATTTTGGTCCTTCTTCAAAGCTGTAGGAAGAAACTTCACTTCCAGCTCGTTTCCTCCTCTAACAAAGGAAGATGAAACACTAGCTACAACTGCCCAGGAGAAAGCCAACATTTTTGCGCATCTATTTGCTGGATATTCCACTCTGGACAGTCATATGCCCGAGATCACCTTTCGCCAACGTACTATAAGGAAGATTTTATTATTGGGTCTCAACACCAACAAAGATTGTGGCTCCGACGGAATCTCACCGATTGTTCTCAAGAAATGTGCTCCCGACCTAACACCTGTTATCTGCAAGTTGTTCAACTACTCTCACAAATTGGGGATATTTCCGTCCAACTGGAAAATTGCAAGAGTACAACTAGTTCCTAAAAAAGGCAAAAAGACCCTACCTAGCAACTACAGATCGATCGCACTGCCATTTATTATTTTAAAGATACTGGAGAAAGCTATCAACATCGAGCTCATGAAATACCTGGAACATTCTGGTATTATCAACGATAGGCAATATGGCTTTCGTCATCAGAGATCGACTGGTGACCTGCTCGCTTACGTCTCACATATATGGCGGCAATCTATTGAAAAATATGGTGAAACCTTAGCCGTGGCACTTGATATCTCAAAGGCATTCGATCGAGTCTGGCACCAAGGACTCGTCGCCAAGCTTTCATCTTATGGCTTGCCTTCCCAGCTATGTTCTCTGCTAGCTAGTTTTCCTTCAAACAGGTCTCTCCATGTAGTGGTCGACGGAGTTTCATCTGACTCTCTTATCATAAATGCTGGTGTTCCGCAAGGATCAATTCTAGCTCCAACACTATTTCTACTCCATATCAACGATTTGTTGAAAGCAACTTCATGTCCAGTATACAGCTTTGCGGATGATAGTACCCTCCATACCGGCTTCTCTCCCAGGGAAAATCAGAAACGAACGAGGAAGAAATTTTGACAACATAAATATGGACTTGGCAACAATTCTCGAATGGGGGTCCAATAACTTTGTAGATTTCAATGCAAACAAAACATGAGCATTCCTTTTCTCTAGAGAAGCCGATCTCACTGTGCCCAACATAAGCTTGTCAGTAGTAACCATACCTTTGAAGACATCCATTTCGATGCTTGGTATTACTATCAGCATCAATCATTCTTGGGAAAATCACGTGAGATCAATTTCTAAAAGTGATTCCCAAAAACTTGGTTTTCTGTTTAGGGCCAGGAGCTATTTCACTTCCAGTCAGCTGCTTATGATCTATAAGGCACAGATCCGACCTGTCCTTGAATACTGTTCCCATATTTGGAGTGCAGCACCCAAATCTACCCTAAAACTGTTGGATTCTGAAAAAGGGCAATTCGTCTCGTGGGTGATGCCTCGCTCACAAACTCACTCCCTTCTCTGGAACACCGTAGAAAAGTTGTCGATCTGGCTCTATTTTATAGATATTTTCATGGACGATGCTCTTCTGAAAGATCAACAATTGTTCCTCCCTTGGCAGTCCCGGCGAGATCAACCCGTCGAGTTGACGCTTCGCACTCCTTCGTGGTCACTTTGGAGACCTGCAGAACATCTCTTTCCAAAGTCTCGTTCATCCAACGAACAGCGAGGCTCTGGAACACATTGCCAAGGGAGGTGTTCCCCGAGGCATATAACCTCCAGAAATTTAAGAAGAACACCAATTCCTACCATATTTCCCTTGGTTTTCACGATGTTCTCTGAACATTACAGGATATCCTTTTTCGTGGGAACCAGAACATAAAAAAAGGTGTGATTCTGCACATAATGAGAGCAGTCTCCAACGTCTTCTCTCACGAGAACTCGTTTTTTCGCTGTCTATCAAGGTTCATGTCATGTTCATGGTGAAATATTGTAATGAAAACGTTAAATCCCAATGCACTATTTTAATTTCAAGTAGAACGTACTACAATGCCTACTAGGTATGCAAGCCCAAAAATACTACAGCGTTGTCCAGGTAACCGAGATCTTACGAAGCTGCAGGGCCCTGTCCAGGCCGTGACAACTGGCGCTTTAGGATTCGGTAAGCCTTTACTAGATGGCGCTAGAGTTCCTGATGGCGTGAGCGGTATGATTGAACATTGTAAGAAACTCTGACAGATGATTATAAACTCATTAGTTATGGTACCTACATAGCATTCATTTGCTTTTTGTTTCAACTCGTTATCACATGACGAAAGTATGTCTGGAATAATGGCAGCAAATAAATCGCTGTGCCATGGATTTGGCTCAGATTGAGGGGTGGCACATGTAGGTTTTTGAGATCTAACATTAAATTGGTATGGGATGGCGTAATTCGTATCTCGTTATCAAATCACTAAATTGCTCATGATAGTGATTGGATTCCGCTACGTAGGGAATGATCGTAGAGAACATAATATGTTGGACCGTAGACCAATGGACGAAACTATTGCAAAAATGATAAGTTTCACTCGTGGCACTTAAAATAAACATATAAAAGTATGTATGCATCATTTGACGAATAACTACTATGAAACAATAAAGGCACGAGGAATAATATTACAATTGACTGAATATAACACTTCGACTTGTAATTTCCGCGCCTTGAGTGATACATATTCACTTGTGCATTCATTTCATGTTATACTATAGAAGAAGTAGGCCAGTTTACTGAAATTACAATTGAAGAGCGTGGAACTGTGACAAATCTCATTGAATTTGGTAAATATCATGAATAAGTATTGATAATCTATTAGAATTAATATGTATATTATGGAATTTTGACATAATTTTTTTTTTACATTCTTGTACTGATACTTCTATCTAGGATACCTACCTTTACCTATAACATAATGATAAATCCATGGTTATTTTTGTATCCAGTGTGCGAAATGCCACTTTGGTGATCAAAAACTGATTTTTTTTAACGGGGCGCAGCCAAGTAAAAAAAAGTCAAGATGACCTAAGTATTTCAGGCACGAGTTGCAAACAACATTGTTTCTACAAACGTGAAAAATTATTTTTCGAAAGTAGTAATATGCTCAGCATAATATAAAAATAGTGTTGAACTGGTAATAAAAGTCCTTAATTATTGTTAAACATTCGGAAATAAACGATTTCTTGGATTTTTGCTCGATTCAGGACCATAAAGGTTGAATACAAAAATCTCCTTGAAGTTCATTATATTATTTATTATAAAATATATTTCTCTATTATGATCGATTTGACAATATAAACACACATTATTTTTACATTGTTTTACTGATGGTATCTAGGATACTTACTTTTCACGTTTAATATTTGTGTGAATTTGTAAGGCCTGTTCGTGCTGGCTCTACCTGTTGACCTTGATTTTTTTCTATGACTTCCTCTGTTTACATCATGCCATGAATAGAGACTATGCAAGAAAAATCAACTTCAGCAAGGTCAGCAATACAAACGAACAGGCCTCTAGTTGTGATAAAAAAAGCAATCAACACAAACGAGACGTACAGTATGTCGCACCTATTGACGGTGATAGCACCTCTTGTTACTGCTGCAGTAAGAGCGCTAACACCATCCAACCGTGACATGTTCTTTGCATCTGACTGTAGTAGGTGATTTTGGTATTTTCAGAATGTGGATAATTCACATACCCACCTAGTCAAAAATAACCTAGATACTAAATTATTCAAATTTCCTGTAGATTGGATCACAGTTCCTCATAAATAATAAAAGCAGTGCAACAAATCGAAACAAAAAGTATTTACCTCTAAAAATTACTTCTTCTTCAAAGTGTTGAAAGTGTTGGTAACACTAGAATGATATATTTCGAATATCGTCGCAATGATTCGATGCCTGGTTCAACTCGGTTCAATATCAGATTATTTTTCAGCCAAGTATGATAAAAAATGAAAGCAATACCAGAGGAGATCGTCTCGATATGAGCCTATGCAATGCACATTATCAACGTAACTATTACTTTATGGAACTATTTCAATCGCATAGTCGATACCATTTTTTCATTGATACTTTATTGATTCTTCTGTTATGTTCTATAGACAAATACATCATGCAATTAACTATTCAATATGATGAAAACGAATTGAAATTAAAATAAGTATATTCATAATTCTATCTTCATTTCATATAGGGACCTACTCGTCTACCTGGATACAAAAGTGTTTCACTTCAGCTTCATTAATTTTCGACAGAGTTTATGTTGTTCAATACAAATTTGTGACCTAATAAATCTAATTGTGACCTCTCCTCATTATGACGGCAAAAAATATGTAATTCGAATTTTGTGAGATACCGACGATATAGTGATAAGAAAACAAAACGTAACAAAAACTATATTTGAAAAAAATAAAATAATTTATTGATGAATCCGTTTCATACAAAACATGCATCTAATATATAAATTCCATGAAATATCCAATAGTAAAACTTATCTGGAGATACAACAACGTAAAAACTACATACAGAACCACAATAATGTACTTTTAAAATTGCACCCTCAATTGTTAAAAACAAACATTAAAATACATGTTATAATCATAAAACAATAGATAGAGTATTTCATTTCATAATAATAATCTGTACAATCAATTATACTTAATAAAGATGTGATCATGTTAAGAAAATGAAAAGAAAGAAGAATTGTTTAATTAAACTGTTTCTGGTTTACCGCAAGCGTCGTACTTCTGGATAAAATTGAATTCAATAAAAAAATAAATGTGTTTGACTAAGAAGAATAAACCGCGAATTGATTATTTGAAATTTTGAAAAATGCCCCTTGATATCATATTGCCAATATATGTTGACATAATACTCCTTCGCAAATGTGAGTTAACATTTTATCCTGACAAATATTGATGTGGTCATTGGTTTACACGCTGATAACTGGAAAAAAGAAATTAAGTATTTGAAAAGATCACCAGGCATCATCAAAACCGTCACAATTTACCATTATCTATAAAAAGTGAGGTGACTTAAAATCAACCAACTTGTGGAATCTATGATGAAATAATATTATTCACTGAAAATAATTCCATCTAAATTTCACAAGAAACTTTCGCCCACATATAAGGTTCGTTCAAGAATAGAAAAATAAATACAAACAATATATGTATAGCACCGAGATATAATAGAGAGCAATAAACACATATTCAAAATCTATACTTGAACCTATATTCATTATTATCAAACACTATTAGCACACTCTTAAATCAAAGGTACATACACTTTCCTTACATTAAATGACTAGGAAGATGATTGTAAAAGTTGTTCAAATTCATGAAATACATAAGAGATTCATTATTCGATTTTCTCTCCTCGTCTCTATAATATAAAAATATCAATATTATTCCAATATACGTGTAGTAAGGACAAATCAGATGATTTGCCCCAAAATGTCACTGCGTTTAAAGAATTTTCCTATCAGAGAGCCTAAAAAAAATCCACTAGCTTGTCAGTGGCAATTTGTATTAAAAAAGGTTTGGAGAACAGGAATAAAGGTATATAAAAAAATATCGACTTTTTACTTATCTTTGGACGTTTCGGAAACGAATCTGCTCCCGTTTTCAACATAAAAAATGGATTTTTGTATCGCAAACTCGTATTTTTCTTGACACTTCCCAGTTCTCAGTGACAATTTGTGACGTTGGCAATCAAATGAGTTACAGGATGTTTTCATTTTTTAATCTTCAATATTCTATCTATATCAACTGAACAGGAAGCAATGCTACTGTCTCCGTTCAGAAGGATGCAAGCAAATTCCTCGATTTTTTTCTGTTATTGGTTGTTATCTATAGATAGAACATGGTATTCACTATTGGAATATGAAAATGGTTGATTCAAGATCAATTAATGAAAACATCCTGTAACTCATTTGATTGTCAAGGTCACCAATTGTCACTGAGAACTGAGAAGTGTCAAGAAAAAATCCATTTTTTATGTTGAAAACGGGAGCAGACTCGTTCCCGAAACGTCCAAAGATGAAAAAAAAGTCGATATTTTTTCTATATACCTTTATTCTCTTCTCCAAACCTTTTACAATACAAATTATTGTCACTGACAAGCTAGTTTTCTTCTAGGCTCTCTGATAGGAACATTGTTTAAACGCAGTGACATTTTGGGGCAAATCATCCGTTTGTCCTTACTACACGTATATTGGAATAATATTGATATTTTTATTTTATAGAGAAGAGAAGAGAAAATCCCAAATAATCTGGAATAATGAAAGAACCACCTCCTCGATTAACCTACAGACAGTATTCAACATGAAAGATTGTTCCAATTTAGGTTCCTAATGTTGGCAGCACTATTCTTCGAGTACTTAGCTGTTGATGTCAATAAATACGTGTTTTCGAGGTCTCAAACGTTAATTTGCGATAACACATTTACGAATAACCACCGTAGTATGCTAAATTGCTGGTCCAATTATATTCTACGAAAAATATCGAATAGTAAGAGCTGTGTATCGAAGATTTCGTAAACGTGTCATTGCGAATTAACTTTTGAAACCCTGAAAACAAGTGCATTTTGACATCGGTTTGATTCACATTGATGCTAACAAAGGAAATTCAAATTTCACCACCATTTTTCATAAAATGGATATCCACATTAATGTTTAATTGAAATTCTTGACTCATCTCAGATAAATGTTTTGAATTATATCATGATATGATATGATATGATATACGATATTTATTAGTATGTTATCTGCCTATAATTATTTGATCAAACAGCACTGCAAAATGTCAGTACGATGATTAATCTATACATTCTACTTATTTGAAAAAGATTAGAGAAATGAATTCCATTGGAAGAATATTTTTAAAACTTTTAATTTTTTCCATGTTGAACTGATCAATCGAACAAACCTGCCTATTAACAAAACAACATTTTATCAGTGTAAATTGTGATCGATCTCTATAGATCTATGAATAGGCAGGAATTAATTTTTCGAACTACTTTTACATCAGAAATTCACTAGTCGTCACATAAAACGGACAAACATAACTATGACGCCGTCACAGACTTACCATTATGATTTTGTAAATCTAGCCTAAGATTTGCAGGTGCAACAGGTGTATGGCTCTGACTATCCGCCATCGATACCGGCGTCTGGGGCGAATCAGGGGGCCGAGTCCCTACGAAGGAGCTCTCCAACCAGCAAAACTTCTGACTACCTCTCGGGCTAACGGAATTAGACCTTTGGCTAGCAGTCTCTTGGCTCTCGTAGCTCTTGTCTCGCGTGTCATCTGGCCTTAAACCGCTAACATAGTGCACTATTGCCGAAGTGACCTCCTTTATGGACGTCTGAATCTCGGGGCTTTCTTGCGGTTGATTGTGGCCCGCTAGTAACGAGCTCGCTAAGCGTTCTGCGGGCGTTCTCGGCCTGCTGAGCCTTTCCTGGGACCTCCAACCCATGTAAGGCTGTCTGTAGCTGAAGCTAGACCGAGCGGAAGAAGGCGATATGCTTCCATTGGGCTGTCTGGCGTTGAAACTGCTTCTTGTTGAGGCGCAGGGCGACGATGCTGTCGAGTTTAGTTTGGATGTGGACCACCGCACGAACGGTTGATTTTGGGGCGTGGGGCTCAGGATGAGCGATGTGTTGGTGCCTGAGCCCAAGCTGCTGAGCGATGTGGTTTTGCTACCGGTTCCAGTCCATCTGCTGTCGCGAGGTGGTTGCTTCTTGAGGAGGAAACCCTCTCGAGGGACTTGGGATTGTTTGTACCAGTCTGGGATGGTGAGTTTTTGTAAAGAGCGTTGAACACGGAGCTGGTGTTCGGACATTACCCTTTCGCCTTTCTGTAGTTCATTTTCTGGAGGCTGCAACAAAAAATCATCTGGTTAACAAGCCGATATAAACTTGAACTTGTACAGATAAGAACAATGTAAATGACAAATGCAGAAACAGCTTCAGAGCTCATGTGTCCACTGAACCATGGTTCACAAAATGAGAGTATTGTCAATGATCAAGCGGCAGGATTATTATTACAAAAATCTATAAAGGATGATGCAGAAAATGAATATCTTGTAAACCTTCATGAGATACTTAGAAGGCATTGAATAGAGAAATAAAAGCTGCAAAAAAGCAGTTATATGAAGAAAACCTGTATGGTATAGATAGAATCGAAGGAAAACACACACATATACATATATACAGTGTGTTACAGTTTGGTCCACCCCAATCCTGTACTTTCGTATTCCTAGGGCTATTTGTTTCTTTCTCTCTCATACTAACTACTCAAAATTATCTACTGTGCCTAGCAAAGCAAAATAATCAAACCCAATTTGTTGGGCTACTGCGCTCACAAAAACTTCAGCAAAATTGAAGGAAACTGATTTGGCATTTTTGTACAAAAATTTTGATAATTGCAATCAATTTGGACTAGTCACGATTCTATATCAATTTTCAAAACAATACCTCATGAGGGGTGTTTTTTATAAACGTTACAATTTTTGGATGCATTTTTCAAGTCACCGTGTATAATAATTCTTATAGGAGTTTCAATGACACCAGGCATGATGGGTGAGATAAATAAGGAATAAAATCACCAGAAATTTAAATTTTCCATCAACAAATGAAAAGAAGAAGTGAAAACTAAATAATAAAAAACTGAAATAGTAACCATTCCTAACAATAAGTTTGGATTTTTGTATTCGAGATCAAATCTCTTTCATTCTCTGTGAACTTTTCATACATCTTTCACACGTTATTTCAAACTCTCCTCAGTTCTTTTAGTGGTATTTTTCTGCAACCTGTCATTATTCTTTGTCGCGAAGCCAGATGAACTAATCCTGACTACCATCATGTCTGGTATTATTCGAATTCTCGAAAGAATCATTGTACACGGTGACTTCAAAAATGCGATTATTCAAAAATTGTAGCTTGATATGAGACACGTGTTTCGCTAACTATGTTAGCATCTTCAGGAGAAGAACTGAACTAGTTTCAAACTTCTCCTAAAGATAGATAGAAGAAATAAACCAGTTTCAATCTTCTCCTGAAGATGCTAACATAGTTAGCGAAACACGTGTCGAGGCGAAAAAAATCTGTTTGGTTAGTGGTGAAACAGTGTGTAGTGTAATTAGCCAAAGTTCCAGTCTTCGATATATGATATGAGAGTATTTGTGGCTAGTCCGAATCGATTGCCATTATCAACATTTTTTGAAAACAATGCCTATACTCAATTTTCTTCAATTTTGCTGGAGTTTTGTGATTTCAGTAGGCTAAGAAATTATGTTTGATAATTTTTGTTCTGGACAAAGTAGATAATTTTGAGAAGTATATTATGAGAAGAAAGAATGCTTAGATCGTCGCTATATACATTTCCAAATTACATTCCAAACTAGAGAAAGAATTCGAAGATATAATATACTCGGAACTTTTTTTTATCTCTTGGAGCGCATGAAAGGAAATTCCTATGATGTTCGAAGAACATCGTGCGTACCAAGGGAGGGTAGGGAAAGGGGGTAGGTGTTGGATTTTTTGTCAAACTTCTGAAAGTTATACCTTCTTGGGAATATTTCCATTGGTAAAAAATTTCAAAGCTTTGCCGTTTTGTAGACGTATACGAGTTTTGGTAAAGAGTTGTTCGACATAGGGTCCCTTGATGCAAACTGACGTATTTTTCATCTAATAGGGTACGGACAGATCATAGCTCCGTTCTCTTTTAATCATCTAGTGACTTTGGTTTCTTGTATTGGCGTCCCTGACATGACATATTGCTGTCACGTCACATTTCATAGGCGTTGAAAGAGATCTAACAGAATTTCAATTTCATACTTCATCTTGATACGACATTATTCAATTCTGATTTGGAAGGATGGTAAAATGTACTGCGTTACACGGAAAAAAGGATTTGTTGCATCAACAAATTATTTATGCTTGAGTTATTTTTGTTGGACTGAGCAATTTTTTGTTGAATCAACCAGATACATGATTATTCCATGAAAGCAGCTTGTTCAAATCAAGAATGTAGTCTAATCGAATCAACAGTATAATATCAATTCCATCAACAAAATATATGTTTTCTTCAAAAACAAATTATGTCGATCCAAAACAATGTTGATGTTGATTCAACTATAAATAGTTCGTTGATTTGATCAAACAATGATCATCTTGACGAGAATATATCTTTGAAACAACATGAAGTTTTCTTATTCCGATGTAGCAATGAACTCGTTTCGAACGGATCATTTGCTTGAATAGAGCAACGAAATATGTAATATCAATGAAATATTTTGTTCATTCTACATCAACTTGAATTTTCGCCTCTAGATGGCGATCATTTCGCCTCGTCTATGCCTGCCTCGAATTCATTATATACGTGAAGCCTGATTCTTCGTGTTTGAAATATCAGCTGAATAAATCGAACTTATCCGAAATAGTTGTCCATCAGCTAACGAGGAGTAAAGACTAAAGTTCTATCGTATGAGTCGACTAGTTTCCTAGTTTTGTTTATTCTATTGATGTGAAGTTTCAGGAACTTCCCGAATATTGAATTTGGTTCAACAAAACAATTTGTCGAATGGATATATTGTTTCTCATGAATCAACAAAATATTTCATTGAATTAACCAAATATTTCATTGAAACAACCAAATATTGCTTTGAATCAACCAAATATTTCGTTGAATCAACTAAATATTTGATTGAATCAATATCTTGTTATTTTGAATCAAACAAAATGATTGTTTGAGCCAATTCAATATCTCTTCATAAACAATTCATGAATGTGCTTGATTGAAGAATATCCAGAGTTCATGCAAGATATATTTACTTGATTCAAACTTCAAATTCGCTCTGAAACAAGATATAGATTTACTCATTTCAAGATTATATTTTTGTCGTGCATATATGACACTTTTATTTGCTCCTTTCAATTAGATTTTGCTTGATTCAACAATTCCTTTTTTTCTGTGATAGGCTGTATCAATCGGCTTATGCCCTACCATTTAAAAAAATATACCTACATTCAGGAAATATTGAGTGTTCGTGAAAAACTGCAAAAATGTTTCCCAACATGAATATATACAGCACACATAACATATGAGCACATTAGTTTGAATACCTACATAAAATTTTTCACCATTTCTCAACCATAAGGCTTAGTCAAAATTCATTCATTGATAGGTACTGCCTAAGAACAGTCCCATTTGGTAAAACATATTAAACTTTCAGAAAAAATTGCTCACTGCCTCACAAAGATTATGCTGGAATTTAAAAATCAAAAACTAGAAAATAATCATCATCATTTGAATAAAATATGTAGAGTTGAATGAGAAATTACATGTGCAAATTACGTAAGATACGCCAATGTCCTCAATATAACCTAAAAAGCAACAAATGTCAGAAATCTAGTGTTTATCCCCAGAAATGAATAAAGATGGAATACTATATAACTGTTTCACAAACACTTCAGAGTAAGAGGAGACGAGGATCTGTCCGTACCCTGTTGAGATGACAAATAAGTCAATTCACATCAAGGGACCCTAGTTCGACATATTTCAAGGAGGTGCTGACTGGGCCTGTAGAAAATTGCAAGTCCCAAGGGTAATGACATATATGAGAGCAGCTCAATATTCTATGAAGTTGAAGTGTGACATTCCATTGAAAAATAAAAAAAAACATCCAAACGATTGCATTTATACATTTTATTTAGGGGTGGTGCCAAATATTATTATATAAGTCATCAACTAGTATTATCTAATCATCAATTTGATGATTCTGATGTATGTAGTATGTGTAATCATTAATTTGATATCGAAATATTATGTATTATTTATGATCAACGGTTTGTGAAGCCGTTGACGTGAAAATGTGTCATAGAGGTGATCCTAGACGACATTTTCATCATTTTTTTGGAACTATAATGCGAGAAAGTGCAACTTTTGGATCGAAGAGGTAGTAGGAACTAAGCACGGCTGTAGAAAGTAGTATGAGACATATCTTTATACGATCAATCAGTTGTTGACAAAAACGTAAAGCAGTATTTCAGTTTGAAACTAACGAGTACGAATGTCGTATCCTTAGTCGGTTCACCTGCGCGTCTTTATAAATTATACAATTTCTTATTCAATATAGACGAAACATACTGGCCACCGTTAATAAATTAAAATCTTACCGAACTCATTTCGAAATTATGTCCGTTGACCACTAGCCAAATATCTATTCATCTAGTCAAATGTGTTTCTAGAACAGCATGAACCTCGCCACGAACATACTCAATTGCTTGAAGGTTGAAGTATAGCAGTGCCAAAAGGAACGAAAATTCAATATATGGATCTCTTATCAGCTTATCAGATATATTTTTCTATATACTATGGAGATAAGAATGACGTCAGCCCCTCGAAACCAACAACAATAGTAACAATACAACCAACAATTGAAATCTTCTCAGGGTCGTCGCCAATAAGCTGCAGAATTTTTCAAGATCCAAGGTCAAATTCCTTCAGATTGAAAATAAGAGTTCCCCAAAGTAAAAGAAACCCAGGCAAAATCTGCATCACCTGATATTTGCTATTAGGATGAAACGGAAATAGTAATTAACATTGTTCCTTTCCTACTTCATATCAACGATCTATTGGGAGCAACCACTTGCCCTTTGCAGACGATAGTACTCTCCATACTGCGTTCACTTCTAGAATTCCCATTTCTTCCCAGGAAACTAAGAACTTGCGACGAAGGCAAACAAACGCTGTCAACAACCCAGTTGAATTCAACGCCACCAAAATGCAAGCCTGTATTTTTTCTAGAAAGGCGGAACTCAGTATCCCCGATATAACAATGTCTAATACCACCATTCCCACCAAGACCACACGCAGAAAAATCCGGCAGAGAAATTCACCACAATTTATCAGTTAGAAAGTCGTGGTACTTTACCTCTCCAATAGTAAACGTGAACTTTAAAATGTGGTTAACAATTTCAGACATTGGGGAATGAAAATAACAGGAATAAACGTTATATTTAACCGAACTGATGAGTTGAGTCCGACAGTTTACGAGTTCCCTTTAATATTATGTTAATTTCAACTAGCTATTCCGTTAAATATCACCGCCAATTTCTCTTTAATTCACCATATTCTCCCGGTGAAATGATTGCTGAGTTTATTACTGCATAATAATATATGGTGTAATGTACTGCATTCAGAAGTGTTGAATTACTATCGAATTAGCATTTATGAATCGGGGTGATAAAAATACCACACTCTCAGTAAATACACTTCTTATGATTGTATAAATAACATAATGCAATGATGTCTATAATGATATATTTTTGGAAGCACTATAGCCGAATATTCAGTATAGTTAGGAGATTGTTGAGAGTAGAAGCATGAAATATTTCTTTGGCAAATTCTCTTCGATGTCTATTTGAGTTTAGGATTGTTGTGGGTTATGCTGTCTATATTGAAAATTATTTGATAGATAACCCATGATTATCTTCGAGTGTCCAAATAACTTCAACAGCATGCAGGTATGTATATTTTCAGAGGTATAATTTTCACGATGATGTCTCAAGTAAGATGATAATCTTTTATCCATTTCAGAGATGAATAACTTCTTCAAATATATGTCTTGGCTCTTGCTACATTGGATATAGGAGAATACTTATCTGTGAAACATGAGCAAAGTATGGGTCTGTATGAAAATATTGAAATTTGAGAATTCAGTTTTTAGAAATTGAGTTTATGATACCTAGGTTAATTTTTTTTACGAATTATCATTCAACACAATAAGCAATCTAAATCTATAGCTAGGTATATTATAGGTTGGTATAGGTATACTATAGGTAAGTAAGGCTGTAGGTAGGTAATGAGTAACTGTAAGTACTCATAATATATCGCATGATGGCATGATGGCATGATAAAACTAGTCTTATTATTCATACTTACATCTATAGCTATAGGTATATTAAAGGTTGGTATAGGTATACTATAGGTAAGTATGGCTGTAGGTAGGTAATGAGTAACTGTAAGTACTCATATATCGCATGATGGCATGATAAAACTAGTCTTATTATTCATACCTACGTATATCTATCATCTACGAGCTCTTCTTTGGTTATACTTCATGACAAAAAACAATATTTCGTTATGAACAGCTCAAATAATTCATGATAATGAGCTAACAATGTATTGAATTTTGAACTACTCAAGCCCAGATAGACTAATGACACTTCATGAGAGTTAAATGTCAATAATTTACTTCTCAAAGCCACCTTCGTTTTTTATTCTTTCAAATGACTATCAGAATAGTTCATGAAACGAGTTTTCGAAATATAACTTTTGATACGATGAGAATTTCGATGGGGTTGTGATTCACGCATCGAATGACATGCAAATATACAGGGGCTCCAATTCAAAATAAGAAAAATTTAGTGCTTTGAAATTTGAAAACGTTTGCTATTAAAATTTGCACACCCTGTGATGATTCGTGTCAATCAAACTCAGTAAGCAATCCTCTTAGGCCTCATATGATATGTATCTCTTATGATTCTATTGAGAAGGCACTCTCTTTTTGTTATTAATGTTTTTGACCAGTGGTGCAGAATTGAATTTTTTTGTTATATTTTTTTACGGGAATGTCACTGAACCGATCTCAATTAAATTCTAGGAGTATGTAGGTAGCCACTAGAAGCACTGAAATGTGCAACAAAATATATCGCATGCCATTTAAAAAATATATCATTTTGACGTCACACTTTTCAGGGACACGCTGTATAATCGGAATTATTTTCCTGGTATGCGCCTTGTGATACAATGGGAATCCGCAAAATATCAATAAATCCTGACTGAACTGATAACTGAGCTATAGAAGACGGGAGGTGAGATGCAGGACCCTGTACATACAGTGCTTTCGCAAAGTACTGAATAAATTCGTTTTTAGCCAAATTACCCATTCCTGAAAAATCTCCTGAAGCAGGTCGATTTTTAGTTTCAATTTGCTACATTTATTAGGAAGAATGAAATATACAGGGTGAACCACGTTTGAGTTATGACGAATGTCACATTTATTCCAAATAGAACACCCTATATATTATTGAATTTTTGGAATCTTCATGCAAAGTTGAATCCAAAAATATAATACACATAGAGTTTCTATACAGTGCGTCCGTCAAATCAAGTGCTTTAGTACGGTAATGATTAAATTCATTTCTAGCCAAATTATCCATTTCTGAGACATCTGGTTGGAACAAGTTGATTTTTATCTTCAATTCTCCACATTTATGAAGGAGGATTGAATATACAGGGTGATACACGTTTGAGTTATGACGTCCATGAAAATGGTTTCAAATGGAACACCCTACATATCATTCAATTTTTTGAATCTCTATTAAAGGCTGGATTCAAAAATATAATATATATAAGGTTTCTATACAGTGCGTCAAAAAAATTGACTGCTCTCGTGAAGGAGTGGATACATATTCGTTAAAAATTGATGGGTGAAATGGGGATAAAATTTGAACACCTTAGTTCTGAATAAAAAATAGCTACTCAATTTAATGGCAATAATAGATTCAATTAACGATTAAATCAAAAGATCGAATCCTGCGTCGTTTGCTGTTTGATAGTCGCCAAGACGATGCATGAATTCTTTTTGAACATTGTCAATAACTTCAAGAGGTATAGATCGATCTCGTGACGAATTATTGCTTTTAAATCTCCTAAATTCTCCGGCCTATTGACATACACTTTACTTTTCGAGTATCCCCACAAGAAGAAATCAAGTGGTGTCAAATCGGGAGATCTAGCTGGCCACTCAATCGGTCCCATAATATATGATGAGGTGCGCCATCTTGTTGGAAATATAAATCAGTTCTCGGAAGATCAGGTTCCTCTAGGTCTAGATCTAGATACAAAGCTGTTAGTGCAGGAATAAGATCGAATCGTAGAAAATCCAAATACATTGCACCAGTCAGGTTCACGTCAAAGAAATATAGGGACACAAAATTCTTTCGTCGACTATGCCACACCATACATTCACTTTCTGTGGATTCTGAGTGTGATACTACATCATCTATCGGGGATTAGCCCAATAACGGCTATTTTGCCTATTGACGTGACCGTTCAAAACAAAAGTAGCCTCGTCAGAAAAAATTATATTCTTCAAAAAATTATTATTATTATTGCATAGCTGTTGCATATTTGTTCGCAGAATTAGTATAGCCGATCAAAGTCGTGTACCTACAGCTCATGAATGAGGCGTACCTTAAATGGATGGTGCTTTGTTTTTCTTAGTATTTTGTGGATTGTAGACGCTGCTTTATTGAAATCGGAAGCCAATTGGTTGAGTGTTATGTGATGATTTTCATGCACGCTAACACAACATCAAAAGTTGGTCCTCTTCTGATGGTGAGGGTCTATACTAGATTTACGAAGATCACGAACATGCATGAATGCATAATATTTTAACTCCATCATTGAATAATTCAACTACTTCTCTTTGGGTGCACATTCTGTTTCCAAATCCTATCATGCAAAGAATTTCAATTCTTTCTCGTTCATTCAATTTAATTATTTTCCATTGAATGAAAAAATTACTACTCACCAACCGACATAGGATATAGGAATTGCTAGTTTTTGAAGATAACGTCAAATAAACAATTCAGAATTGAAATAGAATTCTGGTCACTATGGCAACTTTCATCTATTGAGAACGATGGAAATAGATCATGGCTGCAGTGGGGAATATCATAAACGAAATCGACGTTACCATGGTACCCAGTCACTTTTTTTAATTAGAAGTAGACAATTATATTAGCTATCAATTAATGGTATGACAGATAACTGATTTCTGGGTTGGATTATATCATTTTGCATCTCAGAAATATCGAGAGAACTGTAATATCAGATGAGGAACCATCACAACTGAAATATAAATGTCCTGCATTGTTCAGGAATGCCTATTACGAGCCACCTATACGCCAAGCGGTAAAGTACCACTTTACGACCGAAAAACCGGGCGGTGAAATGCTACTTTACGCTTGTGCATAAGTAAAAATGTTAGCTAATATTATTTCAAAATATACCTATAGTGAGGGCTAATCAGATGAGTTGCCTCAAAATATCACTGCGCTTAAAATTTCTCTATTAGAAACCCGAGACGAAACCTAATAGTAAATTTCAGTCGATAGTCAGTACTACCTTCCTTGTTTAAAAAATGCTTGAAGAAGAATATGTATAAGTGTATTGAGAAAAATAGAAACAATTACGTGAGTATAATTTGTCTCAATTACTTCACTCACTTAATACATCGACAACTATTCCTTCCGTGACGAAAAGTATAGGTGTTTGAGATAAGCATCCACTAACCATATTCCACTAATCGAGCCACTGTACTATCAGATATTCCGCACGTTCCAGTTATTTCGATCACTTTCAGTCTATCTTTCAGCCGCGCACGTTTCAGTGATCAACAGATTACTTCCGTCACCACTTCCACACTAACATGATTTCGTACTAGAGTGAAATTGCGGAATATGGATTATATAATTCCGATCAGATAACGCTGACTGGTATAAAAAAACAACTATTGAATACTATTGACCTTGGATACATTATCATTTTCTTGTAAATTTTAATGGGTTTGCTAGAGTTGAATATCGATTCGTTCAAACAATGATTATACTATGTATTATCAATTCATAGGTACACGTTACACTTTATTAGATGAACATATAGGAACAGGGTCTACAGGGTATCCCAGAATGTCACATGACGTCCTAAATTAATTATATATTTATCGATTTTTTCCTAAAAATGCACCTTCAACCCTTTTTTTCTCAATAGCTCACATGACGTCATAAATTAATTATATATGTATCGATTTTCTCCTAAAAATACACCTTATTCAACCCTTTTTTTTTCAATAGCTCTGCATATTTTTCTGCAACAATATAATTAATCCTTGCTTTATTACAACAACATTTTTGTCGAGCGAAATATTGTTTTTCTTCAAACGTCAAAAAATGACAAGGTTTGCGCTTTGATAACAAATTAGGAAGTGACACTTTTTTTCAGTTTCCTAAGTTACCATGATACCTTGCACAAAACAATGCGCGAAGTACCTACTTTGCGCATTGTTAAGTAAAATATATGAGATATTTATATTTCAACTTTATGGTCCACAATCGAGCAAAACATCCACGAAATCATTTACTTCTGAATGTTCAACAATAACTTTGTTTTATCTCTTGGAAAGCACGAAAGGAAATTCCTATTATGTTCGTGGAACATCGTGCCTACCTAGAGAGAATAGGGGGAGGCCTTTATTTAAGCCAGTTCAAAACTACTTTTTATATCAAGCTATATGAGCATATTTTTACTTTAGAACTATATTTTTTGACGTTTATAGAAAAAATTTTGTTTGCAACTCGAGCGCGAAATACTTTCGGCTACGCCTTGTTGAAAAAATCAGATTTCGATCACCAAAGTAGCATTTCGCGCACTAGATACAAAAACAACTATTTCGATACGATAAAGGGTGAAATTAAATTCATTTGAATAAGTAAATTGTTATGATTGACTTTCTGAAATAAAAAGTCTAGCCGAAAGGTCCTAAAATTTCGACATCTCATCATGCCCTCGGCAAAAAACATGGTGACCATCATATTGTAGGTGCAGTCAATTCAATTTTAACTTTTCTTATTGACTTCATCTGTAAAACTGAAATCGGTTAGCTCCAGTCATAGATAAATAATAATTGTTATAAGAAAAAACAATGAAAGTCCCAAAGTCTGTCGACCACGAAAAAATTATTTTATATAGGTAGTGTAACTAGTTTCGGCCACAGGCCATCATCAGACACAAAATTGAGGTATTCAGAAGGAGGTACCTAAAAAATAATTAATAAACATTGTTGGGGAGTTAATAAAGAGTCAAAGAACCGATATACTAACCTCGAGCAAAAATAGATAATTATGAATTATAATTTCTTTGAAAAAATCTGGACCACTTTGAGAAGGATGGATGGTTTCCATGACTTAATTATGAACATTGTTGAGAAGTTAAAAAAGAGTCAAAAAGTCGATATACTAACCTCAGCAATACATAGTGAGAGCAAAAAAAGAGCAAAGAAATTAAATCAAAAAGCCAAAATCGAATTTCAAAATATCAGTTCTGAATTTGAAATAGGTTTGAATCTGGAAAAAGTCCAGTAAAACCAGATCAGCATTATATTAATAAAGAGATACATTAGCACAATTTATCAAAAACTTTTAAAAACTTCTCTCACGTGAGATTCATCAGGTTATGCAAAATGCAAATGGAAGCTATGACGGAATTCGAAGAAACAGAAACATAAAAAATCACATGAAAAGTGAAACATGACAAAGAACAAGTGACACAAGTCAATGTCAATAACACATGACATTCAAATAAAAATTAAATTAAGCGATGACACAGAATCATGACAATGACGAGTGACACCAGTCAATGTCAAATATGATAAAACTAATAAAACATTGACAAAATCAAATTGAATTTAGAAAACACTGGAAACAAGAGATTGGGAGGAGAACAACTCGGAGAACAACAATAGACCAATATGGGTTATAATATATTGTACTGGTATTATAATCGATTGGAATTGAGTTGATGAAAATATGTTTGATAGAAATATTCGACTCACCGAAAAACATTCAAGTCCATGATGCAGAAAATCATCTCTAACTCATCTCTAACACAATGATCGAGAAGCAATATTTTTCCCTGGGACTCTTATAAGGTATACCTAGGTACTTCTTCTTGAGATAACGGAATAATCAAATTAAGAATCAAATTCATTTTGGGTGAAAAGAAGCTGGTGGTTCAAATCGAAAAATATGGAAAAATGGCTTCGAGGACATCAATATCTGGACAAAAACTACTTGGATAACTATCGAAAAGTTGAGATACCTCTTTTGAAATTCGATCTATAATGTATCGATGTCACCTCTGAACCGTTGACTTTATGTTACAGTCGATCGTTAGTTTAATATTGTTATTGTGAAGTATGGTGTTTCAGATTTCAATCGGGAAATTTTGATAGACGATAATACTCGCAGAAATAAAAATAAAAGGTGTTATGAATAGACTTGTATGGTTTGGAGCATTCGAGATACAGGGTGTCGACGTTAGAAATAATATTTCCCATTATCACCCTGTATACGCTTTTATAATGTTAAAACTCATTGTGTTCGATGACTGACAAGTTCTCAAAATCTCCTAATTTTATTTATCATGTTTATCGAGTAATCTCAAATACCTATCGATCAGGTTCCACCTTGTATCTCGTAAACGGAGCTTCAAAACATACACTTTCATTTAAGTTTTCAGGAATTCGATCACATATTGAATTTTCTCGACTGCAATATGAAATACCCTGTATAGTGTATATATGTACATATATATAATATAAGTAAATTATACTAAGTACCCTTAGTGCCCTTAATCTCGCGAGCCTTAAGGGATTGAGTCACGTTGGCATAATTATGTTGGTTCCACGTTATATAGGGCGGCTCACTTTATAGTAGCAGAACTTTGACAATCGATAGTTTCTTTAAGTGTTGCTAGTAAGAAGGTTTGTTTCTGATATACATGCCGTTGAAATTCAAAATTGACTTGTAATTATTTCCATAAACACCTTGTATAATGAGTTTTCGCTATGGTAATAATAATATTGACATTGTCCTTACGATGCCACTGGTATTTATATCACTTTGGTATATTTCCATTATATTTTCTTACAATGGCAGCAGAATTTCCCGTATTTTTGTTGAGCGATTTTCAAGTAATTGAAGGCTAATCAATTTTTTCTTTCGACTTGAATGTCCTGTATCTCGAAAGATTCTTGAGTCTTGATAAGACCAATGTGTTTTCGGACTTTTTTTTCAAAATAGGGTCTTTTTTCATGCCGATATTTTGCTACTGGAAAGTATGAGTGTATATATGTATAATACTTATACTGTACTTTCGGGAAAAAAATATCACTAAAATTATGTAAATTGTCAATTACAATACGTGGTGTTGTAATAATGTGTTTTTGACCAGCTTCATTACTAGACTGGTTTTGATCAAAATCTAAGTACCTGAGCCTGATTCTAGTGGAATTTCACCTGTTCGAAAGCTCGAAACCTGAAAACCTGAGAGAGCTGAGTAATGCATTGATTCCTGACTTCACAAAGCTTTTCCTTATAGTAAACTCTCATGAACATCATTACAACCCTAAGAACTTCCATATTTTTCAACCCTTTGCTTATGATATGAAATTAGATGAATTATCTATCTGTTGGAATGCTTGATGTTTGACTGCTCATAACTTTGTTGTTATTGAATATTTTCCAGCCAAATTCATTCAGTAACATAAGCAAAGGTAGTTGGTCCTGTTCCTGTGCCCATTTAGGGTTGAATATTATTTTTTCCGCGTTTTGTGTTGGAGGTGCCCATGTGCTTGACATGAGCCATGACAATAAGGTGGGAGTTTTGACCAATGAGATTCCAGATTTACTTGTCCTTGTGTCAAGGCGAAAGTAGTGCATAAATACTGAAGACAGCCAAGGATTCGTCTCTCTAAGCTCTTCTCTACAAGTCTACACTACCAGATCTACGTTGCTCTTCAAGCTCCTGATTCTCTTGCTGATCTCTTAGTGCTCTCATAGTTCATTCAAAACCAATGTAAAGTATTATTGTACAGTGATTTCCTTTTACACATGTAAGTTTGTATATTTTTCACCATTGTTATTCATCCTGTTCATAGATTCATTTCATTCCTGTTGTTTTGCATACCGATACTCACCCGACCTGTGTAAAGAATCCAGAACTTGGTATTTGCGAATAAACGGATTTTGTGATTGCATATTTCATATTTCTTTCTCTGTTGTCATTGTTTTCAGTTCCAAATAGTTCAATAATTTATTTAGTGATTTTCAATATTTTCATTTGTCAAATTGCTGATTATTATCATAGACTGACGGCTGACGGCGACGGCTGACACTGACAAGCCAAGTATAATTGACCTCACTAAAATTCCGATATTAGAAAATTAGAAAATCGAAGGAAAAGTAAAGATAAATAGAAATTGAGTCTGTTTAATTCGTTTGGAACTGTGTTTCCGATTCTCCAGGTAGAGAAATGATGAAATAGTTTGAATAAATAATTTTCCAGACCTAACCCTAAAATACCAGAGACCTGATTCCTGTAATTATACCGACTAAACATAGCAACCAGTACTCCAGGCTAAACCCAGGGTTTGTAATTAAAGCCTACACTCCCTTGGCTACTTATTGATTCCAGGTCGATTCAATACCATTGACCCCTGGTTTATACTGTAGGTACCGAGGTAGGTATACCTCCTGTACCTTTCTCCACTGTTGCTACTTTGGGCCCTGTACCACAAAAATTTTGTGCAGAGCAGGTAGAGTAAACTAATACGAACATTTATACTTGCATTATACCTAGGGTGTAACAGGATCATGATACACCCTCTTTTTCTCTATACTTTTGGAGATAACTGATCGAAATTCAGAAAGACGAATCAACTCGATTAACGTCATGTTATTACATAAATTAGTTTTATTTTTCACTACTGGTCTCGCTTCTGGTGATAACTTTCGATTTTCAAATGGATCACCCTGTATATCATTGAATTTTCAAATTCTATATTATTTTCTGAATCAAATGATACCACATAAGTGACAATTCAAACTCCAATATTGATTTCAATTTCAATTTTCATTTTCCATCTGAGTGTGCCATGACTATTCTGATCGAGTATGATGTACTCCGTGTACTCCTATCGACAGGTGTAATGCTAAAAAAAATTGAATTCTGTCAAAAATATCAAATTTCTTGATTTATCATCAAATTAAGTTGATGAAAATGATTTGGTATACCATCCCATATAGCACTCAACGTTCTGGGGACGTCCATTTCAGGCCTGATTCAGGTCTGATTTTAAGACGTCCTGAAAACGTACTGGATACGTACGATTCTAATGTACTGAGTACGTAAACGCTGGACGCTATCGACTTTTTGTGGACAGAATTGAATAAATTGTGTAATGATAATTGACGTCATTGCATATAATTTCTACCCTCGATTTCTGACATCTCTATTCATGTAGAAACCTGGCAAACATGAACAACAATTCTCACAATTCATTTTTTACCGGCCGTACGTAATCACAAAACATCTAATCAGGTATTTTTTCCATGATCATCTAATTCTATGAAAGAATCAATGTGAAGGGTCAATCGACATTCGCACATAATTTCTTGTTGAATACTGATATATTAATAAGTGTTCTAAAGGTCCTGTGGGACCGATCCCCGGTAGGAGCGCATTTTTTCAAGTTTTTTATTCATAATAAGATCATTTTTGCGCTGTCTAGATATCTTTTTTTTCTACAAACGTCAAAAAATGACAAGGTTCGCGCATTGATAACAAATTGACACTTTTTTTCAGTTTCCTACGTTACCACGCGACACAATGTGCGAAGCAGTGCGCGAAGTACCTACTTCGCGCATTGTTATGTATATGTATATATGAGATATTTATATTTCAACTTCATGGTCCTCAATCGAACAAACATCAACGAAATCATCTATTTCTGAATGTTCAACAATAACTTTGTTTTATTTCTTGGAGCGCACGAAAGGAAATTCCTATTATGTTCATGGAACATCGTGCGTACCTAGGGAGGATAGGGGAAGGCCTTTTTAAGCCAGTTCAACACTATTTTCGATATCAAGCTGAGCATATTTTTACTTCAGAACTATATTTTTTGACGTTTGTAGAAAAAATGTTGTTCGCAACTCGAGCGCGAAATACTTTGGTCATCTCGACTATTTTTTTAACTCGGCTACGCCTCGTTAAAAAATCAGATCTCGATCACCAAAGTAGCATTTCGCGCTCTAGATACAAAAATAACTATTAAATATCTGAGTGAAAATAGGCGAGTTTACGTCGATTCAGGTATTCATGGTCCTAAATGGACGTACTGGGGATGTACAAATGCGGGAAATCTCGACGTCCCCAGTACGTACCTAGTTCGTCTACGGTCCTAATCTGGACGTCCACAGTACGTACTAAACGTCTTGGCAAGACGTTCTCAGTACGTTTTGGGGACGTACTGGTGCTATATGGGATGATCCTGTTACACCTGGTGTATACGTTGTTGTTGTTGGCGCGAAGACATCTCTACCACTTCAATTTTGGCATACTTCTGTGTGTTGTTTGCACTTTACAAGAAATATTGAAAAACTGCATTCGTGCCTTATTTTTACCGATTACTTGTTTCTTTTAGATGGTATTGCTACTCTACGGTATATCTATATCTGAAGTGGCAATGAATCATTTTTTCCATAACACCTCAGCAACTTCAACTTATATCATACTTATGATAAGTCATCATGGAATCACTTACTTCTTCCCATAACATGCTTAACCGAATCCATTGATGGCGGTAAAGGTCCCAATCTAGATGTCCAGGCATTTCATAATATGAATCATCCATTTCCATAATATCCTCAATAATTTACGAACTTTTTTCAACTGCTTTCAACACGTGATTACTAGTCACCAATCAGTCCTTTTCTTGCAAGATTACGTAACATTTACACAATACAGTGTGTCTAACTTGTGATGGATGCACCCCTGAATTTTCTGTTATTATTATTGAGGTAGAATGCTGGTATTGGCTGGAGCGAGGAAGCTAACTGAGATACCTCAATGGTATTCGCGGTTTTCAAGGTCATCATCTGACGTTGCGATGACATTTAAACTGAGGGAGAATATGCCTAACTTCCAATCTATGCCAGGAGATGGAAATGTTTTGCCCCAGTTTTAACGTCATCGCCACGTCAGATAATGACCTTGAGAACCGCGAATAGGACTCGCGCCGAATATTTCTGGGAGAATGGAAACCAAATTCAGAATGAGAATATGTTCCTGCGAAATAAACTTTAGTCTCACTCTCTTCGGTAATAATTATGGAGGTAAGGTTCTGGAAGTCTCAGGAGCGAGAGAGCTACCGAGAAGTACACTCAATGACAAAATGGAATAATCATTAGTGATATACACTGCTCTCCAGCAGCGTTGCCAAAGGTGCTGGATAGCAGTGCATATCACTGAAGTTGATCCCATTTGAAGGTTGAGGAGTAAAAACTAGAAATGTCACAATGTCTTTGTTTCGAAATAATCGCATTTTACCAATTATATACCGGAATACTTCGAGACTATTGATGTTAAAATAATGACATCAAGGAAGAAAAAACCTGGAAGATAATTATAATGAATGTGAAAAAGATATGGACATGGAATGGTACAGCCAAATTCAGAACTTGAAAATGTATAACTTATATGTTACTGCTAAAAAATCAAAAATAGTTAGGTAAATAAAAAACTATTGAATAATTACATGATAATGTAGAAAATGAACATTTGTTATACAAATTATGTGTTGAAAAGTACATATTAATAAAATCTAGTGATAAAGACAATGATTATTTGGATTGCAAAGACTTTATAGGTATATCGACGCCAATTTATTTTACCTCCCACGGGAGTTAATATTTTTTCCTCCCGTGAGAGTATAAATTAACAAGTATGTTGCCTCAATTGAGGGAGCAAACGCCTACTTGAGTAGATGAAAGATATTTCATTCTTAACTTGTGTACATTTTATCTTCGATTTAAAATTAGGTTAACTTTGAAAACTGTAAAATTCTCCGCAGTTTTATATAGATCATTCTATATAGCAGTGCTGCAAATCGCAGGAAGATAAGTATAACATTCTAATTTGATTACAACAATCTAAAACTTCTGAGCGGAGGCAACATTAATCAAACTAATATAACAGTCAATAATTAGACCACAACCACAAAGTGAGTCGATAACACAGTAGCTAAACTGATCGGAAAAGTTAATGAGAACCTTCATTTAATTAAAGGAAGTGGCATTTCAATTGCTCAATTAATCCAACTATCGATAAAGTGAGGTCGTATATACTCCCATTAACGAAATATTTAGATATACAGTAGGTACGAATAACTCAACTATATGTATAAGTAGCTGAGGAAGAAGGAAAGCTCAAGTCATCTGACAATTTTTAGAGTCAAGCAAGACCATTTTTCAGCCTAATTAATCTGACTGATGTGACTACAGAGGAGCAATGGGTAATCGTAATCGAATGGTTGGATGAAATATCCAGGCGGAAATTCACGCTATTATATTGATACTTCGTCTTCAGGTATTTTAGACATCAGTCAAAGAGAATATTCGATCAGTTTTCAGAATGAAATAATGCCTACTATAGGTTCCTGAGTTTGGTGATGAAATTTTGATCATCAGGAAAACACGAAGTGATAAATCAATTCAATTCACAAATCACCATCATCTTTTTGAGTAGTTAATTTGGAAAAATACAAAAAACTGTTGAGAAAATCAATTCACCTCTGTATATAGTTACTGAGAATTCTTGTTCTATGAATCGTGATTTTGTTGTATGATTGTGAAAAATAGTTATTTATGCAAGGGAAAAGCGGAGGGAGACAAAAGACCGTGAGCTAAAATCTAATATTATTCCCGTGTATAATACACTATTTTTTTCTGTGACAGAAGAAAGGACGAATCAATATGGAGAATATATTACATTATTTTGAAATCTGAAAATTATCGACGTGAAATTTTAAGTTTTTAACAGTAGGGACACCTGCGTTTTATAGGTATCTTTATCATTCTTTTGAAGTAATCAAATATCTGATGTCACTTCTGTCAGTCTAATTCTGTGATTTGATTTCAAGAAATTGCGAATTTAGTGGTTGTTTAGTGATATACGTAACCGCGAAGTCGAATGGAAGATAAAAGAACTTGCAGTTCTTTCTGGGAGACGGTATTATTGGCTCATTTTTCGGAACTAAAGCACAACAAAAGCCATCAACAGTGTATATATATGTGATATATATTCGGGAAAATAGTACTCACTTTTTTTCCACAGGAAAAAAGTAATTTATGAAAAGTGACATTTTATAATCTGCCAACAGAGATGTCAAACTTTTTTCCCGTCACAGAAAAAAATAATAATTCTCTGCTGATGGATGAGAAGAAATCTCTGAAGGCTTCCATAAACAATTTTCAATTGATATTGCTGGTTCATAAAGATTATTGTTTTACCCAGTTATGTTTTCAGGATACTGAAAACAATATACAGCGTATCTCACTTTCAACAGCCACCCTTCTATATCTCAGCTATTAGTAGTGCGATTCGAGCCAAATTCGGACCAGTATGAATAACCATCAATTTGATCATTTTTCCAGAGACAAATATCCTTTTCGGCAGTGCCGTGCTTTTTTATTGAAATAAATAGGAGTTGATTTTTATGAAATCATATTAGGATTTTTTTTGCAAAAAAACTAACTTTATGTTATTGTCGATATATTGATATTGATCATATTGATGGCTATTCGTACAGGTCCTTTGGTACGAATCGCACGACTAATAGCTGAGATAGGTATAGAATGGGGGCCGTTTGGAATGAGACGCGCTTTATAACTATTTTATAACATTTGTATACAGGGTGGCCTATGTTAACCTGGCGGATGAGAGAATATGGCCACTCTTTCAACATTTGAAAGGTTTGAGGTGGAATATGGACAGATGAAAATACGTGAAATTTTTCATTGGTGGCACTGATCTATTTGTATTTTTCACTTTTTTTTAATAAGTCAAGATCTTTTTTGTTGGAAATCCTCATTGGACGTCTTCATGAAAAAATACGTTACATTTGGAGAAATTAGATTATTTTTGAAAAATCAGCTGAAAAATGAAGGAATTTAGGAATTTTTCATGAAACACTTCAGTAAATGGATTGAAATAATTTGCTTTCGACCCAAGTAGATGTCACCGAAAAGAATTTCCTGAACCAAAACTGAATAAGAAATTTTGAAAAATACAGGGTATGCCATTCGCAAATTGGGAACTTCATTTAACTAAATTGCATAATCAACAATTAATCTGTCGAAATTTCAAAATTCTATCTCAAACCACTTATACAGAGCTAGCCTATATTCGTGGCCACTATTATTTTTAATGAACACATCCATCAAATTCTTCTTATTTCCTCACTGATTGAACTCTACTTCATCAATAAACTAAGCTATTTCCTACACCATCATATTAATGATTTTGACAAGACTGAAGGCTAGCAATCATAACAAAAAATCTCTGGAAAATACGAGCTTTCGAATGTATAACCAAATAAAAAGGCTTAGTTATAAACATAGCAATTACTATAAAAACTGATGAAAACACTTTCTCACTATTTGTGGACACGGATTAGCACTCAACTAACTGAAGGTGAGCTATGAACTGAAACATGTTTCGATCCACTTAAAGAATTTAATCTAATAATTACTGATGCGTCTTTGGATGAATTCAAGGATGTCTGATGATCATTATTGTCCCGATTATTATTAAGCCTGCATTACATCACTTTTATAATTTTAATTTTTGAAATAATGAGCATGAGGATTCCCTTAATCACAATCATTTTAGTGAATACATATACTGATATTGAATGAACAAGTC
This sequence comes from Phaedon cochleariae, assembly GCA_918026855.4. Lineage (NCBI taxonomy): Eukaryota > Metazoa > Arthropoda > Insecta > Coleoptera > Chrysomelidae > Phaedon > Phaedon cochleariae. The sequence continues at coordinate 25,348,127 of OU896718.1, read as the reverse complement.
AGCAAACACGTGATTGCCGGTAATTCGATGGCCCATTGTTGGCATGCCGCTGGCATACCGCTTGTGCTGGACGATATTGAAAAAACAATGAGAATTTTGTAATTATTGAAGATCACTAAAACGGGAGTGATCGATCAATGATACAACGATAGATAATTCAATGACATAAATTCATCAATAAAATCACAATGGACCGGTATTTAAAAGAAATAGTATATTGTTTCTATCCATCTATCTATCTATCTAGTATATTGTTTAACGAGCACGGAATGATGCCATTTCCCACGAGGGGTAAATCTCCAGGAAAAATGTGTACACCAGACTTCCAATTAACATAGACTTCCAAAGACTTCCAAAGACATCCAAAGACTTCCAAATACTTCCAAAGACTCCCAAAGACTTCCAAAGACTTTCAAAGACTTCCAAAGACATTCAAAGACTTCCAGAGACGTCCAAAAGTCCAAAGACTACCAAAGACATCCAAAGACTTCCAAAGACTTCCAAAGACTTTCAAAGACATCCAAAGAATTCCAAAGACTTCCAACGGAGTGTACACCAGACTTCCAAGGAGATTTGCCCCTCGATTTCCCACGAGAATGAAGTTTGAGGGCATGTGCCGTAGACGAATGTTGCTAACCATACGAGTGGGAAATTAGCATTCCGTGCGAGTTATACACTATACTTCTTCTACGGCTGTAACAGATAACAGTTTGTATCCATCTGATCTTCTCTTAAGTAATACTCATATATTAGACAGAGCTGCCATTGCTTGAAATTTGACATTTCATAGGAGATGAAATTTGACATTTCATAGGAGATGAGATTTTGTGAAATAATAATGAAGTCATTCTGATATCAGATATACGGAAATAAAATTGATGACATATACAAAGGACCTGATTTATTTATAACGTTCGACGAGGGAAATAGTCGGGAAAGTAGTTGTTTTCTGTTGAATATTCAGAATGATATTATGTGCATATACATATTTTTTGTTCGAAGGAGATTGCAAATTCTCAACTTCAGAAGATTTTGTTTTCAAATTCTTACCGTGTGTTCAATAGATATAATTCAATGTTCTTCGTGGCAAATAGCCAGGAAAATAGTTGTTTCCTGTTGAATAAACCGAGAAAGAATATATATTTTCATCGCATAGAGAATGCGAATTCTCAATGTATTTCTTAATAATCAAGAGGTTCAAACTTGAACGATGGAAACTTGTTATAAACCTCAATTCAGAATTTCTTTTCACGTCCTGCCTCTTTTCCCAGGGGGTGAAGTGACCTCTTCAGAGTCTTTAGCCCCTTCTGCGGGCGCCTATTCGAATATCTACCACATGTGTGATGTATGCTTTATATTAACCTTCAAATTTAATGATGGGTAACGAAGTATCAAGTATAAATACTTTATGCAATTACTAAAGTCATTATTTCATTTAGTTGATTGTTCGAAGTGATCAAACGCACGTGGAAAACACTGGAAATCGAACTATAAAATATTGAACGATGAAAACACTTATACAGAGAATTTAGAGGCTGATTCGATAGGTCGTTTTGAGAAAAAAAGTTTCTATATATTTCTTTTATCTCTTGAAACGCACCAAAGGAATTTCCTATATAATGATCGTTTCTGAGATACTTCAAAAATAATTAACGCTCTAGCAGTTCTCGCACGCCTGAAATTGTAATAGCGTAATAGTGCCTTCTTGAAATCGACATTGCCTTCAGACTTAAGGTGGATTCATGAAAGCAAAATTTAAAACTTAAATGAATTTTAAATTTAAACCAATAATATAAAACTATGAAATGTGATGTAGGTACTCATGCAAGAAACTAAAATATTGAAACTAAAATTAAAACTAAGAAAGATGGCAAACATTCAACTAAGAAATTAATTTCTTCCATAATCCACGACAACGCATGCGCCAAATAATAACTAGCCGCGCTGGAAAGAGAATAAACAGCTGATGAAAGGTTATTGCATGAACATCCATATATTTTTAATTTAAAATTCGTTTAAATCTTAAATTCATTATAATTTAGTTGATGTTGCATGAATCCACCTTTAGCATCAGTCAGAGTGATATGTTTAGTTGTTGGTGAACTTTCGGTTGGATTCGATATGTACGTATTTCAGAATTCCAATTTGGCCTAGTAGAGAAACTATTAGGAAATGTATATGCCTCTAGAATTCTTGAAAAAATACCATAACACTTGAATAATTTTGGATGCTACATAAATGATAATATAGAAAACTTCAGATTATGTAGTTCAGTTCAACCTATTCGTCATATAAATCTGCAATGCTCAGGGATTGATTGGAATAGCTTTCAATGGATTTGATTCTTTTATATCTGAACTTTATCGTATGAGTGATAAGGAAATACTCAACAAATCTGGGTTAGGTATCACTATTACAATAGTTCGAGGAGATGCTGTTATGACAGAAAGATATTTCGAGGTTTCGATAATGCAAATGATTGGAATTTTTTTTCGTGCGCTCCGAAAGTAAGAAAAAAGTGATGTAGATTCATACATGCCAGTTTGTTACAAAAAATCTAATTCTTCCACAGCCAAGTACAAGAAACTCGAGATATAACTAGTAAGGAGTATACTAATACTTTTTATTCTTTTTTATACATTGACAAACTGAATATTCTGGGAAAATACAACTCGTTTCATTGGGGAAAGATACATGAGAATATATCTAAGAGAAAGTTGAAAAGAAACAGGACATGTCCTACTTTGGTAGAACCTACTTCTCAGGAAATAAACTGGGACAAAAAACCAACCTATATAAAATATTGTTCTTGAAATTTTCCTGGAAATCTAATTTGTGAAATATTTTTCAATTGAGCAATATGGATTATAAATTATTATATTCAGTAGCTGCTTTAACTGCCACAAATTCATAAAGACTGTCTGGAAAACATGACATATAATATGAACATATTTTCAGAATATTAATCACAATAAAATAAGTTTTTATTTTGTATATTTGAGAGTTCACATTGAAAGAATGATCGGAAATATTTTAAATTATTGGATTCTCACGCCTGGAGTAACCAAATGAAATGGCATGAAATTTCAACAAATTATGGTTTCTCTGTTCTATATAATGTTGTCAAATTGTTGAACATGCATAAAAATGAAGAGTGACAAACTACATTATTTTTATTGAAAAGGAATATTCTCAGATCATGAAAAAAAATTCAACATTTGAATTAATACATTGAGAATTCGCATTCTCTAATTAATTCTTTCTCGTTACTTCATTTCATTTTATCAAACACCATACATCTTCTTATTTTGATAGGTTACTGATTCTGGTAAAACACTTTCATTGTCTATGTTTTGAAGTCCTATACACACTGATGAACAACGCGTAACTTTTGAACAATATGTAGGTATATACGTCGAAATTACACAAATGGAATATAAATAATATATTATAGAATTCAGTAAAATGAGCAAACAACTGAAGATCAGAACTCGGCCTAATACCAATTGGTACTGAAAAGTCTGGTTTTTGGTTTTGCTATCTCGATCTGAATACAGATTTTTAAGAGTTTGACAGAGGCGTATCAGCACCAATTTGAGTACTAAAAATATGTAGAGATTAAAAATTAATAGTACCTACATTTTGACCCAATTCTATCCTAAAAATTTCAGCTCCTCTAGAAAAGTATCTGAACAACTATCAATCGTCAAATGACATTTTGATAATCCAGCCCCCTGACCTTTTCCTTGTGCGGAGCATTCCATATTACACAATCCTGTGAATAAGGTATTCCTAGATTTATAACCACCACATTTTTATTCAACCTAAGATGTTTTTCAATTGCTACTTTTTCGTTATCCAAATCCATTTTGGTATGAAACGAGTTACATTTTCCAAAAATGTCTCACTTTCCCACATATCACATAAACCTTGTTCTTTTTTATAACTTGAGTTTCATTGAAACAGCCCCACAGTCGTTTTTTCGACGTTGATGTAATGTCATCATAAGTAAAAATCCGTAACTCCTTGAGAATATCATGCAGAAAAATGTTCGAGAAATTGCCACAAAAATTCAAAAATGTGCAACACACTGACAATATACTATATCGACTTAATAATTTCTAACGAATATGATAAAATGTCGACGATACATGTTTCTCATTGACGCCTGTGCTTTTGATCGGATGAATGAATTGTCTGATCCATAGTGTTTTATTACATTAGACACTTCACTCGACTTCATCTGCTTTGTATCGAATTTAAAAGTTTTACTCCAGAATCATCGTTTGGGTTAGCTATACTTACCTACTTGGAAAAAACGCTCATAACAGTGATTAGACTTGAATTTACCTGTATATTTTTTTATTTATTTATTTATTTATTTATTTATTTATTTATTCATCAAAGTACACCACAGAATAATATATAATTCCAAATGGTACATAAAGTATAAAATATAAGTTATATAACAATAAACATTCAACACGTTAAAAATCATAAAAACTATAGAAATATAGGATACAAAAAAACACATAAAACTATGTATGTACAAATTCAAATTCAGACCGCAGCTTGTGATTTGCTTGTGATTTGAGGCGACTCAATGAAATATTGAAAATATCAAGGGAAGCAAAATGATCATTGTAATTCTTCTGAAGTTTAGATGTGAATGCAGTGCTGCCATAATTAGTTCGGTGATTTTGCAAATAGAAAAACTGCCTATTTCTAGTATTCCTAGGAGTAGCATTTATGAACAATTTATTCAGGATATCAGAGCAATCGATGGAGTTATTAAAAATTTTGTGCAGAAACAAAATCAGAGCAAGTTTGCGCCTGTCTTCAAGAGTTTGAATGTTAACTATTGTGAGCCTCGTAGTAGCATCAAATCCATGAAAAGACATTCTCATTTTATAGATTATGAATTTTGTGAAACGATTCTGAACTCTTTCAAGTCTTTCCTTGTGACCAAGATAAAATGGCGACCAGATTATGCTGTTGTATTCCAGAACACTACGTACCAACAATAGATATAATGTTTTTATCGATTCAATATTGGATATATTTTGAGTGTGTCTTTTCACAAATCCAAGCATTCTCAAGGCCTTATTGCAAATACTATTTATGTGATGGTTGAAACTAACTGGCAACTGTAGTTCATTGTTCATTGTCAACTTTTTCAAAATGGCGCTTCGATTGACGACGATTTGATGATTTGTCACCTTTGTTGCCAACCCCACAAAACGAAATGTCCAACTGTTGAAAATATGGTCGATAATCCGGCTATATCACAGACTTTTTTTTCGAAGTGATTATTTTAAAAAAGTACAGCATTCTTTGGGGAATTTTGAGGGCAGAATGAAGTCAACACCTCTCAACCAGTACTGCCCCGAGACATTTGTCATTAGCAGTCTAGATAGTAGGTTATTAGGTTATCTCGATATCTCGGTGGGTTTCTATCTTGGTCTGCTGCCAAACGCAACAACGTGCTTTCGAGAACCATTATAGAATTGTTTCGAGAATTATTCTTGGGTTATAACTATTTTTATTATGAGAAAAATAAAGTAGCTATACTCAACGTCGAAACGAAATACGGAATGCTGTAAATAAAGTGATGGTCGAATGCATCCAATCAATGCCTGCCATGTGTCTGAATTGTTTATTTGGATATAAAATACACCTAAAGAGGCTATAAATATATTTCAGTGCAAATATCCAGATGCAGTTCCATCTAAATGGTTTCGAAACAGACGAGTTCATTGTATGGATATTTGTTCCCATAAACATTCATCCGTAGATATTCTCTGAATACATTCCAAGAGAATTAATGACGAGGCAAATGCATTTCACAATTTTCTTGTATGCAGATCTATGTATAAGTCATGAGTATACACTCGTCTCCAGAGGACACGCTTTTAGCTCTATAAATCACCGGCACCGCTGCAAATACCAAATTCACGAGAGATAATAACACGTCGCTCACCTGACGGCAACATTTGATCACTCTTGATCGGTTTGTTTCGATGGTTGTGACCAATAAGCAGAAACGGAAAACAAATGTGAATTAATGTAAAGAAAGTATACAGGCCGCTTTGACAGCATCCAAACAGTCCGATAGATGGCGTACGCTTATTTCCTATCGCGAATAAATGGCTAAAAAATTATAATAATAATATTTATTTTATCTTTTGAAACATTACGAAATGTATAGGACAAGTCAAGCGCTTACAAAATGGTTTGAAAATGAAATATATGATGAAATACACAAAATAAAATAATTGTCAGTAAAAATTTAAACAAATGGCAACAATGGCTAACAATGACCACTACAAGTCAACCTGTAGGAATTCTTCCATGCTATAATAACATTTGTTAACCATTGAATTTTTTATAGTTCGTTTAAAAGCAGAATTTAAAATTATTTTTTTAATGAATGTAATTTCATTCCCATATATCTAAAACTATTTTCTAGTTTTGTTGTTCTGTGTTTGGGAATGCGTGGGAGATCTGAGTTTCTGGTGTCATAGTAATGATTTGAAAAATTCAGCTGGAAGGTATTGATGTTATTTCTCACATGTGATAAATAAGCACGCTGTAAAAAGACATTATTTTATATTTTATAAAGGTGGGTTTTCAAGGTTGTTGATATTCCAGTCGGAACATATTTCAAATAATTCTCTTTTGTGTCATGAATATTTTATTTACATCGACTGAGTTACCCCATAAAATGATATTTCAACACAAGTGACTGTATACTAGACTATAGTATACATTAATTATTGCACTGGTGGGCATGGTGTCTCTCATTCTAGATATCGCATGATATGCCTTATTTAATTTGGTGTTAATTGGAGTTAATATTCAAACCCAAGAACTTTGTTGTTGCAGTTGATTCAATAATTGTTTGCTTCTCAAAGTTTATAATAAGAGTACGTGAGTTGTTAACTATATAATGGTAATGAAAATATACGCATTCTGTCTTCTCAACATTCACCATCAAATAGTTGGACTGCACCAATTCATGAAGGTTCGTACAGTATCCTTGATAGATGACATGAGTTCCTCCGAGTTCCTCCGAGGTCTGTGCAGAGACTGCCAATGATGTATCGTCCGCATATATGGTTAAAAGTTGAGATTTTAAATGTCCCGGTAAGTCATTTATAAAAAGTAGAAATATTATAGGCCCCAACACAGATCCCTGAGGAACTCCTCTGTCCATAGTGTAAGATTCTTATGTGGCCTCCCCTACTTTTACTAGCATCTTCCTATTGGTTGAAAAATCTGATATCCATTCAAGAAAAAATCTCTCTAAATCCTATATTGTATAATTTATTTTCAATGAATTTTATGTCAAGGCAGTCGAGAGCACGTGATAGGTCAAAGAATCAATCAATAGTTTGTATTGAAGTAATAGAACGTCAGATAGTGACAGATTTAGGTGCCAAATTTTTGCATACTAGTCTCGAATAGGATTGACAGGTATATCGATGTTGAGTGAAATGAAAAGAAACTCACGAATGGCCCCTTGGGATAACAAATAGAAAAGTCGATTTTCCAAAACGGAAATAGAAGGGGTCTGTTTCCCATATTTTTATGAAAATCCGGGTTGACTGGATTATCAATTAAGACAACCTGGCAACTTATGCATTCGCGCCACGATGTGAGTTTTCAGACTTCCGATGGGCTGGTGTGGAGAAAATTTCGATTTTTCCTCACGAAATTTCGCCAAGATTTCGAACTTTCAGCAACTTGCAACACTCAAGCTTTTGGTATTCCAATGCCAGGTTCTATTATTTGATATTTGAGAGAACCCTCATATTTCTGTTTTAAAAATCGACTTTTTCATAAGTTATCCTGAGGGGTCATTGGTTTTACCTTCATTTTACTCAACATCGATATAATTTTCAACCTTATTTCGAGGCTTGTATAAATGGCATTAAATGGGAACCTCAATCTGCCAATACACTGAGGAAAACAATATGTAGCCATTACTAAAAATATAGTAACCAAGGGAAACAATACAGGGTGGTGCAGAATTCAGAATCTTGATCACTCGGTATATGTCCCAATTAAATATCAGTAGATAGTTAATCGAAAGTTGAGATAGGGACATGTAAGCCGTTTTGACCAATAATGAATAGTTTCGACAAAAAAAATTCCTAAAGTTGAAAAATGTCGATTTTTCACACCCTATATCTCTGTAATCAGACCCCAGACCCCAAGTGTGATAGATCGATGAAATCAGCTCTTCAGAGAGAATCTGAAAATGCAATAAAATACAGGGTGTTCCATTTAAAATAACAAAGATGTTGCTACTTTTCGATAGAAGCAGCAATGCCGCAGAGCTGAAAATATTTTAGATCGATAGACCAAGAGCAACTACGTGAGTAACCAAAATTTCAGAATGATCCTATGTCCCGTTCTCCATAAACGTCTAACGTACCATCGACCGTGAGTTACCCTGTATACGAGATGCAACGTACGAAATGAATCAACAAACAAAAAATATGTTTACCATCGAAATCAATACGTTGCCAATAAAAATGACTACGATTTGCTTTCAATTGACGGGTTAGGTTTGTTATTATAATGAATATTCCGAGAAACTGAGAAGTACTTGATTGGAACACGGCTGGTGTTAATATCACAATAAGACGAGACAAAAACAAAAAAAAACCCAACGCCAATCAAATCCATCTTGCCAAATGCCATTATGGTCCTAAATATGATACAATAGATGCTTTCTAAATGATTTTTCTTCAAATTCTTTGTATTTGAAAATTCTATATGAGACAAAAAACAGAGATACCAATTTTTTCTTGTATGATGGTGAAATATGTTACGTTATGTTATGTTATTCACGTCATGTTTTCTGCTTCAAAAAGGAAAATAATAATATCACATTCTGATTCTTTATCCAGACACAAGACACACTAAGTCATCTCCACAAATTTATTCTCAGAATTATCTGAACATGTTTCAGACTATCGTTAGTCCATCATCAGCAGTATGAATTAAAAAATTCTTTGTGTTCCAATGATAATATGTGATAATGATCTCAAACACAGATCATAATATTCTGTGTGTTCTAATTGACTGAACCCTAATTGATAATGCTCATGATCATGCTTCAAACAATATAATGAAAATATCCAGCGTTCTATTATGTTGAATCCAAAACCTGATGAAAATCACACACAAAGAAAGGATTCGAGGAAAACATTGAGGAAAAAAAGCAATGGCATTCAACAGTCAGAATAAAAATTTCTATTTTCGTATTAATTAGCTGTGGTCAAAGAATATTGAGCATTTCTCAGTGAAAGTTTTAAGCACGCTTCAACACACTTCTCTTACCTATCTATTTTCTATTTTCCTATCCGTTAGTCGCCAATGCCTTGCTCTCTTCAAGGTTATACGTAATACTATAAAAATTAAATAACAAATATTAATAAAACGACCTCGAAGTTCCAATATTAATATTTCAATATTCGGGGGTATGTACTCATTTTGTTATAATACATGAGTAGTTAGAAAAGCTTCAATACATATTTTGTCAACTATATGTAAGTATAAGTTGAAAAATGAAAGGGAAATGATGATTAGCTGACTCTAGTGTATTGGATGATCTAAGATACTAACGATGAATCAGGTATTTACAAGAACAATTATAATGACTCTAACATGAAATACATTTCTCCAAGTAACTAACACACCACCAAAAAGGAGCCAAAAGTTTAGGAAACATTTTCGTCAAAAGTACTAGTCCGATTTGAACGTTATTGTTTTGAATGACAGGTTATTTCCCTCTGTAGATTGGTGTGCAAACTGCATTCGCATAAGCTCTTTTTTATACATACCCGGTGTAGCAATTACAGCGTGTGTTTTTTTAATGAATTCTGTAATACCCTGTAGGGGGAGTTAGGATAAGCCTCATCTCTTTTCATTCTTTTCAACATTTCTTTTCTAAATTCCCTTCATTATCTTCTCTATTACTCGAGGTACACCATTTTATAACGTTACATGATTTTATGGAAAATTAATATCCAAATTAAATAACGATAATATATAAAACAGAATCTACATACATATTGTCTGATACTCGGTCTGATATAACGAGTTAAATCCTCGGTTAAATCTTAAACAACATCATATATTTCAATTTGAAGCACAAATGAATTTCTATAATCAAAAAAACAAGTTCAACAGACACAGGAAATCACAAGAAAAATAGTGCTATCGCTATATACAGGGTGATCCACGGTGGATGGTCTATTAGAAGTATCTGGAGAACGAAAAGACAGAACATTCTGAAAATTGGGTTTCTTCGATTATCGAACATTCTCTATCCGTCTAAAATATTTTCATCAATACAGTGTTGCCACTTCTATCAGAAACAACTAGCAACTTTGTTATTTCAAATGGAACACCCTGTATTTTATTGCATTTTTAGATTCTTTTCAAAGAGCTGATTTCATCAATGTATCACACTTGGGGTCTAGCAGAAATGATTACAGAGATATAGGGTGTTCAAAATCGAGATTTTTCAATTTTAAGATTTTTTTTTGTCGAAACAATTCATTATCGATCAAAACGGCTTACGTGTCCCTATCTCAACTTTTGATTGACTATATATCTACTGGAATTTGATTGGAAAAAATACAGGGTGCTCCAAGATTCAGAATTCTGATCACCCTGTAAGAAGGGACATGTAAGCCGTTTTGATCGATAATGAATAGTTTAGACACAAAAAAATCCTAAAATTGAAAAAATTCCGATTTTGAACACCCTATATCTCTGTAATCATTTCCGATAGACCACAGGTGTGATCTATCAATGAAATCAGCTTTTCAGGGAGAATCTAAAAATGCAATAAAATACAGGGTGTTCTATTTAAAATAACGAAGTTACTAGTTGTTTGTGATAGAAGTGGCAACACTGTATCGATGAAAATATTTCAGACGGATATAGAATGTTCAATTATCGAAGCATCTCAATTGTCAGAATGTTCTGTCTTTTCGTTCTCCAGATACTTCTAATAGGCCATCCACCGTGGATCAGCCTGTATAGTCGCATATATGAGAATATCCAATGTGTGCCAACAACCGCCATATTGCTTTCCGTTTGACAGGTCGCTGGATTGCCTGATATAGTTTGCACACCAATGTTCAGAAGGAAATAACCTGTCATTCAAAACAAAAAACGAGCAAATCGGACAAATCGTTTTGACAAAAATGTTTCCAAAATTTTTGGCAACTTTTTGGTGGTGCGTTAATGTTTTGGAGAAGTTTATATTGGGCAAACACGTCGAAGCAATGACACAACATTCGAAGAATATATTGCCCACTTCAGATATTATAATCAATTCGTGGAAACCATTTCATTCTCTCAAAGTGGTCCAGAATTTTTCAAAGGAAAAATACAAAAAACTCAAAGTCGGTCGACCACAAACAAATTTATTACATAAGACGTGTGTAACTAGTTTCGGCACTCGGCCATCATCAGACACATAATGTAAAGCACCTGTAAGGAACAACGATGAAAAAATACAAAAGCTACTGATGAGAGGAATCTTACCATGTGCAGCAATAATTATTAGGTTAAACACATTGAAACGGGGGTTGTCAGCCGGAAAAAAGCAGTCCTAATTGTACAAAACTGAATTATAGCGGTTGAACAACCAGAAATAGATATCAACAATCTGGTTGAACATTAGAAAGAGATTAAGGAGATTAAATTGAAAAAAAATAATCACTCAAATATTCATTGAGATCATCGTATATAGGCTGGCGGCCATAAGACGAAGCAAAATCAAGCACCAGAGGGAGATACACATGACAAATCATTTACAGATTGACATTTTTAAAACTGACATCAGACATACATAGACATTCTAAATCAATAAACAGGCAACTATTTAAGTTTAACTAAAAAGAGGAAATAATACACATTAACAAATAGTCCTAATTGTGAATTGTAAATAGAATTAATGACATAGAGATAGGTGGCCAGGGTTTGTAAAGAGGAAAACGAATTGAAAAGAAGAAGAAATTGTGCACAGTGTCATTAAATTAAAAAAATATAATCGGTTATGAATCAAGTGGTACCCAATATATTCTTGAGACTATAGCCATCCTATCACTTCAGAGAATAATTCAGTGAGTCTAGAACTTGGATTACTTAAGTTTTTATTTACTCCTGAATTTAAAAAAATCGGGACATTTATATGGCAGCCTGCCTGCCATAACAGCCTGCCTGTCACGAGCTGGGTCACGAGTCATTGATAATCCTACTGAGCATGTTTGGTATGATCAATTTTCTGCAATAATTCAATTATAATCCAAACGGCAACAAATTAATGTACTGGCCGATGTTGTCAACGTTATCCAATTTGAACCAAACTATGAAATCAGTCAGCAAGTGCCGGCAAATGGTCCAAATATTGTTATGATCGATACATATAATGTTCATTTCACAGAGCTCACAGAGCAGCTCGTACACCACTGGCTATGTGAGAATAATATCATGAATGGAATAAATGAATGAATGAGTAGATGGTATTTGAATGAAAGGTAAATATCCGCATTAAGATAAATTATCGATGGAGATAGATAAATACAGTGAGGACCAAAAGTCCGTCGCCCCCTCGTAACTTATTTATCTTATACATAACACAAAAAAAAATTAAATGCATAAGTTGTAGGGTTTAATTCGATCTATCAATGGTTCAAGTTACATTCATACAGAGTTTTCAGAAAAGCGCAGTGAATCCTGTAAAAGTTCAATGGAATTATTTTATATCACGAAAGGTGAAGATTTTGGGCTGGATTTTGTAGGAGAAAGAGACAAACGACAGGATAGTTCATTGTACGAGTATAGAAGCTGAAGAAGCTACTGTGTTAGCGAATATGTGTGATTAGGAATTTTGTGAAAATCCTTATCGTTTATGAAGTTCTTACATTTGCTATGGATTCCCATCGAGTAACGGTGGAGTCAATTCAAAATACGATTCAAATATCAATAGTCTAACATGAAGAACAAATGAATGACGCTCTGGCCAATGCACCTGGTATATGTTAGGGGCATTTCGCTGAGTGAAATTGTGTACACTGATTCCTCAATGCCAAAATGCCAAAATAATGCCACATAATTCAATATATTGACTAGTAATACCTCATAATTCCTCGTAATGCCTCACAATTCCTCACAATTCTTGTAATTCCTCACAATTCCTCGGCAATTCCTCGCAATTCCTCGAAATTCCTCATATATATTTTTTTTATACTTGTTGATATTTAAACAATGATGATATTATGTTTTTATGATTGACAAAAAATTTCCAATACCTTCTCATCTCCTCTCCCTATATCTTCCCTGAATACGCAAGATGTTCTTCGAATATCATAGGGATTCCTTTTCGTGCACTCCAAGAGATAAAAAAGGGGGGATGTTGTTCATATCCTGATCTGAGCTTAGAATACAATGTTTATAAGGTGTTATATTCTAAAAGATACATGTAACCCAGGATTTAGTATATAATGTGTATCTCGGTGTGTATATACCGATTATCGGGTGAATTTCCAAGGTTCAATATGTTCAATGAGTGTGACAGAGGAAGATGTTTCGATATTGCAGCGTCATACCCATTGAGCATGAAATATGGAAAATTTGAATGCAAATGTCTTCCTAATCATTCGAAATAACCCTATCGAACCCGGTATCTTTGAGATCGTTACGATATTCCTTAACCGATGATGGTATAAAATACAGGGTGGCCAGTTTGAAAATCTAAAGTTATTGGGGACATTTCCGGTGAAACCGAGAGTACACCAAGTCGCTAAAGCAAGTAGGTATGTTACAAAATGTCAATGGAACTATCATTCACTACGTTCAATAATAAAAAAGTTATATTAGTGAGCGAGGGGGTGAGCCATCATGGAACAACACCTGGTACCTCGCCCGGAACCTATACAGGGAGATCAAACAAAATGAAATCCTGAATATCTCGTTAAATCTCTCCCCTAGCTTGAGTAAAGAGATTACAGAACTTACAAAAAATTTATGTTTTATGTAAGACAACACGCGAGATGTGACGTAATCAAGGTCTTCACGCATGCGCTATTTGTACTGAAATGCCAAAAATTCCTCGCCAGTTCACACAAATACCTCACAATTCCTCATAATTCCTCACAATTCCTCACAATTCCTCATAATTCCTCGGCAATTCCTCGTATAATTCCACATGAGTGTACACCAAAATTCCTCAGCGAAATGCCCCTCGCGTTATGATGGGTGATGGTACGTGATGGGGTCTGGGGGCGATAATTTCGGTTTATTCCGTTTATTTCATGTTTGGAGAACGTGATATTCGTTCCTGTTTTATGGTAAACATACAAATTATTGAGTAGACTATATCGTTATTGTGAAGTCATTTTTGTATCTCATTGTGCGAAGTTACGAGTTTTGCATACAGAAATAATCATATGTTTATCAGGACTTTGATACATTACCATTGTTAGTATTCACAACAAATAGGTAGAATCGAATTCATGACTGAATGTTATCTTTGCGAACCAGAACAAACAAAGTGCTATGGAATCGCATTGAATGTATTTCAAGCTATTCAGAATCAGCTGGAGATTCAGGCAACCATGGGAGCCGCAAGGATTTTTTACAAGGGGGTGCATCTGAATATAACACAACACTTCTGATTGATAAAATATCGATTTCAAAACCCTGATCAATAATCGAACTGCAACAAACACATTTTCGCAGTGAATTCAACGTTGAATATGTTAACGATAACTGCACATAATATAATATTATTTATACGGATGCGGTTTTCTTTTTGATAAATCCATTATGTATACGACTATTGTTGGACCGCTGATGGAAAACCATGGTGACACAGGAAAACCCAATACAAGGTGACATAAAATCTCTGCAAAATTTTGAAAATTTCTCCATCCTCCCAATTTGATGGAATATTTTTGGGACCTCGTTTGGGACTTTCTTCAATCTAATTTTTATAACGCTCAAGCGTATTCCTCGAAATGATTTTGCAATTTTCTCTCTGAGTAATTATAAATACATGTATTTGGATGTATGATAAATTGATATTCATCATACAGGACGTGGCAAAAAATTCTGAATTGAGAAAACCTATTCACGAATCGGCGACCTTTCACTTTTCTATCGATACTTCCACGGGGAATGTTCTTCGGAAATCTCTGCTATCATTCCTTCACTAGCAATACCAGTCAGACTAACTAGACAAGCCCAGTCAGCACATCCTTCCGTTGTCAACCTCGAAAGATGTCGAACAGCAATTTATCAAAACTCCTCCATCCATAGAACGGCTAGGCTCTGAAATTCATTGCCTGAGGAAGTATTCCCAACAACATATTATCTCCAGAAGTTCAAAAAAAAACTCCAATACCTACCCCCTATCCCTATCCTCCCTAGGAACGCACGATGTTCTTTGAACATTATAGGGATTCCCTTTCGTGCGCTCCAAGCGATAAAAAAAATCTGCGATTGAGGTCTATAAAAGTAACAAGTTTCCATCGTTCAAGTTTGAACCCTCGTTTGAACCCCTTGATTGGGTGAAAGTATTGAGAAGGAATATTCTCAGATATAGTTATGAACACAAAAAAATGGACATATAAATATTTATTATTATATATTATTTATCACAGAAAACAACTACTTTCCTGGCTATATGCCACGACGAACATTGAATTACATCTATTGAACACTCACGATAAGAATTGGAAAAGAAAACCTTCTGAAGCAGAGAATTTGCATTCTCCTTCATCCTGAATATTCAACATAAAACAACTACTTTCCTGGCTATTTGCCACGTCGAACATTGAATTATATCTGTTGAATATCCAAACATTACTTATCTCTTGAATCGAATAGAATAATATGATGTATTATGATATAAAAATATAACTTACCAATATGTTCAGTTTATTGAAATGATAATTGAAATGTATAGGTGAAGTATACTTGGATATTCAACAGATATAATTCAATTTTCGACCTGGCAAATAGCCAGGAAAGTAGTTGTTTTCTGTTGACTATTCCACTCTTGATCTCGAGAACCAATCAGAATCGACCATTTTCACGGTTTCTTCTGTATTCTAGCGATATTTTTTGTTCATTAAATTTCATCGGACTTGCTCTACCAATACAGAAGCCGAATTGACCCACACGTGACCAACAAACCTCGTTTATCAGCGATAAAATTTTGACATCGTGTCTGGTCAAGATTGCTTTGGATTCAAATCTGAGACAATAACCTAAGTTCCTACTTTATTTTATTTACTTATAATTCGCGTTAGTGAGATATTTTGTACGAAAGGCGAGACAATTTTATTCTGGCTGAACGTTTCATGTATAATTTAAAAAGTTTGCATATTTGTTGACGGTCTGACACAACAAAACTAGAATTCAATTTCCTTTTTGAAGTAATCTTCTTCAATCACTCAAGTTATTGTGACTCACTAATATAATTACCAGCTGATGTAACGCAACTGATAGGATTGTTGCGCGAGGATACGAAGGTCGATGGTTTGAGCCCTCGGCAACGATATCTTTTTTTTTTCAATTATTCCATGTCACAAATTCAATTTATTTTGTTTGAATTGGATAGCAATTGCATACACTCTTTTGAGAGCAACAATCTCCAAGATGATGAAAAGATACTGTTTATCAAAATTGTACATTCCACTTTGTGAATAACCATAAGTAGGTAGTTAATTTCTAAAAAAGTAAATTCTGTATTTCATGACTATCATTATGTTCTTCTTCGCAGTTCGAGTTGGAATATACTTAAATTATGTTTCCTATTTCTTATATATATTGTCTCATTCAATCATGAAATAGTCATACGAATACAACTAGTGATACTATTTTTCCAGGAAATATTCGTCGATTGACATACTCCAGCTTGCTGCTCTAATTTCGCTCATGACATTGATCCAAAACTACTCGCCTACGGCTCGTAGGCGAGTAGTTTTGGATCATCACGAAATTACTAGGCAACAAGCTGTCGTAAGTCGTAACAATCTCACCGAATATTTCCGGCAAAATATTATCACTTGTGGTATTATATATGAATAAACCGAGAAAGAATTAATATTGTCATCACATGGAGAATGCGAATTTTCGATGTATTTCTTTATATATTACATATATCCATTTTTTCGTGTTCTTCTTCTTCTTCTTCTTCTTCGAAGCACTGGTGGGCGGGTGAACCTCCTGCACGTGGGCCTCCTTATTCGGGCCCATTGTGCGCCCACATGTTACAACATTCAGCTGGGTATGCCGACTGCCTTGGAGAAGTTCAGCAGCTTCCTCAGCTGAATCTCTTTTACGTCCTCTGGCCTCAAGATTATGTTGCCAAGGACAGCCTTCCTCTGATGCGTCAGTGCTGGACACTCAGTGAGGACATGTGATGACGTTTCGTCATCTTCCAGGCACCATCTGCAAAGGGGGTCATCCTTGATCCCAATAAGCTCTAGGTGCCTATTGAGGTGGTTGTGCCCCGTTAGGAGCCCCACTACCATTTTAAGGTTTTTCGTGTTCATAAATATATCTGAGAATATTCCTTTTCAATATATATAAATATTTGGTTATTTGTATGCCTCAGGCCGCGAAAATACCCTATATATAAGATCATAAGATTTCATAGGAGTATAGGTCACAACAACCTATCCAAGAGATTATATTTGAAAATAGTGGTGCAATGAAAAATATCTCTCGTCAGATACGAGATATCACATTTTTCAATGATTTTTTTTCTTAATCTTGAGAAGATAAGGGACAATTGCACAATCATGTCAAGTAATATGCATGAGCTATTCGAAATTAAAATTCCATAACTTTTTCCTCGACTTTTTCAGCATGGAGAATTTTTGAATATTATGCAGAAGGATTTGTTTATCTACCTGTATATTTAACTAGATGCCACCATGAATATTCATGAGCGGTCTAGTGTCATAAACCCATTGAAGTTAGGAATTGGCGAGGGAATTGGTAACATTTATCGTCCTCCTAAAGGTAACTTGACATATTTCATTGAGTGTTTAGATACTTCACTATCCTCAATTATTCCTACGGTTGACGAAATGATTTGTTTAGGTGACATGAACATAGATTTGCTGACAAACAATCTTCTGACTGACTCTTTAGAAGTTTACGGTTTCAATCAACTCATCAATGAACCAACAAGAATTTTTAAGGGCTCTATGACCCTGTTGGACCCTATTTTCATTAGTAATTCTGAATATGTAAAAAAAAAACTGGTGTTATAGATGCTAGTATAGTAGCCGACCACTGTCTAGTTTATTGTGAATTGTATTTTGAATCATTCCACACAAAAACAAAATTCCATCATTATAGATGCTTTAAACAATTCGATGCTGATCGTTTTCAGACAGACTTAATGAAAGTACCCTTTCATCATATCTTTAATATGGATGATATTGATGAAAAAGTAAATTACTTTTCTACCTTGATTTTGTCATTATTCAATGAACATGCACCTCTGAAAATAGCTCGTATGACAAAAAAACCTGCACCTTGGCTATCTTTTCCAGTCAAAATGATGATGAGAGAGAGAGATGCAGCTTTAGCCAAATTCAAGAGAACGAAATCACTTGACGATTGGTCCAGATACAAAGAGCTGCGAAATTTCACCTTGTCATCTATCAGAAGAGAGAAAAAAGCTAATTATAATAGTATTTTCTACTCACGTGATTCGAAAAGATTATGGAGCTGTGCTTTGAAGAATATTAACCCAAATAAGAATAATATCGATTTACCAACCAATCTTCAGAAACCTGAGGAAATTAACAACTATTTTAGCTCTGTTTGTTGTTAATGATCTCCTGGAATTTTATGATACTCACAAATTTCCTAATGTAAGAAATCATGATTCTCCTTTTAAACTAAATTTTATTTGTGTTGCTGAAGTTAGAGAGATTTTATTGGGAATAAAATCGAATGCTACTGGTTTTGACGGTATAACTATCACCATGCTGAAATATTGTAGCCCAGAAATTGATATTTATCTTGCACATATATTCAATTGTTGTATAGAAAAAAACTATTTTCCAGACTTGTGGAAAGTTGCTATAGTCAAACCCCTAGGTAAATCTAATAACCCCAAAGAATTCTCAGATCTTAGGCCAATCAGCATCTTGCCCGCAATATCGAAGATCCTAGAAAAAGCCGTTCACCGCCAAATTGTTCTGTACATTAACAATAACAATATCATTCCTGATTGCCAAGCTGGATTTCGAGCTGGCTACAATACGACATCAGCTCTAGTACAAGTCACAGATGACATCATCAGGAATACTGATAATAAAGACTTAACAGCATTAATTACACTTGACTTCTCGAAGGCGTTTGACACGATCAATCACACTTTAATCTGTTACAAATTAAAATATCTAGGATTTTCCGATGACACCATATTTTTCATCTACTCTTATCTTTCTAATCGAAGCCAAAAAGTATCTGTCAACAATATTTTGTCAACTTCTCATAATGTAACGTCAGGTGTACCTCAAGGGTCCATTCTGGGACCACTACTTTTCATCATATATACGAGTGACATCCTAACTTCGATTAAATACTGTCGAATCCAAGCTTATGCAGATGATACCCAAATTTATTCAAACCTCAATTTTATGAACATTCAAACTGTTCAAGAGCATATCAACAGTGATCTCAAAACGATAAGTGACTTAGCTAACAAACATAAATTGAAACTGAACAAAAGTAAGTGCCATCTCATATTATTTGGCAACAAAATTTTAAGAATGCGGCTTTCACCAGAATTGTCCATTGAAATCGATGGCACCTTATTACCTATCGTGGAGTTTACAAAAAATCTGGGTATTATCTTCGACTCTGACTTGAAATTCACCTTACATGTTAACGATCAGCTCAAAAAGTCCTACAGTTCATTGAAGTTGATTTATTCACACAGACATTACCTCAATCAACAAATACGTAAGCTTCTCAGTGAATCATTAGTCCTCTCTAGGTTCAATTATGGTGATATTGTCTACGGTGATTTGCTTACCAAATTAGACCAGAATCGTATTCAGAGGGTTCAAAACTTTTGTTGTCGTTTCATTTTTTCACTCAGAAAATACGACCATGTTTCTAACAAAATAATGGAACTGAAGTGGCTCTCAATGTTCAATCGTAGGAAATATAATTTCTGCCTTTTTTTATACAAATTATTAAAGTGTGAAGTTCCTTTGCCCCTCTATAGTAAATTGAATCATAGGTCTTCTCTCCATTCGTTGGAACTAAGAAATAAACATCACATGAATGTACCTCGTCATCGTTCAGCCATGTTTCGAAAATCCTTCACCTATCAAGCCGTTAAGTTTTATAACTCGATTCTTATCCATCACACTCACTTATCGGAGTATAAAGTGAAGAAAATATTGAGAGCCAAATTTTTTGAAGGTCCATACTAATCCTAAATGAGAAATTCTTCGATATGATATGTTTATATAATATGATTTTTTTTCTTATTAAGATCCTTGATTTATTGTTGTATTTAATCAATGATATTATGATAAAATGATAAAATGCCATTGCACTGTTGAGATGTTTTTTATTTTTTTTGTTTAAAATAATACCATAGCATTGTTATGATCATGATCTGTTTTTTTGTCTTGATGAATGCAGTTGTTGATTATATTTTCTAATTCTCTACAATCTAGGTTAAGTGTAAGAGTAGCCCTAGGCTAAACTTTCGCCTATTTTGTAAGAAAATAAAGACGATTTATTATTATTATTATTATTATTATTATATCTTCGAAATACCGCATCCGAATATGTGGAATTTTTGAGAAAGTATTCAATGTTGAATTCAATGCAAAAATATGCTTGTTGAACATCAGCAAGGATTGTCATTCTGATTTGGTGTTTGACAGAATTCGGAACGTAATTTCTACAACAGCAATCGGGGGGTCACATGAAATGAACATTGTGATATTGCTTCTTGTTTCGTAACTTGTCAACAGATTCTTTTTGACGTTTCCTGAGATGAAGATCCCGTGAGAGCTAAATGGACAAAGTTCACCATCGAATAGTCAATTCCGACAGCTCATAAAACGATATTACGGATCGATGCGAACTTCATTGATTTGTGAAAACCGCTAACAACCTGTTAGCTACTCCACAAAATCAAAGTTATAGTCCATGACATATTCACATTTATTTAAAACTTGTTCATCGACTGAACCCTGTACTCGACTTCTTGATAATTGCGCAATAGTTAAAACTGGACATTTTCAATTTGCCCCCTGTTCTGTCATTTTGTACCTATTTCAGATTCCGCTACCTGAGAGCTGAAAGGATAGAGTACAGCATGTAATAGTCCATAATTCTAAAAAAACAAAATGGTGAATCAATTCAATCTTCATTGGTTTCTGAAACCACCACAAATCAAGTCTATTCAGTCGATTGTTTCGCTGAAGTCCGTTCAGTTTGAATGTTTTTAGAACGTATTTGTTCGTGTTCAAAGTTGAATATATATAGTGGGCCAGCTTCAGTGAACAATGTTATTACATTATTTTGGAGTACTAACCCAAACATGTCACAAATCGTTTTTTCCTCAGAGCTCTGTTAATTTTTCGAATAACTATTGAAATTCACGAAATTTCATAACATATAAAAGTCGGACAACGCGAGACAACATCTACCGCGATCAATACAAAGCAACTTACGAGGCAACTTATTAGGGAGTTGAAGCAATGCAGAATGCGTTAGCGTTAACGTAGAATTTAACATCTAAGCATGCGCAGTGTGCGAATTTCCTACGCTAGGAGATACGTCCGACGTATGTTTACGTCTTGCTACGCTGGCGCTAAACGCGAATCGTATTGAACCGAAGGCGTTACCTATCTTAGCAAATACAAACGATAACGATTCGGTTTTTACTTCAACGTGAATTTCATCACATGAAATCACATTTATTTTTTATTGCGCTTCGTTCTTGTGTTGTGCTTCGAAGAAATCATGGACAATTCGAATAAAATAATCCTCTTTTCCTTGGAAGATGATTCGCATCTAGCAAGGGAAGTTGTAGGTCATAATCCCTACGAAGACACGGGCCGTTGGAACCTCATCATCCTAGCTAATCTTGGAATGTCATTTTTCGCAAATCGAAATAGATTTTTACATTCTATTTCAAATAAATTGTTCAAATTGATATCTCTATATAATTCCCTTCGATTACCTAAATTGTCGTTCTCATTCAGTACATGAAGGATGGATATATCATCTAGGTCATCGTCAGTACTAGCATCGTTATCATTTGCAGCTTCAAATATCAAAATCTCTTCCATTTTGCAACGAAGTGTTTGCAGCAACAAATAACAAAGCAAGCGAAGACAAACAAATCAAAATAATTGAATAAAAAAGTAAAATAGGGTTAAAATGAGTCTGGTCTTGTATGTTGTATGTACGTAAAACATGTACGTACCATACGGTAGCTTTAACGGTACTTTTCATTGAATACGTACGTATTTCTATTCACGTTTACGTCCATACGTAATTGAAAGTTTTTGTATTGGCTTTAACCCCCTACTAACGATACGACTCATATTGTAAATGTGTGTTTCTCAGTGCACTCCTACTATCTCTATTCCATTATTCCAATGTGGAATGTGATGGATATATTGTCATTTTTCAATTGTTTTTTATTTTTTTCATCTCTTGAAGGGCACGTAGGTGATTATTTTAATTATTGAAGAAAACATATACGTGGTGATTTCAAATAATAAACGATACTGTATCAATTACTATCAGTACATGAAACGAACGATATAAAATAGATGTGGCGTAAAATTCGGCTTGTGTGTAGATACAACCCCATTATTGAGGAGACCATCTATATCATGACCTCATTTTTGTATCGTGTTGTGGTGTGTGTGGAGATACATGGTGATCAGAATTCTTGTTCCAATCAAATGTCAGTAGATAGTAACTCAGAAGTCAAGATAGGGACATGTAGGTGTTTTGGTCAATAATGCATAGTTTCGACACAAAAAAACCCCAAAGATTGAAAAATCCAGATTTTAAACACCTGTAATCTCTGTAATTATTTCCGCTAGACCCCAAGTGTAATATACATTGATGAAGTTAGCTCTTCAAGGAGAATCTAAAAATGCGATGAAATACAGGGTGTTTCTTTAAAAAAACATAACTCTGATACGTATTTCTTTTTCCTGTATAATTCAAAATGATTTTAAATTAATCCAATACATCCAGCCAACCAGAGAAAAATCTGCGATATTCAATAATAATAACGATAAATCGTCTTTATTGGGGGGGGATTTAGCCAAGGCAATTCTTAAATTTCAAAATTACCTTAACCTATAATCTATAACTACCCTAACCTGAGCTTAACCTAATACACATGCGATATTCATCATACACATGACAAAAACGCCAAAACTAAAAGAGTAATGAATCAAGAATTCAACAAATCATGCCTCAATTTGTATTTGAATTTTGTCACAGGTAAACATTTATGGGCAGCATTCAATTGGTTGAATGATCGTTTGAAATGGTTTGAACATCGAAGTAGAGTAGAGTACTGAAGCATTCGGTTCTGTATTCTGTTTGCAGAGTAACTGCAAGATTGGTTATAAGTTCAAGTGATAGCAATATTGTTGAAAAATTGAGAATTTTTGAGCTGACAACACTGTTTTCAACTCATTTCTTAAGTGTTAGGTATCGATTTTTGCCATTTTTTTCATGAAGAAGAAGAGTTCATGAACCTCTCAAATTAGTCAGTCCTGCACTGACACTCTACAAAATTATATTGTTCAAATTGAGAGATTCTGTATTCGATGAATCTGGTCGTCGTTGTGCGACTGGTGCAAGTAATAAATCATATCCCCGAAATGAGAAAACAACCTAAAAGCCGGATGAAAATGATCGTGATTTTTTTCGATTATTCTAGCAAAATAGCTTGATAAACTATCCATCAGGCAACTGAAATGGTTTTCTGGTTTCTCTGAAATGCCGAAATTGTAGTCTCATATTTCCTCTACAAATTGGAACTTCAAGAAAAGGTTTTCATGTAGTTGGTCACAGTAGTGAACCTATCCTATATGTTTGTAACCACCATTCTAAGTTTTTCAATAATTCTTCTACAAGTTGAAACTTTGAGGAAAGGTCTTCTAGTAGTCAGTGACACAAGTGAACTCACATATGTTTTGAATCCACTATTTTCTAAATTTTCATACACTTGGAAGAATTTGTAGTGCAAAAACAAAGAATCCACTACCTTGTTATAAGATAGCAAGCACAAAATTGATGTTGCCGAGATAGCAAGAAAGCTGACCAGATGTCATTGAAATTGACAGATCATATTGCCAAAAATCGATGATTAGAATTCCACTTTTTCGAATCTTGCTATGATAGCAATATCTTCTCTACAACCATATTGCTATTTGCAAACAGAATCGACCCGAATATCTAGCCATTTTAGTTGTTGCAATTCATTAGATACCGAATCATATTTTCTCAAACCATAGACAAAACGACAACATGTGTTTTGGTTTTGGATAATCTAGAGCCGGTGTTTGGTGGTATTATCTAAGCATGGATAGTAAACCATATCATGCACAATATTATAATTTCATGGTTTTCCATAGAAACTCTGTGTCGTATGTGCTGCCACACCCTGTATATATAATAGGAAGATTGTAAAGCATACGAATTGCAGAGCATGACCACGTTTGGAGTAATTTCTAACAATAATTCTACATTATTAACGAATCCTTTTGGAACACTGGGGATTATTCAATAGAGTCGTTAGTCTCTATCTCAATAACATAATATATTATGACCAAAGATGAAATTGCAGGGTACTTGCCAATCAAACTATATACAGGGTGTAATTCAAGTACGTGATCAAACTTCAAGGGATGATCTTTCGAGTAATTGTAAGACGAAAAGTTTATATGAAAATATGTTCGTAATAGTATATTGTTTAACGAGTACGGATGGAATGATAGTCATTTCCCACCAGAATGAACATTCCGAGCGAATTATACACTATACTTCTTCTACGACTGTTACAGATAACAGAGAAATTTTCTATTTCTTTGGCTTGTAGCCATCTGATTTTCTCTCAAGAATCTAATGCTCTATTAGACAGAGTTGTCTTGAAAGTTTTACATGTATTGTGAAATAATAATAGAATGAAGTCATTGTGTTATCAGATAAGGTAATGAAATTGAAGACATACAATGTACCTCATTGATTTTTTGAAAACAGTAAAACAAGAGCAATTTTGTTTTATAGCCGTAGAAAATAGTATATTGTTTAACGAACACGGAATGATAGTGATTTCCTACGAGTAGGAAATTAGCATTCCGTGCAAGTTATACACTATAATTTTTCTACGGCTATAATAGATCACAGCGGCATTTTCGATTTCTTCGTCTTGTAGCCATCTGATTACCTGGCAAGTAATGCTCATCTATTAGACAGAGCTGTCATTGCTTGAAATTTGACATTCCATGGGCGATGAGTTTTTTTTTTAATAATAACACAATGGAGTCATTGTGATATCAGATACGGAAATAGAATTGATGACATACAAAGTACCTCATTGATGTATCGAACACAGTAAAACAAGAGCAATATTGTGTTATAGCCGTAGAAAATGCAGTTTTCTGGATACAGGCCATTAATCGATTCATCAGCGTCTCAATACTCCAATACTGAAAACCCAAACAAGGTATCATGCTGTATATATTCTGAACAACGATGTGTTTACTGTACAGGCAGCCAAGCATATACATTTGGAATGTGTGAAAATCTCATGATTGGCAAAATAGAGCAATTTACAGACTTCGTTACAGCTCAATGAACCGAAACTTTTACCAGTGCGCACTAACGACCCATTAAAATTCAAGATTTCCCAGTATTTATCAAGTGAACCTTAGGATTTTGTCATCAATAGTTTCCATCAAATATGCATCAAGAAACTTCACAAACGATAAGATTTCCATGAAAAATCTTGAACAAGAATGTTTCGGTTCAACATCAATGTCTATCAATAAAGTAACGTCCGAGTTTCAAATATATTTTGATCAAATTTGTAACATTCCACATCAATAATCATATGCATATAGGGTTGCATTGGAAGAAGTATGGAACAAGTGAATATCTCTATAACGAAAAGGAAGAAATTTAAACAACTCCAAATCGCATGTAGGTAATGTGATTGTTTTTGTTAATATTGTACTTCCGGTTAAACCGAAAATACGCTCAACTGTTTTCATTTAAACGCATTTAAATGAGCCACCCTGTATATTACTGCAAATTTTGATCCCATTAGAAAAAAAAACCATGATGTAGAAGCAAATTGACATTTACGTTTAGTCCATGAAAGTAAGACGAAAATAGGCCGAACGAATTCGTTTATTGATGGGACATCGTCTCATTCCTAATTTCATTATCTTTCATCTGATAGCACATTTTCTTTATGAGTTTTAGGTATACAGGGTTAGGTATATGTATGGAAACACCTCATTAGTAACTGAAAAAGGAGTCATTGATTTCTTTTTTTACCACATAACTAAAAGGATATGTACCACGCTAAATGATTGATTAATCACGGATTGGTGATTTGCGAGGTGATTTGTGATTTATTCAAAAAATTAAACACGTTACCATGGCGACAGAGTTTTTTAAAAACACCTTTAGTCGTTCGAGTCGGTCTGTCAATTGTAGGAATTGTCAACTGTCATTTACGAATTTTGTTGCAATCAGCATGATTCAAACAATTTCTTCATTGAAAATGCAGTGTTCGGTATGTAGGTTTGCATCCCCAACATGATGATTTCAGAAATTTTCTCAGCACACCGTGTTGGATCTGCTGAGGAGAAACAAACTCTCTCCCATGAAAAACTTCCCAGTGGGCCGAATTGTAATGCCACATGAGACGGGTAGGAATTGTGGTGCAGGATGATACATGGAAAGAGTAGGTTGTGGAGATGAGGGTGTGGTCAGAGTTGCCAAGTGGGGCACAAACTTCTATTCTAAATGGATCAGGATTGCTGGTGAGAAAAAGATCTAGTGTATTGGCAGACAGGTTGTTGACATCTGGAATGCGGGTTGGTAAATAGTTCGACTAGTTGTTCTAGACCATGAGCGATGGCGAAGGCGCCATATTTACAATAATATAATAGCTAAAACCAAAATCAACATTGGCCACTATGTAGAACAGGAAAACATTCATGTAGAAGTCTTGATGAAAAAATCTGGTTTAGTCAGAAA
This sequence comes from Phaedon cochleariae, assembly GCA_918026855.4. NCBI lineage: Eukaryota > Metazoa > Arthropoda > Insecta > Coleoptera > Chrysomelidae > Phaedon > Phaedon cochleariae. The sequence continues at coordinate 25,320,791 of OU896718.1, read as the reverse complement.
TGAGGAGTTTCCACATATGTCCAACCCTGTATATTGTTCTCGAATTTTCGATGGCGATGGCTCCACATCCAAATTTAATTGTTTTTATTATATGGGTCAACATCTGTGCCAAATATAATATGGTGCATAATACATAGGAATATCATAGCCCATTATAACTCCCGCACTGATACGTATTCTAAAACAACTGCTTACGACCTTCTCAGTGCAGTTTCGAGTTTCGGTCAAAGTGGAAATGCTGAATCGTTTTATATCGTCGTGGATGACATAATAGGTAAATGTTTTGTTTATTGTTTATGTCTATCTATTTTTATCACTGGTCGTCCTGTTTGCATCATACAGGTAAATAAAACAATCTATTAGTAATATGCCAGAGATGCTTGTTAACTCCTCCATCTAAATATTAGACTCGACCTAGACATCGGTAGCGCATGCAATAATATTTTGAATTCTTCTATCGTGTTCTGTGTAGGAAAATAGGACAATAGAATGGAAAACAGATATATTTCGATCGTTAGTAAGTTGTACGATGAATTGATGTTCGTCATACAGGGTCCGAGAAAATCTCTGAAAAAAATCTGAATTGAGAACACCCAATCACGAATCTGTGATAAGAGGTCTATTAAAGCAAATTTCCATCGTCCAAGTTTGAACACCTTGTATGGAACTTTTGAAAAGAAAAATTCTCAGATATATTGTGAACATAAAAGAGAATGCGTAAATTCTCAATTCCAGAAGATTTTTATTTTCAAATTCTTAGTATGTGTGTTCAATAGATGTAATTCAATGTTAGTCGTGACCACGTACTCTTTTTATAGGTAGTACAAGTACTCTTTTTCCACGCTGCTCTCCTCGTAATCTACCTTCTTTCATTTGGGGGGAAAATATCCACTTTTTTGAAGTTGGGCCCGTTTATAGTCAAATGTGATGATACGATGATTGAGGAATATAAAGAAACTGAAGAAATAAAAACAAATTTTATTCATCACTCGTAAACCGATGTCATCCGATGTTCTCTGGTTCTTTCAATTTAAGTTTATGTGCTGCTCTATGTCTATGGCTCTGTGCCCTGTCGTGTTTATGACGAGATGTTTTATATCAATCGGTGTATAGAATGTGTTTACCTGATTCGTACCTGTTTAGTTATTCAAATTAAGAAAACTATTTTTCCAATAAGTACGTCCCGAAGTACGTATAGCTATTTCGTCATTTTTAAAATTGTTTTCACTCATGATATTGATACAATTAGATATGCAGTTGTTTCAAATGTAGCAAGAATTTTAAATTTCGATTTGAATAAGGTATTTGACCTTGAACAATGCAAAAAGTTCGCTTGCAGCGCTTCATCCCTTTCCCACCCTATCGTGACATATTAAGATCACTGACTTTAGACATCCAACATTCGATAAATTCACATGTTTCATATTTTTTGTTATATTGTTAGGGTATCTACCAGTAGTGTGAAACCAAGTTGGCAGCTTCGAAAGACATGTGCTGACTTCGTGATGCGCGAAAACCCGATTCTATCCCACTGCTTCCTACGGAAAAAGTCAAATCTAATATTATTTGAAGCTGTGGAAATTTTCTACTATTTAGAAGAATTTTAGTTTGCGTCGTCGACCGGGCTGAGTATTGGCAGCAATACTCATTCTACGAGAAAATTTGTCGAATATAAAGTGTTAGAACAGTTATTCAGCTTTGACTCCAACATAAAATGAAGTCTGTAGGCCAAACAGTTACCTCGTTATCTTAGAAAAACAAAATTGGGGAAATTGTATATGATGTTCTCTCCTCCAGGTAGTGTTGCCGTGAACATGTGAATTTATCAGATGTCCTTTTATCGTCAGTTATCCTTATAGCTAGGAAAGTAGGTATAGCTGTTGAATATATCAAAGAATAATTCATATCATCATATAAGATAGAGAATGCGAATTCTCAAAGTATATCGACATACCAATAATTTCAAACCATGAGGGTTTTATAAACATTTAATTAAATAAATACTCAAAGCTCGAAGTAATTTCCCCAAATGTTCATGAATGAACGAAACTGGAAGATAACAAGAGAAAAAAATACTTTTCTGGCTATATGCCATGCAGGACATTGAATTCAGTCCTCCTGCAATCTATGCAATGATTCGTATAAACGAATAAAATCGCAAGTGTGTCCTTCCTAAATGCTGAATTGTCCTTAAATTGGTCAGGAACGCGTGACTACCTACAGACCGCTTTCGAAGTTTATTGGCGTCTAGCACGGATACTGACCATCAAGGAACTCTCATAGGAAACGTGTAAACAAAATCAATTGATGTATATAGTCATTGGATGTGAGGGTTCCGAAGTCAGTCTCGTCTGGGGCTAGTCTTGACTTCGCAAGAACTCACCAATATGGTATTTATAATGTAAGTTCTTATTCGGTCTTTATATTCAGTTGTTTATGCATACATATCATCACTACCCATGCATAATGATGTTTCATAAATATTGTTTTGTTTGAAAATAGTCTCGTACTTTCAGCTACACCTGAACTATTAGTATGTCTATTTGAATTCAAACTCTCGTAAACCCTCAAGCCACGAATACCTCTTATTAATCAATGTAGGTGAAACACCATCCCCATTTTGTGACATAGTGAAAGTCCTACCTCTATGTTGTGACATTGAGAAAACACCTATAGAATCGTGACAATATTATTTCTTTTCAAAAGATTTGTTTCGCTCATTTCTTCTGTGGAAGAAAATCACCTTCTAAAGACCTTTGTGGAATCGCTGCTAAATCGACAATTCAGTATATTATATATATAAAACATCTTATTCATTTTGGCATAAAGCTTATAAAAAAAAATGGAACAAGTTTTATAACGTATTAGTATACCAATAACAACATAACTCTATGAAAGTCAGACTATTTGTTTGTTTGTTTTTGTTCTAAAATTTGTTCTATCCGTCATTCGGTTGCCCCCTTACGAGCAACCCTCAAAAGTCTTCGAAAGTCTTGTGCGAGCAAGGAATGACGGGGGCCTTACCTTTTAACGTGTGATCCCAAACACTTTCTTGGGCCATCAGAAAAATTTCTGCAGTCGACGGGGATCGAACCCACGACCGGCAAGCGAATGCGAATTAGAATATAGACACTCTGTCCGCACGGCTACCTGGCCTTCTTATATTATAAACTTATTAGTAACTAATTGTTATGATTGTGAGGCAAATTACAAAATAAAGAATATGCTTCGAGATAAACATTGCGGCACCGCAAAGTTCCTTAGTAGACGAGCAATAATCGTAGTAAGAAATGTAATTTGTTGTTTCTGTTTTTATCAATGGTTTTCCGGAGTTTGTGTGATGCGTTTTCGTTGGTTCAGTGGTAACTCTCTAGCAAACAAAAGATAGCTGGCGACACAATGCCCGCCTATTTATTTTGTTGATGGCATACTCTGGCATCATTGGTCGGTGATAAAAAAGTACTTATTCATTGCTGTTTCCATCATATAAAAAGTATATTACACTTCAATTCTATAGTGGTATTATTTCCTATAGATTTATGTGAATCAAGATTAAATCAGTTTTACGGCATTGGGGAAACAATGGGTAATGATTTTCAGTATAGATTGATGAAAACATCCTGTAACTCATTTATATGCATCAACGTATGTCACTGAGAATTGTCAACACTTAAATCAGAGGACATTTCGGGAAGAATAATATTTTCCATTTTTTATGTTGAAAAACGAGAGCAGATTCGTTCCGAACTTACAAAGCTGAATAGAAATTCAATATTTTTTCGACATACAAATCTACACTCATCGGAAAAAAACCGGCCAGCAAAAAATTTTGCCAAATTATCCTCGAAATTGACTACACTTACAGTTCAAACATTCATGCTCTGCCAGTATTTGATTTTCAATTATGGTACCCGGAAGTCCCTAATTCTTGTGCACAGTATAAGAAAAAAATCGCCATCAAACTGAAAATATTCGAATATTATTGATTTATTCCAGTAAACACGAATCCATCAGAACTTGAAGCAATAATTTAAATGGAAATATTGTTTCTCGTTATAATAAAATGGAAGAATCAAACCGAAAACTAAAACACGTCAACGTCAACTCGAACTAACCAAACTTACCAGAGAAAATCCACTTTCGTACTCTATAGTGATAGTGAATCTACCGCTTTTTCAGCAACCGAGTTCCGTAAATAAGGTTTCTTCAGGAACCAACCGAACATTTCATATTTACGGAACGGAAAACTACTAACCTAAATAACCATCAAGTTGATTTACGGAACAAATAATGTACATACCCTGTAATTCAAGCTCGAGAAGGGCATACTCGTTATTGACTACATCATACATCTGGGAGGTCTGCTTTTTGTTTGACTTTAGTAATTATGATTTCTATTTGCTGGTGAGTTGCTAAAAAACAGGGTGGAAGTGGAAATAAGTGATATCAAGTTTTTTTTCGAGTTAATCAGGTGTTAATCGATAAGTTCATTTAGGTTCTGCAAATTTGAAAAACCATTGTTTCAAAAAGCGATCACACAAGAATTCAAGGCCTTCAATTTAGCCAATTTTTTTGCTGGTCGGATTTTCTTGCCGGTGAGTGTCTCTTCGTCAAACATTTTCCAAACAACTCGGAAATGAAAGATTTGACTGATCCACACCAACCTTTGGCTTGGCTCAAGGCGGCGAATTCTATATTTGAGGGTAACAATCAGCAGGATTCTCATGAGTTGCCAAACTCGAGACGATTTTATACGAGTTCAAGAGTATCCTGAGTTATTGGACGGCAAGGAATCAACAGGGCTGATGAATTCTGGGAAAAATTGGAACAGGACTCGATACAAGAAGATCAAAACTGCTAGTAAGGCTTTTCCAGGGGTACCAATAAATGATGACAATTCCACAGAAAAATTGGATTCTTTCGTCGTTGATGGCTATGGAAGATCCATCAATAAAAAAATATAGGATACAATTTCATTGCGGAAGTTTTCGGAGGCATAACTTTGAGGCGCACCAAATGTTTAAATTGCCAACGTGTAACGCAATGCAAAGAACCATTCTTTGACATCCAGGTACCAGTTCCCAATCCCATGAAATACCATGTTCGAAAACTGTCTGACGTCCATGATATCTTCCGCGAGGCGTGCATAACGACATCTATGTGAGAACTGTTCGAGCTATACCGGACGCCAGCAGGCCCTTGCAAGAGTTTCGATTGTTGCGGACTGCGCACATAAACAAAAACGTCCTGATGCGAACTGCTGATGATCTCTCCGGTGGAAAAAAATGTCAACCTCCTATGTTGGGACAGCCAGAAGATTTACTCTCCTCCTCATCCTCCTCCTCGTCCTCCTCCGAATTACCCCCCTCACTCCCCCTCGCAAGACCGCTCGACCCAGATTCGAGTGCTCATAAAATGACGAAAACTACCTTAGCAGAGAAAACAACACTTCACGCCTTGAAAAGGAGTAAATAATGGTGGGTTCTACATCTGGTGGTGGAAAAACTGGAAAAAATAGATTATAACACATGTGTCCTGTGTGTGTGTGTGTGTGCTTTGTGGGTGGCGGAAATTTGATCGAAAGACCTATTAGGCCTGTTTTGGAACACGATTCGGGTTCGAACTATTACTGTTCTAGAACTGTCAGGAGTTTGCGCAGTAGAATCGGTCGCGTTCGGGTTTTGTTGAACTGTTCTAGGACTGACTCTTTACGTGTTCGGGTTTTTCCAGATTCCAGAATCGTCCTGGGACCGTCCGAGAACTATCCGAAACCAGTACCTACTCTCGAGCATGAGCCGTTCTAGGATTATTTTTGGCGCATATTATGGAGTAAGTACATTCATTTGATAGTATAGGTATAGTAGTTCTTCATCTTCTGGAAGCAGTGGTGAAGCAGTTCCTTGCTGAAGTTGCTGAAAATATTGTGCCTAATCTGATCATTCTCGAACTTTTGTTAGATAACCCAAAAAATGGAGGATTATGTTGGGGATACTTTGTCATTATATTCAGATACACAATTAATTGAACATTTCAGGTGGGTGTCGAAATTCATGTATAGGTACAAGCAAAAAACAACAACAACAAAGCTCGGGTACAAGGGAGGAAAACATATTGAAAATCTAGCTTCGAATGCCATGATGAAATATATTCACTATTCCTCCACAGAGGGCTTCCAGAGATATTGTGAAAAGACTCAAAGGAGAGTTTGAAGCTTCAGAATATTATTCGAAAAAAGATACAGGTTCCAAACTATTGTTATTTTTCGCAAATTCTGAATAGAGGTTATGTTCTCAGAGGTTCTCTTCTGCCGCGTTCGGGTTTCCATAATTTGTGAACCGTTCTGAAACAGACCGGTGTGAACCTGGCAGCCGAAAGTGAGCAGCCAAAATTCCGGAAACAGCCGAACGACCATTGGCGTCCAAATTTTTTTTCCTTCATTACTTGCTAAACGAATTGAAAGGTATAATAACACTGTATGGCACTCTGTATGGCAGAAATGATATTTCTAATGAAAAACATATTTTATGCTGGATTCTGTATCGAAATGTCATATGCCTGATACAATAATTGAGATTGTATGTTGTGAGAACAAATATCCTACATACATACCTACATACTACATAATGATGGAGAAAAATAATGAAAGCACCTCTGGTGCGATCCATAAGGTAGTATTTTGTTCCATGATGTTCAAAAAACAACTTGCACTATGGATGCTGAAAAAAATTATTTCACACTGAAGCAAACGAGTCAGGTTGATATTGACACAGAAAATGATGATCATTATAGCAATACTGCATACCAAAGAAAAATCTCTTCGGTGCCGTCGAAGGGGTAGTAATTCCACCCTTAATAATGAAAAAAATAATTCCACCCTGAAGGAAACGAGAAGCCAGGTTGATATTTACACAAAGAATTAGAATCAATATTACAATACTGTATACTGAAGGAAAATCTCTTCGGTGCCGTCGAAGGGGTAGTAATTCCACCCTTAATGATGAAAAAAATAATTTCACCCTGAAGGAAACGAGGAGCCAGGTTCATATTGACACAAAAAATTAGAATCAATATGATAATACTGTATACTGAAGGGCAATCTCTTCGGTGCCGTCGAAGGGGTAGTAATTCCACCCTTAATAATGAAAAAAATAATGTCACCCTGAAGGAAACGAGAAGCCAGGTTGATATTGACACAAAAAATTAGAATCAATATAATAATACTGTATACTGAAGGAAAATCTCTTCGGTGCCGTCGAAGGGGTAGTAACTCCACCCTTAATAATGAAAAGAATAATTTCACCCTGAAGGAAACGAGGAGCCAGGTTGATATTGACGCAAAAAATTTGAATCAATATAATAATACTGTATACTGAAGGAAAATCTCTTCGGTGCCGTCGAAGGGGTAGTAATTCCACCCTTAATAATGAAAAAAATAATTTCACCCTGAAGGAAACGAGAAGCCAGGTTGATATTGACACAAAAAATTAGAATCAATATAATAATACTGTATACTGAAGGAAAATCTCTTCGGTGCCGTCGAAGGGGTAGTAATTCCACCCTTAATAATGAAAAAAATAATTTCACCCTGAAGGGAACGAGAAGCCAGGTTGATATTGACACAAAAAATTTGAATCAATATAACAATACTGTTTACTGAAGGAAAATCTCTTCGGTGCTGTCGAAGGGGTAGTAATTCCACCCTTAATAATGAAAAAAATAATTTCACCCTGAAGGGAACGAGAAGCCAGGTTGATATTGACACAAAAAATTCGAATCATTATAACAATACTGCATACTGAAGGGAAATCTCTTCGGTGCCGTCGAAGGGGTAGTAATTCTACCCTTAATAATGAAAAAAATAATTTCACCCTGAAGGAAACAAGAAGCCAGGTTGATATTGACACAAAAAACCAGAATCAATTTAACAATACTGTATACTGAAGGGAAATCTCTTCGGTGCCGTCGAAGGGGTAGTAATTCCACCCTTAATAATGAAAAAAATAATTCCACCCTGAAGGAAACGAGAAGCCAGGTTGATATTTACACAAAGAATTAGAATAGATATAACAATACTGAATACTGAAGGAAAATCTCTTCGGTGCCGTCGAAGGGGTAGTAATTCCACCCTTAATAATGAAAAGAATAATTTCACCCTGAAGGAAACGAGGAGCCAGGTTGATATTGACACAAAAAATTAGAATCAATATAATAATACTGTATACTGAAGGAAAATCTCTTCGGTGCCGTCGAAGGGGTAGTAATTCCACCCTTAATAATGGAAAAAATAATGTAACCCTGAAGGAAACGAGAAGCCAGGTTGATATTGACACAAAAAATTAGAATCAATATAATAATACTGTATACTGAAGGAAAATCTCTTCGGTGCCGTCGAAGGGGTAGTAATTCCACCCTTAATAATGAAAAAAATAATTTCACCCTGAAGGAAACGAGAAGCCAGGTTGATATTGACACAAAGAATTCGAAACGATATAACAATACTGTATTCTGAAGGAAAATCTCTTCGGTGCCGTCGAAGGGGTAGTAATTCCACCCTTAATAATGAAAAAAATAATCTCACCCTGAAGGGAACGAGAAGCCAGGTTGATATTGACACAAAAAATTTGAATCAATATAACAATACTGTTTACTGAAGGAAAATCTCTTCGGTACCGTCGAAGGGGTAGTAATTCCACCCTTAATAATGAAAAAAATAATTTCACCCTGAAGGAAACGAGAAGCCAGGTTGATATTGACACAAAAAATTCGAATCAATATAACAATACTGTATACTGAAGGAAAATCTCTTCGGTGCCGTCGAAGGGGTAGTAATTCCACCCTTAATAATGAAAAAAGTAATTTCACCCTGAAGGAAACGAGAAGCCAGGTTGATATTGACACAAAAAATCAGAATCAATTCAACAATACTGTATACTGAAGGGAAATCTCTTCGGTGCCGTCGAAGGGGTAGTAATTCCACCCTTAATGGTGAAAAAAATAATTCCACCCTGAAGGAAACGAGAAGCCAGGTTGATATTGACACAAAAAATCAGAATCAATTTAACAATACTGTATACTGAAGGGAAATCTCTTCGGTGCCGTCGAAGGGGTAGTAATTCCACCCTTAATGATGAAAAAAATAATTTCACCCTGAAGGAAACGAGAAGCCAGGTTGATATTGACACTAAAAATTAGAATCGATATAACAGTACTGTATACTGAAGAAAAATCTCTTCGGTGCCGTCGGAGGGGTAGTAACTCCACCCTTAATAATGAAAAAAATAATTTCACCCTGAAGGAAACGAGAAGCCAGGTTGATATTGACACAAAAAATTCGAATCAATATAACAATACTGTATACTGAAGGAAAATCTCTTCGGTGCCGTCGAAGGGGTAGTAATTCCACCCTTAATAATGAAAAAAATAATTTCACCCTGAAGGAAACGAGAAGCCAGGTTGATATTGACACAAAAAATCAGAATCAATTTAACAATACTGTATACTAAAGAGAAATCTCTTCGGTGCCGTCGAAGGGGTAGTAATTCCACCCTTAATAATGAAAAAAATAATTCCACCCTGAAGGAAACGAGAAGCCAGGTTGATATTGACAAAAAAATTAGAATCAATATAATAATACTGTATACTGAAGGAAAATCTCTTCGGTGCCGTCGAAGGGGTAGTAATTCCACCCTTAATAATGAAAAAAATAATTTCACCCTGAAGGGAACGAGAAGCCAGGTTGATATTGACACAAAAAATTTGAATCAATATAACAATACTGTTTACTGAAGGAAAATCTCTTCGGTGCCGTCGGAGGGGTAGTAATTCCACCCTTAATAATGAAAAAAATAATTTCACCCTGAAGGAATCGAGAAACCAGGTTGATATTGACACAAAAAATTCGAATCATTATAACAATACTGTATACTGAAGGGAAATCTCTTCGGTGCCGTCGAAGGGGTAGTAATTCTACCCTTAATAATGAAAAAAATAATTTCACCCTGAAGGAAACGAGAAGCCAGGTTGATATTGACACAAAAAATCAGAATCAATTTAACAATACTGTATACTGAAGGGAAATCTCTTCGGTGCCGTCGAAGGGGTAGTAATTCCACCCTTAATAATGAAAAAAATAATTCCACCCTGAAGGAAACGAGAAGCCAGGTTGATATTCACACAAAAAATTAGAATCAATATTACAATACTGTATACTGAAGGAAAATCTCTTCGGTGCCGTCGAAGGGGTAGTAATTCCACCCTTAATAATGAAAAGAATAATTTCACCCTGAAGGAAACGAGGAGCCAGGTTGATATTGACACAAAAAATTAGAATCAATATAATATTACTGTATACTGAAGGAAAATCTCTTCGGTGCCGTCGAAGGGGTAGTAATTCCACCCTTAATGATGAAAAAAATAATTTCACCCTGAAGGAAACGAGAAGCCAGGTTGATATTGACACTAAAAATCAGAATCGATATAACAGTACTGTATACTGAAGAAAAATCTCTTCGGTGCCGTCGGAGGGGTAGTAACTCCACCCTTAATAATGAAAAAAATAATTTCACCCTGAAGGAAACGAGTAGCCAGGTTGATATTGACACAAAAATTCGAATCAATATAACAAAACTGTATACTGAAGGCAAATCTCTTCGGTGCCGTCGAAGGGGTAGTAATTCCACCCTTAATAATGAAAAAAATAATTTCACCCTGAAGGAAACGAGAAGCCAGGTTGATATTGACACAAAAAATCAGAATCAATTTAACAATACTGTATACTAAAGGGAAATCTCTTCGGTGCCGTCGAAGGGGTAGTAATTCCACCCTTAATAATGAAAAAAATAATTCCACCCTGAAGGAAACGAGAAGCCAGGTTGATATTGACACAAAGAATTAGAATCAATATAATAATACTGTATACTGAAGGAAAATCTCTTCGGTGCCGTCGAAGGGGTAGTAATTCCACCCTTAATAATGAAAAAAATAATTTCACCCTGAAGTGAACGAGAAGCCAGGTTGATATTGACACAAAAAATTTGAATCAATATAACAATACTGTTTACTGAAGGAAAATCCCTTCGGTGCCGTCGGAGGGGTAGTAATTCCACCCTTAATAATGAAAAAAATAATTTCACCCTGAAGGGAACGAGAAGCCAGGTTGATATTGACACAAAAAATTTGAATCAATATAACAATACTGTTTACTGAAGGAAAATCTCTTCGGTGCCGTCGAAGGGGTAGTAATTCCACCCTTAATAATGAAAAACATAATTTCACCCTGAAGGGAACGAGAAGCCAGGTTGATATTGACACAAAAAATTTGAATCAATATAACAAAACTGTATACTGAAGAAAAATCTCTTCGGTGCCGTCGGAGGGGTAGTAATTCCACCCTTAATAATGAAAAAAATAATTTCACCCTGAAGGAATCGAGAAGCCAGGTTGATATTGACACAAAAAATTCGAATCATTATAACAATACTGTATACTGAAGGGAAATCTCTTCGGTGCCGTCGAAGGGGTAGTAATTCTACCCTTAATAATGAAAAAAATAATTTCACCCTGAAGGAAACGAGAAGCCAGGTTGATATTGACACAAAAAATCAGAATCAATTTAACAATACTGTATACTGAAGGGAAATCTCTTCGGTGCCGTCGAAGGGGTAGTAATTCCACCCTTAATAATGAAAAAAATAATTCCACCCTGAAGGAAACGAGAAGCCAGGTTGATATTTACACAAAAAATTAGAATCAATATAACAATACTGTATACTGAAGGGAAATCTCTTCGGTGCCGTCGAAGGGGTAGTAATTCCACCCTTAATAATGAAAAAAATAATTCCACCCTGAAGGAAACGAGAAGCCAGGTTGATATTTACACAAAAAATTAGAATCAATATAACAATACTGTATACTGAAGGAAAATCTCTTTGGTGCCGTCGAAGGGGTAGTAATTCCACCCTTAATAATGAAAAGAATAATTTCACCCTGAAGGAAACGAGGAGCCAGGTTGATATTGACACAAAAAATTAGAATCAATATAATAATACTGTATACTGAAGGAAAATCTCTTCGGTGCCGTCGAAGGGGTAGTAATTCCACCCTCAATAATGAAAAAAATAATGTCACCCTGAAGGAAACGAGAAGCCAGGTTGATATTGACACAAAGAATTCGAAACGATATAACAATACTGTATTCTGAAGGAAAATCTCTCCGGTGCCGTCGAAGGGGTAGTAATTCCACCCTTAATAATGAAAAAAATAATGTCACCCTGAAGGAAACGAGAAGCCAGGTTGATATTGACACATTGACATATTGGGTTCTTGTTTCTTTCCTACTACTTGATTTTATTCCCTATACGGGCGTTGATAGTAACCCATTTCCAAAAAGAAATGTTTGTCGTTCTCAGTTTCCTTATATTCATGTAAATATAATGTAAAATTATCAGCCTGTCTTCTTGTTTCCACCAAAAGAATTTGATTTTATTCACTATGAGGGTGTGAATACTTGGCCTTTTGCGCATAGAGTTCCCTTTGGTTTTTAATTTTCTCGTATTCATGTAAATATTATCTGATAATATCAACCTGGCTTCTTATTTCTTTCTAACCCAGCAAACACATCTGTTATATTTACATCACTGTTATATAAAATCAACGGAACTTTTTTATATAGAATATTTACGTAAATATTCCATAATACTTCTGAAATATGTGAACATCCTATTTATATAAAATAATTACGTAAATATTGCGTAACAATTCTGAAATATGTGAACCCCATAATTATATAAAAATGTAACGTAACCATGATGTAAATGATATGTGACAATTTGATATCAATATAAAAGCTTATATGATAGCTACATGACTTTACTAGGACTCTCGGCCGTAAATTCTCTGCAGACTTGATTCTGCGTCAATTAAAGGATATTCGTTGGGATGATCAGTACCCGTGGTCTCGCGCTGTAATGTTCCCCCACCGCGATGATTATTATTTTTCGCTCTCGCACTGTAGCGTTTCTCCGTGACCACTCTGAGGTTATAAGTAATGAGTGAAGACTTGGAGACTGAAAGCATTTTCAGTATTTTCTTACTATTCCGAGTGATTTTCTTGTTTTCACCAATTTTCTGCGCTGCAGTGGTCCCCCATCCCACATGCCATCCTTCACATGCCCAATTCCTATTGGTCGACTACTTCGAGGTTATGAGTTATAATAATTATAAGTGAAGACGAGACCATAAACAAACTACACTGAAGGCATTTTCGGTATTTTATAACTATTTCGAGTGTTTTTCTTGTTTCTACCAATTCTACCTGCTGTGTTTGATGAATTAAACTGAACTAAAAGTGTTAATATGAATAAGTGGAGGTGAGTGAGAATAAAACATGCCTTGAGATTTTCCTAACCTCTGTGAAAACAACAAGAAAGAAATAGTTACATATCTATCCTGGACCTCTTAAATATGCCTAGAATAAATGATGGATCTGGTAGGTATTGATAGAATCCGAGGTATAATCTGGTCAAACTCCAATTCTCATATGAAATTAAACAAAAGCCAGTGAATGATTATGATGGCTGATGAAAACCCCAGTGAAAACCCCAAAGTGCCTCACATTCTGGATTGAAGTTATTATTATTGGTTATGGAAATTTAATCATTTTGTCAGTGATTATTATTTTTTGTTTCATAAATAAGTTCATTAAGAACCCCAATAAGATGAATCCTGAAATGAATACTTTTCCAGGTAGGTACATCTTTTCAAAACTCAAGGTGGTAAAGATGGGAGAGACTATCTATATAGGGGCCACACAATGTTCCTGGTAAGGGCAGAGGGGAAACATTGAAGTCAGAGATTTGAAATCAATCGAAATATCATTATCTGGTAATATATATTTTAGATTTTAATTTGAAAAATGAAAAACAAAGCAATATTTTTTCAGACTCCATCATTATCACACACCCTTCGATATCTTACTCTGATATAGATGAACCAGCAGGAAGGTGGTTCTGATTTAGTCACCAGAGGTTAAATGGAGGGTTGAATTGGGAGATCAAGAAGAAATAATATATAATTTGATTACTCACAATTTTGATTTTTTGAACTTTTGAAGTATACATAAAATGGTCTCACTATTTTCAAAGAAAAATAAAGGTCATGTTTTTCATTTGATAGTTGATGTTGTTATATCATATTCTATTCAGGACATTCCATTTTATTCGATTTGAAGATTATTCAGTCTATAATGTTTTGACAATTTTTTTGTTTTAAAGTTGGCAACTGATCAATTATACTGTGTACTATAATGCATAATATTTGGAACAGAAAGTCTTAAAAATTTTCGAGCAGAGTTTTTCAGTACATGAGGAGAATTGAAGTGAATACTGAATGATATAGGAGATAATAAACCATCAAGCATTTTATGACTAATCTGTCTGTTAAATTTTCCCACACAATCAAAAATTGCCAAATAACTTCTATTTCACACTAGCCCACTTCCAACTCTCATGCACATTTCTATAACCATATATCATCATCAGTAATATCAGTATAGATATTATGGAGTGTAGAGTTTGGATCACCTACTGAGATGATTGTACTTAGTTATCAATATGTGCATATGCCTGTGAAATTCAATATGTGCATATGCCTGTGAAATTCCGATATTCATTTCGGATATTAGTCAAGTAGTTTCATCAATATTATATTAAAATGGAGTCATATTTGTAGCCGACATTTTTACATAATAGGGATGTAAATTTTACATAACATCTAGAGAATGTTATGTAATATTTATGTCAGTTTGTTATATACGTAACATCTTATTTATAGCAATGAAATTATATAAAATATATATAAAATAGTGACATAATTGTTACGTAATAATCATGTAGTATTTGTGGCGGACATTTCGCCATAACAGTGATGTAAGTCTTACATAACATAGTTACATAACACGTATTGTCAGTTATGTAACACTTATGTCAATTTTACATAATTGTGTTTGCTGGGAATGAACTTGATTTTATTTACTATAAGGGTGTTGATAGTAACCTTTCTGCGAAGATTGGTCCGTTTCGTGTATAGTTTCCTATTATTTATGTGAATATTATGTGATAATATCAATACTTGTCTTCTTGTTTCCTCCCAAAGAATTTGATTTTATTGACTATGAGGGTGTGAATACTAACCCTTTTCCGTATAGAGTTTCCTTCCGGTTTTAATTTTCTCATATTCATGTAAATATTATCTGATGATATCAACCTGGCTTCTCGTTTCCTTCAGGGTGAAATTATTTTTTTCATTATTAAGGGTGGAATTACTACCCCTTCGACGGCACCGAAGAGATTTCGCTTCAGTATACAGTATTGTTATATTGATTCAAATTTTTTGTGTCAATATCAACCTGGCTTCTCGTTCCCTTCAGGGTGAAATTATTTTTTTCATTATTAAGGGTGGAATAACTACCCCTTCGACGGCACCGAAGAGATTTCCCTTCAGTATACAGTATTGTTAAATTGATTCTGATTTTTTGTGTCAATATCAACCTGGCTTCTCGTTTCCTTCAGGGTGAAATTATTTTTTTCATTATTAAGGGTGGAATTACTACCCCTTCGACGGCAACGAAGAGATTTCCCTTCAG
Source organism: Phaedon cochleariae (assembly GCA_918026855.4). Taxonomy (NCBI): domain Eukaryota; kingdom Metazoa; phylum Arthropoda; class Insecta; order Coleoptera; family Chrysomelidae; genus Phaedon; species Phaedon cochleariae. The sequence goes on along the minus strand of OU896718.1, from coordinate 25,305,151 downwards.
TATACAGTATTGTTATAATGATTCGCATTTTTTGTGTCAATATCAACCTGGCTTCTCGTTTCCTTCAGGGTGAAATTATTTTTTTCATTATTAAGGGTGGAATTACTACCCCTCCGACGGCATCGAAGAGATTTTTCTTCAGTATACAGTATTGTTATATTGATTCTAATTTTTTGTGTCAATATCAACCTGGCTTCTCGTTTCCTTCAGGGTGAAATTATTTTTTTCATTATTAAGGGTGGAATTACTACCCCTTCGACGGCACCGAAGAGATTTTCCTTCAGAATACAGTATTGTTATATCGTTTCGAATTCTTTGTGTCAATATCAACCTGGCTTCTCGTTTCCTTCAGGGTGAAATTATTTTTTTCATTATTAAGGGTGGAATTACTACCCCTTCGACGGCACCGAAGAGATTTTCCTTCAGTATACAGTATTATTTTATTGATTCTAATTTTTTGTGTCAATATCAACCTGGCTTCTCGTTTCCTTCAGGGTGACATTATTTTTTTCATTATTAAGGGTGGAATTACTACCCCTTCGACGGCACCGAAGAGATTTTCCTTCAGTATACAGTATTATTATATCGATTCTAATTTTTTGTGTCAATATCAACCTGGCTCCTCGTTTCCTTCAGGGTGAAATTATTCTTTTCATTATTAAGGGTGGAATTACTACCCCTTCGACGGCACCGAAGAGATTTTCCTTCAGTATACAGTATTGTTATATTGATTCTAATTTTTTGTGTAAATATCAACCTGGCTTCTCGTTTCCTTCAGGGTGGAATTATTTTTTTCATTATTAAGGGTAGAATTACTACCCCTTCGACGGCACCGAAGAGATTTCCCTTCAGTATACAGTATTGTTATAATGATTCGAATTTTTTGTGTCAATATCAACCTGGCTTCTCGTTTCCTTCAGGGTGAAATTATTTTTTTCATTATTAAGGGTGGAATTACTACCCCTCCGACGGCACCGAAGAGATTTTTCTTCAGTATACAGTATTGTTATATTGATTCTAATTTTTTGTGTCAATATCAACCTGGCTTCTCGTTTCCTTCAGGGTGAAATTATTTTTTTCATTATTAAGGGTGGAATTACTACCCCTTCGACGGCACCGAAGAGATTTCCCTTCAGTATACAGTATTGTTAAATTGATTTTGATTTTTTGTGTCAATATCAACCTGGCTTCTCGTTCCCTTCAGGGTGAAATTATTTTTTTCATTATTAAGGGTGGAATTACTACCCCTTCGACGGCACCGAAGAGATTTTCCTTCAGTATACAGTATTATTATATTGATTCAAATTTTTTGCGTCAATATCAACCTGGCTCCTCGTTTCCTTCAGGGTGAAATTATTCTTTTCATTATTAAGGGTGGAATTACTACCACTTCGACGGCACCGAAGAGATTTTCCTTCAGTATACAGTATTGTAATATTGATTCTAATTTTTTGTGTGAATATGAACCTGGCTTCTCGTTTCCTTCAGGGTGGAATTATTTTTTTCATTATTAAGGGTGGAATTACTACCCCTTCGACGGCACCGAAGAGATTTCCCTTCAGTATACAGTATTGTTAAATTGATTCTGATTTTTTTGTCAATATCAACCTGGCTTCTCGTTTCCTTCAGGGTGAAATAATTTTTTCATTATTAAGGGTGGAATTACTACCCCTTCGACGGCACCGAAGAGATTTTCCTTCAGTATACAGTATTGTAATATTGATTCTAATTTTTTGTGTAAATATCAACCTGGCTTCTCGTTTCCTTCAGGGTGGAATTATTTTTTTCATTATTAAGGGTGGAATTACTACCCCTTCGACGGCACCGAAGAGATTTCCCTCCAGTATACAGTATTGTTAAATTGATTCTGATTTTTTGTGTCAATATCAACCTGGCTTCTCGTTCCCTTCAGGGTGAAATTATTTTTTTCATTATTAAGGGTGGAATTACTACCTCTTCGACGGCACCGAAGAGATTTTCCTTCAGTAAACAGTATTGTTATATTGATTCAAATTTTTTGTGTCAATATCAACCTGGCTTCTCGTTCCCTTCAGGGTGAAATTATTTTTTTCATTATTAAGGGTGGAATTACTACCCCTTCGACGGCACCGAAGAGATTTTCCTTCAGAATACAGTATTGTTATATCGTTTCGAATTCTTTGTGTCAATATCAACCTGGCTTCTCGTTTCCTTCAGGGTGAAATTATTTTTTTCATTATTAAGGGTGGAATTACTACCCCTTCGACGGCACCGAAGAGATTTTCCTTCAGTATACAGTATTATTATATTGATTCTAATTTTTTGTGTCAATATCAACCTGGCTTCTCGTTTCCTTCAGGGTGACATTATTTTTTTCATTATTAAGGGTGGAATTACTACCCCTTCGACGGCACCGAAGAGATTTTCCTTCAGTATACAGTATTATTATATTGATTCTAATTTTTTGTGTCAATATCAACCTGGCTCCTCGTTTCCTTCAGGGTGAAATTATTCTTTTCATTATTAAGGGTGGAATTACTACCCCTTCGACGGCACCGAAGAGATTTTCCTTCAGTATACAGTATTGTAATATTGATTCTAATTTTTTGTGTATATATCAACCTGGCTTCTCGTTTCCTTCAGGGTGGAATTATTTTTTTCATTATTAAGGGTGGAATTACTACCCCTTCGACGGCACCGAAGAGATTTTTCTTTGGTATGCAGTATTGCTATAATGATCATCATTTTCTTTGTCAATATCAACCTGACTCGTTTCCTTCAGTGTGAAATAATTTTTTTCAGCATCGATAGTGCAAGTTGTTTTTTGAACATCATGGAACAAAATACTACCTGATGGATCGCACCAGAGGTGCTTTCATTATTTTTCTCCATCATTATGTAGTATGTAGGTATGTATGTAGGATATTTGTTCTCACAACATACAATCTCAATTATTGTATCAGGCATATGACATTTCGATACAGAATCCAGCATAAAATATGTTTTTCATTAGAAATATCATTTTTGCCATACAGAGTGCCATACATTGTTATTATACCTTTCAATTAGTTTAGCAAATAATGAAGGAAAAAAAATTTGGACGTCAATGGTCGTTCGGCTGTTTCCGGAATTTTGGCTGCTCACTTTCGGCTGCCAGGTTCACACCGGTCTGAAACAGTCCTAGGATTCGAAACGACTGCGCACTAGTTCTACACAGTTCGAGAACGATTCTTTAACAATCCTGAAATCGCAATCCGAATGAACCTAATTAATCGTATTCGTTTCAACGGAGTGCGCTATGGCTTTGACCTTTGTCGCGTGAACACTGAACGGATATATTATGTAACTAGGACACACATATTTTTATATAATACGAGTATACATTTCACATTACTTATCGATTGAAAGCATAACTTCAATTAGAATACATCGATCATAGTGATAAAAGTGGGTACTGCATACAGTAGAAAACATTCAAGAGGAAATATAACATTCTTAATTATTCATTCTTCCAACAACTAGCTAATAAATGAGGAACAGCTGTGCCACTGTCATCATGTGTTTTAATGAAGTTCACAATTTGTATACCCTACTTTGACTATACTCGGCGATAATGGTACAGCTTTTCAGTAATATTGAATATACAGGGGTTTTCACTTAAAACTCCTCACGCCAAAATCTTGTCGACGAATAGAAATATTCAATTTCTGTGAAAAGTAGTCAATGGATGGGGACAAGTAGATTTTTTTCAGAGTACAAATAATTCAACGCCTGCTAAAAGCTGATCGTCGCAACGCGGTGAAAATATAAATCGATTGCATCAACTTTGAAATTACGCGCACTCAACAGTACATATGTTATTTATAAACTTTTTTGTTATTCACTCGAACTTATTTATTTCACTAAATTCTGAGTTGTAACGTTATACCGATTTGAAGTAAATGTTTCTTGATTGAGAAAAATTGCAATGACTCTTGTGAGAATGCCATGAATATCAGTAACTTCCGCAGTAACTTCGGCAACCATTGTTATCACAATTGTTTTACAAGCGACAGATGTTGTCATTACAGTGTCAGAGATATTGTCATATTTTGTAACAAGGAAAATTCAATGGTTCAATTATTTAGCAATGGTGTTTGCAGAATGCAGAACAAATTGTAGGAAAACAAAAAGAGTTGTGAAACAATTGCAATAACAACGGTTGCGAAGTAACTAATATTCATGATATTTTTGTCAATCACGAATTCACTATAAACTATGAATCAGAAATGACTAAGATAAATAAGTTTCAGTAAATTACATAATTTGATGTTTTATTATGATCAAAAGTGACACACAAGCGAATTTTGCATTTGCGAGGCGGAGCGTTCAGCGAAGCCGATTGGAAGCAAAGTTTGCGAGTCAAACAAAGTAACTTTTGATCCGAATGAAACATGCTCTTTTCTCTGCAACCGAAACAATTAATTCAAATAAATATGTGAAGTAACTACCAATGCCGTGCCATATGTATGCAATACAACAAATAATCCGTGTGGTGAGAATATTCTACCTGCATCAACAGCAGGTTTACTCAATTTTCGAAGGATGTTCGAATTGTAGTTTCAATATAAATGCAACCACAGAGTGACATATTTGTGTATGGACCAGGTGCTCTAATGGCAGATACCGCGCAGTGCCTGGTATAGGAACAAGACGTGAAAAATGTTGGGTTAGTGAGCATATCAACAATAATAATAGGTATTATTCATTTCTCTCCATACTCTACTGTATTTGGCTTGATAATCAAATGGAAGTAAACAATATCGTTGTTTGAGACAACAAACTATTGCTGGCCGTGATTATTCACACATTTGTGAGGAATAACTAGGTCCGCAATTCGAAACTCAAAAGTTGCAAGAGATATAAGGGTTATTGTTGCCATCTAACATCAGGGGTAGGTGCTCTGGGGGTAAGGAGATTGAAGATGTTCATACTTTCATCGATTCAGGCAATATTGGATGCTGTTTGTTTTTGAATTGACACCCTGTAGACAGGTACTACCGAGAGTAGTACTCAGGTTGAGGTTAATATTTTGAGAAAATCCTTGGATGGGTTATTTTTTGAAACCCGTTTTTCTATAAACCATACCTAAGAATACGTGATACGTGATGGTGATCTGCGTTCGATAAAATCTCATAATATTCGCTAATTAGGAAGTCACTATATGAACAGGTTTTATGTAGATATCTGATTTAATAAAATTTGAAATATATACCAACCTATAACAAGATACGGAAAAATTGTTTGCTATCTCTGAAAACCTTTTTCATTCACTTTCACTGAGATTCCTGTACGGATCACCCGGATCACCTTGCATTTTTGGCATAACTGAAAAAGTTGCGCGCTGAAAAAGTTGAGGAAAAAATTAAATGTTGGGTACCCAAAAAATCAGGATATTTTTGCCTCAATTTGATTTGAGTAGAGGACTCGGTAGAGATTATATAGAATACCTATCTCAAGGGTTCAGTCATTCGGGGCTGATGTAAGTAAATAATTGAATAATTTGAATCGAGAAATTGATAAATTCTAGCAATAGACATATTCACGAAGCTTTCAGCAGCGAATCTTGGCAGAACATTTATTGGGTCAATTTTCAATTCGGAACTAATATCCATCCATGCAAGATCATAATAATATGCGCTACTGGGATAGAATTGATTATTATCCATTTATATGGAACGTTTACCAAACACTTGGATTGGTATAAATAATCTAAAAGCTGTAAGTAGTGAAAGGTGAGCTCTCACTAATTCTAGAAATTACGAAGATAAATGGCGGAAGATAAACTAATCTACGTCAGCTGATATTGGTACTTATATTGAAAATGAATGTTCGAAAGTATTGAATTATTATCTTTTAATTGAATGACCGATATTGCATTCTAAACTCGTATTTAGCCTCGATATTAAGAAATACTTTCCATACCTGAACATCAATTTACATAAATCAATTATCTCCCAGGACCGCTTCAAGCTGATGAGAGCAGCGAGAAATTCTACACGTTCCTATATACCTACCTACTTTATATTGTGAATTAGTTATTATTGGAAATAATTTCTTCAATACTATATGTGTAGTTATTCGCAACATACGCAATGTATGTTATATCTGAAGTAATTATAAATGGTGTGAATGTGTGCGGATGGTTTTTTTCACTTCAAAACATTACGGGTCAACTTGCCTTGATTGAATATTGCTATATAGGGTGTGAAATATAAGGTCTTGAAGTCTATTTTTGCGATTTTGCAATGACAACTTTCAACATTTGGTAAACAATCATTACCGATAGCCCGTTATACGCAAATATGATGACGTTAATTTCTCTCTCTAATACTTGAACGTTTTTTTTTTAATAGAACTGAAATTCTGGTATAAATGGTAGCATTGTTTTTGTATGCGATAAGAATTTATTATAAAACTCTTTCTAATGACAGAAGAAGTAGGGCGTTTCGTATAGCATATCACAATGAAAAGCAATTATACTCTGAAGAAATTGTGTCTTTTCTTAACTATGAACGCGAAGCAAGAGTCCCTCAAGATGTGGAAATGACCGAGCAGAAAAGCCGAACTTATTTACCTATGGACGTACTTGATTTAGCCTCGATTTTAGCTCTGCGGCTTTGTATAATAAATAACTTTTTACGCAGATGATAGTTATTTGATATACAAGGAAAAAATAGTTTTTAACTCGAGGTTTTGTTATTGTCTCCCCACCCATAGCGGAGGGAGATAAAACACCTCGATGTAAAATCTAATCTTTTTCCCGTGTATAATACACAATTTCTTTTTGTGACAGGAAAAACGACGATTCAATATTGAGAAGATATTAGATTATAATAAAATCAGAAAATTATCTATGTGAAATTTGAATATTTTAACAGGTGTACTACCTGTGTTGCAGGCATCTTTTTGTATGCATCTTTATTGTTGCTATGGAAACCATCATGATAGTAACCTTTTGAAGTAATGGAATATCTGTCAACAGTGTACCTTTACATACCGGAAAAACGTACTCACAAAAAAGTGATTTAAAAATTGACATTTTGTAACCCGTCAACAGAGATAAAATGTCAAACTTTTTTCCCGTCACAGAAAAAAAACCTTTTTCTTATACACATCTTCAAATTTACAGTTATAACTGCTTTGTTTTGTTTTAGGTTGATAGGTCAGAGATGTCGCGGTTTCTCCCTCAGTAGCAATATTAATCAAGGCACTTTGATCAGAAGTAAGAATCGTATCGAAATATTAATTTATGAGAAGCGACAGCTGTGGCATTCTCATTATAGCATGGTTGTTCATGTCAAGAGCCAGCAACAAGTATGTATACTGATTTCAACGCAGTGAAATTGAAAGAGATCCTCATAGCAAGAGTGCTCATCGAAGATAGAAAATTGCATTACGAAGTTAAGAGGACGGAAAAAACATCATTACAGGGGGCCGACCAAAGGATGTGAGGGGGGCTTTACTGAACGAGGAGTAAATGTTATTGTTTATCAAACATTAGTATCAAGTATCAAAATGTTATTAGGCTTATTTCACTTCAGAAAAAAAAGTGAATAATAGAGGAACTTGGCTCCTCCACCATTCCTATGACGAACTTACTGAAAATCCACATTCACACGGTTGAAATACGATTCCCTGTGCCAGTACGACGTTGCCGACATCATCAATATGTCTAGATTTCGGGAAATTGTTCTTTGAATGTATAATAACTACATTATAACTGCAATGGGATATAATAGGTTCTTCAACACTACTTTGTCAAGTATTATGAATAATTCCCACAAATCTCTCATTGGCTGAATGAAGTTGATTACTAATGAAGATAAATTATGATATTTTGCGATAGTATCAATAATTTTTACTATCGTTATATATATTCATAACTTGACAGTCATTTTTTTGCTAATGAATTCGTTCCTTAATAAAACGGATCTATTTTATAGGAAAGTTGCAGATTAAATCTTGCAACAGCGCTTATACTTCGAGTCTGTCCACACTACCTAAAATACTGACAGGCACAACAAGAGGAAGGAGCCATGGGTGTCGGCTTCATTCTGTTCTGACCGATGACAGTAAATTAGGAAGGATAGTATTATTGAATGTAGCCGATAGTGATTCATTGAATCAATGATATTTTCGTTTAGGATCGAGCGCTATTCGAGATATTTCAATGCATAAATAACAAAACCATAACCTCCAAGAATGAAGCCAACTATCCTCTGCCTTCCTGCTCCGAGTGCATTTGTGGTTTTGTATGTTTTTGTTCACCAGTTCTACTTCTTCTTCTTCTATTTTTTTTCATTCGTTTTCCATTCGTTAGCTATTCGCTAGCAATATTCTTCACCATCAGCTATTTTCAGACTATATTCAAAATGTATGTCACAGTTTGCCGCCCCGCAAATTAGAATTAGAAATTGCTTTAATTCGAAAATGTAAACGACTTGGACTTTATCGGTCGCCTTTCTGTATTGCGTGGACATAAAACTGGAGAGTTCCGGACTTATTTTATGAGAATTCATCGGAAGGAAACTTCCCCATTATAGTAGCACACATTCGTCAACGGTGTAGCCTTCAAGTCATGCTTCATTAAATTATCTATTAACTGTTACTAGGCTGTCATAGCAAAATGAATTGAATAGCATTGCCGTCCTTTATTTAATCAGCCATTTTTATGAAGGTTATTCAATTCTTGATAACCGATAATCATTTTTTTCCCAGTGCATTCTACCACAACCAACACTCGGTTAGATATCCCGCCTAATTCTAATCCAGATAACTCACCTCGACCACCCTCAAGTTCTGCTTGTCCAACAAGAACTCCATCGACTTGTGCGGCCTGTTGGGCTGGTGATCCTGGCCCGCGTCGCCGGGCGCCAGATTCAACCTTCGGGGCTGCGGCCCCAGGTCCAGAAGGCTCCTCGTCTTCGCATTGGCCCCGCTCGTGATGACCGTCACTTCCGTGTCGAGATCGGTCTCGATCAGGCCCATGGGCTCCTCCATGGGCACTGCGCAATCGATAGTCCTGCGGCGCTGGGAGCGACTCGACGCATGCGCATTGACGTTGGCAGGCGCATGTGCTTTGAAGTTGGCCGACGCATGCGCATTGGCGCTGGCCGGAGCGTGCGCTTTGACGCTAGCGTGGACGACGCGAGGCGGCGGTTGCTTGGGAAGCGGCGGCTTGGCGGTGATGGCGGCGAGCTGGGAGCGGTGGTTGTTGTTTTCTGCGGCCGGGGGGCCTTTCAGGGGGATGTAGATGTAGTCGTCTTTGGTGGCGATGCGCTGCTGGTGTGGATTGGAGATAGCTGCAAACGGAGGGTGCATGAGTTAATTTTGACTCTCGCATGGATGAGGGGCGGCTAGATTGGTGTGAACTGATTAGTCCAGTAACTTTGTCACCTGAACATATGGGGGTAGTATGCGTCAAATCTGGTAGTTCTGATTTTTTGCAAACTTGTTCATGATGTTGGCCTAATGAATGATCCAAGTTTGTGACCTCGAGTACCGAACGCAACTTTGTCAAAAATCTAAAGAACCGCGAAAAAATCGTAATTTTTTTAAATTTTGGCGATTAAAACCCTGAAGAACTAGTTTTTGAAAAATAATCTCTCAGGACTTTTTTGAAGCAGATCAAATTTGCTACAATATGATACAAAAACTGTCTCTGTAGACCCAATATTTTTCGAGATTGAGCCTTTCAAAGTTTATAATTTTTTTCGAACTCCGCAATTTTTTGCAATGTTTTAGGCGTCACTCGAACATACTCTAGCGGGATGAAATTTCAATTACCTCCAACGGAGTGCGCTAGTACTGTTCGTGTGTAGTCACGAATGCGACCCACCTGTAGCACGTTTTCAGACTTTTTAGGCAATCTAAACCACTGGATTGATATCATTTGAAGGAAAAATTCTATGTTTCACACGGCAGCAAATGTAGATTGACTGCCTTTTTGGCTGAATTCCTAGCCTCGCTACGCTTGGCTATGAAATATCAGCAGCAGCAGTCAATCTACTACTTTTCTGCCTAGTTAAACAAATAACTATCATTTTCAGTGGATGAACAAGTGTCGATATTATTACCTGTTTGTATAAAAGGGTTTTCTGGATAATTATGATGATGAATATCGAGGAAAATATATCCCTAGATTCTGAATATAACTCTCACTAGAGGTTTTTAACATATTGTTACGAGATTACATTTTTCGGAACAGACTCACGACGCGCCCTCCTTGGAAATAGTCCATCTGGGCGTTACGGAAAAGCTGTTCGAAGATTTGGCGGAGGTTCTCGAAAGGTTCTGAAAACGCCAGAGCGACTAGCGAGCGAGAAAGCAATTTTTCAATCATTTTGCTCAGGATATTGATTGGCACAGGTGCCGTTCGATAAATTAATATGGTTTTACATGCCAGATTTATTGCAACACCATTTGCTGCATCACTTTCATGATCAGATTATCACGACTGTGGAGAGTGTGCCTCGGGCTTCACAAAATCAAGATCCGCCACTGGAAATTTGCAGAACAACATGAGTGAGACGTTCCATATGCAAAATACTTTTCCTAATCTAGAGTTGTTTCGTCGACATAATAGGTAGGTATATTACCTACCTACTTGTATATTTATGCACGTTTTATCGTGTGTTGACTATTCATGCAAAATTATTGTATTGTTTCATTATCGACCTTGTGGAAAATAGTTTGGTTATTCAAAAATTGTATTTTATCTTGATCGTTAGGTACCTAGCATTCCTGTTCATTCTTCAAATGAATTATATCAACAACGAAGTTGGTTTTTCAGGATTTCGAAAACATCGGAATAGATAGGTACAACATCTGAACTTTTGAACCTCAATAAAAATTATGTATATGTATACGTATCTATGGTCATAGGTTCTTTGGCGACAATTCAAAATAGTCTTTGGTATTAGTTCGGTCCATGTAGGTAAAGCAAAATTCACAGTACCATTCAGAAGAAAGCACGTAACTTGGCATGTACCTATGTTAATTAGCCTATATTCTTTGGTTCATGTTTGAAGGCGTTTGAAGGTATACTACGGATACTATAGATACACTATAGAGTTCACTGGGTAATGGGTGCCATGAGTGTATGTTTTTAGGTCAGAGCGATTCTTTCACGTATAATTATTTCTGTTCTAAAAATTGTAAATGGCTGTCAAAAATCAATATACCTATTGTCTCTAACCTCATACACAAGAAACATAGGGACAAAGTTCGAATAAGGAATATTTAATTAGATGAATTATATATTATTATTTATATCCTTACATTGGAAAACCATCAGACTCACCTAGAATAACGAAGGATCAGGATTAGCCACCAACTGAGAACTTTTTCTTACCTAATTTTCAGACGAAAAATGTATTTTTTTCTGTGGCGGGAAAAAGTTTGACATTTCAATATATGGGTACTTAGTAGGACAAATCAGACGGTTTGCCCCAAAATGTCACTGCGTTCAACAAATCTTTCTATCCGGAAGCCTAGACAAAAAATCCAATAGCTTGTCAGTGACACTTTGTTCGGAAAAAAGTTTGAAGAGAAGAAATATAGGTATATTGAGAAAATATCGAATTTTTAGTTAGCTTTGGACGTTCGGAAACGAATCTGCTGCCGTTCTCAACACAAAAATGCAAAATATATCTCTTAGAAAATTCGGTTCTAGTTTGACACTTCTCAGTGTTGAAACTTGTTGAACTAAGATCCCTTCTGCTTGTCTGATCACAAAGAGTTTGAAATATGATCGAAAATCTTGATCACTTATGATGGACAATCAGATATCTGCTTCAAAAAATAGCCTTAAAACAACAGAAATCATATGGCGGTTGTTATACTCACTATTGCTGTTACTATAATATTGGATAAGTGAACTTGTCAAAGGTGATCAATAGCATGAATAAATTTTTAATTTGTAATGTAATCGACATTTCAATTATTTGGAGTAGGTACGTACCAAATGAACTGGAGCTTGCAGTTTGGTCTTCAACTAATTCACAAAATATCTGCCCTTTACTACTCATAAAAAGTGATACATTTGATGGGTTGTAGCTCGATAAATACTGATAGAATATAAGATAAGACGAAATATTTTATGCAACCACTGACGAATTATAAAATGGGGGGCATTCATATCACAAAAACATGAATATATCCAGAGCTAGAAAGTAAGATCTGAAGAATGCTTGTTCAAGTAAGATGGAAAAGGAATTGATGGAATGGAAGTAACGTTTACCTATACGTCTCTGTGCGGATACCGCCCTGTTTACTCGATTTCTTCATTTATTCAATGAACTTCAATTCTCAATACAGAGAGTGTGCTTTTCCTATTTGATATAAGAAAATTCATGATAATTACAAAACATAATTAATAGTCAAGATATTAGGCATCACCCTGTTATCAATATTTCAGTTGATCGAATTATTCTCAGAAACAATCTCATTATTAAGGTTGAAATTCTATCAACAAGTCATTTTTTGAAGCTCAATGGGACACAAATTCACTCAGAAAAATATGTCTGTTCTACCACCCTTAACACTTGATTACTCGCGCTAATTAATTCGAACTTTTTCCCGCGCGGTGTATTTTGTACACCACCATGAATTTGACTTGTTTTTAGGTGAAACAAAAACGTATGCTTTCCTAACCCCGCACAAGTTTCGACTTATGGGGCGTTGGATCCAGTGCTGGGTCCAACGAGGAAATGCAATTAAAAAAAAAGTCACTCTGTTTTTAGTGCGTTCACATAATACACAACTAACGTGTTTGTATACAATATTGAATACTTAGACAATTTACCCTATTTCCCACGCACTGTATTCAAGTATATTGTATTCTAGGCACCAACGGGCACCAACGTGACAACGCGTCAAAATTTACGTACAAACACACACACAAAACTGATCTATCACAGGCATGTTAGACATAGGTTAGGTGCGAGGGGCGAACCGCTAATGAAGTCTGGTGTACACATTGAAGAAGTCTCGATGAAGTCAGTGAAGTCACGATGAAGTCAGTGAAGTCATGATGAAGTCAGTGAAATCATGATGGAGTCAGTGAAGTCATGATGGAAATGTCTCTTGGGGATTATATGTTCTTAGGAATATTTCCTTTGACGAAGCTCTGCCGTTTGTTCGACCTATATCAAGGTTGAAGGCGAAATAATATGCTGACTGGACTTGTCGAGTTCGTTTGACTGGTACTGCTAGTGATTGAATAATAGCACAGATTCCTGAGAAACATTTCCCGTGCAAGTATGAAAATTGGAGGTTTCAACCATCTATCAGAAAAGAGAATATCAAAGTTGACTCAATTGAAAAAAATCTGAGAGAAGCTCATTCAGATCAACAGCCTTCAACGTCACAGTATTCCTCACGTTTGCGTTCAACTGGACGAAAATATGGAGGTGAGGATGGATCGCTCAGTACGTATATATTATATAAGGTGCACCGTTGCTGGATATGGAAAATATGGACGAATATTATTATTATAATTGGCAGTTATTGAAAAGTATACATTCAAAATGTTTGCTTTCAAGAAATAATATATTTGTTTCTGTTATTAGCCACGTTGAACACTAATTCCATGATTTGAGACATTGAACATGAATTTCAAACCATTAAACTCTATTTTTTATACTTCCCGATTTTTTCTTTTCCTGTATCTCAGGATTCGTTGTAGACGAGAAGTGAATGGAGACTTTTTCATAGGAAATTTCATGTTGTTCAACTTTGTATACCTTCATTTTTCTGCTAGAGTTCGCGATTGTCGAATTATTCAAAAAGAACTTGAAAAAATGACCTTCAAACGTCCCCCTACTGCCCCGCTCATCTAGGGATCAGGACTACATAATGACGTCACTTCTCATCGAAATTGGATTTTCAATGATTGTCGTGATATCTCAATGAAAATCTTGTCCCAAGAAGTACCAATGAAGTCTTGATGAAGTCAGTGAAGTCACGATGAATTCACTGAAGTCTCGATGAAGTCAGTGAAGTCATGATGAAGTCAGTGAAGTCTCGATGAAGTCAGTGAAGTCTTAGGAGAATGTGAAGTCTGGTGTACAAATTTTCGTCTGCGGTTCGCCCCTCGGTTAGGTAGGAGTCTAGAGCCACAAAAAAATTCTACGTTCGATGGTAGCAAGAAATTTGGCGCTGGTGTACAAAATACACCAGCGCGAGTAATTAAGGGTTAAAACGGGTTAAAAGCACACAATCCAACATTTGAATCGCTGTTGCTCGAAAACTAGTCATAGGATTGAGTTGGGCCCATGAGAGCTTTTGATCAGGATATCACAAACTACAAAATCTCGCTACAAAATACTATAATTCCAGCCAATTTGACCGGGACCCAAAAACCCATAAAAGTGGTGCGGGGTCCTTTCTATTGAAATCGAGATTGAAATGGCTTGTTTACTGACCTTCGTGAATAAGATTTCATATGACGTATCCATACAGTTGACAGCGAGGTTGACAGTGAGGTTGACAGTTCGGACAATTGACAGGCCGCTCAAGACAGTACTCAAACGACTGAGGTGAGTCTGTTGCCATGGTAGTGTGTTTGAGAAATTGTGTTGCCATGGTATAGTGTTTAATATTTTGAATGAATCACAGATCGTCAATCCGTGATTAATCGATCATTTACCGTTTTACATATCCGTACGCTAATCGGCTAAATGCCATTTTAGTTATGTGAATAGAAAAAATATGTTGTATGTATATTGGGCATAACTTGTTTGGCTCTTACTTACACGATACGTCCTTCCCGTCAACTCTCATGTTTTCCTTCTACAATTTTCAATAACAATCCAGTTATATGTCTTGTCTATAAGACATTCTGGGGCTCCATGCACATTCATTCATTCAAGTCATGTGTTATTCCTATAACAAGCCTATCTAAACTGCTCCACATTTGAAGTGAGACAAGCGAACATTTTGTTTGTTTTCGAACCGTGATAACTTTGGATGAGATCAACCGATCTTTGATTAGTTTTGAGATTGTGATTGCCCAGTTGATTGGCTATAACATATTTTTTGTACGTTTCTCCACCATTTCAGAATTTTGACCTACCGGATGATATCTGAAAGTGTGATAATTTCCGAAAAGTTTGAGGTCGCCCCGTTAGCAGGATAATTTTTTTAAAATTTTTCTGACGGCAAAAACATGAAGCCTAATGTGTTTCCTCGAAATGGTTTCGGATTCATCAAGATCCATACAGGATGTTTTGAGATATGCAATATCATGGATTAGCAGAAGTGATTTCGTGATTGAACGAAAAACCTTCAGGGTTAGTTCGCAGGGAGGAATAAAGTGAATGTGGAGTGTGGTTATTTTATGAATAAAATTGTCAAAGCTAGGATGTTTTTTTTCAGTGGATATAGAGAATGAGAATTGATGAACATATACCACGAAGAGAATACAGATAATACGTAACACAATATTTTTTTAATAAAGAAAAATTAACAACGGCAGATGTGGTCGATTATCAATATCTTGTTACACCACCCCTGGCCGCTGCGAGAGCCCTAACTCTTCTCGGCATACTTGTTATCAAGCCATCAATGAAATCTTGGGGAATAGCTGTCCATTCTTCCACTATCGCATCTTCCAGTTGTTGAATATTCATCATTTCACCTTCTCTTCTCTTCAAACATAATTTTAACCTAGCCCATACATGTTCTATTGGGTTCATGTCTGGAGATACGGGTGGCCATTCCATTCTTTCAATATTATGTTGTCTCAGAACTTCGGTTACAATTCTCGCACGATGTGGTCGTGCATTATCATCGACCAGTACGAAATTGTCTCCAAAGTTTTGAGCAACTGGTATAACAACATCTCTTATACACATGTCACGATATCGAACAGCATTCATACTTTCCCTCAAAATAACCACCGTGGTGCGATGATTCATCATGATACCGCCCCATATCGTAACACCCCCACCCCCAAATGCCACCCGCGCCTCCATGTTTGCCTCCAGAAACCTCTCACCCCGTTCTCGCCATACTAAAATCCTTCCATCTGATCTGAACATATTACACCTACTCTCATCAACGAATAAACATCTCCTCCAATCAGCTATTCCCCAGTTCAAATGGTTCTGAGCCCAAAGTCTTCGAGCTATCCTGTGGTTCAGCTTTAACAAAGTACAAGATGCCCTCCTTCTCGCTCTCAGATTGCGCTCATGAAGCCTTCTTCTGATTGTCTCATCTGAGACAACAACTCCTGTTGCATTTCTTAGTGCACAGTTCAGTTGTCCAGCAGTCTGTGTTCGAAGACGACGTACCGAAGTAACTAAGAAATTATCATTTCTATCTGAAGTCTTCCGTTGTCGTCCACCTCCGTGACGATAATTAGGATCTCCTGTTCGATCGTGACGACGGATTGTCCTGTATATTGAAGCTCTTGATGTATCGAAATACTGTCCAATGTCTTCAACATTCAAACCACCATCTCTCATTCTGAGAACCATTTGTAATTGTTCATTAGTTAGTCGTGGCATATTTTATTACAATAATCAAATGTTTGACAATTTCTGATTATTTCCCAGACAACATATTATACCGAGGGGTTAACCAATGAATTTAAGGTATTCAAAAAATTCGAACAGCCATTATGTTGTTCAAAATTGCATATCTCAAAACATCCTGTATGGATCTTGATGAATCCGAAACCATTTCGAGGAAACACATTAGGCTTCATGTTTTTGCCATCAGAAAAATTTTAAAAAAATTATCCTGCTAACGGGGCGACCTCAAACTTTTCGGAAAGTATCACACTTTCAGATATCATCCTGTAGGTCATAATTCCGAAATGGTGGAGAAACGTAAAAAAAAAATGTTATAGCCAATCAACTGGGCAATCACAATCTCAAAACTGAAGATCGGTTGATCTCATCCAAAGTTATCACGGTTCGAAAACAAACAAAATGTTCGCTTGTCTCACTTCAAATGTGGAGCAGTTTATATATGTATGTGTACGATTTCTATAATACCTAACCATATTACAACAGTGGTGCTGATAGGTATGAAACAATAAGCAAAGTGACTCATAATATGATGTTGCCTATGTATACCTACGGTTTACCTATTATCGAGCCTATTAATATTATTTGTCATCAGAAATATAATCAGAAATGTTTTGAATGGTTTAATCAGAATCAGAATGCCAATCACTGAAGTAGTTATTGAAAACAACTCGTTAAGATAACTTGTTTGTGCTAAATATTATAACAACGGAGAAACAACAATTGAAAATAACTAATATACAGGGTGTTTCCGAAATTTGAGCGACAAATGTGGTGACTGATGAAAAATAAACAAAATGAAATGTGCATTCTCGTTGGAAAAGAATATTTGGAACATTGAACTTAACAAAACTACTCAGCTGCTTATTTTTTCTTGTCAATTATCTATTGAATATCAATGAAACAATGATATTCTTCCAGATATTCTTGAAACCTCTTGGACGCCGGTAGGTGTATATCCTTTATTATGCACGTGCGAAAAAGAATTTAACTTCAGAACATTCTCGTTTTTTGGAAATGAGTATATTTTGAAATTGTTGATTTTGTATATTTCAGCAGAAATCACCCAAGGCATAGGGGTGTGTTTAGTCTATGCCTCGGTCTATGCCCAAGGCTATGAAAAAGTTTGAGGATGTAGCTTTTAGTAAATACAATACCTTCCAGAAGTAATGCCTAAATTATATTAAATTTGAGTGGTTAGTTTAAAAAACGCGATTTCATTTTTTATGCGGTTGTTTTGAGTAACCCAAAGAGGAGTTACAACTGCCAGCTTCATTTTTTCAAATTCCTCTTCCCATTTTGATTTTCATTTTTGAATTGTGTATCGAATTCCAAGTATGATTCATGTGTCATGTCCCATTCTAAACTGAACAGGTATAAAAAAAAACGATTGAACATATCGTTGCAGGATGAGGAAAATGCGGGAAAATGCGAGAGAAAATGTAAACGAATATGATTAATTGTTGATAACTGAAACGCCAGCTGAAACGTAATGTACTCCTCGATTTTTTTATCCCCTGTTTCTCAGAAACTATCCATTATAAACGAATAATCAATAGAGACTTTTTCATTGCAAATGTTATATTGTTATATTGTATACTTACCAAAATTTTTTCGCTCGAGGTCGCGATTCTCGAATTATTCAAGAATAAGTCAATTTCAAACGTTCCCCTACCACCCTTCTACATTGCACTACCTATCCCCACTATACAAAAGTTTGCGACTGCACGATTTTGTTCTCCTATATTTTGTATTTTGTTAGTTTACTATATTACTCGCTCTATTAGTACCATCTGAGATGTAGGTAGATATATTTTCATTGGTTTGTTGAGAAATATGACACTAATTGGTGCTCGAGTTGGTGCTTATCGAGTGCGAGTCGATACCTATACAGGGTGGCCCACGAGGTTTTGGCCAGTCGATATCTCGAAAATTATTTGAACTACAATTCTGAATTTTTGTGGTTTTGAACAATGGAATGCGGTGACCATTTTTGGTATAAGAGGGTTTTATTGCAACATCGCATTTCCAATCACGTGATATCAACTTCAATATTTTAAATGGAACACCCTGTATATTATTGCATTTTTGTGAAGACCTTTCTAATGCGAATACCACGATACCATCATTGTCAGGGTTTTCATGTGAAACGGTGACAATATGAGCTGTCAAATGAATGGAAAATGGAAAATGTATTAAAGAACAACAGTATAATTAGGAAACGAAACAAAATAAGTAGAAAAAGGATTACAGTTGATGCTCAAATTGATGTCCATCTTCAGTAACGCAATGCTCAAATCTTGTTAAAAGATTTCTAGTGCATGCTGCTCTAATCATTTCAGGTGTAACAGTTTGGCACGCTGCTCCGATTTTGTTTTGCAAATCATCTAAATTTGTAGGCTGTGTAGAATGAACCAATTATGGTATCGTAGAATTTGTATTAGAAAGGACTTCACGAAAATTCAATAATATACAAGGTGTTCCATTTGAAATTTTGAAGTTGATGTCACGTGATCGGAAATGCGATGTTGCAATATAACCCTCTTATATCAAAAATGAACACCACATTCCACTGTTTGAAACCACCAAATTTCAAAATTATGGTTCAAATAGTTTCCGAGATATCGACTGACCAAAACCTCGTGGGCCACCCTGTATATCACGTCATCGAGGACTAGCGTTTTTGAGACGTGATTATTGAAAAATAAAGTAATGATTTTAAAAGTGTTCACAACAGCATTTCACTTTCCTCAGAATTTATTTAATTTTGATTACTTCAATCTTACCATTCGTGAATAATCCCATCGTATATTTCACTATCTAGCACTAGCACATGCATGCACCAAATTGCACCTCACAAACACACCGTGTGAAAAACCTTCCTCCAAACGAATGTCAAAACAATTTATTTTATATAACTGGACAATCGACTAGGACTTCCTTCGATTATCATCACCTAACTGTTGTTAACAATACAAACTCTGAGAGCCAACTGGAATTCTATGTAACCAGCTAGAAGTTATATGAATGCAATTTCAATTATGGCGACGACCTTCCTTGGTATTCTAGTGGTGTCTACCCCCATTAGGATATTTGGAATTCCTTGGGACTAATCAGGTAGAAACGAAAGTGTAACAGGTAGTCGAAGAAGATTTTAAAAGTGTTTGTTTTGGCACCTCTGTGTCTAGAACTAGTAGAACTGATGGTGTGGTGATAAGCGGCAAAAATCACAAAAGATCAAATTTGTATTTCGCGTAAAAATATACCGGGTGGTTCAAAAGAAAGCGGCATCCCTTCAGGGGCATATTCCTTGCATACAAATGAGGCAAAAAGTTCCTATTAATAAGGGTCCGTAAATGCTTCCTAAGGAAGCTACGCCCCTTTGAATAGGAATCATCAAAGACGATTTTTTTCTGTATAACTTCGAAATCCTTCACAATAAATCTTTGAAAATTGGTGCACGGCATAAACATTTGGTGGTAAATAAGAGTCTGAATTCAAAATTACAAAGTTTTATTCATGGTCGTCAAATGCAGGGGATTGTGAGTGTAAGAACATCCCTTCTTTTTTTGATATTCAAGTTTTTGTGATTTCGTTTGAAAATTAAAAAATTCTATAGTTCTTCACGAAAAAATTTTCTCCTAGTTCATTTCGATAGAGCGTACCGTTTAGGAGAAAATCGACTTTGAAAACTTTCTGATTTGCGTAAATCACATCAATAACTGGAATATCAAAAGAAGAAGGGATGTTTGTACACTTATATACCCGCATGTGACGCTCCCGAAAATAATTTCCAGGGTCGTCAAATGCAGGGGATTGTGAGTGTAAGAACATCCCTTCTTTTTTTGATATTCAAGTTTTTGTGATTTCGTTTGAAAATTAAAAAATTCTATAGTTTTTCACGAAAAAATTTTCTCCTAGTTCATTTCGATAGAGCGTACCGTTTAGGAGAAAATCGACTTTGAAAACTTTCTGATTTGCGTAAATCACAATAACTTGAATATCAAAAGAAGAAGGGATGTTTTTACACTTATATACCCGCATGTGACGCTCCCGAAAATAATTTCGAAATTTTGAATTCAGAGTCTTATTCACCATCAAATGTTTATGCCGTACACCTATTTTCGAAAACTTATTGTGAAGGATTTTGAAGTTATCGAGAACAATTATTCGTCTTTGAGGTGTCCTATTTAAAGGGGCGTAACTCCTTTAGGAAGCATTTTTGGACCCTCATTAAGAGGAACTTTTCGCCTTATTTTCATTCAAGAAATACGCCCCTGAAAGGATGCCACTTACTTTTGAATCAACCTGAATTTATCTTCAAATCGCGAAGCGGTTTCAGCCATATTGAGCCATCATCAATACCTGCAAGTAAGTAATATTTCACATTTCTTTGTAATTTTTGCAATATATTTATAAGTAAGTACGGTAATTTCATAATGTGCCTGAAGATGGCCGTTGAGCCGAAACTAATCACACGCATGTTTCAATATCATTTTGTGGTCGACCCACAGGACTATAATAATAATAATAATAATAATAATAATAATAATAATAATAATGTTTATTCAACAATAAATGATTTTACAATATATCCAGAATATATAAGAACAGGAATAAACAGGGATAATCACTGAAGCTGTTTTACCAGCTTGTGTGTGATAAACAGATTGATTCTAAATAGAAATATAAAAACACAGCATATCAAAAACATTGGTGAAAAACTCGAGTATAATGTAAAAGTATAAAATTGCACTAAAGGATAATAATAAATAGAACAACTGACATTAATAAAACAAATACCTATAGTAATCCAAATGTGTGATGAACTAATGCTAAATAAAATATGAAATTATGAACATCGCAACCTTTCAAAGACATTGGTGTAGAACAGTTTAAAATGACGAGTAAATGTATAATAATAAATAATATATCTGACATTGATATAAAAGTATAGGATGACATTAAATGTATGATAATAAATAAAACAACTGACACTGATAAAACAAACATCTACGGTAAAACAAAAAAGTACAAGACGCTCTATTTAAACTTTTTTATTTTTTATTTATAAATAATTCAATTTTCTATAATTTTGTTTATTTTGTTTTTGTCCTCTTCTTTAACAAATTTCGAAAGTTGGGTTTTAAAGCGTTTCAAAGAAGTTTCATCGATTACTTTTTGTGGTAGTTGACCGAATAATTTTGGTGCCAAATAGGAGTAACTTTTTTGACCTATTGTTTTAGATGCTATTGGTATACAATATTTATTTTTCGATCTGGTCCCATATATATGGTTTTGAGTGGTAAGTTCGTTTTTATTTTTATATTGCTGACATCCTATCTGAATAATATACAATTGTCTTATATCTAATATTTGTGTTTCAGAATAGAGTAAAGAACTTGGATATCTTGCAGGTTTGTTGAGCATAATTCGGAGGAATCGCTTTTGAGAGATTTCGAGGGAATGTAGATAGTTCCTGGATACTCCTCCCCAACCAATAATGCCATAATTTAGGTGCGACTCTACCAAACTATGGTATAGTATTGTTTTATATTTAAAGCTCAAATATGGTCCAACTTGTTTGAATCTAAAATACAGCGGAGTTTTTTGGTTAAATATTCCATATGATGGTTCCATCGTAAATGGTTGTCAATGTAGATGCCCAGATATTTAATTTTTTTGCAGGTTTAATAGAAAAGTCTTGGTTGATATTCAGACTGTATTCTGGCAAGGATATTTCATGGCTACTGAAAGGTAAGTATACGGTTTTGTCAAAGTTTATTGAGAGTAATCTGCTGTCGAACCAGTCTTTGAGTTTTCCAAGATCATTTTCAATGTTTAATTTGAGATTATACCAGTCATCATTTTTATAATATATTACAGTGTCGTCCGCGAAACTGATTATTTTGCCGATTGTTTCCTGTTGAAATAGGTTATTTAGGTAAATAACGAATAGCACTGGCCCCAATACTGTTCCTTGAGGTACACCACAGTTAATGTTGATTTCTTTACTAATATGATTTTTGAATTTAACTTTCTGTGTTCTGCTTGTTAAGTAGCTTTCGAATAGATTGTGTGCTAAACCTCTTACACCCATGTCATCTAGTGTATCTAAAAGTATGGAGTGGTCAACAGTATCGAAGGCCTTTTTCAGGTCTATAAAAACACCGATGGACGGAGTACTTGAATCTAAAGATTCGTAGATATTTTTAGTCAAAGAATGAATTGCATCATTTGTGGATTTTTTCTCTCTAAAACCATACTGGGATGTCGACAGCAGATTGTATTTTGATAGGTATGCGGTAAGTCTCTTTTTAATAATTTTTTCAAAAACTTTGCTAACTGAAGAAAGAAGTGAAATAGGCCTATAATTTGAAGCATTTTCTGTATCGCCGTTTTTGAAGATTGGATTTATAAGTGATTTTTTCAGAATCGAAGGAAATATGCCCAATTCAAAGGATTTATTTATGATGTCCGTCAAAGGTTCACTTATGGATTTATAAACTAATTTTAGAGTTTCATCTTTGATTCCATCAAGTCCGGGAGCCTTTTTGTTTTTTAAATTAATTATTGTATTTTCAACCTCGGTAGTATTTGTTGGTGTGAGAAAAAGTGAATTTTTATTTATATATTTTTTACATCTGTAGTTGGGATTTTGTCTTATGTTTTTTGCCAGATTTTCTCCCACATTCGCGAAAAAGTTATTAAAAATATCAGCAATGTCTTTTGGATCTGTGACAATCTCATTTTTTTCATTTTTTATATTGCTTATTCTTCTTCCTGTTTTGATATTTAAGATTTCATTTACAGTGTTCCATAGTTTTTTACTTCCATTTTGTTCTTTTTCTACTAATTTTTTATAATAATTGTCTTTGGCAGTTTTTATTTTTTTCTCCATTTCTTTTTTTCTCGCTAGATAATCATTTTTTAAGTTTTCATTATTTGGATTTTGCTTCCATAAGAAAAAGGAATGATTTTTTTTTGTTGATTTGTTTTATCAATGACTTTGTTATCCAATTTTTCCTTTTTCGTTCACTGTTTTTTATTTTAAAGTATTTGGTTGATTTTTGTACACATGTGTTTATGATGTTAATAAATTTTTCTGTTGTTAATTCGAGATCATGCATTGGATAAAGTTCATGTTTCCAATCAATGGAGCTTATTGTTTTTTGTAATAATTTTTCGTCTATTTTTTGAAAATATTTTTTATTATCATTCATTGGATATTTTTTTGTTTTATTCGAAACAATTTGTAATAACGTTATGTAGTGATCTGTGATTGTTGTTGATATAGTAAGAGGTAACATATTATTGAAGTTTTGTTGTTTTGATTTAATAAATATATGATCGAGACATGATTCAGATCCATTTCTCGTTCTTGTTGTGGTTTTAATAGTTGAATGGAAGCCATACTCACTCATCATGTCGAGATAATTTCTTGAGTCTTCAGTTTCTCTCAGTAAATCGATATTTATATCACCTACAAATAAGCTGTAATGATATTTATTATTTCCTTCATCTAATATTTTATTAAGCTGGTCAAGAAAGTCGTCAATTCGACTTGCTGGTGATCTGTAGAATGCGTAGATGCAAAAGGTCAACTTATCTATAGTCATTACAATTTTGAGTAGTTTACTTCCATTTATCTCAAAATGTTCATGGGAATGATATGAGTTGGTTTTTGCAAAGACAATAACACCATCGTTTTGGTTATAGTTACCTCCGTTATATATGGTTATGTAGTCGGTCATATTGAGGAAGGAGGTATCCGGAACTTGCCAAGTTTCCGTCAAAACTATACAATCGAAACATGCTTCAAGTTCCTCAAGATATATTTTAAATTCATCTATATTTTTTGAGACACTACAAATATTAGTATTGAGAATTTTGAAATTATTGCATTTGTTGTTCACAGATAAAACTTCTTTTGCTTCATTTGAATTATTTAAGGGGTATGTTGCTATTTTTTCTACTACAAAATCTCTTATATAATGATCCATTTGAATGCATCAGGCTTATTATGAAATATAATACATGAATTATCTGATGCTTTGAGTAGAGCCTGCACGAGCTCTTGTTTTTATTTTTTCTTTCACAAGTGATTTTTCTTCTTTTTTTCCTGAGGTTGGTAAAACGGGAATGGAAGCTATTGTTGCTATGGTTTTGGGAGGAAGAGCTGTTTGTTCAGTTGGTATTTTGGAAATGTTTGCTAGCGTTCTATTTGGGGTCGGTGTACCAGGTTCGCTATTTGATTTCACTATATTCACTTCATTTGTTTCCGTTTCTTCCAAGTCGTTTGTAGAATATATCTTTCCATCAACAAATAATTTATTTCTTTTTATGTAGCAGTTTATATGGTTATTTGCTTTTGCTAGACTTAGGTGTTTTCTTAAGATTTTGTACTCCTCTCGCTGGATGAGTGTTAAGTCATGAGCTATGCTTATGTGAGTACCTTTGAGATTTTTCGCGTTTTTTAGAACTTCTGATTTTTTCAGGTAAGAGATAAATTCCACTTTGATTGGGGATCGTTCTTTCTTACCCAAGGAGTAAATATTATTTAAGTCGCACTCACTTATTTTGACATTTACTAGTCTTCCTAATTCGTTACAGATGTATTCAGGCGTTATTTCCTCGGGTTTTGTAACAAGCCCAAAAATCACTATATTATTTTCTTTCGTTTTTCTCTCTATGTTCTCAATTTTATTCAAGATGTGTAAGTTTTCTGCTTCGACTTTATTTAGTTTTCTGTATAAATCTTCGATTTTTAGGGCCAGCCTAACTTCTACTCTCCGACTTTTTTATTTTTTTGATATTTTTGTTTGACAGTTTAATAATTCATGTATGAAATGCCATGAGTCGCTGTGATTTTGTCGGATTTTGTCGTTATGACAGTGAAAACTCTGATCTTGTAGAGCTTGAAACATCCAAAAATCATACAATTATACTTCTCCTATACATTTCAATACGTTTCAATACTGAATATTGGTGGGTTATATTTTCATATCATTATACATCATATTATTTATCCGATTCGGAAGAATCTCAATGTCAATTCTCAATTTCAGAGGTTTTCGATTTGGATGTTCAATGTTCGTCGTGACAAATAGCCAGGAAAGTAGTCGTTATCTGTTGAATATTCAGAACGATACCATATTCATATACAGTATGATGCAAATGTATGGAATAAATTCATTTCAAAACAAGACGACTTCCGAAAAAAATCCAAAAACTAGAGTTCAGAACTTTTTTTATTGTGTATTTTTTCAACTAAACGACTCTTCGATGTTCAATTCTCAGTAGCAGACCTCTGCAAGATTCAGTTAACCAAATGATAATCCATTTTGATTGCAATATTCTTATGCAAAATTTTGACTGTTGGATAGACGATCAGTAGACCTTTCCAACGAGGTGTCACATGACCCCTGCTTGTATTTTAAAAAATCGTCCATTACGTCATTACTTCGACACCAGTGACGTAACATCTCTCATATAAATATATGTCGTCATGAGATGAGGCTTCAAAAATTAAAACTCACGTGTTTTTGGAATTTCTTCAAATGTCGCCCATTTCTGAAATAATGAATTTACTCCATACATTTGCATCATACTGTATATGTTTATCTGGAGTAGAATGAATAATAATCTTTGGAAGAAGTCCATGGTTACTCAACTCATAGATGAAAACCCCAAGTCATCTCCACAACTTTCATTAGAATGATTAAGGATCAATCGTAACGGAACATGTTTTGTGCTTATATAAGCCCATCATCAGCCAATATAAAGTATCATAGTTCTACTAGAAGAATCGGTATTGACTTAGGATATAGATGCAATAATTACTTAGTAATATTCAAAATAGGAAAGTCAGTGCCAACTTCAGTATACCCGGTATAGCTGGAGGACAAAGTGAATTGGAAAGGATCGATTATGACAGCATACCAAATTTTCAGGTTTTTACTCCAACTGGAAGTTGGACAACTTTTATAATGTGTGGCTTACGTAAATGACCCTGTATACTGGGTGGCCATGAGAACAGGGCCGCCCCTGTAACCTTTGAATCGTTCGAGATGAAATTTTGAAATTCCTTTTGCATTCACTGATATGATTTATATGCTTTTCGAGTTTGTCAACTTTTGATTTTGAATATTTTCACATTTTTGAATTGAGGATATCATTTTACATAATATAGTTGTATAATTTTCGGGTGATGGAATTTTCTTAGCTTCAATTTCTTATTTGATTTTTTGAATCATATATTGGCTGTTACTGCCATGAGTTGTTTTTGTTCCAGTTATTTTTCATGAGAAAAATTTAAATCATACGATTTCACAACTATCTTGCTTATAATCGGCTCTCCAAGTGATCATAATTTATTATTCTAGAATAACTTTGCATTTTCAAATGGAATGATGGAGGCTAGGTAATTTCTTTCGAAGGGTATTCTTCAACTGATTAATTGATAACACATTTGTCAATATTCGATTGATAATCGAAACCATCGAAACACAAAATGGATAAAATCGATATAAATTCTAATAGAGAGAGATTATGATGAGTCTAGTTGGCATTGATGTCTTCTTCTAAAAATCATACAACTGTATGTGAAATAATCTGATAAATGAAAAAATGTGAAAATATACAGGGTGTCCCATTTGAAAATCGAAAATTGAGGTAATTTCTGCTGCGGAACCGGAAGTAATTCAAAATGTGTAATTGTATCAGAGAATGCGAAATATGATGTTATTTGAACCCTACAAATTTCATGATTCTATCTCGAGTGATTCAGAAGTTATAGGGGCGGCCACCCGGTATCTATATAGAACACTTGATTTCAATATTAGAGTAATAATACAGGCAAATGGTAGTTTAACCAGGTTTTGAGTAATTTTTTTAGTTAAATATTGGGGAAAATACTGATCCTATGCAGGGAAATTGTTAGGAGTGAAGTTGCAGTAATTTTTTTCGGTTCCAATTCATATACAGAGCGATGCGAGTAGATCCAATAATCGATTCATAATTTGCAAAAAACTATTAACAAGAAAATTGAATTTTGCTATGAATCCATCTGAACCCTTGCCATGACTTGAAAACTCATAAACTCAACTTAACCTTTAAATACTACTCATACGTCTCAGAGACGGCATATCAGCATCCGATTTGTTGGATTACCCCTGCTTTTCAATATCGGCCATTGTCCTACCACGTAATTTATGTCCACCCAGCACTCATTCAGTACCCTGAAGTTGATCTATGTGCGAGGTTCAGTTTTAGAAATATCTTGAGTGAAAGATAGATTGCCGTCTCGTAGACGTATAGTTAGTTATTACATAACAATAAAAGTTCAATTCCGCCTATAATACATATATGATTGCGTCTATATCTAGATATACAGGCATAGTCATCTTTTTGAATTTGCATGTTGCATATATTTTATCACGACTCCAACTGTATTCAGAATGACAATAATATCATCGATAATTTTAGTTATGTCAAAATGTTGAACATTAGGTACTCCTCTATGAAATTTTGATCGCCACTGAAATTTGTATTTCTATTTCAATTTTGAACATCATTTTCTCTTCGCCAAATATGTAGGGAACGTTTTTGAATAGCTCACAAAAATGAAATGAAAAAATTTGGATTTATATGGACATTTTAATAGTCCCGTCTGTGAGACGTATGGTTAGTGACAACGTTATATATTTGGAACGTTAGTAGTTAAGGGTTAACTAAGAATCAATAATCAAATGGAGAATCTAGGAAAGTGATTGAAGTGGTTGAATAATCCAGAGCATCAGCATTCTGGAGATTTCGAGATAGTGAAATTCAAATGGAATGAGCGAGTTGAGCGTCTATATAGCTATAATGAACATGAGAAAACACGCATGATCTCATCAAAAGAGCGAAACTGAACGATACGTGTGAATACTCAAAGACGATATACCTAAATTGCGGAGGAGGATACTGACAGACTGATTGTTACCACATCCATATCATCATCATCATCATATGAGCATAATACAGTGGCTATTGTAGGGTAGTATGGTGATGTCTTTATACTGTTGATATAGGCTTGTCAGTTCCAGCCAACGATTATACTTCCTCAAATCAGGAAGAGGGAGATTTCCTTCAACGTGGTTTCATCCAAATGTCAAGTCGAGCTGCAGCACACCAACGTTTTCTTCGTGTTTATTTGCAAGTGTAGCTATGGATGGGCCAACTAGTTTCATGGTGAGATCACAGCCTACAGCCTATTACTTCCAACCAACCAATCAAAGGGTGCTCTAATTATGTGTGAACCATGCGAAGCAGCCTGCAGCGAGGAGAAAGAATATCTCGAACATCAACCATCAGTTGAAAGTAGAATTATCTATGTACCAATTGCAGCTGCAATCAACCCTTATTCATATTCAAGCATCTCACACTCTCCTTGGCATTTTTGCCACAAAGATATTTCAGAGATAAAGCTGCAACCACGGCCTTCTATGCTACGGTACCGCAAAGTGCGTTTGAACAAGAACATGTTGAACAAATTTTTCTGTTCCTAATTCATTAATTCCTGATATTTTCTCACTATAACCATAATCTTACATATAAAGCACAATTCAAGTGAATTCATGGGTTCGGGTGGAATCTTACCAATTTCACAACTCTCGAGTCATTCGCAAACTAGGTGTCCAAACGACCATTCGATCTGCTCGCATCGCTCTGAATGTAAATTGAAGCTAAAAAGATTTGTGACAACGTTACTCCTGACATTTCTCCTATTCAGCTCAAAAGTTGACTCAAAAATTTAAAAATAATGTTTTGAACAAATTGACTTATATTTGGAGTTCTATCTCGAGGACTATCAAAACTATGGTACTTTCATCGGTAATACTCAAATTGTGGCAAATTCAATCTTCTTCAAATAAAGTAGAAGTTGTTTTCCGCTACCACTCATACTTCTTGGAATTATAAGCGGGAAATCAAAAAAGTACAAATATTTTGAATATCCATATCCATTATTGATGAATGAACATTCTCAAAATCCATGGTTATGTATTAAAACGAGTATGATTTTTCATAATGAAGAGAAATCATCAAAATATACATCAGCACACCCATCCAACTTTCGACCTGAGGGCATTTTGACTTCGAACAAACAATAAAACATGTTTGCTTGTGGTTGCTTTTTTGTTTGTAACAGAACTACAGTCCCCATAAATAGAATTCTATACTGCCTGACTGATGTCATAATTATGAAACCAGAATTACTGGGATCGTTTTCCTTGGAATCCCATTTGGAACCAGAAAGAATTTCATAATTTTGTTTAGTGGAACTGTTATTATATTGTGGATATGGCAGGGATGGCCAGGGCTATGCTCATCAAAGGTAATAACCTAACAGATAGTTTGTGTGCTCCTCAAGAAACCATGTCAAAATCACGTGTTCTGGAATGGTCAATTCACTTATGACAATAAAAAACGTTTATTATCATTATTATTATTATTATTATGTGCTTCCCACCTGACTAGATGGCAGAATCCGCTCTTGTATGACCTTACGGCAAAGCTACACATGGCCACGGGCCCCATGGGAACATTTTTTTCTAGGTCGGAACATTTGATAATTGATAATTTCGGAAATTTCAGTCTCCTCTTATTGAGCAAATGGTATCACACTCTTACTAATCCATAAAGGTAATATCATGCAAACTCCAGAAACAGTCTAAAGTAACTAATAATAATAGTAGTGAAGTAAAATGGATACCTGAATAGATAAATATGGATAGTTGTTACTGGACCTATCCCATATAGTTTAGTACGAAGTTTCTTATCAATCTGAAATATTTAGAGTGAGTTCCTGTGATGGAAATAATTAGAAGAATAACAATTAGAAAATGTTAATAGGGTAATTATTGACTTTTAATTCTGTCCTTAATCATAAAGGTGTATTTAATCTAATAAATGTAGGTATACCAGTAGAATGAAGATATAGAGATTCGTCAATATGGATGAGGATTCTAGGAAACATGTAGATATAATAGTGAATTGAAATATAGTTTGGAACGCAATTACACTTGTTTCATACTTGAGCTTTCTCATAAAAAAGAATATAAAAACACAATTATATATTTTTATAAAAACTAAAAACAATACTAAGTAACAGGATACGGCATAATGTTAAGAGAAAGGCAAATCAACAATACTTCTACTATTTATTTCTTTCTTTGCCGGTAAATACTCAAACAATAGTTACGTTGCTAATTGCCGACTAAACTAACTCTTGTTTTAAATAGGTCGGGGTAGCGCACTGGCCAGGATGACGTCCACCAGTGGCGTGTTATTATGAAAGTCTTAGCGCATAACGCATGAACACGAAACCGCTAGAGCCATGAGCCAAGAGAGAACATTTGATCATAAGTAGGCGGTGATCCATGAGAGGGTACGAAAATATTGTGTATACTAGGTAAGTCTGCCAAAAGGGCGAGTGCTTCAAAGTTTCTGAGCAATCCAGGTAGATTTATGACTCTCATTCAATATAAAACCTGCGCTGAAACGCTACCAAGCAATATGTGGGTTTCCCGGCAATGCAATTTTTATGATATATGTGTAATCATTCGACAAGTTCGATGAAAACAATAGCAGGGGTATAGCTAGACCACAGTTTCATCTTCTAAGAAACCACCATCGGCTGAAAAAGTCTTCAAGATAGACCTTTGTATCATCCGCGGTCTAACTAAGAACATCAACGTTGTCCATCGACACCTTCAAATTGAAAAATCCGACTGGCTCTGACTGAGACTGTTATGTGGTTGAAACTCGTCTCGATAGCCAGAAACATACCAAATATCTCTGTTGTCTCTTCTATGCAAATCTCTTCGAATTCTTGTGCCTGAAGCTTGACCAAATCCAACAGAACCATCCAGCAGCAGAAATCATCATCTTCGGCGATTTCAATGTACTCATCACTATCACTCACGGCTTAGAGAAATGTACGAGCTCCACTCGGGAATTCTGAACACACACTCATCTCCACAATATACTCAATTTTTCAATCAACTGCTTCAGCACCCAAACGTTTTGTATGGCATTACAATTCAGGAGACTGGGATGGTCTCCACATGTTTTTCTTTGAGTTTTCTTAGCCCAAAATATGCTTTGACTCTGAGGATCCTTCACAGTGTGCATGCTGCGGAAATATCCGAGATAATCACGATTGGAATGGAGACATACATACTTTATTTTTCGAAAAGATCATGGAACCCTGGTTCAACAAAAACTGTTCTCGAGCTGTTGCCTTGGAAAAAATAGCCTACCATCACTGGAGCAAAAACCCTATCCTCGCGACTAGAGCAGAATACGTTGAAGCCAGGAATAACTGCAGCCAAACAATAGATGCATCAAAACAAACATACAATGCTAAGGTAAGATCGAAACTCATTGATTGTCCCAATGGCTCCCGTTCGTTGTTGGTCCCTCGCTGAAGCAGTCGGGAGGAATTTCAATAATAGTTCATTTCTACCACTCTCCAGAACCGACGGCACATCAGCAACAACATCGCAGGAGAAAGCAAATATTCTTGCTGAGATGTTCGCAGGAAACTTCGGATTCTCAAGGAAAAGTGCCGCCAGATATTCCACCCGCTGAAAGTCTAATGCCCGAAATCGTCTGCCGTCAACGCACTATCAGATGCATTTTGCTTGGTCTCAAAACGATTAATGCTAACGGTCCTGATGAGATTCCACCCATTATCCTCAAAAAATGTGCACCAGAATTGACACCGATTTTCTGCAATTTCGTCGGGTAGTTTCTCGGAAGTTTCCTAGAAGATAGCTAGAGTTCAACATTTCCCAAAAAAAAGAACAAAAAATTGCCGAACAAGTGCAGGCCTATTTCCCTGTTATCAGTAATCTTCAAAGTGATGAGGAGAACCATCAACATTGAGCTTATAAAATATCTGGAAAGCTCGGGAATCATCAATGATAGACAATATGGCTTTCGCCATCTATCATCACTTGGAGTTCTACTTGCCTAGGTCACCCGTAGGTGGCAAGCTTCTTCAGAAAAACATGGGGAATCCTGGCTGTGGCATTAGACATATCGAAAGAAATCAACCGTGTTTGGCACCAAGGACTGCTCCACAAACTATACCATTATACGGCTTACCAACTCAGCTTTGCCATATTTCATTGAGTTTTCTCTCAGTCAGATCGCTCTCAGATACATCGTCCACCACCATTGCCATCAAATCCGGCGTTCCACAAGGATCAATTTTGGTAGCAACATTGTTCCGCCATGAACTTCTTCCAAGACTTCATTTGTTCTATACCTAGGCCCAACCAATTGAGGAATTGCAGTTCTTCCATCGGTTGGCTCCCATATTAGTTTCAACAAGTCATTCTCGATAACCAAGGAATCCCACTGTGGCCCACATAGCCTTCAAAATCGGGCCCTCATCTGAGATATCCTTTCAAGTGGGTCTACCTGCTCCTGCTTCTTTCCAACGTAGAAAGTCGGCGATATTCAGGTCCTTTTCTTGGTCATGTATCATACGTGCTGCTGTCTATCTATCATCTTCTCTTGGTCCTGTCTCATATGTGCTGCAGTCTATCTATCATCAGTCATGAGCCTGAATTGTCTGGCATCGGCAAATCCTTCATGGCAGTCTACTCTTGCACAATGCTTGCAGGAATCCAAACATGGTCTTCTTGATAAGGCATCAACATAGCTGTATAGACGTTCCGGCCGATGTTTGATCTCGAAATAGTTTTCCTGCTGATTTCTTGAGGAATCACTAGGTGATATACTGATAATAGTCCACGAGGTGGCGTTATCGCAGATGAATATTCACGTGGTGGCGTCCTCGCTGGTGACACTAGATCGTACTGGCAACCTCACCCTGCAGTATCTCATGAGATGACCTGTTCTCCCACAGCGATAGCATGTCCGGTTTTGTTGGCTCTTTATTGAGTTGTTCTTGTCCAGCCATATTTCGATTGATTGTACCACTGTTTTATACTGCTGGGGATCCCCAATTGACTCCACTCGAACTTTTGGCCTCGAGGTACTAAAAGCTGCTTCTACCTCTAGGGAACGGACCAAAGCTTTGCTGCTCTTTGTGAAATTCATTCGTCGCAGGGTTCTCTGAATCACAATGACTTTAAGCCCATTAATGAATTGTTGCACTGCCAGTCCTTCTTTGAAGTCTTCTGGTGCACTCGGATATGCTAACTGGATCAGTCTTCGCACATGTTGATCAATATATAGGTACCTACGTTCTAATGCAATGACCTAATCTCCATATTGCTTCTGCTCTTCAATACATAAAGGAATTTTCTGCAACATCCACAAATCTGGTCCTCTTTAGGCTACTATAAGTGCAGTAGCTTTTTCTTCGTTTTATTCCATCCATTAGCCGTAGCTGCAGCTTCGAACTGTCTATGATATATGGGCCATGATGACTGTCCAACAAAAGTCGGTGTTCTTATACGGAAGCGATCGATTTCCATCAAGTTACCCAACTTATAAATTTCACCGAACTTTGTAATTTATTATGTGAATAGGAACCTCGAGAATCACCATCAAAATAATAAAATATTACCTAATAATTGACCTCGTAATTGACTTATGGTTTTGTTTCCGTTCGTTTCGTTCATTTTCTGTGGTTTTGTATTGCTAGAGCTGTTAGTATAGTTAACAGAAACGAATATGTCTTATAATCTTGAATGTTCATTGACGGTGGGTATTGAGATTTGTTTGATTCCAAAATAAAAACAATAATTGTATATTTTTAAATTCCATGACCTTCTTGACCCCTTAACTGGGCTTTATCCTGACCTGATAGTATAGGTTCTGAAATAAAGTGTCGATTTAACTTCGTGCTAGAATTAACTGGAGGTTGATTTTTTTAGGAGTTTCATATATTCAAAAAACATTCACGAGCGATTGGAAAATAATATATGTCGGCGCAGATAGATTTTATTGAAAACAAACTGCTAGTTTCACTATTTTGAATTAACGTAAACTGTTTAGGCGATGATCTTGTCACAGTTAAAAGAATATATATATTGTATATTCTTTTAACTGTGATCTTGTTGCTGTTGGAGACCACTTATAAGATTGTTTAGTCTATAGGTTATTGAAAGGAACGCGTTTGATTTTTCAAAGAATATCGCTTAAACAGAACGGACTGGTAGTCCAAGAGTCGGATGCAGATTTCGTCCGTCTTCTGATAACGAAATGATATAATTATGTCCCGAAGGCATGTAGAATAATTGTAGTTTATCGAAAGGCACCTGTGCCAATCACTATCTTGAGCAGAATGATCGAAAAATTGCACTTTCCTCTGCGGAAATTTGCACTAGATTTCGCGATTTGATAACGAGATAAGAATGATGCCATCCGATAACAATTGAATGGTGGATCTCAAAAACCTACCTGTGCCACCCCTCAGTCTGAGCCAAATCCACGACACAGAGATTTCTTTGCTCCTATTATCCCGGACATACTTCCGTCATGTGATAACGAGTTGAAAGAAAAAGCAAATGGAAGAGAAAAATGTCCCTTTTGCAAATATCCAAACATGCCGCGATTCAAACTGATCTAAGTTAGTGGCAGAGCGTCAATATTTCCGTGAATATTTCGCTCTCGTCGAATGATAATATCCGATGGACCAGTGTGAAACTCATGTGGTGCTCGGTATATATTGAATGTCGTGGATATGATTTTGAGATTTATTCTTTCTTCAAATACTACCACTTCTTCAAACGTTAATACCCACTTTGTATTTGACATGTGACCCACTGTGTTTACGTTTTTTTTTCTCGGTTGTTCTACTATGTGATACTCGATGTGATGAACTCTTTTGTGCTCATCATAATATAATGCCCAACTTGTCTTGTTTCGCATTATAATTTTTGCAATAGGTAGAAAGACGATCAAATGTTCAGTTTTGTGTACACTTGGTATCCAATTCCAGATGAATACGATCAAATTCCATCCATTATGACCGAAGTCCGTGTCCCGTATGACCATATAACCATATAATTTTCTTATTTAATTTGTCCAATATCAAACAATATTTAGTCCAATTGGGATAGGAAATCAGTAAATGATGAATGAACGACAAATTCCATCCATATACAGAGGTGTGCACAAAAAACGCCCAGAGCTGTAACTTCTGAATCATTCGAGATCGAAATTTGAAATTTTGTGGGTAGCAACTATACCATATTGTTCAGTTATTGACGGAAAAAATGTTATTACTTGAAAACTGGTCCAACTGGAAGTGACCCCAACTTTCGATTTTCAAATGGAGCACCCTGTATTTTATTCCATAATCGGTTGGAGGTTATCATAACGAATTCAACGATACTAGGTTCGATAGGGTTACTTCAAATGATTACGAAGATATTTGTGTTCTAGTTTCCGGTTAGTCAATGAGTGTGACAAAGAAAGAAGTTTCGATATTGCGAAGTCACACCCACTGAGCATATGGAAACTTCAAGCACAAATATCCTCGTGATTGTTTGAAATAACCCTATCAAACCTGGA
Organism: Phaedon cochleariae; assembly: GCA_918026855.4. Classification (NCBI taxonomy): domain Eukaryota; kingdom Metazoa; phylum Arthropoda; class Insecta; order Coleoptera; family Chrysomelidae; genus Phaedon; species Phaedon cochleariae. The sequence continues at coordinate 25,269,053 of OU896718.1, read as the reverse complement.
ATCATTGAATTCTTCATAATAATCCCCAACCGATTATGGAACAAAATACAGGGTGTCCCATTTAAAAATCAAAACTTGGGTCGTTTCCGGTGAAACTGAAAGTAATAGAACAACAATTGACTTGTCAATAAATGAGCTATTTGGTATACTTGCTACCGACCAATTTTTAGAATCCGATCTCGAATGATTCAGAAGTTACAGCCCTGGCCGTTTTTTGTGCACTTCTCGGTTTTTGTCCAATCTCGATCAATCTTCACCAACCCCAATCAATGCGTGCGTCAAATCGTAAGTCAACCTCGTCGATTCTCGTGCTTTCTTGACCAATTTCGACCAATTATGTGCATTATTTGGTGCATTTTGTTGTGCCATTCCATAAGTGATAGAATGAGTGGGCCCAAGAAACCGGATCGGCGCATAATCGGCGCCAGACAATGCGAACACTTGGAACTGTAGAAACATTTGATATTTTCAATCTCAAAAGCTGATCATATAATATTTGTCCTCGTATTTGTCTCTGGTATTCAACAATTTTACCATCACCATCATTCTGCTTTTACTCCCATGAATCAAAAATTGATATTGACTAAATTAATCTCCATGATTCTCAATCAACGTTTGAGAATAATGATTGAATTTTTGGAAGAGATCAATGTCTTAGATGGATGAATTCCCGTTTTTCTGTGGTTCTCTTCAATTTTCATTCATTATTATTAGCTTGTATGCGATAAAAGCTGACAATTTTCTCTTTTAACTGTCAATTCTCATGTCACAATAATAATCACGAGTCACTTTCATTTGTCATTTCAATTTCAACCCTTCTCATGATGACATAGAATGCGAATGGGAATGGAAATGGGTTTGAATGCACAACAAAACGTGTACAATGACAAGAACCAGATTGAGTAATGGCACAACAAAACGCACCTATTATCTGTCATGTCGATAATATCAACCTAATAGATAAACCCTCGGATAAACTAAATACCATGAGAGTCTTAAAAGTAATAATATCCTCCATTCTCGACCAGTCCTGACCAATAAGCAACTGGACTGATTCTCTATCTTAATTTTTTCATTCTTCTCAACACAGATAATTTATATTTTATCATTTTTCAAAAATTTCCTGAATGGTCTCGAGATCACAAATGGAGTCAGTCTCATTTAAATAATCAAAATTAGCCACTGACGTCAGGACAGAAGAAATTATGCGCTTCCAAGTGTCCAAGTAACACATCTGAAGTGATAAATTCTATAGGCCAGTTGGGCACTATCTGGGATGGGAGAAGGACGGCAAACTTGAGTCACGGATGCCGCGTACCATAAGCCTAGCATGCTCATATAAGTGTATATATACCATGCATAGAAGTTATCACTTCCAACTTGTAGTCCTCGGCACACCAGATTTTTTTGTGTATGTACCAGAGAAAAGTGATTTTGAAACTGCTGATGGTGAACAATTATTATCACTCAGGGTGTCCGCTAAAAGGAGGTCAATCCATTGACCACATATTCCTTCAACAAAAACAATATGAGTTTCTAAATATCATTTTTCATTTTAGCCCTTCATATTCGGTATACAGGGTGTCAAAGTTGGAAATTAAAAACTGTTTTTTTCTGATTACTCGCGTATTTGATAAGATATTAATCTCAAAATTGGTACATTACTTCAGCACAAAGAGTTACATTGTGTGAGGAAAACAAAACAGAAAATAACTGTCAAATATTCAAAATACTGGGGGTCAAGTTCACACTTACCCCCATATTTTGTTTGTACGTGCGCTAATGACTTCCTATCTATTTTCCTTCAAGTGTGCAATCATTTTTGAGTATTTTCTGTTTCCTGTAAAATTTCGATTGAATCATTTGTTTTTAAGATAATTCGAAAAGTACTGGTTATTGTTTGATGCCTATGCGGCTTAGGTAATCTCATAATGTTCACATACTCCTATTTATTTCGTCGAAATTGAAAGAGGGCGTATCTTTTTACGTACGAAAAGGTAAATATGGAAATACCGGGCGCTCGGAGCAAATGTACTGAGATAATTTTTACAAAAAAAAAAAAATTTTAAAAGTTTAAAAATTATTTTAATACATTCGCTCTGAGCACCCGGTATTTCCATATTTACCTCTTCGTACGTAAAAAGATACGCCCTCTTTCAATTTCGACGAAATAAATAGGAGTATGTGAACATTATATGAGATTACCCGAGGGGTAAATCTCCAGGAAAAATGTGTACACCAGACTTCCAATTAACATAGACTTCCAAAGACTTCCAAAGACATCCAATGACATCCAAAGACTTCCAAAGACTTTCAGAGACTTCCAAAGACATCCAAAGACTTCCAGAGACATCCAAAGACTACCAAAGACATCCAAAGACATCCAAAGACATCCAAAGACTTCCAAAGACATCCAAAGAATTCCAAAGACTTCCAACGGAGTGTACACCAGACTTCCAAGGAGATTTACCCCTCGAGATTACCTAAGCCGCATAAGCATCAAACAATAACCAGTACTTTTCGAATTATCTTAAAAACAAATGATTCAATCGAAATTTCACAGGAAACAAACAATACTCAAAAATGATTGAACACTTGAAGGCAAATAGATAGGAAGTCATTAGCGCACGTACAAACAAAATATGGGGGTAAGTGTGAACTTGACCCCCAGTATTTTGAATATTTGACAGTTATTTTCTGTTTTGTTTTCCTCACACGATGTAACTCTTTGTGCTGAAGTAATGTACCAATTTTGAGATTAATATCTTATCAAATACGCGAGTAATTAGAAAAAAAAACAGTTTTTAATTTCCAACTTTGACACCCTGTATACCGAATATGAAGGGCTAAAATGAAAAATGATAATCAGAAACTCATATTGTTTTTGTTCAAGGAATATATGGTTAATGTATTGACCTCCTTTTAGCAGACACCCTATATAGGATTGAACAATGGTGATGTTTTTTTAATGAATACTAAAAAACTCAAATTCGACAATCTCTCATTTTACTGTTCAGATGTCTGCAAACCTTTCAAAATCTATGAAACGTTCAGACATGTATATACCTATATTTTTTCAAAACTTTCATCAAGGATGGTGTGCTTGCTGTTGAATTATCAGTAGCAGTTGTCCTTGGCTGGCTGAAGCATCACACCTTCATATGCAGTCAAGATTGAAACACCTAGAACATCGTGTTGCAAAAATTCCTTTTTCATAGAATTCCATCGTTACTTGAGATCCCTCACATGGAGAATCATAATTTTCGATAATTCTAGGGCATTTAAGAGAAGGATCCACCAATATATTCGTCATATAATTGAAATGAAATGTACGAGTGAAAAAGTAATTGGTTTTTCATCCATAACTCGCTTAGTTTTTATGCTATCGATCTTGAAAAAAAACATTTTGTAGGGTTTTTTCATCAAATTAATTTGATATGTTTTCTGCTTCTATTTTTCGATGGGTTTGAGCTGAAAGGACTCAAACAAATTGCTTTTAACTCAAATATGCATACTTGGTGCTTATTATTGTGTATTGTGCTTACTTTAGAAGTTAATTCATAATTCACATGAGTACGACTAATTATTTGTTTTCTCAGGATAAAAGAAAGAGACCTTCAGGTGCGAAGTTTCGCGAGCAGAAGAAACTGAGAATACAAGAAAAGGAGATGATGGCTGGATCTTTAAAAGGCCATCTGAAATTTCAACAGAGGCGACCACGGTAACAACAAGTGGAGGCAGTTGTAGCAGCAAAACAGCTTCTACTGATGCAGAGCCCGATGAAGCAATGACGAGAGATTTTTGTTGGTATAAATTTTAGCGATATAATTGATGAATTTGCAACATCAAAGTCTCTGAAAATATCGCTACTACAATAGTTATTTTTATTTTTCTATTGTACCTAGCTATCATTTTCGAAGTAAAAGTTGAAAGTAGTACTTATATATGACATTGGGCAATACTTCATTTATTTGTTGCAAAAAAAGATTTGATTTTTAGATTTGGGTAAATGCTTCAAAATGAGTGTTAACAAGAACTTATTTTAATTTATTTTGTTATGATTTTATTCTGTTTGTTTCTTTTTGATATTTTAGTCTACAAATAAATATAACTTCCAAAGTTCAGTTTTTTGCTTTCTTTCAAGTACCCACCTACCCGAGCACATACCTACCTATCTCCAAAGAAATATATGAAAAAACATTATCCAAATTCCCTTAGGGGCGCCAAAATCATTTTTTGCACACAGGCGCCAGTAGCCCTTACGGGGGCCCTGTTTGTTCATGAAGTATCACAAGCTCGATTACAAGTAATGAGCTGAAATGTTTCGCATTCATTCATTCACACCCTGTACGATGTGCATGACCCAATATCCAATTAATCAACAATTCCAAACACTTCCGTGCCCGTACTCCGTTACTGTTACTCAATACACTCCCACTTCCCGCCCACTCACCTGCATTGTTTCCCGCGGTCTTTTTCTTCAGCTTCGCCTTCTCTTCCGCCCCCCTTTTCAGGCTGAACCTGAAACTGGCCAGGCGCGAAAAGAAGCCGCCAATTTTGCCCGAAGCCTTCGACTGTTTGCTGGCGACGTCTTTGCGCGCGTCCTGCGCATGCTCGGCTTTTCGAAACGCGTCTTGCGCCTCCATCGCGTCGACTGGCTTAAAGGCCCGGCGTTGCCCGCTCGTTTCCGCCGCCTTTTCCGCGGTTGCGTGGTGGGGACCGAAGCCGATGCCGATGTCCAAGTGTGTGTGTTTGTACTGGATGCCGTCTCCGTCTACGTAGGCCTTGATCACGCTGCCGTCCTTGTCCTTCTTGATGAGTTGGCTGCCTGCGGAAGTAAGAGACGGAATGAAAACATTGGGAACAATAATTGTTGTGAGTTGTGGGTGAGGGCGATCGGAGATCATGTTAGGAATGTTGTGGTTGTGGATGCAGCGCGTATACGGGGTTATTGGATTCGATGTTTATCTCTGGCATTTCTCTGGGATGTTGATTCGCAAGAATTCGTACAAACACAGGCGCGACTACAAGAGAGGAGGGGGGTAATGGGCAGGCCAGGATTACTGAATTAAAGCGAACCTAGGCCATGGCCTAGGGCCCAGACCAATTGGAAGGGGGCGTGATTTAAAACTTTGACCTAGGGCATGTATAGCTGATGCTTATCTGAGCCTGGTAATGGGGGTAATTACCTAATAGCACGTAACTTCTATAGGGACGTCCCTATTTGGTACATTTCAAGTCCGAATGCATCAATACCTAGAAAAATTGTCCTTGGGACGTCCCATCCCGTACATCTCATTCAATGTCCGAGCATGAACGTCCATGGAGAATATCGATATATCGATATTTGTGGATTTTATATATGGATATACGCCTTACTCAAAATAAGCATATTTTTTTCCAAACCAAAAATCTTCAAACAAACTCAATAAATCAGCATAAAACTACCTACCTACCTACCTACTTACCAACCTACGCAATATATATTCATGCCTGAACAAACCTTTAAAAAAAATAAAAATTAATATCAAAAATATCAGAACTATTGTCTGGATATTACCATTGATTACTAGTGTGAATACTCAATGATATTACGAAAGCGTCTAGGGGTCACATAAATGAAATAAATTAATTGATTCCAATATATTGAGAAGATATATCGGTAGTAATAGATATTTATCAATATAACGATAGTTATAGATATTTATCGATATATCGATAGTTATCGATATATTGATAGTTATCGATATATTGATAGTAATCGATATATCGATATTATTGAATTATATATCGTTATTCGATATTTCGATATACATATCGATAATATCGATATGTCGATATTTTTTCCCAGGACTATAATCGGACCTTGTATCCATATTTCTTCTGGTGTCTGTTTGTTATCAAAATTTGCAAGTTAAATTTGACCCACCTCCAATCGTTCAATTATTGATTTGGAATTTGGCATGCCAAAATAATTCCGATGGAAATTCGTTGTGACCTTATTATTGAATAAATAAAAACAAAATAACAGACGATTTTTGTGATTATGGTTCGATTCGAATAAAAATTGGTATATAGGGGCTTTCGGAGTTGAGGATTATGATTCTTTCGTCCAAATTGGAAAATTCAAGATGGCAACCCCAATATGCCAAACTATAGTTTTTAATTCCAAATTGGTATCTGGGGGTTTTCGAAACAGAGATTATAATTCTTTTGTCGAAAACGAAAAATTCAAGATGGAAGCTTCGAAGTTAGAGTTTAGTGATTATAATCCGATTTTTTTCAACATTTTTAACGGCGGGGTTTTTGGAGTCGGAGATTAGAGTTTTTTGTCAAAATTCAAAAATCTAACGCGGAGGCTCCATAATGACGGGGGAAAAGAAATGTAAAAACATCACTACTTGTAGATAGGAAAAAACTGAAGTTGAAAATAAAAAACGTGATGTGATCACTTTTTATAAATACTGTCTGTAGGTTAATCGAGGAGGTGGTACATTCATTTTACTTGGTTCTTTGGGATTTTCTCTCCTCGTTTCTATAAAATAAAAGCGAGAATAAAAGTATTCGTATTATTTCAATATATTTGTAGAGGGACAAATCAGATGATTTGCCCCAAAATGTCACTGCGTTTAACAAATTTTTCTATCAGGGAGTCTAAAAGAAAAATCCAGTAGCTTGTCAGTGACAATTTGTTTGAAAAAATTTTTGAAGGAAAGAAATATAGATATATTGAAAAAATATCGAATTTGTACTTATCTTTGGACGTTTCGGGATCGATTCTGCTCCCGTTCTCAACATGTAAATGCAAATTATTTTTCTTTGAAAGTTGTGTGAAAATGGTAGATTCAAGATCAATTAATGAAAACATCCTGTAACTCATTTGTAGACTAAAATCACTCATTCATATGCCAACATCAGTATGACACTGAAAAGTGTCAAACTATACGCAGCACAACTTTCAATGAAAAATAATTTGCATTTACATGTTGAGAACGGGAGCAGAATCGATCCCGAAACGTCCAAAGATAAGTACAAATTCGATATTTTTTCAATATATCTATATTTCTTTCCTTCAAAAATTTTTTCAAACAAATTGTCACTGACAAGCTACTGGATTTTTCTTTTAGACTCCCTGATAGAAAAATTTGTTAAACGCAGTGACATTTTGGGGCAAATCATCTGATTTGTCCCTCTACAAATATATTGAAATAATACGAATACTTTTATTTTATAGAAACGAGGAGAGAAAATCCCAAAGAACCAAGTAAAATGAATCACTTTTTATGTATTCTTTTTTATTTTCAGGAAGATACTAACATTATATTCGTTCTTTTTTTTTTTATCGCTTGGAGCGCACGGAAGGGAATCCCTATAATGTTCAAAGAACATCGTGCGTTCCTAGGGAGGATAGGGACAGGAGGTAGGTATTGGAATTTTTTTGACGTACAGACGTAAGTCGAACGTGAAATGTAAAAATAAATGATTCTAGCTTTGACATGAACTCGAGTTTGTATCCTTCATTAACATTTGAACATTAAAAACTTTTCTGGAATACAAACAAGATAGGTATATTATTATGTCGTTGTCGTTAGAATTAAATGATCATTATTGGAAAGAAATTGTATCTTTTATCACTATTTTGAGTTAAAGTAAACTAATGATCGACTATATTTATAGCGGTACCTATATGATATACCATGTGTAGAGGCTAGGGTAGAGAAGAACGCACTTATTACTTCGTTGGGTTATACGAGGCCGGTCGATAGGAACAGAAAAGATGAGTGAAGTTGTTATCAAAAGGAAGGCTGAATAGGAAAACCAACCTCGTATTGCTTGTTCTCTTCTCGTTTCAAATTTGAATACCTATACGCTTCCCGCTTCCTATCGAAGTAGCTTTTACGCTTCTAGTGATTGATCAATTATATAGACTATTGTCTGCAAAATAAATAAGCAAAATATGATTGCAATAAAGTTAATTCAAATGTGTGTTTACCTTCTTTTGTGACTTAGTATATTAACCCAAACTAATTCACTGTCGCAAACCGTTTTCTCCTCAGAGCTATGTTTTTTAAATAATTATTGACAAACACGGACAACGCGTGATGATATACATACAAAAACCGCAACCAATCCAAGGCAACTAATAATGGATGGATGCGTTTTCGATATATATTTTGAAAAATATTTGCCTATTCATCTAGATTATCTCTGTGAATATAATTAGTTCGTTTTTCATTGCATCAAACTGGTCATGATTTGCCATGGGCTGTCGATTCCCAGGTTTGTGCCTGTAGGTTAAGATCGCCCAGTATTAGGGTTGAGTGGAAGAGCAGCTGTCGATTTATCGGCGAGTTGAACTCTGCCTTTTGTTTCATTGAGACAATAAAAGCATTTATTATTATTATTATTATTATCATCATAAACGATATGCAACTTATTTACTCCTACTCTGAAAATGGTTTCTTCTTTCTATAAGTACCTATACCTATGTGAAATGTGGATAACTTTTCATTGGATGTTGAGAAATATTGGTGCTTATCGGTATATCACGTCATCAAGGGCTAACGTTTCAGAGAAGTAATTATTTCCATTATTGTAAAAATATTTGTCATAACTTCTGCTGATGAATGACTACACGGAAAAAAAAGTTTTGTTGCACTAACAAAATAATTTTGGTAATTTTTTTTTGTTAAACTAAACACAATTTTGCGAAATCAACCAAATATATATTCATTCCAAATGAGCGTCTCTTATTCAAAACGACAAGATAATTTGATTGAAATATTTACTCATTTGAACAAAAATTCCATATCATTCAACAACATTTATAGTTGACATAAAACAAATTTTGTTGATCCAACTATAATCTCATATTGTTCAATAAATCATATGCATCTTGTGTATTTGACAAAATTAAATTAATTTTGACAAAGATTTAACATAGTACATTATATTTTGTTGATTCAACAATCATTTGATTGGGCAACTAATCAAAGGTTTTTTTTCTATTAGACACAATTGAATTGATTATGATAACATTATATTTTGTTGATTTCACACATCATTATCAAGAAATATAAGGCTATTCCAAACAGATTATTTTGTTGAACAGAACCCTCAGATACATTATATCAAACAAATATTTTGTTGAATGATTATCTAGTTGCATTTTCGCCACCAGGTGGCGTTTCTTCCCACCTTCCTACACTCGCCTCGATTGGGCTGTACATATAACTACCTAAAATATCAAGCTGTCCAAGAATTTCTCATAAAGCTTATACAAGCTAAATAGTCTTGAATCAACTGAGGAAATTAACCTCTAATTTCCCTTAGTCCTGAAATTCAGTTATTGGATTTTTTCCAATTATTCAACAGGATATTTTGTCAATTCTAAAAACAATTTTGTTGATCGAATTGATTGTTTCATTAAATGAAAATTTTTTTTTGTTATATTCAGAATATATATTGTTATTAAAACATATTCATTCTCTGAGAAACTGAAAATTTTGTCACTTGAATAAAATAATATGATCATTTCAATCAACAGAATCTGTTCATTAGAGCAGATATTGTATTATAGGAACAAAATAGTCTTTGTTCATTCAACCAATTCCTGCTGTCAATTTGAATCGTTAATGAGTTGAATCAAATGAATTTCAAGTTGAAAACTGAGACAAAAATTTGTTGCGGTGACAAAATATATGGTCGTGGATATATGACACCCAGAATATGTTGACTTTACAAAAAATTTGTAGTTTTAAACAAATTTGTTTTCTGTGTATAAAATTCTATTGATACTAAAAAAAACAATATAAACTCCAAGCGATGAAAAACAAAAAAAAATCTAATATAATGGGTATATTGATGTACAACCCCATTTTGAAGTTGAATTAATTTATAAATGACAAGTGACAAGGAGTAACAATAAGAATTCTTCCATGTAGGAATCTGATGTATCATAAGTTGAGCTCATTGAACGGAGAATTCGGTTTGATTGAAACATGCATAATTTTGAATTGATGTTTCCTTGAGGATATTTTGGATGATACTCAGTTACTGATAATTTATCAAGGTATGTATTCCGCAAAGCTCTAATTCTATATTATTTTATAAGTGTGATCGCTCTGTATAGAAACAGAATAAATAGTATAATCAACGTTAATTGAAGTATGCACTGGATAAATACGACATCAAAGGAATAATATCAAACACCGAATAGTTTCACTTGATCTTTCTGGTATTATGTATAATTCATCACGGACCAGAAAGTATGCCAATTGAAATGCTTTCAACGAGGCTTTCAAGAACATTTTACACTGAAATCATTATTTCTTTGTGATTGTGAAATTACTACGGTTAAGTGTGCAGTCTTTCCACTATGTTTTCATTATTACTTATACAGGGTGTTTCATAATGATTGGAAATATTCAAACTATATATACAGAATCCTGGAATAAAATATGATTTAGGTAAGAGTTTGAAAATTCACAAATTATATTTGTGCCTATAATTTATTTGATGTATTATTGTGTATAGATTTCAACGAGGATTTCAATACCTGTAGCATTATTGTCATTATCCAATGAAAAAAATGTAATTTGTGTTTTTCTATTTTAGATCTTCAACCTCGAACTTCGTGGATGTTAGGTCGTTTATAGCCCAGAAAAACTATGATTTTTTGGGTGTTGCTGAAACCTGATGGGTGTCGGAAGAAACACCTTATTTCCGAAAGAAAAACCGACTATTTCCGAACGTAAGTAATTTTCGTCTGCAGACATTGACTTTTCGTCATTTCGTCTGCTGCAGGGTTGCCAGTTCTACTGAATTTTCAGTAGATCTCCTGATTTTCATATTGATCTACTAATCTATACTCTCGTCTATACTGAAACATTTCATAGACTACTGAAAAATATTCTGACACTTATTTATTATCATATTTACCTATTTAGCTAATCACATACACCTACCAATATCATGATATTCCGGCATACTCTGATGATTAAATCAATTTCACAAAATAAGTAATGAATTTACTTATAGGTACTTATGATATGTATAAAATAAGAAAGGACTATACTTTATCTGATTCAGATCAAATTGATTTTTTATATACCCCTGTTATAACAGTTTGTTTCTTACGTTTCATTTTCTATTTGTTTTGTATTTTTGTTGTTCATTTCAACTATTCGTTCCTGTATTTTATATTCTCATATCTTACCTATGTAACTTCAGTTTGTGATATTTGTGAGTATTTTTAAAGCAAGAATTAGGAATATGATTATTTTTTATGAGAATGGAGGGTGATTTCAGCTAACCCAAAAGAGATATACAGGGTAATTCAAGTTTTGAGGTGCAAACTCAAATGGGTGATAGACCTCATCATTTCAGTCAAATATTAACATGTGTCCGTTGAGTTATATTTTTATATCATACCTAATACATCATATTATTCTATTCGATTTGAGAGATGATGTTAATTCTCAATTTCAAAGGATTTTGATTTTTCATGCTCTCTTTTTTTGGATATTCAACAGATATAAATCAATGTTCGACGTGGCAAATAGCCAGGAAAGTAGTTGTTTTCTGTTGAATTATCAGGATTATATTATATGCATATCTTTATATGAAGGAGAATGCAAATTCTCTACTTCAGCAGATTTAGTTTTCAAATTCTTATCGTGTGTGTTCAATAGATGTAATTCAATATTCGTCGCGGCATATAGCCAGGAAAGTAGTCGTTTTCTGTTGAATAAACCGAGAAAGAATTGATATTCTCATCACATGGAGAATGCGAATTCTCAATGTATTTCTTTATACAGGGTGTTCATTTGAAAACTTCCCACCTCGAATTCCTCGAAACATGGAGGTTTTTAAAAAAATCGCCGAAACACGTTAAAAAATGTATCGAGGGGGACAACTTTTTAAGCAAAAATTGCTTCGCCTCCTTTTACCCCCTGCCATCAGGAGCTACCCCCCTAAAAATCTTAAACGGTAAGGGGTATCGAGTGATAGCTCATTTGAAAGGTCTTTTTAATTCCTTTATTGTGGCGTTCGATTTTTTAAAATCGGTCGATTCGTTTTCGAGATAATTAGAAAAATCTTTATTTATCTTAATTTGTTCAGATAGAAAAAAAAACACACGAAAATATAACTTTTTATTTCAATAAGTGTTCAAAAACCAACATAAACAGCAATTCGGAAGATTAGACGTGGCAACAACCGAATAACAACCCGAATTTTTTTCCGTCTTCTTTTTATCAACACAGATAACATGGGCGAACTGTATTTATTCTTATACCTGTTTAGTTTTTTATAGTTGCTAAGGAAAAGAGAGAATTTAATTTGCTGTCAGTTACCTTTGTGTGAAAATTAATTTATTGATTCAGATTTTACTTTCAAAATGGTTTACACACTAGCCGAAAGAGTGGAAATGATTCTAATTTATGGTGCACAAAATCAATGTTCTCGGCAAACTGCCGTCACATTTAACGCCAGACATCCGGACAAGATAACTTCGCATAGGTATGTTTTGGACCTTGTTGCTAAATTTACTGAAACTGGATCTGTTGTAAATTCGTAATCATCGTAGAGTTTTGGATGAAGCCGCTCAAGTTGAAGTTTTGGGTCATTTTGGCATAAATCCTAATACTTCATTACGCAAAATTGTTGAAGCAACTGATATTTCATTAGGCTCTGTACACACAATTACTAGGTAAATTACATAAATTTTTCATCCATTCAAAATGAAAATATTGCAAGAGTTAACCGAAGATGATTTCGATAGGAGAGATCAGTTTTGTGAACAAATGACTGCAGCGATTAATGATAATACCATTCATGTAAAGAATATCTGCTTCAGTGATGAATGCACATTTTATCTAAATGGATTTGTTAATAAGCATAACTGCAGGTATTGGAGCAATGAAAATCCTCATGCTTTTGTAGAAGGGCATACTCAGTACCCCCAAAAAATTAATGTATGGGCAGGCATTTTAGGAAACAGAGTGATTGGGCCTTTGTTTGTTAATGGGAATTTAAATGGAAGCATTTATTTAGATATGTTGGAAAGTACCATCAATCCGCTTATCACTGAAACTATTGAAAACCAAATCGAAGACCATGGAAACCCTATACTTGATGAGGCTGAAATATATTTCCAGCAAGACGGCGCTCCTCCTCACTATGTTCTTCCGGTTCGGCAATGGCTAGACGACGAGTTTCCAGATAAATGGATAGGGCGAAGAGGGCCTATAGAATGGCCTGCTAGATCTCCTGACTTGACGCCATTAGACTTTTTTCTATGGGGACATTTGAAATCTATTGTGTTCACTCCCCAACCTGAAAGTTTGGATGAACTTCGTCAACGCATCATCGAAAGCTGCCGTGATCTTCCACAACATGTTTTTGAAAATGTCCGTCAGGAATTTGAACATCGTCTATATCATTGTTTGGCCAATAACGGGCAACATTTTGAACACTTATTGAAATAAAAAGTTATATTTTCGTGTGTTTTTTTTCGATCTGAACAAATTAGGATAAATAAAGATTTTTCTAATTACCTCGAAAACGAATCGACCGATTTTAAAAAATCAAACGCCACAATAAAGGAATTAAAAAGACCTTTCAAATGAGCTATCACTCGATACCCCCTACCATTTAAGATTTTTAGGGGGGTAGCTCCTGAGGGCAGGGGGTAAAAGGAGGCGAAGCAATTTTTGCTTAAAAAAGTTGTCCCCCACGATAAATTTTTTTACGTGTTTCGGCGATTTTTTTAAAAACCTTCATGTTTCGAGGAATTCGAGGTGGGAAGTTTTCAAATGAACACCCTGTATATATATCCATTTTTTCGTGTTCAGTAATATATCTGAGAATGTTCCTTTTCAATAATTAAAATATATCGTTTTACTTTCTAGAGATTTTTGTAATTTACAGGGTGATACGTTTTTGGAGGTATAGGCTTCTTTATCGCCACCAAATTTCTTCGTAGTACGCCTCTAACATTTTTCAGTTAACAAAAAGGGTGGATCGTTCAATTTATGGTCATTTTTGCCCTTAATATTGTTCGAGAAACGAGCAGTATTCGAGATAAATAAGTATATTCGATCTAAAACATGTTAATTTTATCCATATATTTCTCTTAAATTTAATTCTTGGAAAAAAAATAGTAAACACTAATGGAATACGCGAAAGAAATAAGAAAAATCTTCACGACAAAATAAATGCTATTATATTTTTCAATTTGTTTCAAACGACATTGAAATAGATTGGATGAACAATGTGGATATAACTGGATGGAGCTTACCCAGTGACTTAACACGAATTTTTTGCGTCGTCGTAGGATTGGTCGGTTGAAAGTCACATGACCTACTCTCTGTATCCCCGCTACAGATTCAGTTCGGAATTTGGTACATTTTATTGCATTAGGCGAATTATAATAGGCAAAATTAACATGTTATTGCACGGATATGCTTATTCATCTCGAAAACGGTGTGTTTCTAAAAAAATTGAGATGCAGATGAAGTTTTCAAATTGAACGATCCACCCTATTTGGTAACTGAAAGATGTCAGTAACGTGCTACGGAAAAGTTTGGGGAGAATAAAGGAGCCTCTATCCTCAAAAATGTATCACCCTGTGGATTTCGAAAATCTTCGAAATGCTTCATATGATATCTTGATATCTTCAGAAGGGAGCGAAATATTTCAATTGATAGAAAAAAATTATCAAACTTTGACTCCCTGATGTATCTCCGCTACTGATCAAGATCGGACACGTATGTTATATATACTCTTTTTATCAAAATGATGGGATCTATTACCAATATCAGTTTGTACCTTGAAAGCTGAATCACCAGGTATATTCTATATATTGCTTATACAATGTAAGTCACTACTTTGAAACGTCGACGTATGTAAGGGATTCTTAGAAAAAATATTCACCTCCTTACTAGCGAATTTTTTTAGTTAAAGTATCCACCCTGTATACAGAACATTGCAAAATTTTATCGAATATTTCCCTCATATATCGGTAATTGCACTGCAGAGCGAAGATTGCATTGCGAAGAGATCTCGTGGCCATAACAACACATTTATAAAGCCATGTCGCTAGACGCCAGTAAACAATACAAATAAATGTCAGATGGACTTCAAAAGTAGTATAAATGAAAGTGAACCAAAAAATACTAAATCCAACAGAGATAATTCCATACTTTCGTGAAATATTCCGAATAATTACATTCGTGCATAAAAATGACCAGACAATTTTGCATTCAAGCGTATTATCTTATACAAATTGCATTCGTTTATTTTCATATTTTGTAAAAGAGCCCTCCTCCGTCGGATTCGTGCTCTTTCGCCAAAATATGAAAATAAACTCTTGCAATTTTTAGATAACAGGCTTTCTTGCAAAATTATCGGTAACTTTAATGCACCCGTGCAATTAAAGTCAACAATAACTCTTCACAGGTATCCAATAGTTTTAACGTGATTTGAAATAGTCAGGAACATAAGGTCCTCGAGGGGTTAATTCTAGAAAAAATTTAAATTGATTTTTAAGAATAATTCGAAAATTGTTCAAACCGATTTGTACATTTCATTTTATTATTTTTGTTCACTCGAGGTTCATATATAGTTGTGAGTTCAATACATATCAGATGTCAGGACACTGTTTCAATTGTACGAAAGCGCTGAACGGACATGATACGTTTTTTTTTTATAATTGCCAGTTTGAACTGACAATTAACCATAATTGCCAGTTTGATCTGGCAATTAGCCATAATTGCCAGTTTGAACTGGCATTTAGCTATAATTGCCAGTTTGAACTGGTAATTAGCCATAATTGCCAGATTGATCTGGCAATTAGCCATAATTGCCAGTTTGAACTGGCATTTAGCTATAATTGCCAGTTTGAACTGGCAATTAGCCATAATTGCCAGTTTGAACTGGTATTTAACGCTTTCGTACGAAAGGACCCCGCAAATGGAATGTCACAGTTCAAGCAATGACAGCTCTGTCTAATAGATGCCCATCACTTGAGAGGAAATCAGATGGCTATACAAGACGAAGAAATCAAGAATGTCGCTGTTATCTGTCACAGCCGTAGAAAAATCATGGTGTATAACTCGCAGGGAATGCTAATTTCCCACTCGAATGATTGCAGCATTATTTGCCTACGGCTCATGCTGCAAATTTCATTCTCGGGGAAAATCACTAACATTCCGTTCTTGTTGAACAATATACTATAGGTCTCTAACGACACAGTGGAGTAATTGAATGCCAATAATTCATTATCAGTCCACTCGCCCTTTGCGTTGGTCGAAATAATCGTTCGCGTTCGCATTAGTTTTTTGGCGTCACTAGATGGCGATAACATGACTGGATCCTTTCGTACGGAAGCGCTGAATGCCAGTTCAAACTGGCAATTATGGCTAAATGCCAGTTCAAACTGGCAATTATGGCTAATTGCCAGTTCAAACTGGCAATTATGGCTGATTGCCAGTTCAAACTGGCAATTATAGCTGAATGCCAGTTCATACTGGCAATTATGGCTAAATGCCAGCTTAAACGGGCAATTATGACTAATTGCCAGTTCAAACTGGCAATTATAGCTAATTGCCAGTAGAAACTGGCAATTATGCCAGATCAATCTGGCAATTATGGCTAATTGCCAGTTCAAACTGGCAATTATGGCTAATTGCCAGATCAAACTGGCAATTATGGCTTATTGCCAGTTCAAACTGGCAATTATCCATAATTGCCATAATTATCCAAAATAAAGTTGATTATGGTGGTTGGGATAAGAAACGTCAGTTAGCAAATCTGAAAGCACCATCATCATCTATAGTAGAGAAAAAATGGTATTGCGAAAGTGCAGTTCATTTCGAAATCCTACAATGAATAAAGCCAGAAAAAAGAAGTCAATTTTCCAATATTTCGGTTTTTTTCTGGATATCTCCGGATAAACTCGAACTTGGAACTTTCTAAACGGCATATTGTTAGGTGAATGAGCAACTTCGCACCGATTCAACCATCTACGTACCCCTGATAGTTTTTGAGATCCCAAAGGTGAGAATCGAATTTGAAACACCCTATAGACAAAGACAATTTTGTAAAAGTGTTGTGCAACATATTTTCAAGGTTAACAACAAAGTAGATATTGAGAAGTGGAAGGTCGTCGACTTTTCCACGGTTTTCCAATGATGTCAAACAATTAGTGAGTCATCAGGCGTATAGCTCTTCTTTGCATGCATGGAATCTAAGAGCATCAGCGTAAGTTTGAACGCTGAAGTCAATATTATGTAGAAACCTCGGTAGAAACAGTATTCTAAAACGGGCCGTTTCTGTGCTCTTTAGATCATTTGCAGCTGTTGAGGTGTGAAATAAGATTTTTGTATTATCGAATAAAATACCGAGTTTTTGTGGAGCCGAGATTTCGCGATCGATCTGACATGATTTTCCCATGAAAGAGTATTGCTGATGAAGACACCGAGCATAGATATAGTGGACTTGCTGAGTTCTGCCTCTTTAGACAAAATACAGGCTTGTGTTTTGGTGGCATTGAATTCTACCGGGTTGTTGGTTTCTCAGGCTGTAATTGCAGCAAGATCTTCATTGACAGCGTTTACCTGCTCTGTCGCGAGTTCTTAATTATCTGGGAAAAAATGGAAATTTTGGAGGAGAACGCAATATGGAGAGTACTATATCACCTGCAATACTCTGGATGGGGCAAGTGATTATATACTCCCATCAGATCATTGATATGAGGTAGGAACAATGTTGGTGTCCAAATTGATCCTAGTGGAACGCCGGAATTGATGGAAAAAGTATCAGACGATACTCCGTCCACTACCACATGAAGCGATCTGCCTGATGAACGCTTTAAAAACCTATGTCTTTGAAAACTTCATCAAGTCCTCTTGTGTACTTGGGATTGATAAGGTTTTCAAAGACTTAGGTTTTGAAAGCGTTAATCAGTCTGGGTCAAAGTTAGTCAATTCATTAGGTGATCCAAAAGATAGGGTGGACACACTCAGGAATATATGAAATTAGTTGTAATGATTGTGATAAAACATATATAGGCCAAACCAGGCGTTCAATAAAAACATGGTTCGAAGAACACTAAGCACATTTGAAGTATGGTAGGTTAGATAAATCGTGTGTAGCCGAACACATGTTCGATCACAATCATAACACACATATCAATAACCTCAAATTAGTTCAGCAAGTTGATAA
This sequence comes from Phaedon cochleariae, assembly GCA_918026855.4. NCBI lineage: Eukaryota > Metazoa > Arthropoda > Insecta > Coleoptera > Chrysomelidae > Phaedon > Phaedon cochleariae. The sequence goes on along the minus strand of OU896718.1, from coordinate 25,250,825 downwards.
TGTTAGGAAATTAGATGCATATGAAAGCTTAGAGATATTCAAGAATAGTAGTAGAGTACTGAATAAAGATAATGGACATATCCCTTTCAGCCCTCGGTATAGTTTAGTAATATAACATGTGAACTCAACCATGAATAACATTAACTTGGCGGTTATTGTCTATTCACGGTTGGGTGGACATATTCTTAGTATATAAGTAGCCCACTAGGATATAGCATTTAGTTTCAATCATCTCCTGAAGATGCTGACATAGTTAGAGAAACACGTGTCGAGTGTAAAAATCGGTTTGGTTAGTGGTAAAACAGTGTGTAGTGTATTATCGTGCCAAACCCTAACAACACAGGAATGTCCTAGGTACGTCCCTTTTTTGTCCCGCGGTACAAGAACATGGACATCCCGCCCAGTACATCCCTAGGTTATCCTATTCGTGTCCCTGGAATATCCGATATCCAAACACATCAGAATATTGAGTTGATTTTTTTTGAAAATGTTTGTTTTTCTTCCGGAAAACATTTGTAATGAAAATAAAAAATATAGTCTCAGAACTTCTTAAGAAATGAGCATTTTTCGCAAGCACAGAAATCGTAAATGCATAATGTCCCTCATTATTAAACACCCAAGAATGATAATAATTATACATGAAATCCTAACAAAGTTGTATTCATTCAGGTTTCAGTTTTGTACTGTTTTTAAATCTGTTTAGTACATAAATCTTCAGAAGGCATATTAGCCAATAGAGTAACGTGCCTGCTTGATAAGCTGAAGGTCCCGGGTTCAATCCCTACTCAACTTACATTTTTTTTTCTTTTGTCGACGAGATGTCCCTGGACCATCCTTGGGACGTCCTAGGGATAGCCTTCCTTCGTTCTTGGTACATCCCAAGGACGTACCAGAAGGACATCCCTTGAATTTCCTTTTTGTCTGAAAGTGGATGTCCCTGGGACGTCCCCAGTATGTACTTTGTCCCGACAAAAGATATCCCTGGGATGTCCTAGTATAAAATTAGGGACGTCCCTGGGAAGTCCCTAGGATTCACTTGTGTTGTTGGGGAAGGTTCCAGTCTTCGATATATAATAATATATGTAGATTTTTCTCAGCAAACAGTCTTGGAGCACTTGAAAAAATCACCAGATAGAAAGTGCCCGGAACTTGATAACATTTCTGGATTAATCCTCAGTAACTGTGTACCAATACCAGCTGAACCTTTGGCACACATAATGCAAACTTCTCGACACAGGGACTCTTCCAGTATCCTGGTTAACCGCATCAATAACCCCGATATTCAATAATGTGGTGAACTTGACCCCATAAACTATGGACCAATAAGTCTCACTCCAATATGTGCTAGAATGAACGAATGAATGGACTGATACCAGACAACCAAAATGGATACTTTCCTGGTCGTTCCCCTGGAACAAATCTACTCGAATGCCTTCATCATTGGACAAGTCTCGTTGATCAAGGATCAAGGGCAGCCAATAGATATTATATATAATTGGACTTCTTTAGAGCGTTCGATCAAGTATATCAGAAAGACGACTACCTCTGAAGCTGGAACATTTCGATATTCGTAGAATGCTACTCAACTGGATGAAAGGGTTTCTAAGCCACAGAAACTCCAAGGTTCGACTGGGCGACTCTTATTCCAGCCTGCACAATGTTCCTCCTGGTGTTCCTCAGAGGTCTGTCCTGGGCCGAACCAGTTGAACCGGAAATGACATTACCTTCGTTTTTTTTTTCAAATAGAACACCTTTTTTCATTCTCCCTGATGAGCTGATTCCATCAATATATCATACTTTGGGGTCTAGCGAGAATGACAGAGATATGAAGGTGTTCCAAATCGAGATTTTTTTCTGTGGAAACTATACATTTTTGGTCAAAACGGCTTACATGTCTATCTTATCTTTGGATTTACTATATCCACTGATGTTCAACTGGGACATATTCATGGTGATTTGGCGTATCAGTTGTAGGAAGAACTGTACGCCTTTTTGAATAGTCTTTTTGTGAGGATATTTGATAGTTGTGGCAAGGCCGAACACTATGATGGTTGAATCGTATATTGTAGAATGAATGAAAATCCGAAGTGCTGTTTATACGAATGCCAACTGTATTACCGATGAGATTGAGATTTGCGACTGTTCACTCTGAAGATTCAAGAATAACTGATTATAATAAATTTTTAACTGAGCTAGAAAGGTAGGTCTCTATGAGCTTTACTGAAAATAATAATTAGGGCTCGAATTAGGATATTACCATCCTATAGCCAGATGGTCATAAAAGATCAATGTTGTGAATATACAATAAGTATAGTTGGCATTTCGTAGAAAGGTAGAAAAAACCCTTATCGGGAAAAACCCAACACTTCGTATGATGAAATATGTACAGAGTATAAAATGTTATATGGTATACAGGAAAGTTAATTGAATATACAAATATATACATGAGTGGGAAAATTCCCCACAGCACCCCCCTGCCAGTGATGAAGCTTATTGGAATAGCTTCAGGAAGCAATGCAGTAGCGTCTGATATTCATGGTACAGGTTGCACGGCGCCTTCTCGTTATGGCTCTGGACAAGCTGTCGTATAGCTGATGCTGTAGCAGGTAACTGGACGTATGCTTTGGCTCGCAGGTGAGTCGTACCTGCCAAACTATCTGAAAGTTTGTACAGGTGTGTTGACGGTCTGCTTGAAACGGCGGATACAGTGCAGGCTCATGTCGAGACTGCTGCTGCACGATGTGCCGTGGTTTGCAGTAGAGCTAAAGGCCTAGTTGAACAAGCGAATCCGCTGCATGCTTCTCATGTCGAGACTGCTGGAAGATGTGCGCTGTGGTTCATAGGTGAGCTGTATACCTGATTGTAATGAACAGTCCAGTGGATGGCTTCTGCTACATGTGCTGCTTGTTGGAGCTAGAGATGCACAGGGGTGGCTTCGTGAATTTCCATACCTCAGTTGTTCAGGCACCCTATGACTCGTTGCGAGTCTATAGCGAGCTGTTGGGTCTTGCTGGAGATCATTATGGTAGACCATCTCAGCGAGCTGCGAGTTGAGCATGTTACCTCACATCCTATGTGGCGTCGATGTACTGCAGCGAAGGCAACTGCTGTGGACGGCGTGATGAGAGGGCTCAGCTGAGCCATTTTCACTCGTGAGCGGCATGCTGAGTGCGTCAAATCGGCAGGAGCGGTGAGCTAAATCGGCGGCGGCAACGTTAGCGGCGTCGACATAGGCGCGTCAGCGCCCATATCTAACAGGAGTTATTCAGCATCATGATTGAAATGGAGTACGCGTCACTCGAAACAAAAGATCACGTCGGGGTCACCACTTTGGCGTATCAGTTGTAGAAAGAACTGTACGCCTTGTTGAAAAGTCCTTTTGTGAGGATATTATTGAGGCAATGCCGAACACTATGATGGTTGAATCGTATATTGTAGAATGAATAAAGATCCGAAGTGCTGTTTATACGAATGCCAACTGTATTACCGATGAGATTGAGATTTGCGACTGTTCACTCTGAAGATCCAAGAATAACTGATTATAATAAATTGTTAACTGAGCTAGAAAGGTAGGTCTCTATGAGCTTTACTGGGAATAATAATTAGGGCTCGAATTAGGATATTACCATCCTATAGCCAGATGGTCATAAAAGATCAATGTTGTGAATATACAATAAGTATAGTTGGCATTTCGTAGAAAGGTAGAAAAAAACCCGTTTTGGGAAAAACCCAACACTTCGGATGATGAAATATGTACAGAGTATAAAATGTTATATGGTATACAGGAAAGTTAATTGAATATACAAATATATACATGAGTGGGAAAATTCCCCACAGTGATAAGAACTCTGAATCTTGACCCACCCTGTATTTGTTTCAGTTAAATGTCAGTAGATATACATTCCAAAGTTGAGACAGGTACATGTAAGCCGTTTTGGCCAATAATGAAAAGTTTCGATACAAAAAATCCGATAGTTAGAAAATCCCCGATTTCGAACACCCTATAAATCTAGTGATCATATCCGCTATACCCCAAGCACCCCCAATAAGTGTGATGCATTGGTGAAAATAGCCTTTCAGGAAAAATCTAAAGATGCAATGGGGTGTTTCATTAAAAAAACGAAGTTGATGTCAATTTCAGTTCAACCGAAAGTGAAGCTGATTGAATTGTTAATATTTTAGAATGATAGATCTCATCATGCAATGGCTGTACCCAAAATTTCAGATTGATGTTTCTTTTAGTTCTTTATATGAACATCTCATGAATATGTAAGGTCAATGACCCTGTTAAATATGTTCAACTGAACACCCTGTATATAATGCGACTATTTAAGTATATTTTTATGTTTTCAAATATACATATATATATGAATATTTTTAACCGGTTTTGGAGATATGTGAGGATGGGGTTCGTGGAACTTCACATTCTATCCAGACTCTCTGATGAGAATTCTGAGATGACCACGTCAAGGTTTCTTCGTTGTTACAAAATACAATGAAAACCCACGTCGATATTATTTTCGCAAGGAAACGGAGAACTTTTGTGGAATTATCATGTTCGAAAGTTTGACCCGTAGGGCGGAGATTATATCCACCAATTTTGGACATGCACATGCAGAAGGTGCATTCTGGTTCGAACAATAATTACTGTTCAAGAACTGTCAGGAGTTTGCGCAGTAGAATCGGTCGCGTTCGGGTTTTGCAGAACTGTTCTAGGACTGACTCTTTACGCGTTCGGGTTTTTTCAGAATCGTCCTGGGACGGTCCTAAAACACGATGCTAAAACTATCTAAAACCAGTACCTGCTCTCGAGCATAAACCGTTCCAGGATTATTTTTGGCGCATGCTCATTTCATTTAGTTTTCGATTATGTCTGTTGTAGCGTAACGTCATAATGATATTTTTTTTCTTTGTTTATCGCTCTTTCGATATTTTTTCAATATTATGGAGTTGGTACATTCATTTGATAGTAGTAGTTCTTCATCTTCAGGAAGCAGTGGTGAAGGAGTTACTTGCTGAAGTCGCTGAAAATATTGTACCTAATCTGATAATTGTCGAACTTTTGTTAGATAAACCGAGAGGGAAGCCAGGATGGTTTCCTACAGATTCCTGTCATTGGAAAATCAAATTAGAGGGGGCGACTGCTGGACCACTCCGGGATACTGTGTGAAACAAAAAATCACCAAACTCTAGGAATGGTTCCCGACATGTTGGCCACTCAGACACACGTGAAAAAGTCTTTCAAAGTCCTCTTACCGAAGAGAGACGAATGGGCAAGTGGATCAGTCCAATTTCCAGAGACCGAACACGTAATGTACACAGATGGTTCGAAAACCCCTCTTGGAGTTGGAGCCGGTGTGTGCAGCAGAAAACCGAAGACAGAAATTTCTGTCAATCTCGGCAAATATGGTACAATCTTTCAGGCGGAGGTATTCGCAATTGAATTGTGTGCTAGAGAGTTGTCGAATAAACCTCTAGTAAACAGAAATATCAGTATTGTATCAGACAGTCAGGCTGCTCTTAAAGCACTGAGCTCCAGCAAGATAAATTCCAAGCTTGTATGGAGCTGTATTGAATCCCTAGAATGCCTGAGTGCTAACAACAGAGTCACTTTGCTGTGGGTGCCTGGACACCAGGGGGTGGAGGGTAACGAGAAAGCCGACATCCTCGCCAAACAGGGAACCTAATTTTTGTTCATAGGACCAGAACCATATTTTGGGGTCACCGCAAGTGCGGCGAAAACAACTATCTCGGGCTGGGCGTAGGAAAAAACACTCACGTACTGGTCTGAATTACCAGGATTAATCCATTCGAAAGCGTTCCTGCCTAAACCATCGGAAAAAATAACCAGGGAGATCCTAGAATGGAGCAGGGGTAACCTGCGAATTCTGACTGGACTGCTTACGGGACACTGTCGTCTAAGATACCACCTGGGAAGGATGGGTCTGAATCAACAAACGGACTGTCGGTTCTGTTGTGTGGAAGACGAAACGGCTGAACACATATATTATGTTCATGCTCTAGCTCAGAAAGACTAAGGTTCGACACATTTGGCTTTAGCAATTTAGAACCTATCGATTTCAGACAAATCTCACCCAATTCAACCATGAACTTTGTAAAAAGATGTGGATTGTACGGTGAACTGTAACCTCAAGGGGTGAGCCACCATAGACCCATCTGGGGTCGCAGTGGAGGGGAGATATTCGCCCCACTCACATGGAACCTAACCTAACCTAACCTAGATAAACCGAAAAATAGAGGATTATGTTGGCGAGCCTTTGCCAGATATTCAGATACACAATTCATTGAACATTTCAGGTGGGTGTCAAAATTCATGTAGGTTCAAGAGACAAAACATTAAAAATATAGCTACGAATGCTATGATGGAATATAATCACCATTCCTCCACAGAGGGTTTCCAGATATATTTTGAATAGACTCAAAGGATTGCTTCAGAATATTATTTGAATAAAGATACAGGTTCCAAACTATTGTTTTTTTCGCAAAATCTAAAGAGAGGTTAAGTTCTCAGAGGTTCTCGTCTGCCGCGTGCGAGTTTTCATAATTTGTGAGACGTTCTGAAACAGTCCTAGGATTCGAAACGACTGCGCACTAGTTTTACTCAGTTCGAGAACGATTCATGAACAGTTCTGAAATCGGAACCCGAATGAACCTAGAGAAAACCCAAAAAATAATGCGCGTGGCGCGGGAACGAATTGTGAATCCCTGCTTTATACAACAATTTTCAAGCATCCGAATGTCACACTTCCACCAGTGGTTGTGAATCCTTGCGGCACGCACCCGGCCGAGCTAAACGAGAAGGAGGTTTTTGTTTTTGAATTTTAATTTTCCTCCATGAAACACAACTCCCACCACTGATAGCGTCTGAACGACTCCCCCCCCCAATTGGGTTATCTCAGTGAAATTACCTATATAAAGGGCTTATCTCTAGGCGACGAAAACTTCGCATATGCACCCACATTCCTTGGCCAACACCAGCCACCTGCCTTGTTCGGAGGATTCTATCTATACAGTTTCTAAATTGTACATATTATATCTATACAATGTGGATGTACCTATGTATCGTAAACAGAAATGTGGAAAAGAATAAACAACTTTAATACGTGCGGCACACCAGCGACTCGGGTTCGATCCCCATGCAGAGTCGACATTTTTGTATTTTGTTGTGCTCTTTCGGGAATAGTTATTTTTGTATCTAGATCGCCAAATGCTACTTTGGTGATCGCGTTCTGATTTTTTTAACGAGTCGTAGCCGAGTTAAAAAAATAGTCGAGATGACCAGAGTATTTCGCGCTCGAGTTGCAAACAAAATTTTTTCTACATACGTCAAGAAATATAATTCTAAAGTAAAAATATGCTTATATAGCTTGATATAAAAAATAGTGTTGAACTGGTCAAAAAGGCATCCCCCTATCCTCCCTAGGTACGCACGATGTTCCACGAACATAATAGGAATTTCGTCATTTTTTGACGTTTGTAGAAATATACATTTTTTCACGAAAATGGTTCATTTAGGCCGAGTTATGTTATTCATTTTTATGTATAGAAACGAAATTTTTCTACCTCGAGAAAAAGGTTCATTTAGGCCGAGAAAGCTAAGATTGTTTAGAAAAAGTAGTCTCATTTCATTGTTTATGCAGAAAGGATATTTTCTTTTCTTATACTAGACTCTATGTTTTGTACATAATTTAGCAAGAATTACAAGAATGTAGAATGGCCAAGTGAACAAGGGGAAAGGAAACGCTAGACGTTTCTAACGCGATGCAACATTCGTTAATAACACAAGTTATCCAGAGCACATCCATTTTATATCTATTTTGAGTTCAATTCATCCATATACGCCAAATAGAACTATCTTTTGATGTACATCGTTGTATATCCAGCTGATGATCTAGTGTGTACTCCATCTGGAAGCCTATTTATGTCCATGGACGCACATCGAATAGCCACTTGGATGTCCATACCGGGTACTTGACAGTACATATTGGACATCCATAAGTATATTGTCGGGATGTCCATTGTAGCGACAAATTTTGAGAATAGTAAAATGAGAAGAAGAAAACCTGAATTCATCTGTCAGAATTCGAAATGTAATATAGGATATGTTTATTTCATCCAATTGTTTTGGTAAACTTTTATGATCATTTCCATCAGTATTTTATAGTTGAATTATGCCTCAGTTTCCAGCTTTATACGGCCTTCACGTTACAAGTAAGTTCTTATTATTTCTGTGCCCATCCAGGTGTTCATAATTGCGAATTATTACGATAACATAAGATATATTTCTTGGATAGGTAGGTGAAACACCCTTCACCAGAATGAACAGAAGTAAACGGATTTGGAACAGGTTTTTTCGACGTACTTATCTACTTTAAAATAGAGATAATTGTATCGGATGTTGGCAACAGATGATGTGTGGGCAAAAATCATTGACAATTTCGCAGTTTGAGGAATTTTCATCTTGGGGCCAATTATCTTGCCTCATCGACTAAAACTGACGATAATAATTTATGGAACACCTTATTCACCACTTTATTGTGTTTTGCTCCCTGGTAAAATTCAACAACCCTCTGTCAAATTCAAATCATACCTTCATACCCTCGGACCCTATGGCTTGTGTAACATTTTATCTGAATAAGAAATAATTATTGCAATAAGTTGAATTCATCATTCTCAGAAGAAATACATATGTATTTTCATGTGTATTTTCAATGTTCGACGGAGTGTTTGACCTAGAATTCTAAATATAAATTATTAAACCGTACAAACAAACTTCTGTACCGTCTAGTACGCCTACACCAAAATAAACGGCTGTAGATGATTCAAGCATTTCAAGTAAGCACTATAGTCGTATACCTATTGTCTTATAGGTGGAATCCGTCATGTCAGTAAAACAAAGGCATTTCATGAAGAGTAGGTACCTATCCTTCCTTCAGTCATAGATCTAATTACACAATTCACCTGCCTCGTAAATTCCAAAGTCTTCAATACAACGTAAGTAGAAAAAGTAATACCTATTGGCTATTTCGTAACAAACATCATAATATACCATATCATGTTCGAAATTTGTTTCTGGGAATTTGCGTTATCACGGAATCGAAGAGGCTTATATTTATATTCCCTTTTTTCGTCGACCTCGAAAAAATCACATTTTACTTCCTAATTTCCGAACGAAAAACCGACTATTTTCGAAAGCAAGTTGGGTTGCTAGTTTTACTGAATTTTCAGTAGATCTCCTGATTTGCATATTGATCTACTGAACCATTTCATAATCAACTGAACAATATTTTGACACTCTTTTATTATTATAATTACCTATATTATCATTAGTCTATTGATCTATTGAACATAGGTGATGAATTTGCACATAGGTACTAATGATATGTATAAACCAAAAACCGAGCCAAAAACATTCGATACCTACCTACTTTATCTGATTCAGATCAAATATACAATCTTTTATATACCTCTGTTATAACAGTTTGTTTCTTACGTTTGATTTTTTTCCTGTTTTGTATTTTTTGTTCATTTTCACTATTCGCGTTCCTTTTTCATATTCTCAAATATTACAAGTACCAATGTAACTGAATTTTGGGACGAGAATTAGGAATATGATTACTTTTGTATGAGAATGTTTGTTTTGTTTGTTTCTATTTTGTTGGAAATATGTTACTTTTCTGTTTACTAAGAGTACATAATATTTTTCCATTATCCTTTCTTGGAATTAGTATAGCAATAAAAATAGTTGACAACAACTGTCATTTGCTGTTGTCAAATTGATTATTCACAAAATCTGTCAGATTTCACGTGGGAATAGGACTGTGAAATGTTTGAGGTCGACGAAAAAATGTAATATTCACCTCGGCGAAAAACTGTCTATTGTCTCTCCTGATTGCTAGCCTCTTTGCTATAATAGACAGTGTTTCGGGCTCGGTTCTTCAATAACTATTTTATCACAAACACCCAATATGTAGTGGATTGCGAAATTTTAATTCTTTTAATGACCAGGGGCGTAGCTACCGCCGTATCAGCCTTATCAATGATGCGGCGATTCCCCGCGCTACAGGGGCCACGACTTGTGTCATCAAAGATTCGTAAAATATTATCGAACGTTTTACTCAAACTATCAGCACCTATCAAGCCGTACAGTTGTTGACATTGATGCTGGAACTTGTCCAGATTTTGCAAGGAACCGTCTCAGGCATTTGTTGCCTAAACGCTCAACTACAAAAGTTGACAACACTCAGCAAACATCAGCATTACAGAATTGTACTCCAAAGTCAATTTGAACTATTGCTATTCAGATACATGTTAGTTCCTCAAACTAAAAAAAGATTGCAGGAACTATATGACCCGAGTATTACGTTGGCAAGTGTTAAATCCAGAAATACTCGTCTTCAAAGAAAAATTAAAATAGGAAGCCGGTAAACTGTCTGGTGAATAAAGTAAAGACAAGGGCGTCGCCAGCCGGTAAGCAAGGTGGGGGCACCATGAAAAACTAAAGAGGAAAATCAAATAAGAAAAGTTTGATGAAACGGAAAAAAAAACTATATAGAGAATCAATTGAACACTTAATCTTCTAGGGTTCTTTGTGAATTTGTTGGTCACTTTGTTGACGAAATCGTTCAAGTTATTGAAAATATGTTGCCTGTGTCACTCATCATTGAGAGCCCATTGAGTCGAGATTCAGATATGGTTCTCCTCTCGGTCCTCAACCAGGTTTTGATTTTCCGAAGGCTACTAAATGACCTTTCAACTGTACAAATCTTACAAGGTGAAGCAACATGGATATTCAAAGCCTTCTTGATTTCAGTAAAAAAAATCTGTTTTCGGAAGTTCTTGGCTCAAAGTGAGCGTTATCAGAATAGAGTGGTATTTTGTTAGACTATTTCACCTTCACGAATCATTAAAAGCATTTATTAGAAATGAGTGTTTCATTCTGACAAGTACAGCGATAATTATTTTATGCCAAACTGACAGACTTCAGACTTTGCTTCGCTATCCATGGTTACATGGTTGAAAACATCAACGCTAGAAGACCAATCAGAATTGAACGACAGTTAATGTTTTCGCGATAATCTCACGTTGTCTCTAGATGGTGATTGGTAGGATAATGTGATGAATGAAATAGTCCTTTTAATTAGCAGGGTGACTGGTGAGCGTTAACTTCTAGAGAGGGGGGGGGCAGCTGCTCCACCCTGCCCCTCTCTGGCGACGCCCTTGAGTAAAGATGTGTTGGTTGATGTGTATAAATACTGCGGAATCGTGCTTGAAATCTGAAATTCAGAAAATTAATTCCACACTGAGGAAAATCTTGCTATTATCTTTGAGTATTAACTGTGTATATAATCAAGGCTATTATAGAGTTTTTGCAACCATTACAAGAAATCCTATTATTAACGTTACACATTTTCGAATGGAAGCAGCACATTGAAATCCTATGATGGTATAACGATTTTGCTGTAAGGGATTTTGGATTGACTCGGTCGTTTCTTGATGGAAATCCATGGCAAATGTAAAAACTTCACAAACGATGAGATTTCCACAAAATTCTCAAACACATGACATGTTTCGCTGACACAGTAGCTTCATTGGGTAAAATATGGTAGGTACAATGAACTAAACTGAACTGGGCGTCAATTGAAACGTTAATAGTGAAATTTGGCATCAAGTTCGACTTCTCGTGATTTCTAAAATATTGAACGAATTTTGAATTGTCGCCCAGATTCTGAATGCCTTTTTCATCGTCTTTCGAACCGTTCCTTACAGCTTCTTCTAAATTGATCAGTGCATTTTGAAAAAAAATTCTCCGCCCCCCCATTTTGTCGGAAGACCACGATGCTTCGATGCTCATATTTTATTCAGGCATTTCATAAATAGCAACCATACTTCGGGACTTTTTCGAGTTTTTGCCAAAAATCACTGTGGTTTCCTAAAAAAAAATGTTTTTAGCATTTTTTTCAAATGGACTAATTACCTGTATCCTCAAAACGATGAATCAGTCTCTTTATTGTCATGACTGACTTATTGAAAATGGTACTTAAATGAGTTTGGGTATATCCTGATCGTCGTAACCTGAAATAATAATTATCTTTACTGAATTATAGTTTATATCACCATAGTGATCTTACCTAATGATATTTTCCATTTCGACCCGATTTGAACGAGGCATCTTTAAATTTTTTAGGACCCGATTGGCAATTGATATAACCTCTATGCATACCTTCATTGTTTCAACAATAAGCTGTTATAGAAACAAGGTATCGTTGTTTGTATTTGTTGATGAGATGTGTTGATTTACTGCTCACTAAGGTAGAAAACTTTTATCATAGACTGCGAAGTAATAAATTATTGATTGTTTTTCAGTGACCTGGTATACATATCTGCTCTAACGATTTCCTGAAATGCATAAAAGCATCCATTTATGGAACTTCTCTAAAATTAGTCCATTAAAAAAAAATGCAAAAAAATTTATTTTTTCGGAAACCACAGTAGTTTTTGGCAGAAACTCGAAAATGTCCCGAGGTATGGTTGCCATTTATGAAATGCCCGAATAAAATATAAGCATCGTGGTCTTCTGACAAAATGGGGGGGGGGGGGGCGGAGAATTTTTTTTTCAAAATGCTCGAAACTTTGTTTCACCCTGTATCACGGGTCCTGATCGAGTTGAAAGAAGCTGTAAGGAACGGTTCGAAAGACGATGAAAAAGACATTCAGAATCTGGGCGGCAATTCAAAATTCATTCAATATTTTAGAAATCACGAGAAGTCAAACTTGCTGCCAAATTTCACTATTAACGTTTCAATTGACGCCCAGTTTATAACCTAGGCTTGCCTAACTTTTATATATATCCTACTTTCCCAACCTGACGGATTAGAATCAATGACTTTGTATATCATTTATTATCTAATAAATACTTGACTCCACTTTGAGAAACCATGGATTATAATTAATGTGTTCGAATATGAATATTCTGAAAAAAATTTCACAACCGAAAAAACTTTGAAAAATCTTGAACAGCTGCCTCCTTTCTGCACCGGCGGGTATAATCTGAGATATTTCAATATGAATCATGCACTATTGTATGAGAAAACCAGATTCTATTAATAGTTGTCATTCAGAAAAGAGTTACAAAATCATTATATTTCGTTATAGCAATGAATTTGAACATCTTTGAAGCTATCTACTAGACTGGCAAGGCTGTTTTTTTGCTTGGCACTCGAGCCTGTCGTAAGACCACATACACTAGGCTGATTCGTATTTAGTTGCTAGTTCTTTCATAGATACGGAGGACTCTTGAGAGATTATGACGCCGAGTATATCAGGACAAGGAAGAGTCAGATCTGCTCCAGGTTCATAAAAGGTAAAGGCCTCCCAGTGTATTAATACATATAGGCAGAGATTACAAATGTTTGTTTCCGTTTGTTAACCTCCTCGAAGAGTTTACTGAGATGGTCATTGAAATTGTCAGTGAAATTTAGAAATTCTTGATCAAACTCTATCAAGCCAGCTATGTATTATTTTGAAGAACTAATTATTACTGGTAATGGTATACAGTGTGTCCATTTAGTACGTAATTCTTCGATATCTCGAAAGCCATAACCCATAGATAAAAACTTTGGAGAAAAAACTTTTTCAGTTACTGAAGTTGCTCATTTCAAAAATTACTGGGTGTTTAATAAAAGCGGGGCAACTCGAAAAAGAGTTTTTTTTAAATGGAACACCCAGTATTGTTTGTTGGGAATGAATTCCGCCGAGGTTCACCTTCACATCGCTGTAAAAAAATTGAAATCGGTTGCGGCGTTGCCAAGTTATAATCGATAAATCTATTTTTACCATTATTGAAGAGTCATTTTCAATTGGGCATGGTATATTCATTTATTCAAATCTTGAAAATATTTTTGGCATACGGCAGAAGCAAGGTCCCACGTATACCAATCCAGTAATTTTGCGACATGTTCTTCAACAGGGTGCTCAATTTTGCAAGATTCAGCTGACATTCATCAGAATTTTTCTAATGGAACACCCTGTATTTTAATTCAAAAATCCAGTCCGACATCTTTCGCCTTTTTATCGCTGGAGAAAAGATTGAAATCGGTTGCGACGTTGTCAAGTTATGAATAATTTCCTTATTTTCACTACTATTTCGGGGTAATTTGTACGTCATAGTTCTTTCATTTATTTGTATTGTGGAAATATTGCGTTGCTACGGTATAATTAAATCTGTTCATTGACCATTCATATATTTTTTTACAATAGGAACATTAACAGGCTCTACAAGTTTGAATTTTTTTCGAAATACACTTATATTTGTGTAATGACCTGTCAAACATCGCCACAATCAAATATATCTTGGATTGATTCGAAATTATGCTGAATTCCGTCCCAAAAGCCGCGTATAGTAGAGACATATTGTTTGTATCAATATGTTTACCTCCTTCAAGTCAAATGGAGATTTGGATTGTGGGAATAACGACAATAAAAATGGCCCAAATTTCAAAAAACTGTCCTAATTTTCGCAAGCAATCCGCATCTTCATTGTTTGTATTGTAGAAGTTGTTCAAGAGGCAGGCAGGCGTTGATTTTGGCATGTTTGTTTCACATATTATTTAAATCATAAGTTTATAACGAGATTACGGAATATTTCAAATTTAGACGAAGCACATATCGCAAAAATACCTGAATGATCTATGTAGAACCTCGAATGTCATGTGGCAAGCAATATTCCCACACTCAAATCAAATAAAAGAACCATCATGACATACAAATTACCTCGAAATAGTAGTAAAAATAAGGAAATTACTCATAACTTGAAAACACCGCAACCGATTTTGATTTTTTCTTCAGCGATGAAGAGGCGAATGATATCGAAATAAATCTATGATGAAAAATACAGGGTGTTCCATTTGAAAAATTCTTATGATCGTCGTCTGAATCTTACATTATTCAGAATGTGAATTTTAGCACCCTGTAAAGGATTATCTCGCAAGATTACTGGATTGGTATACGTGAGACCTTGGTACTACTGTAAGCCAAGAATATTTTCGAAAGTTCAATAAATTAATATACCATACCCAATTGAAAATGACCCTTCAATAGTAGTAAAAATGGGTTTATCAATTATAACTTGGCAACGCCGCAACCAAATTAAATTTTTTTTACATCGATGTAGAGCTGAACCTTAGCGGAATAAATTTCGAATGAACAATACTGGGTGTTCCGTTTAAAAAAACTCGTCTTCGAGTTGCCTCGCTTTCATAAAACACCCAGTATTGTTGGAAATATTTTTGAAATGAGCAATTTCAGTAACTGAAGAAGTTGTTTCCTCAAAGTTTTTCTCTTGTGATAATTGATTTCGAGATATCGAAGAATTACGCACTAAATGGACACACTGTATAGATGGTATATGCCGGTGCTGCATCGAAACGGCAGAAACAACAACTAATTTGATGCAAAAACCAGGCAGCTCTGGAGCTGCCTCTTTCTATCAAAACTACTCAAAAAACTTGCCTCGTTCTTGCTCCAATCAATAGAGCACCTTTTTGTCACTGGTTTCCATTATAAAAGTGAAAATCGTGTTAAAGTGGAGCTGCCCTCGTTTGACTTGTCTTCAATTGACAATTGAAAGAAATAGATAGGTAATGATATGGGATGAGAACAAAAAAAAAAGAAAAAAAACGTACCCCTTCTTCTGAGCCTGTTCACATCCGGTTGACTCTTGCTCATATTATCCTCCCTCAGACTCTTCAACGAATCGACGAACTCCCTTCTACAAGAATCATTATCGGAGAGATCCGGTTGGGAATACGACAACCTCACAGGTGTCGCGAACCTAGGCGTGGGCTTGACGATTTCCTTGGGAGGTGAACGTCTCCTTTCCGGTGACGAACTTCCCAAGCTGTAACTAGATTCCCGGTCAGGCGTCACCGTAGACACGCTATCGTCCCGCCAGTTCACTTCGGATACAACCGGCGAGAAGTGGACACCTTTGGAATTGGCAGAACCGCTGAAGCTCTTCACAGACATCAAAGTTTTGTCTTCGCCATCGGACATACCGCTGGTGCTGGTGCTAGACTTGATTATACTTCCTTTTCTTCTTACATCGTGAACGGATTTCCTACGTTCCTCGTCGAAGTATTTTTGGGCTAGCTCTATTTGGTCAGGGAGTGCTAGGTTCGGGGTGCTAGCTACATTCCGTTGTTTTTTCGATATAGGAGTAGAAGTATAAGCTTCTTCCAAGAAACTATCGTTTTGGGGTAAATTTTGCGAGCTGCTCAATATACTCTGCAAGCTTTGTTCGGAAATGGCTTTCAGAACTCTCTTGTCGAATTCTACTATGGGCGACTTGGGTAGCTTGGGCTTCCGTCTGTTGTACAAGCTGTGTTCGTCGTCACTGAGGTCAACCCTGTTCGACATAGCTTCCGAGTAGCTGCCTTCTCGCTTGTAGTGACTCATATTTCCAGTATCTTCTTTTTCTACAACAATTTCATTATTTTCTTTGGGAAAGTCGAATCGAAGGTCCGCGAGATTCCAGTCCTTAGCAGCCACCGAGTCACTGGCTTCGCGATTCGCACTTTTAGTAAACTCACTGATGAAATTCAAGTCCTTAGGGACACTGGACACACACACAGTGTTCACTTCGTTTTCTTTACTGTCCGTCTGAAATAAGCTCGGTTCACTGCTGGACGAGAACGACGTTTTATAATTAGACTTTCGGTCACATTCTTGGTGTGCGTCTAATTTTAAAATTTTCGTGAGGACGTCAGAGATGTCATTGGTGAAATGGGAACGCTGTTTTTTCATGTTGAAATGGTCGATCAATGGAGATGTCTTCAAGGAGTCTAGCTGATTGTCCTTGAAGCTGGTAAGGTCTTGATAACTCACTCCAAAGTTTCCGCTGAAATTCTGTAAAGAAACCCGTAAAAATAATAAATAATTGAACAAAAAATAAATAGAAGTAGGCTCGAGTAATGAAATGAAAATAAACTAAACATTAATAGGAATTTGTTGCAGGACATTGGTATGTATTCGTTATAGGAATGTGAGTGACCTTAGCATTTCATTATGATTAATAGACTATTTACCATACTAAATTTGCGCCATCTAGCTATTCATACCCAATTCATAAAAAAACATATTTCATCAAGAACACTCATTTTCATGACTTTCATGACGTTTCGATATCATATTATAGGTTCATGTGGAAAAGAAGACATATTCATGAATTAGTTGACCTCAATATGTAATAAAAACTTTAATACTTAATGTTATTCTGGTGCATGTGCTAGTAGTATACTGGTAGTATAATCACGTTATGAAGTAGTCCAGATAATTAGAGATAAACTGCTACCCAGATGGCACCAGATTGTGTCAATGTTCGATTTGTAAGATATAAACTCACCAGCAAAAAAACAAGAAACCCTTATAGTGATTGAAAATTATAACTACTAAACTAATCCATTTATTGAATGTATGGTTTGGGAAAACTTCATAGAATATTTCTCATTGTGGCAGTTTTTTTGTCGGTGAGTGCATATACATATATCCAGATATTATGTAGATATCCTGGGTATATCAGATTCATTTTCGAATATCCATAGATCATTCGATTGAGAATATTCTGAAATCAACCTTTCCATATTCCGTTTTCTAGATATTTTTTCAAGAGTATTTCTGTCAATTTCAATGAAACTCAGTGGTTATGTTAATGGTCACATATATGGAGCTTCTTCTGAGATAATTAGATTCAAAATGTTGATTCCAGTGGCTTCGCAGTAGGCTACTTTGATGGTGGATATCATTGAACGCCACTGTTTTTCCTAAGTTTATTATGATTATTAGATTGAGAAATTGAAAATATAACATTTTTTGTCATTTGTGTTTTAAACCTGTGAAACTCAATAAGTTTTCGAGGAAGCAATAAAAATTCGATGACTCAAATTTTTATTGTAGATATCCTCAAGACGCCAATTGGGATTACTAAGTAACCTCGATAATGTAATTCTGAAATTAAGCTATACTGACTGTCACTAATCAGACTAAATTTTGTGACCATGAAAGCTCTTATATACAGAGGAAATATGAAATTAATAATTATTACTCCCTCTATCTCAAAACAAAAGGTGTACCAGTGCCACAGTTTTTTTAAATTTTTCTATTTGAATAAACCGCCCAAGTCATCAACGGCCAAACTCATTAACACCCAACTTATCAACGGTCCAACTCATCAGCGGCCAAACTCATCAACAACCAACTCATCAACGGCCGAACTCATCAACACCCAACTCATCAACGGTCCAACTCATGAACACCCAACTCATCAATGGTCCAACTCATCAACGACCCAACTCATCATCGTTACAGGTCATTAACGACACAATTCATCAACGACCCGACAATCCATGCATTACTACCAGAATAATAATTATCGAAGGTAATACCTCTACTCCTTCATATTTTATCGATAATTTTATCTAATTCGGTCTGTTTCAATGATTTTGCCTCAAATGAAATAGTTTGAGTTATGAAAATGAAAAATAATCGGATAAAATTTGAAGGACGAGTTGTATTTGAGAAGAATAATTTTTTCACTAATTTGATGAAAAGACACTAGCAAATTTCACGGCTCAAATTATTTCTACGTCCTTCAATTATGATATTAATGATTGATCGAAAAGTTCTGGTGGTGATATGTGTGCTGCACACATTTTTGATCACAAGCGAGGATGCGTGCGTCGTGTTTCCTCAGCGGATTGATAATAGATTTTATTGTGATTTTCTCATAAGATAGGTTGAAAGAGAGAAGATGATGGATACTTGTAAGTCAGACTAATTTCGACAGTTCAATGTAAACAGGGTTTTATCGAGGACCATAATAATATGCAGTGTTATCAGTATAATACCGAATGATTGGCTAAAATTACGCATTGCTATTGGTTGAAACAACGAAAACATCACATTCTGACATGTGAAAAAAATAATCTAAATCATCACCTATCACACCTACCACTGTTATTTTTTCATATAATTTGTTATTTGAAGATGATTTGGTGACATCTATATATCATATTAGTCCAAGAGCCGCCTGAAAATTCCGACCGTCATCTGATAACGAAATGATATAGGCCCCAAAGGGATGTAAAACCATTGTAGTTTATCGAATGGCATCTGTGACAATCACTATCCTGAGCATAATAATTGAAAACTTGCACTTTTCTGTACGGAAATTTGCACTCGATTCCGCGATTTGATAGCGAGATAAAAATATGGCATCCGATACCAATTGAAAGGTATATTTAGAAAACTCATCTGTGCCACCCCTCAGTCCTAGCCAAATCAACGGCACAGCGATCCCGGACAAACTTCCGTCATGTGATAACGAGATGAAGCAAGAATCAAATTGAAGGGGACGATGTCGCCATTGCAAATATTCAAACGTGCCGAGATTCAAACTGATTTAAGTTACTGGCAGGGAGTCAATATTTCGCTCCCCTCTAAAGATAATATCCGATGGACATGTGTAAAAATCAACATGTGGATTATTAGATTACGTTTAGTATAGGCACCACATGAATTCCACACTGGTCCTTTGGATATTCTTTCGATGAGGGCGAACTATTCACGGAAATATTGACGCTCTGATAAGTTGACTGTCGACTGTTGACTGTTGATGAGTTGGGTCGTTTTTGAGTTGACCGTTGATGAGTTGAGTCATTGATGACTTGACCGTTAATGATTTTGGCTGTTGCCTCGGTCGTTGATCAGTTTGGGTCGACGAGTCAGGTGTTGATGCAATTGATGCAGTAATGAATTTGGTATTTGATGATGAGTTGAGTAACTTGAGTACATCGATTCATTGGTTCGTTGATGAGTTATCTCGTTGACTAGGTGGGCGTTGAAGAAATAGGTGTGTTCATGAGTTGAGTCGCTGATAAGTTGGTATATTTTATACAAAGTCAGTAGTGTATCAGGGGCGGTCCTGCGACAGTTTGGTGAGCTGTCCATCAAGTTCTCAAGCAGTCACAGCCAATAGGGGGGTCTAGTTGTGGTTTGTGCAGACATTCCGAGGTGCAGAAGTGTCGACAATGACCAGTAGGTGTTGTCACCAAAGATTTACCTTGTCACCTGTTTTTTCCTACCTGTCTTCCCTGTGTCACCTACTTAATTAATTGTTTTTCGCTCAAATCACCTGTTTTGCCTAATTTACTGGTTTCACCTTCTCAACGTGTCCCCCTGTATTACCTCTTTCACCTGTATCACTTGTTTCTTTCATTTTACCTGTTTCACCTGTTCACCTGATCTTCCCCTCGGTTATATTTTCCAAGTTAGTCCTACTGAATATCCCTGTATAATTAATGTTCCAATATCTTGCTAGCTGACCTAGAGGTCAACACTTTTATTATGTTTTGTTTGATATGAGTGCAATCATTAATATTATGTTTATCCAGCTTCATATTATATTTTTTCAATGTCATGCTGACAAAGTAGTCATGTGCAGATATTTTTACAAAATATTTGTTGATCCATCATCCTAGGATAGTATAAAAACTGTGATTTCATTATGCTTCAACATCAGGTGAATTGTGCAGTGGAAAAATGAAAATTGATTGGTAAGTGAGACTAATGATAACTCATAAAGATTGTGATTTGTTTATTGGTATAGGCTATGTGATTTTATCATCAGAATAGCTATCATTTGTTTGGGTTTATGATCATGAAATGAATTCGAAACAGTGGGATAGGTCAATATTTATTTATTAACTATAATACAACACGGTATATGATTTTTGTTGGGAGAACATACAACTACACTACAATATTTTTATTACATTAGTGAGAGGGTTGTACCTTACTAAACGATCATGTAATATTAGACAATAGGCAGAAGTGTTTGCAGGAATATTTTAATTTGTTTCAAACTCAAGGCGAATATCCACACTACCTGCCTTTGAAGTTTCGTTTTGTCGACTACAATCTATTACAATTAATGGTGCTATGTCATGAAATTTAGATAGTGTTAGACAAGGTTCACCAGAGTTTTTGTAGTAATATGACTCTTGAAATCGTGCATACATCTCATATATAACAGAAAATTGATATTTATTGAAATTTTGATTCAAATTGTCATAGGGATACACTTCAGAGTTCAGGTAAAGTTTCATATTGGCGAGATTACAGTGATCGAATTGACTCATATTTTTTTGACTGTCATTTTTCCTGTTTGTTTGGAAACCAACAATAACAAATCTCGGTTTTTCCATTTGACTTGATGCTTTGACATTCCATGAGTGACGCATAGTTGATTGTAACATGGGAAATTCGTGGAGTTCCCAGGAACGGAAGGCTATCTCTAAATCTCTTCCCTTTTCAATATACTTGATTAACCGCAATTTCTCCACATCTGCCGTTTGAACGTGTGGAATGCGCCATAGAATTTTTGTCAATTCAATTTTTTGTTTTTCTCCAGCCTTGGAGGTTATCGTAGGATTGATGTCATTGCTACTTCTGATGAGAACAAGTTCTTGCCGAATATTCACCAGAATTTTCTTGAAATCTTCGCAAAATCCCAATAGATGTTTGAGTGGTAGACAAACGCTAAAGTTCCCTTGAAGATCAACAATTTCCGGATGACCAAGATGATTCCAACCAGCATTTATATATCTATTGCATTCATTATTTGTATAAGAAATGTAGCCCTTCATAGCTGATGTGATTCCAGGATTACGAACTCGATCCACAACGGACCCACCAATTTCATATCGGATTTCATCAAATAGAAAAGCAATACCATTGTTGATGAAGTTCAGTGTAGCACTCACTTTATCTTCACTGTCAGTAATTCTACCTTCTAGATAAATGTAACTTTGTGATGGTAATGTGTAAATATCCTGCGTTTGAATCGGAACACGTATCTCGAATGACTTATTTAGGCTTGTATTGGCATATGGTGGATGAGAGTGCATTTCGCAATTCGTTATCGCATTGTCCATCATCACATGTTCACCAATATTCAAAATATTGAAACTCATGTTTGTTGTGTTTCACTTTTTCTTCCACAGGAACACCTTAGGAGAATGAGAAATCTTCTAAGACCAGAGTTGATGTCCAATTTTAGGTTATACCAAAATTCGTAAAAAGTCTTCGTTTTGTCTTTTATAATAATTTGAAACCAAGTGAAATGAGGAACTGCTGATTGTCAGGTGTTAACTGTTTGATGTCACCTTTCGGACTGATACTTTTGATTGATGGAGAACGCGTTTCCTGACCCATTGTTGATGATGACATTGGAATATTATAGCGAAACACCATATCCACTAGAGCTCTTTCAAATGCAACCTGACTGTTATGACTTCCTTTTGGAAATTAATTAAGGTTCCAGTTTGATCTACTACTCTGAGAATTATTTCATCAATGTATTTGGAATTGATTGGTAGATAAATGACATTTGACACTTTCTCCACTATTCGAAATCCACTAGGCACCGATGGATAGAACATGTGCAATGTGTGAACGGAAGAGTTATTAACCAACGTAGGTGATCCATAACTTACAGTGGAGGTGATATATAACAGGAGGGGTGAAAGAACTTACAGTCACAACTCCACCACATAAAAATTTTTAATAATGACCAACGGTCATGGACATAAAAAGGACATGTTTCGAAGGATTAATCCTTCATCATCAGCGAATGTGTTAAGGAAGAGTTATTATTATATGAATTTGTTGTTAAATTACATTCAACACACACTGAATTCACCTTGGAAATATTAATTGGAAAATCTGATATATGTTTTTTATTAGCTTCCAATTTCCTCTTGCTGAAACCTAACAGAGTTGCTATCGAGTTAGGTTTATCAAAGTGTATGAGTTTGTTGCATGTTATCTCATACCTTAGAGTATTACGATTAGCATTCAATTTGAGCTGAATCTCGGTAGTTTTCTCCTCTTCTTTTATAATAGTATTCGAAATTTGAGCTTTTTTTCCCTCCCTCTCTCTATCTTTTTCATGCAATTCATCCAATTGCATCATAATATTCCGTTCAATGTCTTCAATTTCATAGGAACCTTCAGGAATAACCAATGTGTGTTTGCCAACATAGAATCTGTTATTTCTCCCATCAATATTGGGGATAGTGTTGTAGGTCACGAAGTCAAGCAGACCTAAGACATAGGTTTTATCATCATCTAAAATGATAGGTGGATGGATTTTAGCTGATAATACAGAATCTCTGGCTGATAAGGTGAAAGTATATGAACACGTCATGATAGTGATAGAGTCATTGAAAGAATGAGATAAATTACGCTTATATTTTATTGAGAGAGAAATTTCAAACATAACTGACCGCAATTCACAGAATTGAAAGTTTGATATACAGTGTGATTATATAAAATATTACAAGGTCCATTGGAATTGAAGTAATCTAAAGTTTCCAGTGGTGGTCGCAGATTACCATAGCTATCAAAATAGACGATTTGTGATCCAATTTTTTTGTAGGCGGTCCAATGCGTCCCTGGTCCATCTTTGTTATCCAAGTTTATCACGCCACGTTCTTTCTTTCTGATTCTCTTGGGAAGATCATTCCTCATAAATACACCCCTAAAATGGGGAATGTTGAGTTCTTTAACGTACTTCAGAATATCCAAATTGGATAGTGGGAAATTGAGTGGTATCCTCTTACGAGATTCCCTATGTTTATTCATCCTCATCTTGTTGATATTAGGATAATACTAGGATGGTTATCTCAAAAAAAGTCCCAAACCAGTTTTATATGGTCTCAAATACATTCCTTTTCCCATTGCAATAGCTTCCATTAATGTATTATGTCTTTGGGATTCTTCCAATTGATTTTTTGCTGATCTGGCATCAGTGACAGCCTTAGCTACACCTGAAGCGCCACCTGTGATTGCCCCGAGAGCACTCAATCCCGCGAAAATCGGAATCAAGGGTAACAAGCCACCCCTCTTTGGAATTTTAACAATACGTGTTGGTTTTATGTTGAGTTTTTTCGTTGACCTCAAAGCAACCTTGACTGCATCACCTACAGTCTTAGGTTTCTGGGAGATGATATGCTTTTTAATTTGTCCGATTGCTTTGGCGAAGCATACCCCCTTTTTTATTAGTTTCTTCTTGATATCCCTCTTTTTATTATTCCTACGTTTAGTATTCCCTTTGGATCTCTTGCGAGCCATCTGAACTGTAGGAAACTCTCTCGTATACTGACTTTTTCTTTTAATCCTTATGAAAATTAGGTGAATTTGAGTTTCTTATTTCCGACATCGTTGCTATCTTCCTCTTCTATCTCTGTATCCAAACTTCTCTTTCTAGAATTTGTTGTTGTGATATCTAATGGTTCACTCATATCACTTGAATGAGTGCCCCCCTTATCATCTAATGTTCTCAATCTCCTTTTCGCCTTTACCCCTTGTCTACGGTTGATCATATCACCGACCACATTTTTAGGCTTCTTATCAGGAATAGTGTCTGAGATATCATCGTTATCCAATTTCCTCTTGTTTGCACATCTTTTATTCATGGGATAATCGTCAGCAATATCAATATCCATCAAGTCCTTCTTTACTTCATTATCGTCATCATCATTCTGTGATTTCTTCTTTTTATTCATCTTTTTATGTTGTGCTATCCGTTTAGTTTGTTTAACAATTCTATTTGTTGAAATTCCTTCCTTCAGGATTCGCATACTGCTTTCAATATTTCCTAGAAATTTTTCTAAAATAACCTTCGTTCTTCTTAGAACTATCAGACATTTGTTGACAGCTTGTTGTTTTCGTTTTTGATTTTGTTTTTGATTTCCTATTCCCATTCCCAATTTCACTTTAGCTTTCATAGCACCAGCAACGCCTAAAGCTGCTAATCTCTGTCCATAGGAATTATTCTTCAATCTGAATTGAGCCATTGCCTTGTCTGCCAGAATTCTATCTGCTTTATGACGATGTTTCAAATCTTTTTCTTTGGAATATGCTATATCATGTTCCTTGCAAGCTTCATCTAATTCATTTATACCTTTATCTCCTCGAGCGAGTCTTTTTTCCAATTTTGTTCCAGGACCACAGAATCTATATCCACCAGGTATATGTAACTCGAAAGGTAGTTTATTTATGGCAGTATTCAAAAGCCCATCACCTGAATAGTAGCGTGGCATTTGTGTGTGTGTGTGTGTGTTTATTCAGTGAAATACAGAAAGCAACTGATCATTGAATATCGGAGATAAACTATTTTTTATTCATGAAATGAAAGTTGTTCGATCCACAAAAAACGACTCTGAATATTGAAAATAATATATTCGAGGGGGATGAGAAATTCAAAAAACATGGAATATTGTTTCCACATACAATGAGGTGTATTATTGTGGGTCCTTCGAACTGCGGTAAAACCAATTTTATGATCAATCTTCTCGAACATAAGAATGGATTGAAATTTGAGAATATCTATGTGTACTCCAAATCTTTATATCAACCGAAATATAAATATCTGGAGGAATTGATCAAACCAATAGAAGGTATGGGATATTATGCATTCAGTGCCAGTGATAGTATTATGCATCCGTCAGAGGCTAAACCGAATTCGATATTCATATTCGATGATGTTGCATGTGACAACCAAGAAGTGATTCGTGAATACTTCAGTATGTCTAGACATGCATTAGTAGACCCTTTTTACCTGAATCAGAGCTACGCTAAAATCCCTAAACACCTGATCGGAGACAACTGTAACTCCTTGATTTTATTCAAAATGGATGATATGAATTTACGTCACATTTATGCAGACCATGTGGGGTCAGATATGACATTCGATAAATTCAAAAGTATGTGTTCGTTATGCTGGAAGGATCCATATGGTTTTCTATCGATATTCAAAGATTGTAAGGTCAATGAAGGTCGTTATCGGAAAGGAATTGATAATTTCATACTCATGTAAAGGTGAAGTCTCAATATTGTACCCTCCAACCTGATCGATACCGATCAGAGCTGATCAGATACCCGATCGAAGCTGAGCAGGCACCCGATCAAAGCTGATCAGGTACCCGATCGAAGCTGATCAGATACCCGATCGAAGCTGATCAGATACCTGATCGAAGCTGATCAGAGCTGATCAGATACCCGATCGAAGCTGATCGGAGCTGATCAGAAGCAGATGAGATACCTCATGCTTACCTGGTGAACAAACAAAGAAATGAAGTCGAATGAGAAGGAAATCAAAAAGAGGTTGATAGCTAAACGTAAAACGGTGAGAGATAAATTGGATATTTTGAAACATGGAGAAATGGTGCATGATAATATGTTCAATCCTATTACAAAACACCTGAAAAGTATCGAAAATAAATTACAGAGTACTGGTCAGCAACAACAACAACAACAACAAATTCCATATCAGAAAAATGCTGCAGAACAACTCGATTCCTTCAAATCACCATTCATGATGAAACCGAAGAGGAATTTACTAAACTATGAGACACCTAAGAATATTGAAGAGCAGAATAGTAAGCCTAAAATCCCCCGCCGACTATCCTTGCAACTCCTCACACCAGCAGATTTGAAAAATGAAGAACCTAATATTGAGGATGAGTATGGGGGTGATGATGATGATGATGATGATGATGGACCTAGTGAGTTGAAACAATCAATTTTAGAGGATATCAAATCTGATGAGGAAAATGAACAGCTAGGAAAACCATCTGCCGACGAAGTTTCACGCCTCATGAATATTACACAAGAATCGTATGTCGACTATTTAGAGCAATATGATCCGCTACCTAGAAAATATATCAATAGTATGTATCAAGATGAGGATAACAAAGAGTTTGATCATAAGTATGGAGTGAGATTAGACAGGAATACTGAAAAACTCATGATTGGTGATTCTAGAATATACATCGAAGGATCCGATGTAATTCTCAAGAATAAGAGGTACAAAGGTACTCAAGGTTTATATGAACTATTGTTCAAGAAAGACCCTCATGATTTCACCAGGGAGGATGAGCAAAATTATAAGCAGATAGTGACGAAAACTAATGCCCATCGGAGATATTACAAGGCAAATAAGCAAGTGGATGGTAGTAAGCTACAAAAGTATAGAAAAATTATTGCTCCAATCACGAGTTCTTCCTCCGTTGGTAAAGGAATGTTAATGGAGGTGACTAACAATAAGATAGATTACATTCGATGGGATGATCCAAATGAGCTTTGTGACAGATTACGATTACTGTTGGCTTCAAAGTCAGTAGGGCACAATGGTCATACCAATGAAATAAACTCTATCGTTGAGGAGTTGCGTGAAGCTCATATCATTGCATGAAGAGAGAATGGCAACAATCGCTAAAAAACAAGTGGTTGAAGAGATCCACAAACCAGCAAGAATCAATTTCAAAAGACGTAAAGTCATCATCAAAGGCCTCGATGATCTTTTTCAAGCCGATTTGGTGGAAATGATACCATATGCCCGTGAGAACCAGGGTTACAAATATATATTGGTTGTGATAAATTGCTTCTCGAAATTCGTTTGGGCAATTCCTTTGAGGAATAAATCGAGTATAGAAGTGAGTAATGTCATGGAAATCATTCTCAAAGAGCAGTGTCCTCACAATCTACAAACAGATAAAGGCACTGAATTTTTCAATAAGGAATTCAAAAATCTCATGAAGAAATATGGTGTGCATCATTACAACACGTTCAGCGAGAAAAAGGCATCTATTGTAGAACGAGTCAACCGGACATTGAAAAATATGATGTGGAAAGGATTCAGTTTACAGGGGAACTACAAATGGGTAGAATTACTGAAGAAAATCGTTGGAAAATATAACAACACAACACACAGGACTATAAAAATGAAACCCTCTGACGTGTCAAGAAGGAATGAAAAAATGCTACTACAAACCGCATATAACCGACTCAAAATAGTGGGTTCGAAACGTAAATTCAAAATTGGTGATTATGTACGTATATCCAAGATTCGTGGAGTTTTCGATAAAAAATATAACCCAAATTGGTCTACTGAGATTTTCCGTATAAGAAAAGTTCAATTGACAAACCCAGTTACCTACTTATTGAAAGATGATTCTAACAAGGATATTCTAGGGGGGTTCTATAACGAGCAATTGCAAAAAGTAAGATATCCAGACGTGTATCTCGTCGAAAGGGTATTGAAGAGGAAGAATGGACAGGTGTTCGTCAAATGGCTTGGATTTGATAACAAACATAACAGCTGGATAGACGAAAATAATGTTGCGTAATGTTGCGCAAGGAAGACTATATAAAGGGTTCATCACGCTGATGATTTTCATCATTTTCTCGTTGACTGCCCTCTAACAAATGTAGTAGGTGCTCACTTCGAAAAAAAAAAAAATGTTCATAATTGATGTACAAGGTTTCCAGTATGGAAAAGATAAGTTTTTGTGTAGAGAAATTGCGATTCTGAATGTGGACAATGGTGTGTGGCAACATAGATTCATCACTTTACCCATCGACATGTCACATTACAATTCAACTGTTCTCAAACATATGGAATGGTCCACTAAACACTTGCATGGATTGGAATGGAGCCATAAGGAATCATCTACAACCACAATACAGTATGAACAAATAACTGAATTCATCAAGAAATGCACTGGCTGTTACGAAGGAGATGAAATTCTGGTCAAGGGGTTGGAAAAGAAGATATGGTTGGAGAGACTGCTAAGAATGAACAATATCATCGATTTACATGAACAAGGATGTCCTGCAATTGAGGACTTGAAGTTATTTTTAAGATCGAATCATTGCAACCAACATTTATATAATAATTCTAATTGTGCTTTAGAGAATGTATATTTATTATGGTACTGGTACCTTCATTGTAAACAATGATGTGTTTATTCATAATGTAATAAATGATTATATTCAAGATTTTTATTATTTTTATTCATATATTACTTATTATTTACAAAACTATCAAACAACGACAACTCATATATAAATTATTATTTATAAAACTATTATACAACACAACGACAACAACAACAATAAAAACAACAACAACAACAACAATGAAAAAGTATCTATAATTTCGATTAACTATATCATGTATTTAAAAACAATGAGTAGAAACAAAAACTTAATGAATGACCTCACTACAGAATAAATTTTGTTTCAACTCATAGTTGTCTAATATCTGATGTAGTTTTAACGAAATTGGGCAAAAACAAAACATTCCATCACACCTGGGGCATGAGAATGTTCCAAAATCAAGAATTTCATTCAAGTTCCTACATCTTTCCTCTCCACTACTAGTAGTATACACCACTGTCATGTGTCCATTATCATTCCTCTCCACGCTGATGGTCCCAATTCCTTCTTCCTGTTGTTGTTTTTGTTGTTCTTGTTGTCGACCACTACCCTGCAAGAAATCGTTATTCAGCCTGATGTTGCGTTTCACCTCCATAGGCAGCATCAGGGAATTCGTATACTTGCGAATCTTCCTCCTCGGGTAGTGGTGGTGGTGGTGATGGTGTTTGGCTGGAAGTTGATGCCTGTCTGATCTTTTTCTGCGGTGGTGGTGATGGTGACGGCGCTGCATCGTCTTCGATGGCCGCCGCGAAGTTGAACCTCTTGATGGCCTTCTGCAAAAGCATAAGCTCTTGCTCCGACTCCGCAAGCGCCCTGGTTCACTTTATAGGCAGGTTCCCAAATTTTTTTTGTAAAGTTATCATCTTCGGACTGTATTTCAGATATATCAAAATACAGTCCTCTGATTTTTTCACGATGTCCTTCACACCGTATCTGGAAAAAGAAATGCATTTTTTTATCCTCATATTGATAAAACTTGTGATCGAATATGGAAATATGATATAAAGAAAATGATATGACAATGATAATAATAATGATAATAAACTTACTTGAACAATTGTTTCATCACCACCATTGCCATGTCGATTGGCAACAATTTTTTGTTTTCAATGTTGACTATTAATGTTGTTGGGATGCCTGCCATGTTGTTTCACGAAGAACTGCTTCTTGGTTGTGGTAGTGAAATCAGAAAACATGGTAGTATTTATACTCATTTTGAGCTCCCTGATTGATATGAAACATTTTATAATCTCCAAGTTGATTCAAAGTATCAAATTTTAATCACTACACATGTGTGCATTTTTTCCAAAAAGTATGATATCGACTTGTTTTTCTCATCGTTGGTTTCGAGATGGAATTCTTATCATCCACGTGTGCATTTTTTCCTAAAAAGTATGATATCGATTTGTTATACGGAATTCTTATCATCCTCGATAACTGTAGAAATTTCAAAATGTTAACATGTTTTTTGTAAACACTCAAAGTCGAATAAAATTCCCCTCGTGCACATGTACGCATTTTTTCAGTTGCTATCGAAACAAAAATTCTTATCGTTGATAACTCTAGAGGTCTTTCAAAGAGGTCAGCTGGGTAATGATATTTCATTGACGTCAGGCCGATGTTATAAATTCTACAACATTCGCTGTTGTCTATTTTGTATTGCATCCAGCTCAAGTTGCTCCTGTTGAATTACCTCTGATTCCTGTCGACGATCTCCAGTTCAACGCATTCCACCATCACATATCGTCTATTGTCAGAGTAAGTGAAAATGAGCTCGATGGATCATTTAGTCAGTCAGTTTATCAAGAAAATTGATCAAATTTATCCTCTAATCAAAACGGAAGAAGAGTATTGTAAATGGATAAAATTCGTTCAAAAAACAATTCATTCAGTGAATAAATGCATAAGAAAAAAATCAAGTTGCGTGAAGAGTTTTTCAAAATTAGAAACTGGTTTAGCTATCTTGAAATACCATAAAGAAAAATTGATAACACTCAAAGATAAAACAAAACATCAAAAACGTTATTTAGTGTGGAAAGATATTGATTCATGTTTCAATAAAAGAATTCGAACTGGTGCTATTATTAATAAAAATACCAAAGATCCAAAAACTTTTCTGGAAAAATGTTTTCGATGCTTCTCACTCAAAATCAAGTCTGAATTACAGAAATCTCTTTTGAAAGTGAATGCTACATTTTTAGGAAATTTCGTTAAACCTAAAACTCTCGAAACTGATATTAAGCATTTCAACACAAAAAATCAGATTATCGATAATAATACAAATTTGAAGTCGTGGTTCAATGATAATATTAAAAATAAGATTTTAACTGCACTGGAAGAATTTCAGGAGAGAGATAGTGGTTGGGCACTATATCAAATTATTCAATTAAAGGTGAACATTAATCACTATCTTCCCATAAACGTTGGTATTTCTTCTTCTTACGTAGATTTACCTATTGCTATCAAACACAGCAAAGGTGTCATCAATATAAAAAATAAGGACCCCTATTGCTTTTTGTGGTCTATTGTGTGTGCTCTACATCCAGCAGGCCTAGGGAAGAATGTTAATAGAACATCATCTTATCCACATTTCAGTCAAGTTTTGAAATATGACGGTATCAAATTCCCTATTAAATTGAAAGACATTAGAAAATTTGAAATAATGAATGATATTTCTGTTAACGTGTTCACTATAAGTGAAGAAAAAAGAAGGAAAGTTGAAGTATTACCAATATGTTTGAGTAGCACAAATTATGATAAAAGGGTTAATCTACTTATGGTACCATCGTGTAATGAACTTGATGATCGAGATGGGGATGATGATTATGATGATGATGATGATGATGGTGAGGAGGAGAAGGAGCCTTCTGAACGTACGTTGCATAATAAATCGTTCCACTTTGCTTATATCACTGATTTGAACAAGTTACTCAACAGACAATTAGGAAATTCGTCACATAAAAAGTGGCTATGTGATCGATGTTTGAATCACTTTAAATACAAGGAGAACTTGGAAAAACATTATGCACAATGCAGGCAAATGAATCAATCGCAAATTCAGCTGCCTAAGCCACATGAGTCAACTCTAAAGTTCAAGAATTTTAAAAATACCGAAAAAGTACCTTTCGTTATATATGCTGATTCAGAGTGTTTATTGCAAAAGTATGTTGATCCAAAACCCAGTGGAAAAACAAAAAAATTTCAAAAACATGTGCCATTTACGATTGGCTACATGCTGGTTTGTTCCTATGATAATTCTCTTTCCAAATTCAAATATTATACTGGTGAATTGAAACAGTTAGCTATGCGAATCAATGATATATTTGCACATGTGAAACCTATGGAACCTCTTACTGCACAGCAAGATGAGGATTTTCAGAAGGCTTCTTCATGTCATATCTGTTTGAAACCATTCGTTGAAGGAGAACGGAAAATTAAAGACCATTCACACCTTACAGGTGCCTACCGTGGCCCTTCTCATAACCACTGTAATTTAAACTACAAAGATGATCACGCTATACCAGTAATTTTCCACAATATGTCAGGTTATGACAGCCATTTCCTCATCAAAAAATTGAGTACCGAAATCAGTGGTAAGGTATCTCTACTACCGATAAATAAAGAGAAATATATTTCATTTACCAAACACGTTGATGGGACGAAAGTGAGTTTCAGATTTTTAGATTCCTACAGATTTATGGCTAGCAGTTTAGATACCTTATCATCATACTTAGAAAATGATAGAAAAATAATCACGCGGAAATGTTACCGCAACGAGGAACAATTCAGTTTGCTGTGTCGGAAGGGTGTCTGCCCTTATGATTATTTAGATTCTTGGGAAAAATTGAGGGATACTAATTTACCATCGATTGAATCTTTTTTCAATAAACTAAATGGAGAAGGAGTATCAAGAGGTGATTATGAACATGCGCATAAGGTCTGGCAAGTTTTCAACATACAAACGTTACAACAATATGTTGAATTATATCTCAAAACAGACATTTTACTACTTGCAGATATATTCGAGAACTTTAGAATAACTTGTATGTCTACATATAAACTAGATCCTCTCCACTATTACACCGCGCCTGGACTAGCCTTTGATAGTATGTTGAAAATTACTGGTATTGAATTGGAGCTTCTTTCTGATATTGACATGATTATGTTTGTGGAAAAGGGCATTAGAGGAGGAGTATCACAGTGTTCTAATAGATATGCAAAAGCAAACAATGAATACATGGGGAATGAGTATGATCCTGGAAATCCAACATCATACCTCATGTATTTCGATGTTAACAACCTTTATGGAGCTGCAATGAGTCTCCCCCTGCCTACGGGTGGATTCGAATGGGTTGAGAATATTTATTCGGTGGACAATATAATGAATATACCAGATGATAGTGAAAATGGTTACATTTTCGAGGTGGATCTTCATTACCCTCGAGACCTTTTCGAATACCATAAAAATTTACCTCTTTGCCCCGAAAGTATGAAACCGCCTACTGCTAAATCAAAAATTAATAAATTACTCACAACTTTTTACGATAAGAAAAATTACATTATTCACTATAAAAATTTGAAGCAAGCTTTGAGTTTAGGTATTAAAATAGAAAAAATTCATAAAATTTTTACTTTCAAACAGTCCTGTTGGTTACAAAAATATATATCTTTGAACACTGAGTTACGAAAACAAAGCAAAAATGAATTTGACAAAAATTTTTATAAACTCATGGTTAATTCTGTCTCTGGTAAAACTATGGAGAACGTGAGGAAGTACAAAGATATAAAACTAGTTTCAAAATGGGGTGGTAGATACGGGGCAAAATACTATATTTCTCAACCAAATTTTCACAGTTGCAGTATTTTCGATGATGATATGGTCATCATTGAAATGAAAAGATTGAGAGTGAAATTCAATAAACCTATCTATGTCGGATTCAGTATTTTAGATATTTCCAAAACTTTCTTATATGATTTTCACTACTCTTACATAAAACACAAATTTGGATCAGATGCAAAACTACTCTATACCGATACCGACTCTCTACTTTATCAAATTTTCACTGAAGATATTTATGAACATATAAAAGCGGATATAGATAGGTATGACACGTCTGATTATCCACCAGACAACATTTATGGTATTCCTCTGAAGAACAAAAAGGTCTTGGGAATAATGAATGACGAGAACGCTGGGGAAATAATGACTGAATTTATTGGATTACGCTCGAAATTATGCACATTCAAAATTTTACGAAATCAAAACAAACTTATTGACTCTGGTGTAATCAAAAAAGCGAAAGGAATTCGAAAGTCAGCCTTGCGAACAATCACTTTCGATGACTATCGCAATTGTCTGTTGAATAATACCTCAACCCAAATATGTCAATATATGATAAGATCTAATAAGCATGAAGTACACACAATAGAACAGAAAAAAACAGCATTGAATCCGTATGATGATAAGAGAGTGATCAACTGTCTTCATACGGATACATTACCTTGGGGGTATATTTAGTTCATATAAAATATATATACTCTACTTCCGTTTCAAATTATAGGATGAATAGATAAGAAACAAAGATGAGTCAGAGAAATCTGATACAAGAGAACTACATCAATAGCTCTGACGATAGAGAGGGGACACCCGATATCAATGGTCCTTCGAGATACAAGTGCACGAGATGTAACAACCAATTCAGAAGCTACACGACCTACAGCCAGTGCTACACGTGTCACAGAGCTCAGGACATTGACGGATATCGGGTTCGACAGCGTGAACAGATCAGAATAAAAAATAGACTGGGACATTAAGCTGTCAAACAATGAATCGAATGTTACTACTGCAACTTCCACTTCTCACTGAAATATCAACTGGAAAGTTGTACTCTGAATATCAACCGCAAAATGGGAGTTTATATATACACCATGAGATGCCCAATATGTCATCTCTACAGATAACCTACAACAATCTCTTGACAAAATATCCTGGAATTAAATTGTATTCCGTTGTATTCTGAGCATATGGATACTAGTAGATTGAATGGTCTCAACAATAGAACAATAGCAATGTCTGGAACTGCTGTAAAAAATAATTGTGATCAATGTGAAAATGGATGGAATAGAACAAAGGAAGAATTAGTCAAGTGCAACTCTGAGATTCATAATTGTACGGAAGAATTGAAGGTTCACATAAATCATGGTAACACTGAATTACTCAAAATCAGATCAGATTTGGCAGCATGTATGACAGTGAGTTCAGGATTCAAAATAGAGGCAGATTTATGGGCTTCAAAGTATGCAGATTTGAA
The DNA here is from genome assembly GCA_918026855.4 of Phaedon cochleariae. Taxonomy (NCBI): domain Eukaryota; kingdom Metazoa; phylum Arthropoda; class Insecta; order Coleoptera; family Chrysomelidae; genus Phaedon; species Phaedon cochleariae. Next base: position 25,215,654 of record OU896718.1, on the reverse strand, counting down.
ATTTTCTAAAGAGAATCATCCAACTACAAACCACAACAACAACAAAACAACAACAACACATTGAAAAATTCGGCATATCTCATTCTAGAATGGAATTATTCTAGTTGTCTTCAAGAACTGAACAGGTATATGAGAAAACATTATTTTCAATTAAACAAAATTCATGACACATATTATTTCATTTTTTCAAATTTTTTTTCTCCTTCTCCTAGATTGAAGAAACTCAAACAAGAACTCAACAACTGAGAGAGCCAGGCTAATCCATCAAGAGAATCTACACCCGATATGAAATATTGAAATGAAATAACTGTGTTCAGTAGTGAATAAAAGATATATGTAACCATCTGTTCAAGTTTTTTATTTTATCGAGGTTATTCAACAAAGGTATCAATTTATAGTATAATGAAATCTAGCTACTTGTTTCTTCACTCTTCGTTTATCACCCAAAGTGTTATACGATTACAATTATCACAGTATTCCATTTTCCTCTTCTTAATATGCTGCTGCCAATTGAGTGAATGATCAAAGAAGATGCATTTTGTTCGCCAACAACCCATGCACGTATAGGAAAAATTCATCATTCACTCTCTTCAAGAGTCGTTGGTGATTTATTATTGAAAACTTCAACCATTCCAATCCTGCTTATAACTTCAAAACTTTTTATATGTTCTCTTTTCTTGGTCAATAGTTGTTTGGGGATAGCAGTTAGGTCAATTCTTCTGCAAGTTGATGATACAGCAAATTTTTTAAATCTATTTTTATCAATGAAGACTTGTGTCCACGTCATGCCGGTTCAATGATAACTGAAGCAATCAAACTAAAGCAATCCATTTCAATAGCGAGAAACTCGATGAATTATCTTAAACACTTATCTCTGTTATATCAACAACATAATCAGTATAATTCTCATGGTTGCAGACTGACAATCTAGAATTTTCAATATCAGGTTGTAGGGTGAACTTTCCAAGAAATGGAACATACATAACCGAGGGGGGATCAGGTAAACAGGTGAAACAGGTAAAATGAAAGAAACAGGTGATACAGGTGAAAGAGGTAATACAGGGGGACACGTTGAGAAGGTGAAACCAGTAAATTAGGCAAAACAGGTGATTTGAGCGAAAAACAATTAATTAAGTAGGTGACACAGGAAAGACAGGTAGGAAAAAACAGGTGACAAGGTAAATCTTCGGTGACAACACCTCCTGGTCATTGTCGACACTTCTGCACATCGGAATGTCTGCACAAACCACAACTAGACCCCCCTATTGGCTGTGACAGCTTGAGAACTTGATGGACAGCTTACCAAACTGTCGCAGGACCGCCCCTGATACACTACTAAAGTCAGTTGGAAAAACACATCACCGCAAGCCGTCGGTCCCTTCGAAAGTTCAAAGAGTGCGGCAGCGCGGCCCGACATTCGTTTGATGAACTGTTCAACTGACTTTGCATAAACTATACTTTGATGAATCAGGTCGTTGGTGAAATGAGCCCGTTGATGCTTCAGGTATTATTGAAATGGGCGAGACACGAGATGGACAGAAGAAAACCTACATTCAGCCATGGAAGCAGTATATAGGAAACAATTAATGACACTGCCATAGAGTATAATCTTCTCATATAACCTTAACTTCCTGGATAATAATATTCTCGTTACATTTTTGTTGTTGTTGAAGAAGAGTGCCTTTATTTTGTACATTTTTTCATCGTTTTGAGCGCACGATAATGTTCGAAGAACATTGTGCGTACCTAGGAAGAATAGGGAGAGGAGATACGTATTGTAATTATTCAAACTTTTGGATAAATTGATGAGAATATTCTCCTTCGGCAATCCCAAAGTTCCGCCGTTCTATATACAAGCGGGTTTTGGCAAAGAGTTGTTCCACATATTTCAAGGTTGACGGCGAAAGGATGTGCTGACTGGGTTTGTCGAGTTCGTCTGACTGGTGCTATATTTGAACGTCATAAAAAATATTTCTTGATGAATCTTGAGATTCTGGATGGGTTTATGATATGTTCCTTGAATTTGGTTCGTTGAATAGAAAGGAGGTACCTGAATTCTGAACATGGTTCTAGTTGAACGTGATTGAAATAATAAACCTGAAGTTTATTGAAAAAATGAGTATGTTTTGACTCTTTGATGAGTCGTGAGGGTTGGTAAAAAGGCCCAAACTGATTTTTGTTGCAAATGGTAAATGGATGCGGGTTCTGTTGATTGTTTTAATCGTGACATGTTGATAGAAGGAAACATCCAGCAGCTCGGTATTTGAAAATATGTAAGTTCATTTTGAAGCCTTATTATAAATACGGTGGTTCAATACCGACAAACAGTGTTTAAAAAAACGTAACCATTTTCATAAATAATTGAATTTATGATAATTTTTCTAACGAATAATTTTAATAAAAAACTGGATTATTTGTACTTGGAAATCACAAAATATACGATTTATTCAGTTTTGAAATTATAGGTGGGCCCTAATTGCCTTCAGTACCTTATTACCGGATTCGAGCTTGACGACTCCAAAAACTCACGGAAACCTTCACACTCGATTTTCCTGGAATTTTCGGTCTTCACTTTCAAAAATTTAATGAACTAAAAAAGTTAAACTCACTTTAGAAAAATCAAGGTATGTTCACAATGACTTCGTATGCAAATAATAACAAATTGACTATAATGAAATCTATCGCCTCATGGAATGGCATACGAAGTTATACAGAGTGGGCCTTTCAAAACGAAACCGGATTATCAAAAAAAAACTGAAACAGGTCAACTACATTTTCGAGGGGGACATCTTTCTAAAATATTTTCAGCCCTGCGGCGTTGCCGCTTCTAAAGAAAAGAAGCAACAACTTTGTTATTTCAAATGGAACACCTTGTATTTTATTGCATTTTTAGATTCTCCCCGAAGAGCTGATTTCATCAATGCATCACACTAGGGTCTAGCTATAATGGTTTCAGGGATAAAAAGTGTTCAAAATCGAGATTTTTCAACTTTAACATTTTTTTGTGTCGAAACTATTCATTATTGGTCAAAACGGCTCTCATGTACTGATCTCAACTTGTGATTTACTATCTACTGACATTTATTTGAAACAAATACAGGGTGGTTCAAGATTCAGAATTCTGATCACCCTGTATCTGTTCCAATTAAATGTCAGTAGATAGTAAATCACAAGTTGAGATAGGGACATAAGAGCCGTTTCGACCAATAATGAATAGTTTCGACACAAAAAAATGTCAAAGTTGAAAAATCTCGATTTTGAACACTTTATATCCCTGAAACCATTACAGCTAGACCCCAAGTGTGATGCATTGATGAAATCAGCTCTTCGGGGAGAATCTAAAAATGCAATGAAATACAAGGTGTTCCATTTGAAATAACAAAGTTGTTGCTTCTTTTCGTTAGCAGCGGCAACGCCGCAGGGCTGAAAATCATGTAGGACGATGTCCCCCTCGAAAACGTAGTTGACGTGTTTCAGATTCTTTTCATAATCCGGTTTTGGCGACCTACAGAGCCTCTGTTTCGTTTTCAAGGGCCCACTCTGTACTATATAATCTTGTACATAATGACGTAATGTCATGTGAACTCTGCGAAAGGCTAAAAAGTCGCCCACCAAAATTGTATGCAAATGTTATATCATTGTTCGATGTGTCAGAATGAAGGATTCAATCAAAGAGCATTCCTTTGTAAATAATCTGAGAGAAATGTTGGTTAAGATTAACTTCCGGCCCGTATCCTGCCCTTCGGGATCGACCTAGAAGTATGATTTAGCGAGATGACTATTCCAATACATTGTGAGGTTTCGTCTTTCAACATTTCTCTCAACAGAAAGTTGATTGATTAGATAGAGTTGTGACTGGGTACCGATGCAACAAACCACTTTTTTCACAATAATCCAACTTAATATTCGAGTTCATTGATGGGCATGTTTTCAAATTCGTCTCGTTCACTCTCTATGTCAACCCACATTTACATAGGGTGAATCGAAAATAGTTACAGGAATCTATAGGCGCCGGTAGATGGATTACATATCTGTTACCTAGAAATAAGTAGCGATTCACTGAATATTTCCTAAACTACTGATTGAATTCTAAGGATGAAATCATTCTTGAGATATTTCACGAATATACTATGATACTATAATAATAATAATAGTTTTTGTACCTCATAACGGATTCAAAAATTTGGATCTGACACTTTCTTGAAGCTTGAATTAACTTCACATGCTGACTTCATATCAATGTTGAATTCGAATATGTTGTATAACTTATTGATAAACATGTGGACGCAATTGATATCATCGCATTCAGAGGTGAAAAAGTTATTCAAGCCACTGTGGTTAATTGTACGAGTCATTACACCTGAAGACAGTGTTGATACCTATGTAGGTATAGTTCATTCAGAATCAGTTGAACATCAGACAGCGCACGGCGTTGTTTAGTGATTGAGCTGCTTCAAATGACGATGTAAAGACCATACACAGCAGAAGCGTATTCCGATATTCGTTTGGGAGCTAGTTTTTCTGGTACAAAGTCATAATATTCCATAAATACAGAGTGAGTTATTGATATGGAAAAGCTCAATTGCACATATATACATACACCGTAAATGATATCGAAATAAAGCAAGCATCAGCACTTTAAACAAGGACTCGAAATGCATTTTTTAAAATTATATCGCCCTACACAGGGTGTACTATTTTTGAGGAGCACAATTTGAAATACTTTTTCTGTATGTCTCTCTGTATAATCTCACACATATTTGAATTTGCCCGTTGTTAGACTTCACAAATCCGTTAAGTTCTTGCAATCTGCTTCTGCATTCAGGAGTTATTAAATCTTTTCCAAACATTATTGCGTTTGCAAGCACTGTTTCAAAAAACTACCTGACACATTGGTTCTTGGAATATCAAGATAGAACTTATTTGACTATCTTCAAGTAACTGCTGTGTATATCTTTTGTCAAAAAGACCGTTTATTTTCATTGTGACATCCCTTGCTGTGTGGTAAATGTTGAAGAGCAATAACTTATTGCTTTATACTTTACTATTACTTTATAGCTCCACATATTTTTTATTTTTTATGATTTATTCCAAAAGGTAATAGTTTAGAAGATGAAAATCACATCTTCTGAAGAATGAACACATGAAGTACCATGAAAAACAATGAATTCTGACAATAAACGGCAAAGTAACTGCTATATATACGGGCGTTTCTCTCATGTTTGACAAAAAAATATTTAGTGAAAATTTAAATACTCCAGATATGACGTATGAACATATAAACGTTGTGATTTGTAAAAATTATAGTTATAATTTGTACGAATGGTCCACCGTTTATAGGGCACAACAATTTCACAAATTGTACTTTGAACTTCAATTCCCAGAGCCCCTTTGTTGATTTTTATATCATTAACACTGTATGTGCAGTCGAGTTTCGCCTTATCAATGACTCACACTGTATGGCATTATCGAGAAATGAAAGCAACAATGAATTTTCGAAATATTCAAGGCACCTCTGCCTTGTTCTCAATTTTTGGATAAAAATTACAAACACACATCTTATAAAAATACACCAGTTCGTTGTTCATTTAAAACCATTATATTGTTTCTATTTTTTGAAATAGGAAAAAACTTGCAGCGTTTTTGATGAAACAACATTTATAAGATATGTTCTAGTATGAAGGCGAATCATGGATATTCTCATCAGCACAATATTGAAAATACATGGTACTTTACATACTTATCCAATCAATGAACCTAAAAATTTCAAAGCGATATCTATCAACAAAATTAAATTTTTCGATGAAATCTACTTCCTCCGATGCCTGGAACGTTTTCAGAACATAATCTCTATCTCTTTTTCGGGATTCACTTAGATTTCTGATTTGCTTAGAAAGACTGGAACACCTTTATAGCTCCAGAAGACCCTAAACGTCACTGGATCTATTTTGGTATCACTTCTTTTGATCCTTTGAATGTTGATATGTCAAAAAAAAAAAAGAAAAAAAGAAAACAAAAGTTACTCACATCTTGCAAATACTCTCCATCATAGGCAGTAAACCCTACATATGAATTTCGCTTCTCGGGGTAGCTCTTCATTATCCTTAAATCTAAAAGGAGCTTCTCTTTCAAATTGTTCGTGCTGGAAGACTTCGTTAAATGGTCCCCATATCCACTATCCTCGCTCAAATTCTCAACAGAAATCTTCTCTCTAGCACCTCCACCCTTGTTTGGTAGGCTCTCATAGCTCCTCCAAGTTTTGAGGTTATCAAATGATCTTGAAGTGTCCAAAGTCATGTCACTATCGCTGGAGTCAGATCCAGAGTATCTTAAAGCGTTTTGCAAAAGACTATCACGACTTGTTTGCTTCCTTCTCGGCACATCAATTTTCAGAGTTTTGTAGTAGTCGGGTTCATCTTCAGTACTCGGACTGTTCAAGCTGTTGGGGCTCAAGGTCGAATTGTTGTTGTCGAGTGAATCGAAACTGTACTGGGAATATATGCTAGGAGAGCTGTTGCATATTTCTTGGCACTGTTTCTCCAAACTTTCGAACTGCAAGAGGCTGCTGGATCGACTCAGCGAACTGAGGTCTTCATCGGTATTTGGCAATGTCAGGAAGAAATCGTGTTTCCTTCGTTTGGCAGGGCAAGCTATTTCGCGATCAGACTCGCATTCTACATCATCTGAAAAATAATAAGATATTCTATGTAGAATACATGAGAATCCATACACACTGATATTTGTCGTGTTCATGAACATTATACCAACGTTATCACAAATTTGGAACGATTCTAATCGTTCATCTTCAATCACGAATATACCAAATAAAAAATAATTTACTCCCTACTGACGACTCCAAGAAATTATTCGAATATGATGAGATGATTACATCGATTCTCAAACAGCAAACAGGAACGTGGAAAACTGGAAAAAAAGCGAAGAGGTCTTGGCTTGCATATCGAAAAAGTGTAAACCGTAACGTATTTTTCATAAATCAAGCTAATACAGCATTGCCTAAACATCTCCCTGCTTCCATTCCAGTATAGGTAGATGATTTTCATACTTGATAATATCTTTCCTGATAATGTTTCATCTTCTGGTCTCAACATGACATATTTTTATTTACAAACTTGACAGGAACATGTAAAATGTTTCGGTTAAGAGTAAAATATGAATAACTCAGTTTACTTAGTTCACGTAGATGTGCCTGAGACAGCTTTTTTAATTTATTTTTCTATGGATAGACAATATTATAGCTCTTGTTTACTAACTACCTAACTAGGTTGTCATCTAGAAAGACAAAGCCCCGACTGCATATTTACGTTCCCTATACAGCTAGCGCGATAGGTCGCTCTCACGGCATAGGCATTGGAGTGCATTCTGGAGCACTCTGTTTCCTAGCTGAAATGCGCTATATATGCCAACGACCAACGACTGCTCTGTGGTGCATGGGTCAGGACTATTTACAGATTTTGTTTTCCACACTGATTTTCAGTCTGAAGAAGACACGATTTGACAATGAAACGGAAGTTTGATCATGCGGAATATTCCACTATACAAAAAATATAAACAAAATATATCGTCGGACCATCTGAAATGCTTTTCAGTTTCAGATTACATTTTTTTCCTTACTGGTTATGAAGAATATGAAAGCAATCGAAAATAATCATTAGTGCGCATTACCATGACTTAGAGCGTTCGTAGTATTTTGTAGGATGTTCACTATTAATGAACGCTTTTTGCTAGGTCTCTTTTTCGATTTCATTCCACTGCTGGATGGCCGGCTCGCTCGTATGGCTTTGGCACCTCTGTGAGCAGATGTCTTTCTAGCAATAGAGTTAGGTTGAACATGTGATTCTGTTAGACTTTTTTTGACTAGTAAATGAGGAACATAGAGCATAGAAGATTCGCTATCCATTTTTTTCATCTGCCTATTGAACTTCGTGAGAATAGGCAATAGTGCTGAATGAGATTCCACAAAGCTGCTAATTTTTTTAAAGTTGTCTTTGAATTCTTTGAGTTCGACTGATCCATTAGTTTCAGTTTCGTTCACTTCAACGGAAACATTATTTTCTTCATCAGGAGTCGTCTCATTAAGACCATCTTCCGTTTCCAACATCATGGGTTCGCCAAAGTTGCAGTAATATCGTTATATTTTTCTCCATCCATTTCTTTGAAGAAGGTGGCACCACTGATAGTATTTCCTGAGGAATAAATGTTCAATAGGTACGTTATAAAGGGAGCACAGTTATTCGGCAACTAATTGCTCGCAGCGTTCTGCTGATGACAATAAACAATGACACGCGGGAACGCCGATGCCCTTCGCGCATATAGGAAACGGAGTGCTCCAGTAATAGAGAGTTGAAGTAATCACTGTACGTAGACCCCCACGTAGACGTTAACGTACGAAAAATAACGTTAACGTATTGTCGTTAAATTGAGTTGAAGTCGCCACTTTGGTCGCCACTGTCATCATAACATTCATAACGTAATAATACATTTTGTTTTCGGTTTGTATTGGTCATTTTTGGTTGTGTGTTTAGATTCGAACATTCATTCCTGTCAAAATTAGAGGACTCCTTGATGCAGAACTCGTTGGTGATCTCGAATTTGATAATTTCGACTCATCGGCATATTTCGAGTATAGTTTGGTTAACGTACGTTGATATTTAAGGTATACGTGAAGGAACGTGAGATACCGTACACCCGTAAGCCCACTAACAACGCAAACGTGAAGAATTGGAAAATGCGCATGCGTAGCTGTCAATTTCTACGTTTACGTTAACGTTCATGACAACACTTCAACTCTCTATTATGCACTCCAATCCCTATGCCGTGAGAGCGACCTGTCGCGCTAGCTGTATAGGGAACGTAAATATGCGCCCGATTCCCCATATCATGTGTTCGGGTTGGGCCCAATTCATCTGCGATTTTTGTGCATAAATCCTCTTTGCCGTCATTACCCCACATTCTTGGGGTAATGACGGCAAAGCATTATTTTTATTTCATTTCACAAATACTGTAAATTCGATATAAGAGTATTTTACTGACAACTATATGTTCTTTACACCTTGTCTAACCCTTCATTTCAAATTGAGAGGTGGATATGAAAAATTGTCAGAGTATCTGGGAATATGGTTCAAGGGGCCGCCACTCCCCCAACCCCCCCTCAACAGGGTAGAAGAAAAAGAAGTCTGAGGGTACAGTGCGCGAGATGGCTCATAGTATCTGATCACATATTGTCGCAATGATACAATCTCAAAGCATTTCAGCTCTGCCAAATGTAGTGTCCTCTCGAAATATTTAAATAGTGTATACGCGGCAATATTGCGAATAGCTACTCTCTAGAAATTATTATGCTCTCTTTAGCTTGTTTCATATAGAAATATTTGATGTAATATTCAATGATGTAATTCTTAGTTGTCGTGACTTTGAAATGCCATTCATATTGTGGGAACTTGAAGAGAATACTCATTCTTGCGGACTCTTACTACGTCTTTACTATGTCTTCATCGGCCTCTAGTAATATAGTAGCCCCGTCCTATGGATATAGAAATCAGCCTTCATCACTATTAGTTGAAAAGAGCTCGAAATGAACTTATAGAAATGTAAACAGTTTGAATGTCAATAGCACCAGCAGTATCGATAGTAATGGTGGAAATGATATTTGGTTTGGCGACTATGGTGAGAGCGTACATTCAAAAAAACATGAAAAAAATCATTAAGTCTTTATGTCTCAAACAATACTCTATTTTATTTTTTGCTTCGATTTCGGAAACATCCGTTTGTATTAATTTATATTGACATCTAATTGGATCTATATTGTGCCCAATCGTCTTCTGCCCCTCCAAACATATATAGGCCAAACCAGGTGACCAATAAAAACAAGGTTCAAAGAACACATAGCCCATTTGAAATATGGCAGGTTAGATAAATAATCCTGTGTAGCCGAACATATGTTCAATCACAATCATAACACACATATTACTAACCTCAAATTAGTTAGGCAAGTTAATAATATTACAAAATTAGACGCATATAAAAGGTTACAGATATTTAAGAATAGTAATAGAGTAATGAATAAGGATAATGGACCTATTCCATACAGCCCTCTATATATTTTAGCAATATAAAAATTATGATTAACATGTGAACTGAACCATGACAAAATTAAAGTTGACGGTTGGGTGAACATATACCTGGTATATAAGCAGCACACTAAAATAGGATATTCAGTTTTAATCATCTCCTGAAGATGCTAACATAGTTAGCGAAAAACGTGTCGAGGCGTTTAAAAATCGGTTTGGTTAGAGGTAAAACTGAGTGTAGTGTATTATCGTGCCAAAGGATCTAGTCTTCGGTATACCACCAAGGGTTCCTTGTTCACAGCAGTGGTATATTTTTCATAATAAAAATTAGGAATAAAAAGAGACAAGAATAGTTCACTGGAGTGCATTAGAGCGAAACTAATAGAGTCTAGAATGCATTTTCGTTTTTATGTCGTGCTAAAATAGAAAACTCAAATTGACTATGTCGAATGGGTCCGAGTTGAACGTTTTTCAGTTGTTGGCAATACCTAAAACATCGAGGTTAAATTCTGTGGGTCTTTGGAATGATCGAAATGGCGAAGGCGCAAAAATCAGGAAAAATAATTGATAAACGATTGATTTTATGTCGTGCTCAAATTGGACAACCAAATTGACCATATAGAAGAGCTCTATATGAAACGTTTTAGACATCTAGCGAAGCCAAGCGAAAGCAAAATTTGCAAGTCAAACATTGTCACTTTTGACCCGAATGAAACATGCTATTGTTTCTGCAACCGAAAGAGTTAACGGAATTAACTGAAGTGAATATCATGAGTAGATATATAAGCTAGATCTCAGACTACTTCACTGAGAACTGCAAAGTTTCAAGACAAATACGAATTTGCTATTCAAATAAGCATTTTTATGTTGAAAACGGGAGCAGATTCGTTCCCGAAACGTCCAAAGCTAAGTGAAAATTTGATATTTTTTCTATATTATACGTTCATTTCTCTTCTCCAAACCTTTTTTAATACGAATTATCACTGAAAAGCCAGTGAATGTTTCTTTAAGGCTCTCTGATAGGAAATTTTTTCAAACGCAGTGACATTTTGGGGCAAATCATCTCACGTATATTGGAATAATATTTATATTTTCAGTTTATAGAAACGAAGAGAAAAAATCCCAAAAAATCTGGAATAGTGAATGTACCACCTCCTCGATTAACCTTCAGACAATATTTAACTAATAAGTTTATTATTATTATTAGTCTGACTTCCTGACAGTTATGTGATTGTTATATGTATATCATAATGTCATAAAACTTTTTCCTAAGCGAAATGAATTTCTCTTTAGTAACTAGTTACTCTGAGACACAGATCACCCATTTGAGTAATTTGTGTCTGATGAGATCATTACCTATCTATTCGAAACAGGTTCTCACACAATTTGAATGAAAAAACTAAGAGGTGAATATATACCTTTGAACATTTTTCAGGTACAAATACACTCCTAACAACACGAGTAAATCATAGAGACTTCCCAGGGACGTCCCTTATTTCAAACTTGGATATCCAAGGAATATCCTTTGTCGGGACAAAGTACATACTAGGGACGTCCCAGGGACATCCGCTTTCAGATAAAAAAGACATACAAGGGTATCCCTTCTGGTACGTCCCTGGGATGTACCGAGTACGAAGAAGGGATATCCCTAGGACGTCCCAAGGATATCCCAAGGACATCCCTTCGACAAGAGAAAAAAATGTAGGTCGAGTAGGGATTGAACCCGGGACCTTTAGCTTATCAGGCACGCACCTTACTCCATTGGCTAGTATGCCTTCTGAAGATTCATGTATTGAACAGATTTATAAGCAGGTCCAAACTACAGAAACCTGAATTAATAGATTTTTGTTAGGATTCGGGTATAATCATTATCATTCTTGGGTGTTTAAAAATGACGGGCATCATGCATTTACGATATCTGTTCGCGAAAAACGGTAATTTCTTCAGAAGTTTCAAGACCATATTCCTTATTCTCATTATAATTATTTTCCGAAAGAAATACATTTTCGAAAAATTTCGTCTCAATATTTTGATGAAATTCAATGACTCTGATGTGAATGAATATCAGATATTCCAGGGACACGAATGTGATAACCTAGGGATGTACCGGGCGGCATGTCCACTGGACAACCACTGCGGGACATCCTCTGGATGTCCCAATCATGTCCTTGTACCGCGGGACAAAAAAACGTACCTAGGACATCCCTGTGTTGTTAGGGACATGGCAAAGTTATTGTTCATGGTTCATGGATGTTACCCTATCCTTAAAGATGTATATGATGATGTACTATAATTATAAGAATATTCATCTTCGCGCCGGTTCAGTCGTAGAAAGATATTTGACAAAAAATATCGATGTTCCAAGCCGCAGATTTGAAAACTTGGAACAGGAAAACGAAAGTCTCGTTGTAGTCAATTCTTCGACTCGTGAGTACACTGGGCGCATAAGTATTATTTTTAGTGTTATCTAAATCAATCAGGAATCAGTTTGTGATTGAGTAATCCAATAAATAAAATATTTCAAAGATAATACATATACCTAGCCTTGGTTTGAATGTATTTCATCAAAAACTCAAAAATTCTCTTGAATATAATTCCTACCAGCAAAAAAGACAATATCCCATTTAGCATAAAAACTCAAAAATTAACTACTTTCTTGGTGTCGTTGGTGGGGAGTTCAGGAGGTTGTTGTGGAGTGGTAGATGAAGGGAAGGTCGTATCAGGTACCAACTCTGACTCTCGTAATGAAAATAATACAGGGTGTTAACAAATAAGTGTCACAACGGAAAACTGTAGATTCCTCATAATGAAAGGAACATTTCTTTCCTCTTCAAAATTTTTCTCCAGGCTTCCGTTTTCAAGATACAGGGCGTCAAGAAATCGAAAATGTTAAACACACTTTACAACACTTAATAAACTTGAAAATTTGAAAACCAGCATCGAGACCAGCATACTCAAGAACCTGGCATTTGATTGAACATATTCTTAGACAGTTCTGAGGTGTTTATTTCCAGTGGAATTTCAGACGATTTTTGGAGATATCATCAGGATTTTGTATGTTCTTATTCATAAAGAGCCATTTTTCGCAGAAACTATTCACTTTAGAGCATTGAGACAAGAAGACGTTTTTTGTGTGAATGATATTGGCGCTTCGGAGTCTACTTTGAAAATTAAAATTTCTCCAGTGGCATAAATGTTTGGGGGGTTAAACCCTTACGAGGCGTTGATTCTCCTCCACTGGCATGTCCATGGAAATTGATCAAGAGCCCTAAAAGTACTCATTATTGATGATGAAGAGTGTACGAAGGCTTAACTCCGTAGCTCAAACGTTTCCTAAGATAGTAGCAAAAACAGATTTTTCTGTATTATTTTGACGCCCTGTATCTTGAAAACGGAAGCCCGGAGAAAAATTTTGAATGGAAGAAAATTTTTCTTTTTTCATGAGGAATCTACAGTTTTCCGTTGTGACACTTATTTGTTAACACCCAGTACATTGGTACCACTGTTTGAAGTTGAGCAGTGATATCGCCGCATTTTGCTAATGAAATGGTTACTAATCATAAGTTGTATGAAATTAACGCCGTATATTGAATCGATCCTGTCTTTTGACTTGAAGCTTTCAATGCTATTTTTTTTGTCATATCCCTGCTTATAGTTTCAATATGATAAACAACATTCTTAAAACAATATCTAACCGCCAGCTATTTTTAATCGACTAGTTTATAACTCAACTGAACAACTATGCACGATATGATATTTCAAAATGAAATCAGCGGTAGATTTCAGGGGGTAATTGATTTGAAAATATGAAATTTTGTTCCAATTTACCCCGCAGTTTCAAGTATTCCCATTCTAAGGGATTTCTATAATATCTATAAATCTAAGAATATGTACTACTCCATTTATAACTATCCCCGTATCTTATATTTTGTTTCTTATTTTATTTGTACTGATTTATATTCTTTATGCACCTTCAATTTCAATGTCAATATTAATATAAATATATTGTTATACATTCACTTATCCTTATGAAAATTATCATCATCATAATGTTTTTATTTTACTTCATTATTATTATCTATTTTGTTATTATAAAACAATATTGAGATTATGATTGATATGTTATTTTTGATATTTCATCATTAATATTGTTATTATTAATAGGTATTGTGTATCAAGTTAGCTATGATTTATATTCAACTAATCATTTATTTAATGTTATTCAATTTTTTCAGCTCCGCACAAGTTAACTTACTAGAGCGTTACCTAGTATTTGTTCGTAGAAAATGTTTGTTATTGTATTCATGTTTGTTCTCTTAATGGCAATAAATACAATTTATTTGTTTATCTATTAATTCAATTTCACGAAGTATAACTCTACGATACGGATACATAGTCTTCCTACGAGCGTGCGCAAAGTAATACTTTTCCGCACTCAGTGCGGATATGGGTGTTATCCGCAAGATGTGCGAATAAGTAAAACTACCCAAAAATCTCACTGGTATGGAACATTTATATTCATTTTAGTTGCTGTAAACTATTGTATGCACTATAAGAAGCCGTTGTCCATTTTACTCTTCAACCGTTCTTCCCAATATTTGTATTTCACCTCAAAACAAAAAAAATTATTATTGTAATATGTTATTGTTGTATAGTTACATTTTTCGATGAGTTATATATTATTTTATTTTCCTTTTTATATCTGATATGTAGCTCGTAGGAAAAATGTGGTTCCTGACACGTGCGCAAAGTGCTTGGCAAAGTGTCTTTTCCGCATGCAAAAACTTATTCGAACTCGCTCCCCGTCGTTCGCCTAACTGTATTTGCGTGCGGAAAAGTAACACTTTGCGCACTTGTTAGGAAAATAACTATTTCCGCACTAGTGCGTTGAAGTACCTTATTACGACATTATACAGAAAATTAGTGGGTGAAAACATGCACATACCATTATAATCAAACGCCAAACGAATGCAATTTTTTGTATACACACAATATATTTTTGCCCCTCAACCACTACGCTACAATACAAACAAAATTTTCCACCGTTGAAACAGTACTAAACATTATAACAGGTTTCTTTAGATCTAATCCACTAAAATATAAGTCAGCATGTATTTATATACTACTACTTCAAGTCGAATGATAAGAAAAGAACTTGTACGACTGCCAATTGTTGTAATTAATATAAGAGCACCTATTTGCCAAATTTAATATTAGAGAACCAATATAAGTAATAATGAGGTATTATATATATACTGTGCGTTTAACTTCGAGCAGCATTGCCCTTGTATTTTCTTATTCGTTGAGAATTAACGAAAAATGTTTTTTCTACTACTGCTAAGAAAAGTAGCACATTTCTCATATAGCTTACTTAGTTTCAAAACCGTGTATTGCTCATACTGTGAGAAATATCTTTTCTTTCGACACTTTGCCAACACCACATAGATTTCCATGGAGAATCTATGAAGTATATCGCTAAAATCTTCTCTGCTGGTAGTTCTAGTTTAGTTATGGTGTAGATGGTTCTGTGTATACTTCATTCATATGTCAATTAAGTCATGTCAGAAGTGTCAACGTCATGTATGTCACACATGTCAGAGAGACTTTTTAATCTTTATGATGAGATGATGGTTGTAAAGAACTAAGAAGGTATGAAGGGTTTGAGTAAATCAATATAATGAAGATGCAGTGTTTTATTACAAAATAATATAATTATCAGTTAGAATTATATATTAAGAATATATATTCAAGAGGTTATGGGCCCAGCAACTGGGATGCAAGAAATATTCCAAGATTGAATATAAATAAATTGAGGACTCAAAAAATGAATGATATGGCACATGGTGGAAAATACAATATCGAAGCCTTAACAGGCGATAACTATCAGAATTGGAAATTCAGAATGCAGTTGATCTTAGAGGAGAATGGAGTATTGGAGTATGTTGAAAAAGAAATAAATGTAGCAGCACTTGATGAAGAAGGGAAAAGGAAATTTTATAAAAATGATAGCAAGACGAAATCATTATTAGTACAATGTGTTTCTGATACACATTTAGAGAGTCTAAGGGATAGAAAGAGTGCTTATCAAATGTGGAGAGTCTTGGAAGAAAAATTTGAGAAGAAAGGTTTGACGGGCCAACTATATTTGAAGAAAAGAATGTTGTCCATGAAGCTGAAGGAAGGTGAATCACTTCAAAAATTCATTGTTGATTTTGAAGAGATCCTGAGACAACTGAAAAACACAGGTGTCAATATTGATGAGAAGGATATCATTTGCAATCTATTATTAACACTACCTAAGTCATATGAAACTGTAGCTACTGTCATCGAAAATCTACCACCTGATACATTAACTTATGAAAATGTTAAGAAGAGATTACTAAGTGAAGAAGAGAAACGACAGTTATGCAAAACAATTTATGGGCCTATTGAGCAAACAGCTTTCAATTGTGAAAATCAAAACAAAGCTGAGTGTTACAGATGTGGAAGACCAGGACACTTCAAGAGGGAATGTAGAGTGCAACTCACAAACACCAGGTACGGGGCTCCAACCACATTTAGCAGAGGATCAGGATATTTTAGAGATGAATATAATAGAGGGAATTTGCAGTACAGAGGTTCTCCAAGCACATTTAACAGAGGCACAGGACATTTTAGGAATGAATATAATAGAGGAGGTTTTCAAATCAGAGGATTTAATGGAAACAGAGGTAGAGGAGCACATAGAGGTAGATTTAGAGGTAACTATATGAGCATGAGAGGTCAAGGGAGAAATGATGTTGCAAGTTCCAGTAATTTCACTGAACACGAACAATTGAACACTGAGGTGAGGGATATGTCTGAAGATCTGTCAAATGTTTGTTTTCTTACTGAAAATAATGTTTATAATCAAGAGTATACTGATAATCAGATAAAGTTCTTTATAGATTCAGGGTGTACTGATCACTTAACAAATAATGAAAATATTTTTACAGACATAGCAATGTTAGATGAACCAATTAAGATAGCTGTTGCAAAAAATGATAACTACCTGTTAGCAATAGGTGTGGGAAATATTGAGGTGATAAGCACTGTGGGAAATAAGAAGATACATTGTACAATAAAAAATGTTTTGTATGTTCCCAACTTGAGAAAAAATTTGTTGTCTGTAAAGAAATTGGAAATGTCAGGTATAGAAGTTATTTTTGTTGAAGGTTTAGTCAAATTTGTGAATCAAAAGGGAATCATAGGCATAGGAACAAGAAATAGCTTATATGAAATAACTTTTGATTTAGTTAAAAATGAATGCCACAATGTAAGTATTGAAAGGAATAATTTTTTCAAATGGCATCAGAGATTTGCTCATTTGAATTTTCAGAGTCTCAGAAAGGTGATAAATAAAAATATGGTAGAAGGGGTAGAAAATGTCAAAGTTTCTCAAATTGATTTTTGTGAACCATGCACAGCTGGAAAAATGTCAAGAAAACCATTTGGTACTAGATCCAGAAGTAATAAACTGTTGGAAATAATTCACACATACATTTGTGGACCGATTACACCTGTTTCTTATGATGGAAGTAAATATTTCATAACATTTACTGATGACTTTTCTAATTTCACATCTGTTTACTTATTGAAGCATAAAAGTGAGGCTTTCTCAAAGTTTCGAGAGTTTTACTTAATGACAAAATCAATGTTTGGATTTTCAGTTTCAAAAGTAAGATGTGATAATGGGGGAGAATTTGTATCAAGGGAATTTATAAATTTTTGCAAAGAGTATGGGGTAGTTTTAGATTACACGGTGCCCTATACCCCCCAACAAAATGGGAAGGCAGAGAGGAAAAATAGGACTTTGGTTGAACGAGCAAGAGCAATTATTAATGAATCTGGAGTACCTAAGCAACTATGGGGTGAAGCTATTTTAAATGTAAACTATGTCATAAATAGAAGGCCAACAGAAACATTGGAAAATAAAGTTCCAGCAGAAATTTGGTATAAGCGAAAACCAAATGTTAACAATTTGAAAGTTTTTGGAACCATTGCATATAATCATTTACGAAAAGAAGTAAGGGATAAGTTTGACTCTAAGGTAGAAAAATGTATTATGGTAGGATACACTTCTACTGGATATAGATTATGGAATGTTGAAAAAGAAAAAATAATAATATCAAGGGATGTAGTTTTTAATGAAAATTGCTTTTGGTACAATAAAAATAATGTAGAATTACAGATTGAAGGAAGTGAAATAGAACAGGAAATAATAGAGACTAAAGATGAAAGTTTAAATGAAAATAATATACATCAGGAGAATGAGGAAAGGGAAGTAGAAGTTGATAGTAGTAATAAAAATAAACGGGAAATAAAACGTCCAGTAAGATTTGGTGACTATATGAGTTGTATATGGCCTTTGATGCAATGCGATATGTAGATGAAGTTCCACAAAAATTTAAGGAGTTAGAACACAGAACAGATAGAGGAAAATGGGAAGAAGCAATGAAGAGAGAATTAGAGTCTATCAAAAATAATAATACTTGGAATATAGTAAATGAACCTAAAAATAGAAAGATTTTAGATAAAAAATGGGTCTATACTTTTAAATCAGGAGAAGAGAAAGAAAGAGACAGGTATAAGGCTAGATTAGTAGTTCGCGGTTTTGCACAAGAGGGTATGTTAAATTATGATGAGGTATATTCACCAGTGGCTCGAATGACTACTATCAGAATATTATTAACCATTGGAAATCAGTATGGATATTATTTTAGGCAATTGGATGTTAAAACTGCATTCCTAAATGCAAAGTTAGAAGAGGAAATTTATATTTACCCTCCTGAAGGACTAAAGATTAATAGTGGACAGGTGTTGAAATTAAATAAGTCATTATATGGATTAAAACAGTCTTCAAAATGTTGGAACACTGAAATAAACAATTTTCTGATCAACATGGGATTTATTAGATCTGAAAATGATTATTGTTTTTATAGTTTGAATTCTGAAAGTTCTAAGATATACTTGATTTTATATGTTGACGATATTTTGATAGCTGGTGCTGATTTACAGAGAATTGATAATGTGATAAAAGATTTGATGAAAAAATTTGAAATTAAGGATAAAGGAGAACTTAAGCATTTTCTAGGTATGGAAGTGGATTATAAGAGGGATTTAGGAATTCTGAATTTATGCCAGTCAAAATATATAGAAAAAGTTTTAACTAAATTCAATATGAAGGATTGTAAGAGTAAGGATACACCTATAGATCCAAAACTAAGCATAAATATTTCAAATAATGATATATTGACAGACAAGCCTTTTAGACAATTAGTTGGTTGTCTCATGTACTTAGTACAAGGAACAAGACCTGATATTTGCTATGCATTAAATTATTTCAGTAGGTACCAAGATAGAGCGACTGATGAGACTTGGGTATATCTGAAGAGAGTACTTAGATATTTAAGTAAGACTTGTAACGTAGGAATAGAAATAAGAAGAAAAGCGGACAATAATTTAGTATGTTATGTTGATGCAGATTGGGGGAATGACTCCATTGACAGAAAATCAGTTACTGGTTTCCTTTTCAAATTATTTGGGAATTTGATACATTGGGCAACGAAGAAACAAAATTGTGTAACCTTATCTTCTACTGAGTCTGAATTAGTAGCACTTTGTAGCTCAGTTAGTGAGGGATTGTGGATAAAGAAACTTTTATTGGATTTTGATTTAGATATTCAAACTATAACTTATTATGAGGATAATCAAGGTTGTATTGCTCTAATTAAAAATCCAGGGAACAATCGTAGAGTTAAGCATATAGATTTAAAGTTTAATTTTGTGTATGATAACTTAGAAAAGAAACATATTGTACTGAAATATGTAGATACATCTTTGCAACTAGCAGATATTTTGACAAAAGGTTTACAATATGCTTCATTTGCTAAGTTTAAAGATTATTTAGGTCTTAGAGATTTTAGCGAGGGGGGGTATGAAGTATATCGCTAAAATCTTCTCTGCTGGTAGTTCTAGTTTAGTTATGGTGTAGATGGTTCTGTGTATACTTCATTCATATGTCAATTAAGTCATGTCAGAAGTGTCAACGTCATGTATGTCACACATGTCAGAGAGACTTTTTAATCTTTATGATGAGATGATGGTTGTAAAGAACTGAGAAGGTATGAAGGGTTTGAGTAAATCAATATAATGAAGATGCAGTGTTTTATTACAAAATAATATAATTATCAGTTAGAATTATATATTGAGAATATATATTCAAGAGAATCAACAAAAATCGACCAAAACTTGATTGGCTGGTGTTCAGCTTTGAATAGTTGTCAGAAGAAGTTTTTTAAATTCGTTAGGGTAGTTCTCATTAGTCCTTTAGATAGAAATCGCAGTTTCCATCAAATATTATTCCAACAATTCATTATAAATGATATGATGTATACCGAGATGTGACGATTTCGATAAATACACCGCCAGAGACAGATAATGGAAAAAGCTGCGAAAATTGGATTTGTTTCCGGAAATTTCAAGAAAAAAGTATGAATTGGCTTATACGAAATATAATATTCAGACAATATTCAATGTGGCATAGTGCCACATTATAAAATGAATTCCAATAAGTAACATTATACTTGTATTCTTTGGATGAATGCAGTTGTAGGAAAAGTATAGTGTGCAACATGTGGGGGAACGTACTTTCCTCATTCGTGTGTTTGCATCACTCGCCCTCCAGGCTCGTGCCACAAACTTTCACACTCGTGAGAAAAGTTGAACTTTCCCCACTTGTTGCACAATATACTATTTTCTACGGCTATAACACAGCATTGCTGTTGTTCTACTGTGTTCGATATACAATGAGGTACTTTGTATGTCATCAATTTTATTTCCGTACCTGATATCACAATGACTCCATTTTGTGTTATTATTTCAAAAGAATCTCATCGCTCATGGAATGTCAAATATCAAGCAATGACAGCTCTGTCTAATAGATGAACATTACTTGAAAGGAAACCAAATAGCTACAAGACGAAGAAATAAAAAATGCCGCTGTCATCTGTTACAGCCGTAGAAAAATTATAGTGTATAACTCGCACGGGATGCTAATTTCCTACTCGAATGATTTGCAGCATTCGCCTACGACTCATGTTGCAAACTTCATTTTCGTGGGAAATCACTATGATTCCATGCTCGTTAAACAATATACTATTTTCTACGGCTATAACACAAAATTGGTGTTGTTTTACTGTGTTCGATACATCAATAAGGTACTTTGAATGTCATCAATTTCATTTCCGTATCTGATATAACGATGGCTTCATTGTGTTATTATTTCAAAATTCCATCTCTCATGAAATGTCATATTTCAAACAATGACAGCTGTTTGATATAGACTCACCGGCAAAAAAACCGGCCACCAAAAAATTTCGCCAAATTGTTCGCCCTATAACTTTTTCAATTCTTGTCCGATTTCGGTGAAATTTTGAGCAAATCGTATATACGTGTTTTGGAATGTTATCCTGGATATGGTAATAAGAAAAGCTGATGCTTGATCATTATACAGGGAAAAACAAAAGTGACTCTTTCACCCTTAACTTCTTAACGCCCTGTGGCAAAGATGAGTGATTAAACTGAACTTCATTTTGTTTTGGATTGAAGTGTGATCCCTTCTTAACACAATGGTTCTGGATTCTCGTCGATAACCACTTTTCAAGAGAAGATACAAGTGTTTTGAGAAAGTATGGAATTTTTTATTTTTATTAACAATAATTCAGAACCATTCATCATGTTTTGAATTGAAGTGTGATCCTTTTTCGTTCCTTCTTAGCACAATGGTTCGAGATTCAAGTCAGTATCTTATTTTTGAGAGAAAATACAATAAGTCTTTTAAGAAAGTATGGATTTTTAAAATTTTTATCAACAATGATTTAGAACTTATAGAGCATTTTGGGAATGAACTCCAGAGGCTCATTCGCTTTAATTTGGCCATGTCAGAGACTCTTCAATAGCTACGATTCGCCCTTCACGAAGATGTTTAGGCAATTCTTCAAGACTACTTGATGCCACGGCGGTTGAATGCCTCGTTGAATGACTTGTTATTGACTCTATTTAATTCTGCGTTTTGTTTGTTTTTGTAATTAAGATTTTTTCTGTAAGTGCTGAAAATGAGGTAGAAATATGTGATATTAATTCTTCAAGTTGTTAATCAATAAGTTTATGTAGGTTCTGATAATTGTTGAAACGAGTATCAATGAAATTTGAAAAATGTCATACTTTCTTAAAACACTTGTATCTCCTCTTTGCTGTGTTAAGAAAGTATCACACTTCAATCCGAAGCATAATGAAACCAATTTAAACCACTCAATTATTCCACAGGGCGTTAAGAAGTAAAGGGTGAAATAGTGACTTTGTTTTTCCCTGTATAATGATCAAGTCATCAGCTTTTCATGGAAACCAATATTCAGGCTGACATTCCGGAACATAAATCTATGATGTGATCGAAATTTCACAAGAATCGGACAAGGATTGAAAAAGTTAAAGGTTGAACAATTCTGTCAATTTTTTGGTGGCCGGTTTTTTTTTGCCGGTGAGTGTAGATGAACATTACTTAAGAGAAAATCAGATGGCTGCAAGCTGAAGAAACAAAAAATTTCACTCTTATCTGTTACAGCCGTAGAAAAAATTGCACGGAAATGACTATCATTCCGTGCTCGTAAAACAATATAATATTTCTCAACATGCGATCTCCATTCCTGAGTATTGAGTGGAATTGTACACACTGATCGAATTTACACCAAATAAGGTACCTATGTAGGTTCTTTCAGAAAATATAGTGCAATAATGAATATACAGAATTTGTAACTTCTTTGATGTAAGTATACCATCCTAATAACAACCATAACCATAACCATAAGGCACAGACTACAAAATGAATACCATAGACCATACATAACATTTTTCTGCAACCGACACAAAAGCCGTCCATTTTGATACCAAAATTAACTCTTGGTTGCTACCTATTTAGTTCCTAGGAGCTAGAGTAGAATTTTAGTTCCTAGGAGCTAAAGTTCAACTTAAGCTCCTAGGAACTGAAAAGGATCTACTGGACGTCATCAAGAATAAACAACATTGTGAGGGTTGGTTATTTGGGTTGAGACGTATACCTGATATGTTTCCGATTTCAGCAGATTTGGCATTTCATACCCATGCTGGAGATATAAATTCACCTTATTATAGTTTAGTATTCAAATACTTGCTTGATCTGTATTTCATTCGTTATTCTCGGAATGGATAACTTGTTTTTGAATAATCACGGCTAGCAATAGTTTTTTTGTCTCAAACAACGATATTCTTTAGCTTCATTTGATTATCAATTCAAACACAGTGTAGTATGCCAGTATGGAGAGGAATAAATAATCACTATTATCATTGTTGATTTGCTCACTAACCTAAAATTTTTCACGTCTTGTTCCTATTCACGATAGTAAATAAGCGTACGCCACGGGCCGCATATTCATATGTTACCGACACAACTAGCCACTTCGGAAAGCCGAACGACTTCATTTAAGTTACAGACGTAACTTATGGATTCCGTCGGTAACTTATGTACGCTGTACATTTTATTATGTATTTATTAATATAGTTTTTTCTGCGAATTTGAGGAAGGTAAATATCCTTCGTACGGAAGAAGAAAAAACTATATTAATAAATACATAATAAAATGTACAGCGTTGCTTCATCTAGGCATAAGTTACCGACGGAATCCATAAGTTACGTCTGTAACTTAAATGAAATCGTTCGGCTTTCCGAAGTGGCTAGTTGTGTCAGTAACATAATATGAATATGCCCACGGGCCACCTATATCAGAGTTCTTGAAAGCCGTCAAAGCGGCATGTTTACTTTGTTTTCATTGATTCACATTTGTTTTATGTTAGTGTTTATTGGATTATTGGTCATATCATCAAAACAAACCGCTCAGAAGTGTTCAAGTTGTTGCCGCCAGGTGGGGCGACGTGTTATTTCTATCGCGAATAGCTGGCACTGGCGCGGTATTTACCATTAGGGCACCTGGTCCATACACAAATATGTCACTCTGTGGTTGTATTTATATTGAAACTACAATTCGAACATCTTTGAAAATTGAATAAACCTGCTGTTAATGCAGGTAGAATATTCTCACCACATGGATTATTTGTCAATATTTGTTGCATTTCATACATATGGCACGGCATTGGTGGTTACTTCACATGTTTATTTGAGTTAATTGTTTCGGTTGCAGAAAAAATAGCATGTTTCATTCGGATCAAAAGTGACTTTGTTCGACTCGCAAATTTTGCTTTCGCTCGGCTTCGCTAAACGCTCCGCCTCGCAAATGCAAAATTCGCTTGTCAAACAGAGTGTCACTTTTGATCCTAATAAAACAATCTACTATTATATTGATCTTTCCATGTATGGATAGTATTTTTCTTCAACTGTAAATAAAAGTGCAGTTTATTATGCTTCGCTAAACGCTCCGCCTCGCAAATGCAAAATTCGCTTGTCAAACAGAGTGTCACTTTTGATCCTAATAAAACAATCTACTATTATATTGATCTTTCCATGTATGGATAGTATTTTTCTTCAACTGTAAATAAAAGTGCAGTTTATTATGTTTTTATTGTGCTTCAAGCTCGTAATTTCTCAATATCAGAATACTGTTCTGTTATTATACGGAAGAGTGTTAAAGAAGTGCACATTTTTCACGTTTTTTACTAGGCGATGTAGTGAATGCTCGCGTGTTAAGGATTCCGCAAGAGTGGAGAGTGGAGCTATTCATTCAAATTAGCCCAAGGTGGCTGTGGCTATTTTGTTCTTAGAAACCAGGTGTCATTAATAATTAGTGACATGAAAAGTTCAAGTTGTCTCTCGTTATCTGATTGAATAACTATAGTACTTGATGTTTGCGAAATGCATATAACTACGTAAAGAATGGTAAACAATGAAGACTAAAACCGAGACTGAAACCATGTAAAAAAATACACAAGAGGAGATCGTTGATGGTGCGAAAGCTGCAATACCTACTTACCTAATCTGCTACCATATAATAAGGAGATATATCTGATATCTTTCATGACATGATGAACGATGAATAAATGAATGAGTTTGTCCACTGTTTTTGACAGTTTGTTTTATAAATTCTATGTACCTAACACTATTTATCGTCGGCACCATTCAAAAACGCTAGTTGGTGGTTGGTGATGTTGTTATATAGGGTGTTTTCGAAATTGGGGCGATGAATGATATGATGTGTTCTATGAGATATAATTACACGATAAATCACAAGAAAAAATAGTTTTGATTTTTTTTTAAATGTGCGCTTCCACCATACTACTTCTTTCTAATATTTGAACGTCCGCCAAAATTGCAAAAGTAATTGATACTTCTGGTTCTTGTGATCTCGCCTCTGATCAATGATATACAGAAGTTTCAGTCAAATGCAGCTCAATATCTTCCAAAATATTTTTTTTACAAAAATGTATTCTTTCATTATGTTTTGTTTTTCGTCTCCTACCATCCATTCCATTGATCGCCCCTATTTCGGAAACACTCAAAATACCGTCAAGCATCATATCTCTCAACACGATGTGTCAAGCCATACTATCTTATGATAAATGTATGATCTGCTAGTTCTCATCGGAGATTCTTATTGGTTGATGAGAATAATGAGAACTTGTGAAACAAATGATTATTTACAACCAATTATACAGAAGAACTATACGCATACTCGGATTAAATAAATACATGAATGATCAGTTTTTCAGTGAGGAAAATACTTCAGTACAGTGCTGTGTGCGATGAAAAAGGGTACATTTTTTCATGAAATCCTATTATTAATTTTCTTGCAGGAGAATGAACTTCATATTATTGTTCCCCATACTTTCAAACCTCCATAAGCAAACCACCACGATTCACAGTGTGCTGGAATGGACACATACATACCTCATTCTTCGACTTTCGAAACCCTGGTTCAACAAATAGTGTTTTAGAACTGTTGCCTTGAAACGAACAGTCTACCATCGCTGGTGCAAAAACCGTGACCTCGCGACTAGAGCAGAAAACGTTGAAGCCAGCAATAATTGCACCCAAACAATAGATGCATCGAAAGAAACATACAATGCCAAAATCAGATCAAAACTCATAGATTGTCCCAATGACTCCACTCATTTTAGACCCTCGCTAAAGAAGTCGGGAGGAATTCCACTAATAGGTCATTCCTATACCACTCTCCAAAACCGACGGCATCTTATAGTAACAAATCGCAGCATGAAGCAAATATTTTTGCCACCCCATTATCCTCAAAATTGACACCGATTCCCTGCAAGTTATTCACCATCTCGTACGAGTCGAGTATTTTTCTATCATGCTAGAAGATAGCTAGAGTTCAACCAATCTCCGAAAAATGGAACGAAAACTTGCCCAACAACTTCATGCCTATTGCCCTGCTATCAGTTATCTCCAAAGTGATGGAGGAAGCCATCAACATTGAGCTCATCAAATATCTGGAAAGCTCAGAAATCATCGATTATAGACAAAATGGCTTCCGCCACCAAACATCAACAACAGATCTACTTGCCTATATGTCACCTTCATATGAAAAGCTTCATTATAAAAATTAAGGGAATCACGAGTGTGGCATTAGATATATCGAAACCATTCGACCGTTTTTGGCACCAAGGACTCTTTCACAAGCTTCCATCATACGGCTGACCACTTCAGCTATGTCATCTCTCATCGAGTTTTCTTTCAAGCAGATCGCTCCACGTAGTGGTAGATGGCGTATCGTCCGATACCATTGCCATCAATTGCGACGTTCCACAAGGATCAATTTTGGCACCTACATTGTTCCTACTTTATATCAATGATCTATTGGGAGCAAACACTTTCCCTATCCACAGCTTTGCAGATGATAGTACTCTCCATAATGCGTTCTCTTCCGGAATTCCCATTGTTCCCAGAAAATTAAGAACTCACGGCGAGGACATGTCAATGCTGTCAAAGATCTTGCTAAAATCATAGCCTGGGAAACCAACAACCTAGTCGAATTGAATGCCACCAAAAGTCAAGTCTGTATTTTCTACAGAATGGCGGAGATCAGTATGCCTGACATTACAATGTCTGGTACCACCATTCCCACCAAGTCTACTGTATCTATGCTCAATATTTCCATCAGCAATACTATTGCATGAGATAATCATGTCAGATTCATCGCGAAAGCTGCCTCACAAATGTTCGGATTTTTTTCCTGCCAAAAACTACTTTACACCTCAACAGCTTCTCATGATCTACAAAGCACAGATACGGTTTGTTCTTGAGTACCTATTGTTTTCACATATGGGGTTCAGCACCCAAACATAAGCTGATGCTCTTAGGTTCCATTCAGAAAAGAGCCATTCGCCTGGTGGGTGATGCCACTCTCATACTAACTCTTTGACATCATTGGAACACCGCAGAGAGGTCGGCGACCTTCCACTGTTTTTAGATACTTCTACGGAAAAATTTCTTTGGAAATCTCTGCTATCATGTCATCACTAGCAATACGAGTCAGACGAACTCAACGGCCCGGTCAGCACATCCTTTCGTTGTCAACCTCTAAATATGTCGAACAGCAGTTTATCAGAACTTGTTTGTCTATGGATCGGCAAAGCTCAGGAATTCATTGCCTGAAGAAGTATTTCCAAGAACGTATAATCGTCAAAAGTTAAAAAAAAATCCATTACCTACTTTCTCTCCCGAGGGATTTCCTTTCGAGCGCTCTGAGCAAGAATAATGAAAAATAAACTGGATTGACTCAATATTTTTCATTTTTTGCCTCGCACTAATAGTGAAGGGATGTTTGGAGTTAGGCACACTTTAGATTATTCGCTATAAAAATCGCCTTGTATACGTCTTCGTGATAACTGAAATTTTTGTGATTCAGAGGTTTCTGAACATAATAAAATTGTTTTTTTGCTGGAAAATGCATGGCATTACTAACTACAACTACTCACCGGCATAAATTCCGGCCAGGAATATATTTAGCTACATTGATCTTCCTGTAACGTTTTCAATTCTCGTCCGATTATGGTGAAATTCCGACCAAATCGTATCTTTATGTTTCGAAATGCTGACCTGAATTTTAGTTTCCAAAAAAATACTGATGGCTTACACTGGCAAAAACAAAAGTTACTATTTCACGCTGAACTTCTTTAACGCCCTGTGACAAAAGTTAGGTGTGATGCCTTCTCAACAAAATGGAGAAGTTTACTGTATTGAGGTTCTTATCGCACTGTGAAGTTCGTTAAAGAATAATATAATTATAAGTATTTTTCCTCTTTTTCGTAAGATCAAATTTGACTTAAAAAAAAAGTACATAAAAGAGGAACTTGGCTCCTCCACCATTTCTATGACGTATTTTCTGAAAATCCACATTCACACAGAGTTGAAATACGATTCCCTGTGCCAGTACAACGTTGCCGACATCATCAATATGTCGAGATTTCCGGGAATTGTTCTTCGAATGCATAATGACTATATCATAACAGCAATGGAATATAACAGGTTCTTCAATCCTAATTTGTCAAGTATTATAGCTAATTCCCATAAATCTCTCATTGGCTGAATAAAGTTGATTACTACTAGAGATAAATTATGATATTTTGCGATAGTATCTATAATTTTTCACCATCGTTATATTACAATATGTTATGTTAACTTGTCAGTCATTGTTTTGCTAATGATTTCGTTCCTTAATAGAACAGATCAATTTTCTAGGAAAGTAGCAGATTATATCTTGCAACAGTCCGTCCACCACTCAGAATAATGACAGGCACAACAAGAGGAAGCAAAATGCATCGTCGTTACAATGAGGTATACCTTTAAATATGAATCATATTAAGATGATATAAGAATGAGAAGAACAATTGAAAAACAAATATAAGGGGGTATACACCTTGACAAATATCCAGTGGTGCTCTAATTATTGTGGAAAATGTGTTCTCAATATGTTTTGGAATCTGTAGACGCTATTTGCAGATATGTCGATGCTAGTGGAATTTGATAAAATATTGTAGGTCTTTATTATCCTGTGTAGAGGGGAATTTAGAAAATAGTTTGTATTTGCTTGCTCGGTGAAAAATAAGAGATGCGATTTTCACAAAATTCTCTGGAATCTGTAGACGCTATTTGCAGATATGTCGATGCTAGTGGAATTTGATAAAATATTGTAGGTCTTTATTATCCTGTGTAGAGGGGAATTTAGAAAATAGTTTGTATTTGCTTGCTCGGTGAAAAATAAGAGATGCGATTTTCACAAAATTCTCAAACAAACGACATGTTTCGGTAATACAGTAGCTTCGTTAGATGATATAGTGGTACGATGAACTAAACTAACCTTGGCTTGCTTACATATCCTACTTTCCCAACCTGAAAAATTAGTTACCTGTGAACAGGTTCCATAAACCACCATTTCCGGAAATTAGGCACAATATCTACATTGAAATACGGTGTACCAGATTAACTTGATAGCATGATGGGTTGATAGCAAATACATATTATTACCTACTATAGAAAACAAACTCAACAGTGGTGAACTATCGAGGTCTAATTGATCGTTAAGGATAATGTCAGAATATTTGAGTTCGTGGATTTCTAATGATTCAAGATGATTGAGTTTCATTTCTTAATTTTTTACGTGTAGAATTTCGAAATTATCATCAAAACTATGGTTTTCTTCTTATATATGGTTGGCGTATGTTGAATTTGTTTTGTTTCTCAAAACATGCATCTTATATGTTCATGAATGCGCTGATTAAACGTACGACCTGAATGACCGATATATACCGTTCTTCTTGTGAAATCGTATTTTATTGAATGGTGAACATGGTAAATTATTATAATATAACACAGGTATTTTTATTTTAAGAGAGGCCTGTACCCTCTAAGATACCCTCAGGAGGTTTCAATGAAGTGAAATACCAAAAGGTTAACACAATTTAGAGAAACCCACATGACTTGAGTGCACTATAGGTTAGCTGTCACTGAAAAATCGAGAAATCACAAGATCAAACGTCAAACTTCCGAGTGACAAGATGTCAACAAGACAGGTGACAGGTGAAATGGTGCAATTGAACCAATTTTCAAACAGACATGAAATGAGATCAAAACTGGTTGAGTGAAAGAATTATAATTATGGGAAAAATTTTAGTTGAGTTAAAAATTATTAACAATGAGATTTACTCTTTTAGTTTGTTTCCACTTTTTTCTTGTTTAGGATATTTTCAATTCCTTTTCATTGATGAAGGTCTTTTTTGATAATTGCATTTATAATTCATTTTATTTTGTTTCAGGTTGACATGGCTTATAGGAAGCTCATGAAAGACAAACTCCTTGGAGAATCATGCTGAGTATTGGCAGTAGAGATCCATGACGCCTCAGACATAGATTAAAAAAACAACCTCAGAGGATTGGTTCTGTTGTAGAACATTCAGAAAGAAAGATGTGCCAACTTTTCTCCTTTCTCAGTGCTTGCAATGCTGCAGAAAAATTCTCTAAGAAAACCGAAAGAATGCTTTCAATGGTTCAGAACTATTTGTTCTGTAACATCATCAAACTTTTTTTCCATTAATATCAGAACATTCTCTGACATGTATTGGCAAAAATACAAATTTCATCAGAACGAAAGAAACTTCCTGTAGGAATATACCAATATCTCACTGAATGTTAAAGAATCCATATTAACCGTGTGAAAGAAATGGATGACATTGTACTAATAGAAATGTTCACTGGCGCTACAGCAAAAGAAATCTCTGTAATATGTAAAGTGTTTTTTTTTATATTCACCTATAGTATTTTCTTTCTGTGCCGTTTCTCGCCGCAGAGCAATATATATGGGATGGTCTCGATACGTTCTCGTTAGAGCAAATATTTTTTATAATTTATTTTTCGACCGTAATTATGTAGCTTGATGTCTTCTCTCTAAATTATTTCGAAATTTCTCAATCAGAAAAATAACAAATACTTGCTCAACCGGGATCGTAACGACAACTCTCCTGTTTTACAATACATCAACTTTTATCATGTGTATCAATTAATTTGAATATTCGTAGTCTCATATCGTTCTGACGAAGAACTGAAACATTGAGCAAGCCAACTGTGACAAACGAAGAGAAATTAGTTAAGGGATCCATGAGTGATTCGATTTTGTTATCAGCCTATATTTTTCGGACCACAATGTTCATTTTGTCGATCAGTTCAATCAATTTGAGAAAATCAATAACCAGAAGCACATCTCACCTGGTGCATCGATGCAAATAACAGAGCCGGCCTCTGAATCGGTTGCCAACCATCCTACGGGAGACCCCCTCCTAGAATCGTAGTCAGAACAAAGATCATCCGACGTCTCTTCCAGGATCGTCTCGAGGTACATGTACTGGCCCACATGGTCATGGAGGAAGTATTCAGCATCTGGAACAAAGTATGTAATAATAATGACTATTTCAATCACATAATCTGACCAATCACAAACCAGAGACAATTCTGTCTTCCAATTCTGATTGGTCTATCAGCGTGTTTCCAACGATGTAACCATGAATAGCGAAGCAAAGTCTGGATATTACCATGGATAGCGAAGCAAAGTGTGGCAGTTTGACATAAAATAATTATGGCTGTCAGAATGGATCACTCATTTATCTGAATAAAAAAAAGTGGTCACTTTTATACAAGACATCAGCTCATCCTCAGTAATAGGAATTAATCTGATGATGACAACGATGCTACAACGATAGGACTCCCTTATCATTCATAGTGGTATGATGAAACTTCTACCAGGACTGATCATTGTTGTGATCGTACCAATGATTCTTCCGAAAATTTTTCCATATAAAAGACAATCCCGAAGACAATCGAAAGCAACTTAAGTAGCTTATTATGTGTTATTCTAATCATGAATTTTGTGACATTCATGAACAGATTCAGTCAGCTGACTGAATTATGTTATTTGAAGGTTAATAAATATCTACCTTCTTAATTATATTTTTACTGTGCCAGGAGAATAGTTTGACATTTCATCTGTTGACAAGTTATAAAATGTCAGTTTCCATAAATTACTTTTTTCCACGAAAAAAGGTGAGTACTTTCTTCCCGGATATATACAGTGTGACCCACTTCTAATGGAAACACCCCTGTATCTTACGCAATCGTTGGGTAGGGATCCTGAAACTTGCTGGAGCGAGAGATATACCAAAAATGCACTCTATGACCAAGTAGGGTCATCTTCAGTGGTATACATGTCCACTTGTTGTTAAGAATTCATCATATTAGGAACATGTCAATTATACTTTGATACGGGTCAACCAAAATATCTACGTTAACCTCGAGGAAATATTTATGAAACAATACAAAACTATCGAGCGTGAAGCGTAGACTACTTGAAACTTCGTATGCCGACGTTCTCATGTCACATGGAGTGTCAGTGAAGTGATCATAACGATAAAAGACGTTCGATCTGATTCTGTGAATGTGTGAAGATCTGTTGGAGAATTAAGGAATGAACGAAAGTTACATCCCATCTGAGGTATGGAATTGCATTTTGGGGAACTTTAAATAACCGTATTTTACAGTCTACTTTCATTTTACAAAAAAGGGTCTTAAGATATATATGCGAAGTTAATCCAAGAATCTTTCGTAAAGAGTTATTCAGGGAGCACAGAGTGTCAACAGTAGTATCCTTGTTTATTATAGAGTCGGTATGTTTGATTCACAAAACCAGAGGTAATTACGTAGTCGTGGAATCATTTTACAACAGACGCCAGTCAGACATGGTAAAGGTTCTCCGGCCCTGCAGTTCACTAATGAAAGATTCCTACTAAAAATTCAGAAAGGAATTGTTAGTCCCTTATACGTTGAGGCTTTTTATGAACAAGTATTTTAGACGGAGCCTTATGTGTGCACATGTTTGTGAAAAAATGTATTTATGTGAATATTTGTTGTATACATTACATTTTATTATTATTATTTTATTTTAACAACATACTTAGCTTTGCTATACAAGGATTACATTCTTAAGTGACAATGAAGCATATTTTGATTTAATCTTTGGTAGAAGTCCATATTGCTCAAAGTGGAGTGAAATATTTCACAGGAAGGAAGGAATGCTCGAAGTCATCTCCACAAATTTTAATGATATTTTTAACTAATTCATAAGGGACATGTTTCGGTCTTATAAAAGACCATCTTCAGCCTAATTGAAAAGTCTACAATACAAAAACAAATGATATCGAAATGAAAAGATTACCTATTTTATGCTAGACTTACTTGGAGTTGAAAAAATTATTTTCTGCCAATGCCCATAGTCGAGATTTCCAGAATGAAAATTGAATAAACGGGTTCTCAAAAATTGAAGGGCCCCGTGCCCTGAGAGCGTATACTAGGTTTTATTAAAGAACATTTCATATACCCAAAATGGTATATGAAGGGTATTGTCAAACAATTTAATATCTGACAACACCATTAACTAGCGGGTTTTTAAAAAAGGGGTTCCCCGTTTCCTTATGAAGGCATTATTTAAAGCAAATATCAATAAAATTGATGGGGCAAGCAGCCAGCACGTGTTTTAAATCTAAACTAATTTGGTTAGAAAACACTGAAAATTATGTCAAATGAAGACATGGACAAGACGTTGACATAGCGTCAATGTCAATGTCAAGGGATACAACATGAAAATTTGACCATGAGCATAGGCATTTAACAAGATCTATCACAATTATTGGAGAATTTGGATTAAGGGGAGGGATACATGTAGGAGAGAGTTGAGCAACCTGAAAAAACCATTAACTATGAAATATCATAAAATAAGTTGAGACCAAGGTAGGTGAACTATCAGTGATTAAAATCCAAAGCATTAAAAAATTTTATACAATCAAAATGTGTTTGCTCATTAAGAGACAAGACAGAATTATTATTCAAGGAAGAGTTAATTTCGAAAATTTCCAGTAAATTCAGTAACCTACCTTTTGGACAGACATGTAGAATTTTGAGGTCCTGATTTGGATCAAAACTATGGTGTGAATTTAGGATGTGGTTTGCAAATGAACTTTTAGTATCATATTCATCAAATAAAGGGGGGGTATTCTTGGATTTTTCAATAATTTTAACATGTTCAGTGACTCTGGTTAAAATTTTTCTACCACTTTGTCCAACATATTGAGCATTGCAATTTGGATCAGAGCAAGAGATACAATATACTCCAGATTTTTGATTCAAAGGAACTTTATCTTTAGAATTAACAACATTTTTTGAGATATTATCAACTGTGTAGAAAGAGATGTTAATATCCTCACTATATCGATGAAAAATGTTTTTGATATCATAGGAAACTTTGCCAAGGAAAGGAATAGATGAAAACCGTACTCGTGGATTTTGTATTGGTAATAAGCTTCTGTTGAAGGATTTATTTTGGTGTTTATTAAACATCTTAATAATAATGTGGGGAGGGAAACCATTGTTGTGTCCAATCTGCTTTATAATATTCAGTTCCTTGTCAAAATTTTCTGGACTCATAGGGATATTGAACAATCTATGGAATAAAGAATTGAAAGCTGCAAATTTGTGTTGATTAGGATGGCAAGACATAAACGGAATTACAGAATCAATGTGTGTGGGTTTCCGGTATATAGAAAAATCAAAAGTGTTATTGTTCATGTTAATAAGTAGGTCCAAAAATGGGAGAGAGTTGTTAGCTACAACTTCCATAGTAAAATTTATAGCTGGGTGCAATGAATTGAGAAAGTTCAAAAGTAAGTTGACTTCTTGTAATGTGCCATCAAATAAAACCAAACAATCATCAACATACCCAATAAACATTTTCCGCAACTCATAGTAACCACCTATTTATATAATGAATATATAAAGGTGGGCTAGTTATATAAGAAGGTTTCGGAGATTTATAAGCCGCACCTTACAGTAACGCGGTTTTATAATCATCATATAGAGTTACTGTAACCTCTGGGTATATAATGAGGTGATGTAACTATTTCCATCATCATTTTATAAAACTTGGAGTTACCGTTACCAATTTATCTTCAACCAGGTTATATAAACTTTGTCATTACCTCATTTATATAACTGAAGTTTCCTAGGTTGTATAGTAGTATTGTTAATCATCTTTATGAAATTCAGGCAATAACAGTAGTTGCTATAGTATATAATAAAACTCTTGGTGATCTTATAATTCTTATAGTCATTAACAATTGACATAGGAAAGTGAGGTTATAAAGCAATCTAATTGAGATTGAAATATGTGCATGAGTTCTTCAATCTATGTTAGTGAGTATGTTACAAAACTGGAAGAAAAACAAGTACAGCTCTTCATTTCGACGAAAAGTTACCAAAAATTTCAGGGAAATTTTAAATTCTGATGTATTACCAACATCAGTCTCCTTGTCTCCTTCCTCAGTTAACACAGCAGAAACATCACCTACTAAAGATTTCCAATATGCAAATAGTCAAGAAATGAATGATCATGAATTGTTACAACCAGATAGACCACAAAGAGCATCATATGATGTATGCACACATCAGAAAACACTGAGCAGAATATCAGTAGTTGGTTCTTACTATTTTGAACGACGTTTCACAACATACAATCCAAATTGATCCAATCTATTTCATATTTTTTGAGGTTAAGTTCGGGCTTTTATTTGCTCGATGAGTCGATGCACTCGGAAGTCATTATATCTATCATTCTTCATTTCGCAATAATAAACAAAGACAAAGAAACATTGAGTGTATTCAAAGTTCGCACTAAATGCTTCCAACACTGCTATATCACTGAAAATTTATATAACACCAATTAATGATATATACGCTCACTTCTATCAATATTACATCACTATTGGTGATATATGAGTTCTTATTCTTTTGATTGATTCCGCCATGATTCGATAGGGAGGACGTGGGCAAAGCGGGAATACTTACCGCGCAGTTGAGAATAGAAATAATTAATGAATAGTTTGAATGGTAAAATTGTACAGGGGGAAAATCTCTAACTACAGAAAGTGAACACCAAATCATGAAGATTCAGCCTAAGATGCCTCATAAAAATATGTTGCTGGTTAAAGAGATACAGAGTGCATGTTCATGGGGAAGATTGTTTTGGAGTAATGAATTGGTAATTCATTTTGTGATTGCTCATAGAGAGGACACTAGTGGCATTCTGTTACTGCAGTGAATCACATCATATCTTTTTGTCCATTGAATAATGGTTAAAGTGGGTGAAAAATCTGAAAGCTTGTTCAATTCGACATAAATAAGATGACTGACTCACATATTGTTTTCATGGTATCATTTTTGAGAAATCTCGTGATTAGACGCAAAAGAGAATATTGACATACATGACCGTTTAAGGAGAGCCACGACTCTTATAGGTGCGTAGCATTACAGAAAACTTGAAATCATTTCAATTTGCTCCACTCTACCCTAATTCGATAATTTCTAAATCCGAATTGAAATTGATAATTACGAGAAATTATGAAAGCCCTTGTGTTTTTTCGAGGCATCGAGTTCACATTCACGGTAAAACATCTCTACCACCTTCTTTTGATGCATAACTATCTACCTGAAGTCGCAAAATATAAGTAATTAAATACTGTTGCAATGTCACAGTTAATCAGGATAGCGACTTGTTCATTCTACTTCAACCAACTCATAACATCTGATATGAATAAAATGAAAGAAAAAATGAAACAATAAATGTGCCCAAGAGAGAAGAATGATATGACAGGAAGATTCTGACAGCAACAATGACAGAATAGGAGTAACAGAAATATTATTGAAACCTTTACAGGCAAAGTTTATATGGGTTACCAGAACTTGAATAACACTTTATTACATCACTTGAAGTGTTCATCCACAGTTATTTAAGAGTTTATATAACGGCTACCAAAACAATACGCTTACTTTTGGTTATAAAACCTATAGCTATATATCGTTACTGATTGAAGGTTATCGCAACCTTTATAAACGCCCCATTTAAGCTCTTTAGAGGGTTTATAGAGGCGATAAGAATATTTCGGTTACTAAAGTAGGTGCATACAAGTTATTTAAGGTAGGTGGTATAACATTCACGGTAACTCATATATAAATAAAAATGTTTATTGGGTAGCGGTACCAGAAGCAGATTTTATGATGTAGAGTGAAATTAGTTAGTTGGAAAATCAGCTAACTAATACTCTACATCATAAAATCTGCTTCTGGTACCGCTATGTTGATGATTGTTTGGTTTTATTTGATGGCACATTACAAGAAGTCAACTTACTTTTGAACTTTCTCAATTCATTGCACCCAGCTATAAATTTTACTATGGAAGTTGCAGCTAACAACTGTCTCCCATTTTTGGACCTACTTATTAACATGAACAATTACACTTTTGATTTTTCTATATACCGGAAACCCACACACACTGATTCTGTAATTCCGTTTATGTCTTGCCATCCTAATCAACACAAATTTGCAACTTTCAATTCTTTATTACATAGATTGTTCAATATCCCTATGAGTCCAGAAAATTTTGACAAGGAACTGAATATTATAAAGCAGATTGGACACAACAATGGTTTCCCTCCCCACATTATTAATAAGATGTTTAATAAACACCAAAATAAATCCTTCAACAGAAGCTTATTACCAATACAAAATCCACGAGTACGGTTTTCATCTATTCCTTTCCTTGGCAAAGTCTCCTATGATATCAAAAACATTTTTCATCGATATAGTGAGGAAATTAACATCTCTTTCTACACAGTTGATAATATCTCAAAAAATTTTGTTAATTCTAAAGATAAAGTTCCTTTGAATCAAAAATCTGGAGTATATTGTATCTCTTGCTCTGATCCAAATTGCAATGCTCAATATGTTGGACAAAGTGGTAGAAAAATTTTAACCAGAGTCACTGAACATGTTAAAATTATTGAAAAATCCAAGAATACCCCCCCTTTATTTGATGAATATGATACTAAAAGTTCATTTGCAAACCACATCCTAAATTCACACCATAGTTTTGATCCGAATCAGGACCTCAAAATTCTACATGTCTGTCCAAAAGGTAGGTTACTGAATTTACTGGAAATTTTCGAAATTAACTCTTCCTTGAATAATAATTTTGTCTTGTCTCTTAATGAGCAAACACATTTTGATTGTATAAAATTTTTTAATGCTTTGGATTTTAATCACTGATAGTTCACCTACCTTGGTCTCAACTTATTTTATGATATTTCATAGTTAATGGTTTTTTCAGGTTGCTCAACTCTCTCCTACATGTATCCCTCCCCTTAATCCAAATTCTCCAATAATTGTGATAGATCTTGTTAAATGCCTATGCTCATGGTCAAATTTTCATGTTGTATCCCTTGACATTGACATTGACGCTATGTCAACGTCTTGTCCATGTCTTCATTTGACATAATTTTCAGTGTTTTCTAACCAAATTAGTTTAGATTTAAAACACGTGCTGGCTGCTTGCCCCATCAATTTTATTGATATTTGCTTTAAATAATGCCTTCATAAGGGAACGGGGAACCCCCCCCTTTTTTAAAAACCCGCTAGTTAATGGTGTTGTCAGATATTAAATTGTTTGACAATACCCTTCATATACCATTTTGGGTATATGAAATGTTCTTTAATAAAACCTAGTATACGCTCTCAGGGCACGGGGCCCTTCAATTTTTGAGAACCCGTTTATTCAATTTTCATTCTGGAAATCTCGACTATGGGCATTGGCAGAAAATAATTTTTTCAACTCCAAGTAAGTCTAGCATAAAATAGGTAATCTTTTCATTTCAATATCATTTGTTTTTGTATTGTAGACTTTTCAATTAGGCTGAAGATGGTCTTTTATAAGACCGAAACATGTCCCTTATGAATTAGTTGAAAATATCATTAAAATTTGTGGAGATGACTTCGAGCATTCCTTCCTTCCTGTGGGATATTTTGATTTGATATACATAGCGACAAAGCGTTCCTTGGGGATGATAAAACTACATTTTTGATGACTACTACAAAATGTATGAAAAAGGTGAGTGGGTTTATAATGAATAAAATTCAATTCAAGGTACGTTTCTGAGATGCAATTTGGTTAACTATGGGTCTCATCAAATTTTTTTATCTAAAATCACCCCAAAATTGAGCCTATTTGTCATGTATGTATAATAATTGAATTCGAACTCTTTTCAGGCAGGCATCGCAGGATAAAGTTTGAGCTGGGAGGCTGAGAATAATCAACTTTTTACATTGAATCTTCAGATACAGTAGAACTCAATTTTTTTGTCACCTCACTACATCAATCGATTGTCAGCACTGTTGAGTGGATATACCTATATCAGAATCATAAATAACTATATTTTGGTAAACTGCAATGTTAATTGTGGTTCACTAGTGACAAAACGAACATTTAACTATGGAATATGATAGGAATTAGTATTTCTATAATATTTCAGAGTTGAACGTTTGTTATTATGTCGATAATGAGTTTATCAAAGTCCTATAAGATTCTAGTATGTCCTATAAGAGTTGATTTCGAAATGTTTCTATCAAGATATCTCGTGAAATATTTAAAGTAGTGAAGTGGTGAAATATTCCTAAAACGTTTCTTCAGTGTTCAGTACCATGAAGAAGTATAATTAGAGTTTTTTAGATTTTCCTCAATATTTGTGGAATCCCTGCACGACATACGCATCTACTTACTACTAAACGATGGATTTCCAAAGCCTCCCCAATCCTGAAAGACGTACACTTTTGATTCGTGATAGTAATGTGTGCTTTCCTGGCGAATCTTCTTACACTTCAAATGCATGGACATATGAACAGGTACTACTGACTATTGCTCAACTCATTCACAACCTGTCCAGAAATTAAATGTTGGGCTGAGATCCTGTGACTATATTGTATAGGTTCATATTTCATTGATAGTAACCTCAACGGAAACACATATCTTGAACTCATTCATACGACTGTGAACTCCATCAGAATCTTCTTGAAGGTGTGCTCACTTTGCAACAAGATGGAGCTTCTCCACATTTTGTTGCACAGGAAGATGGATTGGAAAGCAAGGGCGAATAGGAGGTCATACTCGAAGGCATACTAGATCTCCTGATCTATCATCATCAGACTCCTTTTTGGGACATTTGGAATTCATTGTTTATACAGCTCAGCCCAATTGTCTTGATGATCTACGCATGTATAACATTTTAGGTGATGAAAAATAATGAAATCTTGATAACAGTAATATCACGATGTTCTTGATATTCGAGACAATTCTGTTGCTTTGTTGTTCACGAAATTGTGTTGACGAGTGGTACGGAAACACAATTGAGTTAACAATGAGAGACAGATATTAGAATTGCAATTTGCTAGACGTATTCATGAATAATATGAGAAGAATTTAATTTATTATAAATGAACAATCCATGTAACCACAGCGATTATTTATACTGGCTTCTACAGCTTATCATATATCTATCTTTATGTCACACTAACAGACTTTGCTTCACTATCCATTATGGTTACATCGTTGAAAACACCAACGTTGACCAATCAGAATTGAAAGACAGCTAGTGTTTTCGCGATAATACACGTTTGTCTTTGGCTTGTTTGGTCATATTATGTGGGAAATTTAAGATGGGTGAAATAGTCACTGAAACTTCAACAATACTTGATCGATTCTCAATTGCATTACGTCGATATATTTGAGATGGAATTCGCTTCAAAATGATATAATACATAGAAGTCCTCGTAAAAGTCCAATTGGAAATTCTGATCAATTTACAATTTTTTCAACGACTTCAACAATAATTTGTGAAATAGAGTTTTATTTAACAAGGTGTTCCTGAAATTTGAGAAATGAATCAAATGGGTCATAGACGAGGTCATAGAACACGTCATAGAACACAAAAAAGTGAAATACATTCTAAAAAAATATATATCTTGTCTATCTCGAGCACTAAAGTCTGATGTGCTTTTGGGTGAGCAAAAATATCTTATAGACGAGAACTCTTCTTCAATAATTCCTTCAATTCCTTCAATTCCTTCAAAAAAGTCGCACACTTCATATGTAGAATGGCTAATCCGAGGGCTAATCTTTCCAAAAATATGCGTATCAAAAAATTAGGAACATTTCAGATGTTGACTTCATAGTTTCATGTTCCGATTCACAGATAGCAGAGCAGTCAGATTATATGGCCAGGTTTTGTTATATAGATTGTGGATGATTCACTTTAGAAAAACACATCATGAGACGTGAGTTGCATGTTTAGCTCTTCAAGCAGTGGTTAATTTGAATGAGAAATATTCGAGAAATAATGTCAAACATAACTGGTTGGATTCCATTATTGCAATCATTGCATGACACTGTACACGAAAATAGACAAATAGTAATAACCATCAGCAATCAGCATTGGAATGAATGTGAGTCATATTACATCAACAACAAAAAGACTATACGTTACCTAATGTAAAAACGTCGATAAATAGTCGTTCGTCAACAGGGTTGGCACGAATGAATTCATATGAATTAAGTCAGTGATTAAATTCGTGAATTAATTCGAATGACTTTTTTCAAATAAGTCGTGAATTAATTCAAAATTTATCAAAAGGGAACAAATTGCATTATTACCTTTAATTTGAACTAGCTTTAAAATGAAATGTCCGATGGCATCTGACAACTACAACCGTGAAGCACCACACGCGAAAAACAAAATTTTCTAAGAGCCGCTTTACAGTTTACAATATTACATTGCATGCAATTGATTGCTCCAATTCATATTTCCGGCAAAAATAATATGTAGGCTTTTCAACACTGAATCGGCTTGCAATGTCTTTTTGTCATAGATTCTGTGTATTACTTCTCACCGAGTTTTGAGTTGGGTCAAGAGTTGGGTAGAAGAAACCATGAGAAAGGCAATTAAAGTAAGATCCAATGTGTATCTAATGATGCGTAAAATTCCGAAAATCTAACATGTCACCACTACAATTGCACCAGTAATACAAATTACCACGATATTAATAAATATGTATGAACTCATTTCTTGCGAAGCATCGAAAAATTGCTTTCCAAGGTGACACCAATCCGTAGGCGCACCATGGATATTGCTGCATTTAATTGAAAATAACTGTAAAGCGCCTCTATAATGAAGATTGTGAATGAGTAATATAATTTGCATAAACATCATTTTTCATTCAATCGATAGTCTCAGATTATATTGCAAAAATTGCATATTTCAAGTATTTTATTGTCACGCTTTGAGATTTTTAACGGAAATAAAAACTTAGTTTTTTCGATGTTCTTGTATTTTGTTCAAGTAAATAGAATTTGATTTGTTCTCAAATGAATTATTTCAAGAACGTCCGAATTAATTCAACAAGTGTTATAAACAGTAAAACGTTTGTGGGCGTTCAATATATATTTCGATTCTCAAATTACAATTCAAAGATCCACCAAAACTATCAATCTTGTCAACCCTGACATCTCCTCTCTCCCCGTCATCCATGCAATCCAGCCCATCCACAGGATGTTACTTATAACATTCG
The DNA here is from genome assembly GCA_918026855.4 of Phaedon cochleariae. Classification (NCBI taxonomy): domain Eukaryota; kingdom Metazoa; phylum Arthropoda; class Insecta; order Coleoptera; family Chrysomelidae; genus Phaedon; species Phaedon cochleariae. Next base: position 25,173,004 of record OU896718.1, on the reverse strand, counting down.
GCCAGCCTGACATAAAAGTCGTCCTCGACTTGGCACAAACAAATCTCAAGAAAATTAACATTCAAACAATTTACAAAATATTCTGAAACATCAAAAATCTGTTTCATAATCATCCAAATATTTAGGTTTCTGAACTGGTCGTCCTTTTCTTGTGCTAGTAAGCAAATTTCTATCTTCATTGTCTGTTCCTTCTAACTTATTGTCTATCCTTCCTTCTTCTCCAATGTCATTATCGTTTCGTGTATTTTTTTCGATACAATCTTCTTCATCACTGTTTCCTCCGTCAGAATCACTTTCGGATTCATCATGATTTCTATAAAGCTTCAGCTGGGAAACATTCGCGGTAGTTGTATAAAAACGTCGATTTTCTCCTTCAATAGTCGATACTCGATATGTATCACAAGGCATAACTTCTACAATGATCAAGGGCCCTCTATACCTCCTCTGAGTTTTCGTAGACTCCCCAGTACTCACAGTGCTACATCTTAACATTACAATGTCACCAACTTCATACTTCACGCCTTGAAATCTTCTCTTGTCGTATTTATTTTTATACTCTTTCTGCTTTTCTATTATTATCTCTCTAATTTCATTTTGAATTTCCGATGGTGGCCTCCATTCCTCATCATTCCTATCGACAGCTCGGCTCAATTTTCCATCTTCAAACACTGGTAAAAATCCATACAATGCTTCGAAAGGAGTTTTATTGGTTGTCTTATTTATTGCTGTATTCAAAAATCTCTCTGTTCGTGATATGTTCTTATCCCATGATTCTTCATCCACCATAGCTGTCATAATTGTTGGTAAAAGCGTACGCATTACTCTTTCCACTTGCCCATTAGCTTGTGGCCACCTAGTACTAGTCATTGAATGCTTGATTCCTAAGCTATTACAAAATTCTGCCCATTCACTAGACGAAAAACAAGTCCCTCTGTCCGTTATTAAATGTTCTGGAACCCCAAATGTATCTATGAATAACTGCAATACTCTGAGGTTCACAATTGTGCGGGTATTTTCCACAGGATATAACTTAACAAACTTGGTCAATGCATCTATTATCACCAAGATGTACATATTACCATCTCCACTCTTGATGAATGGTCCAATATGGTCTATATGTATTCTAATGAATGGCCTCATTGGAGGACCAAGGGGATGTAACTCTCCTGGTTTTTTACCTCCCGGAACTTTATTCAATAAACATTCCGCACATGATGCTATATGTCTCCGAACATATCTCTTCATTCTAGGAAACCAATATTTCTCCTTAATCTTGCTTATGGTTCGATCTACACCAAAATTACCTTGTAAATCATGATGTTTCACCACCAAACTCTTTCTCATTGATTTGGGAATCACATAAAGTTGTTTGTTTTCTCCATTTACTGTAACATTTTTGAATAGCCTAGCTCCGTCCAAAATATAGTTTTGAATTTTATTTTTTTCTTCCGATGACATATTATCATCATCTCTCTTCAATATATCGATTAACTCTTTGAGATTTTTATCGCTGTATTGAATCATCAACACATAATCCGCTTCATCCAGTGTTTGCAATACTTCAAGTCTCTCATGAATTTCTTCTAATGTGTCATTTGATTCTGCAACAGGTGCTCGAGATAAAGCATCTATATGCTGCATCTTCGTACCAGGTCTATGCTTGATTTCCACATCATATTCTTGCAGAAAACTCAACCATCGACAGATTTGCGGGTTCTCGGTTCTAGTTGAATTAAGGAATACAATTGCCTGACAATCAGTGAAAACGGTAAATTTCAATCCAATAAGGAAATTATGTAATCTTTGAATGCACCATACTATTGCCATGAGTTCCAATTTACTAGAGTGGTATTTAGATTCAACATCGGTCGTTTTTTTAGAAACATAATAGACAGGGTGAAGGTCATTTTCTGTACTGCCTTGTAAGAGCATGCCTGCTAAACCTAAGGCAGAAGCATCAGTGTGTAGTTCCGTTTTACATGCATTCGGATCATACATCTTCAATACCGGCTCATTACATAAAGTATTACATAAATCCACAAATGTATTTTCTTGTAATTCAGTCCATTCGAAATTCGCACTTTTCTTCGTTAAATCACTAATTGGTCGGGCACGTATTGCATAATTAGGAATGAATCGTCGAAAATATGCTGTTAGCCCTAGAAATCTTCGTATATCATGTACATTTCTTGGTCTTGGGAACGCCTTTATTGCCTCAATTTTTGCACTTCCTGGTGTTATACCAGTTGCCGATACAGTATATCCAACAAATTCGACTTTTTTTAAGCCAAACATGCACTTCTTCAATTTCAAGGTCAATTTTGCTTTCCTTAATGCATCTAAAATCAGTGTCAATTTCCCAATCATTTCTTCCCAATCCTTTGCCCCAATCAGTAAATCATCAATATAGCACATACACACGCTATTTCTAAGTGGTCCAAGAGCTACATTCATCAATCTGCAGAATTCGTACGGAGCATTTGTCAATCCAAAAATCATTCGCTCGAATTGACCGGTTTCGTCAGGAGTAATAAAGGCAGTTTTTGCTTTCGATTCCTCTGTCAAAGGAATCTGCAAATATCCGTGAGCCAAATCGAGTGTAGTGAAAATCTTACATCCACTCAATCTTTCGAATTGTTCTTCAATAGTTGGTATTGGATAGGGAACTTTCTCGGTTTGCCTATTCAGCTTCCTATAATTAACAACTAAACGAGGCTCCCCCGTCTTTTTCATCACCAATAAAACAGGACTTGCATATTGACTGCTTGTTTCAGTCACAATCCCTTCATTTTTCCATTCTCTTACGATGCTTGATATAGTTTCACGTTCTTTCAAACTTGCTCTGTATGGCTTCGAAATAACTGGAATATTATTATCACGAATATCCATTTTCATCAAATGTGTACATCCCAATTCCGATAAACTGAATGAAAAACAGTCCCGGAAGTTGTTCAATAAATCTATCAACATATCTTTCATTTCAGATGTTATTGATTCATCAACATTAACATGGTTCTGATTTATCTTCTCATATGTCATATTTCGTTCATCAGGTTTGTGAGTAGGTTCACGAAAATGTCCAATAACACTATCATTTTTAATAATGATTTCTTCAGATGACGCGTTGAAAACAGGCACTTGAACCTCATTTTCATTCACGAAAGAGTCAATTAGCATCACAGTACCGGGTTTGATGACATTATCACCATTAGTTCTGATATAGTGTCTTGATGAAGTCAACTGAATTTCTGAGTTTTGAAAAGGGAATTCTTCACGCCAAGCAAAAGTTAATTTATTATCTACACGATAGTAAATTATACTGGAATGTTCAGTGAAAGATCGACCAATTATAATGTCTATAGTCATAATATTATCTTTAACAATACAAATCGGTATAGAATCTACAAACACTAGATCAAGGCTTATTGTGGCATGAAAGATTCCGATACTTTTTACTGGTACTTTACCACTACCGAAGCCATAAAGATCAATTTCATCAAGGCGCACCGGCCAACCTTGTTTCCTAACAAAGCTTTCTCGAATAATGCACATGGAGCTACCAGGATCGATCATTCCATATACTTCAATGTCATTGATTTTCACAAATTTCAAGAATTTTTGCAGTGAATGCTCATCATTTTTCATTTCACTTCTCTCTTCATGAAATTCATCATGGGAAACGTTCATCACACGTTTAGCTTCATTGTCAATCACCTCCAAAGAAGTTGTAGTGGCTCGTGTAGACAATTCTTTATTGATTGGACAATCCTTTATGGTATGGTTCTTGTCTTTACAATTGTAACAGAGTCGTACTCTCTTATTCTGACAATCAGGTCGCAAGTGATCTTTCTCTCCACAATTAAAACAAATTATGCTTCTTTTCGTGTTCTCAGAGTCACGGTTCTTCATGGAATCGTCAAATCTTCTTTCATTGGTTGGTTGTCTTCTCTGAAATCTCTGAATACTCTCGGCCATTCTATTAAATTCTAGTATGTCATGCAACAAACTATCTGAATCAACATGATCTTTTGCCATCAATCCTTGAATAATTTCTTTAGTGGAGAGACCCCTCAAAATTTGTTCTTTTGCTTCCTTCAGTGTTAAATTCAAACTCTTGCATAGCGCAAATTTCTCATGAAAATATGCTGATAAAGACTCGCCATATTTCTGGACTCGTCTTTGCATTTTGGTCCACCTCTCAGTTAAACTCATTTGGATACAAAAAGTTTTCTCGAATTTCAGTTGAAACTTTTCCCATGTATCCATTATATCTATATGAGCATTATACCAACAAATTGCAGCTCCAGTAAGATGTGACTTGGCAGTCTCAAGAGTGAATTCCTCCGGCCAAGAATGTAACTTTGCTGTACTCATTAGTTTTTCCAACCAAATTCTCGCACTCCCGTCACATTCGCCATCAAAATATTCGATAGATTTACTCAAATCTGGCATGATATGATATTTTTCAGGTTCAATTCGTTTATTAATTGCCTCCAGCACAAGTGTTTCATTTGCTGTTCTAGTATTCTCCATAGCAATACGGTTATTTTCCATAATTTCTAACATTTTGGTCATCATGGACATTTGAGATTGGAACAACATATTCATGTTAACATTCGCTGGTTCTCCAGTTCCTGCGTCGATATTTTCCATTTCGCAAAATTTTTCCGCCAACACCAAGTACTTATGAAAAATTTGCAATTTCTTCTGTTCACCACTTCTGATATGTTATAAACAGTAAAACGTTTGTGGGCGTTCAATATATATTTCGATTCTCAAATTACAATTCAAAGATCCACCAAAACTATCAATCTTGTCAACCCTGACATCTCCTCTCTCCCCGTCATCCATGCAATCCAGCCCATCCACAGGATGTTACTTATAACACAAGTCAGACTTTTTTGACTTTTTTATAAAATTCATGACTTATTCTAACCCTGTTCGTCAATGATCTAGTATCACTACATACTGTTTTACCACTAACCAAACCCATTATTATACGCTTCGACACGTGTTTCGCTATTTTCGTTATGAGCAGAGGAACACCTTCTTGAAAATAATCATCCAAGTATATTTTGAAAAAGTTTGGATTTTTTTTCGAAATTCGAAGAAGGGGGTCTATGGGGTTAATTCTTGCCCGACACATGATTGTGAGATATACACATTATCAAGTAGCTATAGAAGAACACATTCATAGAAAAAACTTCCATCCACGTGTATTTTGAAATAGCTATGATTTATTTTCGAAATTCCAAAAAAGGGGGCCTGTGGGGTTGAATCGTGTCCGAGAAAATATTGTGAGATATTCACATCATCAAGAACCATCAGAGGAACACATTCATAGAAAAACTCTTATCTACCTGTATTTTGAGAAAGTTATGATTTTTTTTCGAAATTCCAAAAAAGGTGAGACAGATGTTAAAGGACTCTTGGAGGAATACATTGATGTAAAAAAGTTTCATCCACCTATATATTATTTAGTAATTTCAATGCCAGCCACGAATATAAAATAATGAACCACCATTGGTGGTATGCGAGGTGGTATGGCTCGCTCCTCGAATATTTGGTGAAGTCGCGGCTGGAACTCGTGGCTGGTTTCACACTGATGATGATCCCGAGGATGATCCTTATTCGTTTGGAAGATCAATGCATGTGAGGATAGAATTGTGTATTCATGCGAAAACGGAGTACATTTTGAACATTTACTCTGACTGATTTGATTTTCTTCTTGTGATTCTTTGTTTAATTAATAACTTCAGGAACAAAGTTCTGTTTTATTTTCGGTTTGGCAAAATGGGGAATTGTTTTTAATGATACGAATAATAATTACTTTTACCAGCATCAGTTATTACTTTATCATTTTCGAATCAAAATATGCCGAAAATTATATATACAGTGTCGAGTAACCTCAAAAAAGTGAAGTTTGAATCCAATAGGTTCTTAATTTTGTGCAATATCGAAAATGGATCTAAAAATATGAAGTAGGAGTTGTTGGGAACGACACATGCTGACACGAAATTGTCCACAGAATTATAGGAATTATATTATACTCACCTAGAATACCAATACAATACATACAGATGCTCAAAAACAAAATGACTTTCTACAACGTTGGTGCGTGAACTTCTGAGTTTGCGCATTGCGATACACCTGATTTTCTAGAATTAATGACTAGTCTAATAGATTCTTTGACACCTGGTATATTCGTTCTTTTTCAATGCCTGCCTACTTTTCCGTCCTTTCCCTATAGGCAAGCACGAATTCATTCGAACATAATAGGAATTCCCTTTCGTGTGCTCCAAAAGATGAAAAAAAAAACATGTTTCCGAACAAATGGACCTGTTTCAATTAAAAAATTTATTTCATTATTTCCAAGTACTAACCCAAACTAGTTCACTGTTGCAACCTTTTTACCTCAGGGCTCTGTACAGTTTTAAAATAATCATTATTGTAATTCACGATGTTTCATAACATAAAAAACGCAGGAAAACACGTGACTCAATCAAACTGGAATGATCCATTCTCTATTTAAGTAAGACAAGTGCAAGAATTTTTCTTTATTCCAGATTTTTTGGGATGTTCTCTCCTCGTTTATATAAAATGAAAATATAAATATTATTTCAATATACAGAATAAATCAGATGATTTGTCCCAAAATGTGAATATAAATATCATTTCTATATACGTGTAGTAAGGACAAATCGGATGATTTCTCCAAAATTTGTCTTTACTACAGGTATATTGAAATAATATTCATATTTTTATTTTATAGAAAAGAGGAGAGAAAATCCATAAAAATCTGGAATAATGAATGCATACCACCTCCTCGATTGACCTACAAACAGTAAGAATATTTCTGATTATAATTTTTTTCAAAATATGAATTCAATATCCTGGAGTAAATACTTACTGCAGATAACAGAGAACACAACACTATATTTGAATCTTCGATGATGAAGGTGATTGACGTTATATAGTTAGTCAAGACATCTGTTTTTTTCTTGATATTTCTGGAAATTTTAAGCATTACGCTGTTGCCAGGGTGACAAACTAGTTTGGGTTCAAATAAAATCTTGATCATTAGGAATGATAGTCCTACTCTCTGTGTAGGTTAATCGAGGAGGTGACACATTGATTCTACTCGATTATTTGGGAATTCATCTCCTTGGTTCTTTGAATTGAGAATATGAATATAATTTCAATAAATGTGTAGTAAAGAACAAATCAGATAATTTGCCCCCAAATGTCACATCGTTTAACAAATTGTCATATGAATGAGTGATGTAAGTATACAAATAAGGTACTACTGAAAACTGAACATAAAAATTGTAGATTCGAGATTCGTTCCCAAAACGTCCAAAGATAAGCAAAAATCGAGGCAAAAATTCTATTGGAGCTATCGGATCTTTCTTTTAGGCTCCCTGAAAAATTTGTTTATCGCAGTGACATTTTGGGGCAAATCGTCTGATTTGTCCTACTACACGGAAAAAAAGGAATTGTTGGATCAAGTAAAATTCGATTGAATGAAGCAAATAAAAGTGTCATATATGCACGACAAAAAATAATCTTGGAATGAGTAAATCTATATCGTGTTTCAGAGCGAATTTGAAGTTTGAATTGAGTAAATATGTCTTGAATGAACCCTGGATCTCATTCAATCAAGCACATCTATGAATTGTTTATGAAGAGATGTTGAATTGGATCAAGAAATCATTTTGTTCGATTCAATATAACAAGATATTGATTCAATCAAATATTTAGTTGATTCAATGAAATATTCGGATGATTTGAAGAAATATCAGGTTGATTCAATGAATTATTTGGTTGATTCAATGAAATATTTCGTTGATTCAGGAGAAATTGTATTTCCATTCGACAAATTGTTTGGTTGAACCAAATTCAGTATTAATTCGGGAATTTTCTGAATTTTCACATCAATAGAATGAACTAAACTAGGAAACTAGTCGACTTTTAGCATAGATCTCTAGTCTTCACTTTTCTTCAGCTAATGCAAACCTGTTTCGTATTGCTAATCATCAAGATCGATTTATCCAGCTGATAACTCAAACACGAAGAATCAGGCTTCACGAATATTATGAATTCGAGGCAGGCATAGACGAGGCGAAATGATCGCCATCTACTGGCGAAAATCTAACTTGATCTAAAATGAACAAAATATTTCATTGACATTACATATTTTGTTGCTCTATATTCAAGCAAATGATCCGTTCGAAACGAGTTCATTGCTACATCGGAATAATAAAACTTGTATGTTGTTTCAAAGATATATTTCCATCAAAATGATCATTATTTGATCAAATCAACAAAATATTTATAGTGGAATCAACATCGACATCATTTTGGATCAACATAATTTGTTTTTGATAAAACCATATATTTTGTTGAAGGAATTGATATTATACTGTTGATTCAATTAGACTAGATTCTTGATTTGAACAAGCTGCTTCCATGAAATAATCATGTATCTGGTTGATTCAACTAAAAATTGCTTAGTCCTTCAAAAATAATTCAAGCATAAATAATTTGTTGATGCAACAAATCCTTTTTTTCCACACATAAAATATTGAAATATATTTCTATTGGTACTGAAGCATCTTGCAAGATATACATATGAGTATTCAATAAGTGATTATAAGGGACTAGGTGAAACCATTATCTGCTCTGAATGTGAATACTGTTCATGTCATTGGTCATATTAAATCTCCTAAGATAATCACTAGTTGCAAATTTGGTAGAGTCGAAATATATGGTGATGCTCGCATTGGCTGTTGAGGAATGAAGAAGAATATGAAATTTGACTATTGATGCGAGATCAAGAATTCAGATAACCATGACTCTCGGAAGGTGTATGACGTCATCGAGAGCAGGTGTTTTCCGGAGGTGCCGATTTCAATCACTCAACATAAATATTTGTGATGATTTTAAATAACGAATGATTGGATCAGATACTATTTATAAACGGAATGATCTGAACGTGAAATTTCCATCTGATTGCATTATAACTTTCATTCATCGAAGTTTATCTCGGAATTCAAACTTTGACCTATTATAAAGAGGTGACCGATATAAAAATTTTGATATCGATATATTTACCAAATATTTACGCAGTGTGTGAAATCTCGATTTGAATAACCCTTTTTTGGGTACAGCTTCGCTCTATGAATGACTAATTTGGATTGGAACATCATTTCAGTTCTACAAAATCAAGTGATGTGCATTGAAATTTGTTTGTTACGTGTCTCTCATACGGCATAAGTTGTTTGAAAGCAACATCTGACCGATACATCAAATTTCAAGATCATATCCGCCACAACAATGATTTTTCAATGATTTCAATGATACAGACTACGGACCTGAATTTTGATATCATATAGCTATTCAGAATGACATTTTGACATGTCATTTACAAAAATAATTTGAAAGAATTTAGTAGTAGTATATGCCGAGGAAATACTTAGATACTGAAATTTCCAGATCAGTTATGTCATTTCGTGCGGCAAAGTACGTAATTTTTTGTTTAGGTATGAATGAATATAATTTTTCATGTCATGAGCACCCCCTACCACTCTTGCCCTACAGTTGTGACGCTCATGGTATAATGCTGTAATTCAATTTTCAGCTCTATCGAATTCGAGATCGAATTATGTTGATGAGGGCCATATATTCAACTTCTGGTTCAACCAAAACTAAACTATAAACTCGAAATAAAACTCAATTTCGTCAAATGAAATAACACCCTATATATCACCTATATATCACTTTCAATTCCAGGCATATCAAGTTTGTGAATCCATTAAAATATACTGGGTGTCCCAGATCCTATCATACAGCCAATATCTCAGTTATGCTGCATGAAAAACAAAAACATTTTTGTCAAACTCATATGACTTTGAAACCGCTGTGTCGAAGTTGGAGGTTACCGAGGGGGTAACCACTGATGATTAACCTGTCCCACTGATTTCATGATTACATGGTGATTACATGGGATTTCAAGGGATTTCATGATGATTTCATGGGATTTCATGATGATTTCATGGATTTCATGCTGATTTCATGGGATTTCATATGATTTCATGGTGATTACATGATGATTACATGATGATTACATGAGATTTCATAAGATTTTATGATGATTACATGAAATAGGGTATACCTATGCGTGAGTTCTACAATATTGGTTTGTTTCATGACTCATAAAATTTCATTATACCGCATTGAAAGCCATAATTATGAAAATTAATTTAAAATATTCTATTATATCCGACTATTCCTAATTGGAATTCATATCATTGAGAAAATTTCAACCAAGAGCCGTGAGACAACGATAATTTCCGTCATGAAGTCTGTTATGACAAATATAATGATGATCATTATTCCAAATTTTTTGGGATTTTCTCTCCTCGTTTCTATAAAATAAAAATATGAATATTATTTCAATATACGTGTAGTAAGGACAAATCAGATGATTTGCCCCAAAATGTCACTGCGTTTGAAGAATTTTCCTATCAGAGAGCCTAAAAGAAAAATTCACTAGCTTGTCAGTGACAATTTGTATTGAAAAAATTTTTGGAGAAGGGAAATAAAGGTATATAGAAAAAATATCAAATTTTCACTTATCTTTGGACGTTTCGGGACCGGTTCTGCTCCCGTTTTCAACATGAGAAAAGATTATTTCAATAGCGAAGTCGTATAATGTCTTGAAGCTTTTCAGTTTTCAATGACAATTGGTGACGTTGGCAATCAAATGAGTTACAGGATGTTTTCATTAATTGATCTTGAATTTACCATTTTCATGTTCAGATTTTAGTAGTGAATACCATGTTCTGTCTATATCAACTGAACAAGAAGCAATGCTATTGTCTCCGTTCAGAAGAATGCAAGCAGATTCCTTGATTTTTCTCTTCTTTTGATATTTTTTCTATATACCTTTATTTCCCTTCTCCAAAAATTTTTTCAATACAAATTGTCACTGACAAGCTAGTGAATTTTTCTTTTAGGCCCTGTGATAGGAAAATTCTTCAAACGCAGTGACATTTTGGGGCAAATCATCTGATTTGTCCTTACTACACGTATATTGAAATAATATTCATATTTTTATTTTATAGAAACGAGGAGAGAAAATCCCAAAAAATTTGGAATAATGAATATACCACCTCCTCGATTAACCTACAGACAGTATTTATAATGATGATGATAATAGTATTCCTGTGACTTACAGCCATTCAATCCTTATTTCCAAGAAATAAAGTTTGCTCTTATCTCAATTGACTTCTTCAAAGTTGAAAGCACTTCGGACGATTTTCGATGATATTCATGATAATATAGGATACAATACAGCTCAGCAAGAGAAGCCAAAAAATTAAAGAAATCAAAGAAATTATCGTTTTCAAATGATGTACCCTGTATACATTGTGTCCACTTTGAGAACTTACCACCCCTTGATCGATAGGTATTTGAAATGTCCTGCTAGCAAGATAGTGATTTCATTTTTGGATCTAAGTACTTTCAACGACTTTCAGGGACTCTGTTTCACTAAAAATATAATGATGGATACTAAATCAGGATCACTTGAAACATGCCCGAAAAAACTAATTTTTATTATTTTTGAATTGATAAAAAAATTGTCTATTTATCCTTTTTAACTTTTTTTCACAGACACATAGTATATTTGAATGTTAGAAATAGGTAAAGATTTGTGTGAAGTAGTTTCCTGAAATGATTTGTCATTATATAGTTCTTCCCAAAAATGCCGCATTACCTACTACATTTTCTGATCACGCGTATTGAAAAAAAAATCGTTTTTTCAGACACCCTGTGTTTTATAATGATAAAATCGGTACAGGCATGTTTCAAGTGATCCTGATTCAAAATCCATCAATATTTATTTTTCTCGTTATTGTTAGTGCTCCTACTAATTGTATTTTTTGAAATATGTCGGAAATATGGGTCAATAAAATTGGTCTCAGTTGGCCTGGCAGTTGGCCACGTTAACGATCCAGGAATACCATCATTTAAAATACCTAAGTATCCAACTCGGTATCCAACAAGAATAAGTTTTTCGAAGTCGATCATATAATAACGATTTTACAGCAGGGGTGGTAAAGTGGACACACTGTAGATATCAAACTGTCTTGTGAAAATTCAGTAAATAGAAATCAAAAATCAAACTGTCTCGGAAATTCCTATTGGAATGGAATGGTTTATTCAGCTCAAAATCGATTCATTCTGGAATTTTACGGACGAAACACGGAATTTGCAACTATTCCAACTTGTTCATTCGAGAATTCATTTTTCGAATCAGCTCGAAAGAGAAACGAAATAATTTGGTCCACCCTGTACAATACACACATGGAGTTTGATGCGTTCCTCCCGACTCTCCCAGTATATACACAGTTGATGACTTTTGTTGTGCTATAGTTCCGAGAAATAAGCCAATATCACCATATCCGAGAAAGAACTGCAAATCATTTTATATTCCATTCGACACGCAGTTACGTTAATTACTAAACTATTGAGTTTAACTCAGCGAAACAGGCAGTTTTTCAATTAAACTTCAATGCCTGAACAAGACGTTTAATATAATAATCAAAACCTTTATGTTCATATATAGTTATGTTGAATAATCTGGCAAATATCTCTAACAAAACAACCACAAAATTTACAACACAAAATACAATTTTTTTAAATCAAATCACAGAATTAGAACGACTGATATTTGATTACTTCAAAAGAATTATAAAGATGCCTGCAACGCAGGTGTCATTAATGTTAAAAACTTCAAATTTCACGTCGATAATCTTCTTGATATCGATTCATCCTTTTACCTGTCACAGAAAAAATAGTGTTTTATACACGAGAAAAATATTAAATTTAGCTCACAACCCAGAGCTGAAATCTACTACTTTTTTCCCTTGTATAATGAATAACTATATTTTTCAGTTACGGGAGAAAAGTTTGGAATTTCATCTATGATGACAGGTTATATAATGTCACTTTCCAAAATTATACCCTTTTCCTCTCTTTTTTCCCACGGGACAGTACGCATTTACACTGTTGATGGCTTTTGTTGTGTTATTATACCGAAAAATAAGCAAATAACACCCATCTCCGAGGAAAGACTGCAACTCCTTTCGTTTTTCATTCGACTTCGTGGTTACTTAATAAGGCACAGATCCGACCTGTCCTGGAATACTGTTCCCATATTTGGAGTGCAGCACCCAAACATATATCATGAAACTGTTGGATTCTGTCGAAAAAAGGGCAATTCGTCTCGTGGGTGATGCCGCGCTCAAAAACTCACTCACTTCTCTGGGACCCTGTAGGAAAGTTGGCGATCTGGCTCTATTTTATAGATATCTTTATCGACGATGCTCTTCTGAAATATCATTAATTGTTCCTCCCTTGGCAGTCCCTGCGAGATTAACAACGGATTAACCCGTCGAGTTGATGCTTGGCAACCCTTCGTGGTCACTTTGAAGACCTGCAGAACATCTCTTTCCAAAGACTCGTTTATCCATCGAACAAGAGGCTCTGGAACACATTGCCAAGGGAGATGTTCCCCGAGGCATATAATCTCCAGAAATTTAGAAGAACACCAATTCCTACCTTACTTATTTTCCTTGGTTCTCACGATGTTCTCTGAACATTACAGGATATCCCGTTTCGTGGGAACCAGAACATAAAAAAAATAAAAAAAATAAACAACCACTGAATTCGCAATTTTGATATTCGATGCCTGCAACGCAGGTGTCTTCCTGTTGGAAACTTCAAATTTCACGTCGATAAATTTCTGATTTTAATATAATGTTATATCTCCTCAATATTGATTCGTTTGTTTTTTCCTGTCACAAAAAATAGTGTATTAAAGACGGGAAAAATATTAGATTTTAGTTCACGTTTTTTTGTCTCCCTCCGCTATACTCGTCGAGAGACAACACAACCTCTAGCTAAAATCTACAACTTTTTTCCCCTGTATAATGAGTAACTATTTTTCCAAGCAGCATAACTGACATATTCCCAGTAAACATGAGACATTTATGAAATATTTCAAGATTACTTAAAATGTTAATGATTGAAACATTTTTCAGGAACATTCCAGAGATATTGCAAAATCACTGTAACATTCCTGAAATATTTCAAAACAACTATAATTGATATATTCCGAAACATTTCGAAATTACTTGTGAAGTGAAATGAATGAAACATTCCAAGATAACTTTGATTGTGAATAATTGAAACATATCATTTACTACCTATTCAGGAATATTTCAATGCGTTCGAAATATGTCTGAAACGTTTCAAGGTACCTCAAACTATTGAGATTTTGAAACATTTCAAATATACTCTCATTGCGAATTACTTCAATGTTTCAAGACAACTTGAATTGCTTGATTGAGGAACATTTCAAAGTCACCTGAATTTCAAATGATTGGAACATTTCAATATGACTCTCATTCTGAATGATGGAAACATTTTTCAGGAACATTCCAGGGATGTTGCAAAATCACTGTAATATTCCTGAAATATTTCAAAACAACTATAATTGATATATTCCAAAACATTTCGAAATTACTTGAGAAGCGAATGAATGAAACATTTAAAAAAAAATTGGTAGTGAATAATTGAAACATATCATTTACTACTTATTCAGGAATGTTTCAATGCGTTCGAAATATGTATGGAACGTTTCAAGGTACCTCAAACTATTGAGATTTTGAAACATTTCAAATATACTCTCATTGCGAATTACTTCAATGTTTCAAGACAACTGGAATTGCTTGATTGAAGAACATTTCGAAATCACCTGAATTTTAAATGATTGGAACATTTCGATATGACTCTCATTCTGAATGATGGGAACATTTTTCAGGAACATTCCAGGAATATTTCAAAATCTTTGTACCATTTCTTAAACATTTCAAGACAACTTCAACTGATACATTCCGAAACATTTCAAAATTTCTTGGATAATTAGTAAATGAAACGTTTCAAAATTTCTTCAATTGTGAATAATTGAATCATATCATTTTCTACTTATTCAGGAATGTTCCAATGCGTTTGGAATATGTTTGGAACATTTCAAGGTTCATCAAACTATAGAAATTTTGAAACATTCCAAATATACTCTTATTGCGAATTACTGCAATATCAAAAGACAACTGAAATTGGTTGATTAAGGAACATTTCAAAATCACCTGAATTTCAAATGGTTGGAACATTTTGATATTACTCTCATTCTGAATAATGGAAACATCCATCAGGAACATTCCAGGGATAGTTCAATATCATTGCATAATTTCTGAAACATTTCAAGACAACTTTAATTGATATATTCCGAAACATTCCAAAATTACTTGAATGATTAATTAATGAAACGTTTCAAAATCACTTCAATTGAAACATATCATTCAATACTGATTCAGGAATGTTCCAATGCGTTAGGAATATGTTTGAAAAATTCCAAGGCTCCTCAAATTATTGACATTTAGACACATTTATTAGGAATCAGTTACCTACTACAATATTCCAAGACATGCAGCTTGAATTGGTTAATTAAAGAATATTTCAAAATACCCCGAATTTTAATAAATTGATTAGATTATTTCACAACTAATACATGGTCTATTTTGACCAAGCATTTTATCATATTATGATGCAATTCAGCTTTTTCCCTCTACAGCCGCCGCTTTCGTGTATTCGGTAATCGATCGCGGGTTCCCGTCTTCGGCTATAAGCGTTCGCGCACGCGCATTCAGTTTCCTTCTCCTTGGTGAAAGGCTTCGCAGTTTTCGCTTTCCGACTGTTGTCTCGAGCCAAGCAAAGCAAAAGACATCTAATATCTTATAATAGTGATAAAATATAATTATTTCACTCAAGTCAAACACATTTTCGAGTGTTTACTATTTAATCGTACCGGTAGACCTCTTGGGTGATTTAGGCCATGTGAAGTAACATCAAAACTTGCAACGAAACAAACAACACAAACGACTCCATTTTTTTTATTATCACCTGGTGTGGCTGGACTTTGAAATGTATTCAACGGCTCCATGGACAAGGCCGAGGTACGTATAAATATAGAAAAACCATAATTTCAGATGAAATATCAAATATTATTAGATATCATGATGGGTATATTCATAATGATACTTTTTGTTCTAGGATGGAGTGTGAAAATTGCATCATGACTTAGAAGCTGCACAAGAATAGTGCTTTCAATTGCGATGTAACCGAA
Organism: Phaedon cochleariae; assembly: GCA_918026855.4. Taxonomy (NCBI): domain Eukaryota; kingdom Metazoa; phylum Arthropoda; class Insecta; order Coleoptera; family Chrysomelidae; genus Phaedon; species Phaedon cochleariae. The sequence goes on along the minus strand of OU896718.1, from coordinate 25,156,752 downwards.
GAAAAATATTGAAGCACTCAACATGTGAATAACGATGTTGAATTACTTGATATATATGTACTTACCTAATACGTCGTGATTATGTGAAATATCTGATGATACTTTTTTAACTGTTTTTTTCATATATCATTATATAAGCAATATAATCCATTTTTTATGTCTATTATCTTTTATTTCACCAGCAATATGAATATATTCCAGCGATATTGGTAGGTATTTTTCATTCTGAAACATTCAATGGGAATGTTTCATAAACAGTAATATTGTTGAATGAAAAACATTCATGAAATGTTTCATGAAACATTCCCGAAAGTTCTACAATGAATGTTCCCAGGATGTTTCTATATATATGTATTTGAAACATTATTTATGAAACATCTCTGGTGGAGAAAATTTATCGTTTCAAAAATATTCATGGAATGTACCAAGAAACATTCCTAAAGATCTAATCATATTGGGAATGTTTCCAGAATGTTTCAAGCATTTGTATTCGAAACATCATTCATGAAACAGTTTTGAGGGCAAATATCTTTGGTTCCACGAATATTTCTGGAACATTTCATGTAATATAACGAAAGAAATATTTATGAAATATTGCATGGAACATTCCTTCAGGATATGATCATGGTAGAAATGTTTCCAAAATGTTTCAATCTGCGTATTCGACACATTATTTAGGAACATTACCATGAAACATTCCTGAGGGCGGACATCTCTAGTTTCTGGAATGTTTCTGGAACATGTAGGCTACTTTGAATGCAATGTTTCATGCATCAATACTACGTTTCTGAAACATTTCAGAAACAAAAAAATGTTTACTGGGTTGGCTATATGTAAAGATGCGAAAAACCCGTATAGCGAACTCAACTGAGTTTTTGGAATGACATTTCAGTGGCCGTAACACGAAATCTTCATTGACTTAGACATTTTTTGCTATATGTATGGGCAAAAGTTTGGTATGAAGAGTTTTCAATCGTCATAGGTTTCAATTTTGAGATGATTATTACATGCCATTGTAATGTTGTATTTGTTCATAATGCGAGGCCATGCGAGACTTTTACTTTCGTGTCGTGTATCCGCCTTTTCTCATTCACTTTACACTTTATCCTAATGATATAAGGTCATAGACGAATGACTATTTCGAGGACTATTTGATCGTTTTACGTTCTATCATACAGCAAGTTTCAAGTTGATGATTGCAATAAAATTGAGAATTCCACTGATGAATTTTTATCTACTGCGGCCTCCATTCAAAATTCCTATTGAAACAGTGTTCCAGATCAGAATTCACAGAATTTATGAAAGAAGGAATACCCCACTATTTGAAAGCATCTTATTCATCAACAATAGGGTTAATTTCAATAATTTATTTACTGCTATGTGTTTCTGTTATATTTTCATGTATCTGTATATAAATTGTGTGTGAATTTCTTGTTGTCTGACGTATCTTATGTTATTTTGTTATGATCGTGAAGGATTCAATAAATTATTTTATTATTATAATTATTGTTAATGTTTTCAAATTTGGGCGCGGAAAATGTGAAGGTTTGAGATGCTAAATGTCAGTAAATGTAACATTCAAGGAATCTTTTTTTGAAGCCCTACAGGTAATTTGCGGGGCTATGACAATATTACGTCATTTGTCGCTTTCACAATTGAAGAAAGTGCTAGAGAAATCAATAAAAAGGCAACCGCGTAGTGGATAATTCGGCCAATGATTTAATCATGGGTTTTTTGAGAGCCTCTATTGCAAACCGTTCATTGTCAAAAAAGTATAACAATAATTAATAATGATGATGATAATGATAATAATATAAAGCATCTGTAATCACCTGTACATATGCTTATTCATAGCTTATGTGATAATATTTATACCCCATGGGATTCAATTAATTTTATATATTCACGTTTACAATGTGTCGATGATTCTTCTAACGTCTAAGGCCCTCCGCACACGGGTCGATCGGCGACATGGGCGACGCGATTGCAATGACGTCACAATTTCTGCATTCGTACGATTCAAGAGACGGGAGTGTGTGTCATCCGCATATGGGTCGACGTTTTGTCACGTTTTGTGTAGTCGAATCGCGTCTGATCAACTCAGTTACTCTATTTTTAGCAACTTCAAAAAGAAATGTTTCGCTAAAAATGAGCAGTTCCAATGGCGAGGAGGACATATCCATGTTTTTGTGGCATCGGCAGATCAGGAGAAGAAGAAGACAACGAAGTTTATGGGTGAATCCGTACATTGCACGAAATTTTCACACTCGACTTTTTGTTACTGCAAGTGAAATGCAAGAGAGTGACACAAAATTTCTGGCATTTTATAGAATTTCGAAGGAATCATATATTGATTTAGTGGAAACTCTTGCTCCAGCCATAAATTATATGGATTCAAATATGAGGGAATGTGTCAGCGCAGAAGAACACATACTAATAACATTGATGTAAGATTCATATATTTCAAAAAATCAAACAGTTCCTAAAGCTGAGAGTATAAATTGGAAACATAAGATTATATGTTCTAGTTACTGAAAGTAAAGAACAAAGGTAGGTAACACAAATATTCACAATGATTGAAAAATTATTGAACAACTTTCTCCATTGAGACGCAAGATTCACTCGATCAAACTGCTTCCTTGCTAATCGCGTGAGACTGAAAACGAGGAGATCCTAAATCCTACGTTTCTAGACGACCACTAAACGACCCGTGTGCGGGATCCAGATGCTTTGCTTAGGAAGTCGAGTAGAGGGGAGACCGTCGTACGATTCGAATCGCGTCGCCCATGTCGCCGATCGACCCGTGTGCGGAGGGCCTAAGAGTTCCGAGTGACATTATTAACACCCCATGTGGAATATATTTACCTCGATATTTACCATGCATCTTCCTTGTATCTATTTTGTATATACATGTGTATACCATATTCTTTTGTATCATTTTACTCTTGTTCTTGTCATATTTTTATGTATTTAATTTTATACTTTAAATTTAGTCATTTTACTGTTTCTGATCTCGTCAAATTTGTTGACTGACTGACTTTCATCACGTACCTACAAGCTGCATTCGTTGCTTTTTGTGGTTTCCAATGCTTCTTCATTTTTGTTGAATAAACAATAATAATGATGAAAAGGAATATTCTCAGATAAATTATGAACATACAAAAATGGATATATATTTATATAAAGCAATACATTGAGAATTCGCATTCTCTATGTGATGGGAATATTTACTCTTTTTCAGTTTATTCAATAAAAAACAACTACTTTCCTGGCTATATGCCACGACGAACATTGAATTATATCCATTGAACACACACGATAAGAGTTTGAAAATAAAATATGAAAAGCATTCATGAAAATAATGAATATTCCTTTTCAACACTATCATACCCAATCAGGGGGTTCAAACTTGAACGATGGAAACTTGTGATTTTTATAGACCTCTAATCGCAGATTCGTGATAGAGTCTCAATTCAGAATTCCTTTCCACGCCCTGTATGATGAATGTCAATTTATCATACACCCAAAAGCAATAATAATGATGATTCAGACGTCAATTATATGACCAATAGTTATTTATTATACAAGGGAAAAAAGTAGTAGATTTTAGCTCCAGGTTGTGTTGTCTCCCGACGCGTAGCGGAGGGAGACAAAAAACCGTGAGCTAAAATCTAATATTTTTCCCGTGTATAATACACTATCTTTTTCTGTGACAGAAGAAAGGACGAATCAATATTGAGAAGATATTACATTATTTCGAAATCTGAAAATTATTATCGACGTGAAATTTCGTTTTTAACAGTAGGGACACCTGCGTTTTATAGGCATCTTTATCATTCTTTGAAGTAATCAAATATCTGATGTCACTTCTGTCAGTTCAATTCTGTGATTTGATTTTGAAAAATTGCGAATTCAGTAGTTGTTTAGTAATATACGAAACCGTGAAGTCGAATGGAAGATGAAAGGACTTGTAGTTCTTTCTCGGAGACGGTATTATATTGACTCATTTTTCGGAACTATAGCACAACAAAAGCCATTAAGAGGAGAGATTCAACCAAATCGACATGCAGGCCTGCACTAGTTGTTGCTATTTGGGCTTATGAATGATTCAATTGAAAAACTGATTAAATCATCGTAAAGAAGAAGGTTGGGACTAGGGCCTGGTTATCATACGGAGTCGAAACTCATTTATTTATAGAAGATACAGATTTTTGAAAAACGTAAACATTGAAATTTTTTTGTCTCAAATTGAAATATTTTCGATCTCAGTACAATTGTTGGAAATTCGGCGAGGTGTCACTGAAATATCAGCTCTTGAAATGGTTCCATTCGAACAGGAAGCAACAAAAACGATTATTCTGTCAACAAAATATCCATTCATCCCAGCTGATCTCGGTAAACTCCATTTCTTGAAAGAATATAATGCAGGAAACTAGGATGTGGTAGTTCAGGCACTACCTGATAGATGCCAGTGTTCGAAATGACAGACTGCGGCAGAGAGGAATGGTGCATTGTATTGCAAGCAGATGGCGCTTACGCGGCGTCCTAGGTGGGCGAACTATAGGCGAACGCGAAGCGAAGCGGCGCGACACGAAATTATCAAACCAAGGAAAACATTGAAGTGGCCTACGTGAGCGAATGCACGCGGCAAGCGACGAACACGCGGCAACAGGCGAAGCGGTGCGATCAGTTGGATTGATATCTTCGCGCGGTTGACACACGATCGCGGTGCGGCGTGCTAGAAATGTCTATAGACATGTTCATTAGTACTGTACAATCCCATCCTATATTGTGGGACAAAAGGCAGAAAAACTATCACAATCGTTTATTATCTCACCGTGAATGGGAGAAAGTTGCCAATATAATTGGATCTCCAAGTAAGTATAAATATGTATTTATTTATTCAATTCACAATTTCTTTGTATAGGGTGTTGTTCAAAGTACAATTTGAAATTTTCCCTAACTTGCACGGCTGCTCGCGAAGAAGCATTGAATTTCTTTCGTGAATTGTCTTGTGTTCTTCTTGCGATATCATGGTAAGCTTCACGAAAAGATGTAACTTCTGCTTCAGTTATAGATTCCAGATCACGTATTATATTGTGTAGCAATGTGATTGCTTTGACAATGTGCACGGCATTTTCTACATTGGTTTCGATAGCTTTGAGCAAAATTCTGAATTTGGACACTATAGAGCCAAAAGAACATTCCACCACCATTCTTGCTCTTGATAACCGATAGTTATAATTATCCCTAGCATCCCCTTTCATAGTTGTTTTTTCCGGAAAAGGTCTCATTAAATATTCTTTGAGAGGAAACGCTGCGTCTCCAACTAGAACGTATGGAGACTTGATATTGGACCCTGGCAAATATTCTGGTTCAGGTATCTGCAAACTTCCCATTTCAATTGCACGCCGAAAGGGACATTCGTCAAAAACTCCTGCGTCATTTTCTTTGCCATAAGATCCCACATTCACCATCAAAAACTTATAATTGGCGTTAGTTACGGCTAATAATCCGATCGAAAAAAAAGATTTGTAACAGTAATACATGGAGCCAGATTTTCTGGGTTTTTTAATACGAATGTGTTTCCCGTCGATACTCCCAATGCAGTTGGGGAATTGCCATCTCTCCCAAAAGCATTGTGCTTCATTCTTGAAATTTTCTTCTGTGGGTTCAGGCATGTGCTTAGTTAATAATGTGTCCCATATGGCCTTGCAAACTTCTCGTACAATCGCTGAGATAGCTGATTTTGAAATTCTAAAAGAGAAAGCAAGTTGCCGGAACTGTATTCCTGTAGCCAAATACCTAAAACAAAGACAACTATGACCTATTATACTTTATACTCTTTTTTTTTTTTTTCAGGTGATGTTGTTAAGAAGAAGTGGAAAAATTTGAGAGATACATTTGCGAAGGAACTGAAAAAAGTTCCTAAACCTCGATCGGGAACTCAAGCTGAAAATGAACCGGAATATAGCGGTACATGGCCATATTTTGAATCTATGTCATTTTTGAAAATAATTATGAAACCTCGGAAAACAGATGGAAATATCAAGGAACCAGAGTACACAGAAGATATCACAAATGCAAATATCAATGTTTCCATTTTGTCAGACTCTACGAACATTATTCGGGAAGAAGAATCGCCCGTTAGCATAACTCAGAATCCTGATATTTTGGAAGAACCGTTCATAGGCATGACTCATCAGAACACAAATAGTCCTGGAGGAGAATCGCTCGTGAGTATGACTCAGGTCAGAAATAGTCCTGGAGGAGAATCGCTCGTGAGTATGACTCAGGTCAGAAATATTCCTGGAGACGAATCACTCGTAAGCATGTCTCAGGATACCACAGACAGTTTTATTTTTGATGTGATTCCAAGAGCTCCTGTTTCTTGGATTCCACTTACAACCGACAGCAGTAATTCGAATAGTGATAATACCGTTTTGCGCCAGATCTCTTCGTCTTCAAAATTTTGTCCAATAGTATCACCGTCTATACAAAACAACGATAGAATTGATTTTCAAAAAACACCTGCGACTCCTACATCACGACCGTCAGCAGAATCAGTCAAACAAAACCGCAAAAGGAAAGGAGACGATAGCTTGGAAGCTTTTCTGGAAATAGAACGACAAAAAGTAGATGTTCTACGTAAAGAACAGCTTGACAACGATGACGAAGATGTCCATTGGTTTAAATCCCTTTTACCGTACATGAAACAGTTGCCATCATTGGACAAGTTACATTTCAGGACGCAAATGCAAGAGATTCTGTTCACGGAATTATCAAAAATTAAAAACGGATAATAAATAAATATTTTGTATTCCTCACCTTAAAGTCACTATCAATCGTTCTTCAATAGAAATAGGTCGCTGGAAATTGGTAGATGCCAACTGTAGCATAGGATTTATAGCATCCACAATGTAGTCAAATGTTGTAGGTAACATTCGAGCATATTCCTTGAATAAAATGGGTTGTCTCCTCAATTCTTCATATAAATGATGAAATTCTCCATGTTCGTTTCTTTGTAAATATATAATATTAGTTCCTCTTCTTTGAGATCGATATTTTTTGAGGAATTTGTATTTGATATATGAGTTTTCAGTTAAAAAACTCATACGTTCGGCCATTTTACGGTGGTGTGAATTCGCGAATGCGAATTGGCGCGGTACGTAGGACAGCACAGCCGCATCGCACCGCTTCGCTTGGCATCGCCTCAAAATCGCGTCGCGCCGCTTCACTTCGCGTTCGCCTATAGTTCGCCCACCTAGGACGCGGCGTTAGGAGAGATGATGAATTCAAACGCGTTTACACCGTTGCCAATGTTATACATATTACTCGGACATATTATGAAATCTAGGCGACGTGATAATACAGAGGGTATTATTCAATTATCTGGGCATATTTCAAGGGGAGGTTCTCCGAGTGTTTGTAAGACGAACAAATCTATAAATATAAAACTCTCCTGTCACGGTCACGGTCATAGTGGTCGAACAGTAGGGGTCGGGAGACCCCAGTCCAGCCCCTCCACTCCACCTACCACGTGATCTCTAGGCCCCGCCCACTCCAATGACACATGACGCATGACATTTGACATGACATTTGACATGACATTTGACATGACATTTGACATGACATTTGACATGACATTTGACATGACATTTGACATGACATTTGACATGACATTTGACATGACATTTGACATGACATTTGACATGACATTTGACATGACATTTGACATGACATTTGACATGACATTTGACATGACATTTGACATGACATTTGACATGACATTTGACATGACATTTGACATGACATTTGACATGACACATGACATGACGTATGACATTTGATATTTGAAACATGACACATGATGTTTGACGTTTGACATTACCCACCCACTTCCAGCGCAAACATAAGGAACGCTGTAACATGTACTTACTTCTACCGGTAGATGGCGCAGTGGCTCGACCAGTAGGTGTTCGTATGTTTGACATATGACATGACGTATGGTATTTGAACTTTGACATATGACATGAGGTATGACATTCGACGTATGGTATTTGACACATATGAAGTTTGACGTATGACATTCGACATATGACATGACGTATGGTATTTGACACATAAAGTTTGACATATGAAATGAGGTCTGACATTTGACGTATGGTATTTGACACATGACATATGAAGTTTGACGTTATTACATTTGACATGACGTATGACATTTGATATTTGAAACATGACACATGATGTTTGACGTTTGACATATGACATTACCCACCCACTTCCAGTGCGAACGCTGTAACATGTACCTACTTCCACTGGTAGATGGCGCAGTGGCTTGACCAGTAGGTGTTCGTATGTTTGACATATGACATGATGTATGGTATTTGAACTTTGACATATGACATGAGGTATGATATTTGACGTATGGTATTTGACACATGAAGTTTGACATATGACATGAGGTCTGACATTTGGCATGACTTATGACGTATGGTATTTGACACATATGAAGTTTGACGTATGACAGATGGTGTTTGCAATATGATGTATGTGGGTGGAAGGATACGAAAACAAGGATATATCATGATGAACTATTTTATTTAAGTAATCCACAAAAATGGCATGCCTCTTGAGAAGATGGCGGTCCATCCCGGTGTGTGGTCCAATCGGGACGATTATAATGAACGAAGCAGTTTGATTTGTAGGTTAAAGTTGCTGCTCTTGAGGAAGTTTGTGCCACACCCTTAATAGCCCATAAGGATCTGCTCAATGAGACATTCTACTGGAATGTACTGCTTGTTCAGTGAATTTCGTCAAAGCGGGAGATTTTATAAACTCCAATAGCACAGCTATTTCAGACTTCATGATTTTTCGAGCCAAAATATTTCATATGCAACTAGTTTGACTTTTGTAGACTAATGGAATAAAAAAAAAACGAGTCACATTTTTCACAACATATCATTCAAATCATCTGGACCCAGAGCGCTCTATGCTCAATCTGGTCATCGAGTTCCTCCAAGTGTAGCGATCCCCCGACGTCATGCGTAACTTAAAATGTATCTAGGGTGCCTGGTTCCTAAATTTCGGTAACATTTTTCGTTGCCAGTCTTTGGTCCAGAAATCACCCTGTTTACGTTTCCTATGCCATGATCTCATCAGTGTAATTAATTCAATTGCCTTTTAATGCTAAGCAATACGCCATCTGACGAAAAAAACTCGCATCAATATCATGTGACCAGCAAGTGTGAATTGTTTGTTTACGTTTACACCATCACAGCATTGTGCATTTGTGTGATGATAATAGTTGTTTTATTAGTGATTATTGATAAGAGTGAAAATGACCAGCAGAGCAAATTGTTGTGCATCTGGATGTAACTCTGTGTATATAAAAAAAACAACTTGACTTGACTGAGAATCTGGAATGGCAACTTGGTTGATAGGAAGAAACTGTGGGTGATCAGATTGAAAATACGAAGAAGGGTTACTAAAAACTTGCGTTTGTTCCAAACATTTTGTTGAGGAAGATTTCATGATTCCTAGTGATTGTTCCTCATAGGTTATAGCCAGATTATAGTGAATGCAATCAGCAGTCACACTTGGCGTCAAAATTCTTAGTTTTTTGACAGAATGACAGTGCAAGAGAATGAATGTTAAAAGGTCAATAATAACTTTGACATATTACATGAGGTATGACATATGACATTTGACACATGACGTATGACACATGATGTTTGACGTTTGACATTACCCACCCACTTCCAGTGCGAACACTGTAACATGTACCTACTTCCACCGGTAGATGGCGCAGTGGCATGACCAGTAGGTGTTCGTAGACAATGTAGTCACGTGATCTATTCATCCGAAATATAATGTGAAAAAAAAAGTGTGAAAAAAAGCGTCAGTCGAATGAAAGCAACCATTGAGTTAATTTGCTGAACAGTGACTTCCATGGAGAAAATAAAATTCTTTTACGGATCGAAAGCTGCAGAGAAAATCAAACGATTACATATCAAAGATGATGCCATGACAGATGCCTTAATCAATCAGTGGTACCAAGATCAGAAGATATCATGTTATATATTATATATGGATGGGGAACCAACGTCTTTTGCGCTGATGTCGAGCATGAACTTTGACCCATTAAGTATACACACTAGGCCGAAAACTCTGAATTTTATTTATACTATGATGGAACATCGAAGAAAAGGATTTGCATCTAAATTGGTACTACATATCAAGAAGATGAATCAATTTTCATCTTTTTGTTCCAATATCATATCTGGAAAATTATTCAAGAAATGTGATTGTATAAATCATGGTGAAATAAATGGTACTGTAATGTTCAGATATCCATAATAAACTATATTACTCAAGAAAAAAAAAGTCTATAATATTATTACCTCATCAACTGTAGATCATCATTTTGCCTTCATTTCGTCGTAGTTATGAGTCCACCTGTAGATGGCGTAGCGGCTCGACCACTTATATACGAGGTGTTATGAAATAAGTACATATATTCAGCACATCGATATAATACAGTCCAATGAATATTCCGAAATATCAAATTTTTCTAATTCTTTCAATCAACGAGAAATCTCATCCCGAAAATGCAACAAAAAAAAAAACGGAAAAAACAATTACGCCTCTTTAAAACAATTTGTTTGAATGAACTCCGCGTGATTATGCCTTCCGCACAGAAATTTGAACCGAAAGGTCGTTAAAATTAAACATCGATATGATATGAATATTCCGAAATACCAGATTTTTCCTAATTATTTTTATTGGTACCATTTGATAGTATATGTAGAGCTTTCTCAGGGTTTGGAATATTTGTATTTATCTCAATGTCACCTTGTATAGTGGTTACAATGGTTCAAATTCTCAAAAAAGATATGTATTAGGACACATTGATTAAACTTCATTCATTCGAATCAACTCTGTGAAAATTAAATAAAAGTTGTTATTCTGGCCGCTAAATAACATCCTCAGTCTGTTTGCTGAACAACGCATACAGAATGTCCATAGGCTACAGAAAACTTCGAGAAATTACCCTATTTGTATGTGTTTGTTGATACATCACCCAATGATCTCATTGATGAATAATTGTAATGAATTCAATCGTGTGCCACTCCTTGGGTTTTATGTAATTAATATGTATGTACATAAATTATTCATTTTCAATTTTTTTTGTTTGAAAAATGTTTCAATTCTAAATTATAGCTATTTGAAAAATATACAGGATATTGAGTTGTCTTGTTTTGAAAATTATACAGAATCTTTTGGAGTTCGAAAGGGCAGTCTTGTTTTATTTGCAAATCTGGGAAAAAATTTTTTCCATAGTTTTGATCAGGAAATAAAATATGTAGAGGGTTGGTTTGGAACTAGGATTTCTGTTTACACAGTGTTCGACTTTCTAATTATTGGTATTTTATACAGGGTATGTATGTACATAAATTATTCATTTTCAATTTTTGGTTTGAAAAATGTTTCAATTCTAAATTATAGCTATTTGAAAAATATACAGGATATTGAGTTGTCTTGTTCTGAAAATTATACAGAGTCTTTTGGAGTTCGAAAGGGCAGTCTTGTTTTATTTGCAAATCTGGGAAAAAAATTTTTCTATAGTTTTGATCAGGAAATAAAATATGTAGAGGGTTGGTTTGGAACTAGGATTTACACAGTGTTCGACTTTCTAATTATTGGTATTTTATACAGGGTATTTCCTTGTTGAAAAAATGTATCAATTTTTAGAAATATTACCCCTTATCATAGTTTTGAAAAAGTGGAAAGCATCCCTAGGAGGCCTATAAAAACCACATTCTAAAAGAATATCAACCAACGACGACAACAACAACACTGATATCTGAACCTCCAAGATCTCGCATGGTATCAAGAATCCAATCGTCTGATTTTATGTTTCTGGCCACAGCACCACAGTTTCCGAACTATCGCATATACGTGGGATACAATAGATTTTTGTGGAAAATAGATTTGAACGATGAACTGCTTGATGATTATATTCCTAGAGAATTAAAGTATTCTCGAGTTTCACATATTCTCCAAATTCCATGGGCGATCTAGTGACATTCATAAATAATAGCATGTATTATGCAGCATCTTTTCCGAATTTACAAATCCAGCAAAGTTTTCATTATCAATTGCCTTCTAATGCGAAGATAAATGCTGTCTTTCAAACAAACAGTGGACAGGCTTATTTGTTATATAACAACGATTCATACATTGAATTCGACGAAACTGGAGATATGCTCAATCGGGGACCACTTAGTTACGTCTTCCCAGGAATTCCTGCAGGCATAACATCAGCTTTTCGCTATACAGATGGAAATATATATTTTTTCGATGAAACAACATACAGATTCAGTGGATATACTAGACGGATTGTGAAAGCAGAACCTTTCAGCTGGAGCATCTTTGGATTATCCTGCCCCAATGATGGACTACTATATCATATATTTTTTCGATGAAACAACATACAGATTCAGTAAATATACTAGACGGATTGTGAAAGCAGAACCTTTCAGCTGGAGCATCTTTGAATTATCCTGCCCCAATGATGGACTACTATATCAATTGAAAACAATGCTATCAAAACTTATAACTCTTTATGAATAAAACGAATTCTGATATTATTTTGTTTCATTCCATTTGACACATGAATTCAATATATATTGCTGTCACTATTCATTGCTACCCATCGAATGATGTTTAGCAACTTTTCTATTCCTCAATCATTTGAGAATTAATGTCGATCAATACAAATATTTTCAACTTTTGAGTTCTTAAATTGTCATCCTGTATATTTTCACACTTCGTATATACCTATTTCTAAGGCTAGAAGAAAATAGTTTAGAAGTTATCAAGATTGTCTCGCAATTATAGCTTTGGAAGATATTTTAATAGTTTCCTTGTAGAATGTTTATCTCAATCAATGCAATGACAATTGATCGTATATTTGCCCGCGCCTTTTTCAATGATCGCATTGATTATCATAGTAATAATCCTGTAATGAATTCAATAATAATAATTTATCGACGTGATGAATATGTAAGTAAGAATGTAATAGTATAGCGTTAGTTAACGCAAAACATAAATTATTCAAGATCATGAAAATGCACACATTTCATTTTCCCCTTCAGATTTCAAAATAAATTGTTTATAAAAAGCACGGAGCAGTTTTCAAGATTACTTTTATTTTGTTTTCAAAGTAGTGTTTATCAAAGTGCCTATAGCTGCCTATTATAGTGGTCGTCACAATTGAATGAAATTGAGTGAGTTAATTTTGAATGTATTTTTGTAATTGATGTAACTTGTAGAACAAAATGCCCACCAAATTTTCACGAAAATGTTTTTTTTCTCCAAATTACATTAAAAGTGGCTTTTAAATGACACTTGACAGGCATAAAAAGTGCCTAGGCAGAAAAAGTTTGTTGCTATGCATCGTTCCAAGTAATAATTTTTGAATCAAATTGGTAATCAAAATTGATAATGACTTTGGGTAAACACAAAATGATCGATTTTTTTTGGACTTCGTGAAATCGAAACGAATTTGGGGAAAAAATTATATGTTTCACATGGTAGAAAAGAAGATTTAATGCTTTGGCTGGTTTCCTAGCCTCGGCTACGCCTTGGCTACGAAACGCCAGCCGCAGCATCAAATTTTGTACTTTTCTGCCTAGTAAAACAACTAACTATTTTTCATACAGTGTTAATAATCTTGAAACATATCAAATATAAGGATACACCAAAAAAAATTCCTATTTATCATAAAGTAGTCCCACTGTCAGTTCGTGATTGATGTAACTTTTAGAACAAAATACCCACCAATTTTCACGAAAATGTTTTTTTCCATGCACTGTTATTTATCTTGAAACATATCAAATATAAGGGTACACCAAAAAATTCCTATTGGTCATAAAATAGTTTCACTGTCAGTTCGTAATTGATGTAACTTGTAGAAAAAAATACCCACCAATTTTCACGAAAATGTTTTTTCATATAATGTTATTTATCTTGAAACATATCAAATATAAGGGTACACCAAAAAATTCCTATTGGTCATAAGATAGTTTCACTGTCAGTTCGTAATTAATGTAACTTGTTGAACAAAAATACCCACCAATTTTCATACACTGTTTATCTTGAAACATATCAAATATAAGGTTACACAAAAAAAAAATCAGTTCGTAATTGATGTCACTTGTAGAACAAAATACCCACCAATTTTCACGAATTTTTTTTTCATACAGTGTTGATTATTTGGAAGCATTATCAAGTATGAGGGTACACCAAAAAAAAAATTTTACTGATCATAAGGTGGATTCACTATCAGTTCAACAGAAAAAAAATTGTTGGACTATAAGGTTGTATCGTATAAAATGAAATGTTTTACTATCAATTTGACAAAACATTGCTTTACCATGTCCATTGGTCATATTTGAGATAATGTGTACTATAGCTTGTAGTATATTGATTAAAAACATCCACTGGCAATGGGACTGTTTCAGTGAAAACCTGTATCTCATCATTTCGAAACTGGTTCACTTCACAATTCGTTTTCTGCTTAGAGCTCTGTACATGAAGATTGGCTATGATTATCATGATTTCATATATGACGGTCTTTTTAACTCTTTCGAAGAGAAAAAACTTGCTTGTCTTTTTTTTATGTGTGATACCTACTTGCAAAATAACAATAAGAATTTGTCAGGAAAACTTTTTCTGAAAATTTCTAGAAGAATTGAACAAACGAAATCCGAATCTTAGTTTATTCATACTGAATACTTTTACTCACAGGCGGGGACTGAGGATAGGGTGAGGTTTTATGTTTCTTTGTTTTCACCCTACCGGCTACGCCTTCGCTACGAAACGCCAGCCGCGGCATTAAATCTTGTACTCTTCTGCCTAGTAAAACAAATAACTATTTTTCATACAGTGTTAATAATCTTGAAACATATCAAACATAAGGGTACAACAAAAAAAAATTCCTATTTATCATAAAGTAGTTTCACTGTCAGTTCGTAATTGATGTAACTTGTAGAACAAAATACCCACCAATTTTCACGAAAATGTTTTTTTTCATACACTGTTTATCTTGAAACATCAAATATAAGGGTACACCAAAAAACAAAACAGTTTGTAATTGATGTAACTTGTAGAACAAAATACCCACCCATTTTCACGATTTTTTTTTTCTCACTGTGTTAATTATCTTGAAGCATCAAGTATGATTTCACTGCCACTTTAACAAAATTGATGTTTTCATGGACCATAGGTTTTATAGTTGAGATAATCAGTACTATAGGTTGTTAATCAACTATGAAATCATGTATAGTAAATTATCAAGTTTATACGAATATTGTTGTTTCATAGCATAAACTAAAATTGAAAGAAAAAAATCTTATGTTCACCCCACGATAGGACAAAATTTGATCTTCGTGAACTATAAGGTTTCATTGTTGAAATAATCTGTACTATAGCTTGTTAATCAACTATGAAATCATGTGCCAATTTAATAAAATTTGATTTTTTTTTGTGGACTGTAGCGTTTTATAGTTGAGATAATCTGTTAATCAACTAAGAAATCATGTTAATTGGATTGTGAAGTCTATACGAAACCTGTTGTTTCATAGTAAAAACTTGAATTGAAAATATATCTTGTTTGAACCCTACGACAGAGCTTGCACCCTACCATAGAAGAATATCGTTAAATTTTAGAATGAAAACTAAAGGCGTTTCGACCGCACCTTATCACATTACTATTTGGTCATGATCCATAAAAGTAGGAAAATATTTTTCTAGGTATCAAAACTACAAGAATTATGTGAGTATTCATCAATAATTTTAATATGTAGGTATACTTACATTAGAAGTATTTCCCCATCATAGGAATAACGAAGAACTCTCTAGTGCCCCTGTGGGAAAAAGATGGGTCCTTTGGCCAAATATTGTGGTTAAAAATGATCCCAACCCCGGTATAATGACAATTATGTGAGTATTCAATAATTTCGATGTATGCCTACATTAAAAGTCTTTACAATTAAAGGAATAGTGAGGAATACTCAACTGCCCCTGTGGGGAAACGTTGGGTCTCTTGGCCACATATTTTAGTCAAAAGTGTACCCAAAAGGTTAATTTTGAAAAGACACTCCAGGTTAGTACCATATCTGAATCTTCACTGTTTTTTGATCCAATCATTTTAGAATCATTGACATCGAAGTGAAGAACCATTCAGCCCCTCTGGGGCTGAAAATAACGTTCGAGCAAAATGTTAGTGGGCGACAGGTTGTTTTGTAAGTTGAATAATACACAAAATGTTCACATCGTTGTTGATATAAAATTATTTTTAGAGAGGAAGATGCGATAATCAAGTATCCGTGAGTATTTCTATTTTGTTATAGTTGAAGTTTTATTTTTTTCTCTCTCCTTTGGTATAGTTATTCCTTCGTAATGAACACAGAAACGTTGGAGGAAGTTATTATAAATGATCCGTAAGTATCAGCTACCATGATAAACATATTTTACTCCTCTTTTTTTTTTCAGTTCTAAATTACATTATACCGAGTAAATTAGGTAGAAGTGATGAGCTATTCAGCCCCTCTGCAGAGCCGTATACATTCAATATCCACAAAAATGACCTTGTCGAAGTGCTACAAAATAGAGTTACTGCATTACCATTTTTCCAAATGGGACTCGTCCAAGCATAATGCTCATCCTACCCCTCCACTCCTATTTTCCGATAATGGACTCATCCTAAGCGAAGTACGACAAAATAGAGTTACTGCATTACAATTTTTCCCAAAATGGACTCGTCCAAGCATAATGCTCATCCTACCCCTCCACTCCTATTTTCCGATAATGGACTCATCCTAAGTGTGTCGAATACCCTATCGGCACTAATGATCGAACTTCATTTCCTGCTCAGTCTTCGTGGTTAACCACAAAAATGACCTTGTCGAAGTGCTACAAAATAGAGTTACTGCATTACCATTTTTCCAAATGGGACTCGTCCAAGCATAATGCTCATCCTACCCCTCCACTCCTATTTTCCGATAATGGACTCATCCTAAGCGAAGTACGACAAAATAGAGTTACTGCATTACAATTTTTCCCAAAATGGACTCGTCCAAGCATAATGCTCATCCTACCCCTCCACTCCTATTTTCCGATAATGGACTCATCCTAAGTGTGTCGAATACCCTATCGGCACTAATGATCGAACTTCATTTCCTGCTCAGTCTTCGTGGTTAACGGTTGCTTTCTGTGTGAGTAATAATCTAATATTTATTTTGATTTTTGACTTTTTTTTTTAAAAAGTAGTTTGCATAAAGCTAGCTTCTTTCTTCGCTTTCATATCCGTATTGACTCTGTTATTGATACTGTGTTGGTTTTTGCAGAACTATATGTTGTGACACACCATTTTGAAGATTTTGCTCTCAACTTTTCGAAAATTAACTTTTGAAGAGCCTTAACGGCCTAATAGTGAAGATTATCAGAACTATATGTTGTGACACACCATTTTGAAGATTTTGCTCTCAACTTTTCGAAAATTAACTCTTGAAGAGCCAAAACGGCCTAATAGTGAAGATGTGAGTGGACTTCTAGTATAACATTTCTTGATAAGTGCATATAACGCCTCGACACGTATCGAAATACGACAAAGTTATTGCATCACCTTTTCCAAAAAAAAAAAAAAGGACTCGTCGTGATTAGTGCTGCTCATTCTACCCCCCTCCACTACTATTTTCGATAATGAGCTCATCCTTGGTCGAATACCCTGATAGCACTAATAATCAAACTTCATTTCCTGCTCAGTCTTCGTGGTGAACGGTTGCTCTCTCTCTCTGTGTAAGAAATAATTTGAATATTTATTTTGGGAATTTTGACTTTTTTGGCGAATTTTTAACTTGCATACAACTCGTTTATTGGCTTATATTGTGTTAGTTTTGAAGATTTTTGACGGGATTTTGAATTTCTTGATTGAGTTTTTTATAAGTGCTGATTTTTTGATCAATCGTTACATCTCACCGCCACTACTCTCAGTTTTTCTATAAATAGTTGCGCTTGCTTTGTCTATCATTATTCGACGATAGTGGGATTTATTTGAGTGTACATTTTTTTGTCATCATGGAAAAATTTTTAATCGTTAAAGATGTGGTCAAGAAGAATTATCGCTTCGGCGTACAGGCTCGTACTTTAGAGTTCAATATAAAACCTATTCCTCAAGGCAGGGAACCAGTGGCCTATATCAAGGATGCAATCACCGAAATCGTCTTGAAAGGCACTGAAGGATTGCATCCAACCGACAAGGTAGGTTTCTCGTTTTGTTCTAAAGATTTCGCGAGGGGACCAGGGTGGATAGCTTTCAAAACTGCTTCAGAGGTATCGGTGGATGATATTTTCGAAAAAATATCATCCATTTACCAATCGAACTCTTGTGGCCTAAACACCGAGACCTTTTGTCTCAGTGTAACATCTTGTAGGTTACCTGCTGGCAGAGGAAGAGGGCGTTGCTACAACTCTTTTGACGAGGAATGTAGCAAGCGTCAGGGGATTATAGCTATAAAGAATAAAGACAATTTATGTCTTCCTCGAGCACTTGTTGTAGCTCAGGCATTCGCAGACAAAGACCCGAAATATAATGATGTACGTAGGAATATTAGAAAATTGCAGAATCAGCGTGCTCTGCAGTTAGTTTCTGATGCTGGGGTTACCGTACCTACGGAGGGATGCGGAATACCTCAGCTACAACAATTCCAGCAGCATCTTCCATCCTATAAAATAACAGTATATGGATATGGGAACAAGGGTCGTGACGTCATTTTCAAGGGTGGGAATGAGGGTCTCTCACTGAATTTACTCCATCATGAGGGCCACTATAACGTCATAACCTCACTTACAGCCGCCTTCTGCTGTGAGTTTTATTGTGAGGAATGTCACATGCCCTATAATACAAAGGGTAGTCATCGCTGTGGTGGTACTTGTTTTTCGTGCCGAGCATCACCACCATGTTCCAAAAACTGTGTAAAAGTTGCCTGCAACTCTTGTAATAGATCTTTCCGTGGACAGGGCTGTTTTGATAACCATATTCAGAACGGCGTTTGTAGTGAGATTAAACGTTGTGAGGAATGTTTCAAAATTGTCCCCACCAATAGAACTCACACCTGCGGAGAGATCTATTGCAAGATTTGCAACAAGCATCAGTCCGCTGATCATTTATGCTATATTCAGCCCGACACGAAAGTACCCAAGACTGATGATCTCTTGTTTGTCTTTTATGATCTGGAGACTCGTCAGGAGAGGGTACAAGCCGACGGATCTCTTCTTCATGAGCCCAATCTGTGTGTCTTTCGTCAATGTTGTGACATATGCATCGATACCACACAGCAAATTTGTTCAAAATGTGGGGTTCGTTTACAAATTCTCAAGTGTAACGACCCCATATCTCCATTTGTTGATCATGTGTTGACAATAAGGAAGAAATTCAAAAATGTCATCGTCATTGCGCACAACGGCGGAAAATTCGACCACGCGTTCATTTTGAATTATATCTTAACCAAAACGTCCCTGAAACCTGATCTTATAATGAGAGGTACACAATTGATTTCCATGACTGTTGGAAATGTCAAGTTCTTGGACTCTCTCAATTACTTCCCAATGGCCCTGGCAAAACTGCCCAAATCTTTCGGATTCTCTGAATTGAAGAAGGGGTATTTCCCCCACCTCTTTAATCGTATAGAGAATCAAAATTACAAGGGCCCTATCCCAGCTCTACAGTTCTACACCCCTGACAATCTCACTTCAGATGCTCGCGCATCTCTCATAAAATGGCATGCTGAAAGAGTCGATGAAAACTATGTTTTCGATTTCTCTCGAGAAATCATAGACTATTGCATTTCTGATGTAGATATTCTGACCAAGGCCTGTTTGAAATTTCGACAGCTCATGTTGTCTGAAACTAATGTGTGTCCTTTCACAGAAGCAGTAACGATCGCTTCGACATGCAATAAGGTTTTCCGTAGGAATTTTCTCAAACCAAACACCATAGGTATTATTCCCAAGGGTGGTTACAGACATCGTGATAATCAATCTGTGATAGCCACCCAGTGGTTACTTTGGGAGGAGAAACTACGGGATATAAAAATCCAACAGGCCTGCCGATCTTCAGAGGCTCTTATCGGTAATCTCAAAGTTGATGGCTATTCGGCGGAAACAAAACAAGTTTTCGAGTTTCAAGGCTGTTTCTATCACGGTTGTCTCCGCTGCTATATTGATCAGAGAGATATCCCTCTCAGAAACTGTCCTTCCGAAACTATGAACCATCGTTATGACACGACCATTGCCAAAATCAATAAAATCAAATCCTTAGGGTATGAGGTTATTGAAAAATGGGAGTGTGATTTTCGCAGGGAACTTTCCAGCAGTGACAAACTTTGCAACTTTGTCACCAATCATCCCCTGCTTAAAAATCTACCCCTTGACCCTCGAGATGCTTTCTATGGTGGCCGAACGGGAAACATTGTCGAATATTACAAGGCCGGGGCTGGCGAACAAATAAAATACGTTGACGTTTGTTCGCTCTACCCGTGGGTGTGTAAATATGGCAAATTTCCTGTGGGTCATCCGAAAGTACTCGTTGGCGAGGAGGCATCTACTGCTCCTCTTTCCTCTATCTCAGGTCTCGTTAAATGTGCGATTCTCCCACCTCAAGATCTTTTTCATCCTGTTTTACCACAGAAAATGAACAACAAGTTGATGTTTGTTCTTTGTCGTGTATGTGGTGAAAATTATAATAATAGTAGTTGTCATCACACTGATGAAGAGCGAACATTAACAGGTACATGGACTATTGCCGAAATATTGGAAGCCCTTGAGGTGGGGTATCGAATTATCGAGATCAAAGAGATTTGGTCTTACGATACTGTACAATTTGGTGAAAATGTATCAGGCCTATTCACCGATATGATGAACAAATTCATCAAGATTAAACAGGAATCATCAGATTGGCCTAAAAATTGTAAGACCAAAGAGGAGAGAGATAGGTACATTGAAGATTTTCTACAACGGGAGGATGTTTTGTTGGAATATTCTAAAATAACTGATAACCCCGGTTTGAGAGCACTGGCCAAGCTTATGCTGAATTCCTTCTGGGGTAAGTTTGGTCAGCGTGAAAACCAACCGAAAACTTCAATCATCAATCAGCCCTCGGAATTCTTTTCTATGATGACGGATCCTTCCCTTATTGTCAATACAGTACTCCCAATAAACGAAGATACCATCGTTGTTAATTGGGAGTATAAGGAGGAAAGCTATAACACTCTTTCCACAGTCAATGTTGTAATTGCTGCATATGTAACAGCCTTAGCTCGGTTGAAACTTTACAACTATTTACAGCAACTTGGGGAAAGGGTGTTGTACTATGACACGGACTCTGTCATCTATGTTTCCAAGCCAGAGGAATTTGACATTCCTACTGGTCAATTTATTGGTGATATGACCGACGAAATGGAGTGTTACGGCCCTGGTTCCCATATCACAGAGTTTGTATCTGGTGGCCCGAAAAATTATGCCTATAAGCTATGGTCAACCAAGGAACAAGAGTTCAAAGTTGTTTGTAAAGTTAAAGGCCTCTCCCTTAACTATGCTGCTTCACAGCTTGTTAACTTTGAATCGATCAAAGATATGATTCTGAACCCTGGTCCCCCTGTCGAAATTTTGAGCAAACAGTTCCGTCGAACCAAGGAACATGAGGTCATCACAGTTGATGTAACCAAAAAGTACAAGCCTGTAAGTTTGAAGCGGAAATTTCTCGAAGATCACACTTCTGTACCTTACGGTTTCAAAAAGTTGAAATCATTATAATTTTTCAAATCACATCATCGTACTCTCTTATTCATCAGACACTCTGAAAATCTGAGGTGAATAGTTCAATAAAAAAAAAAAAAGACCCAACCATCTGGCAAATTGAAGAAGTGTTTCTATTGACTTAGAAATCGATCTAGCTAGAAATAGAACAAAACTGCTCTGATTTTATATCAACAGTCACCTGTTCTAAAAACAAAAACAAAAAAAATAACAAACACAAAAGAGGCATTATCTGGCGAGTTTCTATTTAGGAATGAATCTTTGTGCAGCTAGAAAAAAACTGCTCCGATTTTATATCAAAATCTGTCGTTCTATAATGAATTATTCACCTCAAATCTTCAGAGTGTGTGGTTTTTGTATATACCTACAGGGGATTGTTTTCCACATAAAAAAAAAAGCAAAATGGATCAGCCACTCTACCTCTTGGGTGATCTGGAAACGAGTGCAATTTTTATATTTTCCTATGTCAGTGTGACAGCTCTTCAGTATTTCGTCAGCTCTCCAACAGTACAGACGTAATCAGCAATGCCAAACTGTGACTGGGGTAGACCATGCAATTGCAGTGACTGCAAACCTAGTTTCTGCTCTTTCTGCCACAAAGAGGAAGTTCGTCATGTGATCGAAGACTACACCACTGATAGAAAAGGGATAGGCGCCTACATTTTCACAGCATGGTGTGAAGATTGTTTCAAGAAAAAAATAAAATGATTATTTTGTGATTATCTCATCTGTCAATAAAATATTTGATAGGTATCCACATCTTTTATTGACCCCATTACACCCATTACTTTACTCAAATATGTAGGCAGTTTAGATCAAAATCAAGACATAGAAAGTTCCAAAATAAATGCATCTTTGAGAAAATCTCCACATTATGTATACTTTATAAAACTTTTTCTCTCTCTATATATTTGTCAAACCCAGACAACTGATACTAATTTAAAAACGAAAAACATTTTCTGAATGACTATATTTTTCAAACCTAGATAACCAAAAGCACCCTGTATATACCATCAACTACATGGACATTTCGAATGAAAAATCCCAACTTCTTTCAATAGCTGAAATCTAGCATAATATGAAAGAAAGACCTCTGTATTCAAATAAAATTCAATTTCTGTTATTAGCTGAGAATCAGGCAAAATATTAAACTGAAAAATCTCAATGTTGCACGAAACACCCAGTATTTAAATTTCTTTTCACAGAGATCAATCTCTGCTAATTGGTGAGTGACTTTTTATAGAACAGATATGTAAACCAGTTTATCCTTAACTTCAATTGGTATTTCAACACAGGATGTGGCATTCCTTCACGACCTGTTGGACAATTATACTCAACCTTCTTACTTACATATGCATCACGACAATCGATTACATTAATGATATACATGATTATTGGTATGTTAATCGATGATCGAGCGTGATTAACAAACACACCTAGCAAATTATTATTGAATTCATTACACTGATGAGATCATGGCATAGGAAACGTAAACAGGGTGATTTCTGGACCAAAGACTGGCAACGAAAAATGTTACCGAAATTTAGGAACCAGGCACCCTAGATACATTTTAAGTTACGCATGACGTCGGGGGATCGCTACACTTGGAGGAACTCGATGACCAGATTGAGCATAGAGCGCTCTGGGTCCAGATGATTTGAATGATATGTTGTGAAAAATGTGACTCGTTTTTTTTTTATTCCATTAGTCTACAAAAGTCAAACTAGTTGCATATGAAATATTTTGGCTCGAAAAATCATGAAGTCTGAAATAGCTGTGCTATTGGAGTTTATAAAATCTCCCGCTTTGACGAAATTCACTGAACAAGCAGTACATTCCAGTAGAATGTCTCATTGAGCAGATCCTTATGGGCTATTAAGGGTGTGGCACAAACTTCCTCAAGAGCAGCAACTTTAACCTACAAATCAAACTGCTTCGTTCATTATAATCGTCCCGATTGGACCACACACCGGGATGGACCGCCATCTTCTCAAGAGGCATGCCATTTTTGTGGATTACTTAAATAAAATAGTTCATCATGATATATCCTTGTTTTCGTATCCTTCCACCCACATACATCATATTGCAAACACCATCTGTCATACGTCAAACTTCATATGTGTCAAATACCATACGTCATAAGTCATGCCAAATGTCAGACCTCATGTCATATGTCAAACTTCATGTGTCAAATACCATACGTCAAATATCATACCTCATGTCATATGTCAAAGTTCAAATACCATACATCATGTCATATGTCAAACATACGAACACCTACTGGTCAAGCCACTGCGCCATCTACCAGTGGAAGTAGGTACATGTTACAGCGTTCGCACTGGAAGTGGGTGGGTAATGTCATATGTCAAACGTCAAACATCATGTGTCATGTTTCAAATATCAAATGTCATACGTCATGTCAAATGTAATAACGTCAAACTTCATATGTCATGTGTCAAATACCATACGTCAAATGTCAGACCTCATTTCATATGTCAAACTTTATGTGTCAAATACCATACGTCATGTCATATGTCGAATGTCATACGTCAAACTTCATATGTGTCAAATACCATACGTCGAATGTCATACCTCATGTCATATGTCAAAGTTCAAATACCATACGTCATGTCATATGTCAAACATACGAACACCTACTGGTCGAGCCACTGCGCCATCTACCGGTAGAAGTAAGTACATGTTACAGCGTTCCTTATGTTTGCGCTGGAAGTGGGTGGGTAATGTCAAACGTCAAACATCATGTGTCATGTTTCAAATATCAAATGTCATACGTCATGTCATGTGTCATGTCAAATGTCATGTCAAATGTCATGTCAAATGTCATGTCAAATGTCATGTCAAATGTCATGTCAAATGTCATGTCAAATGTCATGTCAAATGTCATGTCAAATGTCATGTCAAATGTCATGTCAAATGTCATGTCAAATGTCATGTCAAATGTCATGTCAAATGTCATGTCAAATGTCATGTCAAATGTCATGTCAAATGTCATGTCAAATGTCATGTCAAATGTCATGTCAAATGTCATGTCAAATGTCATGCGTCATGTGTCATTGGAGTGGGCGGGGCCTAGAGATCACGTGGTAGGTGGAGTGGAGGGGCTGGACTGGGGTCTCCCGACCCCTACTTCGAACTCCTCCGAAACGACTCGACCGATTCGTATGAAATTTTTTGTGCGTATTCGGTAGGCATGAGAATCGGTCGTAATCTATTTTTTAAATAGAAAATACAAAATGGCGGATCCAATATGGCGACCGAGTATAGTTATCCGATTTCATTCAAAATTGGTACTCAGGGGTTTTCGGAGTCGGAGATTATGAATATTTAGTCAAATTTTGGTTATTCAAGATGGCGGATCCAATATGGCGGACGAGCTTTGTAATTATGGTCAGATTCCATCCAAAATTGGTATCTGGGGGTTTTCGAGGTCGGAGATTATGATTTCTTCATCGAAATAAGGAAATTCAAAATGGTGGATCCACGAAAGGAAATCCCTATAATGTTCAAAGAACATCGTGCGTTCCTAGGAAGGAAAGGGACAGGAGGTAGGTATTGGAGTTTTTTTTGAACTTCTGGAGATTATTTGTTGTTGAGAATACTTCCTCGGGCACTGAATTCCAGAGCCTAGCCGTTCTATGGATGAAGGAGTTTTGATAAAGTTCTGTTCGACATCTTTCGAGGTGGACAACGAGAGGATGTGCTGACTGGGCTTGTCTACTTCGTCTGACTGGTATTGCTAGTGGAGGGATGATAGCCATTTCCCGTGGAAGTATCGATAGAAAAGTGAAAGGTCGCCGACCTTTCTACGGTGTTCCAATGATGTCAAAGATAGTGAGTGAGTGTGGCGTCACCCACCAGGCGAATGGTTCTTCTCTGGATGGAATCTAAGAGCATCAGCCTATGATTTGGTGCTGAACAGAACAGATTGGTCAGATATCATTCAAAATTGGTATCTGGGGGTTTTCGAGGTCAGGGATTATGATTTTTTATCAAAATTAGGAAATTCGGAATGGCGGATCCAATATGGCGGACGAGTTTTGTAATTATGGTCAGATTATATTCAAAATTGGTATCTGGAGGTTTTAGAGGTCGTAGATAATTATGAATCATTTGTCAAAATGGGGAAATTCAAAATGGTGGATCCAATATGGTGGAAGAGTTTTTTAATTATTATGATCAGATTCTATGTAAAATTGGTATCGGGAGGTTTTCGGAGTCGAAAATAATGATCCTTTTATCAAAATTTGGAAATCCAAGATGGCAGATTCAATATGGCTGACGAGTTTTGTAACTTAATCCGATACCATTCCAAATTTGTATATGGGGGATTTTGGGATGGGAGATTATGATTGTTCATCAAAATAAGGAAATCGAAGATGGAGGATGGCAACTGAGTTCTGTAGTTATGATCCGATTCTATTCAAAATTTGTATCTGGGTGTTTTCGGGGTCGGAGAAGAATTAGAAAACAAATGAATAAAAGTATGTCGATAATTATTCAACTAAAAAAATATTTTCTGGAAATAATTGTATATAGCAGAACAACGTTTGCCGGGTATCAGCTATTGTAATAAATATTAGTTTGAAAAACTAATGAAACACCTTTTTATAGATAGCCGTACTGAACAGAAGTGAGTAGAAAATAAAGAGTAGTTTGTAAAAATGAAGAGGTATAGAGAACCGAACTAAAAAGAACTAGAAAATAAATAGAGTAGTTTGAAATGGCCTAGATTTTGTCACTGAATTATAATTATATAAGTAGCTAGACCTGAAAATTTAAACATACAAATTCAGCAGAATTTCTTCAATTCTATTCATGAGATCGATAATTATGTCAGCATATAGATGGAAATAATAGGAATGGCACAGTTGTGGAACAAACTTCAAAAAGCTTTGTTAATCTGTGTCAAAAGTTCAGGTTATTTCACTCTAAAACTCATGCAAAAAAATTCGTCTCAGAGTACAGTTATCAGATTTTGGATCCATTGATATGGCGATGTTCACAAAGGATAATACCGCCACGGCAACAAAACAAAACTGAGCGAGAAATCGTTATATGTCTCTCTCCCTCCCGCGGCGAACCGGGGGGATATTCATTGGTCGCGCGGTGATTCCCCGTCTTTCTGCAGTCGCCACGTGCCACTTTGAATTGCATGAACTTCAGATGAACTTCAAACTAACCGGGATATAATCAATAATTGAAAAGCCAGTGTTGCAAGCTGCTGCAAATGATATGTCGCAAAAATTCATAAGAATGGGCAGAAAGGCGAGGCAACGGGAAAGTCAGCCACATACGAAATATTTGAAAATATAGCAGCCGCTTTTTTTTCGAGACATTTGGAGACGTTATCGAACATCCAGTTCATGTTTTAGAGAATTATCGTAGGTAGATACTTCATATTCCACTTACATCTTCTTTGGGGAAGATTTTTGAAATTCAATGAATTCCGTGATATTAAAATTTTCTTTGAAATATATACAGGGTTATTCATTCAAAATGGTCAATGTGTGAGCTAGAAATAAGAACATAAGAATATGAAGATTCAGCCTCACATCTCACATCTCACATAGAAAATGCTGTTAGTTTTGGAGAAACAGGGTGTACAAGGAAAATATTTTATTTTGAAATTCCTCCACAATAACTTTGTAAGTTTTAAATCAGCATGAACATAATTTTCTTATATTTTTTTCATTATAATTCGATTTTCAAATGATTTAAAAAAAGTTGACCATTAAAACAAAATGGATTGTGAGATATAGAAAGCATATGATGGCAAATCAATTTCTCACCGTTATGTTGAAGACCGAAACCAGGGAATCCTGGGAACTTTGGTACGATATAATCACACTCACACTATACACTGTTTTATCACTAACAAACAGAATTTTTATCAACTCGACAAACTTATTTATTATTACCTAAAAACATTCGCTGTCTAAGATAGACTAACAAAAACTTTTGAGATGGTGTTCGCTTGAATCTCCTAATTTAGACAAATGATTCAAAATCTCCGACCCCTGAAACACAAGTAAAAATTTTGAATAGAATCGGATAATAAAATTAGAAAACTTGTCCGCTATATTGGATCTGCAATCCTGAATTTCCCAATTTTGACGATAGAATCATAATCTCCGACCCCAAACACCCCTATATATAAATTTTGAATAGGATAGAATCATCATCACATAACTCGTCCGCCATATTGAATCCGTCATCTTGAATTTTTCATTTCGGGATTCATAATCTCCGACCCCAAAAAACCCCAGATACAAATTTCAAATGGCATAGAATCATAATTACGAAACTCGTGCGCCATGGTGGTGGAGCCATGATGAAAGAATCATAATCTCCGACGCCGAGAACCCCCAGACACCAATTTTGAATAGAATGGGATCATAATTATTATAAAACTCGTCAGCCATCTTCAATATCCTAATTTTCACGAAAGAATCATAATCTCCGACCCCGAAAACTTCCATATACCAATTTAGAATAGAATCTAATCATAATTACAAAATACTACATAATATGAGATGAGATGCGATACTGCACCCTTCAAATTTATTGCTATTCATTGACCTCGCGATAACGGGACACGGGACGGGTCGTGACGATGACGCGAAATCCAATGTTTTTCTCCACCCAAAAAAGTGCTCAACGCGCCTAGAAGTTCTCACTTCGAAAAAATTGTTTTTTTCATAAGTACAATTATGATCGAAATTTGTATTTCAGCAAGCAGGTCTGAATTAGAGAACATGAAATTTGAATCAAGGATTTCTTTCATCCTACACACTGTATATATCAATATAACCCTTATATCAGTAATAGCAGTGTGAATTCGTAAGAATGAAGATATTTGAAACTAGGCAATCGTCTACGTATATACCCTATTCAGAAAACACGAAATTTCTATTTATAGCCATCTGAACTTGATAAAAAATCTTGCACACATTATTTCTGAATTACACAGACTATTTTGCCCTGAACAATGATTTCGATCCCCATCCTTGGAAGTTTTTCTGGTGACGCCAATAATGATAAGTTATATTAGTAGGAAATGAAATTCCTAAATATTCGAAAGACTACTTGTGAAGACAGTTTCAAAAATCATGACATAAATTTTCATTGTAGCGAGTAGCGAGAATTTGCTTGACTTGAATGGAGTGAAAAGTGGAATCATGTTCAGCAGGCCCGTGGAGCAGTAGCGCTGGCAACACCGCACGTACATAATACAATTACCTACGATTGCATTCAATTGTGTGCCATCTATTGGTGACCTGCTATAACAGACGAAATCGAAGAACTCTACAATAGCTGTGAAAGCTGTGATTTAATTATTTTATTCCGATTTCGACATCACACTGACACCTGGAAATAGTTGTTGAACTAGTACATATATATAGGCTATATTCGGTCGGAAAGCTGTCGCGAAAGGCCCGCCTTAACAGAGTATATATATGTGATATATATCCAGGAAAAAAGTACTCACTTTTTTCCCACGGGAAAAAAGTAATTTATGAAAAGTGACATTTTATAACCTGCCAACAGAGATGAAATGCCAAACGTTTTTCCCGTCACAGAAAAAATGGACGTTTTTCGATTCTTAGTGATTGATAATAAGAGCTAGTCAAAAGCGAGGTCAAAAGAGTGGGATGTGATCTTGATCTGAAGAATTTTCGGCAGACACTTCTCAATATATAGTGATAAAACTAATTCGTTTTTATTCACTTCAAGGCCCTTTAGTCCTCTGGTATATCAACCATAATTCTCTCGAAGATCTATACCAGGTGTCTTTTGGACCAGCAGGTATCTGGGTTATCTAACATACAAAACATTAATCTCTGGTAGAAGTGCATGTTTGCTCAACGTTTCAAAAGGAAGAAGGAAAGCTCAAAGTCATCTCCACAACTTTAATAATGATGTAGTCAATCAAAGGAACATGTTTCGGACTTATAAAAGTCCATCTTCAGCCGCATTTTAGAAGTTAATGGAGGTGAACATTATATGTTTTTAAAAATGGATGTCGATGTCTGTCATCATTCCGTGTTTCTAACCTCAAGTTGGATTTAACACGTTTTTTGGCTCATGGCTCCATGGTCGATGACTTCGTAACGATGAGATGCGATAGACATGTTTTATATACAGGGTGTTCATTTCAGGACTTCCCACCCTAATTTTCTCGAAATGTGTGTATGTTTTTGAAAAATCCCGAGACACGTCAACTTCATTTTCGAGGGGGACATGGTTCTAAAATATTTTCAGCCTCGCGGCGTTGCCGCTTCTAACGAAAAGAAGCAACAACTTTGTTATTTCAAATGGAACACCCTGTATTTTATTGCATTTTTAGATTCTCCCTGAAAAGCTGATTTCATCAATGTATCACACTTGGGGTCTAACAGGAATGATTACAGAGATATAGGGTGTTCAAAATCGAGATTTTACAACTTTAGGATTTTTTTGAGTCGAAACTATTCATTATTGGTCAAAACGGCTTTCATGTCCCTATCTCAACTTTTGATTTACTATCTACTGACATTTATTTGAAACAAATACAGGGTGATCAAAAGTCTGAATCTTGAACCACCCTGTATTTGTTTCAGATAAATGTCAGTAGATAGTAAATCAAAAGTTGAGATAGGGACATAAAAGCCGTTTTGACCAAAAATGAATAGTTTCGACTCAAAAAAATCCTAAAGTTGTAAAATCTCGATTTTGAACACCCTATATCTCTGTAATCATTCCTGCTAGACCCCAAGTGTGATACATTGATGAAATCAGCTTTTCAGGGAGAATCTAAAAATGCAATAAAATACAGGGTGTTCCATTTGAAATAACAAAGTTGTTGCTTCTTTTCGTTAGAAGCGGCAACGCCGCGGGGCTGAAAATATTTTAGAACCATGTCCCCCTCGAAAATGTAGTTGACGTGTCTCGGGATTTTCCAAAAACATACACACATTTCGAGAAAATTAGGGTGGGAAGTCCTGAAATGAACACCCTGTATATGAACAATATGTAAAGTACTAACATTATTATGCCTCACTCTATCATCTTCATATTCCGGGCACCCTGTATAATCAATTCATAAAAATCAATTCATCTCATGAAAATACAGGATAGAAAGTTCTCAAATTTCTACTCTATATCAACATATATTGGTGTGTTTTTTCCTCGGTTTTTTCATTCGCATACTGAGTCCTCTTACAAGTTGAAAAAACTTACTATTCTCAAACATACACTGATCTCATGAAAATACACGATATACATATAGTTTCTGAAATGTCTCTCTTGCTCACGTGAGTTTTTTCAAAATTCGTTCGGACTGGGTCGATGCTGTTCACAATTTTCCGCAATGGGAATGGCCGTCACCTTTCGATATCGCTTACCTAGGTATTATCGCACGGTAAGCGGTTTTTTTGCAAATTCTAAAGGAACTGACGTCTATAAACTCCGGTGATCTGATCGAAACTACAATATACTGGATGTTTTAATATGGAAAAGTCAATTTATGATAAAAGATCTTGAAATGAACGAGAGTTTGAGTTATGTCAATTCAAAGGCATTTGTACTCGACAGTATTTTCGAGAGTATTTTTTATAGTATTTGATTTTGAAATTGAGTGAAATATTCAGGTGAACCACTTCATATGCCACGATGTCTATTGCAGAACTGTTTGGTAGCCATATTTGTCTTAATCCGCGATGAAATTCGGATATTTTTGAAAATTGCAACTCACCTCCCAACTTCGACGCGCTGTGGACCGAAAACTATATTGATCGGATCGAAAAAATGCGAATGACAAATTGTGCCAAATTTTATTCTCTACATATTTCATCCGATTTTTCCTCAATAACACCTACCCTAATAGTGCTACTTTCCACCAACCGCCGCCTGTCAGAGTTTTCATCCCCTCACCCCTCGAGCGGCAACCCCTGAGGTCGCAAACACGGGTGAACTATCAGGGAATCTATATATGTCATTCAACAACGTTTTATTTCCTTCCGACCTTGCGAATGAATTCCTTGCGAATAGAACCCTTTATTTTGTACCCATCGCTTGGCCTAATATTCAAGTTATTTTTTTAGGAAGAAATAGGATCACCATGAAAACCGCAATTTTTCATCTGATATCAGGATATAAAAAATCATTTGTTTGCATGACAAACCTTTTTCAATAATAATTTGAACACTTGAAAATTTCTATAGTGAACATTGCAAGTGGAACAATTCATATTATGAGTAGCAGATTATGGTTTATATAAATGGGTACTTAAACTAAAATTGGAATAAATTTCTATCTAATAGCTTTATTTATACAAGGTGTTCCTCAATAATATGCTGAAATTCAAGGGGCCCATTATTCGACACATTTCAGGAATTGAACTTCATATGAACATTTCTCGTATACGTCCTAACTTTTAAAATACAGGGTGTCGATGTCGAAAATATGCATAGATTCTTTTTTATCCAATCTGTATCTTTTCGTGATGGGAAAATTTAGTCTGCTATGTTACTGAATCGGTGTCAGAATTTCAAAATGTTTCATACTATATGGTTATCCAGTAATGGATGTCCTGAATGGATTACTCAGACATCAAAATTTTAAGTCTGGGCTCGTTCTCGCGATTTTTCTCTGAAACGAAGCGTTCTATCGAGTATCAACAAGAAGAAGATCTTTTTTGTACATAGTTGCCTTTCATGGCAACGTACGAGATTTGACAATTTTTAGCGTCATTTTAGTAACGAGTATTTTAAGCACGAGCGCAGCAGAGCGGAGCGAGTGTTTCACAAACGAGTGTCTAGAAAAGTTTATAAACGCGTTACATACTATACTTTTTCTACGAACTCATAATTCCTCTCTTCGACAAGATCGCATAATTCTGAAAATGCTTTTATAACCCGAGTTATAACCAATTTGTTAACCTACACCCTTGATCCTACACAATAATTCGGAAGGAATGGTAATTGAGAACATAATACAGTAGGTATGCAGCTGCATGCAACCAACGAGACACGTATCATTACACTCAGTTCCAAAAAGTGACGCACTTGATATTTGACCTTTCTTCTTAAAAAAAAAATAGTAGGCCGATTTTTATTTTTTTTATTTCTTGGTAGATAATACATTTGTCTTAAAAAAAAAATGAAGAGGTGAACATTTTTTCAAAGCCTCCTTGATGGTGGTGAAATAACTCGAACCATGATTTATTCTTAATTTTTGACTCACCCTGTGTGTTAATTGAGTAATGGCATAGAAAGTGCTCACACCCTATACGAAAAAGGCTTCTTTTGCGAGCATTTTGTTTTTTTATTCATCGATTTATCTCTGAAATTTTCCGAATTACAGCTTTTTTTTGCTGAATCATTGCAGATTACTAACTTTCTGAATTCATCGAGAAACAATTTTTTAATGAAATAAACTGATACCAATAATTTTAAAAAACATTTTTATTAAACACAAAATTATAAATTGGGATGACTGCTTAATACCGTGTATTGCCTCCTCTAGCAACTCTAATAATTTCTAATCTACGAGGCATACTGGAAATTAAGTTGCTTATCGTTTCCATTGGTATACGATCCCATTCTTCCACTAATGCATCTGCCATTTCTGCAAGACTTTCCGGAGACCTCTCGCGAGAACGTACCCTTCTCCCTAATTCATCCCACAAATGTTCTATAGGATTCATATCGGGGCTTCTCGCAGGCCATTGTAATGTGGTAATACCAGTGGCTTCTAAGAAGTTTCGCACTATTGCTGCGGTGTGTGGTCGAGCATTATCCTGCATCAATAATAAATTATTGCCCACTAACTCTGCATAAGGTAAGACATACTGCTCTAAAATGTCAATGTAAATTTGGGCATTCATCGACTGCCTCACCGGAAAAACATGTAGGGGTGTCTTTCCATTCATTGAAATCCCTCCCCACACCATAACGGACCCACCATTATTAAAACTTTCGCATTCTGTTATCAAATTTTGATTGAACCGTTCACCAGTTCTTCTCCACACTTTTTTCTTCCATCCACCATGTTAAGGCAAAACCTTGACTCATCCGTAAACAAGACATTCGACCATTCAGGAATATTCCACTGTCCATAATTTTCAACGAAATTTCTTCTAGCAGCACGATGTTCGGGCAATAATTCGAGACCTTTTGCAGGTCTCCTAGCTCTTAAATTAACTTCTTTTAGACGTCTATATACCGTCTGCTTACTTACTGCAACATCACGAATTTGGCGAAGATCTTGCTGAACATTTACCGCAGTATTTGATCGATTCCGTAAAATCCGCAATCTCAAGAAGCGATCATCTCTTGGAGAAGTTCTTCGGGGGCGACCAGAACCGACCCTCCGAGCGGTGCTTCCTGTTTGTTCGGACTTGCGGATTGCTCTACGAGCAGTTGCTTCATGAAATCCCACTGCACGAGCGGCGTAACGTTTACTACGCCCATCGTTTACTAACGCAACTAATCTTGCTACTTGTTCAGGATTTATTTGTTATTTGAGGCATTTTATGTAATTTTAGTCAATAAATGACACAACGACAAATGGTCAAATATGGAGGCATACAACAAATTAGTTGCTATGGCAACGGCATTCATTTTTTTAAAGACAATGTGATCCTACCAGAGTACAACCCAATCAATTTTGAGTACTCTGATCCTTCAATAAATTTAATTTGTGGGATAAGCGTAAGGTATCAGCAAAAAAAGCTGTAATTCGGAAAATTTTAGAGATAAATCGACGAATAAAAAAACAAAATGCTCGCAAAAGAAGCCTCTTTCGTATAGAGTGCAAGCACTTTGTATATCATAACCCAATTAACACACAGGGTGAGTCGAAAATATGGAATAAATCATTGCCTGTGGAAGTATTCCCAACAACATAATAATTATAATCTCCAAAAGTTCAAAAAAAATTCCAATGCCTACCTCCTATCCCTATCCTCCCTAGGAACGCACGATGTTCTTTGAACATTAAAGGGATTCCCTTTCGTGCGCTCCAAGCGATAAAAAAAAATGGTTCGAGTTATTCCACCACCATCAAGGAGGCTTTGAAAAAATGTTCACCTATTTTTTTTTTTCAAAGACAAATGCATTACCTACCAACAAATGAAAAAAAAATCGGCCTACTATTTTTTGTTTTTTTTTAAGAAGATAGGTCAAATATCAAGTGCGTCACTTTTTTTGGAACTGAAAGTATATTGGTTGTGGATGTGCGTCTAGTCTATAGAATTGAAGAATTTTTATTGAAACGGCTGGTTTACTGACCTTTGTGATTAAGATTTCATCTGACGTAGTGGATAAAAACTCTTCGATTCGCAGAGGTTTCGGTTTTAAAGTTGTCGATTTCTAAGGTTCGTATCCGTTCGTATCCATATTCTGATTACATAATTTTGCTCACACGAATATTGTGTGAATCGCCCACAAGGATGAAAGCTTCATTTTTACCTAGAGTTCTTGGAAATATGAAAGTATCTACCTAAAACAGTCTCTTCGATTTCCCTTTCGTCAACATCTTGCATACATTTTCAATGAAGAATTCTGATACTAACAGAAATTGTTTGCATAATAATTCTGATTGCAACAAAATTCGAAAATGACAGTTGACAGTTCCTACAATTGACAGGCCGGACAGGACTCGAACGACTGAAGGTGTGTTTGAAAAACTCTGTTGCCATGGTAATGTGTTTAAGAAATTGTGTTGCCACGGGATGTAATATTATTCTTCTTTCCGTGGGAGTAAATTAACAGGTAGCAAACGCTTACTTCCGATGCAGTGAATAGATAAATCTAATTATCTTATTGAATAAAACCTGTTACCTGTTATGTTCCCATTGTTCTTACTTATACAATCATGTATATGAAATAATTATGGAAGGTTTGTGAGCCAGAAATAATAACGAGTATCATAACCTTGATCATGTAACAAAGTTCAGAGTCAATCAAAATTTGTTGACTATGGAAATCTGCTAAATAATAATTATAATGCAATTGCGATATAGTAAATAGGAATATTTTGATTTTGATACTATACACAGACTGTTTGTATCTGATGTGATGTGAAACATTTTATTTTATCGAAAACTGATGTGGTGTTCACTTTCCTATATAACAACAACCAACAACAACAAATATATTGCCTTAGTACACTCGGCTACAGTGACTAGAGTCACTTCATCTATGCTGCATAGGAGCATAGGTAATACAACACAAACTACCGGTTTAGTGTCTTCTATAAGTTCTATAAGGGGTTCTCCAAGTGAGGAAGATATGATGGAGCCATACGTGAAGTTAGAGTTTATGGCGCACTTGAGTTCCTTCCTCTTTCTTTATCAATCTTCAATCTCAGTGTTTTCAGTTCCTGATAGATCTTGACCTACTTGTATTTCCCTCTCTAGAACTTCAACTGAATAAGAAATGCAGTTGATAATCAGTTTGCCACTTTTTATTTTTGCAGATTACACACCCATTCCAAAATTCAATAAGCTTTATTTAATTTCCAAATACCGACCAATCACCATTCATTTGAAGTGATAGATTGTAGATTGTAGATGGGTCGTATAGGCTGAGAGACCTCTCGATCACTGCGACCTAGATGATCTATTGTGATTACCCCTATCTAGTTTTGGTCCTCTAACCCTAGACTTCTGATGAAGCCTACGATTTTCCTGACGGTTGACTTTTCCACTTCAGCAGGGGTGAGATAGACCTGTTCTAGGTGGTTCAGCCTTTGGCGGACTAATACTTCACATGAGCAAAGTATGTGTTCCGCGGTTTCGGCCGCATTGTTACAAAAGTGGCAAGTGTCAGTCTCCGCCAGACTCATCTTTTTGAGGTGGTACCTTAGAGGGTCGTGTCCTGTGAGAAAGCCTGTGATAAGCTTTAGCTCTGGTTTGCTGAGGCTGAGTAGCTCTTTGGCTCGGTTCTGCGAATGGTTGATGAACCTTTTCGCTTGTCATTGACCTGGAGTTGCTCTCCAGTAGGAGGACTTTTCAATGTCTTCCCATTTCCCGAGTTCTCCCTTTAGGTGACATTTGATTATCCCACAAAAAGGCTCAGGTCCAAAAAGTGCAGATGCTGCACCTTTTTCTGCAAGGCGATCAGCTGCCACATTTCCTTTGATTCCTTCATGCCCTGGAACCCACATAAGTGTGACTTTGTTGCCCTTTCCCAGTTGCATGAGTGTTTCAAAGCAGTCCAATGTAATCTTTGATGTGAAAACGAATGATTTTAGGGCTTTTAGTGCGGCTTGGCTGTCTGAGCAGATATATATGTTGGCACCCCTCAGACCTTTGCTCAGGCACCTTTGGGCGCAAAGGTTGATGGCATGTATTTCAGCTTGGAAGATAGTGGAGGAGTGACCTAAGGCTTCAAATAGCCTACATCCGGGACCATATACACCCGCGCCTACCCCTTCTTCCATTTTCGAACCATCGGTGTACCAAACAAGGGAACCGCTGTCCAGCTGAGGCTCAGCGGAACCGTGCCTAGGACGGCTTTTTATAACCACTTCAAAGGTATGATCGAAACTGAGCATGGCTGGCATTATGTCCGATGGTTTGGTTCGAGGTTTGGTTGCAGATTCCATTTGTACTTCTTGTAGAATGACCATGTGACCAGTGACATCACCTGGTCTGGCCAATCCAGTGGAGTTCAGTCTCTATGCACTGTGAGCTGCAGTCCTCTTGATAAAATGATGCAAGGGTAGTAGGTCAAGCATAGCTTCCATTGCTGCAGTAGGGCACGTACGCATAGCCCCTGTGATCCCAAGACACGCGAGTCTCTAGATTTTTTGCAGCTTAAATTGTGCTGTTTTTTCCTTACTTTTGGTCCACCACACTAGAGAAGCGTATGTGACCATGGGTCTGACCACCGTGAGATAAGACCAGTAGATCATATTTGGTTTAAGACCCCACGTTTGGCCAAACATCTTTCGGCATATCCAGAGAGCTGAAATTGCCCTATTGACGATTTTGGCCAAGTGTTGGTTCCACGTGAGTTTCTTGTCTAGGATTACTCCTAGATATTTGATCTCTTCGGAGAAATTGATAGGCGTCCCATCCATAATGGGTTCCTTCAACTTGATCTTCCTTCTTTTGGTGAATGGAACGATGACCATGATAAAAAAACTATCTAGCATCCCAATAACCGAAAAATACGCGGAAAAATATGCCTGGCTTTCAATTAAGGTGTCAATTATAGGTAGCCATCACCTTACTTCCAATAATGATGGAAGTAAGATATGGTTTCAGAAATTTAACTCGACCTCTCGAGAACAGCGAGAGCAATGGTTCCGTCGATCTTCTAATATATATGGCGACATTGCACAATTATGACATCTGTCAGTTTTGAAATTGTCGCAGATTTTTTTAATTCAGAGTTGAATAATCTCACTCTTACATATGTTCCGCGTACCTATAATGCCATTTGCCATTTTATTTCTACTCGTCACGGCAGCAATAGCAGCATCACCATCTAGCGGGAAAATGTAGAATCAACGTCTCGCTCGTTGTGACGTAGAGAAATTATAGTAGGCGGTCGAGAGATTTTTCTGAAATTTTCAATACGTAAAATGGCCGAATACGCGCATCATATATATCTTACTTCCATCATTCTTTCAATCAACAAACTGCTATACTCTGACAACAGAACTGTCACCGTCACTACCGTCAGATAATTTTCCAGTTTTCTTAGCACAGCGTCATTTATTTTTCAAACCAAATTGTCTTCATACTGTAGTTGTGCATTAATATCTCCCTAAAATAGTTTCGAGGGATGTTTCACTATTAAATATTCAAATTGTACCTATTCAAATTTTATTGCCGTTTGATCTCGAATGAAGGGATTTTTTCACTCCCTTGATTCTTGATTATTTGCCATGACAATGACAAACAAGGTCAGATTACCACAGTGATATCGAAGAAGCAGCACAAAATGCAATTTATCAGGTTACGCAAAGTAAGATAAAAACTATCGTTCCGCCCATTTAAATAACTGAATGAAAGAAACATTAAGATAATAAAATGAATGTTTCGTTGATAATGAGGTGAAAATAACATGTTTGAATGTATTTTCATAATATAAAGAGCACTTATAAATTTTGTATAACATACTATTTGAAAGATAGTCATATGTAAATAATTGCTGCATGTCGATTATTTTTGTACGGAGGACATCCTGACGGATACCCCTTGAAACCGCGGACATCGAAAAACTATGTTTTTATAACTCATACTGGGTGGTCTTTGAGTAATTGTACTCAGAAATGAAGTAGGTTTTTGACATCGATACATATAAAGATTTGAGACGACCGGTATTGCTGATAAGTTAGAATTGAAATACTACTACTGCAAAAACTGCTACGTTTTTAATACGGATACCTACATGAAAATTTCGTAGCTAGGAGTTTTTCGGTATGGGTTAAAATTTTGTTGGGTGATTCTTCCATATTCTAAACTTTCAGTCTATTACGGAATTTAGTATTAGAAAATGAAGTGCTGTTAAAAAAATATTAGAGAATTTCGAAGATATAAATAGGTGAACATCAAGTGCATGAGTATATGGCTTTCTCTAATTCGTACTAACTACACGTATATTGAAATCGTATTCATATTTTTATTTGATAGAGACGAGGTATGGAACGCCGTTTTACTTTTTATTACATGACTAAATCATTATACTTCTAGAATGATTGGGCAAAATTTTCTTACAAAGAAATTTAATGTGGAAGATTTTGTTTTCATCATTCATAAAAATAACAATCATTTAAATTCAGATAATAACTGTTTTGGTGAAATAAAATTGTATAATAAATATTTTGGTTAATATTAAAGTGAAATGCTATCCTTTATCATGGAGAAAGGCGAATAAAATTATCAATAAACATTTGAAATCAACAATCAATTTAATTACTCCTCTTAAATGATTTCTATTGATATTAATGACCAAATAAAATAGCAACATGAATTAATATGTTTCATGGAAATTTTCATATAACATTTAAAATGAATTTATTTTTTGGTTCAAACAATAAATACTTCTTTTTGGTAATTTTCTTTGAGTTGAGAACGAATCTTATTCTTGAATAAAATTGATTGAATGAATCATTGAAGGAAATATTAATGATTCATGATAAAAAAATTTCGATTTATTTGTTTGTTCATTTCACATGTTTCATGAATTAAATTGTTTCATGAAATTTTTCCACCAAACATTTGAATACCTATAATTCTGAGGACCAACATCAAAATAGCATCAATCATAATAATTCATGTAACATTTGTATTCATCAATCAAAAAAATTGTATTCAGAATTAAAATGATTGTTGAATTTAATTGTTTGACGGTTATAATGTTGTCCACAAATAATTGTATTCGTTTGTCGTTTATATTTCAATCATGAATAGAATTGTTTGATGATTTTTTTACAACAATCTTTTTAAATCGTTCATCTATTTAAAACGATTGTTGCAAAAATATCATCAATCGTTCAAATTCATGTAACATTTTAATTCATCAATCAAAAGAATACATACCTTCGAAGTTGTGCAACTGAATGGATGGAAGAATTAAATTGTTTGTTGTGAATAGAAATTTCTGAATTTAAGTGATTGTTGGAATTATACCAACAATCATAAAAATAGAGAACAATTAAATTCATCAATCTTCAAAATTGAACAATTCTGGTGACAGGTATTTTTTTGATTGTTGAATATTACTGAGCCTATTATTATGAATGATTTGAAATGTTCGATGAAAAATATTCGTCAAACATTTTATTTCGTTCAAAAACAATCATCAATCGTATAAATTCATGTAACATAATAATTCATCCATAAGAAAGACCAGCAATAGAGTTGATGAATTAAATTGTTTGAATTTATTTGTTTGAATTCATTTGTTTGACAATAATTACTTGGACATCAAATTAGTGAATTAAATTGTTTGATGATTATTACATGAACACCATTTATAGATTGGTGAATTAAATTGTTTGAATTGTTTTGTTTGAATTGTTTTGTTGGAATTTATTTGTTTGATGATAATTTCATGCACCATATAGATTGGTGAATTAAATTGTTTGAATTGTTTTGTTTGAATTGTTTTGTTTGAATTGTTTTGTTTGAATTTATTTGTTTGATGATAATTTTTTGCACCATATAGATTGGTGAATTAAATTGTTTGAATTGTTTTGTTTGAATTGTTTTGATTGAATTGTTTTGTTTGAATTGTTTTGTTTGATGATAATAACAATTCAGTTCGGCGCGCGCAACTAGTAGGAGGCGCCTGGGCGCTCCTGGCCAATGGAAAACGGAGAAGTGAACTAAATTTTGGCAACAGTGTATTTGCTTTCATTTGTCATTGGTATTTTGTTTACGTTTTTATATAATTTCAATTTCCAATCATCAATAACCTGAAACAAATTAATATTCGGAAATCTGAATGTTCTTCCAGTTTTCGAACTGTGAGGTAGTTATTTCTATTTCCAAGCCGAATAGCAAATAAACAAAATAGTTGAAATGATATAGATGGAGGATTGATCTGGGGTAATAAAAGTGCCCTTTCGATGTTCATTTCTCCTGGATTTTTGACAAAATTTCTCTTATGGCTGAAATGAGGAGAAAAATGTTCAATATCCTGCTCAAAATTGGGAAACACATAACGCAGTAGGTCATCTAGGTATGTTTGTAAAGAATCTTTTTGGTTATGACAGCTTGTAGGTTCTGATTTTAGGGCTAGCAAAACGGTTCACTATAAATATATTATATATATATGGAAAAGACAGCAATACTTCCAGTGTACAGTTCAAAAACATGACAAGTGAGCTAAGAAAGAAAATAAATATGTTCATGATGGAACACTGCAGCCAGCACAGGTTTTATCCTATTCAACACCTAAGTCAGCACTTCTTATGTACATACAGAAATGCTGATTGTTATTTCAGCAATGCCAATGCATAGTACTTCCACAGAAATGACTATTTAGTGGCCAAGCATAAGGTTCAAGGATTAAAAGGTGAATTCAACAGTTTAGTTTCCTGATACCTATTTTGTAATTCTCAGCTACTTATTGATATTTTCAAGTCAAATAGCAGAGTTACTATTATGGCCTTGCTTATGGCTAAAGGGTAATGGGAAATATTTTGATTTTAGAGCTATCAAAAAGGATTTACAATGAATATATAATATCTACCTATACCAAAGGTCAGATTACAACTAGTGAAGAGTATGGAAACACTACATGATATTATGAGAACACAAATGAGTGGGCCTCCAAGTGATCTCAAAAAGAAAATATATTCATGATGGAACACTTGTCTAACCCTTATTATAGACATACTGATTCATAAATATAATAGGCACTGTTATTTTTCCTCAATAAAAACATTCTAGTGTTGTATTTTTTTATGTCTTTGTGGTCTTATTGTTTGTTACTTGTATTTTCACTGGGTGTTTCATAGTTTATCTATTTGCACAATCTTCAGCAATTAGCTTTATCATCCAGATAAGTAGAAAACTTTTTTTGTGAAAAAAAAAAGATTACTTATTTTGATGGGTATACCTAACTGATGGAATATGTGGAATTATTCATTAGATACCCTGTGAAAATATGACCAATATTATCTAATCATAAAGAACAATAGTTTCCAACATTATATTTAGACTATAGATTTTTTTTATAATATAATTTACTACAATCATTCCAAGGTGAGTATCAATGTTTTACATTGTAATATTCTTGCACCTTCACATGAAATTTGACCAAAGATATTTCATTAGGTACCTAGTTACTCCTTTGGTAAATTTTCAGGGTTTGTAGGTCTCCCTTTGTTTATCAATCCTCATTTTCAGAATTTCCAAATCAAAGGCAGAATTCAGGATTTCTTGGTTTCACTTTGAGTACCTGAAATCAACTCTAATTAACTTTAAAATTAATACAATTCCAATTTATCTATTTCACCTGTGGCAATAATTAATAGGCTTCAGTTGCAAAAAGAGGCATGACAGTCTCCGATCTGAGAATTGAGTTAAGTAGGTACCTATGTTCTTTTGCCCAGCCTTCTTCAACTGTGGTTTGTTTTACTCACATCATTGAGAATTCTGATGGAACCTGGAGAGAAATAGATAAGGTATATACATAATTAACATAATTTTATTCTAGCTGATCGATTTTCAAGTTAGTTTTGATTTCTGTATGTTTTTTTCTACTAACTGGATATCAGGCAAGTATGTAGGTACAGCATTCCTTTCTTGGAACAAACGTTCTTCGAGACTTTTGAATCATGGTGAATAATCCAAATGCAAGAAATTTTGATGTGTGCAAATCAAACTGATTAATGAGATTTTGAAATAATTTAATAATTGTCGATTCATATTTTCACTTCACAATTTTTAAAAAAGCAGGCAAACTCGCAAGTAAAGAGAATTCATTTTTGACGCAAGTGCAAGATAGTCAACCGTCAATCGTCAAACTGTCACGCTCGTGAACCTGGAGACTCTCTCACCAGTTATTGAACTAAAAGCATGCTGCTGTGCTGCTTGTGTTGTGAGCACTAGTTGTAATATGGTTGTTATGGGTGCGTTTTTCATTGCAACATTTTGTCATGCGCATGAATCCAAGAAACCATCAAACTGTTGCAAAATTCCGCTGGAATGTAGATGGAAACCCATCAAATTGTTGTAATAAAATGCGCACCTTCAAATCGCTTTTTGAGAATCCAGCGGTTTGGAGTAGATTGACATGACAATTGACACATCTTAGTATTGTTTTTTTTTATAGAAAACAATGATTATTGAGGATTTCTGAGAGATTTCAGAAAATAGAGTTAGTGTCAATCAATAAAATTGTATCAGCCTCTTTTGATTCTTAAGATACATGTTGACTGACACACAAAGAAATGCGTTTATCCATCAATGTGTTGTATAATCCATTGTTCCATCGTTCCAACATAAGTTCCATCAGACAATTGGTGACGTCACGACAAAAAAGCGCATCTATAAGTGCTCACTTTCTTCGATTGAATGGAAAACATGGTTGTCGATGTGATAAACAAGCCAATACACGATATTTTTTCTTTTTTCATAGTAATAGTATAGGATCCGAAGTAAGGTCGACCTTCATCAAATCGTGGAAAGAAATTCTGAATTGCGAAAACCCAATCACGATTCTGAGAATATTCCTTTTCAAGAAAGAATTTAGTCGACACAAGCAGTTACCTGGACATGGTTTATTTGTTAATTTGTTGCATGTTTGTTGCGCAATAGACATTTCTCAACACGCAGGCGCTTCTCGGATTGTTCTGATTGGTCTAAAGGAATCGCCTATGCATATGTTTGGGCAAAACGGATTCACGCGTGTGGTGTTGTCAAGTCAAGAAAATGTCAATTCAAATTCAAATTCGAAAACTCAAATAAAATTCGTATAGAATGTATTCTGCCTTTTAAAGAAAACATCAAACACGGCAGGTGAATGAACAGGAATTAGGTGCTGTTTTGACTAATAGTTTGGCTTAGATGTGGCTTATAATTAGTCAGATTTTTGCATTAAAACGACTCTGCTTTTGACTGACTTTCACTCTATTTTCAATAATATTGACAACTAACTGTCCCAAATTAAACAACTATATACATGGTGATAACTACAGAATAGAATAAAATAGAATAGAATATAATAGAATAGAATAGAATGGAATAGAATAGAATAGAATAGAATAGAATAGAATAGAATAGAATAGAATAGAATAGAATAAAATAGAATAGAATAGAATAGAATAGAATAGAATAGAATAGAATAGAATAGAATAGAATAGAATAGAATAGAATAGAATAGAATAGAAATTTATTCATCATTGAAAATTCTACATCTGTATTACATACATTTATAAAATTTTATCAGACTAGTCAAGAACAGGAATAAAAACATTTGAACAGACACAAACATTTTAAAATAGAAGTTGAAGGATTAAAGTTTTATAATATTGAATACTCATTTAGATTGTAAAAATTCCTC
The DNA here is from genome assembly GCA_918026855.4 of Phaedon cochleariae. Classification (NCBI taxonomy): domain Eukaryota; kingdom Metazoa; phylum Arthropoda; class Insecta; order Coleoptera; family Chrysomelidae; genus Phaedon; species Phaedon cochleariae. The sequence goes on along the minus strand of OU896718.1, from coordinate 25,111,834 downwards.
AACAGAGTAGAATGCATATTTTGGACTAGATGATTGTATAGAGCTGATTTGAAACTTCCTAAGCTACATGCGTTTTCAAATAGTTTGAGTGCATGGTTATAGCAAATGATACCTTGATAACTCGCAGGCGAATTTTTGTATCCTACCTCAATTATTTTTACAGAAGATACGGGGGTGTAACCATAAGAAATGTGACACACTGAATATATTTTTGCGAATATATCTGAAATTGTGGAAGGAAAAGGTAAGGTTATATTAATATATATATATATATATATATATATGTGCAATGAAAACGCCTGGAACTATCCAACTGTGCCAAAATATACGGGGTGTTCCATTAGAAAAAACATAATTGGCTGCCGTATCTTTTCAACGTCACCCTGTATAAAATTTCTGATGATGCCAATGGATTCCACGCATCATACTGTATAAATATACGTTTGAAATTTCTTGATACCTCTCACCGTTAAGTAGTCAGAAAATAAAATCGAAATCGGCAAATTTTCAATTTCCCCCTGTATCTCTAAAACGAATGAAGATATCGAAATTTTCATTGTGCCATTCGAGGTTTCTCCAAAATCGAACCCGGAACATGTATATCGGTTTTTCGATAACTCCTCTAGTTATTGAGATAGACGGTGAAAACGCCCAATTTTACCCACCCTGTACATGTAGCGAGACTGTTTCTCGTAATTGTTTTATTACAAAGCAAATACTGCTCACTTCTATATGTACTTCCCATGTTAATTTCTGATCTACAGTCAGGCCTAAATACTCAAACTGACTCACTTGCTCTATGGAGTTGGATCATACGAAATGTTTTTTTGTTGGAAAACCATGAAGACCGTTTTACTATTATCGATTATTAATCCATTATTTTCACACCATCTGGCGAATTCTTGTGCAGCTGAGTTTGCTGATTTTATAGAGAGCGACAGTTTATTCTCTGCCAGTATTTTACTTGTATCATCTGCATAGATTATCGTTTTTTGCTGGACCATACTCGCGAGTTCTATGTCACTCATGCATATTATAAAAAGAAGTGGCGCAAGAGTTGACCCTTGAGGAACCTCAATTGATACAGAATATACAGAGTATATAACTAAATATTCTCCAACAGGTGCCTACCAATTGGCTTAATGGCACATGGTAACGTTGAAGAAAAGTTATTCTCTGAGAAATAACTTCAACTCATATCGTTATTGGAATCGTATACCTACCTTTCATGTTTGTATTTATTCAAAATTGCTGGGAAACGGAGCTACCATGTGTAATTCAGTTCAAATCAAAATAAGTCTATTGGACTCAACTCATTTATATGAAGAAATGTACCGTTTGTCCGTGAGACGAGTTCAAAGTTTACATAAAAAAACACCTTTTTGTATACTGTTCGAAAATGAGTGAAACAAATTGGACGAAATTTGACAGTAGTGCATTTTAGATGATAATAACTTTTCTTTCAGTAATCGGAGAATCATGGAAGATATTGTATAAGGGTTGAAACCACCATCACCCCCTGACATATTTTTCATAACACTCTTAGGAGTGGTAATAGGGTTCTCATTTTCTTTAACAAGATGACTGATTAATTGTCTTCATTTTGTTCTTCTTGTGAAAATTTCGTCCCAAACATATGCATAGGCGATTCCTTTAGACCAATCAGAACAATCCGAGAAGCGCCTGCGTGTTGAGAAACGTCTATTGCGCAACAAACATGCAACAAATTAACAAATAAACCATGTCCAGGTAACTGCTTGGGTGCGTTTTTCATTCCAACATTTTATCATGCGCATGAATCGAAGAAACCATCAAACTGTTGCAAAATTCCGCTGGAATGTTGATGGACATCCATCAAACTGTTGTAATAAAATGCGCACTTTTAAATCGCATTTCGAGAATCCAGCAGTTTGGAGGAGATTGACATGACAGTTGACACATTTTAGTGTTGTTTTTTGTTTTGATTTGATAGAAACCAATTAATATTGAGGATTTTTGAGATTCTTGAGAGATTTTAGAAAAAAGAGTCAGTGTTAATCAATAAAGTCGAATTAGCCTTTTCTGATTCTCAAGATACATGATGACTGACACACAACAAAATCCGTGTTTCCATCAATGTGTTGTATAAACCATGGGCGTGTTTTTCATTCCATCGAAGAAAGTGCGCACTGATAGATGCGGTTTTTTGTCGTGACGTCACCAATTGTTCTGTTGGAATTTATGCTGGAAGGATTGAACAATGGTTTATACAACACATTGATGGAAACACGGATTTTGTTGTGTGTCAGTCATCATGTATCTTGAGAATCAGAAAAGGCTAATTCGACTTAATTGATTAACACTGACTCTTTCTTTTAAAATCTCTCAAGAATCTCAAAAATCCTCAATATTAATTGTTTTCTATCAAATCAAAACAAAAAACAACACTAAAATGTGTCAACTGTCATGTCAATCTCCTCCAAACTGCTGGATTCTCGAAATGCGATTTAAAAGTGCGCATTTTATTACAACAGTTTGATGGATGTCCATCAACATTCCAGCGGAATTTTGCAACAGTTTGATGGTTTCTTCCATTCATGCGCATGATAAAATGTTGGAATGAAAAACGCACCCCATTGTTCAATCCTTCCAGCATAAATTCCAACAGAACAATTGGTGACGTCACGACAAAAAACCGCATCTATCAGTGCGCACTTTCTTCGATGGAATGAAAAACACGCCCCTTGTGTCGACTGAATTCTTTCTTGAAAAGGAATATTCTCAGAATCGTGATTGGGTTTTCTCAATTCAGAATTTCTTTCCACGATTTGATGAAGGTCGACCTTACTTCGGATCATATACTATTACTATAAAAAAAGGAAAAATATCGTGTATTGGCTTGTTTATCACATCGACAACCATGTTTTCCATTCCATCGAAGAAAGCGAGCACTTATAGATGCGCTTTTTTGTCGTGACGTCACCAATTGTCTGATGGAATTTATGTTGGAACGATGGAACAATGGATTATACAACACATTGATGGATAAACGCATTTCTTTGTGTGTCAGTCAACATGTATCTTAAGAATCAAAAGAGGCTGATACAATTTTATTGATTGACACTAACTCTATTTTCTGAAATCTCTCAGAAATCCTCAATAATCATTGTTTTCTATAAAAAAAAACAATACTAAGATGTGTCAATTGTCATGTCAATCTACTCCAAACCGCTGGATTCTCAAAAAGCGATTTGAAGGTGCGCATTTTATTACAACAATTTGATGGATTTCCATCTACATTCCAGCGGAATTTTGCAACAGTTTGATGGTTTCTTGGATTCATGCGCATAACAAAATGTTGCAATGAAAAACGCACCCATAACAACCATATTACAACTAGTGCTCACAACACAAGCAGCACAGCAGCATGCTTTTAGTTCAATAACTGGTGAGAGAGTCTCCAGGTTCACGAGCGTGACAGTTTGACGATTGACGTTTGACTATCTTGCACTTGCGTCAAAAATGAATTCTCTTTACTTGCGAGTTTGCCTGCTTTTTTAAAAATTGTGAAGTGAAAATATGAATCGACAATTATTAAATTATTTCAAAATCTCATTAATCAGTTTGATTTGCACACATCAAAATTGCTTGCATTTGGATTATTCACCATGATTCAAAAGTCTCGAAGAACGTTTGTTCCAAGAAAGGAATGCTGTACCTACATACTTGCCTGATATCCAGTTAGTAGAAAAAACATACAGAAATCAAAACTAACTTGAAAATCGATCAGCTAGAATAAAATTATGTTAATTATGTATATACCTTATCTATTTCTCTCCAGGTTCCATCAGAATTCTCAATGATGTGAGTAAAACAAACCACAGTTGAAAAAGGCTGGGCAATGCCTCTTTTCGCAACTGAAGCCTATTAATTATTGCCACAGGTGAAAGTTGATGTGAAGTTATCCACGATTTTCTAGCCACGCTTTATGACGTGTGGACTGTCGAAATTGGGATAGAGGAGATTTCGCGTGCAACGTTGCCAAACTTCCCAGCCACGCTTTTCCCAACCATACTTATTTTTTATTTTAATGTATGTTTCAGCAGTATTTTGCCTGTTAATCATTTTCCTGATAGCCTAGGAAGTGTAACAACCATTCTTAGAACAGAGAAAAATCGATCACTTCAGTTATAGGTCTTTATTTTTCAACATTCATTTTCAAATAACGGTTACTAATTGCTGTGCACTCATACCTATTTCACTAAAATTCCAAGAATTACTCATTTCCCAATAACTTCCTTAATAATGGATGTGCGTTTATGAATTTTTCGCTAAAATCTCAAGAATAACTACATATATGATTTTAGAAACTGAAATGAATTTGCAGTGCCGTAGGAGAATTAATAAAAAATATAATCTGTCATTGTTGATGATTTTTTCTGAATAACTTCGTTAATAATGGATGTGCGTTCATGAATTTTCCGTCAGAATCTCTAGTATAACTCTATATACGAATTTAGAAACTGAAATGAATTTGCAGTGCCGTAGGAGAATTAATAAAAAATATAATCTGTCATTGTTGATGATTTTTTCTGAATAACTTCTTTAATAATGAATGTGCGTTCATGAATTCTTCGCTAAAATCTCTAGAATAACTCTATATACGTATTTAGAAACTGAACTGGATTTGCAGTGCCGTAGGAGAATTAATAAAAAATATAATCTGTCATTGTTGATGATTTCTTCTGAATAACTTCTTTAATAATGAATGTGCGTTCATGAATTTTTCGCCAAAATCTCTAGAATAATTCTATATACGTATTCAGAAACTGAAATGAATTTGCAGTGCCGTAGGAGAATGAATAAAAAATATAATCTGTCATTGTTGATGATTTTTTCTGAATAACTTCGTTAATAATGGATGTGCGTTCATGAATTTTCCGTCAGAATCTCTAGAATAACTCTATATACGTATTTAGAAACTGAACTGAATTTGCAGTGCCGTAGGAGAATTAATAAAAAACATAATCTGTCATTGTTGATGATTTTTTCTGAATAACTTCTTTAATAATGAATGTGCGTTCATGAATTTTTCGCCAAAATCTCTAGAATAACTCTATATACGTATTTATGAACTGAAATGAATTTGCAGTGCCGTAGGAGAATTATTAAAAAATATAATCTGTCATTGTTGATGATTTTTTCTGAATAACTTCGTTAATAATGGATGTGCGTTCATGAATTTTCCGTCAGAATCTCTAGAATAACTCTATATACGTATTTAAAAACTGAAATGAATTTGCAGTGCCGTAGCAGAATTAATAAAAAATATAATCTGTCATTGTTGATGATTTTTTCTGAATAACTTCGTTAATAATGAATGTGCGTTCATGAATTTTTCGCCAAAATCTCTAGAATAACTCTATATACGTATTTAGAAACTGGAATGAATTTGCAGTGCCGTAGGAGAATTAATAAAAAATATAATCTGTCATTGTTGATGATTTTTTCAGAATAACTTCTTTAATAATGAATGTGCGTTCATGAATTTTTCACCAAAATCTCTAGAATAACTCTATATACGTATTTATGAACTGAAATGAATTTGCAGTCCGTAGGAGAATTAATAAAAAATATAATCTGTCATTGTTGATGATTTTTTCTGAATAACTTCGTTAATAATGGATGTGCGTTCATGAATTCTTCGCTAAAATCTCTAGAATAACTCCTTATACGTATTTGGAAACTGAAATGAATTTGCAGTGCCGTAGGAGAATTAATAAAAAATATAATCTGTCATTGTTGATGATTTTTTCTGAATAACTTCTTTAATAATGAATGTGCGTTCATGAATTTTTCGCCAAAATCTCTAGAATAACTCTATATACGTATTTATGAACTGAAATGAATTTGCAGTGCCGTAGGAGAATTATTAAAAAAACTAATCTGTCATTGTTGATGATTTTTTCTGAATAACTTCGTTAATAATGGATGTGCGTTCATGAATTTCTCGCCAAAATCTCTAGAATAACTCTATATACGTATTCAGAAACTGAAATGAATTTGCAGTGCCGTAGGAGAATTAATAGAAAATATAATCTGTCATTGTTGATGATTTATTCTGAATAACTTCTTTAATAATGAATGTGCGTTCATGAAATTTCCGCCAAAATCTCCAGAATAACTCTATATACGTATTTAGAAACTGAAATGAATTTGCAGTGCCGTAGGAGAATTAATAAAAAATATAATCTGTCATTGTTGATGATTTTTTCTGAATAACTTCTTTAATAATGAATGTGCGTTCATGAATTCTTCGCTAAAATCTCTAGAATAACTCTATATACGTATTTAGAAACTGAACTGAATTAGCAGTGCCGTAGGAGAATTAATAAAAAATATAATCTGTCATTGTTGATGATTTCTTCTGAATAACTTCTTTAATAATGAATGTGCGTTCATGAATTTTTCGCCAAAATCTCTAGAATAACTCTATATACGTATTTATGAACTGAAATGAATTTGCAGTGCCGTAGGAGAATTATTAAAAAAACTAATCTGTCATTGTTGATGATTTTTTCTGAATAACTTCGTTAATAATGGATGTGCGTTCATGAATTTTCCGTCAGAATCTCTAGAATAACTCTATATACGTATTTAAAAACTGAAATGAATTTGCAGTGCCGTAGCAGAATTAATAAAAAATATAATCTGTCATTGTTGATGATTTTTTCTGAATAACTTCTTTAATAATGAATGTGCGTTCATGAATTTTTCGCCAAAATCTCTAGAATAACTCCTTATACGTATTTATGAACTGAAATGAATTTGCAGTGCCGTAGGAGAATTATTAAAAAAACTAATCTGTCATTGTTGATGATTTTTTCTGAATAACTTCGTTAATAATGGATGTGCGATCATGAATTTTCCGTCAGAATCTCTAGAATAACTCTATATACGTATTTAAAAACTGAAATGAATTTGCAGTGCCGTAGGAGAATTAATAAAAAATATAATCTGTCATTGTTGATGATTTTTTCTGAATAACTTCGTTAATAATGGATGTGCGTTCATGAATTTTCCGTCAGAATCTCTAGAATAACTCTATATACGAATTCAGAAACTGAAATGAATTTGCAGTGCCGTAGGAGAATTAATAAAAAATATAATCTGTCATTGTTGATGATTTTTTCTGAATAACTTCTTTAATAATGAATGTGCGTTCATGAATTCTTCGCTAAAATCTCTAGAATAACTCTTTATACGTATTTAGATACTGAAATGAATTTGCAGTGCCGTAGGAGAATTAATAAAAAATATAATCTGTCATTGTTGATGATTTTTTCTGGATAACTTCGTTAATAATGAATGTGCGTTCATGAATTTTTCGCCAAAATCTCTAGAATAACTCTATGTACGTATTTAGAAACTGAACTGAATTTGCAGTGCCGTAGGAGAATTAATAAAAAATATAATCTGTCATTGTTGATGATTTTTTCTGAATAACTTCTTTAATAATGAATGAGCGTTCATGAATTTTTCGCCAAAATCTCTAGAATAATTCTATATACGTATTCAGAAACTGAAATGAATTTGCAGTGCCGTAGGAGAATGAATAAAAAATATAATCTGTCATTGTTGATGATTTATTCTGAATAACTTCGTTAATAATGGATGTGCGTTCATGAATTTTCCGTCAGAATCTCTAGAATAACTCTATATACGTATTTAGAATCTGAATTGAATTTGCAGTGCCGTAGGAGAATTAATAAAAAATATAATCTGTCATTGTTGATGATTTTTTCTGAATAACTTCGTTAATAATGGATGTGCGTTCATGAATTCTTCGCTAAAATCTCTAGAATAACTCCTTATACGTATTTGGAAACTGAAATGAATTTGCAGTGCCGTAGGAGAATTAATAAAAAATATAATCTGTCATTGTTGATGATTTTTTCTGAATAACTTCTTTAATAATGAATGTGCGTTCATGAATTCTTCGCTAAAATCTCTAGAATAACTCTATATACGTATTTAGGAACTAAAATGAATTTGCAGTGCCGTAGGAGAATTAATAAAAAATATAATCTGTCATTGTTGATGATTTTTTCTGAATAATTTCTTCAATAATGGATGTGCGTTCATGAATTCTTCGCTAAAATCTCTAGAATAACTCTATAAACGTATTTAAAAACTGAAATGAATTTGCAGTGCCGTAGGAGAATTAATAAAAAATATAATCTGTCATTGTTGATGATTTTTTCTGAATAAATTCGTTAATAATGGATGTGCGTTCATGAATTCTTCGCTAAAATCTCTAGAATAACTCCTTATACGTATTTGGAAACTGAAATGAATTTGCAGTGCCGTAGGAGAATTAATAAAAAATATAATCTGTCATTGTTGATGATTTTTTCTGAATAACTTCTTTAATAATGAATGTGCGTTCATGAATTCTTCGCTAAAATATCTAGAATAACTCTATATACGTATTTAGAAATTGAAATGAATTTGCAGTGCCGTAGGAGAATTAATAAAAAATATAATCTGTCATTGTTGATGATTTTTTCAGAATAACTTCGTTAATAATGGATGTGCGTTCATGAATTCTTCGCTAAAATCTCTAGAATAACTCTTTATACGTATTTGGAAACTGAAAAGAATTCATGAACGCAAATTCATTATTAACGAAGTTATTCAGAAAAAATCATCAACAATGACAGATTATATTTTTTATTAATTCTGCTACGGCACTGCAAATTCATTTCAGTTTTTAAATACGTATATAGAGTTATTCTAGAGATTCTGACGGAAAATTCATGAACGCACATCCATTATTAACGAAGTTATTCAGAAAAAATCATCAACAATGACAGATTAGTTTTTTTAATAATTCTCCTACGGCACTGCAAATTCATTTCAGTTCATAAATACGTATATAGAGTTATTCTAGAGATTTTGGCGAAAAATTCATGAACGCACATTCATTATTAAAGAAGTTATTCAGAAAAAATCATCAACAATGACAGATTATATTTTTTATTAATTCTCCTACGGCACTGCAAATTCAGTTCAGTTTCTAAATACGTATATAGAGTTATTCTTGAGATTCTGGCGAAAAATTCATAAACGCACATCCATTATTAACGAAGTTATTGGGAAATGAGTAATTCTTGGAATTATAGTGAAATAGGTATGAGTGCACACCAATTAGTAACCGTTATTTGAAAATGAATGTGGAAAAATAAAGACCTATAACTGAAGTGATCGATTTTTCTCTGTTCTAAGAATGGTTGTTACACTTCCTAGGCTGTCAGGAAAATGATTAACAGGCAAAATACTGCTGAAACATTCATTAAAATAAGTATGGTTGGGAAAAGCGTGGCTGGGAAGTTTGGCAACGTTGCACGCGAAATCTCCTCTATCCCAATTTCGACAGTCCACACGTCATAAAGCGTGGCTAGAAAATCGTGGATAACTTCACATCAACCAGGTGAAATAGATAAATTGGAATTGTATTAATTTTAAAGTTAATTAGAGTTGATTTCAGGTACTCAAAGTGAAACCAAGAAATCCTGAATTCTGCCTTTGATTTGGAAATTCTGAAAATGAGGATTGATAAACAAAGGGAGACCTACAAACCCTGAAAATTTACCAAAGGAGTAACTAGGTACCTAATGAAATATCTTTGGTCAAATTTCATGTGAAGGTGCAAGAATATTACAATGTAAAACGTTGATACTCACCTTGGAATGATTGTAGTAAATTATATTATAAAAAAAATCTAGTCTAAATATAATGTTGGAAACTATTTGTTTTTATGATTAGATAATATTGGTCATATTTTCACAGGGTATCTAATGAATAATTCCACATATTCCATCAGTTAGGTATACCCATCAAAATAAGTAATCTTTTTTTTTTCACAAAAAAAGTTTTCTACTTATCTGGATGATAAAGCTAATTGCTGAAGATTGTGCAAATAGATAAACTATGAAACACCCAGTGAAAATACAAGTAACAAACAATAAGACCACAAAGACATAAAAAAATACAACACTAGAATGTTTTTATTGAGGAAAAATAACAGTGCCTATTATATTTATGAATCAGTATGTCTATAATAAGGGTTAGACAAGTGTTCCATCATGAATATATTTTCTTTTTGAGATCACTTGGAGGCCCACTCATTTGTGTTCTCATAATATCATGTAGTGTTTCCATACTCTTCACTAGTTGTAATCTGACCTTTGGTATAGGTAGATATTATATATTCATTGTAAATCCTTTTTGATAGCTCTAAAATCAAAATATTTCCCATTACCCTTTAGCCATAAGCAAGGCCATAATAGTAACTCTGCTATTTGACTTGAAAATATCAAAAAGTAGCTGAGAATTACAAAATAGGTATCAGGAAACTAAACTGTTGAATTCACCTTTTAATCCTTGAACCTTATGCTTGGCCACTAAATAGTCATTCCTGTGGAAGTACTATGCATTGGCATTGCTGAAATAACAATCAGCATTTCTGTATGTACATAAGAAGTGCTGACTTAGGTGTTGAATAGGATAAAACCTGTGCTGGCTGCAGTGTTCCATCATGAACATATTTATTTTCTTTCTTAGCTCACTTGTCATGTTTTTGAACTGTACACTGGAAGTATTGCTGTCTTTTCCATATATATATAATATATTTATAGTGAACCGTTTTGCTAGCCCTAAAATCAGAACCTACAAGCTGTCATAACCAAAAAGATTCTTTACAAACATACCTAGATGACCTACTGCGTTATGTGTTTCCCAATTTTGAGCAGGATATTGAACATTTTTCTCCTCATTTCAGCCATAAGAGAAATTTTGTCAAAAATCCAGGAGAAATGAACATCGAAAGGGCACTTTTATTACCTCAGATCAATCCTCCATCTATATCATTTCAACTATTTTGTTTATTTGCTATTCGGCTTGGAAATAGAAATAACTACCTCACAGTTCGAAAACTGGAAGAACATTCAGATTTCCGAAGATTAATTTGTTTCAGGTTATTGATGATTGGAAATAGAAATCATATAAAAACGTAAACAAAATACAAATGACAAATGAAAGCAAATACACTGTTGCCAAAATTTAGTTCACTTCTCCGTTTTCCATTGGCCAGGAGCGCCCAGGCGCCTCCTACTAGTTGCGCGCGCCGAACTGAATTGTTATTATCATCAAACAAAACAATTCAAACAAAACAATTCAAACAAAACAATTCAATCAAAACAATTCAAACAAAACAATTCAAACAATTTAATTCACCAATCTATATGGTGCATAAAATTATCATCAAACAAATAAATTCAAACAAAACAATTCAAACAATTTAATTCACCAATCTATATGGTGCATGAAATTATCATCAAACAAATAAATTCCAACAAAACAATTCAAACAAAACAATTCAAACAATTTAATTCACCAATCTATAAATGGTGTTCATGTAATAATCATCAAACAATTTAATTCACTAATTTGATGTCCAAGTAATTATTGTCAAACAAATGAATTCAAACAAATTAATTCATCATCTCTATTGCTGGTCTTTCTTATGGATGAATTATTATGTTACATGAATTTATACGATTGATGATTGTTTTTGAACGAAATAAAATGTTTGACGAATATTTTTCATCGAACATTTCAAATCATTCATAATAATAGGCTCAGTAATATTCAACAATCAAAAAAATACCTGTCACCAGAATTGTTCAATTTTGAAGATTGATGAATTTAATTGTTCTCTATTTTTATGATTGTTGGTATAATTCCAACAATCACTTAAATTCAGAAATTTCTATTCACAACAAACAATTTAATTCTTCCATCCATTCAGTTGCACAACTTCGAAGGTATGTATTCTTTTGATTGATGAATTAAAATGTTACATGAATTTGAACGATTGATGATATTTTTGCAACAATCGTTTTAAATAGATGAACGATTTAAAAAGATTGTTGTAAAAAAATCATCAAACAATTCTATTCATGATTGAAATATAAACGACAAACGAATACAATTATTTGTGGACAACATTATAACCGTCAAACAATTAAATTCAACAATCATTTTAATTCTGAATACAAATTTTTTCGATTGATGAATACAAATGTTACATGAATTATTATGATTGATGCTATTTTGATGTTGGTCCTCAGAATTATAGGTATTTAAATGTTTGGTGGAAATTATTTATAAACCAATGCAACTCTTGCAACTCTTGTGTGCATCTAACAAAATAATGTACAATATTAAATCAACAATAGTTTTAATTGCACCGGGAATAAATATGAAACATTTTAAATGTGTGATTTATAATTTACAACGAATTGGTAATAAAAAGTAAAGTGGCGTTCCATAACGAGGAGAGAGAATCCCAAAAAAATCTGAAATAATGAATGTACCACCTCCTCAATCAACCTACAGACAGTATTTAAAATCATATAACCGGTTTGTGAGAGATATAATTCCGAGTATAATTCCCATATAACTGATAAGGATGATTTTTTTGAAAGTTTTAAGCTCATCAAGATCAGAGTTTATACAAGTATACTTCTCCTATATACTTACATTTCCGAGTACATTTCAATATTTTCAATTTTCATTTCAATACTGAACATATTGGTAAGTTATATTTTTACGAGTATTTTTATATCATAATTCATCATATTGTTTATTCGATTTGAGAGGGAATGTCAATTCTCAATTTCAGAGGAATTTTATTTTTCATGCTCTCCTTTTGGATCTTCAACAAATAAGATTCAATGTTCGACGTGGCGATGAGCCAGTAAGATAGTTGTTGTTCTCTGTTGAATATTCAGAATGACATTATGTGGAAATCCTACGAGCATCATATCAGATAAAAAGGATGCTGAAAAAAAAAATTATAAAGTGACGGTGTTTCTAGATTTTTGCTGACAGAATAAACTGAGTAAAAATCTGACATCGTATCAAAATTGACAAGTGCACTTGATGTTGCTTAACAATATTATATTTAATCATATATCATTATACAAGGTATTCTCCTTTGAAACCGTGAAATTATTTTTTTTTGTTTCGAGGTGAAATACGAATATCGGGAAGAACGGTTGAAAAGTATATACAATAGTGCATACAATAGTCTACAGCAACTGAAATGAATATAAATATTCCATACCAGTAAGATTTTTGGGTAGTTTCACTTATCCGCACGCCGTGCGGATAACACCCATATCGACACTGAGTGCGGAAAAGTATCATTTTGCGCACGCAAATGAGTGCGGAAAAGTACTACTTTGCGCACGCTTGTAGGAAAACATATTTTTATATCTGAAGGAGAATGCAATTTCTGAACTTCGGAAGATTTTTTTTTCAAATTGTCATCGTGTGTGTTCTATAGATATAATTCAATGTTCGTCGTGGCCGTGGCATATAGCCAGGAAAGTAGTGTGGATATGAATTTTCAATGTATTCGTTGCTGACAAGTTAGAGGTAAAACTAGGTTTGTTGATAGAATGTTGTGAATTTTCATCCATATTTCGAAAAAATAAGAAGACTTTGCATGTCTGACTTCTGACAGAATCGAGCATGCGCAAGTCACACGTTTACTTTTATTTGTCATTGAGAGATAAAAGTTGGTTATCTTTTAGCGAATAGTTCGTCCCTCAAAACACGTAGTGCCGTATCTCATATTTCATACTTTTCCACGCTTTTCTAGGAGAAGCTTTCAAAGTTTTTGATTAACTATTTGGGATATTTCTGATGATAATTGAGGCAATGATTTCAATCTGTATTTTGCAGGTAGGTACCTACCTTTAGATGAATATGTATATACGCATACTAGTGCTTGCAACGCCAAATGCTTTCATGTCCTTCAAAAATTAATAACAAATGAGATACGCCACTTCGTGCCAATAGTGTTTTCCGAGGTGTTTTCATTGCAGGATATAGTTTGGTCACTTACGACACTTTTTCAAATAAACGAAATGTGGCTTACAACACCTTTTTTAATCTTGCAATGATCCAAAAAAAACAGAACATGAAGTAACAATACAAAGTTCATAATTTTTACTTCCCCACCTTAATTGTCATTGTGTGGAAGGAAAACGTAGAAACGAAGAAGTTTCTGTATTCGGCAACTTTTAGAACTGGAGTTACTTCTTGACAAAGAGATATCAAGTCTTGATACTTTACCTTCCCCATATCTTGTTAGGCTCCTCATTGGGAGGAAGTAAATAAACTGATTCAAGATTTACATTTTGTCTCTTCAACGTTATTTTACTATAATCCTGTTGATTATGGCTTGATTTAGAGAACAATGTATTTGGATGTAGTTTAGGAACTTCAAATTTCATGATGCCACTCCATTTGATTGAATCCTTCTCCCTACTCTGCAATTATCATTATTATATCCTATGATCCAGGGATAACTTTTTGAAGTCAATGAAATCTTTGAATCCTGGAGGAAAAACGTCGTACGGCTTTTGACGTCTGGCCAATTTGAAGATAGTGTGTAGTTGCGAAGGTACAAAGAGGTCTCCTGCATGAAGAATGGCGTTCGATATGCAGCTATCATCAGCTATGTACAGAATCGCCTTCATTTTGTCCGTGGTATGATTCAAAATACTGCACAGTTATGGAAAAATTGAGATACGCCACCATACGTGCAATCCGAGGTGCAATCGAAAGGGCATCAAAAGTTTAGTATGTATCCGTTGTATCTCAATTTTGAATATACGCCACTACGTGTTTTGAGGGACGAGCTATTGAAAAATAAAAATTAATTTGGGTGCATAAATGATTGAAGGGAAATACCAAGTTTCAACTCATTAGTGAAATCGTTGATGATTGTGAAACTACAGATTAATGAAGAAGCGCGTGCCTAAATCCGCCTTTAATCTATGCCCATACCTAGGTTTTTTTCATTCTGACTGAGACTGAGCCTGCTACAAGCAGAGAGAGAGCGATGCTAAAAAGTGGCGACAAATCAAGTTAGTGGTCCAGTAGAATACTTGTCTGTTTCATTTTGTGCTGGTCGAATGGCTTCTGAATCCAACTCGGAATCCAATATACTTGTAATTTTCTTCCAGACTGTATAAAAAAAAGAATCTGCCTACATGTGACCCCAAACCACATTCCAATAAATCTTACAATCCTGGTATGTACTTGATAGACATACATAGTTTCCTATCTTAGTCAATAAGTTGAGTAATACTAATTACATGAACTAGCACGATGAATGAGTAGGTAGGTAGGTATGCCGTAGGAGTTCAGCGAGCAATGCTATACTTTCTCCTAATAATCTCTAAGGATCTTCTACAACAACAGTAATTTGTCTATACATAAGTATTCAGCTTCATTTCATATGAAAATATCAATGCATTACATATAGTTATTCACTACATGAATATAGCTCGAAACTCGGCTCGATGTACAGTGTCTTCCATAAAGTCCGTAATGTAATATGATGAAACAGTTTATAGAATCGACAAATTTTTTTTCGGGTATCTATTGTGCATGTCCGATAATCTGAAAATCAATTTCCATTCATGAAACGTGCTCACTGGTATGGCAGTATATTGGAAAAAATTACTATGAAGAGGCAAAAAGCTAACTGGGTTTGATATCAGGGTGGCTGAATTAAAATACTGTTAGATGCGAACCAATGTAACAGCAAGGGTCCTGACAAAAACCAAGTTTTTCAATTCCTTTATATCTGGTGTGGATAAAACGAGATTGTTCTCTTATTATCATTGAAGTACAAGTGTGTTATAGTTAATTGTTTTGATCAGAGATTCGCAGGAATGGCACTGGAATCAACTAGCTATTTAAGTATTCATCGATAACGACTTGTCATATAGGTCCATATTTTGATTTCACAGAACAAAAATAATTGAAATATATTGTGAAGAAAAATTGAATATAAACCTTGGTAGTGAAGAATATTATGGTCCCTGAGTAATAATGATATTCTCTCGGATATTCTTCACTACCTTGATTCATAAAATGACTATTTTCCATCACTAGCTATAAGACCTACCCTACCATTATTTACTCCTTCTTGAGGCGTGAAGTGTGTTTTCACTATCAAGGTAGTTTTATTTTATTTTATGAACCACTAGTCCATAATGACCTAATCACCTATTATAATTAACCCGAATTCACTGTTCTGATGCGATATTCATAGAAATGGCACACGAATCTAGTAGGTATTCATCAATAACGACTTGTCATACGCTGTCATGATCATGGCTACCAGATTTTGATTAGAAGTGGAAAGAAGTGCTTCCATAGTGACAATATATTATGGTAGTAAAGAATATTAGTATCACGGGACCATATACCCGAGGGGTAAATTTCCTTGGAATGCTGGTGTACACTCCGTTGGAAGTCTTTGGAATTCTTTGGAATTCTTTGGATGTCTTTGGATGTCTTTGGAAGTCTTTGGTAGTCTTTGGATGTCTCTGGAAGTCTTTCGATGTCTTTGGAAGTCTTTGGGAGTCTTTGGAAGTATTTGGAAGTCTTTGGATGTCTTTGGAAGTCTTTGGAAGTCTATGTTAATTGGAAGTCTGGTGTACACATTCTTCCTGGAGATTCACCCCTCGCATATACCTCTCGGCTGAAGCCTCGGGATATTGTCTTGGTCCCTGGGTAATACTGATATTATTTACTACGTTGGTGTATAAATATCTATTTTGTCACTGCCAGCAGTATATATGCCATTAATAAAATAAATTATTCGTGTTTGCTGGGTAGTGCGTACGGACAACCCCGGTACAATTCATTTGCAACTGTAAATTGGCACCTGTACAGGGTGTTTCCAAAATTGGAGCGATGAATGAAGTAGGCAATATAAGAGACAAAAACAAAACGAAATCGAAGTATATTTTGAGTATAAGAAAATTGTTCTTGAGATATATACCCATTGGATCGTGAAGTTGGACTGGAATTAATGTAAATCATTGATTATTCAGGTTAACAACAGAACCCGAGCACTTGAATTCTGCTAGATCAGTAACAACGGGATCAAGACTTTTGCAATGTTGTATCTCTTCCACGAGATCCTAATGAAAAGGCTCGGATTTCAGCCACCTTGCATATCTTGAAATATTGAAAACCTCGTTAAAAACTATATGAGACCATACCAGGTGATTGTGGATTAAATACCACTAATATAGGGATACACTCAGAATCCCGAATTTGAGGGAATTGGAGCTTGAGACAGAAGAAGGTTGGAAGAAGAGCATTTTCGTAGTGAAGCCACTGTTTCTGTACAGAAAATTAACGTCGCCCTTCATTTTCAGATATCTTTTTTGTTTACGTTTATAACATGAATATTACTTGAAGATATTATCAGGCACATATTTAGATATCTTAGATCTTATATCTAATTTAATAACGTATTGCATCTGTCACTATATCAATTTATACCAATACCAATATACTAGGTGTTTCCGAAATTGAATCGGTGAATGAAATGAGGTTTTATATGAGGCATAGAAATACAGTTTGGCATCATACTGCGAAAACCACAAGTATAATATTCTACATTTCATCGAGCATTTTATATTAGCCGTAAATGATAGTAGATCATACAACGAGTCAATCATTTTTCTCCATAGTAATACTTACGGTTTTCGCAGTATAATGCTATATTAATCTCACAGGAAATAATGTCCAAGCATTTCTTTTCTCAGAATGTGCAGAAAACAAATGTAAAAGTTACATTGTAGATCAATCGAGTCCCAAATATCATTAGTATATAATAATAATGATAATAATATGCCTTTATTCATTCGATTGATATAATAATAACAATAAAAAAAATAAGTCCTTCATAAATTGGCGGAATTCAGTCACCCATATCCAAAGACACTAGTATCATCAGAATTATTCAGGGTTTATTCACGGTATCTACTTTTGGTTATAACATCCTGTATGTTTGAAACTTCATGCCTCACTTATTACAAGACAATGGCAAAATGAGAGAAAACGCAAAATATACTTCTCGGCATAGTAGGTATACGAAATAGGTACTTTTTTTCACATCACTATTGATCATTGTCGAGATCAAGATATTATGATTATATGTACATTGTTTAAGTTGACCTAGTTGTTCGAAATTTCAATATTTCTTGGTATAATTGGGAGGATATATGAAACCTCGCTTAGAACTGGAATGAGTGGAATGAAGTGGCGTTTAATGCCAGCAAGCAGAGACAAAAAACATTTGAAGAAATTTTATTCATGTTGTCACCACGGCATTGGCACACAAATTGAACTGCCAAAATGTTCACCCCAGTGTTCACCCATCCGAAATGATGAACTACGAGTCAATTCATTTTGATGATGTTATTGAAGGCATACTCGGAGGCATACAATCATTGATCTTTCATCTACACTTTCAACTTTGCACTTCACTCTGTAGTAATATCCTGACAGGATCCGGATTCATCTCCGTCTAAGCTGGCTACATGAGTTTCAACGTGGCTTGAGAAATGCACAACTTTCTTCTGGAATGGTTCCATTTATGATGTGGAACACCGAGTGGAACACTATGCCGCGAGACTGCCTAGTCGGCCTGGGGGACATATGTGGAGATGAGCGAGACAAGTTATTTTTTAATATGTTCCACCCTCTATGGCCATCGAGTATTAACGACAATTTATTCACATGCCAATGTTCTCATAGTGTATCTTTACAAAATGTCAGGAAAGATATATTTCGAGATATATCATCAATATTGAAACATATTTGTTGAAAAAATGTATTTTTCAACGCCGAATATCTCAAAAACGAACCGGTTTAAAGCGGAAGATACGTTACTATTTCATCGAGTTCTTCCTGTTTCTGGAATTTTTGTTATGAAAATTTTTCCACCCTGCAGGTATATCGCTGTCTGTCATAGTGATGTCCTCTACGTTTTGATATGCCATTCAGCATTTAAACAAGTTGGTGTTTGATCAATACGTACACCTAATTTCAAGACTATCTTACCACGTTGATTTTCCAATTTTTTTTTCGCTACTTCGACGTAGTCTGCAGGCACTTTAACCACTGGAAAACGGTCTGCCAATTGTCAAACTATCTTTCTGACGTCACATCCTACAAGTACACGAATTTTCATTGATGTACTAATGACGTTGATAACCTTCGAAAATCTGGAATCCTGAAACTTTTCTGCTCGCCCCCACATAAGTCCCCCAATCCGACCAGGCAGACTCGTGCCTTGATGTTCCATATCATAAATGGTACCCGATATTGTACCATTCCAAAAAGAATGTGTGCTTGTCTGGAGTTATCTCGGAACTCATGTACCAGCTCTCAGTCTAGAATGAACAGGACGCCGAATTCTTGATCGAAACACATAAACAGAGTGACCGAAAATGACCAAAACACCGACACAACTCTTCGGATTTACTTATCGCCGAAAGTGGTTATTGCATTGTGTGATAATTATTTCATATTTGAAACAACAATTAGGAAACACACCGTATATATTTAGAGTTCATCATTTGTCCTGTTACTTTGATTAGGTAATTATCTATTCATGTCATATATCACATGCAATGCTCCATTTTGATAAATGAAGCGAATTTCTGGTTA
This sequence comes from Phaedon cochleariae, assembly GCA_918026855.4. Taxonomy (NCBI): domain Eukaryota; kingdom Metazoa; phylum Arthropoda; class Insecta; order Coleoptera; family Chrysomelidae; genus Phaedon; species Phaedon cochleariae. The sequence continues at coordinate 25,092,235 of OU896718.1, read as the reverse complement.
CCTAGTACTCATTCATTCAAAACAAATTACACCAAAACCTCGACCAAAACAGCTCACGAGGCCACCTCTCAGAACCTCTTGAGCGGTTCTTGGTAAAAGAGAAATTTAGAAATGTAGACAGATTGAAGTGAGTCAAGTATCTCATCTTTCTTGTAGATGCTGTTGATGCTTAACTTAACAACGCAGTTTTTATTTTGGAACATCAAATTCTGATGATCATTCCACACACAGATGCATTAGAATTCTTATCAGGTCAAAATTCCGTGAAGTAATATGTTATCGTCATTTCATCTTTATAAATGTCAATTTATTAATGATTCAATTATATATATATATATTTTTCTACAAACGTCAAAAAATGACAAGGTTCGCGCATTGGTAGCAAATTGCGAAGTGACACTTTTTTCAGTTTCCTACGTTACCCCATAATACCTTGCACAAAACAATGCGCGAAGTAAAACAGTGCGCGAAGTAAAACAGTGCGCGAAGTACCTACTTCGCGCATTGTTATGTAAAATATATTAGATATTTATATTTCAACTTTAGGATCGTCAATCGAGCAAACATTCACGAAATCATTAATTTCTGAATGTTCAACAATAACTTTGTTTCATCTCTTGGAGCGCACGAGAGGAAATTCCTATCATGTTTGTGGAACATCGTGCGTTCCTAGGGAGGACAGGAAGAGGCCTTTCAAGTCAGTTCAACACTTTTTTCTATCAAGCTAAACATATTTTAACTTGAGAACTTTATTTTTTGACATTTGTAGAAAAAATTTTGTTTGCAACTCGAGCGCGAAATACTTTGGTCATCTCGACTATTTTTTTTACTCGGCTACGCCTCGTTAAAAAAATCAGATCTCGATCACCAAAGTAGCATTTCGCGCTCTAGATACAAAAATAACTATTTGCTTATGACAGACAGTTGAAAATAAAAAATTAAGTGTTGTCACAGATAAAAAAGTGTCATCGAATGGTTTTAACGAAATAGAAAGAAACTAAAAGAACTGGAAGATAAAATTGAGAAGAAACATTGGTCCTTCGAGCTACAAGAAGAATTCAACTACGGAATATGCAATCCAAATCATTAATCATGAATGCTTACACCTATCAGACAGCAGGTACATATGCCAGACAAGCAGAGACCAGGCAGGAAAATGCAAGTCCTAGTGCCAGAGCGGCAGTCGATGATGTCATACAGGCAAGCAACGATGAACTTTTAAGATTTTTTTCGGGTTTTCAAAAAATGATCTGAACGACATAAAATCACAAGGTTCTTCAAAAGTGAGCAACAACAAATCAAATGCCTCTAGTAGAAGGTTTATCCAGTTAGCAGCCAAGCAACTGGCAGCAATTGAGGATAAAAAGGACAAGAGGAGCAACTCCTGCAGAGTGAGAGATTTCAACGAGAAAAGTAATTAATTGAGATGAAAATGAATCTGAAACTAAGCCGAGTAGGTAGAATTGATGATAAAGTTTGTAAGTGGATTGTAAATTATTGTACACAAGTACCTAACATGTGTAAATAAGAACCAAGAAGTGAAGAATATATCCAACCCGAAACAAGATCCTATGGAAGTATTTCTTAACCGATAGACTATTGAAGACTCGATTGAAGACCTACCACGTACTGTCTCCTGGAGATCCAGAAGAGTTGACCCTTCGGTTGACCCTTTTTATCCCACAATTCTGGAAATCTAGAGCAGCTTGTAAATTTTCGGATAAAGAAAATTTGATCAGAGTCAATAAATGTATCCGAGGACGCGCCAGAGAAACGGTGAAGCCATTGTAGCTATGTCTTCAGAGAATGTAGAGACTATTATTGAAACATAGAAGTGACCTACGGCAGACACGAAGTGATAATATCTCGGATAATATCCATGTTGCTAAAAAAGTCAGAAGAACATCACCACCAAAGAAAGCAAAACCAGACTCTATGATTTTCATTTCTGACACAGTCACCAATTGGATAACCACTATGGAGGTTTCTAAATCAATGAAACATTTGTATAGTAACAATATGTATATCCATTTCATGACCGACCAGAATAAATCACAATATGGCCTTAGTTGAATATTGATAGTTTTGAAGATATAGGCATTTTTATGAATTTCACGAGGAATTTCATGAAAATCGAAAGTGCCAACATCTTCAAAACTATGAATATTTTGTGATATTTTGGTCAGTTATGAGCTGGACTCTCAGCACTCTAAAGAATGATACTGAGTTCTGAGGTATATTAAACATAATTATGTATTATCCCATTCCTATTCCTAACAGAAATACAGGGCATTATTTGAATTTGGGGCGAAACTTTGATGAAGAATATTTCAGGAATGTCTCGATGTTAGGGCCTGAAATTCACCAGCAACTTACCTCTACTGACACACCACACGATGGCCTACTATGGAGAAAAAATTCCAGAGCCGGAAAATTCATTTCCTTTTTAAATGCCAAAATTTCGACTTTTCAAATCGTATTTTTCAAAAACTTCCATCAGAATCAGAAATATCAGGAAAAACACTACAGGTGTAGCTTCTCAATTCATACGGCACACTTCGACCGGAATGGTGAAAAAATATCGTATCGCAAAATGGCAGCCATGACAGTACGTTCGAGATCAATTCAACAATTTCGAACAACGAATAGACTCATTATTCACATGAAAAAACCGTGAGAAGTGTTGCATAATTTAATTTAGGTTCCTAACGATACAGTGGAGTGATTAAATGCCAATAATTCATTATCAGTGCCCTCGCCTATTGCGTAGTATTTACTAGTGAACGAAAAACAACATTCTAGAAAAGATGAATAGTTTTCGAAAATAATTGTGTATAATTATATATTTTCGTAGATCCCACACCATGCCTAAAGAATTTAAAGAATAATAGACATGGTGTCCCATTCAAAAAATATATGTTTGCTTCGAAACTGAAGAATGAAAATTCTAGAATGGGTATCCCGAATTCCGAGCCTGTTTCTGAAAATAATTGTATATCTACAATTATTATAGTACATTTTTGTGTCGCCCTCATTATACCTAACGAATATCAAAAATAATAGACAGGGTGTTTCTTTCAAAAAACAAAAAAAAACATAAATGTTCGCTCCATATTTGAGAAAAGAAATATTTCAGAAAAAAACTAACTCTGTCATTGCGGATTCCTCGGCGGATTCTATGGAAAAAACTCTTGGTACCTCGATAGGTACCTACCTCGGTACCTACCTTCTAATCTGAGCCTGAAAAGTATTACTTCCCAATTCCACCTGCTATCTCAAAATCCAATTGAGTTATGACAATTCTGCTAGCTCCTTTTCGATTTCAAAAGTAGCATACTATGGTGAAAACCGTCATCTTTTCTCTTTAAATATAAGCCCGCTATAGTGTCGGAAGGAAATACAACCTTATTCTCGATCTTTATCTAGATCATATCATCTCATCAACTCTCGCATTAACTAACAAGGAACTCATACATCAGGAACTGTCGTTTCCATATCAATATCACTCGTTATATTCCGTAATATTCTATGTACCTATTTTCCGAATATTCATTGACTATTCGAGGTTCTCTCCTCAGTTCTCTCTAAATGTGTTCGCAAAGGTGGGTTGTGCGCGAAATAATCATCATAAGACGTCATGCATATACATAAGATATATCATTCTATAGACTATAGAATAATCTAGAACGATAAAATCCTCGATAATATCGAAGATGAGATCTGGTGTGGCTACGCTTTTTCCATAATTTTATAATAAATTCACTTTTACTTCAACGTTCTATGGATCAGTAGGCGGTTCAGTGTCGGACTGGAGAAGTATGACCCCGAAGTCCCTTGAATAGTTTGGAACTCAATGAATACTCTCGCGTACTTTTGTTACAGTATCAGTTTTCTATGGAACGCCACTTTACTTTTTATTACCAATTCGTTGTAAATTATAAATCACACATTTAAAATGTTTCATATTTATTCCCGGTGCAATTAGAACTATTGTTGATTTAATATTGTACATTATTTTGTTAGATGCACACAAGAGTTGCAAGAGTTGCATTGGTTTATAAATAATTTCCACCAAACATTTAAATACCTATAATTCTGAGGACCAACATCAAAATAGCATCAATCATAATAATTCATGTAACATTTGTATTCATCAATCGAAAAAATTTGTATTCAGAATTAAAATGATTGTTGAATTTAATTGTTTGACGGTTATAATGTTGTCCACAAATAATTTTATTCGTTTGTCGTTTATATTTCAATCATGAATAGAATTGTTTGATGATTTTTTCACAACAATCTTTTTAAATCGTTCATCTATTTAAAACGATTGTTGCAAAAATATCATCAATCGTTCAAATTCATGTAACATTTTAATTCATCAATCAAAAGAATACATACCTTCGAAGTTGTGCAACTGAATGGATGGAAGAATTAAATTGTTTGTTGTGAATAGAAATTTCTGAATTTAAGTGATTGTTGGAATTATACCAACAATCATAAAAATAGAGAACAATTAAATTCATCAATCTTCAAAATTGAACAATTCTGGTGACAGGTATTTTTTTGATTGTTGAATATTACTGAGAGCCTATTATTATGAATGATTTGAAATGTTCGATGAAAAATATTCGTCAAACATTTTATTTCGTTCAAAAACAATCATCAATAGTATAAATTCATGTAACATAATAATTCATCCATAAGAAAGACCAGCAATTGAGTTGATGAATTAAATTGTTTGAATTTATTTGTTTGAATTCATTTGTTTGACAATAATTACTTGAACATCAAATTAGTGAATTAAATTGTTTGATGATTATTACATGAACACCATTTATAGATTGGTGAATTAAATTGTTTGAATTGTTTTGTTTGAATTGTTTTGTTGGAATTTATTTGTTTGATGATAATTTCATGCACCATATAGGTTGGTGAATTAAATTGTTTGAATTGTTTTGTTTGAATTGTTTTGTTTGAATTTATTTGTTTGATGATAATTTTTTGCACCATATAGATTGGTGAATTAAATTGTTTGAATTGTTTTGTTTGAATTGTTTTGATTGAATTGTTTTGTTTGAATTGTTTTGTTTGAATTGTTTTGTTTGATGATAATAACAATTCAGTTCGGCGCGCGCAACTAGTAGGAGGCGCCTGGGCGCTCCTGGCCAATGGAAAACGGAGAAGTGAACTAAATTTTGGCAACAATGTATTTGCTTTCATTTGTCATTTGTATTTTGTTTACGTTTTTATATAATTTCTATTTCCAATCATCAATAACCTGAAACAAACTAATCTTCGGAAATCTGAATATTCTTCCAGTTTTCGAACTGTGAGGTAGTTATTTCTATTTCCAAGCCGAATAGCAAATAAACAAAATAGTTGAAATGATATAGATGGAGGATTGATCTGAGGTAATAAAAGTGCCCTTTCGATGTTCATTTCTCCTGGATTTTTGACAAAATTTCTCTTATGGCTGAAATGAGGAGAAAAATGTTCAATATCCTGCTCAAAATTGGGAAACACATAACGCAGTAGGTCATCTAGGTATGTTTGTGAAGAATCTTTTTGGTTATGACAGCTTGTAGGTTCTGATTTTAGGGCTAGCAAAACGGTTCACTATAAATATATTATATATATATGGAAAAGACAGCAATACTTCCAGTGTACAGTTCAAAAACATGACAAGTGAGCTAAGAAAGAAAATAAATATGTTCATGATGGAACACTGCAGCCAGCACAGGTTTTATCCTATTCAACACCTAAGTCAGCACTTCTTATGTACATACAGAAATGACTATTTAGTGGCCAAGCATAAGGTTCAAGGATTAAAAGGTGAATTCAACAGTTTAGTTTCCTGATACCTATTTTGTAATTCTCAGCTACTTATTGATATTTTCAAGTCAAATAGCAGAGTTACTATTATGGCCTTGCTTATGGCTAAAGGGTAATGGGAAATATTTTGATTTTAGAGCTATCAAAAAGGATTTACAATGAATATATAATATCTACCTATACCAAAGGTCAGATTACAACTAGTGAAGAGTATGGAAACACTACATGATATTATGAGAACACAAATGAGTGGGCCTCCAAGTGATCTCAAAAAGGAAATATATTCATGATGGAACACTTGTCTAACCCTTATTATAGACATACTGATTCATAAATATAATAGGCACTGTTATTTTCCTCAATAAAAACATTCTAGTGTTGTATTTTTTTATGTCTTTGTGGTCTTATTGTTTGTTACTTGTATTTTCACTGGGTGTTTCATAGTTTATCTATTTGCACAATCTTCAGCAATTAGCTTGATAATCCAGATAAGTAGAAAACTTTTTTTGTGAAAAAAAAAGGATTACTTATTTTGATGGGTATACCTAACTGATGGAATATGTGGAATTATTCATTAGATACCCTGTGAAAATATGACCAATATTATCTAATCATAAAAACAAATAGTTTCCAACATTATATTTAGACTATAGATTTTTTTTATAATATAATTTACTACAATCATTCCAAGGTGAGTATCAATGTTTTACATTGTAATATTCTTGCACCTTCACATGAAATTTGACCAAAGATATTTCATTAGGTACCTAGTTACTCCTTTGGTAAATTTTCAGGGTTTGTAGGTCTCCCTTTGTTTATCAATCCTCATTTTCAGAATTTCCAAATCGAAGGCAGAATTCAGGATTTCTTGGTTTCACTTTGAGTACCTGAAATCAACTCTAATTAACTTTAAAATTAATACAATTCCAATTTATCTATTTCACCTGTGGCAATAATTAATAGGCTTCAGTTGCGAAAAGAGGCATGACAGTCTCCGATCTGAGAATTGAGTTAAGTAGGTACCTATGTTCAATGCATTTTGCCCAGCCTTCTTCAACTGTGGTTTGTTTTACTCACATCATTGAGAATTCTGATGGAACCTGGAGAGAAATAGATAAGGTATATACATAATTAACATAATTTCATTCTAGCTGATCGATTTTCAAGTTAGTTTTGATTTCTGTATGTTTTTTCTACTAACTGGATATCAGGCAAGTATGTAGGTACAGCATTCCTTTCTTGGAATAAACGTTCTTCGAGACTTTTGAATCATGGTGAATAATCCAAATGCAAGCAATTTTGATGTGTGCAAATCAAACTGATTAATGAGATTTTGAAATAATTAATAATTGTCGATTCATATTTTCACTTCACAATTTTTAAAAAAGCAGGCAAACTCGCAAGTAAAGAGAATTCATTTTTGACGCAAGTGCAAGATAGTCAAACGTCAAACGTCAATCGTCAAACTGTCACGCTCGTGAACCTGGAGACTCTCTCACCAGTTATGGAACTAGAAGCATGCTGCTGTGCTGCTTGTGTTGTGAGCACTAGTTGTAATATGGAGGGTATAGTTCAGTGGGTTGTTATGGGTGCGTTTTTCATTGCAACATTTTGTTATGCGCATGAATCCAAGAAACCATCAAACTGTTGCAAAATTCCGCTGGAATGTAGATGGAAATCCATCAAATTGTTGTAATAAAATGCGCACCTTCAAATCGCTTTTTGAGAATCCAGCGGTTTGGAGTAGATTGACATGACAATTGACACATCTCACTATTGTTTTTTTTTTTTGTAGTATGGGTGCGTTTTTCATTCCAACATTTTATCATGCGCATGAATCGAAGAAACCATCAAACTGTTGCAAAATTCCGCTGGAATGTTGATGGACATCCATCAAACTGTTGTAATAAAATGCGCACTTTTAAATCGCATTTCGAGAATCCAGCAGTTTGGAGGAGATTGACATGACAGTTGACACATTTCAGTGTTGTTTTTTGTTATGATTTGATAGAAAACAATTAATATTGAGGATTTTTGAGATTCTTGAGAGATTTTAGAAGAAAGAGTCAGTGTTAATCAATAAAGTCGAATTAGCCTTTTCTGATTCTCAAGATACATGATGACTGACACACAACAAAATCCGTGTTTCCATCAATGTGTTGTATAAACCATTGTTCAATCCTTCCAACATAAATTCCAACAGAACAATTGGTGACGTCACGACAAAAAACCGCATCTATCAGTGCGCACTTTCTTCGATGGAATGAAAAACACGCCCAAAACAATGACTATTGAGGATTTCTGAGAGATTTTAGAAAATAGAGTTAGTGTCAATCAATAAAATTGTATCAGCCTCTTTTGATTCTTAAGATAAATGTTGACTGACACACAAAGAAATGCGTTTATCCATCAATGTGTTGTATAATCCATTGTTCCATCGTTCCAACATAAATTCCATCAGACAATTGGTGACGTCACGACAAAAAAGCGCATCTATAAGTGCTCACTTTCTTCGATGGAATGGAAAACATGGTTGTCGATGTGATAAACAAGCCAATACACGATATTTTTTCTTTTTTTATAGTAATAGTATATGATCCGAAGTAAGGTCGACCTTCATCAAATCGTGGAAAGAAATTCTGAATTGAGAAAACCCAATCACGATTCTGAGAATATTCCTTTTCAAGAAAGAATTCAGTCGACACAAGCAGTTACCTGGACATGGTTTATTTGTTAATTCGTTGCATGTTTGTTGCGCAATAGACGTTTCTCAACACGCAGGCGCATCTCGGATTGTTCTGATTGGTCTAAAGGAATCGCCTATGCATATGTTTGGGACGAAATTTTCACAAGAAGAACAAAATGAAGACAATTAATCAGTCATCTTGTTAAAGAAAATAAGAACCGTATTACCACTCCTAAGAGTGTTATGAAAAATATGTCAGGGGGCGATGGTGGTTTCAACCCTTATACAATATCTTCCATGATTCTTCGATTACTGAAAGAAAAGTTATTATCATCTGAAATGCACTACTGTCAAATTTCGTCCAATTTGTTTCACTCATTTTCGAACAGTATACAAAAAGGTGTTTTTTTATGTAAACTTTGAACTCGTCTCACGGACAAACGGTACATTTCTTCATATAAATGAGTTGAGTCCAATAGACTTATTTTGAACTGAATTACACATGGTAGCTCCGTTTCCCAGCAATTTTGAATAAATACAAACATGAAAGGTAGGTATACGATTCCAATAACGATATGAGTTGAAGTTATTTTTCAGAGAATAACTTTTCTTCAACGTTACCATGTGCCATTAAGCCAATTGGTAGGCACCTGTTGGAGAATATTTAGTTATATACTCTGTATATTCTGTATCAATTGAGGTTCCTCAAGGGTCAACTCTTGCGCCACTTCTTTTTATAATATGCATGAGTGACATAGAACTCGCGAGTATGGTCCAGCAAAAAACGATAATCTATGCAGATGATACAAGTAAAATACTGGCAGAGAATAAACTGTCGCTCTCTATAAAATCAGCAAACTCAGCTGCAGAAGAATTCGCCAGATGGTGTGAAAATAATGGATTAATAATCAATAATAGTAAAACGGTCTTCATGGTTTTCCAACAAAAAAACATTTCGTATGATCCAACTCCATAGAGCAAGTGAGTCAGTTTGAGTATTTAGGCCTGACTGTAGATCAGAAATTAACATGGGAAGTACATATAGAAGTGAGCAGTATTTGCTTTGTAATAAAACAATTACGAGAAACAGTCTCGCTACATGTACAGGGTGGGCAAAATTGGGCGTTTTCACCGTCTATCTCAATAACTAGAGGAGTTATCGAAAAACCGATATACATGTTCCGGGTTCACTTTTGGAGAAACCTCGAATGGCACAATGAAAATTTCGATATCTTCATTCGTTTTAGAGATACAGGGGGAAATTGAAAATTTGTCGATTTCGATTTTATTTTCTGACTACTTTACGGTGAGAGGTATCAAGAAATTCCAAACGTATATTTATACAGTATGATGCGTGGAATCCATTGGCATCATCAGAAATTTTATACAGGGTGACGTTGAAAAGATACGGCAGCCAATTATGTTTTTTCTAATGGAACACCCCGTATATTTTGGCACAGTTGAATCGTTCCAGGCGTTTTCATTGCACCTATATATATATAACCTCACCTTTTCCTTCCACAATTTCAGATATATTCGCAAAAATATATTCAGTGTGTCACATTTCTTATGGTTACACCCCCGTATCTTCTGTAAAAATAATTGAGGTAGGTTTCAAAAATTCGCCTGCGAGTTATCAAGGTATCATTTGCTATAACCATGCACTCAAACTATTTGAAAACGCATGTAGCTTAGGAAGTTTCAAATCAGCTCTATACAATCATCTAGTCCAAAATATGCATTCTACTCTGTTGAGGAATTTTTACAATCTAAATGAGTATTCAATATTATAAAACTTTAATCCTTCAACTTCTATTTTAAAATGTTTGTGTCTGTTCAAATGTTTTTATTCCTGTTCTTGACTAGTCTGATAAAATTTTATAAATGTATGTAATACAGATGTAGAATTTTCAATGATGAATAAATTTCTATTCTATTCTATTCTATTCTATTTTATTCTATTCTGTAGTTATCACCATGTAGATAGTTGTTGAATTTGGGACAGTATTAGTTGTCAATATTATTGAAAATAGAGTGAAAGTCAGTCAAAAGCAGAGTCGTTTTAATGCAAAAATCTGACTAATTATAAGCCACATCTAAGCCAAACTATTAGTCAAAACAGCACCTAATTCCTGTTCATTCACCTGCCGTGTTTGATGTTTCCTTTAAAAGGCAGAATACATTCTATACGAATTTTATTTGAGTTTTCGAATTTGAATTTGAATTGACATTTTCTTGACTTGACAACACCACACGCGTGAATCCGTTTTGCCCAAACATATGCATAGGCGATTCCTTTAGACCAATCAGAACAATCCGAGAAGCGCCTGCGTGTTGAGAAACGTCTATTGCGCAACAAACATGCAACAAATTAACAAATAAACCATGTCCAGGTAACTGCTTGTGTCGACTAAATTCTTTCTTGAAAAGGAATATTCTCAGAATCGTGATTGGGTTTTCGCAATTCAGAATTTCTTTCCACGATTTGATGAAGGTCGACCTTACTTCGGATCCTATACTATTACTATAAAAAAAGAAAAAGTATCGTGTATTGGCTTGTTTATCACATCGACAACCATATTTTCCATTCCATCGAAGAAAGTGAGCACTTATAGATGCGCTATTTTGTCGTGACGTCACCAATTGTCTGATGAAACTTATGTTGGAACGATGGAACAATGGATTATACAACACATTTCTTTAGGTGTCAGTCAACATTTATCTTAAGAATCAAAAGAGGCTGATACAATTTTATTGATTGACACTAACTCTATTTTCTGAAATCTCTCAGAAATCCTCAATAATCATTGTTTTCTATATAAAAAAAACAATACTAAGATGTGTCAATTGTCATGTCAATCTACTCCAAACTGCTGGATTCTCAAAAAGCGATTTGAAGGTGCGCATGCGCATTTTATTACAACAATTTGATGGATTTCCATCTACATTCCAGCGGAATTTTGCAACAGTTTGATGGTTTCTTGGATTCATGCGCATAACAAAATGTTGCAATGAAAAACGCACCCATAACAACCATATTACAACTAGTGCTCACAACACAAGCAGCACAGCAGCATGCTTATAGTTCCATAACTGGTGAGAGAGTCTCCAGGTTCACGAGCGTGACAGTTTGACGATTGACGTTTGACTATCTTGCACTTGCGTCAAAAATGAATTCTCTTTACTTGCGAGTTGCTTGCGAGTTTGCCTGCTTTTTTAAAAATTGTGAAGTGAAAATATGAATCGACAATTATTAATTATTTCAAAATCTCATTAATCAGTTTGATTTACACACATCAAAATTGCTTGCATTTGGATTATTCACCATGATTCAAAAGTCTCGAAGAACGTTTGTTCCAAGAAAGGAATGCTGTACCTACATACTTGCCTGATATCCAGTTAGTAGAAAAAACATACAGAAATCAAAACTAACTTGAAAATCGATCAGCTAGAATGAAATTATGTTAATTATGTATATACCTTATCTATTTCTCTCCAGGTTCCATCAGAATTCTCAATGATGTGAGTAAAACAAACCACAGTTGAAGAAGGCTGGGCAAAATGCATTGAACATAGGTACCTACTTAACTCAATTCTCAGATCGGAGACTGTCATGCCTCTTTTAGCAACTGAAGCCTATTAATTATTGCCACAGGTGAAATAGATAAATTGGAATTGTATTAATTTTAAAGTTAATTAGAGTTGATTTCAGGTACTCAAAGTGAAACCAAGAAATCCTGAATTCTGCCTTCGATTTGGAAATTCTGAAAATGAGGATTGATAAACAAAGGGAGACCTACAAACCCTGAAAATTTACCAAAGGAGTAACTAGGTACCTAATGAAATATCTTTGGTCAAATTTCATGTGAAGGTGCAAGAATATTACAATGTAAAACATTGATACTCACCTTGGAATGATTGTAGTAAATTATATTATAAAAAAAATCTATAGTCTAAATATAATGTTGAAAACTATTTGTCTTTATGATTAGATAATATTGGTCATATTTTCACAGGGTATCTAATGAATAATTCAACATATTCCATCAGTTAGGTATACCCATCAAAATAAGTAATCCTTTTTTTTTCACAAAAAAAGTTTTCTACTTATCTGGATTATCAAGCTAATTGCTGAAGATTGTGCAAATAGATAAACTATGAAACACCCAGTGAAAATACAAGTAACAAACAATAAGACCACAAAGACATAAAAAAATACAACACTAGAATGTTTTTATTGAGGAAAAATAACAGTGCCTATTATATTTATGAATCAGTATGTCTATAATAAGGGTTAGACAAGTGTTCCATCATGACAGTGACGGCTCGTCAGGGACGGCAGGGTCGGCCGGGCCGTACCAAATAATTTGGGGAAAATTACTGAACTATTTGATGAATAAAATTATTTTCCGAAACTGTTTTCATAATTCATCGCTCATTATCCTACTGTTATGCCACTATTATTTGAATTTCATTCATGGAACCTTTGAGTATGCCATCCGCATATACACCGAAAATCACGAACTAATTCAGGACCTACGACATCTGGTAATCCCATCGTCAAAACGCCGCTTTCAGTTGAAACGCTCGCGTAGCTCATTACACTGATGCAGACGGCCGGCCGATCGGTGATTTCTTGTCTCGACGCATCGCCACAGGCATCGCCTACAGATTCCCCGCTTCAAGTTTAAATTTTCGCTTATACGCGTCATACCTTGGGTGCGGCTAACAAGCTCTGCTGGCCGTCCAACGTATCGATCGTACTTATCAGAATCAGTTGTTTGCAGTGCGCTCGGCTATGCACCGTATCGAACCATTCCGACCAAATTTTTAATATACGGATTGGCATGATTGACATTCTATTTTCATTTTACATTGTAGGTATTTATAATTTCAATTCCTATACTTATTTGTAAGTTGATGTTGGAATTTGAAATGTACAAACTGAAAAGAAAAATAATTTCCATGTTTTTGTTTACGCTTGCAGTAGTTGCAGTAAAAATGACTGGTGATTTTTGAATTTGCAATTTTTCAGTAATTCATAATTCAACATATCCATCTAATATTGGTATCAGAATTTTCCTTCAGTGCTTCTGAGCGTCAATAAGTTATAATTCAATTTGAATATTGCTGTAATGTAACCTACTTTGCCTCTGCCTATGTAGGTAATATGGCAAGAAAAATGTCAGCAGTCCAAGAGCTGAGTAGGTATTGAAACATCGTAAAAAAGCTCTGGTGACGAAAATGTAATAAATGTATAACTTCCAGAATATCATTTATTTTCAAAGACGCATGTAGCGGTTATAAACTACCTAAATAATAATCATGCATCCATTGCATCGCGGGAAACATTATACCTACGGCTGCACCCTGCACGCGGGCTCGGCCAGCCGACTACGAAGGAGTGGGGTCAGTGGGGTGGCTTGTTACAGGAACGGCGTAGACTGATTAGTCATTGTTGACAGTTGTGCTTCTCGCGTTAGGTGAGTGGTTGTCGGTTATGTTGATTTTTTTGAGTTTACATTACGTTTTCAACAGAATATAAATATTTTTTGTTTTCGAGTTTTTTTGTATTCTTATTTTCTTTCATATTATTTTTTCGACTTTCTTGTTATTATTTTTTCATACCAACTAACCCTTATCCACCTCCTTTTTCTTTCCCCATTTCCCCTGGCAAGAATGCTCTAACCTCGTGGTTCTTGCTGGACAATTCAATTTTTTGGTTATGTGTATACAGGGTGATTCACCATAAATGTCCCCCCCTCTAGCTCAATTATTTTTAAACCGATTTCAAAATTCGAAATATCATCTTGAATGATTTTTGATTGAGTTTTTTTCCGCTACATCAGAAAATACAGGGTGCTCAGAACAAACGATCTACAGGGTACCATTTGATTTTTTTATATGGAACACCCTATTTTTCATTGTATTTTTAGATTCTCCTTGAAAAGCTGATTTGCTCAATGTATCACACTTGGGGTCTATCGGGAATGATTACAGAGATATAGGGTGTTCAAAATCGAGATTTTTCAACTTTAGGATTTTTTTGAGACGAAACTATTCATCATCGGTCAAAACGGCTTTCATGTCCATATCTCAACTTTTGATTTACTATCTACTGACATTTAATAATTAAGATACAGGGTGATCAGAATTCTGAATCTTGAACCACCCTGTAAATGTTCCAATCAAATCTCAATAGACAGTTAATCAAAAATTAAGATGGAAACATAGGAGCCGTTTCGACCAATAATGAATAGTTTCGAGACAAAAAAATCCTAAACTTGAAAAATCTCGATTTTGAACACCCTATATCTCTGTTATCATTCCCGCTAGACCCCAAGTGTGATGCATTGATGAAATCAGCTCCTCAGGAAGAATCTAAAAATACAATGAAATACAGGGTGTTCGATTTGGAAAAATCGAGTAGTACCCTGTAGATCATTTGTTCCGAGCACCCTGTATTTCCTGATGCAACGGGAAAAAAAAATCTGAGAAATCATTTTAGATCATCCTTCAAATTTTTGAATCGGGTCAAAAATAAGTGAGCTAGAGGGAGAAAGGACAATTATGGTGAATCACCCTGTACATGCTTATTTGCCATCGAACTTCACTCAAGCCGCTGACCCACTTACGTTCGCATTTTAGAGCAATATCTATACCCTGGCCGACCCAGGTTCTGAGGGCACGAGCCGTCACTGCATCATGAATATATTTCCTTTTTGAGATCACTTGGAGGCCCACTCATTTGTGTTCTCATAATATCATGTAGTGTTTCCATACTCTTCACTAGTTGTAATCTGACCTTTGGTATAGGTAGATATTATATATTCATTGTAAATCCTTTTTGATAGCTCTAAAATCAAAATATTTCCCATTACCCTTTAGCCATAAGCAAGGCCATAATAGTAACTCTGCTATTTGACTTGAAAATATCAATAAGTAGCTGAGAATTACAAAATAGGTATCAGGAAACTAAACTGTTGAATTCACCTTTTAATCCTTGAACCTTATGCTTGGCCACTAAATAGTCATTTCTGTGGAAGTACTATGCATTGGCATTGCTGAAATAACAATCAGCATTTCTGTATGTACATAAGAAGTGCTGACTTAGGTGTTGAATAGGATAAAACCTGTGCTGGCTGCAGTGTTCCATCATGAACATATTTATTTTCTTTCTTAGCTCACTTGTCATGTTTTTGAACTGTACACTGGAAGTATTGCTGTCTTTTCCATATATATATATAATATATTTATAGTGAACCGTTTTGCTAGCCCTAAAATCAGAACCTACAAGCTGTCATAACCAAAAAGATTCTTCACAAACATACCTAGATGACCTACTGCGTTATGTGTTTCCCAATTTTGAGCAGGATATTGAACATTTTTCTCCTCATTTCAGCCATAAGAGAAATTTTGTCAAAAATCCAGGAGAAATGAACATCGAAAGGGCACTTTTATTACCTCAGATCAATCCTCCATCTATATCATTTCAACTATTTTGTTTATTTGCTATTCGGCTTGGAAATAGAAATAACTACCTCACAATTCGAAAACTGGAAGAACATTCAGATTTCCGAAGATTAGTTTGTTTCAGGTTATTGATGATTGGAAATAGAAATTATATAAAAACGTAAACAAAATACAAATGACAAATGAAAGCAAATACACTGTTGCCAAAATTTAGTTCACTTCTCCGTTTTCCATTGGCCAGGAGCGCCCAGGCGCCTCCTACTAGTTGCGCGCGCCGAACTGAATTGTTATTATCATCAAACAAAACAATTCAAACAAAACAATTCAAACAAAACAATTCAATCAAAACAATTCAAACAAAACAATTCAAACAATTTAATTCACCAATCTATATGGTGCAAAAAATTATCATCAAACAAATAAATTCAAACAAAACAATTCAAACAAAACAATTCAAACAATTTAATTCACCAATCTATATGGTGCATGAAATTATCATCAAACAAATAAATTCCAACAAAACAATTCAAACAATTTAATTCACCAATCTATAAATGGTGTTCATGTAATAATCATCAAACAATTTAATTCACTAATTTGATGTTCAAGTAATTATTGTCAAACAAATGAATTCAAACAAATAAATTCAAACAATTTAATTCATCAACTCTATTGCTGGTCTTTCTTATGGATGAATTATTATGTTACATGAATTTATACGATTGATGATTGTTTTTGAACGAAATAAAATGTTTGACGAATATTTTTCATCGAACATTTCAAATCATTCATAATAATAGGCTCAGTAATATTCAACAATCAAAAAAATACCTGTCACCAGAATTGTTCAATTTTGAAGATTGATGAATTTAATTGTTCTCTATTTTTATGATTGTTGGTATAATTCCAACAATCACTTAAATTCAGAAATTTCTATTCACAACAAACAATTTAATTCTTCCATCCATTCAGTTGCACAACTTCGAAGGTATGTATTCTTTTGATTGATGAATTAAAATGTTACATGAATATGAACGATTGATGATATTTTTGCAACAATCGTTTTAAATAGATGAACGATTTAAAAAGATTGTTGTAAAAAAACCATCAAACAATTCTATTCATGATTGAAATATAAACGACAAACGAATACAATTATTTGTGGACAACATTATAACCGTCAAACAATTAAATTCAACAATCATTTTAATTCTGAATACAATTTTTTTGATTGATGAATACAAATGTTACATGAATTATTTTGATTGATGCTATTTTGATGTTGGTCCTCAGAATTATAGGTATTCAAATGTTTGGTGGAAAAATTTCATGAAACAATTTAATTCATGAAACATGTGAAATGAACAAACAAATAAATCGAAATTTTTTTATCATGAATCATTAATATTTCCTTCAATGATTCATTCAATCAATTTTATTCAAGAATAAGATTCGTTCTCAACTCAAAGAAAATTACCAAAAAGAAGTATTTATTGTTTGAACCAAAAAATAAATTCATTTTAAATGTTATATGAAAATTTCCATGAAACATATTAATTCATGTTGCTATTTTATTTGGTCATTAATATTAATAGAAATCATTTAAGAGGAGTAATTAAATTGATTGTTGATTTCAAATGTTTATTGATAATTTTATTCGCCTTTCTCCATGATAAAGGATAGCATTTCACTTTAATATTAACCAAAATATTTATTATATAATTTTATTTCACCAAAACAGTTATTATCTGAATTTAAATGATTGTTATTTTTATGAATGATGAAAACAAAATCTTCCACATTAAATTTTTTCGTAACAAAATTTTGCCCAATCATTCTAGAAGTATAATGATTTAGTCATGTAATAAAAAGTAAAACGGCGTTCCATAGTTTTCTGTTAAGTTTGATAGAGGTATTTGTTTTGTTTTTTCTTAATATTCAAACTCGTGTTTAAATAATAGTTTCATAATTTTTGAGGTACCTACCTATTTTTTGTTAGATGTACTCTCGGACGTACTACTACGTGGCTATGGAAGACAAATCTCATTTTCACTTATTAGATAGTTGAAATGATGCCATGAATGCAGACGTAAACGTCAACGCATGCGCATTTCTCGTTTTTCTACGTTTGCGTTGGTAGTGGGCTTACGGGTGTATCGGGGTGTACGTTATCTTGCAAACTCTCACCTACACTTCGAATATCAACATACTTCAACTAAAATATGCCTTTGAGTCAATATTATTGACGCCTGGATCCCCAAAACGTTCTTCTTCAAGGATTCCGCTCATTTTAACACGAATTAATGTTCAGATTGGAACAAGCAACCAGAAAGGACCAATTCAAACTCAAAACACAAATCAATTTCACCGTTACGTTCCACTCAATTTAAGGATAATCCATAAACGTTATTTTCCATACGTTAACGTCTACATATAGGTCTACGTCTCGGTCTACGTACAGTGTGTACTTTCTAATTATTTACAGAACGCCCTAGCACCGAGCAACTTGAAGCAACTACTTGAAATGATGCTTATGCTTATGTTGGCTCATACCAAGATGTAGATCTTTCAAAATACAAATACAAGGTTAGGACAGGATATTCTCTTCGTATTCTCTATTATGATGCTTATGCATGTTTTCGAAAATCCACCGACCCCTTATGAAATACCCAATGAGATGTTTTCGAGCTTGTCGCCATTATTAGGTGAGATCTTGGGTGAGATACATACATTGTGGGTTGACCCGAGGGTTGACCTATGGGTTAACTTGCGGACTCAAAATTGAAACTAATTCAGTGATTTTGAAAACACTTCGTCTTTACTATTTTGAGCCTCCTACAAAATGACGATTTTGGTAATTTTGCACTTATCATGGGTTTTTCTTCGAAAGATTTTTTTGTTGTTCGTGTATTTTTGCATAATTAACACGAATATAATAATGAAAATGTGAACGAACCATAATTTATTAAGATATTTCACTATAAAATTACAAATTCCACCTTTTTTGCTCGTCTTTTGCATGGCATTTAGAACAATTCGTCATCCTTTTTCATCATTTGACAATTTATTTATCACAATGTACTTCAAAGACACATTTTTTATATATGAAAGTTAGCTAGAAATACGATTTTCCTGTGATTTATCCTCGGATCTATCAATATTTAGTGAGAAGAAGGAAGAATATCATTTAAAATGATGGCGTGTATAACCCGAGATGTAACCTCATTCAAAAACAGTCTGTTGACATTGACATCTCGTATTCTGATTGATTATTGACTATTAATTAAATTGTCGTCATTTAGAATATGATAGTTCACTAAAGTATATCATGAGTATATAAGGTGTCTAATGACAAAATAAGATGAGCAAGTAGCTGAAAATGCAACCAAGACAGGGGGGAAAAGAAAGCGGAATTTCGAACTTTTTTTCTTGAAGTATCTCGATAAGTATAGTGATTTGTTCACATTTTCATTATCGAATTCGTGTTTCTAGACAATACGTAGGTAACGGAAAACATTTTTCGGGAAAAAACCTATCGCATGATAAGTATAGGTAAGTACTCCCAATATTTCATACCTTGTTTCATCTCCTCCTTGGTCTTTTGAATACAGCTGCACAGTTTCACTCCTCGATTTTTTCAATGCGATTGTTTTCCTTCTGTTACATTTTGGTTCGCGTTCTGGCCACAGAACTATAGCTCAGAGTTGAATAGAAATTAGTTCTCAACTTATTCGAAGAAACGTTCACACAACATTGCAGACTCAGCATAGTGGTGAACATGCGCTGTGAATATATCGTTTCTTTTTTGTTCTGGTTCTCACGAAAAGGAATATCCTGTAATGTTCAGAGAACATCGTGAGAACCAAGGAAAATAAGGTAGGAATCGGTGTTCCCCTTGAATTCCTGGGGGTTATATGCCTCGGGAACACCCACCTTGGGAATGTGTTCCAGAGCCTCGCTGTTCGTTGGATGAACGAGTCTTTCGAAAGAGATGATCTGCAGGTCTTCAAAGTGCCCATGTAAGACATATCAGCTGATTAAGCTTATTTGTTTTTGTATGTTCATTTCGGTATTTGTGCATGCGTATTCACTTGTTCAACAATCATTTGATGAAAATATCATGACTTGAACCATTGAACAGTTTATTAGTTGAAAACATCTGAAATATGCATGAAATCACATATCACAGGTGAATTACATGTCAAACTTTCAGTGTATCAGGACCGTTTTGGGAAAATCCGAGGGAAAATCTCAATCTGTTTGGATTTGTTTCTTGCTGCCTCGCTTATGCTTATGAAGGAAGACGCTATATTTGGCTACAGGCTATTTATAGGAAAACCTTTTGAATGACAATCTCAACCTCATAATAATTATGATATGCTCGAGACATTTTCAAGAAAATGATTTGAATCATACGAATGGTTTTCATGCAGTGTCAACATAATAACAATGTTTGACATCAGGTTTTCATTAGTTGAATCAAATCTCAAGGATTTCCTAGAGGAACAACCTAAGTTCAAAGCAATTTTTAACGTTCATGGAATTATGCACTTATTTCAGCAATGAATATAAGGAGTAGAGTGTAATTAGTAATTGGTGTTTTGTCCACATTTTAATTTAAATCGCTCTCGGAATTGGACATAAGAATTCATGTTTTTCAAGAGTGCAAGAGTGCCAGTGTTCTTGTTTCTTGATTTTTTATTCTATACTGAGTAAATAGAATTCATTTGAATCACTTGATTTATTATCGAGTTTATTAAACTTCCAAATGTTCATAGAATAAAATGTTTCATGAAACAGCTAGGACCTTGATTTTAAAAAAAGGGCTGCTGATTCAGTCATGATTAATATCGAGATTAATATCGATTGATTTGAATGATTTCAAATCTCTAATGATAATTTATTCCTCTTCAAATGCGAATATGTGAATGTAATTGGTTGAAGCAATCAATTGACTATTTTTGAAGTCAAATAGTTTTCGAAGTAATAAAGGTAGGTATTTTCCAAGAAATAACTTGCATAACAGCTATTTCTGATAATGGAATGAGTCCACGTAGAAAATTCACTTGTACTGACAATCCCGTACAAATAACTCATATCAAAGAGCAATGTTTCAAGTCCGTTTCCTAACACAACGTTAAATCGCATGTGCCTCATAACGCTCGAATTTGCCACCCTTTGGTAAAAGCATATCAAACAACAACTTTCTGGAGTAAACTCTCAATTATCATCCCGAAGAGTTTCCTGAATACAACCCTGTAAATTCCATAGCTATCAAAATATAGGTAGTACACAAAAAAATTGTGATAACACGTGATAGCATGACTTAAAAAATAATCGATCAACGCAAATAAAACTACCTAGCGTGAGTGATAGAACTATCTATACCATATGAGAAGGTTTAAAAAAATTAAACCCATATCTGTATGCAAGATAACAAACTCGATAACAAATATTATTTACGATGATAAAACTCAAGATGCAACTGAATACTTTCATACTCAGGACGTTGAAAAACTGACTGACGCATACCGATGGAACGAACTGATATTTCCTAGTATATTTACAGGGTGACGTTTCGAAAACTTCCCATCCTTGATATCTTCCCTTCAGTAAATAATATAGAAAATCGAAGGAACAGCTCGACTTTATTTTAAACACACAAAATTATTAGTTTTTGTCCTGTTGGCTCAACCCCCAAAGAGGGGTAGATGTTACCGGATGTTACTCTTATAATCTCAAACAAAAAGGTGGGTCAAATGGCACATCATTTCGAAGAGCTTTCAATTCTATTTACAATGGTATCCTAGTTTATTATGTTTTGTTGAGTAGTTTTTAGAAAAAACCGTGACAAATTCGCACAAAATATCGCTTCAAGAAAAAAGTTAAACATTTTCTTCAAGTACTGGATAAGTCGGAACTGAATAAATTATTTGATTGACACGTCGTTTTCATGAGCTATTAAATTATCTACTGTAGTTATTTTGAATGTTTTTTTTTCTCAAGTATATATTGCTTTTTGTCTATATGTTAGTCTATGAAGGTGTATTGAATATTTTGATTCATATTATTTTTGTATCTTGATTCGTCAAATTTCTAAAAATATCAATTAATCATACATTCATTTAAATTTTATTCAAAAATACAATAGGTAATTAACTATTAATTCGAAAGATTATTTGAACATACTATTAATATCATGAACATAATAATATAAACAAAATGATAGATAAGATATCCCACGCACAGTCTTTTGACTTTGTGGGTACCTCCGGTTTATTGTAATATTGAGACTATATCATTATGTACTTATATTATGATTTTTGTACTACCCGATTGTATTTGTATATTTTTATTTATGTATTCATGTATTTGTATATTTCTATTTATGTATTCATGTTCATTATAATAAACTATTATTATTATTATTATATTATTATTATAATTAGAAAACTTTCCGCCTTTAATATCTTCCTTACAATAGATGATATGAAAAATGTAAAAAAAATCTCAATATCATGCTCAAGCAAGCAAGGATGTGACTCGGAATGCATATTTTTAGCCTCTTAGTTCAACCCCCCGGGAGGGGTAAGTGTTACCCATACAACCTAACATGAAAAGAGGGATCAAGATGCACGTTACTTTGGAGGGCATTCATCTCTCTTTTCGACGTACCCCAGTTCATCATGTTTTGATGAGCAGTTTCCGGAAAACGAAGTGCAGAACAAACAAAAGTGATTGGAACATGTCTGCTCTGAGATGCATGGTTTTCAGGTTTTTATTATTGTATTGATTCTCCCGAGATTCTCGGGATTGCCTCTCAGTCTAAATTTTAGAAAGTTTTTCAACTGAAAGGAGAGTCGGCACAATAATACTCACCTGAAAACCGCCTTAGAAACTATAATAAAATGATCAATTTCCTTATGATAAAAAAAAGGTTGCCGCGGTGAATTCAATTCCACTAGTTGATTACGAGGTCAATTATCTGATTATCTATGTATCCATCTATAGCAATCAGCAAAGAATTATACCAGTTTTTGAGAATTTGATATTTTTCGCGATTTTGCGCGAATACATGATGTTGCTGGAATTTGCTATGCTTACTATCCGACAAAATCCCAACATTATGCAAAATTTCTCATTTTCATGTTGGTTACCAACATGAATATCTATTTCTACTAACGTATTGAAGTACCGAGTGACTTTTTGATTATAGTCGATGGAGTTGTAAACTGATAAAATCGATTTTCATTTCACACGTGCATGAAAAAATGGGTGGGAGCTCTGCTATAGTAGGGAGTATGAAAACAGGCCTTCTGTCTCGCGTATCGTAATTTGTTGATTTTGAAGTCGTTATGGATATCTAGTAAATATTGTGAGGTTCGCATAATATCAACCAATAATTTTCAAATTTTTATTCGATCAGAAATTTTCAAAGAGGTATGCTATTTAATCTGCAATCTATTTCATTTCCAGTCTACCAAGTAATGTTCATTATGACATCCAATAACATTTACAACATAATGTTCAATAGATGATCCGAGAGATGATCCAATGGTCGAGAGCGCTAAAAAAGGGCAATTCGTCTCGTGCGTGATGCCTCGCTCACAAACTCACTCACTTCTCTGGAACACTGTATAAAAAATGGCAATCTAGCTCTATTTTATAGATATTTTCATGGACGATGCTCTTCTGAAATATCAACAATTATTCCTCCCTTGGCAGTCCCCGCGAGATTAACCCGACGAGTTGAGGCTTCGCACCCCTTCGTGGTCACTTTGGAGACCTGCTGAACATCTCTTTCCAAATACTCGTTCATCCAACGAACAGCGAGGCTCTGGAACACATTGCCAAGGGAGGTGTTTCCCGAGGCATACAACCTCCAGAAATTCAAGAAGACCACCAATTCCTACCCTTGGTTCTCAAGATGTTCTCTGAACATCACAGGATATCCCTTTTCGTGGGAACCAAAACATAAAAGAAAACTCGAGCGCAAAGGCACTGAGTTCGTATAAGAACTGCCATTGTGACATGGGTTTGAGGTTCGAGCCCCAGTTAGGCCATGGATTCTTGTGTTTGTATGCTTCTCTAACCCCGCACAAGTTTCGACCTATAATGGGGAGTTGGTTCCAGTGCTGGGACCAATGAGGGAATGCTATTTAAAAAAGGAATGGATAGAATATTATGATAAATAAAATAAAAACGTAAAAGATGAAAGCTACCCAGACACATATGAACGTTTCTTGTTTTTTTTTTTCTGAATTGAAAATCATATTTTCCTTATGAAATTCTTTTCTTGTCGAGTACCACGAAATAAATACTGCATGCCTGTCACGACTTCATGTCGCCTTCAACAGTTAACCAAGTAGTTCACCTGAGGCTCGACCCGAGGGTACTCTTTCGTTCGGATATATATGCTCGCGAAAAAGCCGAACAAATATTGGCGAATCATTGTCTTGATATTCGTAAGACGCCGACAGGCGGTTACCGATTTAATGCAGCGGGCGGCGAGACTTCTGGGATGTCATTGAATGAACGAGTGACACGTCTTATAGTTCACCTTCCGTAGTCTATAGGTTAGGTTAGGTTTCATGCTCGGTTTCATGTGAGTGGGGCGAATACCACCCCTCCACTGCGAACCCAGATAGGTCTACTGTGGTTCACCCGTAAAGATTACAGTTCACCTTGCAGTTCACTGTACAATCCACTTCTTTCTACATAGTTGAATGAGGTGAGATTTGTCTAAAATCGACTCGAAAATCGATTAGTTCTGAATATGTCGTACCTCAGTATCCCTAAGCCAGGGCATGAATATTGTATGTGTTTAGCAGTTTCCTCCTCCACACAGCAGAAACGACAGTCCGCTTGTTGGTTCAGACATATTCTTCCTATAGGTGGTATCTTAGACGTAAGCAGTCATGTCGGAATTCGCATGTTACCCCTGCTCGAGCTCCTGCTTCATTCTATAGGATCTACCTGGATATATTTTCCGATGGTTTAGGCAGGATATCCTTTGAATAGGTGTCAATCCTGGTAATTCAGATCAGTACGTATTTTTCCTTCCGCCCCGTCCGAAATAGTTGTTTTGGTCGCACTTTCGGTGACCCCAAAGTATGGTGCTGGTCCTATGAACACAGATTTGGTTCCCTGTTTGACGAGGATGTTGGCTTTCTCGTTGCCCTCCAGCTCCTGGTGTCCAGAAACCGAGCCAGCGCCCAGGCATTCTAGGGATTCAATCGAGGATTCAATACAGTTCCATACTCGGTTCCATACAAGCTTGGAATTCATCTTGTTGGAGTTCAGTGCTTCAAGAGCAGCTCGAGGAGCAGCCTGACTCTCTGATACAATACTGATGTTTTTGTTCACTAGAGGTCTATTCGTCAAGCACACATTTCAATTACGAAGACCGCTGCCTGAAATATTGTAGGATACTTAACAAGATCAACTGATCTAGACAGCTCATCATCCATTATACTTGAGATAGGATGATGATAGGTCTGAATCGTCTCCAGCATACTCAAGGAGTAATTTGGAGTTGATCACAAGATATTATGTGGGTTGGTGCTGTCGGTTAGAATAGGTAAACTTCTTGGAGACAAAGAGAAAACCGAAGAGAAATCCCAGTCTCTGAGAGGTTGCTTTGGCTTTATTGGCAGCATGGTCATGCCAAGACAAATCACCGGATACGATAAGGCCTAGCACCGTGCCTTGAATTGATATAGAGGGGCTGGTGGGTAGAATTCTATTTTCCCAACCTACCCACCTAACCGTGCGGGTTCTGATACCTTCATAAAAGAAAGTATGACTGAATTTTCTTCGAATACTGTTGCTTGCTCGGTTGCTTGTGTCTTCAAAGCGTTGAATTTCAAATGAGATTCATATTGCTTGGGCTCGGCTTGGGCTATTATTCCATTCTTCTAACTATCAAGGTGGTATCGTTACCTGAACTGGAAAGTGGGTTGGTACTCATGTATCTTAGATCTTTGATACCTCGGTTGATACCTTGTTGATATGTAGAAAAAAGTATAGATACATCTATGTCGAGATCTATGTAGAGCAAAAGCCGAGGCGAAAGCCCTACATTATTCGCGTTTCTGTAGGGTTCAATTCCAGAAATGTCGAGAGATATGTGTTAAAGAGTGTCCTAAACTCGATGTCAAAGAATTATGTTATTGCTTTCTTGATATCTATCTAGCGGCACCAGTGATGAGGAAACTATTTTCTGTGGCTTTTGCTTCTTTTCAAACATTGGAGACGATCGAAAGGACGATATATGAATGGAATTTCCTCGACGATTTCCTTCAACAAATTACAGAATGATAGGTCATGTGAAATGATCTCGGAAATGATGTTCTCATTATTTCTCATTGAGTAACTCCCCAAATGAGTCATCATCACTGATCAACAGATTCGTAAATTGACGGGTTATGAGATAAGATATTTTTGCGATAGGTCATATTGTGATAGTATCAATAGTTGCTAATCAAGCAGTCATTCGAATAGAAAACTATTGAAAAATTTTTAAGCATACGAATGCATCAATTACGCTCTCGACTCTAGAGTGATGAAAGCCAGATCAATGGTATCATTTCGCAAAATCAGTTGATGAATACCTCAATAAATGCCAAGAACGTGAATAAACGAAAGACACTTCGATAGACATGATGATCTTATTTGAATACACAATTCCTTTTTCGATTATTTTTTAGTGGAATATGTAGCATATTCCGAGGCATATCGTTGCAATTTTGAATTCCTCGGGATAATTGCATTGAATGGCATTGCTTTTGAGTTGAACATAGATGACTCGATACTCTCGACTCTCGATAGATTATAATATTATAATGTTGCAGAAGTAGTTTATGGTAGATGATAATCAATAGGTAAACGTAAACAGAACTGACTAATCTGAACTCGAATCTGAATATACTCGTAGGATAGAAATAATAGCAAACCTGGTTATCCACGTGGTTATACAAGAATGTCGTATGGATGAAAAATCACAAACCTGGATTTCCAATGAAATCTTCTTTGTCCAGTAGAGTTGAAGGTGTTTGAAAGCCATATGCTGGCATCCAAGGGTTGTTTCCGGAATTTGAATCCACAGGTTGTCCTGGCCAATCGCTGAACGCGATTTCTTCCATCTTCGAGTCAGTTACAGTAAACTTTCCACGGTCAACCAACGGTAACAAACACACTGATGGGTAACACACATCTGCATTTATAGGTTCACATTATTTTATCTCACAATACACTGCAGCACCCGGAGTTCACACTATTTGGTATATGTTTACAGTCTGTATACCTATATAATAATAGCACAAATAATTCACAATCATATCCCTCGAGAGTATGTAGTGGCGTCAATCATGGAAGTAATAAACAGTAGATTGAAATCGTTATCAACCTACTTGATTTGTCTCTTTAAATTGTATTGTAAACATTCATCAGACAACTTATAGGAGGCGTTTTGGGTTGTATATTGTCTGGCATATGAGGGACTATCCGCACATTTTTCGTTATTCCTACCACGATTTCGTTCGCGATTTTGGTACCAATGTTTCGACCGCGTTTTTATTTGTAACCAACGCATCGACTTTTCTATGGTAACGGTTCTAAGGTTCCGCGACAATAAAAAACAATGAACAAGTCGCTATGCAGCGGACGTGGAATCGCGGCACGTGATCAGCTCGGCCAATCGTGAAAGCGCACAGGTTGTATACAGCGGTGTCTTGATCTCGATGCATTTCACATGTTTTCGAATCCGAAGGTAGGTTTACAATGGAGTAATGAACAGGTAACTAAGAATCGTGAAGCTTAACGGTAGAAAACTGAGAATCACTTCGGATAGAACGAAGGAACGCGGGCTCGCCCGTTTGCCGTTCGGCCTTCGAAGTTGCGTTTCTCATACCAATTAATAGGTAGGTAGGTAGGTAAGATAGGTAGGTATAGGCACTAGACTAGATAGACTGGAGAGTGAGAATGGTCACTGTTTTGTGAGCGGCTGAGGGGCGATTGAGGTGTAATGACCCATTTATTTCCGGACTGTTGTTTAGCCGGAATGACTTTGTAATATGGGTTCGTGGCTTGTATACTTTTATGGTTTCCGCGATTATTCGAACATACGAATTATTATCCTTTCAGGACGTTGTATGATCCCAGAGAAAGTGATTCTTAGAACGTTTCCAGCAAGGACAGAAACATCTCAGAGATGTTAAAAGTACGAGATGTCGATACATCCCTAATAACACAATTATGTCCCATGGATATCCTCAGGACGTCCTGTCGGGACATTCAGGACGTCCAAAAGACGTTCGAATTTGGTACCGTTGACGTCCACTGGACGTCTGTAGGACGCACTAATGTCCCACTTGAGGACCAACTAGGGACGTCCTTGAGGGATGTCCCTGGGACAACTATCGAATACCTGACTCCTACAGTATTCCTCATCAAGCACTACGGAGGACATCCTTAGGACATCCGTAGGACAACCTATCAGCAACGCTGAGGGATATCAATTGGATGTCCATAGGATGTCGTAGGGACGTACGGATTATTCTTGAATTTGTAATATTCTGGGTCCCTCTAGGATCAGATCTTGCATAACTGATGAATACATCCAGTTGAGTTTATGGTCCGTAGAAGGTCCCCAAGAGATCCTGAAAAAGTTTCCCAAGGATGTCCAATGGACTTACGTGAAGGACATTGACGGGGAGTATTTCTAGCCTACGAGCAATCATTCGTCGGCGAGGTGTAAGTCAACGTCCTCACAGGGACAACATATTGAAAGTACCGACTGGGACGTCCGTAGAACGTTATTTCTAGGACATTGGAAGAGTACAGTTCATGTAGCAATTGGGACATTTCGACTGTTAGACGATCCTGGAAATAGTAAGGGCGTTTGTGCAGAGATATTTGAAGGATCTGAAGTCATGCCAGAATATGTACTACTCGGGATATCCGATGGATGTCCCTAAAGGAACGTTTAAAATCATATCCCATCAGGGATATGCCAAAAGGACGTCCTTGCATAGACATTCTACTACCTAACTATATGTACCACGTGGGACGTCTAAGGGATGCTATTTCGAGGACATTTAGAATGATCTACCTGCTGGGAAATTCCGTGGTCGTCCTTGCTCGGACATTGCATGAGATGTACGGGATGGGACGTCCCAAGGAGACTTATTTTTAGTCCGGGACATTCGGACTTATATTGTACCAAATAGGGACGTCCCTAGGACGTTATGTGCTATTAGAGATTGAACCTCCACTGCGATGTCCTGTTCACACATGAATAGAACTTTCATAGAACACCCAATGTCCGACGCAGGAGGCGTGTATAAAGATATTCTTGGGATGTCACAAAGATACATTCTCTTTACAAAACGTTTTGCGCACATATAATCGCTGCAAATAAACAATTCTTGGTGGGTATATCAAATAAAATTGAAAACGTGCTTTTCCTGCTGGGGAATCGAACATACTCTCTTGTGATTGAATTTTACCAATTCTTACACCTTGTCCACTGCGCTACAGGAACCACATTGTTGAATGATATGAATAGAAAGATGTCATCATGCACTTCATTATAGTGAAATAATAATTAGCATTGAGGCTAGGGAATAATAGGGTGAGATAGGTATAAAAATTATAAATATTTATAGAAGAATAACATCCCTAATAACACGACTCGATCCAATGGACGTCCTATGGACATCCTCCTCTGGACATCTCGGACATCTATCGGGTGGTCACAAAAAAACCGGAAGTTTTTATTTTCCTCGTGGTTTCATCATTTCTCAACCGAATTCGAATTTCTTGGCGTCGTTTCATAGCTAAAGGGCTATAGTATACAGTGGAATATTTGAAAATTTCATAATGAACAAAAACAAAATGGCGGATTCTACCAAAGTATTGTCATTTACAAAAACCGCTGGAGAAAAAGAAAATCAGATTTTTTCCAACCTGTACCGATGTCATCTTAGGCTATTTATTTCTGAAGAGAATGAGTACTCGAACATCGAAATCGAACAAATAGTTCAGTAGATACACTCATTTCTTTGCAATTTGTCATTGAGTGAATGTGCTAATCTCGAATAAACGATTATCATTATCTTGCTTCAGGCTTCATGGAAATTCAATCGAATTTGGATTTCTTAGAGTTATTTCAAAGATTAGGAACTGTAGTATACAATGGAACATTTGAGAATCCAATAATCGAAAGGAAGAAAATGGTGGATTATCCAGAATTTTTGTGATTGTCAAAAATCTCTGGCGGATAAAGAAATGTATATTCTTCCAATCAGGACCGATACAATTTTAGATCATTGATTTCTCAAAAGAATGAGCACACGAACATCTGAATCGAACAAACTCCATACTAGTTGTAGTCAAAACATAACGAATTTTCAAATTACCTGGATATGTCTCCCTTTTGCTTCAACTACGAAACTGAGCCAGCTCTGTATATCGACCGGGCTATTTCTAACTCAAGCATCGCATTTTCCACGCAATAATCAATTATTTGCTTAAAATCTCCCAAGTTCTCGAAGTTTCTTTCATTTATAAATACCCGTTTCTGTAAGGTACCCCAGACATTAGAATCTACAGAGTTCAAGTCCAGGTTATTTGGAGGCCACATTGTTGGTTCGATTAGATAAGGAACTCTGTTATTGAGATAATCAATAGTTGCGCATGCCGTATGCACAGGAGTACCATCCTATACATTTAAATAATGAATTATGTTATGTTGTTGTTGCTGTTATTATGTTGTAATCAGAAAAAAATATATTTTTAGAAGTTCGTTTTTCGGCACATTCACTTCATAAAATTGCAAAAAAGTGCATACAAGTTCTGGACTATTTGTTAAATCCAGATGTTCAAGTTCTCATTCTCTCTAGAAATTGATGATATAAAATTACTCCGGTTCTGAATTGAAAAATTAACATTTTTCTATTCGCTAGCGGTTTTTGAAAATCACTTAAATTAGGGATACTCTATTTTTTTGCAAATATGGAATTCTCAGATGTTCCACTGTGTACTGATTAATCAAAATTCGATTGAATTCTGATAAAGCCAGGAGCAAACTAAAAGTAATTCTTATCACGGGATTGGCACATTCACTCCATAGCACGTTGCCAAAAAGAACGTGTTTCTCCTGGACTAATTGTTCGATTCAGATGTTCTAGTGCTCATTCTTTTAAGAAATCAATGATTTAAAATCGAATCGGTCGTGATTGGAAGAATAAACATTTCTTTATCCGCCAGAGATTTTTGAAAATCACAAAAATTCTGGATTCTCCACCATTTTGTTTCTTTCAATTATTGGATTTTCAAATGTTCCATTGTGTACAAAAGTTCTTTATCTTTGAAATAACTCTAAGAAAGCCAAATTCGATTGAATTTTCATGAAGCCTGAAGCAAAATAATAATCTTTTCTTCGAGATTAGCACATTCACTCCATAACAAATTGCAAAGAAATGAGTGTATCTACTGGACTATTTGTTCGATTTCGATGTTCGAGTACTCATTCTCTTCAGAAATGAATAGCCTAAGATGACATCGGTACAGGTTGGAAAAAATCTGATTTTCTTTTTCTCCAGCGGTTTTTGTAAATGACAATACTTTGGTAGAATCCGCCATTTTGTTTTTGTTCATTATGAAATTTTCAAATATTCCACTGTATACTATAGCTATGAAACGACGCCAAGGAATTCGAATTCGGTTGAGAAATGATGAAACCACGAGGAAGATAAGAACTTCCGGATTTTTTGTGACCACCCGATACAGGACATCCAGGTTGTGTGCACTGGATGATGTATGGACATCCATAGGATATCGCGTATCCAACTGTCTTGGACATACATATGGTATCTGTCTTGGACATCCATATGGCAAATTTAATCGGATGTATGCATTCATATTATAAATGAATGAAATCTGGTCAATTGATAGAATCTATATGTTTCTGGTTGTTATATTTATTTCAAATGTTCGACACTAGGTACTATAAATATTCCATATCAGATCATTATTTCAGTTTGGTTGACTTGACACAATAGGCACTCAATTTCAGATCAGTTCTACTGGTTGAAATTCTTCGACATCTTCATCAACACATCCTTGGATGGCTTTTCACTTCAAGTGATCTATTTATTCTTCGACCGAAATGGCATCACGATAAAACACAAGCAAGTATCGAATATGATCAACGACTGCCACGAAAAAATCCTATACCACAGTTTACTAGAATCCCACATAACGTATGGAATCATAGGATGGGGAGGGGTATATAGGTCATATCTAAAGCAAGTGGAAGTTGTTCAAAAGAGATTCTTAAAAATCTGGTTAGGAAAAAAATCGCGATTTCCTAGCGATCTGCTTTATACTGAGGCAAATGTACTAGATCCCAGACAATTATACTTTTATAACATATTAATAACACAATTCCAACACCAGAGTGAACTCACAACATATAACCACGGATATGAAACAAGACAGTAAAACAGATATATACCACCCCACATGAATAAAAGAATTGGTCAATACTGCTATACGTATTCGTCCCCAAACATTTTCAATATGATACCTGATACCGCAGCTAAACTTTCCTCTTTGAATTCACTCAAACAATGGGCAAAAGAATACATTGGAACTATTCCTAGAACTAAAATCTATGAATTAATAGAGAAATGATTAACAAACCTACAACCAAGTGAAGAATATGAAATTTTCTCAATTATACACACAAATACACAATAATTCTATATGGATCCAAAGAAGGATCTTGCTTTGCACTCCCAGATCGAATACCCACTGGTTAAATGCTATTATCAATAATCTGAATTATATTCACCATGTATATTACCTTAATTTACTATTTACACCCTTGTTTGATATATATACTTTCTTTATTTATATTTATACCTATATACCTTGTAATATACCTATACTTGTTACATTTCCTCACACACAAGTTGGCCTTAGAACCTATGTTCTGACAAAGATTACTGTTCTGAGGATCAGCTTATTCGTGAGTATTGCGTTTATTTATCGGATGTACCTAAATAAATAAACTATTATTATTATTATTATTAAGTGTCGACGCCATTCACACACACATACTAAGGAACATATTTTCACAATAATGTCACTCAATACAAATTTGAACATGCAAAAATCATCAGAACGCTATACATGCATATATCTGAAAATGATGAGATTATCAGTCTCAGTAGCCCCAGAAATTTATCAATGCATCAACGTTAACAACAATAACAATGGCGGACGACATCACTACTCTGACACGGCTCAAGGCTATTTAACTCTATAAGGTTGCCTCATATTCCTGACGCCTGACGTCACTGTTTCCCCAGTCGTCTTTTGTCGAACGGCAAAATAAAAATGGCGGAGGTGATAAACGAAACAAAAAAATTTAGCATTGTGCAATCAAGTGAATTTTGATAAATTTTGAAGTTTTCCTATATGTTTTTGTATCCACGAGATTGTTCACTGTTTTCCCAAAACATGCAGCAAGTACAAAAGACTGAAAACAAAAATCTAGAAAGATATGTTATGTTCCTCAGTGCTCCTGTTGTACAGACACATTACAGAAACTCAGTCAGATTCTTATTGCAATATCACTCACGCTGATAAAGCATTTTTTAATAAAGACAATGTTATTGGGAAGTCTGAACCTAATGATGGAATCATGGTGGATAAGGGCATGCTGACAAGGGATGTGAAGAAAAATTCTTGAAATTGATAAGGCCATCATTTCTGAGAAACAAGAAACAATTAACTAAGAGGATTTCCTTCTGGATAAATTGAATGATTCTAACTTAATGGTTTTATTTCAGTATCAATTTGGAACATATTATTGTTTGAAAATGAAATAATAAGAAAATGGATCAATAAAGAAGTCATCACAATTCATTCCATTTTATTAATGCAATAAAAGTGCAACATAATGGAAATATCTTTAAGATATCTTCCTCATACGATTAACACAAGATGTTTCATAAAATTAACTGAAATTTCTATGTAAGTTTTGAAGAAAGAAGAATTATTCCCAACTGAATTCATCCATAATGTCCATGAGTGTGTCTCTCTTCCAACTTCACATTTTTTATACCATCTCCTATCAAGAAATGGCATTGTTCCACAAAATGTCCTGGACCTTTACCTAAAATTTTGAGAAAATAATTCAAGCTGAATGTTATACACATTATTTAACAAACCTCTATGTAAGGACATCAGTAGGGACACTTATTTCAATTATTTCCATGGTCTTCCTTGCTACATGTAAAAATGAAGTAGCAAGAATAGCCCAAAATAATTCAAAATTAATGAAAGTATACAGTTTTCATGATATGGTATGTTAAAATTTAATAAACTCACCAGTGTTCCTGAATACCATGCAATAGCTAGTTGTTTACATCGAGTTAATTGGCTTCCAAACAAAAACAAAATAGACTGATATGTAAAATTAACTTGAATCATATAAAAGGAGAATGATCTTAGGGGGTCACTTTCCTTCTTTTAATAAGTGGTAGCAGAACTATTGAAATGGTTTTGCTCTTCATTCCTGAAATCTTATGAATTTTTTACCTGTGTGTGATAGATCAAAGGTGCACCTTCCTACCTGTCAATATAAGTCCCTATAAAATGTGTTTACAAAACCGTGACATGATGCCTGCTTCATAGGGACATTCACATTGCCACAGCTCATCATTTTCCTTTGAAATTATCTGAATCTCATGTGGAGGCTGCCCAAGAGCAGATGATTGTAAACACAGGCATTTTATAACATTTGTTTGTTCTATATCCACTCTTGACTCCACCACATATAATAATATTATGATGTGACCATGCAGCCTTGAATAATACTACACCATATTATTACACAACCTCTCACCCTCTTTCAAAGATATCTTCAGACTTCTTGTCACCATGTTTTCAACTAAAGTCTAAAATTCGCGTTTCTTTCGAATTCAAATTCAAAATTTTTTTCAATCCATTTGACAGTGACACAAAACGAAATCTACAATCACGTGGCGGGGAAACAGTGACGTCACGCCCCCCGCGCACCCCGCACCCTAATGCTATACTATGAGGTAACCTTATAGAAGTTTATAGACCTTGGACACGGCTAACCCTGACCCTGTCCTGACCTCTAGATAGAGTAGGCCCTGCCCTGTCGGTCTGTGGTCACCGAAGGAGCCCAACTACGTCGATGATACCCGAGACGATTTTGTCAAGTGACATTATCAGAGGGGGCACTGGAATGGACACCATATGGATAACTATATTTGAACGTCCAGTGGATATCTTCTAGTGGACATCCTATTGTTGTCCAGATTGTGTCCATGGACACCTTGGACATATAATGGACATCATATGGATTAGTTCACCTGGACATCCATTGGTTATCCTTATGTGGACATCCTATTGTTGTCCAGAATGTGTCCATGGACACGTTGGACATATAATAGACACAAAACAGATACCCAATGGACATCTTGTGTTATTAGGGATTCATGTCATATTTTCATACGATTCTGTGTATTCTATGAATATTCTAAGAATATGTCAAATCGAATGTACATGGAATATTTGTTGCCAGGATGTAAATATTCAATGATAATTCTGAGAACATTCTATCAGAATTTTCTGAAATATAAAATAAGTATATACGCGCGTTCTGAACATTGTCAGAATGAAAATATTCAATGATCATTCTGAGAACATTCTATCAGAATATTCTGAAATATAAAATAAGTACGAACGTTCTGAACATTGTCAGAATATCCGTAGAATATTCTGTGCTGTTTGGGACATTATTACGGATTATGGACGACACATCTGGTCATTTTTAATTAGAATGAATAATACACCTATATGTCGTTTATTCTGTTCTGAGAATAATAGGAGGTCGACCGTTGGTATTTTAATAATGGAATAAATTACAGACCTGCAAACGCAAATGCTAACAAGAACAACAAAATCGGAAACAAATCAGAATGCATCGTATTGTGACGTGAGCATGGGACGTTTTGGTGGGGCAAACAAAAAAATGGCACAGAAGAACAAAAACAATACTTCCATTACCTTCTAAGACATCATATTACGTCTGAAAAAAAACATCCTCATGCGCTCATGCCAATAACATTTTAAAACATCCCGAACCATCCCAGGGATACTTCCCTAGTATGAGCAGCGGATAGACATTATACTGTCTCTTCCCTGGTATAAGCAAACAAAGAAATGTCACAGAAGAGCAATCACAAAACTTTCAATATCCTTTAAAGATGAGAATGCATATCACGTCTCAAAACAAAATCCTTATGCCTACATTTTTAAAACACCCCAAAACATCCCAGAAACGCCATGAAATAACAAAAACAATACTTCAATATCCTCCAAAGACCCCTTTAAGAAGTGCATATCAAGTCTCAAAAAATCATCTCAATGCCAACATTTTCCAAACATCTCAAAACATCCCAAGTATGTTTGTGCTCGCTGGAAATATTCCCGTTGAACATTTCGAATATTTTGAAAATTTTCACACGAGGTGCACTGAACGTTCTGAGAATATTCTAGAACGTTCACATAATATTGTTCAGAATTTCATCTTGTATGCCGAGTGACCGTCTGTAACTTTCTTAGTTGAGGAAATGAAAATTTCCGAATGAGCTCCCAGAACACCTGGTATAGAACACTATAGCTGACAAAAATCTGTTGTTTACTCATTTGATTGACACATCATCACCAGAGTTTAAGCCCTTGTTCATTTGGTTTCACAGAACTTTCTGTTCTTGTAAGTTCTATCAAGACTTCAAGGAATGAAGCATAATGATTGCAAAACGATCAACAAATTCATTCCTATCAAGAAATTCAGTTCCTACAGAGGTACCTACATTGAGTTCATTGTTCCATCTAACTTTTTTTATTTGCCTTCAGAATCTTCCTATAGATATTATGTCGTTGTTTTCCATGCAGAGACCATTTGGCTACATGTTGATCAAATTGTTTAGCATTGCAGCTTATACATTAATTCAGATTTCCCGGAAAAATTTGCTAAATTAGCATATACAGATTGATATCTCTTATATAGAGACTGGTAATTCACTTGGTGGGTGATACGTCACACTAACAAATTCTTTGACATCATTGGGACCTTGTGAACCATTTCAAATCGAAAATCACTAAGATGGAAATGGAATAGCAACTTGAAAATAGTCACAATGGATCTGATCAATTAAAATCACGATATAAGAGAAGAATGATCCCTACAGAGCCGTTTGAGAGTGTCAAATCTGGAGAAAACTACCCTGGAATTATTAAGATGGAAACAGGATGTCACCTTGAAAATAGTCTCAATGAAGCAGGAACTAGTATATTTCATTAAGAGACTGGAAATAGGAATTTTTCCGTGCGCGTGTGAGGCGAAGCGATTTCGTTTTGAAGTTGGTGATCATGAACATCTCAGTAATATCAATCTACTAATAAGTGGCAAGTTGGCAACTCTGAATGAAATATGAAATGTCATATTTCCTACGACCACCTATGGAAACAGCACAAAACACATTGATTTGTTATTGAGAAAGTGACTCGTTTCACTATGACAACATAATAATAGTTAGAAAGTTCGAAAGCAAAACTCACATGGGTGGAAATATTCGAAAATCGCACAGTAACAGGATCTATAGATTATGATGTACCAATGAATGATTATTATGCTGAATTATGGTAAGTTAAGTTATGGTCAAGTTAATGGAAAGTTAGTGTCGATTTAACATGAGTAATTGTCGTTAATATGGACGTAATGTTAAGTTGATGAAAAGTTTAAATCAAGTTAATTTCAATTGAAAGTGGAATTAATGTCAATGTATTCGCAATTTAGTGATTAATGTGAAGTTGATGTCAATTTGATATTGAGTTGATGTTAATTTGATTTTAAGGTAATGTCAAGTTAATTTTGAGTTGATGTTGATTTAATGTTAAATGAATATGAATATGAATACGTTGAATAATTATTGAGTTAATGTTAAGTTGATGTTAAGTCAATGTTAGGTTAATTTTGGGTTATTGTTGAGTTGATGTTGAGTTAATGTTGAGTTAATTTCAAGTTTGATGTTAAGTTAATGTTGAGTTAATGTCAAGTAAACGTTAAACTAATGATGTCATTTAAATATTGAAGTAAAATAAAATGATAATGATATCACCTTCATGTGATCGGATATGATTAGAAACATGATCCCTACTCTATAAAATAAATATTCGTGGTCGTAGGAAAAATAATGTACAAAATTCGTTGGAAAGTGCATTTCCTGCGCTCTGCGGCTCGTGCTAAACGTCCACTCGTGCGAAATATGTCACTTTCCACACTAGTTATGTAATATACTAATTTCACTGAAGCATAAAAAATATTGAGTGTGTTGAAGGTTCGAGAAAAAAACAAAATGAATTCAATTGTTATGTTGTTATAAACAAGATCTAGAAGAAAAGTCAGATGACGTTTTTCCAAATGAAAAATAATAGAAACAAACGTGAAAGAGTTCATCTCAATATAACAAATATACACAAGTGCAAATAGCACATCAGGTTATGGCTAGGTGAAATAACCAAGACGATCACAGAAAAATAAGAGGCAATGTCTACTTAAAAAGAAAACACTGATGTATCCAGACAGTATTCAAGAACGCAGAGTCATTTCTCCTGTGGGAAATGGGAATAAACACTGTGTTCGAGGCGAAAAGTATGATGGATGTCGTCAGTAAAAAATAAGCTAAACCATCAGCAGATAAAGAAAAAAGCTGATAATATGGACTACAAAGGACGCAAGAGCAAGGTATTACATTATCAAAACTATTGATAAGACAGTGAAGTCTCATATAGTAACATCGAAGACAGCAAAAGACATGTACGATACTTTGCAGGAAATATTCGAGCGAGACACTGAACAGTTAATGTGTACACTGATCACAGAACTCAAAGACCTACTGTCATCATTCTTCAATTTCATATATGACAGAAATATTCCTTTAATGTTGAACAAAAGTGCCACACAAAATTTGGTAGCTCGTTTAAAATGTCTCAATGAAGAAATAAGGGATCAGATGGTGATGACGAAAAGTCTACCTGAACAGTATGAGTATTTCAGTACTGCTTGGGAATCACAGCAAGTGTAGATAAAGCCCTGGGAAATCTGAAAACTCGATTAGCTGTCAAAGAAGATACCATGAAGACTGATGAACCAAAGGTGGCTTTCAAGACTGAAAAGAGAAATTGTCCCATATGTTATTCTTCTAAACAACCAGGACACACAAAAAGGGACTGTAGCAGACTGAAATGGCAACAAAATAAACCACAACGAAGTGGACAAAGAAATAATGCAACATCAAGCTCTGACTGTAGTAACTGTGGCGAAAGAGGCCATACTGAATCTGTATGTTATGCAGGAACAACATTTGAACCATGCCAGTACTGTGGTCACACAAATCACCCTGACTGAAATTGCATCAGAAACCCTAACAAGAAGAAGCCTAATTCTTCGAAAGTAGTCTACTTTGCTACATTTGGAGAACAAGAGTGCAAAACAGCTGGAAAACGAGAAGCTGACACAATGTTCGTAGTGGACAGTGGCTGTACAAGTCACCTCACTCATGAAGAAGAAATATTATCTGAGAAGACCAACATACCTGCACAAAAGATGAAAGTTGCGAAGA
The DNA here is from genome assembly GCA_918026855.4 of Phaedon cochleariae. Classification (NCBI taxonomy): domain Eukaryota; kingdom Metazoa; phylum Arthropoda; class Insecta; order Coleoptera; family Chrysomelidae; genus Phaedon; species Phaedon cochleariae. The sequence goes on along the minus strand of OU896718.1, from coordinate 25,052,509 downwards.
AAGGTGACACTATGTGTATTACAGTGGAAGGTTAGATCAATACTGAGAAAATAATCTCCTAAAATATATCATATGTGCCAGAACTTAGCAGAAATTTGCTATCTGTGAACTGTATCACCAGAGGTGGAGGAAAAGGCATTTTCTCAGTAAATCTTGTTGAAATAATGAATAGAGACAACAATGTTCTCATGACTGGCAGTGAAACCGAAAATAGACTGTACATGATGAATATGAAGAACCACTTGGGAGCTATGTCAACAGTTGAAGAATAGGATATTGAAATGGAATGGCATCGCGAATTGGGTCATATAAGCTCAGGTTACCTCAAGAAAATGCCCGTTCTTTGTAACGGACCACTAGAGGAAGCCTTTCTAAGAATTCTAAGTGTGTTATTGCTATAAAATGTGATGTTTGTACTCAAGCCAAACAATTCAGAAAACCTTTCAGCACCAATAGAACCAGAGCAACCCGCCCATTGGAAATCACACACAGTGGTGTGTGTGGGAAAATAGATCCCCCTACAAATAATAATGAACAATACTTCATGACAGTGATTGATGACTATACCAACTTTGTGAAAATATATTTCATGGAGTTCAAGGATGAAACAGAAATCTTCTTGCATCAAGAGTACATCAATGAATCTCAAGCTGAGTTCAATTTGGAAGTATGAAAACTGGGACTGGACAATGGTGCGGTGAATGTAGGAGTGCTTTTTTCAAACACTGGTGCAAGCAAAATGGAATTAAGCTTGATTACTCTGTGCCTCATACACCACAGTTGAATGGCACAGCAGAGCGCATGAATAGAATCCTGGTGAATAAAATGAGGGTATTTCCCAGCAAACCAGCGAAGTCACAGAAGTCGCTAGGACGAACCATTTATATACTTATTGTTACTTCTTTTTGGGACTTACCAACGACTGTTATAGGATTTCTTGTTGTAATTTCGAATGCTCAGTAAAGTCTCAATGGGAATTCTGTTTGTTACTTACCTAGGAGGTATATGCCAAGTTTCTCTATAAACATTCAAATGAAGTACACGTTAGTAAAACCATAGGTCTTTCCCTGATGGTAAAATTATCAACATTCTAATTGTTATTCAATTGGTCAGTTTTTAGTTATTCGTGAGAGAGTTCTATGAGAATTATTGTTGTAATTGCCTCTCGATTTCCAACAATTGGTATCTGATGCCATCGTGTACCGAGGCTAGGGTAAGGACCATACGGACCCGCGGAGAGAGGCTAAATGAAAGAGTCAAGATCAAGAATAAGATGGCGGCGATACGACAACAACATTAGCGTCCTGTTTGTAGTTCAAGAAGTTTAAGTAGGTATGAAATTTCAAGCAATAATGATTGATAATGAAGCAATCTATGTGAGGTTCTGTTATCGTAGGTGAGTATATAAGCATCTCAATTGCAACAATAGTGAAGCTTTCTTTATTGTTATATAGAAAATCATTTGCCAGATAGGTATACCTCATTGTGTTGAATTGTAAGCATCTCAGGTGCATCAACAATATAACCGATATCAGCTCTCATTTCAGGAAATTGAGGGTAAGACATTCTAAGCCTCTAATATAGGTATATACTCAAATAATGAATGATTTCTGGTGGTGAGTTATTTATGTACAATATAATGAGGATATGGTACCTACCTATTATTATGCTGTAGGTACGAACATCACACAAAATTAAACATACTGGGACTATATACCAGCAGACCCTGGAAGAAATACCATACACGAACAGATCCTCTCAAAATCCTCCAATTCCTAATAGAATTGAAGCTTGAGGGGCTGCTATAAACAAGAAGACCTAGAGATAGTGAAAGAGAAGATGAGGCACAATAAATCTAATCAGGTCAATAGGTAGGTTCATTTTTATACCAAGCTATTATACACATACCTACTACCTATAACATCTACATAAGTAGATGAGTACATATTATTTTTTCAGTGAAACAATATGGTGATACTCCAATGCATGATGAGAACATACCTACCTATTTATGGAATAATTCAGAGATTGGCCAACAATTATTTTGAAGGTAAATTCAATAAAGTCATCCCTGAGGGGTATTTCTAAACTATAATATATACAGAGTGTCTACTTAAGTTGGCTACATATGGGGCACTTTTTTATTATCAATTTTCCAAAAAAAAAGTTATTATTCCTCATAAAAAGTTCTGCATGGCCCAAAACTGACAATGCAAATATCAGATATCTGATTTTTCCAGTTGTATACTAGGTATGTCTAAAACTATCAATTTTGTTCAAGAATAAAGTACCTTTATTTTTGACAATATCGAAAAGTATTATGGAGAAAAGTTGAGAAAAGTTTACTGCAATTGGACACTAGGTTCAAATATCTAATCACATCTACCTATGATGAAAAGCAGGTTTTACTATTTTTTTTTAATTTCTGATCAATTCACATGGAAAACTTCTTGATCTTATCAATTTTAAGGTAAACAGTATTTCTTCATAAAAAGTTCTGCAAGGCCTAAAACCAAGAATTCAAATTTTTGTTTTCAGTCTTCTTGACATGCAGAAAAAAAAGGTTCTTTAGATGTTTTTCTGACATACCTCGTATAAAACTGAAAAAAAAACATATCTTATGATCACATTTTTGGTGTCAGCCCATCCAGCATGTTTTATGAAATATAACTCCATATTATAATAAAAGAGTTTCTCTTCATATGTAGCCAACTCAAGTAGACATACTTTATATAATTGTCATAGATAAACTGATACATGGAAAACATTTTTGTTCCAGATGCTGTTCTGAACATGATGTATCTGTAGAGAAGTGATTAGTCTGGATCTATACTTACCTACTTGGTGAAATGAGGATATTTATAATGAAACCTTTACTCAGATGAACTTTCATACAAGTGTCCAGTGTAATAAAATCTCTCTCTAATGAAAGCAAGCTGTTTTTGGAACATATATGTATGCTATGCTATCAGTGATATGAATTATTGAAATCACATGTGTGTTGATATTTTTGATTTTGTTTTTGTGAGAGTGTTGTTTTTATGAAAAATATATGTTTTACAACAATTAAAAGTGCATCAATGATCAAAGCTGGTACTCAAAAAGAACCACAAGAGTGAAAAGTATATCGATTTGGAATTTCTATGGAATTTTATAATGCAGACATAAATTTGAAATGATATATATGTTATTACTGTAACTTCCCACAGCATTCCTTGAGTGAACTCGCAAAAATGTCATACGAAGAAATTCCGTTGAACATGGAAGTGTAATGCAAAATAATGTTAGTTTCAGTAAGATACAGGAACTCACAAAGTGGATATTTTTTAAAATTCCGTTGAACTTCGAAAAAATGGTTTGTTGCAACGTTTCATGGATTTACGTGGGATCTTCAGTGTCGCGGACATTCGAAAGTCGCCAGGAATTACTGGGTACAGTTTTTTGAACATCGCATTGGAAGTTGTATTCCTGTTGTTAATTATTCGCGACTTCCCAGGGATAAACTCTGGTTTACTGGGTTGCTGCTGGATTCAAGGCTGGAAAATAATGTGGGGTCATGCAGCAGAAACAGCGGCTTACCTACTAAATAGAAGTCCTTCTGCAGCAGTGTACTGAACACTGGTATGGAAGAAAACCAGATCTATCAATATTGTCTATTTTTGAAATAAAAGTGCATACACAAATTCTGGGACATCAGAAGAAAATTGTGTCCAGAAGCGACAAGGGAATACTTGTTGGATACACTAGCATTACCAAAGAATAGTTCAATCTATACAGAGATATTGAACCTGTTCATCAACCAGAAATAATAAGAGGAATACCTACCCAAGAATTCCATCGGGATTGAAAATATTGACGAGGAAAGAGAAAATGATGAACAAGAACAAGCTGAAAGTGATGAACAAGAACAACAAAGTGAAGATGCATATTCTGACCAGGAAGAAGAAATGTACTCTAGTGAAAATGAAGCTGAACAAGCGAAAAAATACCAAAAAATGATAGTGGCTGACCAGCAACATAATCCAGAAGAAAACCAACAAGTAAGAATTCAAAGGAACAGAAAAAAAACCTATTGGCATGATGACTATGTAATGGATTCCGAAGATGAAAATGAAGCTATACTAACCTATGATGAATGCATGATAAGCACTTAAGCAAAGAAAAATCTGAACGGGAAGAGGCCATACGAGAAGAAAAATACTGTCTTGCAACGAATAAAACATGGAGATTAGTACCAGAAAGTTATGCTCAAGGAAAAGAAATATTAACAAGCAGATAGGTATTCAAGAAGGAAGAAGATGGGAGATACCGTGCAAGAGTAGTTGCTAAGAGCTGTCAACAGAAGAAGAAATCAATATATTCCAGTGAGACATACAGCTCAAAACATTTGATATAAAATCTGCATTTTTGTATGAAGAATTAGAGGAAGGAATCCTCATGAGACTCCCAGAAGGATTTAACCATCCAGGTCAAATATGTGCATTAAATGAAGCACTGCATGGACTCCGACAAGCACCAAAACTATGGTATAAGAAGTTAACAGATTTTCTTGAGTCTGAGGGCCATGTCCAAAATGAATCTGATCGGTGTGCAAGACAATAAGACATTTTTCATCGCCATTCATTTGGATGATGGAATCATCATGGGATCTGAAGGAGAGATCTCAAAATTGCTGAAGAAACTAAAAAAAAAAATGTGAGACTGTCATCTGTAATAATACAAAACAATATCTTGGTATGGAAGATCATATAATAGAGAATGATGGAATATCTCTGAAGCAAGACAGCTATACAAACCAAATAGTGGAGAGATTTCTTTATGAAGAACTCAACACCAAAGCAGACACCCATAGTCAAGAAGAAGACTGAATCTGAAACTGAAGAAGTTTTTCCTTATAGAGAGACAGTAGGAAGTCTGCTGTACCTGTCCAGTAAAACTAGTGTGACTTGTGACTTATGTAAGTCGGCATACTGTTAAATCATCAAAAGAAGATATATCACAAACATCAAAAGGACAATGAGATACCTTGATGGTACCAGATAACAAGGAGTAAAATATTGGTCTACCAAAGAAGATTGGTTGAAAATAGAAGCATACTTCGATTCTGATTTACCTGGTAATAAGGAAGACAGAAAGAGCACAACAGGATGTATGTTGGTGGACCAGTAGCCTGGTGCTCCAAGAAACAAGCAACAGTCAACATTTGGTCACATTAGTGCATGAGTTGATGAAGAAGAAATCCATGGAGAACATGAGTGCTATCCACATGGTAAAATCTGGTCAGCTATCACTCAACAGTAACCACATAGATATCAAATATCATTTTGTGAGTGATGAGCTAAACAAGGGTTGGTTTAGACTGAAGCACTTGTACTCTGATGATCAACTGACGGACATATTCACGAAGCCTCTGCGGAAAGGATGAAGTTTCAACAGTTCCGTGACCAGCTGATGGCAATGTAAAGCAAGAAGCATCAAGAAGGTAATCAGATATTTTTTATGTCTCAACTTATGTGCCTCATTATTCGATTTCAATCCTTAATTGTCAAAACTCAGTATTGGTGAGTGTGCTAACAAAATTTATCATCTTAAGGGGGTTGTGTTGTACTAGATATAAAAATTCTAATTTCGTTTTGAGGTTGGTAATCATAAACATCTCAGTAATATCATATCTACTAATGAGTGGCAAGTTGGCAACTCTGAATGAAATATGAAATGTCATATTTCACTGAAGCATAAAAAATATACCAGAGTACAAATAGCACATTATGCAAGCACAGAACAATCATTTCTGGACGAGCTATGAACGACATTTTTTATTAGACTTCGTTGAAAATGGAAATATAATTATGAAATATTACATAGGAGGGACACAAAAGGAACTTGGAGCATTTTTATTTTCACAGTTGTAGGAATGAAAAAAACTTGGAATTACTAGACCTGGATTTTACTGGTAATAAATTCGTGGTCGCTTGTACCACTTGCTATAGGATATTGTCGGGAATTTCGGCATTTTTTTGTCAGTTCATTTTGTCGACATGAATTTGATTGAAAGGAAATGAACAATGCTGACAATTGAGATGGAATTATAAACATCTCACTGACAATACAGTGTTTTTGTTCTAAAATTGTTCTATCCGTCATTCGGTTGCCCCCTTACGAGCAACCCTCAGAAGTCTTCGAGAGTCTTGTGCGGGCAAGGAATGACGGGGGCCTTAGCTTTCAACGTGTGATCCCAAACACTTTCTTGGGCCATCAGAAAAATGTCTGCTGTCGACGGGAATCGAACCCACGACCGGCAAGCGAATGCGGATTAGAATATGGACACTCTATCCGCACGGCTACCTGGCCCCTTTGGCATGTATGATTCGTTCCCATGGTTATTCTCAAAGTTTACTTTTCCCTTATACTAAGCCGGAGGTCTTCTGCTACGAGATTTTTTTCATTACCTTGTTATTTTCAAGTGATTAACAGAGGTGTATTTAGAACAGGCAGCTGTGCCCAGAATGTTCTCCAGTTCTTTCGATGCATTATAACCAGAATCGTTTTCGTTTCCTCATATTTGATAATGTTCTGTGCATAATATGTCGAGAGAGGAAAAAGCTATTTTGCTGTGTGAAAACGCTTATTGTTTCGACACGAGGTGTATCGCGCAATAATAGCGTTGCGAAAAAAATCGGTGAAGATATCGAACGAGAGTCGTGGTTCTTGGTTTATGGCAGAAGGGCTCCTCTAGAACGTGGTTTGACCAGGTACTTACCTGATTAGGGATATACAATCAACGGCAAAAAAACCGGCAAGCGAAAGAAAAACTCAAATTGATCGCTTTGTAACTTTTTTAATTCTTGTCCGAATTGGGGAAATTCCGACCAAACCGTAGATTTATGATTCGAAATGTTAACCTGAATGTTCGTTTCCAGAAAAAGCTGATGGCTTGATCATTACACAATATGTATTTATTATACAAGGGGAAAAGGTTGTAGATTTTAGCTCCAGGTTGTGTTGTCCGACGTGTAGCATAGGAAGACAAAAAACTCTAATAGTTTTCCCGTATTTATTATTTTCTTAAATACGAATAAATATTGTTCTTCAAAAATTGCTTCGCTGAGTTCAGCCGAAGCTAGGAAAGCCAAAGAAGCAAAAAAATCGGGAATGGGGTAATAGATTATCCTAAAATTAGCGTAAAGTTATGAGATGTGTTTCATGTTGAAATTCGTAAGAGGCTAAAATATGCTCAAAGTGAACGATGCACTTCTATTACCAAAAAAAAAAGAATTAATCAAAACACCATCAAGATATTTTGGGAAATATTGGATTTCCGATAAATCATTCTTCCTCTACGGGTTTGAATCACAGAAGCCTTTGAGTTCTGTGGTTTGAATCAGACCATCCTCAATCGATTAGTACCTCGAGCAGTTCGCTGGGACTTTTTGAGAAATTAGCGATCAAATTTAACAATGTAGTTTTATTATCAAGAAGAGCAATTCACTTTCCATAATTCATCAGAATACTACCAAGTTATCCTAAAAAAATCGGATTTCCTTTCACATTTTCTTCCTTCATGGGTTCGAATGAGTATTTTCAAATTTTATTAGCATTTTCAAACAGGGAATTGGTAAAATTCATTTTTGTGGTGAGAAAAAAAAAGACTGATCAGTTCAGCTCTTGGTCTTGGTCTCGATAAATGAATGTAGTTTTGGTATTGGTCTTGATAGTCTTAGTCTTGGATCAAAATCTAGAAATTTTAATCATTCAATTCAAATATCCAACAATTTATATGCATATCATAGGTATTCAGTATTTTTCAGTCTTTAAAATTGTCAATTTATGCGTTTGAAGTAAGCGAAATAAATTTCTTCTTTTACCATAAGAATATAATTTTTTAGAAACCTTAAATAAACATTGAATGACACCCAAACAGCGAACAGGCTGACGCCCGATAGGCCAGAAAAAAGGTTCAAGAGGGTCGGAACTGACAACAAGACATTATCAAAATATTTCAAAAACTTTCAAATTCGAACCAAATAACTTTTGTTTTAGATGTATGACAAACTGACATTTATCATACAGGGCGTGGAAAGAAATTCTGAATTGAGAAAAAAAAAAAAAAAAAAAAAAAAAAAAAAAAAAAAAAAAAAAAAAAAAAACAAGAACAGAGTATGTATACTAGTATATTTCTCCCATACATTCCAATTTTCATACCAATTTGGTAAGTAATATATTTTTTATATCGTTATATTTATCATAGTATTCATCCGATTCTGGAAGAGAATGTCAATTCTCAATTTCAGACGATATTCATTTTATGCTCAAATTCCTATCGTGTATGTTCAATTGATATAATTCAATGTTCGTCGTGGCATATAGCCAGGAAAGTAGTTGTTTTCTGTTGAATATGCCGAGAAAGAATTAATAATTTCATCACATAGAGAATGCGAATTCTCAATGTATTTATTCAAATGTATCCATTTTTTCATGTTTATAATATATCTGAGAATATTCCTTTTCAATACAAATAACTTTTGTAATAAATTTGTTTTTATTTTGACATAGGAGAAGGTATGAACCACTGTGACCTTGCAACATTTGTTGTAAACTTTGAAACTGCAATACTCAATTTGAAAATTGTATTTCGGATTTTGAGTGAACAAAAATTAAATACGTACCATATGACACATAAAAAACTGAAATAATATGCCATTACATTTTTCATCAAGTTTTTCTTGATATTGAGTAGATTTGAGTTCATTATTTTCCTTTCAAGACCAAGAGCAAGACTCTTGGGGAAGAGCGAGAATTAGGACCAACAATTCATCACTTTTTGATGATCTACAACAAAAAGTTGAAAATTTCAAGCAACGACACATCTAAAACGTAAAATAATTGCAAGAAATAACCTGTATATAGGGTGTTTCATAGGTAAAGGGAAATATTTCAATGGTAGATAGGGGTCACCAAGGTGGTTCTGAAAATACCATATTAGATAGGTCTTAGAGTCTTCATAACGGAGATACAGGGCGATTTATCGATTTCGAATAATTATTCATTCGTCTATAAGTATTGAACTACCCAGTATATTTTTCTAAAATTTGGTATGGAGCTTATACTTGGGACGTTGAATTCATTCACCTATCGGGTTAAGTGAAAATCCAGGTTCGGCTTCAGGAAAAATTTACATTTATTCGAAATATTAAAATAACACACTGTATGTAATGATTGACAGAGTTCATCAAAAGAATCGTGAAGAGGAGGAAAAACTGAACTGGATTTGATGCTTTTCGTTTTCCCGCCACCAATTCCCATCGTAACAATCATAAACAGAAAGCTAAAAGTAAGTCAATTTGAAGAGTATTGAAATTATGAAAACACTTCCAATTATGATTATTTGATATATTCTTGTTAAATGATCGTTCGAAAGAACTTACTCAGTCTCACAGTCTTTATAACAGAGATACAGGGTGAATTATCGGTTTCGAATAATTATTCACTCGTCCATATATAAGTATTAGACTACCCATCGCAGTAATATTTTCTCAAGGACCCCGCACAAAACCATAGGGAATTGGCCCACAGTGGGATTTGCCTGAAATTCACATATGTTATTGGTATGGTGTTTCTGATCAAATGTTTCCATGTGACCAATCCTCTAAGACCAAAGATTTAGCTCTCAGGGCCGTATTTAGTATAGGTGCCAAATAAACAATGACACTTTTTTTTTCAAGCCCATGATTTTTGTATTATAATTTAATTGAATGAGAAATGTTGCGAAATCATGGCATTTGTCCTTTAGCACAAGTCCTCTGTAAAACATGCCTTGTCCTAAAGGGCCGTATTTAGTAAAACTGAATTTGCCGAAGTGCCGAATCGAATTTATTTTGTTATTACTTTCTTATTTCTTGTCCGATTTCAGTGGTCGTTTGATAGATGAATGTAGGTTTCTTTGTGTACATAACAAAAGTGGTCACCATCTCAATATTCAAGATGGTCGGCCTAACATTTAATCTTTATGTAGGACATATCTCGTAGCTTTTTGGGAATGATGGTAACAGGAATAGATAAGAACACGTTTCGATTGTTGAAATCGGTCATTTACTTTTTCAATTACATTACTAACAAGTTGAAACCGATATTTACAAGGTGGTGAACAAAAAAGTCGAGCACTCACTATCAACATAATTCCCGAACACTTACAGCTGCTGGAGTATTGCATCTTGAACTGGGACGATTTGCGGCATCTTTAATATGCTGTAACACAGAAGTCGATGGATAATTCATATTTTGATTATGGCGGGCAAATCCTAGATACCACAATATGCTACAAATATGAGCACATGTTCCTAGTGCCCCTCCTCCTTGCTCCTGATTTGCAACTGCAGTAGTATCCTATTATCAATACATCTTCTTCATTATTCTCGTCAGGCTGGTTTTCATGCGGAAATCTAAATAGCTTTGGAAAACAAAGAATGGGCACACACAAATATTATTATTTGACACATTGACAGTTGCTGTTATTAAAATGAAACGGCCCTGTAGGACAAGGCATGTTTCACAGAGGACTTGTGCTAAAGGACAAATGCCATGATTTCGCAACATTTCTCATTCAATTAAATTATAATGGGAGATACAAAAATCATGGGCTTGAAAAAAAAAGTGTCATTGTTTATTTGGCACATATACTAAATACGGCCCTGAGAGCTAAATCTTTGGTCTTAGAGGATTGGTCACATGGAAACATTTGATCAGAAACACCATACCAATAACATATGTGAATTTCAGGCAAATCCCACTGTGGGCCAATTCCCTATGGTTTTGTGCGGGGTCCTTTGGGACGATGGATTCATTGACCTATCAGGCAGAATGAAAATACAGGTTCAGCTTCAGGAAAAGTCTCATAGTCTTTATAACAGAGATACAGGGTGAATTATCGAATTATAATTATTTGGTATTATTTCCATTCCGCCTGATAGGTTAATGAAGCCATCGTCCCAAGTAAGCTACATACCTACCAAATTTGAGAGAATGTTACTGGGTAGTTTAAGACTTATGGAGACTGTGAGACTTAGTGAGTTCTTTCGAGCGATTTTTTGACTGAAATATCAAATAATCATAATTGACACTGGTTTCATAATTCCAATACTCTTCAAATTGATATACTTTCAACTTTCTGTTTATGCTTGTTACGATGAGAATTGGTGGCGAAAAAACAAAAAGCATCATACACAATTCAGTTTTTTCTCCTCTTCACAATTCATTTGATGTACTGTGTTAACTATTGAATACAGTGTGTTATTTTAATATTTCGAATAAATGTAAATTACTGCGATGGGTAGTCTAATACTTATATGGACGAGTGAATAATTATTCGAAACCGATAATTCACCCTGTATCTCTGTTATAAAGACTGTGAGACTGAGTAAATTCTTTCGAACGATCATTTTACATGAATATATCAAATAATCATAATTGAAAGTGGTTTCCTAATTTCAATACTCTTCAAATTGACATACTTTTAGCTTTCTCTGTTTATGATTGTTACGATGAGAATTGGTGGCGGGAAAACAAAAAGCATCAAATCCAGTTCAGTTTTTTCTCCTTTTCACAATTCTTTTGATGTGCTGTGTTAATTATTGAATACAGTGTGTTATTTTAATATTTCGAATAAATGTAAATTTTTCCTGAAGTCAAACCTGGATTTTCACTCCGCCCGATAGGTGAATAAATTTAACGCCCCAAATATAAGCTCCTTACCAAATTTGAGAAAAATATAATGGGTCAATACATATAGACGAATGAATAATTATTCGAAATCGATAAATCGCCCTGTATCTCCGTTATGAAGACTCTAAGACCTATCAAATATGGTATTTTCAGAACCACCTTAGTGACCTCTATCTACCATTGAAATATTTCCCTTTACCTATGAAACACCCTGTATAATTCTTGGAAAATAATCGATTGAAACAAACAAATTGTGTTTATATCAACGTTTGAAATTCACATATTCATAACTTTTCGTGTACTGGATACGTCTTTCAATCGTGTTCTGATAATGTTGAAGATACGTTTTTTTGTTTTTTTTTCATGTACCGGTTCTCACGAAAATGGATATCCTGTAATGTTCGGAGAACATCGTGAGAACCGAGGGAAATAGGGTAGGAATTGGTGTTCTTCTCAAATTTATGGAGGTTATATGCCTCGGGGAGCACCTCCCTTGGCAATGTGTTCCAGAGGCTCGCTGGATTGATGAACGATGGGGTGCGAAGCGTCAACTCGACGGATAAATCTCGCGGAGACTGCCAAGGGAGGAATAATTGTTGATATTTCAGAAGAGCATCGTCCATGAAAATATCTATAAAATAGAGTCAGATCGCCAACTTTTCTGAGGTGTTCCAGAGAAGTGGGTGAGTTTGTGAGTGGGGCATCACCCACGAGACGAATTGCCCTGCCTTGGACAGAATTCAACAGTTTCAGGGTATGTTTTGGAGCTGCACTCCAAATATGGGAACAGTATTCAAGGACAGGTCGGTCTGTGCCTTATAGATCATAAGCAGCTTACTGGAAGTGGGATAGCTCCTGTGTCCCGGAACAGAAAACCAAGTTTTTGGGATCCACTTTCAGCAATTGATCTCACGTGATTTTCCTAAGAAAGGTAATTGCTGATAGTAATACCAAGCATCGAAATGGATGTCTTCAAAGGTATGGTTACTCCAGACAAGCTTATGTTGGGCACAGTGAGATCAGCTTTTTTTAGAGAAAAGGTATGCTTGTGTTTGGTTTGCATTGTAATCTACCAAGTTATTGGATCCCCATTCAAGAATTGTTGCCAACATTCATCCCTCGTTCGTTTCTGATTTGCCTGGCTGGTATTGGGGCCCTGGAAGAGGAGGCGGTATGGAGGGTATTATCATCCGCGAAGCTGTGTAATGGACATGAAATTGCTTTCAAAAAATCGTTGATATGGAGTAGAAATAGTGTTGGTGCTAGAATTGATCCTTGCGAAACACCAGCATTCATGATAAGAGAGTCAGATGAAACTCCGTCGACCACTACATATATGTGATATGTAAGCGAGCAGGTCACCAGTTGATCTATGATGACGAAAGCCATATTGCCTATCATTGATAACACTTGAATGTTCCAGGTATTTCATGAGCTCGATGTTGATAGCTTTCTCCATGATCTTTGAAATAATATATAGCAGTGCGATCGGTCTGTAGTTGTTAGGTAGGGTCTCTTAGCCTTTTTCAGGAACTGGTTATACTCTGGCAATTTTCCAGTTGGACCGGAATATCTCCAATCTGTAAGGGTAGTTGAACAACTCGCAGAGGACAGGTGTTAGTTCGGGAGCACATTTCTTGAGAAAAATCGGAGGGATTCCGTCGGAGCCACAAGCTTTGTTGGTGTTGAGACCCAATAATAAAATCTTCCTTATAGTACGTTGGCGAAAGGTGATCTCGGGCATATGACTGTCAATTGGCGTTATAATATGTTTGGAGGTTGTTTTCCCGATGAATCCAAAGTGAAATGTCCAATAAATAAATGCGCAGAAATGTTGGCTTTCTACTAGGCAGTTGTGGCTAGTGTTCCATCTTCCCTGGTTAGAGGAGGAAACGAGCTGGAAGTGAAGTTTCTTCTTACAGCTTTGGCGAAGGACCAAAATGAACGGGATCCGTTAGTACATTCAACAAGTTTTGATCTTATCTTGGCATTATGAGCATCCTTTGATGATCGAATTGTCTCATTGCATATGCCTCAGGGCCTGGATTTTTCTGCTATCGATGGAATGCTGCCTGTTTGGAAGCGACAGCTTCAGAGCAGTTTATACTGAATCAGGCCTCATCGGAAGATGAGGTTGGATCTGCTGAGAAGAAACGAACTCTCTTTCATGGAAACGTTGAATCGGCCGCATTGTAATGCCACATGAGACAGGTAGGAATTGGTGGTGCTGGATGGTACATGGAAAGGACAGGTTGTGGAGATGAGGGTGTGATCAGAGTTTCCAAGTGGGGCACAAACTTCTATTCTATATGGATCAGGATTGCTGGTGAGAAAAAGGTCTAGTTTATTGGTAGACTGGTTGCTGACATCTGGAATGCGGGTTGGTAGTTCGACTAGTTGTTCTAGACCATGAGTGATGGCGAATGCCTCAGTTTGACGACCTGCATCATCTGTTTTGTTGGAGAATTTGAGCCAGGCTGCGTTGTGTACATTGGAGTCTCCCATGATTATGATTTCAGCTGTTGAATGGTTCTCCTGAATGGAGTCTAGTTTGAGTGATATAAACTCAAAGAGGTTGTTGAATTCATTATCATCAGACGATAGGTAAAGGCAGCAGATAAATTCGGTCAGTTTGGTATCGACTAGCTTGAACCACATTACATCAAAGTCTCTCGGTTCCAAACTGTCTACACGCTGGCATGAAAGGTTAGCATTAGCGTAGAGGCAGACTCCACCTTCGAACCTGATTCGAGAATGGAGTTCGTAACCAGGACAGAGCATGTGGACCTTGTTGGTGGACGAGTTCACTTGAGTTTCTGTTTGTGCCAGTATATCCGGTTTTTCCGTTTGTAGATGATGGTGGAGGTCATTAATATTTCTGTTGAGTCCGCGGATGTTGCAAAAATTAAGAGACTTCATCTTTATTCATAGACAGAAAGAATTGGAGAAACGGGTGTCGGAGACCGAAAAGTATCGACTGAACACTGAAACAGCCCCCATACGTGTGTGTGTGTGTGTGAAAGATCATCAATTCATATTCGAATTCTTCAAACGATTTCAGTATTTAATTTGAATCGATATTTGGTTATTAAACGTCTTTGAAATGTGATGATCCAACGTTTGAGATCCTGAATGATAGAACGTGTTTCTCAATATTTAAACTATACAACTATGTATGCAGGGTGGCCTCATCATTGTAATTTCGTTGACTGTTAGAGATACAGTGTCGGTTGATTTGTTGCAATATCATGCTCGACAGAACTCTGCTTCAAAACTTGGAAAATTCCGAATACTTTCGGAGATATCCGAAAAAAACTAAATTTTTCGAAACCTCCATTTATTTTCAGTTATTTGAAGAAATTTATCGAAATGATGACACTTCATCACACAAGTTGGGGTTTCCAAAAGTCAAATCTGATCGACCTTCCATCTTCCAGAAAGCATCATCAGCTGTTTTTCAATATACGGACTTGGATTTTTCATTTTATTCTTGTTACCTTCGAATAGTCCGAAGCTATGAGGTACCACAAATCTTCATTTTCGAATGTTTCTTTCAAAAAAATCGACAGTTTTCTAATGAATATTGAAAAAATAATACAGAATCTGTGAATTTCTGTAAACGAATCATTCGAAAATTCGAATTTATGATAGCTCATAGCTTATGGGCTATCCAACGGTAGGTAATAGAAAATTGAAACTCTGCATATCACTGAAAAACGAATTCACATGAAAATGGCGTATGTACGATTAACGTTGCGCTCTTCGGCAATTTTCATTATCTTCGACATGAAGGTGGGTATGGTGTAAATTGAGCATATTGTGGGAATTTGGCATCGCGCTACGCACTCAACTAGGCGACCAATAAAAACAAAGTTCAAAGAGCACCTCTGTGCTATGTAAGGTTGGATATATAAATCCAGTGTATCCGAACACATTTTCAATATCAATCATAACACACATTAATAACCTCAAAGTAATCAAGCAATTTAATAATGTTTTAAAATATATGCATATGAAACCCTAGTAATATTTGAGGATAATAAGATAGTTATACCACCACAGATAGAGAGATTGAACAACTACTTTCCCCTCTATCAAATTCACTTTTGATAGCGAGAATAACGGTCGCGCTCTTAGATTTTCATGTGATCAGAAATGGGAAGAAAACTTGAAATTTGATGTTTTCAAAAAATGAATTAACACACTCAGATACAAAATCAATGACTCTAATCACTGTTTTTAACACGAAATGACAAATTTGAATTTTCTATCAGATAGATTAGATTCATTTCCTCTAAACAAAGACAGATTCGATGTTGGAAGAAGTTGATGATGAAGTGGCTGGCGTCAATGATCATGATATCAAAATAGTAGATTATTCAATTCGTAGACATAATTTCAAGTTAACCCTTCGGGATTCTACAACTTTTCAAGGGGATAGAAACAATTCGAGTAGAATCATAATCCTGTTCAATCCCAAGTATATATACGAAAGGATATGATAAGGATTTCAAAGACAGGATCTGAAAGCCTCTGCCAGCCTGGGACAAAATCAGACAATCCAAAAGATGAAGTCGACACTCTTAGGCGACCCATAAAAACAAGGTTCAAGGAGCACCTAGCACATATGAATGATGGTAGGTTGAATAAATCGAAATAAGCTCGAATCAGTAAAACAAACTGTTACGTCTACAATGGATAAAAATGATATTTTATATTTCTCAAGACAGTGATTGAAAAGTTATTTTTCTACTAGCGTGCGTGATTCACCCTATACCCGAACGCAATTTAGTTTGGAAAGTGTAATTTTCCCGCAACACTGCGGGAAAATTTTCCCACACTAGTGCGGGAAATTTTTTCCCGCACTAGTGCGGGAAAACAAAGATATGATGAAATCGCTAGTAATATAAGTGGTTGGTGATGGAATATAGAAGTTTTAGTTTGTTTGTTGCAGTATTAAGTATGTATGTTCAGAATCATCCATCAAATTGCACAATTCATTGTAAAATTTAAGAAATATTGAGAAATAAAAATGGATTATTATAAAAATCCCCCTATAGATTTGGATTGATCTGACGGGAAACGTCAATTTGTCATGCCAATCAAACCTCAAATAAGTTTGAAATTGTCGAAGTGACAGAAACAGCGTTACTGTCATTTTCGATTCAGTGGAAATGCCGCAATGTGATCAAAAACTTCTAGCTATAGGGATTTGATACAGATGCGGTTAATATCACCAACGAAGTCTTAAGAAAGGTATGAGAAGCTATACACGCGTTTTATTGAATGGTGCAACAATAAAGAAATGAAAAAACCTAATGAAGAATAGGTATTTTTGGCTCATTCCATAGAAGTGTCTGGAACCTAGAGACCAAACTCCTAATGGGCCTGCTGGCTTCCGCAATGAACCAACATAATGCGTCAAACTGTAAGTTCACAATAGCTATTACTAATAATTAATAGATAGAGAATATATATCTCTTGTTAGTTGTTCCTATTTGCTTGAATAATTAATTGAACGATTCAATCAATTTCCTACTTACGCTTGTAGAAAAAATATTGTTCCTAACTCATGCGGAAAGTTTCTTTCCCGCACTCGACTGCTTGCCCGAACTCCGCTTCGCGTCGTTCGTGTCAACGGCAGTCACGTGCGGGAAAGAATCACTTTCCGCACTTGTTAGGAAAATTACTATTTTTTTATTAAATAATTGACAATGACATCATGTACCACTAAAATAATGATTACTGAATCTACGGAGTTGATACAGGATGTATGTTTGTTCTGCCTATATCTCCCTTCTTTTAATGAAGACTGTAGTCTTCTAACATCCTAGGAGATCGACGTACTCTCATTGACCGCCTATGAAGTGGCTGGGTGTTAACTTGCTCGCTAGATGGTCCCTGTTCACTTGGTTGATCTTGTTCAACATCTTGAACTCCTCGATCATCATGCTGAACAGGTTCTTCCAATATATCGACCGATTCACTTGGATAAGTCTTTGCAGCACTGGCTGATGGTTTATTGGAAGTTCCGCCGGTATTTTCGTCGTTACATTCCTGGTTATCATCACGATTTTGTAAACCGAATGATTCGATGAGAATATTCAACGGAATTCTAGTTGATTCACAGGATGGTAGTGTTTCAAGTTGCTCACTTCGTGAACGGAGTTAATTTGCATAAGATCTTATGAGGTTACCTCCTCTACTTGTTTCAAGAAGGACATTATACATCACGTTGCCAATCTTCTCAATAATTTCTCCAGGAGACCAGTGGTATGTATTGTTTCTGTAAACTTTGGCGTAGACTAAATCTTTTGCTGAATATTTCCTGAATCACACAACATATGTTTTTGATTAAATTGGAGATCTTGTTTCTTCCCAGTAGTACCATCACAAATATCTTGCTTGCACCGAGGTGGTTTGATCAGATCTAAAGTGGTGCGGACTGGATGTCCTAGTAGAAGCTCAGCTGGCGATCTTCCATATGGTGCACTTCTATTCGGGGTGGAACGATACGTTGACAGGAACAGTGTCAGCTGCTCTCCTATATCTTCCCCCTGAATTTTCTTGATTCCTCGTCGCCAAAACTGTTACGTCTTCAATGGATAAAAATGATGTTTTATATTTCTGAAGACAGTGATTGAAAAGTTATTTTATTTATTGAACAATTGCCAATGACATCATGTACCACTAAAATAATGATTACTGAATCTACGGAGTTGATACAGGATGTATGATTGTTCTGCCAATACAAACTGAAGTTGGTAGGAAATTAGATGCATATGAGAACCTTAAAATATTTAAGAATAATCAGGAGTGTCAGGAATAGCCCTCTGTTCAGTTCAGTGGTATGGGATTGAGGTTGATATGTGAACTCAACCATGAAAGACATTAACTTGCTCCGTCTCGCACAAGCAAATTTCGCTTGTCAAACAAAGTGTCACCTTTAATTCTACTTAAACAATGTTCTATTTTGTACATTGAATCTCTTGATACAGTAGAATTTTATTTTTTCATCATCCTACTACATCAATCGATCGATTCAACGCACTGTTGTGTATGGGTACCTAATCCAGAATCATATAGGACTATATTTTGGTAAACTGCAGTGTCAATTGGGGTTCACTAATGACAAAACAAACATTTAACTATGGAATATGCGAGAAGTATTTCCATAATATTTCAAAGTTGAATGTTTGTTATCATGTTGTTAGTGAGTTTATCAAAATATTGTCTTATGATTCTAGTATGTTCTATAAGAGTTGATTCTGAAATGTTTCTTTCCTTTCAATTGACTCGGCCGTTACTTAATGGAAATCCATGGCAAAATTGGAAAACTCAAACACACGATATGTTTCGCTAACACAGTAGCTTCATCAGTTGAAATACTGGTACAATAAACTAAACTAACCTTGGCTCGTCTAACTTTTATGTATTCTACTTTCCCAACCTGAAGGATTGGTTAGGTTAGGTTAGGTTCGATAAACCTTCATTTTCGGAAATTAGACACAATATCTACATTGAAATACGTTGTATCGGATTAACCTGAAAGGGTTGATAGAATATACATATTATTACCTACTAAGAAAACAAATTCAACAGTGGTGAACTATTAATTGAGGTCTACTTGATCGTTAACTAAAATGTCAGAATTTTTTGAGATTCATCATCAATACTATGGTTTGATTCTAATATATGCTTGGCGTAGTTGAATTTGTTTTCTTTAAAAAAAAATCATCTTATGTTCATGACATGAAAAATATGATTTTATTTCCAAAAAAAAAATATTTTTCACTTTTTATAGCAGCTCTGAAGGGACATTGTGAAAAATATGATTTTATTTATGTGAATAAAATTATATTTCTCCGTCCCGATTGTCCCAGGTCGACGTCCTGCGAACGTTCTTAGAAAGTACATGTGTTATCTGGGTACAAATCTTTTTATATGGTAGTTTTTAAATAATTTTTGATTAAATTTGCAATATTCTTGAAATGCTGCTTTTGCTCATCCAATGGTATAAAAAACTATGAGTACAAAGATTCAAACGAGTAATGCTATGTGATTTCAAAAGAGTTTAGTCATCCTAAAATTCCACTGCTTTATTCGAAATTGAACGCTTATTCTATTACATTCCAATCGGTCATTCCAAAACCAACTGATCAGCTTCTTGTTTTGGATTCGTGGAGGCGTTCGTTGATTTTTCACTGGAAACAACCGATGTTGCTCGGTAGAACTGCGTTTGTTTGATGGCCGCGTACAAACACAATAGCAGATGAATCGAATGGATCTTCTTCTTAGCTGATGGTATTTGAAACAGATTACAAAGCGTATCGATATACTCTGATAGGGACTTGTCGTTTGGTTCCGGAAACCCTTCGCTTTTCAATTTACTTTCTATCTCTTCAGGCCATTCCTGCATTAGGTCGTCTAGTTCTGGCATAGGCCTGAAAAATAATACTTAATCAGAATACGTGTCCAATGTACAGGTTTCGATACTGTAGGATGTGATTTCATAGCTTAGAATACGTAGAAGTGTGATGCAAGATGAGCCCGAAAATGGGGTTTTCTGTGATTCTCGAGGCTATTCATCACATCGCTTATAGTGTTTGATGAAAAATTGAGAAGACACATCCTGATAGTGTTGAGAAACCATATATCATGACATTTTGCTACAAATACGAAATGTTTAATTTTTAAGAGTTTGACGTTCAAGAATTGATTGTATATCTTGCATCTCCATAATTAGGGGCTTTGGACACACTGACTGACTAAGAAAAAAACGCCCCAAGTCATAGCGCCGCTATGCCGCTATTGATTATCCGATTTTGAAAAACAGTTAGCGACACCAAGGTCATTAGATGACGTTGCGTTGACATCGAAAACTTCGGGAAAACATGTCTAACTTTCAATCTATGGCAGGATTTAGGATGTAACGGACACACATTTGAATGACATGTCATTGCAACGTCATCTAATGACCTTGGCGACCGCGAATAATGCAAATGAAATAATCCATCAGATACTATGAGTAGGCTCTGATCATTTTTTTTATCAGCTCTAATTGTAACGTCACCAACAGTCAATTATTATTTTCCAAGTCAGTTTTATACAGGGTATTTTCCTGTCAAAATGTGAATTACATTCAGAAAACCTTACACTGATTTCAGTTTCGTCATGAGATACTTTACCGCACTTGTGCGATAAAGTAATGAGAAATAATTTCGAATTCCAGATTTTTTACTCAAAAAAAAAAAAAAGAACTAATTAATCATAAATTGGGCAGGTACTAGAGTTTCAATAGCTTCATTCGCTGCAATTTCTATATTTGTATTTTTACAAAATTGAAATGAACGCATCGAAGTTGACAGTTTACGGAATGAGTGACAACCAAGAATACAACAAATTCACGACCATTCACGACAAGAAGTAAGTATACACCGTGGAGTACAGCCGACCCAATCATTGCAACGCTTCCTTGTTACATATTTCCAATAAATCATTGATTCAAGGAATATTGATTATATTTGATTAAATAATTAGCGTTTCAGGTAGTACGTAAATTACTGTACAATGGGTTATCAAACTCGTTTGACAAATTTCCCATCTCATATCTTAATATGAGTGTTTACGGTACTTTGTATTGTGAATATCTATCACAAACGATTCATTTCGAAATATTATGGACAAGAAAATAAAAACTACTAAAACCAACTCTGATGGGGCGTGTATGTAACAGCTAAATGGAATGAATTCAATATCTTTCGTACCAAACATATTTCCAATAAATACCCAATTCTTCGTTTGGAGACACTTTTTTTTGAAACCTAATTTCGAAAATACGGAATGATCTTCAGTCTACGGAAATATATATGCGAAACACTCTTCCATTTTCCCCACTAATGAGTGTGACGGAGAACAAATGAAGGGTCAAGTGGAAGAAGGAATTATGTTAGAAATATGAGTTTGCGAGAAAAATAGGTTTTATTAAAGTAATCTGGCATTTTCAACGGGAGCCAGTTCAATAATTCAGTTCATGCAATTGTGAGGAATAGTTCTAGGTTGATTTCTTGTGATTAACACAATTTTGCTGTCATATCATTTATTGATAGACATCTGGATTTATGCGTTCATAACCCCTTCTTCTATTACCTGACATGTAGGCAATGGGCTCATAGCCCCTTCCTCCATTGCGATGTTTGATGTAACATAGCCCCATCTACCACTGTAAATTCAACCAGATATTAGAAATAGAAACAAATCCTAGCAGGGCAAATAACATATGCACCATACACCTTTTCCATGACATAAACGAATATTGTCGGAAGAAGTTACTTGACCCCTTCTTTCACACGCCTCTTCAAATGATTTCAAACATGTAATTCCAACTAGCAGTCACACTACTTTTGGTAAATGGAAGAGCCTTTTGACTATACAGGGTGATTCAAGTTACAATGCCGGGATTGGCGCATTGGAAGAGCGCCCGTCTCACGACCGCAAGGTCGTGGGTTCGATTCCCAGCACGAGCAAGGAACTTTTTTCAATATTTTATTCATGAATTAAATATTGTAAAGTTTCGGAGCATCGGCTGGGGATAGTCCTGCACGATTCGCTGTTGCGTTCCAATCAACAGTGCTGCTCCTAAAGTGGCGCATGGAGTTAGTAACAAAGCCTACACAGAACACGCAGAAAGATATGATGATGTGGTTGTGCGCATCAGAGAATAAGTAGGACGGTGTATGTAGGTGGGTGTGGAAAACTACTAGCTGAGCGTGAGAGCGGGCCAGCTGCTTAGTCGACCCCAGTCTCTAACGGGGGTTAACGAGGATAGCTAGCAGGCCTGCTACTGCGCATATGGTAGTGAGAACAATACTAGCCTACAAAACACAGCCGAAAAACTCTGAAAGAGAGCTGATGGGCGGTGCCTGAAAAGGATGTTAGCCAGCTCTCTTGAGCGAACCACATCAGTCATTGAAAACACTTGGGGTTTGCAAAAAGGTCCCATTAGGGACTAGTTGCTGACGTGCAAACGTCCCCCACCAGTACCAGTACCAGTACAAGGTCATTAATCTATGTACAAACTGAAATGGGTGATAGATCTCATCATTTTGATAAAAAAAAGTTCATATAAACATGTGTTCAATTTCGATAAGTAGTGGAGCTACAGGGGGTCAAAATTCAATTGTTATTTTCTATTAATTGAAATATTGTTACGTTATTCGGCTGCAGAAGCGAACACGACACTATTTATTTTCGAACTGATTTATTTGAACTGAAGAAACACTAATTTATATCGAACTTATAACTACTATTTATGTAAAACGACGCGGTATATAACTGTCTCTCTGACACTCCTTGTTTGACTGACTGACGGCAGTTATTCGGCCGTTTATATATGAGATTACTGGGCAGGCTTTGGTTCGAGAACCTTCTCGAATGATCTTCCGTCTCCTTCTTTTTGTTCTAGAAGCTTCTTAGAACAAACCTCTCTCTCTAATTGTTCCATCGATTGTTTCCAGAACATTCCAGAATCTTCTGTAACGTTATCTGTCACTGCGGCATATATTGAGTGTTCGGAAATATGCTAGTGCATGTAGCAATCATTGAGAGGTAGGAGAGCAATCTGGGATGCGTGATACGGGATGATGGTTGTACTCCTGCCTTCCTGCTCTGATGTTTCTAAAGCCCCTCCAAGGGGAATATCATTACACTGCCCCCTCCTTAAAACGCATTCCTCCTGGAATGCATTCTGATCACTATGAAGATAGGGACAACTGGTTTTATTTTTACAACGTGCAGTATGGTAGAAATAGCATGGCACTGTCTTCTCTCTTGGAGTTCCCTTGGAGTTCCAGCAGCATACCAGAATTTCAACTCCAGTGAATCTAAATAAAACCTCTAGCATGTTCCTTACAATTCTCCAATTCAAGCCATCCAGTCCACACCCCAGCTTTGGAACAGCTATCTTCTGTATGTCCTTCTCGAGTATGATGCTTCGCAAGTCGACTAGTGTCTCCCAGAGGTCCTTGTAAGTGGGTTTCTCAGAAGATCTTCCTTTCGTTATAAGATAAAACAGAATTCTTTTTCCTTCAGCAGTGATATCTTCTATTTCTAGTGCTCGACCGACGGAGGGACCTTGTTGATGAAACCCCTCTAACTTCCTGAACTTCCTCATGAACTTGTTCGCTATTCCTTGAGACATCTGAAGATCCTCGGCGACGCAGTGAGCTAGTGCGTATTCTACAGGAATGGCAAAAAGGTCGCGGTGCTCGTCCTTGGTGACGCCAAACCTTGCTTTTGATGAACCACTGTATGTCCCAATGAATTCGTCGAATGTAAGCTCCTTTTCTTCCGGACAAATCTGTTGAACTTGTTGATCTTGTGTTCCCTCGAATGGTGCTAGTCTGTTGAAATGAACGACTCTTGGTTTGCCACTGGGTTCTTTACTGATGCGGTAGATGACATCGTTGATCTTCCTCTTGACGGTATAAGGTCCTTCCCAAGATCTCTGTAGTTTTGGACAAATACCTCGATTCCTTTGTGGATTGTACAACCACACCAGGTCTCCTTCTGCGTATCCTGCACCCCCAGCTCTGATGTCGTATCGGTCTTTCATGCGATCGCTGGCGATTTTCAGATTAGAACGAACCGATTAGTGAATATCGTTCATCTTTTTCATCAGATTCGTAACGTAATCTTCCCCCACTATGTCCTCACCAGGCCTACATCCGAAGACCAAGTCACATGGAAGCCTCATCTCTCGTCCAAATAGAACCTTCGCCGGAGTCTGTCCTGTAGATTCCTGTACTGCAGATCTGTAGGCCATCAAGAAGAAAGAAAGATCACGAAAATCTTTATGAAAAACTCCATAATATTGGCATACAAGAAAATTCGCTGAATTGGCTAAAAACTTTTGTCTCAACACGAAATAGATATTTACGTAATCAGTTAGGAAACGCGTTGTTTTGTGTAACAATGGGATTTTGCGGGACGAGCGAAGCTAGATCCCGCAACATCACAGAGTTACACAAAATGGCGTTTCCTAACGTGTCACGTACAATATTTTTTCTAATTTTGACGAAACATTTCGCATGAGCAAAAATAATGACCAGTTTTACATGAGTTCTGCCGACTCTTCACAAAATTTAGTAGGCTAGTTGACTTCACCTGCCACTTTGAAGTATCCGTCAAACAACAATACGGTCACAAACTAGCAACGAAATAGAATCGTTTGATGTTTTTATAGGTGAAAAATGTCCGATTCAAGTTCTGATTTATATGTATAGCTACAGATTTGAATCAATTTCTTTTCGTCTATCCATATTCCTATTTCGTAACTGGTGTTGAAATGAACATTACATCACCAGTTATGTAAAATTTCACTTTACGCAACTGGTTACGTAAAGTAAGACGTTTCAAAACTTCCGTCAGTTTTGAAAAGTTTCAAATTATATGTCGAAATTAGAAAAACAATTTGTCAGTATCATGAATGTTAATAACGACGTGAAAAGATCATATACATCCAATTATGTGGATATTAATGTTGGTGTCCCTCAGGGCTCAGTGCTGGGCCCAGTACTTTTTTTGTTATATGTGAACATCTCCAAAGAGGCTCATTTCACATTATATGCAGATGATACTTCACTTGTTATATCAGATAAAATAGATCAAAATCTACAAATTAAAGGTAACTTAATTCTACAAAATTTAAATACCTGGTTTAAGGAAAACTCCCTATATCTGAATAATCAGAAAACGCACTTGATACGATTTCATACTAGACAAAAAAAAGTTGCCAGTCTCAACTTGAAAATTGAAGATGATGAAATTTCTCCGTGCTCAACGGTGAAGTTTTTAGGTGTACACTTGGATGAATTTCTCAGCTGGAAAGTTCATTGTGGAACAATTATATCAAAACTGAACTCTATGAATTTCCTTCTTAGAAACCTTTGTCATATTCTCGAACAAAAACAGCTGATTATGCTGTATTATGCCCAAGTCGAATCCCGCCTTCGGTATGGTATTACTTTCTGGGGGTCTTCTTCCTCATGCAGAGATGTTTTTGTCGCCCAAAAAAAAATTATAAGATGTATAGCAGGAGTCTCGAGAAGAACAAGCTGCAAGAGCTTTTTTAAAAATTTCAAAATACTAACATTACCGTGCTTGTATATATTTGAATTATGCGTTTTTGTATTTGACAACCGTAACTGTTTTGTAAGGAATGAAAATGTGCATACTATTAATACTAGATCTAAGACAGACTTTTATGTACCATTTTGTAAAAACTTATTGACCTATAATTCTCCAAATGTGATTGGGCTCAGATTATTTAATCTGCTCCCCATTGAACTGAAAAACTCTAGTACTATTTATAGCTTTAAAATTGCACTCAAGTCATTCCCTTTAGAAAAAATTATTACTCCATTCAAGAAATGATTGAATAAGTATTTGGTGTTGTAATCCATTTTAAACTAATTGTCCTTGAATAATGTGTTTATGTGTTACTGCTTGTGAAATTTCTACTTACTTATTTTAGCTTTTATTGTTAAGGTTCTTTCGTGACTAATCCTACACAATGTAACATTTGATTGTCTTACAGGATGATAAAAATTATTATTATTATTATTATTATTATTATGTCGATCCCAGTCTTGTTGGTGTTGATCTACAACTTTACAGAGATACCTTCCTATGGTTCTGTTCATTCGCTCCACCATGCCATCTGACTGTGGATGCAATGGAGTTGTTCTTGTCTTCTTGATTCCTAATTTCTCGCTCATCTTCTTGAAAACTTCACTCTCGAAATTCCGGCCCTGATCAGAGTTCCAATGGCACCCCAAAACGACTGATGAGTTGATTCATTAGGACATCAGCGACAGTTACGGCTTCCTGGTTAGGGATCGCATACGCTTCCACCCACTTATTGGTGAAGTAGTCCATGCAGACAAGGATGTATTTATCTCCATTATCAGTCACTGGAAACGGCTCCGCAATATCCATGGCAATCCTCTCGAAAGGGCCCTTGGTTTACGATGAGGTCCATTGCTGGCAAAGCACACGGTGCATTTACGGCACCACTCCCTGACGTCGTCACTGCAGTTCACCCAGTAGAACCGCTCTCGTACGCGCTGCAGCGTCTTCCTCACTCCTAGATGTCCCCCTGAAGTTCCATCATGTACATATCCAAGTACTTCCGACACTCGGCTCCTAGGAATGACCAACTGCATCCGATTATCCAACCCATCATCGCTCTCGAGATTCCTCTTGAGCAGGTCATCTTCTAATACCAAGGAGTCCCACTGACTCCAGTACGCCTTCAAAGTCTGTGAAGATGGTGCTACTTCTTGCCAAGAAGGACGACGATTCGCTTTCTTCCATTCTCGAAGCTTGCGAAGTTCTGGGTCCTTTTCTTGCTCTTGCTTGATTGCTGCAGGTAACCAATCTTCATTGACAACGGTGGTTCTGTAGAGGGCTGCTTCCTTATCCTCCAAACGACTACAATGTGAGCACTCAGGTGGACATGGCCTTCTGGACAATGCATCTGCATTCTTATGACTCGTCCCCACTCGGTAAACTGGTCTTTTTGGATCATCCCGCTCTAGATTTCCTGCAGCTGGGACTGTCCGCTATGTTCGTGCTGTCATCGACGGCTTGGAATTTTGTTGCTTCTCGTGTAGCTTCTATCGCGGCCTCGATTTCTAGCGCAGCTGCCAGAGCACTGGGAGAGTCTTTAGGTCGAGTCAACCGAACCGCTTTCCGCATTTCCATATCTCGCAATCCATCCAGGAACGTTTGGACAGCAAGACAGTCTATCAGATACTCAGGAGCTGATGGGTAGGCACACCGAACCAACCGAGCTACTTCCATTTCAAATTCCTGTAGGCTCTCATTGTCTCCCTGTCGACGGTTCTTCATTTGTGATCGTAAAACTTGCTGTAGATGTTTTTGACCATAGCACATGATGTTGAGGCGTTCGATGAGATAATCGTAGTTATCGGATTTATCTTCCGGAATGGCTCGCAAGATGTTTAGTGCATCACCCCGTAGAGCTACTGTGAGAGCTACCACTTTGTCTTCTGATGTCCACCCATTGGCTTTGGAAGCTGCTTCGAATTGCTTCAGGTAGTTTGGCCACGATGTTTTTCCATCGAATGTAGGCGGCTTCACTCGATTGGTAGTATCCACTGCATCCGGCCCTATTTTTGTTTCCATCACGAGTCGTTGACCATTTCCTGACTCTTCCATCGCAGCTCTCCTGCGAGATTGTGACTTCAGTTCATCTATTTCGAGCTGCAGTTCTTTCTTCAGATCTTCTATCTGAGTCGCGGCTTGAGCTGTTATCTGAGCCAATACCTCCTGCCGTTGAGCTGAGATCTGAGAGGCGATCTGATCTTGCTGAGCAGAAATCTGTGCCGAGATCCCACCCAACATCGATTCTGCTGAAGCTGGTTCCTCGAAGGTAAACGTCTCTGGATCTTGACCTACGCTCACCATATACTCTTCGAGACGATGCTGAAGTGTAGCCTTGATCCCTGTTGTGTCGAGATCTCTCTCCTCCAACTCGCGTTTCAAGTCCACCACTTTTAACTCGTGTAGTTTCTTCATTGCAATGGTCTGTTCACTTCACACTGGAATATCCCACTTCTGACACCAATTGTTACGCTATTCGGGTGCAGAAGCGAACACGACACTATTTATTTTCGAACTGATTTATTTAAACTAAAGAAACACTAATTTATATCGAACTTATAACTACTATTTATGTAAAACGATTTATAACACGCGGTATATAACTGTCTCTCTGACACTCGCTGTTTGACTGACTGACGTCAGTTATTCGGCCGTTTATATATGAGATTACTGGGCAGGCTTTGGTTCGAGAACCTTCTCGAATGATCTTCCGTCTCCTTCTTTTTGTTCTAGAAGCTTCTTAGAACAAACCTCTCTCTCTAATTTTTCCATCAATTGTTTCCAGAACATTCCAGAATCTTCTGTAACGTTATCTGTCACTGCGGCATATATTGAGTGTTCGGAAATATGCTAGTGCATGTAGCAATCATTGGGAGGTAGGAGAGCAATCTGGGATGCGTGATACAGGATGATCGTTGTACTCCTGCCTTCCTGCTGATGTTTCTAAAGCCCCTCCAAGGGGAATATCATTACAATATCTTTCTCACTATTGAAGACATCAATTTGACATTGGTCAATACTTCCTAGAAGGTCATCATTTCAAGCATTTTGAAGATTTTCAATATCTAAAAGGTTATAAGTTTCAGGGGGTAGAGGCTTCTTTATCCCCCCATAACATTTTCGTAGTACGCCTCTGACATCTTTTAGTTACCTAATTGGGTGGATCATTGAATTCAGAGGCTTTTTCTACTCCTCAATTTTTTTCGTTTACGTGACGAATAGCTTGAAGATATTTTGTGGACTGATACAGCCACATCCACCAGAAGAAGGGTGGTGAATCAACATGACTTGCATGTGGCTTAATTATTACCTAATGTCATTTGTGGATCGTACTTTCTTCCCGATATGTTGAATGCCATATTGTTTTCATTTTTTCAATGATATTAGTCGAAATATGAGACAATAAATATGGATACAACTGGATGGAGCTTAACCAGTGGCTCAACACATTTTTTTTGCGTCGTTGAATTTTGGTTTCGTCGTTTGAAAAAAACTTGACCTTCTACTCTCTCTAAATTCCCGCTACCTATCTAGATTGGACTGATGCTTAAAAGCATTGCGATTTGAATATATTTGATTGCATTTTAATAGGCAAGAATACTATTTGAGCGAAACATTGGCCCAATCTTGAGCAAAATCAACATGTTTTAGAAAGGATATGCTTATATATCTCGAAAACGGATCGTTTCTCGAAAAAAATTTAGGAACAAAGGAACATAGATCTAAAGAAACTTCGAAATTGACAGAATCATCCAATTCGGTAACTGGAAGATGTCACAGGGGTACTACGAAAAAGTTTTGGGGTGATAAAGAAGCCTAACCCCAAAAACGTATATCCTGTAGATATTTAAAATCTTCAAAATGCTTTAAACGATAACCTTCTAGAAAGTATTATCCTCACTTAATTTCAAATTGATATCTCCAGAACTGAGGGAGATATTTCAATTAATATAAAAAATAATTAAACTTTGATCCCTTTTGATCGGGATCGGACTTATGTTTATATAAACTTTATTGATTGAAATGATGAGATATTAGTATCAATTCTAGTTTATTTATATTATATTTTACAAGAAATACTTACTCGGAGTATCGTACTACTGGAGATGATTTAGTTTTGTGTAAATCAGATATATCCTTTATCCACTTCTCGATTATTTTGGCATTTTGTTCAGTATTATCCACTTTCTTGACCACCTTAAACAGAATTCGTGTGAAATGTAGGTACACCTATCTGACTCAGTATCAAGTGGAGGTATTTTAATAATGTAGGTAATGAACTTTCTATCATTTTCCAGATACACCAATAACAGAAATAGTTTCTAATTCACAACATTGACAAACACAGCATGTTTTATTTTACAAGCTCTGAGGAATGATATAACTCCCATGTCAATACTCAGGAAGATGGTTTGCTTTCAAATTCACGATCTTTCAGTGAATATTGAATACTTTTGAGACAAAGCGGTACACAATCCGGTGGAAGTTTCTACTGTCTCATCCCGTTCCCAAGCTAGTGCCTTTTGAGGATTCTTCAGACCTCTGGGTTCCAATGCTATAGGTCTATGAGATGAGAATTTAATTTCTGTAATCGCACCATGTAGAGTAAATTTGGTGAATATGCCGTGCTGGGTGATTCGCAGCGGTTTGATATTTCCGTTCCAAGTCAACAATGTTCATTCAGCCATATTAGTTTCAGACAGAAAACACAAGTGAATGATGGAAGAATCGAAAATATCAGTTTTTCAGTGAATAACAGCAATATAAATGTTTGACCGCCCTGTATTATATCTATCATTTTAATCACCCTATGCAAGATGATGTTTCTTTTGATTAGAGAAGTCGAAATATTTTGATGTTTGTGACTTTACTTGTCAGTGATTTTTATAGAATAAAAAGTATTTTTCGACCATATCAGACAAATCTTTGATTCAAAAGACGGCGAACTAACATTGGTCCTTCGATCCCGACGT
Organism: Phaedon cochleariae; assembly: GCA_918026855.4. Taxonomy (NCBI): domain Eukaryota; kingdom Metazoa; phylum Arthropoda; class Insecta; order Coleoptera; family Chrysomelidae; genus Phaedon; species Phaedon cochleariae. The sequence continues at coordinate 25,021,631 of OU896718.1, read as the reverse complement.
ATCAGTTCTGTGAAAAAGCAAGATCCAAGACAAATATACCCATTGATGCCTAGTACCAGACAAACAGCAGGTACCCATAGCAGACTCGACGAAAATTTTGAGTGGCCACCAGTTTTTGGCAAGGGAAAAATAAATATCACTGCCAGTGTCAGAAATAACGGATTGACAATTTGACTTCAATGAGAAACATGGATGATGGACATGATAATCCCGCTGATGACAAGGAACACTCACGAATAGACAGACCGAGTGAACTTCCGACGTCAAAAAGCCAAAATGATATTGCCTCATCCATCCAATCAGTCCGCACGATGAAATCGAAAGCTATGAGTGAGAATCTACAGAAAAAAATATGTGCTCTTGAAGTTGAACGAATCAAACAAGCCATCGCGATAAAGAAATTAGAGAATCAACTGAAGATAATGGAATTGGAAAACGATGTACGAGAAACGGAGCTTGCAGTGGAAGAACGTCTATCAGCAAGGTCAGATCGATCAAATATTCCACTTCCTACCGAAGCATTTGCCCCTAGAGAGACCACTATGAAGTGGGTGAATGAAATTAACATTCCTGTGAGTGAAAAAAAATGACAATCAGATGATTTAGTAAATCCTCAACCCTAACAACAATCTGAAATAAAACAATCATGCAATACCATCAGTGAAGCCATAAAATCCGTTCCTATCATATCAAACCAAGACCGATTCATAGCTAGACAGGTAGTAGAAAAAGACTTTGGCTATTTTGATGGAAATCCTGAGGATTGGCCTACCTTTTCTTCTCAATTCCGTCGTATCTCAAGACTTTGCCAATACTCTTCAGAAGAGATGATGATAAAATTGCAGAAATGTTTGAAAGGCGAAGCTAAACTGGCCGTTGCTGGAATGATGGGATCACCAGATGATATTGATTTGGTTTTACGCACTCTGGAAATGAGATTTGGAAGATCGGACCAAATAATAGACCTGCTCATTTCAAGAATCAAGTGTCTTCCATCATTGCGAGAAAACAATATTGATGGTTTGATACAATTCTCAAATCACGTTTGCAGTCTTGTGGCTACCATCAAGTCGTTGAATTATGACGAACATCTGCAAAATCCTCAACTCATGCGTGATCTGATATACAAACTTCCAGACTTAGTGAAACTTCAATGGGGGAAGAAGTGATGAACAAGGACTGTCGTTCAAACCTCGAGGACTTCTCAAGTTGGATGAATCGAAAAGCATCAGCAGCCTGTCTTGTTAGTACCCCCTGACTGACCAAAATTGATTCTAAACCAAGACATGCCAATATTCCTTCTAGAAAATATGAAACTGCCCTTGTCTCGACAGATACTAACTCATTAGCTGAATATTTACATTGTCGAACTGAGGGACATATCATCATAAACTGCCCAAAACTGAAAGCTGACCCTGTAGACACTAGGTGGAGTGTGGTGACAAACCTAAAGTTATGCTTTTCTTGTCTGAAAGGTAACCACCAGACAATGAAGTGCCGAACAAGACGTCAGTGTGGAATAAAAGGCTGTAGAAGGTTCCATCACAAATTACTCCACAAAGATACACATACCTTTTCACCCGAGACTGAGCAATCAACACAAACTGCTTTCCAGAACGAAAATATAATGACTATCGGACATGGTGCTGCCAATGTTCTTCTCCGAATGGTGAAAGTCGGATTATATGGACATGAAAGGAGTTTGGAGATGAAGGGTCATCTGTAACTTTGATTGACCAGACTCTAGCAAGTAAACTTCACTAAGAAGGTGGATCACAGCCTCTCTGCCTGCACTGGACGAATGATCTTTCTTCACGTCATGAAACATCAACCTGCTTGAACTTGAACATATCAGGAACATACGAGGGATCCAAGGAGTATTCTCTCAAAAACGTTAGGACAGTCGAAAATTTATCTTTACCAATGCAAACTATCAAAAAAGAAGATTGGGAACAATACCCTTATTCAATAGGCATTCCATTCAACGAAATAGATGATTGTCCGATGATTCTGTTGGGACAAGATAATATAAGACTGACTATAGCCGGAAAAGTTATCCAGAAAGCTGAAACTTCACCATTAGCGACAAAAGCAAACCTAGGCTGGATTTTACATGGAAATTCAGTAGGGAATGAAAATCCATCTGTTTCTTTCCATACCTGAAGCTCGGAAATGTCCGACGATGAATTACATCAACTGGTCAAGCAGTCGTTCACTACAGATGCTTTTGGTGTAGTACCAGTTCAGACTAAATTCAATAAAGAAGAAACAAGAGCCATACAGATTATGCAAGAGACTGCTAGAAGAGTCGATGATGGGAGGTATGAGATAGGCCTTTTATGGAAGAGAGATAATTTGCAGCTACCCACGAGTAAAGCAGTAGCAATCCGACGACTAGAATGCATAGAAAGGCAAATGCAGAAAGATTAAAACTTGAGGCTTCGATATTGTGAAAAGATCGCCAGTTATGTCGAAAAAGGCTATGCAAGAAAACTATCGTTACATCAAGTGAACAAATATGTTCCTAGATGCTGGTATTTACCACATTTTGGAGTAGTCAATCCAAAAAAGCCCAGTTAGTTTCGACGAGTTTTCGACGCGGCCGCGAAGTCACAAGGTATGAGCTCAAACGACAATCTGCTCTCTGGTCCAGACCTTTTGCAATCTCTTGTTGATGTTCTCTTGAGATTCCGCCTCCGGAAAATTGCCTTTCGTGGAGACATACGCGAGATGTTCCATCAGATCAGAATTATCGAAGAAGATCAACACTCTCAACGGTTTCTATGGCGAGATGGTGACATGAGCAAGTCCTATGACGAATATGTGTAATGCAAGTTATGACTTTTGGTGCAACCTGTTCACCAACCTGCGCTCAGTTCATCAAGAATTTGAATGCTGAACAACTGACGAACGATCAAAGAGTACTCGATGCCATCACCAGAAAGCATTATGTCGATGACTATCTAGATTGTGCGGATACAATCGAAGATGAAGCCATGAAAATGATCATGGAAGTCAAGAGAGTCCAAAAACTAGGTGGGTTCGAGTTGGTTGGCTGGATATCGAATTCAAAAGAGGTGATGGATATTTTGTCCAAAGACCTAACGACTTGCAAAGACCTGAATTTGAATTTCGACTCTTCTATCCAACGAGTCCTAGGCTTGACGTGGAATTCTGAGGAAGACACATTCTGCTTCAGATTGGACAAAATTCAAAGACGGAAACGAAGACATATGTAGACCGACGAAAAGGCAGATACTGAAGATCGTCATGTCAGTATTCGATCCTCTGGGGTTCATTGTCAATTTCACGATCAAGGCGAGGATACTCATCCAAGATATTTGGAGAACGTGCATAGGCTGGGACGACAGTATAGACGACAAGCTATATAGAACATGGACTTATTGGAAGAAAGACCTTCTGAAGATAGAAGAAATTGCTATTCCCAGATGCTATTCTTTGGCAGTTCCAGAATCCTACACGCGACAGTTGCACGTTTTTTGTGATGCGAGCAAGAAAGCATTCGCCGCTGCAGCTTACCTCCGAATTCTGTCTGAAAAAGGAATTGACGTCTACTTGGTGATGGCTCGAGCAAGGGTAGCACCTACGAAGCCAATCTCGATTCCGCGATTGGAGCTCCAAGCTGCACTCATGGGTAGGTAGTCGACTAGCCAAGACAGTAAGAAGTACTCTAGACATAGAAATTGGTGAAACCTCCTTCTGGTCAGACTCGACTACAGTTTTGTATTGGATGCGGGGTGATGCCACAAAGCTCGGACAGTTCGAAGCCCATCGTATCGGAGAAATACAAGAACTCACGAATTCTGAAAACTGGCATTGGATTCCTTCAAAACTAAATGTCATACATACATACAGCAAAGATGAAACCATTAATTTTGAAGTATGGCTAAGAGGCCCAGAATTTTTATACACTGTTGATCAAGAATTATGGCCAAGGAATTGTATCGAGGTCTATGCACCAGAATCAACAGAGTTACATGATGAACATGTTCTGATATCGACTTCTACAGAGAAAATATCATATTTGCCTGACATCGAACGTGTTTCCAAATGGTTGCGATTAATTAGATCCACAGCATTCGTATTGAGATTCAGAAATAGTATTCTTGCAAAAGTTAAAAAAATGAATGAATCATTCTCCAACAATCAAATTGTTGCAGAATTAGAAGAAGCTGAACAGCTTTGGGTATGATTGTTTCAAAAATGGAATCGACTGCGTGAAAGCTAATAAATGGTTTAATCGTCAAAGTCGATTGAAAAAACCTGTCACCAACATTGAACGAAAACGGACTTCTAATGTTGACCGACCGACAGTGCCCTCGACATGGCGTACTCTACCAGACGACCCATAATTCTCCCCCGCAGACATACCTTCACGTATCTTCTGCTACATCATTACCATGAGAAATTCGCTCACCATGGCATTGAAACAGTCTTGAATGAAGTCAGACAGCGATATTGGGTAATTGATGAAAGGAGTGCTGTGAAGTCAGTTTTTGCCTAATGTCGAAAATGTGAATTGAGAAAAGCCAAACCAATCCTTCCAATGATAGGACAGTTTCCTGCTATACGATTGACACCAAACGTGAGACCCTTCACCTATACGGGCGTGGATTATTTTGGACCAATTCATGTTGCAGTTAGACGGAGACGATAAAAAAGATGGAGCGTTCTCTTTACATGCCTCACCATAAGAGCTGTGCATTTGGAAGTAGCGCATTCCTTAAAAACGGATTCCACAATAATGGCTGTACAAAGAATGATATCCAGAAGAGGTCGACCAAAAGAAATCCACTCAGACAACGGAACTAATCTTCATGGAGCGGCTGAAGAGGTGGAGAAGGCTGTAAGGGAGTTGGACTATGACAAAATGACAAACGCCTTCACAAAAGATGGAATATCTTGGAAATGTCTGCCACCAGCTTCTCCACATATGGCAGGAGTCTGGGAACGCCTAGTAGGGTCTGTAAAAAATACCTTCAATGTTATCCTGAATGGACAATCATTGAAAGACGAACTTTTAGAAACGCTATTCACTGAATGTGATGAGAGTATTATTAATTCGAGGCCGTTGACAAAGGTTTCAGTGGATTCGAATGACCTAGAATCTCTGACTCCCAATCATTTCTTACTAGGATATCCAAATGATACGATGGAGTTTGGAAATAGGTTGGATTTGAGAAGAGAATGGCGAAAAGCGCAAAAAATAGCCGACTGTTTCTGGAAGAGATGGACCAAAGAGTACCTTCCAACTCTAAGGAAACGATCCAAGTGGACCACTGATGGTGAACCGATCAAGATCAACGATATTGTGATTATGGTAGATGAGAACACACTGCGTAGAAGTTGGAAATTAGGAAAGGTAGAGGCTGTATATCCAGGCAAAGACGGCAGAATCCGGGTAGCCGATGTGAAAACTGCTACAGGGGTATATAGGCGTCCAGTTACGAAGTTATGTCGGATTGATGTGGAAAATGAAGAGTGAAAGAAGATTGATCTTTTTCACGAGGGGAGGAATGTTTGACCGCCCTGTATTATTTCTATCATTTTAATCACCCTATATGATGTTTATTTTGATTAGAGAAGTCGAAATATTTTGATGATTGTGACTTTACTTGTCAGTGATTTTTATAGAATAAAAAGTATTTTTCGACCATATCAGACGAATCTTTGATTCAAAAGACGACGAACTAACAATAAATATAAAAACCGTGAAATATGTTCTGATGTTGAAATATACAGGGTGGGTCACGGTAGATGGCACCTTAGACGTTTACGGAGAACGGGACATAAGATCATTCTGAAAATTTGGTTACCTAAGTAATTGCTCTTGATCTATCGATCTAAAATATTTTCAGCTCTGCGGCGTAGGCGCTTCTATCAAAAAGTAGCAACAACTTTGTTATTTTGAATAGAACACCCTGTATTTTATTGCATCTTCAGATTCTCTCTGAAGAGCTGATTTCATCGATATATCACACTTGGGGTCTAGCGGAAATGATTACAGAGATATAGGGTGTGAAAAATCGACATTTTTCAACTTAAGCAATTTTTTTTGTCGAAAATATTCATTATTGGTCAAAACGGCTTACATGTCCCTATCTCAACTTTTGATTAACTATCTACTGATATTTAATTGGGACATATACCGGGTGATCAAGAATCTGAATTCTGCACCACCCTGTATTTGTTTCAATTAAATGTCAGTAGATAGTTGATCAAAAGTTGGGATAGGGACATGTGAGCCGTTTCGACCAATAATGAATAGTTTCGACAAAAAAAATTCCTAAAGTTGAAAAATGTCGATTTTTCACACCCTATATCTCTGTAATCATTTCCGCTAGACCCCAAGTATGATACATCGATGAGATCAGCTCTTCAGAGAGAATCTGAAAATGCGATAAAATACAGGGTGTTCCATTTAAAATAACAAAGTTGTTGCTACTATTCGATAGAAGCGGCAACGCCGCAGAGCTGAAAATATCTTAGATCGATAGATCAAGAGCAATTACTTAAGTGACCAAATTTTCAGAATGTTCTTATGTCCCGTTCTCCGTAAACGTCTAAGGTGCCATCGACCGTGACCCACCCTGTATATTGTGGTGTAAGAAGTTCTAAGTAGATTCGGTCAATTTTTATAGAAGTATGCCAAATATTGATTCATAAACATACTTTTTTTTTGGCGGAACACTCCGTTATACGTTTGATGAATATGTGTTTGGATATTATCTGTCATATAAAATGGAATATGGGGTGAATTATGCCTCATATTTTTTTTACTGCTCTATAATACCCCGAGCAGCAGGGAATTACCTCTACCAGGTATTAGAAGTACCCACAATGTAAATGGAAACTAACCTATGTAGGGCAAATGAATGTTGGTATACCGATGGCTCTAAAACTTTGGAAGGCGTCGGAGCCGGAATATACGGGATGAACCCAGTAGTGAAACGCTCATTCAATATGGGTATACTTAGGGTCCCTTGATGGAAATTGACATTAAAGTCATCTTAACAGGGTACGGACAGATCATAGCTGCATTCTTTTTTAATGATCTAGAGACTTTAGTTTTGTCTACTGGCATCCCTGACATTGCTGTCACGTCACATCCATGGACGCTACAGAAAATCATTCGGAATTTTAATAATAGGTATGTACAGGGTATTTAATTGTTGAGGAAGATCATGTGGCGAACAAGTTTTGTGATGAAGATCCGATTCTATTCAAAATTGATATCTGGCTGTTTTCGGGGTAAGAGATAATGATTGTTCCGTCAAAATTGAAAAATCCAAGATAACGGATCCATTAGTTTATATAATTACTACTCTATCACAAATAATAGAAAATATGTAGCATGCAAGAGTGCAAATAACGTGCCTATAAGTTATACTGCGTATACCTACTTGTTTGTTACTTTCATCAATGAATTATTTGAAAATGACTTTTAAGAATCATATGTATAACATGGGGGTGAAGTATATTCTATTCTTCATTTCCCTGCACATTTTACAAATAACTTTTTACCAGCCTACTTTCCGTCCTAGACGAAGTTTTATACATTGTTGATATTAGTCACTCAATAAATTCTTCGAGTTGTATTTCCGAAAATATATTCAGCACACATTATACATGAGTACAGTAGTTTGGATATTCACATCGAGGTTTTCACCATTTCTCAATCATAAGGCTCAGCTCATTCAGCTCATAGATAAACTACTGCTCAGTTTGAAATCAGAATTCATTCAGTCAATTCAGTCAACCCTTGAATACAGCCTAAGAACAGTCTCTTTTGGTGAAATATATTGAGCTTTCAGTAAAATTCATATGTTCCCTAGCTACCTCTCAAAAATTATTAAAGTTCGATGCAATGCAATTTTGATCGAACAATGCGCATGCGTCTATGATATTTCACGGCATGTTTCATGCAAGTTTCGTAATAGAACCAGTCCTATTTTTCCTGCAATTTCAAGGCAAGTTTAGTAAAATTTTTAGTAATATTCATCGTAGCATCTTGATAAAATACTAATTTTCTCCATAATGTGACCTGGAACACCAAATAACCTCAAAAAGTACATTGAAGGCTCAAAAAACCTGAAAATAGTGAATATGAACAATAAAATATGACAGAAATATCTCAATGTACGACGACTCGCAATAAATTGAGAAAAATTGCGAGAAAATTGCATTGCCTCGAACTTGCCGAGAAATAGCATAATGTATACGGCGCCCTCATAACTAGAGGATTGTTCATCTATATTTTGGTATAGTTGAATCAGGAATTCCATATGGAAATTACGTATGATACGCCAGTGACCTCAATATAACCTAAAAGACCACAAATGCCAAAAATCTAGTGTTTATCCCCAGAAATGAATAAAGATGGAACTATATAACTGTTTCACAAACACTTTAGAGTGAGAGGAGACGAGGATCTGTCCGTACCCTGTAGAGATGACAAATACGTCAGTTTACATCAAGGGACCCTAGGTATACTAGCTACGATATTCCAGGCATAGGTATACGCCATTGAAATGTGTGCGAGGGAGCTATAAAATCGACACCATACACAAGAAACAATAAAGATATTCTCAGGTAGTCAAGCAGCACTGAAAGCACTTGAATCCAACTGCTTTAAATCCAGAGCAGTATGGAACTCCAGAGAAACCTTAAACCGACTGGCACAACCCAGAAGGGAACGAAATAGCGGACGTTCTAGCAAAAGGGAGGTCCGAAACATCGTTCACTGGGCGAGAACCGGTAACGATATAGCACATAGCACAGCCAAGAATGTTATAACATCCTGGACCGACAACAAAATACTCGAGTATTCCATTCCAAGGCATTCATTGCTTGTACAAGGAACAAACAGGACTCTGACCATTGTCGATCTAAATGAAAACCTAGTAGGCGACCTAGTGCGAGGAGGTATAATATTGTCTGTTCATTCAATCAAAATATGTCTGTCAAGTGGCGCTGGGGATGAGAAAATGGAAAGAGCTCATTTGTTTATGTCAAAATAGACCATATTAGGTTGATATTCTCTTCTTCTATATTTTTTTCCAATATGTAGGTACTCAACCACAGATGTGCTTTCCATCATTGACGTGATATTTGATACAAAGGCGATGAAGAAGATTCTTTCATGAGATTGAGATGTCATAATCAAAAAATTATTTTCTGACAGTTGTCATTAACTTATAACTTCGTCTTTGTGAATATTTCTTCTAGTATTGGTTTTCTATTGAAGTTTGTTGATTGGTTTGTGAGTGCGATTGTGTTATTTTGCAATGTTATCTGAAAACTTCGCACTCCAGGAGGTGGAGGTGTAAAATTATCAAGACCTGGTTTCCCCTATCCCCACTGTTGTGAATTTGAGCCACAAATCCTGAGGCATCAATGAGTTTATGCCATATTCATTCGATTGCAAGGTGAAATTTTTTTCTTGAATCGCATAATATTTGAAACTCGATGCATTGATATTTCAGGAATGGGAGTTTTTGAAGTGAGCGAACATGATACTGTATGTTTCCAACATTTTAAGGGAACTGTTTCTTTTTCTTGCCAATGAAGAATTGGAAACGGTTTTGGAAGGAGGGTTCGGTTCCAAGTTTGTTAAAGGAAGGTATATATAAATAAAATGATATTTAACAAGTTCCTACCTATACAAACTCTTTGTAGCAATCAGCTTATTAGTTTCTAGTTGACTGGAACTATTAGTTTCAGTACAAAAATTACCAAGAACTTGACTTTGGGACCTCTAAAAATTGTTCCGTAGTCAATTGTCATTAAATTTATTTCAGAATGGTACAGATCATTGAAACTGGGGACAAAATAGATATCAAATATTTTTGTAGTTTCAGACTCATCAATGTAGTTTGGAATATGATGCTGAAGAGGAACACGACATCTGAGGAGGAAACGGGCATTTGAACAGATATTATAGAATAATGAAGTTTATTCAAAATGATTACATGATATAAATTAAAAAGTTATACATATTGGTATTGAATATTCCTATGGAAATTAAAAAGTTATACATATTGGTATTGAATATTCCTATGGTTCAATTTGTGGCAATTATAGACACATCTTCCCATATTTAGTGAACTTAGTGGATAAGATGATTTTATAAAAAATAATCATTGCTCAGCAAAACATATATTTAACCTATATACCTTTGGTACAATATACAGGGTGTCCCAAAATTGCTGGGACACAGAGCTACCACGTGTAGAGTAGAGTCACTGGATGGTATTAGTTTGATAAGAGTTCGGACACAGCTGAACTTTTGTCCTTTTCTATTTTCTATAATACAATGGTTTAGGTGAATAAAAGAATAAGACATATATTCGGCTCTTTGTCATTTCAATTCCCCTAGTAGTGCCTGATTGTCAGATACGATTTTAGAGGTTATATTTTCTGTCAAATCAATCATAGCCGTAGATGGACAATGGGTATAGGGTACAAACACCCAATTCAATTTATATTGATACACTTCTAACAGAACAACTGTTATATGTATATATGAAAAGAATGCATGTAACAACATTTTGATATTAGAAAATATACACATATGGATGAACTTATAGCTATAATTCCTTATTATATGTGAAACTGTACTCCAGTGATGAGTATAAAACATGATAGATAGATATTCTCAATATACAGGAAGTAACATAAGTACTTTCAAGTGAAGTATTCCTGAGACAATTATAAGAAATAATGTCTATATAAGCATTTGTGTCCGGAAATGCATCATTTCGTAGATACAGAGTGCTGAAATACAAAGAACAAATCATTTTTCGATGAACATTTGATAGGAAAAAGGTAGTTTATTTTGACGAGACATACCAAATACTTGGTTTTGTAAAGTTCTCAGCAACTCCACTTAGCGACCTAGGAGCTAATAAGTAACATGGATCGATATAGAAAATATCTCCAAAACATTAACCTCCAGCGTAATTGCGAGGCCCTTATAATAATTCCCTTGATACATAAATAACTATTCACTGTACACTGTTGAATTTTAAATTTGGTCGGCACCAATAACGCCATTCAATAATATATCACTCTGTAGTTTACTTGCTTTTCTTAGTTTCGTTTTCAAATTCTCAATTTCATTATGTAATTTTGCGATCATTTCCTCTTTTCCATGATCATTTCGTTTTGTATTTTGTGTGATGATAATAATGGAAATTTGTTCTCGAAATCGCCTGCTTTGTAAATTGATGGAACAGCAGATTCTCACAAACAGAATTTGAAATCTTCTGTTTGAAGATGGGCCTAAAATATAGTTTCATTCTAATCAGATGCTGCTATAAAAAGTGAATTTTAATGAGAAACTCACAAATTTCGCTCGTCTTCAAATTGATTTTGCTCCCATCAGGCCATTTCATATCTTCCTTCCATTATAGTGAATGGTTGATATTTGTTTCGAAAAATTGAATAAATGATATCCATTTTCTTCAGAATTGGCACAATTTATTACACAGCAAGTAATTTCCACAGCTGCTTTCATCTCGAATGTATAATTATGAAATTTTATTTCAATTCTGACGTTTATAAAATGTATTGTCAAATTCAAACAATTTTGAATGAAAAAGCGCGGGACGACTATGGTGCTCTTGTCACAATGCAAGGTGTGAAACTTAATGAATCTAAACACTCAAAAACCCTAACCGTTGTCATTTCTGTGTCCGAACTCTTATCAAACTAATAACATCCAGTGACTCTAGTGTAGAGGAGGTCAAAATAAGTTGATTGGACCCAATTTATTTATGTGCCAAAATGTACCGTTTGTCCGTGAGAAGGGTTCAAAGTTCACTTGAAAAAACACATTTTTGTACGCTGTTCAGGAATAAGTGGAACAAATTTGATGAAATTTGGCAATAGTATATTTCAGACGATCACTTTCCTTTTGGTAATCTAAGAAACCTGAAAGAAATTGTAGAAGGGTTGAAACCACCCTCACCCCCTGACGTTTTCTTCAGAACTTTTTCAAGGGTCATGATACGGTTTTAAAATTTTTTGAGCTTGAAGACTCATCAATTACCTTCATTTTATCACTCTTGTAAAAATTTCGTATACCAAATAGTTTCGAAGAAAAAAAAATTTATTTCAAATAATGCTACCAGATATTCCTATAGTAATGGTACCCGCGGTAATAACAAAATTGAAGAATTTATTGAAACATTTACAGACAACGTCAACAACAAACTTGAATGACAATTAATTTGTTTCCTGTCGAAATCACGACTTGCCTTCGTTTCCACTGCCAACTAAGTTTTATATCACAATTTAATTGTAACTTGTACTATAGGAATATCTGGTAGCATTATTTGAGAGAACATTTTTTTTCTTCGAAACTATTTGGTATACGAAATTTTTACAAGAGTGATTAAATGAAGGTAATTGATGAGTCTTCAAGCTCAAGGAATTGCAGAACCGTATCATGACCCTTAAAAAAGTTCTGAAGAAAACGTCAGGGGGTGAGGGTGGTTTCAGCCCTTCTACAATTTCTTCTAGGTTTCTCAGATTACCAAAAGGAAAGTAATCCTCTGAAATACACTATTGCCAAATTTCATCAAATTCGTTTCACTTATTCCTGAACAGCGTACAAAAATGTGTTTTTTCAAGTGAACTTTGAACCCTTCTCACGGACAAACGGTACTTTTTGGCACATAAATAAATTGGGTCCAATCAACTTATTTTGACCTCCTCTACACGTGGTAGCTCTGTGTCCCAGCAATTTTGGGACACCCTGTATATAGTGTTTTCAAACTTACCTGCCAATACATCTGTACAACAATTAACAGGGTATCAGAGGAGAACAAATTAGTAGAATAAAAATTGCAATAATTCTTCATAATTATATTCAATTTATTAAAAAATATATTTGTATTGTCATTCCTACATATATAAGTTATTTTCCAATGAAAAAAATTCTAAATATCCCAGCATCTTGATATTTTGTGTTTGCTGTTTGGAGCAGAATATCCATAAGACATTGGTGAAATAAACAGATTGAGTCTAACCTTATTGCTTCTATATATTCATTTCAGATGGGAAATTTTCAATTCTGTTCTCAAACATCATCATCCTTCTGGTACATGTCTTCTGAACATTACTCACATAATGATTCCTGATGTGATTCCTCCACATCAATTTGTTTGTATCACTCATAGTTTTTCGTTTTTCAACTGAAAAGCTATTGATGTAGGTACTCTTCACTGTAGGTAGGTACCTGAAATTTTCAAGTATAGTGATTCCGATGTGTACATAGTTTACATCACTAAAGACATGTTTTCACTGTAAATAACGGAATTCCATGAATTATATAGTAACTTATCAAAAATATAGAAGGAAATAAGCAGCCCCTACCTTTCTGCTTGGCTTGCATGTCGAAAAAGTGTAAAAGCACTGATGAGTTTCCGAAGTTTCCACAGTTCCAACTTAAATTCAAGTTGCATCATAAGTCAACCTGATACAGCATTGCCTAAACATCTCCCTGCTTCCATTCAAGTATAGGTAGATGATTTTCATACTTGATAATATCTTTCGTGATAATGTTTCATTTTCAGGTTTCAACATGACAGATTTTTATTCACAAACTTGACAGGACCATGAAAAATTTTTGGGTTAGGAATAAAAAATGAATAACTTAGTTTACTTAGTTCACGTAGATGTCTCTGAACTACATATTTTCTTCAATTGTATTTTCAATGAACAGACAATATTATAGCTCCTGCCTACTAACTACCTAACTAGGTTGTCATCTAGAACGACAATGCTCTGACCAACTACTAGAACTCAGTAGAGCACATCTCAGAGTTATAGTAGGTTTGCTATCACTGGTCACTGCAAACCCAAACACCACATACATGAAACGGCTAGACACATTTTATGTACATGCCCTGCAGCGGCCATAATCAGATTTTCAACATTTGGCAATACAACAATAGGGTCAGAAAACCTGATAAATTGTTCTCCGTACGTACCATGTACGTACTCCTTAATTTCGCCAAGAGATTAGATATACTGAGAGAAATATAACCATAGGGTGAGCCACAATAGGCCATATGCCGCAGTGGAGGGCCTAACATGGGCCCACTCACGTTTGAACCTAACCTAACCTACAATGGCAACCAGTGAGCCAGGATAGGTCGCGTGCACGATGACCGACCCTGGAGGCAAAATATTAAAACACAACCTCATTCTTCTGTAAATTATTGAAACACAACCTCACTTCTTTATTTGGTTACAGAGGAACCCAGATAACACTGGATATCCTATGGACATCCAGTTCATGTCCAATTCTGGTCGGGATATCCTTGGATTCGAAATGGACATCCATAAGATATCCATTGAAGGAGTTGAAATGAATATCCTTCAGCAGATATCTTATGGATATCCATAAGATATCCACAGAAATGATTGATGTTCTTAAATTGCAAGATTATTTTGATAGTTCAAATTCCTGAGTTTTCTTCACACTTGTACACGAAATAAACCATTGGCGGAATACTCATATTTTTTTATACCTTCCTGGACTTGAAATGGATATCCATGAGATATCCATCGGAGGAGTTGAAATGAATATCCTTCAGTAGATATCTCATGGATATCCATGAGATATCCGCAACCATTATGAATGAGTTTGAATTGCAAGATCAGTTCAATAGTTCAATTTTCCGGTTTTTCTCCACACTTGTACATAAATCAAATCATTGATGGTTTTCCTGAACATAATATGAAAAACTTGATGAAGAGGAAACCCAAGACATCGATAGGGCCCTACTTTTTCCACAAGTCGATTCTACATGTATAAATCAAGATATTCAATTTTTTTTAAATAGAAGTAGGTAATTAGTTTGTCTTAACTTTCTCTTTATTTTTTACACAATTTCCGTCTTCATTTCACACCACTACACTCAATGAGGAGAAATCTCAATTTACTACAACAGTAATCAAATACCTATGGAACAATTGAAATAAGAAAAGATAGTAAACAACAATATCTTCATATCCGAAGGATTCCCAAACTGCGAGTAATTTCTCGATAAACCCTATGCATTTGTATTTTCCCCAACTCGGAAACGAAGCAGTTTCAGACTTATGTTCATACGAACTTTCTTCAATATTTTGCTCAGCGACATCCCCTCTATCCCTAATAACACAAGATGTCCATTGGACATCCGTTTCGTGTCCATTATATGTCCAAGGTGTCCATGGACACATTCTGGACATCCGTAGGATGTCCACAGGCAGCAATCCTATGGATGTCCAGGAAAAGTAATCCATATAGTGTCCATTTCATGTCCTTTCTGATAATGTTCCTCAACACAACGTCCAACTGATGTCCATAAGATAATGTCCAATGGACATCAATTTGCAGTAGTCCATACACAGTCCATATGATGTGTACATTGTTGCTTTTTCGTCTCGGGTATCATCGAGATCGTTCTGCTCCTTCGATGGCGACAGCTGTGCACAGGGTTAGCCGGAGCCGTGTGATGTGTGATGCCGTCTGCCATTTTTGTTTTGTTGTTGAACATCGGTGCACGGACAGAACGCCTGAGACTGATGATATTATTCTCAAATCTAGCGTTTTGGTAATATCCATACAATCCATTCGAATTTTGTGTACCATTCATAATATG
The DNA here is from genome assembly GCA_918026855.4 of Phaedon cochleariae. Classification (NCBI taxonomy): domain Eukaryota; kingdom Metazoa; phylum Arthropoda; class Insecta; order Coleoptera; family Chrysomelidae; genus Phaedon; species Phaedon cochleariae. Next base: position 25,005,951 of record OU896718.1, on the reverse strand, counting down.
ACATTATTGTTATAATCTGTTTCATAATATTTGTGTGTGAACGACGAGTGTTTTGTGATGCTATTTCATTCGATCGAAGAACACATGAGTCACTTAGTCATTCAAGTGCATGAAGGCCAATTATTCCGTTGCGGACGTGTTAATGAAGATGTCTAAGGATTTCAACATTAGAACTGGTCTGAAATTGAGTGCCTATCTATACATATTTAGTGCAAATTAATGTGAACTTGAGAAATTGGTTCAAATCGTATCAAACTGGAATGATGAAAGGAGTTACCATAAAAGCAATAACATATTACATTATTATTATATTTTATATCATGAAGATTGTTTGTAGTGTTCTTGAATATACCTACTCACATTTAACCAGAAACATAGATTCTATTTATTGACCAGATCGTCCTATATAAATGTACATATTATATACTAGATATCCAATGGATGTACAGTGATAATGTCCTATGGATGTACGGTATGGACATCCATTAGATGTCCGTTTGGGCCTTTCTATGGATGTCCAAAAAGGTGGAAAGTGAATGTCCCATGGATGTCCATATGCACTCCCGTGTACGCATTCTAGTTGTCCATTGGATATCCAGATTGTCCAGACGAGTCTGTCCAATGGATGTCCATTGGACTAATTTGTGTTATTAGGGATATAGGCTTTTGTCTTCTCAACTCTGAAACACACTGTACATGATATCACCAGGCTTACCATTGCATTTCAATCAAAACATGTCAAAAATGTCAATAAAACCCGATTTGGTCTTTTTTTGTTTCAGAATTCTGTTTTGCAGTGTATCGGTATATATGTATAATCCCTTCTCATCGATTTTGTCACAGTATCAATAAGCAATCTGATAATTTTGAAGATGGACCATATATCAGGAGGAAAAAATGTTGAATAATGTCTTTGAGAAAACGAGGAAGGAACTAGATTCTGGTGAAATAATGAGAGATTCATCAGTAGATTCATCAACCTGTAGCATTATGGATGGTCCATCATCTTCAGAAATGTTAGTAACCAAAGTAGTAACTATGACCGCTTCTATCAATGGTAAATCTATCTGCACTAATGAAAATTTATCTGGAGGATTCAGTTCGAGGTTCAGCTATAGTAGTAATAATTCATCCATTGATGATAATGTTGAGATTACCCAAAGCATTACAAATATTCCTTCTATATAGAAAACAATATAACTGGTAATCAAACTGCACATAAGTCACTGACTTTTCAGTTGGGACAGTGAGCGCTTCAGCATAATGTACCCCAAATAGCAATAACTACCAACCTTCTACATATATATTGAAACCCTCTCACCCATAACTTCCTCTTGATGCGAGAAAATTATTAAATACACCAAGAGTTGTTGATATAGAAGAAGTGAAACCAGGAAATATTACCATTTTGGTATGAATAGGATTATTGAGAATTTCATCAAAAACTCTTAACTATCATCTCAAATTGGTAATCATGTAATCGATTTTCTGATTAATGTTGATGCTTTACCTTTATCAAAAAGTTCTGGGAGCCAGTTGCACCCTAATTTGTCAAGTGATTATGGGGCAAATAAAGCCATTAGTATAATAGATATTTTTCATGTAAATGGAAAACCAGCATATGCAAATGAGTTACTATATGCATTTGTAACTGAAGCCATAGATATTCTTAATAACGAGGATATCAAATGGACATACATGATGGATACCCTATGGACATACATGATGGATATCCTATGGACATACATGATGGATATCCTATTTACATACATGAAGAATATCCTATGGACATACATGATGAATATCCTATGGACATATATGATGGATATCTTATGGACATACATGATGGATAACCTATGGACATACATGATGGATATCTTATGGACATACAAAACGGTGGCCAAAGTACGTCCATTGGACATCCATACGATATCCTTCGGATAAGATTTGGATGTCCAACGGATATCCAGAATATTCTGAATGGATATCCATCGGACATCCATAGGATGTCCGTGTGTTGTATGGGAATGAAAGGATTGAAATAGTTTTTCACAATATTTTGGTATACGAATCGTGTTTTTTGCGTTATTCATTATTCAAGCATGTCTTCGCATTGTGCTGTTGTACAATGCACAAAAAATGCAGCAAGAGACTAGGGAATATGATTTTTCAGGTGAATAGTAATCTCACATAGTTATCATTATGAAATGTTTTCATTCCTTATTAAAATTCCTTCTGCCTTCTGCCACTTCTGCAATACAAGCTAATACTGCTAATAGATTGAAAATGTCTACAGCACACACGATCGTCAGCATGTCAGACCAGTCCTCCCGATTGATTGAATGAATCTTGCATTATTCTAGAAATTTCAGGTATATTTCTATTAGCTCCTATTGTAGAAGGGATTCCGATGAGAAATCAGAGAAATAACCAAATTCCAAAAATGAAAACTATATGTGAGTGACTATAGTAGGTACTTACTTTTAAATCATAATGTACCATCCGATTTGCTTCATCTTCCGCTGCAGTTTTTGTGCATTTTACAACAGCACAATGTGATGACATGAGCGAATTGATGAATAGCGGAAAAATTCGATTCATATGCCAAAATAATTGTGGAAAACTATTTCGATCACTTGTAAACAAATAAGTAAAGTGACGTTGTGTTTCATTGTTTTGCCTCCAGTGTCGGTCATCTGACAGTTCTTGCACGCAACCCATTGTAGTAGGATGAAACACAATGTTGTACACAATGCCGGGGAAACTATTTTCATAAAAAATTCCGAAATGTTATTGCTTGCAATGTGTGGGATGTGATCATTGGGTTCACGGAAAAATGTGTACTTCATCGAACATGTATTGTGCTGATTGCATCGAGTACCAAGTACCCTTACAGCTCTGGGGACATTACATTTCATAATTTATATATGTTATGTTGCAAAAACTGAAGTTTTTTTATTGCATGAAATAGTTTATTCCTTGATGATAGCTTGTTGCCATATTACCCAAGATATGATGCCATATTACCCATATGCATTTTAACTTATAATCTTCTGCTGTGTGGGAGAATAGCCACTTAAATTCATATATTGTCTAAGCTCTAACGTAAAGTCATCGTCTTTCAGAAAGACGCAATAGTTATTAGATTGTGAGAATTTAAATTTGCTATCCGTATCCCAACTCAATGTTGATACAGGATACTGGACGAAGTAAGTCGCAAAAATTGAAGTTTTTTTATTGCATGAAATAGTTTATTCCTTGATGATAGCTTGTTGCCATATTACCCAAGATATGATGCCATATTACCCATATGCATTTTAACTTATAATCTTCTGCTGTGTGGGAGAATAGCCACTTAAATTCATATATTGTCTAAGCTCTAACGTAAAGTCATCGTCTTTCAGAAAGACGCAATAGTTATTAGATTGTGAGAATTTAAATTTGCTATCCGTATCTCAACTCAATGTTGATACAGGATACTGGACGAAGTAAGTATTAGGTACGGGTATCTAACGAATTGTTTAGCCTGGTTGCTGTCCTGATCTCAACTCAATAGAGACTCCCTGGGATTAACTCAAGATAATTCGGATGAATGGATCTCACTCCGACCTCCTTTCAACACTTTGTACCAATTTCATCGATTTAATGCTACGCCAACTGATGAATAATGTTATGTAGGCAATATTCAATACGTTTCTCAGGTGTATTTACCACGCTTTAATTAGCTTGGTTTGTATGTTCAAGATGAGCGATGAAATGGTGAATAGTGTACGTTTTTTTTTTCCTTCGAATAACTTTTTACCATGCTTTTTGTATCCAGAGATACTTCATACCATGTACTGGAATATATAGTTACATCCAGAGAAATGGGTGATTTTAACTCAATTCGAAACGTCGAATTAAATTGAAACTTGATAGTTTTATTCCATTATCCTGATCGGGATCTTCAGTCAGCCGAATTGAAGAATATAAAATAAATTGTAGTTCAAAAATCTAAAAGAAACACGCTTTCATAGATAGCCAACTTAAAAAAAATAATTGTGTTGATAAATACACAACCTTGAAAATATTGGTACCTCCGCAGTGTGTTTCTTCAATTTTTTTAACTACAATTCATTATCAGTATCCAGATGAAACGTATTCAACCACTTTCCATATCACCGTCCTAAACAGGTAACTGCTTGATTGACAGATAATAATACGAATTAAAATACAAAATGTCTTTATTTGGGGCTACAATTTGATCCAAACTGACGACTCTTCTGTTGTAGCTGCTGCACTTCACAAAGTGATAGTACAGATGTCGAGAAAAAACTTCTTGTCATTATTGCATCCTGTATACCGGAATGAAAATATTCACCACAGCAACGTCACTTGTTGCAATATACCAAACTGTTTTTTTTTTAGACTTTTAATCGATCAAAGTGTAAATTTGCAATGAAAGATTGAGAACTCAGTAATGTAGATCATGTAGAGTACCTACTAAATACAGGTTGGGCGAAAAAAATTAAAATTGGTTTACAGATAGGAAATAACAAGGGTGGTGTATGAAGGTGTATTTGAATATAAGGAGGTTTGTTGTTCGAAGAGTAACCCGGTATATCATGGTTTACTCACCGCATTTCCATCATTTTTCTTGCCAGGGGTCACAGAAGTTGCTCTCAGTTGTAGGTATAGAAGAGCAGGATCACTCTGATGGGTGGCTGGCTCATCAAGAACTTTCAAACCTAAATGCGAAAACTGTTCTGGACCACATTTTTCCCCAGTAAGAGTTTTCTCTGGGGGAACTACCTTCAAAGAAGCATCAATATCTCCAACTGCAGGCAAAAATTCTGGGATGAAAGGTTTCAACTTGGTGTCCAGGTTCAAGTTCTGAGGGATGTATCTGAAAATAGAGCAAATCCAAATATAGTTATTTATTATTCAAGGGAAAAAAGTTGTAGATTTTAGCTCCAGGTTGTGTGAGCTGAAATCTATTATTTTTCCCGTGTATAATACAATATTTTTTTCTGTGACAGGGGAAAGGATATGAATCAATATTGAGAAGATATTACATTATTTTGAAATCTGAAAATTATCGACGTGAAATTTTAAGTTTTTAACGGAAGGGACACCTGCGTTGTAGGCATCTTTATCATTCTTCTGAAGTAATCAAATATCTGATGTCATTTCTGTCAGTCTAATTCTGTGATTTGATTTAAAAAAATTGCGAATTTAGTGATTGTTTAGTAATATACGTAACCGCGAAGTCGAATGGAAGATAAAAGGAGTTGCAGTTTTTTCTCGGAGACGGTATTATTGACTCATTTTTCGGAACTATAGCAGAAAAAAGCCTTCAACAGTGTATTTATATGTGATATATATCCGGGAAAAAAATACTCACTTTTTTCCCACGGGAAAAAAGTAATTTATTAAAAGTGACATTTTATAACCTGCCAACAGAGATGAAATGCCAATACACTTCAACCACGTATGCCTATGCAACGCAATGTAAAATACAGAATCCATCATTTACCCAACCATAAACAAAATATAGTTGAGACTGCAGAATCCACCACAACTGGAAGTCATATTGTTTGGAATTATGTAATTATTAATATTATTGCTAGTTCTGAAAATGTCAAAGATTATACGTGAGCTGGCACTATCAAGACAAGAATAGGTGGAACGGGCCAGTGTATAATAACAGGTTCTTACTTCATTCATGTACCTATTCATTTGTTTGAGACATATTGTGTAAATTCAAACATATAGGGTGTTTTTTGGAGGACTATAATAATATTTTGAATTTTTGTTAATCCGGGCCTAGAATTTTTTTCTGACGGATATACAAGTAAGTCGCTGGGGTAGCAGTGGAAAAACACGTCTACCAAATATCAAAAAATATACCAGGTGGTACGTATGCCATGAATCTTAGAAATGACCAGAAATGATAAAACACCCTATATCTCGAAAATGAAATATGAGGGAGCTACCATATATGGTATATATGGTATATATGTTCACCCCTATCCACCGTTGAAGTATTTCCGTTTTCCAACGGAAAACATTGTATAGCATTTGTATTGAAGTATGAGCAATTATTACGAGAGATGAATTTGTTTTTCTCACCTAGATTACAATAACCTTCTTTATGACCAGTCCTATTACATCTGGTACATTTATGATTTTTGTATGAACAATTCTTTGCATGATGTAATCCGCCACAAAACCAACATGGATTCTTGGGAAATGATTGTGTTGGTACTGATTTTGAGTCATCTTGTATATGAGACGGTATGTTCCTGCCCTATATAATATAGCCAGAATTATTTCTCAACTGATTCCCATACAGACGAGATTGTTCTTGAAAATTTCACACCAAACATTTTCGATCAATTTAAAGCCTGTATTTCATATCGTTACCATAGCAACTAAACAAATTTCTTGGTAGTTTGTTCCTCCTCCTTGGGGACGGAGCATGAAATAACACTGGAAATTTTTTGACATTTATAGGTTAAATGACATTTACATTCAACTTCAGATTATTTCGAGTTCATCCTATAAGACAATAAATGAAAATAATTTATCAACAGTTTACCATATAATATTATGTAGGTATACTTGCAAATTCGAAATTTACAAAAACACATGTTGTTACTATACCTTAGTTCTTACATTTCATCACAAACAACCATTATTCTCAACTAAATCATCTAAGTGTTGTTGAAATTTCTTTAAATTGATCAAAAATGTTTGGTGTGAAATTTTCTTACCGAATACCTACCACTTCAGCTTCAATTATTATCCGGGAATTTTTTCTCTAACAGGAATATTCAGATAATTCTCCCTCGTCTTTATTCGTGTTCTCGAAAGAATTTCCGGAAATAATTGAAGCTCTCGTGATATTATAAGCGAAAATGCTTCTGATTTCACACAGCACTGACACTGTCATTATTATCAGTATATTTCTTATTTCCAACAATGAAACTGTCTTTTGTCAGGTTTGATATCCTTTGGCATTCTGTTACCAAATCATGGATTGTTACTTTTCTGTATCATTACTCTCAACCTTCGAAAGTATCTTGGTACGAATACCTGCATCCTTGCTTGAATGGAGACCACATATGAAGATCAGACATTTGAACTGATCCGGAGTAATCTGGTTAATCTTAAAGTCCTCACAATATTTATTAACTTTGGATGCAAAGGAAATAAAATCCTCTGAATCACTTTCAACAAGTTACATAAACTGATGATATCTAGTATTGAATAGGTACTGAAATTCTGCTACCGAACATTTGTTTGAGCTTCAGAATAGTGTCTTCAAAATGTATGTCTTTGATTTCTTGGGGAAGATTGAAATTAACATTCTGTTCATGACAGGTAGTTTTTAAGTTTGACCCTAATCTGACCTTTGCTGAATCTGATAATTTCTTTGCATCTTCTGAGAAAAGACTTTCAAACCGCTTGTACCACGATTCAAAAGTTGAGCCTGTTTCTGGGTCGTAATTGAATTTGGTGATGAAGTTTCCAAGAGTACCTATCCATCCTAAATTCTTCACTCACTTCTGAAGGCATTTTAGAAGTTGTTCCGAAGAGCTGCTTGCAAGGTTCACAAGAAATTCTTGTTGGTTTTTGAGGAAAAGTTTTTGTTGCCTCTCGACTTGCTCTTGCTGAGATTTGATGAAACCAAAAGTAGTGTTTGTTGAATGTCCGATGCGTCCATGAAGATATAAACAAATCCGATATCCTCGTCGCCAAAACTGTTATGCTCTCAGATACAATCTAGATATGGAATAGAATTCGACCTTTCACACTTATTCCTTGAACATGACATGTATTGTCTAACACTTGACAACTCCTGATTTTGAACATATCCTTTGTATTTCAAATTGTATCGTGGGAATATAAATTCACAATTCAGCGGCTTCTATGTTTTTATAAAACTGTATTTTATTGGTAATAGTTCGAATATTTTGTAATGATTTCGCTGTTATTTTTTGAAATTCATATTTTCATTCCACAAACAACCTATTACCTACTAGATAACTACTATTGATGATTGTACATTCATTCTTACATGCATAATAGTCTTATTGGAATTCATATTCATTCCAAAAGAAAAACAAAAGACTCAAAGTCAGTCGACCACACATTTATATAATACTATATCGTCAAATACATGTTACCGGTTTCGGCACAACGGCCATCATCAGACAAAAAGTACCTGTAAATATAAAATAGATAAAAACAGTATGAAGAAGGAAGGAATACAAAACCTACCGACAAAATTATGGGCACACTATAACATTATTAAAAATTAATTTTTAATAATGTTATAGTGTGCCCATAATTTTGTCGGTAGGTTTTGTATTCCTTCCTTCTTCATACTGTTTTTATCTATTTTATATTTACAGGTACTTTTTGTCTGATGATGGCCGTTGTGCCGAAACCGGTAACATGTATTTGACGATATAGTATTATATAAATGTGTGGTCGACTGACTTTGAGTCTTTTGTTTTTCTTTTGAAATTTTATTGGACCACTTTGAGATATGGATGATTTTCATGATTTTTTCATATTCATTGATAATTTTACGAAGGTATCTCTACTTGTAATGTTAGTGGAGAAAAGAACACTATACATGAGCATAGAATGTAGAAGTATACTAGACCCCCCTCTTAGTACTTCTTTGAATGAGTGACACAAGTAAGTAGAGCGGCTATGTTACCACCAGGCCCAGCCAATTAAACGCCAGAATTCAGTTTGAGGCCAGGCCCACTAAACCAATCAGAGATAAATAAATGAATAAATAAACACACTGTGGTATTCAGGCCTCCGTAGTAATATGATTATTTTGATGCTATTTGAACAGGATATGTAAACGTTGAAAATTATTATCAAGTCAAAATATAGAAAAAATTGAGCTGCATGAATATAAGAAAAAACATATGCAGAGCGAGCTTCAAAAGCAGTGGCAGATCAAAACTCTTGTGCCAAATGATATATTGAAAAAACATATACCCGGTGAGCTAAAAATCCAGAGGCGGATGGAAAATTTGAATAGCGTTTGACCCTACACCTAAGATTAACAGACATTTAGCGGATGATAGCTATGACAGATGCCGTATGCCATGTGACCTTCTGGTTCTTCAGACTCTGCCAAAAGCAAAACGCTCAGGTTCAACTGGAATTGACCAGAACCCAGTCAGCCGATCCATTCATCATCAACCGCGAAATTTATCGAACAACTATCCGACATAACTAAATTGGGCCGGCTAGCCCGTGTCCTGGCGGCCGACAGCCGACCGTCTCTCTAAAGCCATCAGTATGCCGCTCATTACATTACGGGTCTTCTGGAAGGCAAAAGCAAGTACTCAAACGTGCTTCATTCATGGCATATCTTCGGCCCGATTGAGATTCTTCAGGACTGCCATAGATTGGCTATTTTTATTCCCCAGATAGAGGAATTTTTCAGGGCCGTTGGTTTGTTCGTTAACGGGATTGAATGAATTCAATATTCATGGTATACTGAATAAGGTTCTCAAAAAAGCTATTGGACATGTCAATTCTGTTATTTGATGTCCCATTTTTCAACTAGGTATGTCAAAATAAATACAGGATAATGCATACAATATCAGTGAAAATAGGGATGTTTGTTTCTCAATATCTTATTATCTTTGTAAACTGAATATCTTTACAGGTACTGTGTATTGTGTCTGAAGATGGCTGTTTGAGCTGAAACTAGTCACAAAAAAGTCAATTTTTGCAATAAAATTTTGTGGTCGACCGACATGGTGTTATTTTGTTTTTTCTTTGGAGAAATCTGGACCAATTTGAGAAGGATGGATGGTTTCCATGACTCAAGATCATAAGATTTAAAATGGGGCCTTCGGGCTATCTGCCTCCACACCGCGACCTTCTCAGATCTATTGTGTCTGCCCTCAAAGTCGATAAGAGTTCGTCGGCTAGCCCCGCCTTCTCTATGAGACTCCATAGGCTAGCTTTCAGATCCCCTGTGTATCTTTGGGCTTCTGGTTTTTCCTCACCCAGCGTAAGGGACCATAGTCTTGACAAGCCCTCACAGTCTCAAAGTATGTGTCATGTGTACTGCTGTTTCCTCTACTTCCTGACAGAACCTGCACAGCAGTTCTTCAGTCAGACCTATCGTACTCATGTGTTTGTTGAGCCTACAATGCATTGTGAGATGTCCCACTAGTATTCTAGTTGAACTTTGTTTCTGGCTCAGTAGATATTTTGTGAATGTTGGCGATGGTTTTTCAATAAACTCTTTTGCCTCTCTCATACCTGGCGAGTTGTTCCACCATTTTCGAGATTTGGTTTGCATCCATGATTTGATACTAGTCTTTTGTATAGCTTTCGCAATACCACAGGAGGGTTCTGGGCCATTAAGAGCTTTGTTTGCTCCTGCTCGAGCAAGTGAGTCTGCCTCTTCATTGCCCTCGTACCCTGTATGTGCTGGGACCCATGCTCGAGTCAGTCTGTTCTGACTGCCCAGTTTATTTGGGGTTTCTATGCAGTCTCATACTAGTTTTGAGTTAACTTGCATAGATTTGACTGCTTTGATGACCGCCTGGCTATCTGAATAGATTGCAATGGTTTTGCCTTTAAACTCTTGTCTCATCAATTCTTTCACGCAATGAGATTCTTGTCTTTGGCTTAGCCCCATAAATACTTCCTCCCATGCCTCTCTGTCCGTTATACTCATTTTGTAAGTTTTTTCAATGCTCTATTCTGGAATTATGCCATTCGTTGGCATTCCCATGATGGGGTCGCTTTCCAACTTTTCATATAGCTTTCTATAATCTTTACCGTGCGCGTTGCCAATGGGTGTTTGACCCCTTGACAATCTACTCACGACTTTAGATCATATTTGTGTACAAAAATGTGAGAGAACCAGAAAATATGTTTCCTTTCTATTTCTGTACGACAATAAAGCTATAGACAACAAAAAAAATGATGTGGATATGGTGGATATCTCATTGTGATTATCCATAAAATATCTCCAGAAGAATATTCGTTTTACATCCTCGATGAGTATCGTGTGGATGTCAATTTCAAATCCAGAAATATCCCGTTCAGGATTGGACTTGAAAAGGATATCCATTGGAAATATCATGTGTTATGTGGATTCTAGGCCATCCTTGTTTTTTTGAATATAAATAAATATTTTCTCTTTTTTCCCTATCCTCACATGATTGTTAGGGAATATGTGAATATCATAATAGGTAATATCACGATGTTCTGAATATTCGAGATAATTCTGTCGTTTCATTGTTCACAAACTCGTGTTGCCAAGCAACACAACGAGTCCGTCAGGACGAGTTGTATTGCTGAACGGCAACACAAAACAATGAAAGACATGATTATGAGATGATATCCAGAACAGAGTGGTATTTTGCTAGAATATTTCACGTTCACGAAGCATAAAAAGCATTTTTTTATAAATGAGTCATTCATTCTGACGAGTACAGTTATAATTATTTTATGCCCAACTGACTTTGATTCGCTATTCATGGTTACATCCAGACTCTGCTTCGCTATCCATGATTACATCGTTGAAAACATCAACGCTGATAGACCAATCAAAATTGAAAGACAGCTAATGTTCTAGCAATAAGCACACGTTGTCTCTAGCTTGTGATGGTTCAGATTATGTAATGAGTGAAATATTCACTAAACTACTCACTTCGAAATGAACTGAAAAACATCTCTGACTTCTTTATCAACGTCTAAATTTTCGTAGAGTTTAGGATCGTATTCACCGGTTATTATTTCTTTTCTTCTATCTTCATTTTCACTATCTTCACTATCGCTTGATATATGAAGCATTTTCACGGGGTGAGTAGCTTCTCTTCTAGTTGCTGACTGCAGCTTGAAAGATGCTCCTGGGCTGGATAAGCTTGGAACTACTTTGCCCTGCAAGAAATTTAGAAATCAAACCACAAACGGTAACTAGAGGTAATGTTTCATTTATGCTTATTTCTATCGAATGCATATAATTGGTATATGACACCGTATGCTTGAAACGAATACATATTGTGATATGTGATATTGTGATAAATATACTATGAGGCTACGAGACCATTTTTCCTCAGATTCTATGGAAATTATTAGATGCACGATGGAACGCCCCATAAGATCCTATTTGGAGCAGAGCAGATGTTTTCCCAGATCCACGGACTTTTTCCGTGAATTTCAAGGTCAAAATAGGCCTTTTTTGAGCTCACTTATCCACGGAATATTGGCTAGGCTACAAAACGGGTGAACGTTCATTAGGAGAAAAATAATAAGTAGTAGTGTATGATAATATTTATTATTCTTAAATGTAAATATAAAATATATTTTTTGAGATATATATGTATTCTTCAGTTCCTGGAATAACATATCTCTTATCGTCATTTTGACTGAGAGCAATCTTCTTTGCACGATAAAATTGAACTCGTGAATGAATGTTCATTTACAGGAGGTTACAGACGGCTATAGTACATTATTTTTATAGAAGATTACAGTGTTCATGCAATAAACAGTAAAATCTAGTTCGTTACGAAAAAAATACAGCAGAATATAAACAGAAGAGAGTACCCGACTAAGTTCATTTAAGAACTTGTCTTCGGGTATCACCAATCTGTTGAAGTTTACTATTGAGAATATGTGTCCAGTTGAATCATTCGAACTATAGTAGATACTGAATGGAACAAATAATCAATACTAAAACTAGAAATATGATTCAATTGTGTATTACCTAACTATAAATTAGAAAATCAGAGATTGTTTCGAAATGATTCCGAAAAGTACAAAAAATAACGAATTAGGAGAAAGAAAATAAACATCTTGCAGAGGTTCATATTCTCTAGATTGAATAGAGGAGCAGAGTTAAGTTGGTAAGAGGAGAGATTCAACCAAATCGACATGCAGGCCTGCACTAGTTGTTGCTATTTGGGCTCATGAATGATTCAATTGAAAAACTGATTAAATCATCGTAAAGAAGAAGGTTGGGACTAGGGCCTGGTTATCATACGGAGTCGAAACTCATTCATTTATAGAAGATACAGATTTTTGAAAAACGTAAACATTGAATTTTTTTTGTCTCAAATTGAAATATTTTCGATCTCAGTACAATTGTAGGAAATTCGGCGAGGTGTCACTGAAATATCAGCTATTGAAATGGTTCCATTCGAACAGGAAGCAACAAAAACGATTATTCTGTCAACAAAATATCCATTCATCCCAGCTGATCTCGGTAAACTCCATTTCTTGAAAGAATATAATGCAGGAAACTAGGATGTGGTAGTTCAGGCACTACCTGATAGATGGCAGTGTTCGAAATGACAGACTGCGGCAGAGAGGAATGGTGCATTGTATTGCAAGCAGATGGCGCTTAGGAGAGATGATGAATTCAAACGCGTTTACACCGTTGCCAATGTTATACATATTACTCGGACATATTATGAAATCTAGGCGACGTGATAATACAGAGGGTATTATTCAATTGTCCATGGTATTATTCAATTATCTGGGCATATTTCAAGGGGAGGTTCTCCGAGTGTTTGTAAGACGAACAAATCTATAAAAATATAAAACTCTCCTGTCACGGTCACGGTCATAGTGGTCGAACTCCTCCGAAACGGCTCGACCGATTCGTATGAAATTTTTTGTGCGTATTCGGTAGGCATGAGAATCGGTCGTAATCTATTTTTTAAATAGAAAATACAAAATGGCGGATCCAATATGGCGACCGAGTATAGTTATCCGATTTCATTCAAAATTGGTACTCAGGGGTTTTCGGAGTCGGAGATTATGAATATTTAGTCAAATTTTGGTAATTCAAGATGGCGGATCCAATATGGCGGACGAGCTTTGTAATTATGGTCAGATTCCATCCAAAATTGGTATCTGGGGGTTTTCGAGGTCGGAGATTATGATTTCTTCATCGAAATAAGGAAATTCAAAATGGTGGATCCAATATGGCGGACAAGTTTTGTAATTATTTTTTTTATCGCTTGGAGCGCACGAAAGGAAATCCCTATAATGTTCAAAGAACATCGTGCGTTCCTAGGGAGGAAAGGGACAGGAGGTAGGTATTGGAGTTTTTTTTTTAACTTCTGGAGATTATTTGTTGTTGGGAATACTTCCTCGGGCACTGAATTCCAGAGCCTAGCCGTTCTATGGATGAAGAAGTTTTGATAAAGTTCTGTTCGACATCTTTCGAGGTGGACAACGAGAGGATGTGCTGACTGGGCTTGTCTACTTCGTCTGACTGGTATTGCTAGTGGAGGGATGATAGCCATTTCCCGTGGAATTATCGATAGAGAAGTGAAAGGTCGCCGACCTTTCTACGGTGTTCCAATGATGTCAAAGATAGTGAGTGAGTGTGGCGTCACCCACCAGGCGAATGGCTCTTCTCTGGATGGAATCTAAGAGCATCAGCCTATGTTTCGGTGCTGAACAGAACAGATTGGTCAGATATCATTCAAAATTGGTATCTGGGGGTTCTCGAGGTCAGGGATTATGATTTTTTATCAAAATTAGGAAATTCGAAATGGCGGATCCAATATGGCGGACGAGTTTTGTAATTATGGTCAGATTCTATTCAAAATTGGTATCTGGAGGTTATAGAGGTCGTAGATAATTATGAATCATTTGTCAAAATGGGGAAATTCAAAATGGTGGATCCAATATGGTGGAAGAGTTTTTTAATTATTATGATCAGATTCTATATGTAAAATTGGTATCGGGAGGTTTTCGGAGTCGAAAATAATGATCCTTTTATCAAAATTTGGAAATCCAAGATGGCAGATTCAATATGGCTGACGAGTTTTGTAACTTAATCCGATACCATTCCAAATTTGTATATGGGGGATTTTGGGATGGGAGATTATGATTGTTCATCAAAATAAGGAAATTGAAGATGGAGGATGGCAACTGAGTTCTGTAGTTATGATCCGATTCTATTCAAAATTTGTATCTGGGTGTTTTCGGGGTCGGAGAAGAATTAGAAAACAAATGAATAAAAGTATGTCGATAAATATTCAACTAAAAAAATATTTTCTGGAAATAATTGTATATAGCAGAACAACGTTTGCCGGGTATCAGCTATTGTAATAAATATTAGTTTGAAAAACTAATGAAACACCTTTTTATAGATAGCCGTACTAAACAGAAGTGAGTAGAAAATAAAGAGTAGTTTGTAAAAATGAAGAGGTATAGAGAACCGAACTAAAAAGAACTAGAAAATAAATAGAGTAGTTTGAAACGGCCTAGATTTTGTCACTGAATTATAATTATATAAGTAGCTAGACCTGAAAATTTAAACATACAAATTCAGCAGAATTTCTTCAATTCTATTCATGAGATCGATAATTATGTCAGCATATAGATAGAAATAATAGGAATGGCACAGTTGTGGAACAAACTTCAAAAAGCTTTGTTAATCTGTGTCAAAAGTTCAGGTTATTTCACTCTAAAACTCATGCAAAAAAATTCGTCTCAGAGTACAGTTATCAGATTTTGGATCCATTGATATGGCGATGTTCACAAAGGATAATACCGCCACGGCAACAAAACAAAACTGAGCGAGAAATCGTTATATATATGTCTCTCCCCCTCCCGCGGCGAACCGGGGGGATATTCATTGGTCGCGCGGTGATTCCCCGTCTTTCTGTAGTCGCCACGTGCCACTTTGAATTGCATGAACTTCAGATGAACTTCAAATCTCTGTTCAAACTAACCGGGATATAATCAATAATTGAGAAGCCAGTGTTGCAAGCTGCTGCAAATGATATGTCGCAAAAATTCATAAGAATGGGTAGAAAGGCGAGGCAACGGGAAAGTCAGCCACATACGAAATATTTGAAAATATAGCAGCCGCTGAGCCGCTTTTTTTTCGAGACATTTGGAGACGTTATCGAACATCCAGTTCATGTTTTAGAGAATTATCGTAGGTAGATACTTCATATTCCACTTACATCTTCTTTGGGGAAGATTTTTGAAATTCAATGAATTCCGTGATATTAAAATTTTCTTTGAAATATATACAGGGTTATTCATTCAAAATGGTCAATGTGTGAGCTAGAAATAAGAACATAAGAATATGAAGATTCAGCCTCACATCTCACATCTCACATAGAAAATGCTGTTAGTTTTGGAGAAACAGGGTGTACAAGAAAAATATTTTATTTTGAAATTCCTCATACAATAACTTTGTAAGTTTTAAATCAGCATGAACATTATTTTCTTATATTTTTTTCATTATAATTCGATTTTCAAATGATTTAAAAAAAGTTGACCATTAAAACAAAATGGATTGTGAGATATAGAAAGCATATGATGGCAAATCAATTTCTCACCGTTATGTTGAAGACCGAAACCAGGGAATCCTGGAAACTTTGGTTGGACCAACTCGACAAACTTTATTATTACCTAAAAACATTCGCTGTCTAAGATAGACTAACAAAAACTTTTGAGATGGTGTTCGCTTGAATCTCCTAATTTTGACAAATGATTCAAAATCTCCGACCCCTGAAACACCAGTAAAAATTTTGAATGGAATCGGATAATAAAATTAGAAAACTTGTCCGCTATATTGGATCTGCAATCCTGAATTTCCCAATTTTGACGATAGAATCATAATCTCCGACCCCAAACACCCCTATATATAAATTTTGAATAGGATAGAATCATCATCACATAACTCGTCCGCCATATTGAATCCGTCATCTTGAATTTTTCATTTCGGGATTCATAATCTCCGACCCCAAAAAACCCCAGATACAAATTTCAAATGGCATAGAATCATAATTACGAAACTCGTGCGCCATGGTGGTGAAGCCATGATGAAAGAATCATAATCTCCGACGCCGAGAACCCCCAGACACCAATTTTGAATAGAATGGGATCATAATTATTAAGAACCTCGTCAGCCATCTTCAATATCCTAATTTTCACGAAAGAATCATAATCTCCGACCCCGAAAACTTCCATATACCAATTTAGAATAGAATCTAATCATAATTACAAAATACTACATAATATGAGATGAGATGCGATACTGCACCCTTCAAATTTATTGCTATTCATTGACCTCGCGATAACGGGACACGGGACGGGTCGTGACGATGACGCGAAATCCAATGTTTTTCTCCACCCAAAAAAGTGCTCAACGCGCCTAGAAGTTCTCACTTCGAAAAAATTGTTTTTTTCATAAGTGCAATTATGATCGAAATTTGTATTTCAGCAAGCAGGTCTGAATTAGAGAACATGAAATTTGAATCAAGGATTTCTTTCATTCTACACACTGTATATATCAATATAACCCTTATATCAGTAATAGCAGTGTGAATTCGTAAGAATGAAGATATTTGAAACTAGGCAATCGTCTACGTATATACCCTATACAGAAAACACGAAATTTCTATTTATAGCCATCTGAACTTGATAAAAAATCTTGCACACATTATTTCTGAATTACACAGACTATTTTGCCCTGAACAATGATTTCGATCCCCATCCTTGGAAGTTTTTCTGGTGACGCCAATAATGATAAGTTATATTAGTAGGAAATGAAATTAAAAAGGAAAAGAAATATTCGAAAGACTACTTGTGAAGACAGTTTCAAAAATCATGACATAAATTTTCATTGTAGCGAGTAGCGAGAATTTGCTTGACTTGAATGGAGTGAAAAGTGGAATCATGTTCAGCAGGCCCGTGGAGCAGTAGCTCTGGCAACACTGCACGTACATAGTACAATTACCTACGATTGCATTCAATTGTGTGCCATCTATTGGTGACCTGCTGTAACAGACGAAATCGAAGAACTCTACAATAGCTGTGAAAGCTGTAATTTAATTATTTTATTCCGATTTCGACATCACACTGACACCTGGAAATAGTTGTTGAACTAGTATATATATAGGCTATATTCGGTCGGAAAGCTGTCGCGAAAGGCCCGCCTTACAGCAAGCAAATGTTCATTGAAGATCGGACTTTGAAATGTACGTCCCAGCACCATATCATCCCACCCACTCCGTTCATGAATTAGAGAATCACTGAATGATTTGGCAAAATTGAGAAATGAGTCAGTATTTCTTGCTTGATAAAAATCATTCAACACTACTAAACCGAAAATTTACATTACTTCAACCTCATTCAGATATTTTTTGATTTGTAAAAACTTCACAAATGATAAGATTTCCACAAATGTCGTGTGTTTGAGAAATTTTGTGGAAATCTTATCGGTATCGTACCAGTATATCACCAGTATATCACCTGACGACCTGACCTACTGTGTTAGCGAAACGTGTCGTTTGTTTAAGAACTTTGTGGAAATCTCATCGTTTGTTAAGTGTTTACATTATTCGTATTTAATTGAAGTTCCTTTATTTTCGTTATCTCCCTAGATTATTTGGGATTTTCTCTCCTCGTTTCTGAAAATAAAAAATATTATAAAACGAAAATGCCCCTGCGTTCAAAATATGTTAGGTACTTTAATGAAACTGAAAGGACCCCGCACAAAACCATAGGGAATTGGCCCACAGTGGGATCTGCCTGAAATTCACATATGTTATTGGTATGTAGTTTCTGATCAAATGTTTTCATGTGACCAATCCTCTTAGACCGAAGATTTAGCTCTCAGGGCCGTATTTAGTATATATAGGTGCCAAATAAACAATGACATTTTTTTTTCAAGCCCATGATTTTTGTATCTCCCATAATAATTCAATTGAATGAGAAATGTTGCGAAATTTTGGCATTTGTCTTCTATCACAAGTCCTCTGTTAAACATGCCTTGTCCTACAGGACCGTATTTAGTAAAACTGTATTTGCCAAAGTGCCGAATCGAATTGATGTTGTATTACTTTCTTATTTCTTGTCCTATTTCAGTGGTCGTTTGATAGATGAATGTCGATTTCTTTGTGTACATAACAAAAGTGGTCACCATCTTAATATTCTCAAGATGGTCGGCCTAACATTCAATCTCTATGTAGGACATATATCTCGTAGCTTTTCAGGAATCATAGTAACAGGAAAAGATGAGAACTTGTTTCGATTGTCGAAATCGGTCATTTACTTTTTCAATTACCTAACTCTATAATATAAATATAACTCTACTATCTAATTGACACTTTATCTAATTCATTACTTACAAAGTTGAAACCGATATTTACAGGGTGGTGAACAAAAAAATCGAGCACTCACTATCAACATAATTCCCGAACACTTACAGCTGCTGGAGTATTGCATCTTGCACTGGACGATTTGCGGCATCTTTAATATGCTGTAACACATAAGTCGATGGATAATTCACATTTTGATTATGGCGGGCGAATCCTGAATACCACAATATGCTAGAAAAATATGAGCACATGTTCCTAGTATCCTTGCCCCTGATTTGCAACTGCAGTAGTATCCTATTATCAATACATCTTCTTCATTATTCTCGTCAGGCTGGTTTTCATGCGGAGTGTATTGAATGAATACTTGATATTTTTTTCTCCTCCTGAATCGAGAATACACTCTAAGTCTAATGAATCCAGCTTCATTCACTCTGAGATCAATTTCAAACGACTAATGATCATCTCTAAGTATTCTGTCTTGGACATAGGACGCAGATAATTTGATTTGATATGTTCCAAAAGTCACGTTTCTCAAGTTCTCCATAGATAGATGTGGAAATCGAGGAACATGCTCATTATTTAGTTGCTGCCATAATATGTTCGATATGTCCTACATATCCACTTTTTTTATGTGCACAAAGAAATCTACATTCATCTATCAAACAATCACTGAAATAGGACAAGAAATGAGAAAGTAATAACAAAATCAATTCGATTCGGCACTTTGGCAAATACAGTTTTACTAAATACGGTCCTGTAGGACAAGGCATGTTTTACAGAGGACTTGTGTCAAAAGACAAATGCCAAGATTTCGCAACATTTCTCATTCAATTGAATTATAAAGGGAGATACAAAAATCATGGGCTTGAAAAAAAAAGTGTCATTGTTTATTTGGCACCTATACTAAATACGGCCCTGAGAGCTGAATTTTTGGTCTTAGAAGATTGGTCACATGAAGACATTTGATCAGGAACTCCATACCAATAACATAGGTGAATTTCAGGCAAATCCCACTGTGGGCCAATTCCCTATGGTTTTGTGCGGGGTCCTTTGTTACTAATAATCAATGACAGTTTATCATCATTACACATATGGGGTATTGAAATTATGGTCAGATTTTCATTCAAAGAGACGAGAGGAAAAAATATGAAAAAATCTGGAAAAATTTACGTTCACCTGCTCAGTCAACCTTCAGAGAGTATTTAAATAATTTTCACTTGCTCTTTCAATTGTCATATATTGTTTTTATAATTTTATAGCAAATATATCAGAATGAGAAAATGAAGTTGAATTAAATGTGATATGTGAAATAATGATGTTGTCACTCTGAAAAAATTCTGATTCGCTATTTGAAGGTATTGGACCTTGAACTCCAAAAAACAATCACCTGCGGCGAATTTTATAACATGCAAAATATTTTCTCTCAGTTCCTTGCATCCCCCCCCCCCTAGTATACACTGAAATGACGCCCCTGTACTCCATCAGGGCCGTAGCTAAGGACGGGGTCCTAAAAGGGCAATGCCCTAGCATGGAATGAAAAGGACATTGTCGTGCAAAAATACTTGAAGGATCTCGATGACCAAAAATAAAATATCCAAAATATTGTTCCCTCATATGGGGTTCAGCACTCAAGGATACACTGCGATGCTCTTTGGATCCAATATTGGTCAGACGAACTCGACAAGCTCAGTCATCACACGATTTTGTAGTCAACCCTGAGATTTGTCGAAATATTTCACATCTCTCGACCAAAACCGAAACTAGATCGTCCATAGAACGGCAAACTTTCGAAATCCTTCGTCTAGGGAAGTTAGATTATGTTGAAGTCCATATTGGTCAAAGTGGAGTAGTGAAAGTTGACAGAGGAAAATCAATCTCAAGGAGCAATAATGTCTGAAAATTCAGAAATATCCAATACCTTCCTTATTCTCCTATCCATTCCAGATACGCACGATGTTTCACGAACAAAATAGAGATTCTTCCACGTGTGATAAAAAAGGAATTATATGATATATAACTATATTTTTTGCTTATAGTCTTTCTTGATTCTCTAAGAGAAGGCGATACATTTTGTGACTCTAACTAGGGCCCTAAAATATGTGCCCTACTTCAAATTTTTGATGCCCTACCCCAAATTTGATTCTAGTTACGGGCCTGTACTCCATAAACATTTATAATAACTTTTGCAACATCACATAACAGTTTAAATTTTGCCATCACGAAAAGCTATACAGGGTAGACATCAGAAGCAGGATCTCCGCTTTTTTTTTCACTTGAAATGGGTCCAAATGGTTCCAAGAAATGCCCCCTCAAATATCAGAATGTCACCTTATGTGTTCAAACATTTCTTTGGTAATGAGTAAATATACAGGGTATGTCACGACGAGCTTACACTATCTCTATATCGAGTATAAGTCGGGAGAAATACATGAAAATATGAATGCTAATATTCTAGAATACGCTCTCTTCATTCAAAATAATTTCACAATGCAGTATTGCCGCTTCTATCAAAAAGTTGCAACAACTTTGTTTTTCCAAATAGAATACCCTGTATTTCATTGCATCTTCAGATTCTACCTGAAGAGCTGATTTCATCGATACATCAAACTTATTGGGATCTATCGGAAATGATTCCAGAAATATTGGATGTTCAAAATCGAGATTAGGATTTGTTTGAGTCGAAACTATTCATTATCGGTCAAAACGGCTCACATGTCTCTATCTCAACTTCTGATTTACTATTTACCGATATTCAATCGGACCAAATACAGGGTGATGATCAGAATTCTGAATCTTGAACCACCCTGTATCTGTTCCGAATATCAGTAAATAGTGAATCGAAAGTTGAGATAGGGACATGTGAGTCGTTCTGACCGATAATGAATAGTTTCGACACAAAAAAATCCTAAAGTTGAAAAATCTCGATTTTGAACACCCTATATCTCTGTTATCATTTTATATAGAGCCCAAGCCATCGATACAATCAGCTTTCCAGGGAAAATATAAATATACAATAACATATAGGGTGTACTATTTGAAATATCAAAGTTGCTACTACTTTCTAGTGGAAGCGGTAACACTGCATTGTCAAAAATATCTGTAATGAAAAGAGCGTTTTCTAAAATATGAGCTTGCACATTTTCATGAATTTCTCCTGACTGATTCTCGATTTAAAGATAGTGTAAGCTCGTCGTGACATACCCTGTATACAAAAACGTCATAGAGCATAAGTGTCAAGTAGGTACATTTGGGAACTTTAGAAATGAAAACCTATGTATAGCTATACTTACCACATTTGAAGAGGGGAATTTCAGCTTGCTCTGTCGTTTCTGACTACTGCTGTTCTCGTCAAAATCTGACAAATCTGATATAGCCTCATCTTGAAAACGATTTTCAGTAATTCCGTCTTCCAAGTGATCATCATCGATGGCCTCATTAATAGAATCTATTTCGCCCTGAAATAATCAAAACTTTAATTTTAGCAGTACCTATACGTTCTGATGATATTTCTGTTAAGGAAACATTACTTACATCATCAATAATGGAAAATGATCTTTGAAGTTTCTGAATATCCATATCAAACCTGATACTGATATTGCTAATATATCGAAACGTCAGACTACCATCAATAACATAATAATACAGATAATAATTAAATAATAATTTGCTCTCTATTGTAGTATTTCGAGGGTTACCTAGCAACTTCATGGGTTGCCTGGCAACTAGACTTTAACGTGGGTGTATATATTATGAGCAGAGAACATGCAGAAGTGTTCTACCCGCATGTCCATTCTACTTTTATATCTGACGGCATGTTTTTAATTCCAAACTGTTTTCATTTCCAGAACCAGGAAACCCCAGCGTAGATAAGGGGGGTACTGGAGGGACAGTCCCCCCCCCCCCCCTGAAAGCACAAAAATAGTAAAACAGTAAGAGACTTAGAAACGATAATTAATAATAAATTCAAAATGTTATATATCAACAGGTTGATGCCTGATTATGTTGTTACCGCAGTGATTCACGATTCACAGATTCTAGTAAAACAAGGTTCTGAATATATGTTAAATTTTGAAATGAATCTCTCTCAAACATTTTAGTCAGATTTGTTGCAATCAGAAATAGATCTTAAAAATGAATGGGAAGAAACCAAAAATAAACCGATAATCATTTACCCAAAGAAACAGCCTTAGATACTTTACAGCATTGCAGTATCGAAATATTTCCCACTATTTATACACTCCTGCAGATAAAATCTGTTATGCCGGTGAGTGTGGGGAGTGCTGAAAGATCATTTTCTATACACTTAAAAGTAAGACACTGAAATCATGGTTGAGGTGTACAATGGGTCAGGCTTTGCCGTTCTATAGATAACCGAATCTTGTAAAAGTGCTGTTCGACATATTTCAAGGTTAACAACGAAAGGATGTGCTGAGTGGGCTTGTCGAATTTGTCTGATTGGCATTGCTATTGATGAAATGATAGCAGGGACTTCTGAAGAACACCTCCCGTGGAAGTATTTATAGAAAAGTGAAAGGTCGCCAACTTTTCTACGGTGTTCCATTGATGTCAAAGAATTAATGACTGCACCCACTAGGCGAATGGCTCTCCTCTGGATGGATTCTCAGACCATCAGCGTATATTTGGGTGCTGAACCCTATATGTGGGAACAGTATTCTAAAACCGAATCTGTGCATTGTAGATCATTAGAATCTGTTGAGGTGTGAAGTAGATTTTTGCACGGAATAAAAATCCGAGTTTTTGTGAAGTAGCTTATGTGATCGATCTGACATGATTTTCCCATGGAAGAGTATTGCTGATATTTTTGTGAAGCAGCTTCCGCTATCGATCTGACATGATTTTCCCATGATTAAGTATTGCTGATGGAGATACCAAGCATAGATATAGTGGACTTGGTGGGAATGATGGTACCATCAGACATTGATATACAGGGTGTCTCATAATATGTGCGCAGGAATTCAGGGTGTGATAGCTCGTCCAAAAAATATGAAGAAAGTTATTTTCAACTTGCCCTATGAAATGCACCATTTTCGAGATATAGGGTGTTGAAATTTGAAAAAATAATTGTTTTTTGCGAAAATCTTTGGAACCATTTATCTCTTAGATAACAACTTTTGTAAGCATTTTCTACTCATAATAAGCTATGTTTTGTGCGGAATTCGTTTATTTGTAAGTCATAATTACTGAAGGTTTTGAATGGGTAGTGAGTGTTTTTCTCCCCAACTTCTACGCCACTGAAAAAAGTACAGTTTTTAGCAACCCAATTTGAACAACCAATGTTTTCTATATACAAGAAAGATTATCTTGGTCAAAAGCTCTAAAGATGACCGTTTTTGAGAAAAATCAACTTTTATGTTGAAAATCATAGTATATTGAAAATTGTTTTCTTAATCAAACAAAATCCATTTGAACTTTAGAACAACTAACCAAACCAAACGTCAACTTCATGTTATCTATGTACCTATCATTTTTGTGTAGAAAACATTGGCCGTGCAAAAACGCGACTCAAAACTGTACTATTAACAGTCGCATAGAAGGTGGGGAGGAAAACACTAACTACCCCTATAAAATATTCATCAATTATGACTTGAAAATGAATAAATTCCACACAAAGAATATCTTATTATAGGTAGAAAATGCTCACAAAAGTTGTTCTCTGTGCGATAAACTGTTCCAGAGATATTCGCAAAAAACGATTTTTTATCAAATTTCAACACCCCTGTATCTCGGTAATGATGCATTTCAGAGGGTAAGTTAATGAAAACATTTTTTCCTCATATTTTTGGGCAAGCTATCACATCCCAAAGTCCTGCGCATATAATATGAAACATCCTGTTATATCAGGTATACTGGGTTTCGCCTATCTTGAGGAAATACAGGCTTGAATTTTGGAAGTTTGTATCACTGGGAAAGACGAAAGTTATTTATATATCATTATTACCCACGGACCAAGATTATATCCAGAGGCTTCACCCGAGGGGAATGAGGTCCCGTGGTCAGGTTAGGTATCATTTACTATCATTTACTACCAAGGTTCATATTGCATTTTTTTCACCACTAGCAAAATATTTTAATCATGTTAGTTCTGTGAAACCGAAATATGGAACCACTGTCACTATGAAAGAATTATTTTCAATAAGCCATGTACATGACAGAGAATATGACAAGTCGTTATTGGTTCAAGTGCCATTCCTGCGAATCTCTGATCAGAACAGTGCATTTGGGTTAATTACAACAGAGGTGGCTATGTCTTTATCGACTAGTGCCTCATAAAATGACGAAAACTACCTTAGTAGTAAAAATATAGGAATAACTGCGGCCAAACAATAGATGCTTCGAAAGAAACATACAATGCCAAGATAAGATCGAACCTCATAGATTGTCCCAATGGCTCCCGTTCGTTTTAGTCCCTTGCTGAAGCGGTCGGAAGAAATTTCACTAATAGTTCATTTTCACCACTGTCCAAATCCGACGGCACATTAGCAACAACATCGCAGGAGAAAGCAAATATTTTTGCAGAGATGTTCGCAGCAAACTAGCAAACTCTACTTCAGATTCCCAAGGAAAAGTGCCGCCAGACATTCCACCCGTTGAGAGTCGAATGCCCGAAATCATCTTTCGTCAACGCACTATCAGACGAATTTTGCTTCGTCTCAAAACGAATAAGGCTAACGGTCCTGATGGAATTCCACCCATTTTCCTCAAAAACTGTGCACCAGAATTAACACCGATTCTCTGCAAGTTATTTAACATCTCGTACAGGTCGGGTATTTTTCCATCATGCTGGAAGACAGCTAGAGTCCAACCAATCCCCAAAAAAGGGAACAAGAACCTGCCCAACAACTACAGGCCCATTGCCCTGTTATCAGTAATCTCCAAAGTGATGGAGAAAGCCATCAATATTGAGCTTATCAAATATCTGGAGAGCTCAGAAATCATCAATGATAGACAATACGGCTTTCGCCACCGAAGATCTACTGGAGATCTACTTGCCTACGTCACCCATTTATGGCAAGTTTCATTAGAAAAACACGGGGAATATGTAGCTGTCGCGTTGGACATATCGAAAGCATTCGACCGTGTTTAGCACGAAGGACTCCTCCACAAACTACCATCATACGAGTTACCACCTCAGCTATGCCATCTCTCATCGAGTTTTCTTTCAGGCAGATCGCTTCCCGTGGTGGTGGACGGTGTATCATCTGATACCATTGGCATCAATTACGGCGTTCCACAAGGATCAATTTTGGCATCAATATTATTCCTTCTTCGTATCAATGATCTGTTGCCTCATCCACAGCTTTATTGCAGATGATAGTACCCTCCATACTGCGTTTTCTTCCAGAAAGTCCCATTTATTCCCAGGAAACTAAGAACTCACGGCGCAGGCAGGTCAATGCTGTCAATGAAGACCTTACTGAAATCACAGCCTGGGGAACCAACAACTTAGTTGAATTCAACGCCACCAAAACTCAAGCCTGTATTTTCTCTAGGAAGGCGGGACTCAGTATGCCCGATATTGTAATGTCTGGCACCACCATCCCCACCAAGCCCACCATATATATCCCTAATAGCACACAACGTCCTAGGGACGTCCCTATTTGGTACAATTCACGTCCGAATGTCCTGAACCAGAAATAAGTGTCCTTGGGACGTCCCATCCCGTACATCTCATGCAATGTCCGAGCAAGGACGTCCACGGAATGTCCCAGCTGGTACATCATTTCAAATTTCCTAGAGATAACATCCCTCAGACGTCCCACGTGGTACATATTGTAGAATGTCCATGCAAGGACGTCCTTGGCATGTCCCTGATGGGTATGATTTAAACGTTCCTTTAGGGACATCCATCGGATGTCCCGAGTAGTACATATTCTGGCATGACTCCAGATCTTATAGAATGTCCCTTCTAAACAACCATGAAATGTCCCTGATGGTTCATTCCTTCAAACATCTCTGCACAGACGCCCTTAATATTTCCAGGATCGTATAACAATCGAAATGTACCTTAGGAATATCCATCGAATGTCCCAATTGTTGTATAGTTGACAGTTGGCCACTCTGTGTAGTGACATGACAATGACATGGACACGAAATAGTGATATACGACAGACGTCAGGTTTTGGCGGGCATTCAAGATCCAACACGCATGTGATGTAAATAACCTACTTCATTAAACAACTATAAATACAAGCTTATTAATAACTAAATTACAAGAGTATGTAATTTATAACATGGTGGCAGCGAGGGATAATCGAGAAGTATCCGAAATGTAATACATTGATGTTGAAGACTCGAAGAGGGAAAAGTGAGCAAAGGTTCGGCAAGTTTAGGTTAGAAGGAAAACCGGCATAACCTACACAAAAAAAAAAACCGTTCTGGAGACTCCGCCCGGGTGGAAAATACTGCAATGGCATTCAAGCAACCCCATCCGTACGAAACGGGAGAAAATCCAGGTGCAAATTGGGAAAAATGGAGACAATACTTTGAGCTGTATATGGAAGCAGAAGAGCTCTCCAAGAAGCCCATAAGCCAACAAAAAGCAATCTTGCTGTATTGTCTGGGCCCTGTTGGCCTTGAAATATACAATACCTTCAAATATGTAGATGGAAATAATGAAGAAATACCTAGTGGCCAACTAATAGTGCAAATGATCTTGAACTCTTTCTCAGATCACTTCAAACCTTTTAATAATGTTACATACGCCAGATACAAGTTTTTCACAGAGAAGCAGAAGCCAAATCAATCAATTGATGAATTTGTTTTTACATTGCGAACACTATCAAAAGATTGTGAGTTTTTTACTCTTGCTGATGATCTAATAACACACTGTATCATAGTGGGAGTACGCTGTGAGGATCTAAAAAGAAAACTTCTGAAGATACCAAACCAAACCTAGAATTGGTAAAAGCTATCAGTATTTGTAGAGCTCACGAGGCATGTGATAGCCAATTACTAAAGATGAATGGCCATCAACTGCCTGAATCATCATCTATGGAAGTTGGCAAAATTGATTATAAAAATCATAAAAAACGGTCAGAAATCGTAAAAAAGTGCCAAAGATGTTTAACTAGCCATAAAATCCGAGCATGTCCAGCTTGGGGAAAAACATGTCCAAGGTGCAAACGCCCAAACCACTTTGCCCAAGCATGTAAGTCAACAAGAACAGTGTATGACATAGAAGAAACCCAATCATGTTCAGACAGTGAAGAAAGTTTTGTTATAAATGAAATAAAAGCTTTCAAAATCAATCAAGTTGACAATTCCACAGAGACTGACTGGGTTGAATTAGTAAAAATAGGCATAAAAATAAGGTTCAAAATGGACAGTGGATCACAAGCAAATATCCTACCTGAAAACCTTTATGATAAGTTATCTATCAAACCAAAAATCCATTTAACAAAAAAAAGTCTGACAAGCTATACCAATCACAAAATACCAATATTGGGAATAGCAAAAATAGACACCAAACTGGGAGGAATGACACAAAAACTGGAATTTTTCATAACAGCTGGAGAAAACACACCTATCTTATCACTTAAATCTATGGAGCAATTTGGCTTGATAAATAGAAACTGTAAAGTAGAGATAACCGAAAATGAGGCAGAAAATATCCTAAATGAATTCCAAGATGTATTTCAAGGGCTTGGTAAATTGAATGTAAAGTACAAAATAAAACTTAATGGAAATACAGTCCCTAGCATCAGTGCACCAAGAAAAATCCCATATGCACTAAGATCACAAGTGAAAGAAGAGCTAGCCAGAATGCAGAAAGAAGCAATAATAACAGCTTGTGAAAATTTTAAATACTACTGTTATAATCAGGAGTTTGTAGTGCAAACAGATCACAAACCAATCTTGGGGCTAGTTAAAAAACCAATTGCTAACCTAACCCCAAGGCTACAATCTATGATGCTCAGGCTGCTTAAATACAACCCTACTCTGGAATATGTAC
This sequence comes from Phaedon cochleariae, assembly GCA_918026855.4. Taxonomy (NCBI): domain Eukaryota; kingdom Metazoa; phylum Arthropoda; class Insecta; order Coleoptera; family Chrysomelidae; genus Phaedon; species Phaedon cochleariae. Next base: position 24,976,860 of record OU896718.1, on the reverse strand, counting down.
CAGGAAGTTCACTGCACATAGCAGATTTACTATCCAGGCAGCCCTTAGAATTAATTATTCAAACTGAGTACTTGGAGAAAAATTCAGCAAGAATATTTTCCGTCATCACAGCCTCAGAAAAGAAAACACAACAGCTAGTGACAGAAACCGCCGCAGATGAAAGCTTAAAAATTGTCATGCAATACACAAAAAATGGCTGGCCAATGCAAAAAAGCTTATGTATGGCACCAGCAAAGCCCTACTGGGATATCAAAAATGAAATAGTAAATCAAGAAGGGTTACTATATAAAGGCAATAGATTAATCATCCCAGCCAGCCTAAGATCAGAATTTATTGAATGGACTCACAAAGCACATCAAGGTATCAATACCTGCATCTACAAGGCACGACAGGCATATTACTGGCCAGGAATGTACCATCAAATATCACAAAAAATCGAAAAATGCCCCACATGTATACAGTACTCTAAAGCAAATTCTACTGAACCATATTCTCCACATCCAGTGGAAACATTACCCTGGGCAAAAATCGCTATTGACTTTGCATATGTGAACAAAATGGATTATTTGGTAACCATAGATTACCATTCTGAGTTTGTGACAGTCTCAAGGCTGAAATCAAAAACAGCCAACAGTGTGTGCAATGCTTTGAAGCTGATATTTGGACAACATGGCATTCCACAAAAAATCATGTCAGACAATGGTCCCCCTTTTGACGCTGAAAAGGAAGCTGTCATGTGGCAGAGCTTTCTAAAGAATTTAAACATAAAACCTCTCATATCCAGCCCTAGATATCCCCAATCAAATGGGTGCATTGAGAGAACGGTACAAACCGTTAAGTCACTCATAATCAAAGCTGAAAAATCCGGCCTGGAACCATGGATGGCTGTTTTAGAGCACAATACAACACCAAAAAATGGAAAGGATTCACCAGCACAACGGCTGATGAGTAGACAGCTCAATTCAATATTGCCTGTAACCAGAGAAGTTCTTATTCCAAGTTTTGATGTTGAACACTCAATAGAAAATCTACATCAAAAACAAGACAGAATGATGACAAATCAAAAACCTGCAAAACATTTACCATCTCTCAACCCCGGTCAAGAGGTTGCCGTACAAGAAGCTACCAGAAAATGGTCAATGGGAAAAGTAGTAGGCAATGCAGAGGCCCCACGGTCCTACAAAGTTCAAATGGAGAATGGGTCCACATTGCGTAGGAATCGTATCCATCTAAGACCAGTGGAAAGAGAATGGGACACAGACAACACTCCTAGAGTACAAATTGGTGATAGTCCTAATGAACCATCAGTGGTACCCAATGCTACACCTCCGAGATGTATTGAGAAGGAAGAAGTGATGAGAAGAAGGGAGCGAACCAGAAAACTCCCAGCATATTTAGCAGAGTATGACTACAAACTATGAAGATTATTGTGATATTTATATGATTGATTCCAAGACATTAAGGTGACGGTGTCAGTATGTTTGTCTGTAAATTTTCCGTACATTTTAAACTCCTTTAAAAAGGGGCATGTTGTAAAGTCGACTGTAAATTTCCTGTAAATTTCAAACTCCCTTTAAAAGGGACATGTTGTATAGTTGACAGTTGGCAACTCTGTGTAGTGACATGACAATGACATGGACACGAAATAGTGATATACGACAGACGTCAGGTTTTGGCGGGCATTCAAGATCCAACACGCATGTGATGTATATAACCTACTTCATTAAACAACTATAAATACAAGCTTATTAATAACTAAATTACAAGAGTATGTAATTTATAACACCAATTGGTACATGAACTGTACTCTTTCAATGCCCTTGAAATAACGTCCTATGGACGTTCCAGTCGGTACTTTCAATTTGTTGTCCCTGCGAGGACGTCAACTTACACCTCGCCGACGAATGATTGCTTGAAGGCTATAAGTACTCGTCGTCAATGCCCTTCACGTATGTCCATTGGACGTCCCTGGGAAACTTTTTGGGGACCTTCTACGCACCATCAATTCAACTGGATTCCTAATCAGTTATGCAAGATCTGGTCTTAGAGGGACCCAGAAAAATTGAAATTCAAGACTAATCCGTACGTCCCTGGGACATCCTATGGACATCCAATTGATATTCCTCAGCGTTACTGATAGACTTTCCTAAGGATGTCCTCTGTGGTGCTCGATGAGGAATACTGTAGGATTTAGGTATGCGATAGTTGTCCCAGGGACATCCCTCAAGGACGTCCCTAGTTGGTCCCCAAGTGGGACATTTGTGCGTCCCACGGACGACCAATGGACGTCCACGGTACCAAAATTCGAACGTCCTATGGACGCCCTGAATGTACCGATTGGACGTCCTGAGGATATCCATGGGACATAAGTGTGTTATTAGGGATGCTCGGTATTTCCATCAGCAACACTTTTTCATGGGATAATTATGTCAGATCATCGCAAATGCTGCTTCACAAAAACTCGGATTCTTGTTCCGTGCGAAAAGCTACTTTACACCTCAACAGCTTCTCATGATCTACAAAGCGCAGATACGGTCAGTTATAGAATACTGTTCCCACATATAGGGTTCAGCACCAAAACATATGCTGATGCTCTTAGATTCCGTCCAGAGAAGAGCCATTTGCCTGGTGGGTGACGCCACACTCACTCACTCTTTGACATCATTGAAACACCGTAGAAAGGTCGGCACCTTTCACTTTTATATCGATACCTCCACGGGAAATGTTCTTCGGAAATCTCTGCTATCATCTCTTCACTAGCAATACCAGTCAGACGAACTAGACAAGCCCAGTCAGCACATCCTATCGTTGTCAACCTCGAAAGATGTCGAACAGCACTTAATCAAAACTCCATCCATAGAACGGCTAGGCTCTGGAATTCATTGCCTGAAGAAGTATTCCCAACAACATAATATAATCTCCGGAAGTTCAAAAAAAAATTTAATACCTACCTCCTGTCCCTATCCTCCCTAGGAACGCACGATGTTCTTTGAACATTATAGGGATTTCCTTTCGTGCGTTCCAAGCGATAAAAAAAATTACGGCTCGAAAATGAGTAAACAATGGTAGGTTTTATAGCTAGCGGTGGAAATAACCTCTTATTACTCAATCTTTCAATAAGACAACGGTGGGCATTCACTCATACCTGCCTACGTGTCCCAGATGGCTCTGAATTACCATCGAATATTCCCTAATCACCAAAAAGAAAGTATGATGAAAGGATATATTCCATATCCCATTGGTACATATCGACAAAAAAATTCAATTTGCCATATTAAATACATGGATTATCCGATTGGGTTTCAATTTGGGCTATTGTGCGAATAACTCACCCTGTATAATCATTATCCGAAATCTGAGCTCATATTATAAATCTGCGGGAGAAGTAAAATAGGTTATTGTCGAAGAAGTTTCTGGCACTCTTTAAATTATCACGTAATAAAACATTATTTCAATTTTTTTTATTGATAATTGTCGGATAGATCATCATGAAACATGGAAATATAATAAATATTCACGAAACTAAGACTTACTTGTCGTTATTCTCTTTGATTACTTCGTAGTAATATTCAATAAATTACTCTCATAACCTATGAGAGCACTGAAGAAGAAATTCGTATCATTGTCGTAATGAGTCTTCTTAATGTTCTTGTAAGTAGGTTTAACTGACCCTGTATAACAATTATCATTTCTCTACGGCAATAACACAAAATTGCTCCTGTTTTACTGTGTTCGATAAATCAATGAGATACTATAGTATGATAATATATGTATGTTTTCAATTTTATTTCCGTATCTGATATCACAATATTACCTCTCTCTGTCTATACATATGATAGATTTTAGTCTAAATCAAACTCGAAATTATCGAAATGATTGTTTTTTTTTAATGAAACTTTGAGAAATAAAATATGGAAGCAAGTTCGCAATATAAATGTCAACGACTGACTGCTCGAATTGTGCTTGACTGTTCGAATTATTGTGCTTTTTGCCCGGTCATCAGATTTGCGTTGGACCCAGTCTCCGAGGAGGTGATGAAATTATCAGTGGCGGGTTCTTGAAAGCTAACACGGCCTTCCTGACTTAAGGGCGTCCTCGCACTAACTCGAATGAAACGGCTCAACTGTGGAAAGAAAAACGAATAATTAAATCACACCATTACAAAATAGAAAAGATTATCTGACAGCTTTGTACTAAAAGTACTTCTGTCAAATTATCTCTCTTATTCTTAGCTCCGTACTAAAAGTACTAACTATCACTAACTACCAGCTCCGTACCGAAAGTACTAACTGTTGTATGTTATTAGCTACTAGCTCCGTACTGAAAGTACTAACTGTTGTATGTTCTTAGCTACCAGCTCCGTACTGAATGTACTAACTGTTGTATGTTCTTAGCTGCCAGCTCCGTACTGAAAGTACTAACTGTTGTATGTCCTTAGCTACCAGCTACGTACTGAAAGTACTAACTGTTGTATGTTCTTAGCTACCAGCTCCGTACTGAAAGTACTAACTGTTGTATGTTGTTAGCTACCAGCTCCGTACTGAAAGTACTAACTGTTGTTTGTCCTTAGCTACCAGCTCCGTACTGAAAGTACTAACTGTTGCTTTATATCTCCATAGCTACCAGCTCCGTACTGAAAGTACTAGCCGTTGTTTCAATTATCTTCATTTTTTCTTGTACCAACAATAACAACGTATACACAAAAAAGAAGAATGCAAGCGATTACCTTTAGAGGCCAAGCACGCAACTGTGCAGCTACAGTCGTCCACCGACCTCCATTTAAACGTCTTAAAGCATACCTTTCGTTTTGTTGACAATGAGTCACCTCAAAAGATCCCTGAAATTTAGGCTTCAATTTCCCACCTGAAGCGAACTGACTGTCTTGTACTGCAACCTGATCGCCTATTGTGTACGGCACTGCGGCTATCCTTTTCTTATTAAAGTCTGCCTCGCTCTTTTCTCGAACGGTTTCCATTCGTCTAATCACTCGTTCTCGAAGTTCATCAAAATCGACGACCTTGTGCTGCATCGGCAATTCGGCTAAAAGCTGTCTGGAAGCTGCTAACCGGCAAGTTGACCTAAATATCAGTTCAAATGGTGATTCGTTGATTTATTGACCGTCACATTAAAATCATGTTCTATTTTTCGATGCATTTTTCAGTATTTCCTTCACTGTGGTAGCTACTTGCTCGTCCAATCCTGACAAATTAACATCATCAATATCCCGGGTACGCAGGCTCAGAATACGAAGAACATAATGCCATAGATCGTGAACCATGTTTGCACCGTTAGCAGTAACCTCCACTTTGATTCCGGGCCTTTGTAACACATCAAGACCAACCAGTGCATGGTACTACTATAAAATCGATTTCCAGTGTCATATTTGGTGTTACCATGATTGTACTACATGTTCCAATAGGACGTGTCATACTATTTCACATTCCTGTTGCTAGAAATCAGCTGACTGAATGTCTAAATGTAACATTTTAGCGACCTTCTCATAAAGAATTGATACGTCAGCAGCTGTATCGACTAAATACGGAACTGACAGAATGTTTTTATCGTGTGTTATTGTCGCATTGGGGAATCACCTAATGACGCGAGATTTCTGTTTTAACATCACACGCTTCGTGTCACTTTGTTTGCGGTAGCAGCTCTCTTCTGTATATTCTTACAGTAATTACATTTAGACTTCACATCCGTGATTGAAACATTTTGTTTTACTCCGGGCTTGTGGGAGCGTTTTTTTCAGAATTAAAAGTGCGGCGGATCTACTGTTTATAATCGGATTGTTTATGTCCGTATTGATTGCACTCTCGACACTTTCCTGGGAAACTCGATGATGATATTGAAGCACGTGGACTATAAGGAGGAGAGCTATACTGTCGTTTTCTTAGACGGTCTCGGGATTCAAGATAATTTTTAGATGCTACCCCTTTTTCCGTGACATTCCGGGCATCACACACTGCCAATAATTTCAGCAAGTCCGTTTCACATGACGGTGCATGAAGACAGATTCTGTTCTTGACTTCCGAATCCTGTACATCATATTCCAACAGGCTGAGAATAATATGCCATGGAAAATTCGAATAAAAGCATTTAATGGCAGCAAGTTTAGCGTTTCCATATACCACCAATGACGCAAAGTCGGAACTTTTGATCGCCAAACATGCCCGAATTCTAGTTGCCGGAGTTCCTTGTTCTGGGAATGCCACTTTAAAATCGCGGCAAAACGACACCCAATCCCGCATAAAATATGGAAGCAAGTTCGCAATATAAATGTCAACGACTGACTGCTCGAATTGTGCTTGACTGTTCGAATTATTGTGCTTTTTGCCCGGTCATCAGATTTGCGTTGGACCCAGTCTCCGAGGAGGTGATGAAATCATCAGTGGCGGGTTCTTGAAAGCTAACACATATATGAGCATTACTTACGAGAAAATCAGATGGCTGAAAACCCGAAGAAATGAAGAATTCCGCTCTTATCTGTTACAACTGTAGAAGAAGTATAGTGTATTATTCGCACGGAATGCTAATTTCCCACTCGATAGATTTGCAGCATGAGCCGTAGGCTTCATCCTCATGGGAAATGACTATCATTCCGTGCGCGTTGAATAATATACTATTCTGATCGTAAATTCGGAATCAACTAATAATCGTTCGGGAACTAGTATTTTATTACTAGTGGAAGTTTTTCACGATTACATTCTTTTTTTTTTGTTATGTTTATGGCAAAAAATTATTATTCATTGTTGTATTCTCATTAATTTATAGTATGTAAATATTCACGAAAAATTCAGTTCAGTGCCTATACTATTTTTTCAGTTGATTCCGAATCTACGATCAGATTAATGTAAATTGTTATACTATGTCAGTTATACTCACAGGAACATGAAAAATAGTCATTCCGATCATGATACGAATTTAATCTTCAGTTTTTTCAAGTTACGAGAGTTATTTATAGAATATTCCTATGAAGTAGTTGGAGAGAATAACAACAATTATGTCGTGGTTTCGTAAATATTCATTATATTGTCACTTTTCATGATATTTTATCCAACATTCAATGAATAGAAGTAAAATAATAATTCATCACGAAATAACTGAAATAGTGCCAGAAACTCATTTGACAAGTTCCTATAGTATAGTATATATTTTCGATATTCAATCTGATCTCAGATTTTCGATAATTGTTATAAAGGGTTATTCTCACAATAATTAAACATAGGAGAAGGATAATGTTCCAGTCCTGATATTGATTTCGATCGAAGGGCTACTCGTTGAAGCCTTCCAGTTTAATTCATGTAGAAAATTTTAATCCAATCGGGTAATCCCAGTATTTGATAAGACGGATCGATTATTTTTGTCAAAATCCATATATCACTCTGTATGTCAGTAACGAAACGGTTTTGGACATTTGTATATGGTATTTTGCAAATATATTGGCAATCCTTATAGCCGCATAAGTTTTGTCGGTTTCATCATACTGGACAGATCACCCAATTACCATATTCGTGATTTGTGGTATAGGTAAGTATATTCCAAGATTTTTTCCATCCAGGATTAATATAGGATTATTATGGGATACTTATGAGATCGTTTCATGAAGATATACTCCCCCTGAATATTTGCCTGAAACACCTGGGAATATGATATAGGTAATGGTTGAACTATGATAATCTATGATGAACAGAGTTGCGCATGTTTGTCAGAAGGAGCGATTTTCTTTTTTTTTAAAGATTCATTTTTTTGAAACAGGTTACATATACGTATAAACATTTGGAACGATCCCTATATGCAGCACATGTGCTGGTAACAGGATTTTGATTACGAATATGGTGTTTCATTTCTTTTTTTCATGACATAAGAATACGTATTGTATTGTATTATATAATATAATATAATGCTCATCAAGAATAAACAACATTGTTACGGTTGTTTTTTTTAACGCCTGGAGCGCACGAAAGGAAATCCCTATAATGTTCCAAGAACATCGTGCGTTCCTAGGGAGGATAGGGACAGGAGGTAGGTATTGGAATTTTTTGAACTTCTGGAGACTATATGTTGTTGGGAATACTTCTTCAGGCAATTAATTCCAGAGCCTAGCCGTTCTATGGATGAAGGAGTTTTGATAAAGTGCTGTTCGACTGGGCTTGCCTAGTTCGTCTGACTGGTATTGCTAGTGAAGGGATGATAGCAGAGATATCCGAAGAACATTTCCCGTGGAAGTATCGATAGAAAAGTGAAAAGTCGCCGACCTTTCTACGGTGTTCCAATGATGTCAAAGAGTGAGTGAGTGTGGCGTCACCCACCAGGCGAATGGCTCTTCTCTGTATGGAATCTAAGAGCATCAGCGTATGTTGTGGTGCTGAACCCCATATGTGGGAACAGTATTCTAGAACAGGCCGTATCAGCGCTTTGTAGATCATGAGAAGCTGTTGAGGTGTGAAGTTGCTTTTCGCACGGAACAAGAATCCGAGTTTTTGTGAAGCAGCTATTGCGTTGGATCTGACATGATTATCCCATGAAAGAGTGTTGCTGATGAAAATACCGAGCATAGATATGGTGAGCTTGGTTATCTGGGTTGGGACGCATACCTGATTTGTTTCCGATTTCGGCAGATTTGGCATTTCATACCCATGCTGGAGATATAAATACACCTTATTATGGTTGAGTATAGGAATTATAAACATCTCAGTGAAGTATTTTTGTTTTGATCAGGGAAGCCTTCAAGATTCACATATTTGCTTGATCTGTATTTCATTCGTTATTCTCGAGATGGATGACTTGTTTTTGAATAATCACGGCAAGCAATAGTTTTTTGTCTCAAAAACAACGATATTGTTTACCTCTATTTGATTACCAAGTCAAACACAGTGTAGTATGGATAAATAATCGCTATTATTATTGTTGATATGCTCACTAACCTAACATATTTTTCACGTCTTGTTCCTATACCTGATGGCACTGGCGCGGTATTTGCCATTAGAGCACCTGGTCCATACACAAATATGTCACTCTGTGGTTGTATTTATATTGAAACTACAATTCGAACATCCTTGAGAATTGAATAAACCTGCTGTTAATGCATGTAGAATATTCTCACCACACGGATTATTTGGCACGGCATCCACATTTCGGGTATAGTATTGAATTCGTTCCTGTAGTATCTGATGACATGAAGCATATAAACACAAATTGTAACAAAGTGAAGAAGTCTGAGGTCTTTCTTTTATCTACTCTTTCATATACAGGGTGAGTCAAAAATGTGTACCGAGCTTTCTGGGGGTGATAGAACATTGGAAAATAAGTGTAGTTTGATGATTAAACTTATGGCCCAAAATGCATATTAAGGGAGATATATCCTTCCAAAGTTGATGAAATTGAAATAATTTCTCCGCATAACTTCTGAACGATGAAAGCCACCCGATTGAAATTTTGTGCATGAATGTATGTTGTCAAAATACATTTTTCCGTCACACTTCCACATTTCTGATATTCTTATAAAGGGTGTTTTCAGAGGGTGAGTCATGATTTTTAGTAGAAAACTTTTCTCCCTGTATTATTTTCGGTGGAAAAACAGGAGCATTTGATGGAGCGAAGAAAATTACATGGAAAATGTACTCTTATTCAAATACAAAAAATTGAGCCGTTCGTGAGATATTTGAGTTTTTGTAGTTACATGATATCAGCAGATTGATTTCATTCATCGGGAGATTCATCGGTATAACGATATTTCAGCAGGCCATGAACAATTTTGTTTTTGATTTTGTCGATAATATCACCTCCCTGTGCCACGTTACTGAGCAATGAGTACATAGCATAAGTCTGTCCCAACAAGGTTTGAATAAAAATAAAAGTTTGATAATGTTTTTGGTACTTTTAATCAATACATAATTTTGAATGGAAGAAAAAAGAAAAAAACAAATTGAAGTAGCTGTTCGAAATGTCCACCGTTTTCGGTTATACATAATCTGAGGCGTTTACGTAAATTATTCATCAAACCGTTCATAGTTTGGTGGTCATTTTTCAACAACGTAAATTCGTTCACAATTTTTTGCCTCAGCTCCTCAACATTCCGAATTTCGCTTGAATAAACCCTAGATTTCATGTAACCCCAGATCGAAAAATCTAGTGGATTGAGGTCAGGCAAACGAGCGGGCCAGGAAATAGGAGCGTCTATGCCTCGTCCTATCCACCTATCAGGAAAATTATCATTAAGCCATTCACGTACAACTCTTACATAATGAGGTGGTGCTCCATCATGCATGTTATATGCTAAAATCAGTTCCCATTGTTCTCAGTAGTATCAACTTACCAGCGATAACAATTCCTCAGAACATGATCTTGACCTTGAAGTCAGCATCCGCAGAAATGGAATATAATATCTGCTGACGCTGGCATCAGCATTATTTTTAATATAAATTCATTTTATATTGTACCAAAAAGTTAGTCTTGAAATAAAGCTCATTGTATAAACTTAATCTATGCCGGAATAAATAAAATTGTTTTTAAAAAGTCTATTTCGAAAACCACGAGATAACAAATTGGCGCAGTCGTACGGATTTCGTGACGTTGCTAGAACACGGAAACGACCTAACTAGTGACGGTGGATCCCAATCCTTTGCCGAAATCAAAGAACCAACCTGAGGGAGTCATCACTCGAAGAGCTGTGGAAGGAACACCTGGTGAAGCCCCTGGCAGAATCGACGAGAACACGACGAACTCAATGATACTGATCCTGTAAGTACTATATTGAATCGTACCGCATTTCAAATTTGAAACAACCAAGTAACTGTTCCATTATCCAATTGTTCCCCCCTTTTTGTCACATTTCAACAAAAAACCAATTGCAATGAATGACGATAACGTAAACGTGGCACCACCACGACCACCTGCAGAAATTGAGCCATACAGACTCAATGAAATATTTTCCATCATACCGGAATATGATGGCAATCCAATATTCTTAACCACCTTTTTACAAGCCTGTAATACCGCTTACAGAATGGCAGTCGACGAACAACGACTACTAGTAACACTTCACATAAAAAATAAATTACGTGGACGTGCTGCAGAGCTAGTGAATTCGAGAAACCCACTTACTTGGGAAGAAGTTAGACATCTTTTAGATACCCACTTTGGCGATTCCAGAGACTTGACTTCATTAATTCAAGATCTCCAAAGACTTCGTCAACTTCCCGGCGAAAATGCAATGACATTCGTTCAACGATTGCAAACGCATAATGCCAAAATGCACGCCGCTGTAAATAAACAAATTTTGCCACCAGACCAAAGAGGCGCGCAGTCCAGGCTTATAGAAACTATGAGTTTGAACACCCTGTTGACTGGATTAGATCCAAAACTTGGTCAAATAATTCGAGCAGGCACCCCAACCGATATGTTAACCGCAATTACTCGTATCAGACGAGAAATGCAGTTGAGTTATTTCGAAAATCAAAAATTGCCTAACTCACAAAGCTATCGAAATCCGAATGCAGTTTCTGTTCGAAAACCGATTTCATCTCAACAAATAAAACAATGTTCATATTGTGGACGTACCGGACATTTGATTCATGAATGCCGCGCAAAACAGAATTCCCAAAATAGACCACAATACCCTCCAAGACTAAACCAACAAAATTTCAATCAAGCTGGACCTTCAAGACCATTCCAAACCCCAAATCCAGTACAGCGACCTCCTCAATTCAATCAATATCAACCACCCAATCAATTTCAACAAAACCGACCATCAATCATAAGACCTAACCCGAACTTCAACAATCAAAGACAACCTACCATTCAATCGAATCCAAATTTTAACAGACCAAATAATCAACAGACACACCATTTGAATTACCAACAATATGACCAATATTATGAGAATGATTTTTATCAAGATGATCACTATACAGCTAGTGAAAATCAAAATTACGATCAAGTCTATCATACTGCTGATAGCAGAATCCAACAATTTGATTATCATACCGCTGAAAGACAATTTGAATATGATCAATTTTCGACACAGTACCCGGACTATGACAATCTACCCCAAAATTCGGATATTCAGGATTTTCAGTCAGGGCTGAATCCTGGCGACCCACCGAACAAACCACAACAGAATACTATGGACGAACTTCAAGCCCAAATCCAAACAATGAACCTAGACAGTTTCGATCCGAATGTGAATTTCCCGGAACAACGGTTCATTTAAAACCTCTATTGCCTGTTAATTCGAAAAACTTATATTACATCAAAGACATCACTAATACCTTCAAAATTCTAATAGATACTGGTGCAGGACTTTCGATTTTTAAACCAAAGACTTGCGAAAAATACCGAAAACGTTCTCCAGAAAATATTTCCATTCAAGGCATAACCGACCAGAAAATAATTATAAACGAATCAACTTTAATTCCATTCAAACCTGAAGACCCACATAAAATTTACATTCACAACTTAGATATAGAATTTGACGGACTCCTTGGCTCTGATTTTCTAGAACATTATAATTGCATAGTAGACCTGAAGAATAAAAAACTGATTACTGACTTCAAAACTGTCCCTCTTTTTAAAGTAACCGACGACGAAAATACTCAACCTTCAGTTGATACACCACCCTCTAGAGAATATCATAATAAAATAAATATCGAACCTCGAATCGAACAAGTTTTCAAGTTGAAATGCAACCTTTTAAATACCGACGCTATACTGATAGGTCAGGAAATCGAAAAAGTCAAAATACCAAATTCAATTGTCAAAATTGACGAAAATGGAGAATTTCTAACCTCGGTTTTGAACGTTAATGCTATTCCAAAGACAGTAGATTTTTCCGATCTTGTGTTAGAACCATTTCAAAATTTCTCAGTAAATAACTTGGCTATGCAAATATCAGATACAGATGTACCAATTGAACGACAATTCGAAATTAAAAATCAACTACGTCTCGACCATCTCAACGAAGAAGAACAAAATCTCATAACAGAACTTTGTTTAGATTTCTCGGACATTTTCTATCTTGAAGGTGACAACCTGACGTTCACAAACGAAATTAAACACCCCATCGACACGAAAGACAGTAGACCTACATTTACCAAATCTTATCGGTACCCTCAAGTACATAAAGAAGAGGTAAAGACACAAATATCGAAAATGCTCAATCAAGGTATCATTCAGCCTTCAGTTTCACCATGGTCTTCCCCCGTTTGGGTCGTACCAAAGAAGCTTGATGCTTCTGGTAAACAGAAGTGGCGAGTAGTCATCGACTACCGAAAACTGAATGAAGTGACTATCGACGACAAGTACCCACTTCCGAACATCTCCGATCTTCTCGACCAATTAGGCAAGTGCCAATATTTCACCACCCTCGATTTGGCTTCCGGATTCCACCAAATTGAGATTGATCCCAAAGATATCCAGAAAACCGCATTTTCTGTGGAAAATGGGCATTATGAATTCGTTCGTATGCCATTTGGATTGAAGAACGCCCCTTCCACCTTTCAACGCGTAATGGACAACATCTTAATGGGAATTCAGAATGAACGTTGCCTTGTCTATATGGACGATATTATCGTCTATTCCCCTACTATTCATGAACATATCGCCCGGATTACAGAAGTTTTCAAACGTTTACGGAAAGCAAACCTAAAAATACAACCCGACAAATGTGAATTCCTTCGCAAGGAAGTTGCATATTTAGGACATCTCATCACCCAAGAGGGCGTGAAGCCAAACCCCTCTAAAGTCGAGTGTATAAGAAATTTTCCTCAACCCAAAAATCTGAAAGACATCAAATCTTTCCTTGGCCTTTCCGGCTACTATAGGCGATTCATCCCAAATTTCGCAAAGACTTCAAAACCCTTGACAAGACTTTTACAAAAAGACATCCCTTTCAATATCAACGCAGACTGTATAAACTCTTTCGAAACACTTAAAGAAGCACTCACTACATCTCCAATACTAATATACCCAAATTTTGACGAACCTTTTCTTTTAACAACCGACGCTAGTGCATTCGCGATAGGCGCAGTCCTATCTCAAGGACCAATAGGAAAAGATCTTCCGATTGCTTATGCATCAAGAACCTTGTGTGCAGCCGAAACAAAGTACTCTACGATAGAGAGAGAACTTTTGGCAATTGTATGGGCAGTAAAGCACTTCCGCCCATATCTTTTCGGACACAAATTTAAATTGGTTACAGATCATCGCCCCCTGACCTGGCTCTTTTCAATTAAAGACCCTGGTAGCAGGTTAGCTCGATGGCGCTTGAAACTAGAAGAATACGATTATGAGATAATCTTCAAACCAGGCAAAACTAATAAAAATGCAGACGCACTCTCTCGTATTAAAATCAATCATTTCGATCAATGCGCAAAATTTCAAACAAAAATCCATCATATTGAAGACCCTATAGAAATTTCAGATTCCGAAGACAACCCCGATACATCAGACAATCCCGTACTAGACGAACAAACTAACGAAGCAACACCCGAAAAAATTCAAGAAGAATTTTATACCTTTGTTGACCTATACAGAACAAAATCACTCATAGACTATTCGAAGATAGAATTTGTCAATTCTCAATTACTCGATAAATCTAATAAAAACCTAATTATCTTTTTCTGGCAAAATAAACTGCAAGGTTTCCATCATACTATCAATGAAGATATTTTTGAACAGGATGCCGATTTCCACTCTGATATTATCAATATTTTCAACAGCAAATCAGTCAAAGATCGCAAATATTTTGTAATCATTCTCCCCTTCGATCCCGAAGCAGTCATAGAAAGATTATTCTATATATTGTACAAAAATAGAAATCAATTGGACCTCTCAAAAACATACGTCGTTGAAAACAATTTGGAACTACCAATTCTAGAAATGTTTTGCTTCATATTTAATGACAAAGATATCAAAATCAAAATCTGCCAAAATATCACCAGAACACCCGATCCTGATCAAATACCAATCATATTAGACCAATTCCATTCAGGCAAAAATAATCTTCATCGTGGAATAAATGAAACCGCAAGAAGAATCAAAGTAAAATACACTTGGCAAGGAATGAGCAAAGACGTTGAAAATTTTGTCAAGAACTGTGAAATTTGTCAAAAGACTAAAATTTGTAGAAAAAACTTAAGTACCCCATTAGTTATTACCGAAACCCCAAAATCACCATTCGAGAGAATCAATATTGACCTATTTGAAGTACCGACAAGAAATTACGCACTAACAATCAGAGACGAACTTACAAAATTCACGCAAGCCTATGCAATAGAAGACAAATCCGCAAAATCAGTAGTTAATACCCTTCTGGTATATTTCCAACATTATGGTACGCCACTGAGAATTCACTGCGACTATGGACGTGAATTTGACAACAGACTATTGAAAGACCTATGTACGTTATACGACATAAAACTAACATTTTCTAGTGTTAACCACCCACAATCGAACGGTTCACTTGAGAGATTTCATGCGACACTTATTGAAATGATTAGAGTAAACTTAGCCGAAAATCCGAATGAACATCCTTTCAACGTACTTCCATATGCAGTCATGTGCTATAATACCATGAAGAATAAAACACACGGATTTACTCCATATGAACTAGTATTTGGACATACCGCCTCCAGAGCACCCGATACTCTCTACAATGAAAAACAATTAATCTCAAAATACGTTCGTGACCTCAATAATAGGATTTCTTACTACTACAATATTGCACGCGAAAGAACACAAAATAGAAAAGAGCAAGCCAAAATTCGGTTTGACAAACGAGTAAATGAAAACTTACCAAATTATCAAGTAGGCGATAAAGTGTATGTTAAAGAATCCCAAATTAAAGACAAACTCCAGAACAAATTTAATGGTCCTTTTGAAATAATTGAAATATATCAAAATTCAGCAATGCTCGTAAATTGGCAAACAAAACAAAAGACTAAAGTAAACTTCGACCGACTTAAACCTTATTTTGATTAGTGAATCTCTTTGCAGGTCCATTCTGCTGTTTTCAGCAGCAGACGCCCAACACACGCTCAAATCAATAAACAATACAATCGGAATATATTACCACGAAGAATCAACAGTTAAATTCTCTAACGACAAATAGACACTAATAGTTTACAAAGACCTCGAACCCATCAAAGGTGCTCTCGAGAAAAATAATCGAATATTAGAATCGATGCTCGATTTATTCGATACACCGAACCCTCGTTTGATATCCTTCAAAGCTCAAGTAAAAACTCATATAAGTCTTCTCTCACAAATCTCCGATTCACTAGGCCTGAAGTATCGTGAAATATTCGCAGATACAAAACCCGGCCATAGAACAAAAAGAGGAATATTCAATGGTGCAGGTTCCTTTTGGAAAGCCATCACTGGAAATTTGGATGCTTCCGATGGAGAATATTTCAATGACTGTATCAATAAAATATCTAAAGACGAATATCAGCTTGAAAACCTGATGAAAAACCAAATATCTGTAACTACTTCCGTTATCAAAAGTTTCAATAATACAATTCAAAAATTACAAATAGACGAAGCTACTTTCAACAATAATCTAAAATCAATCGAGAAATCAATATATGATATTTCTGACGATGTAGCATATGTTGAAGCTCAATTAGAAACTTTAGAATTTTGCGAATCACTAATGGAGAGCTATATGTTTCTCGAGGCAACATTAGATGATATGCTCAACTCAATCACCTTTTCTCGACTAAGAATAATACATACGTCAATCATAACACCTAGAGATTTAGTTAATTCCCTTCAGGAAATATCTCAGTCATTATCCAAAAATAATTTGCCTCTACCAATCTATCTATCAACAGTAGCTCAATATTTAGAAATTATGGAACTTGAAGCCTACCAAACTGATTCAAAAATAGTTTTCTTGTTAAAAATCCCACTAGTTGAACCAGAAACCTATACCCTATTCCGATTATTCCCAATACCAATATTGGATAATAGAACAGGTTTTCATCACATTTTGTTAACAAATCAAAAATATATCGCGAGAGATGACGATTCAATGTTGTACGCATCATTCAAAAACTTGGACAGATGCAAATACCTGGAGAGCCGAATACAAATCTGTTCAGATGTTCTGCCATATCCAATCGATAACAACGCTATCTGTGAAGCTCAACTTCTTCGACAGCAATTCGAAGTACCGAAGACATGCCAATCCTCAGTCATCTTTGCAAAAGACTATAATGTACAAGAAATTGCCTCCAATATGTGGTTGATCGCTTTGTCAGATCCACTACCAATAACGATCAAGTGTTCCAATAGAGAAACAATCACGAAAATAGCCAATACCAATTCGATCCTCACACTACAACCAGAATGCAATGCATTCATAGGAAGTACGAGAGTACACGCTAAGTACTTGGTCAGTTCTTACAAGAATGTGACCTACAGAAATCAACCAGTCATCATCCCATACGAATGCTGCAAACACCTACCTGAAAAACAGAATGTTCCAGAGCTAAAACCACTGAAACTAAGCAAATTGGATACTGAAGACCTGAATATAGCTCAGCACAAATTGAGCCAATATTCCGATGATTTGGACAAGTTAATCAATCAACCATACGTGACCAAACACATTTCTTGGTTTACGTATCTTACGATCACCCTGATAATCCTCCTGATTGTACTCTACTTCTACTGTAAGTGCAGACGTAGAAGACCAGCAAGAATAAGCATCATGGCTTCAGACAATTCACCCCCAGCTCCACCAGGAACATCAAGGACACCCTTCAGATCATCCCTTACCAGGTTCATCCCCAGAAGACGCCCAAGCGTCAACATCCGAGACCAAGAAGACGACTTCGAGCTGACATCATCCACCTCCAAAGACCTTCATTAAAAGTCGCTGCAATAAGCACCAACTTTTTATTATGATGGGGAGTTGTTATATGCTAAAATCAGTTCCCATTGTTCTCAGTAGTATCAACTTACCAGCGATAACAATTCCTCAGAACATGATCTTGACCTTGAAGTCAGCATCCGCAGAAATGGAATATAATATCTGCTGACGCTGGCATCAGCATTATTTTTAATATAAATTCATTTTATATTGTACCAAAAAGTTAGTCTTGAAATAAAGCTCATTGTATAAACTTAATCTATGCCGGAATAAATAAAATTGTTTTTAAAAAGTCTATTTCGAAAACCACGAGATAACATGCATAAAGCAGATTTCCCTACGTATGTTGAGAAGAATGTCTTCTAATATCGTACCTAACTCATTTTCTAAGAAGTTGAGGTACATTGCACCATTCAGAGACCCTGGGAACATGTAGTATCCAACGAATTTGTCTCCTAAAGTCGCAGCCCAGACGTTCACTTTGAAATTATATTGAAAATGCATTACTTTAACAACGTGTCGATTTTCGTCAGCCCAGAAATGAGTGTTGCGCGAATTGAAAACACCGTTTCTAGTAAAAGTTGCTTCGTCTGTGAACAATATTTTGTTCAAAAACTCAGGACATCTTCGAGTTCGTTCCAGCAACTCTTCGCAAAATCTCAATCTTATTTCATTGTCACGTGGTAACAGTTCTTGTACCTGCAAATAATGATAAGGGTGTAGCTGTTGCTCTCTGAGAATCCTGGTTACATTCGCTTGTGTTGTGTCTATTCGTCTTGCTAATTTCCTTGTACTTATTTCCGGATCCTGTTCCACAGTATTCAATACTTCTTCTTCAACTTCTACAGTTCTCGCACTTCTGGGTCGGCCACCAATGCCACCATTTCTATTTTTGGTTTTCAAACATCCTGTTGCAGTCTTTGTACAATCCTCAAAATTGTTCTCGAATTTGGAACGCGTCGAGCAAGAAACATCTCTGCATATCGTCTCACAGCAGCATTTGCATTTCCGAAGCACTCGCCAAGCATTAGAAGCATGTCAGTTTGTTCAGAGAACGAATAACCTGCCATATTTCTTAAAATCTCAGTTGATGATCGCAGTGATAAATGACACAGAAATACCACACGAACAAATCAACTACAACAATGTTGACTCGAATGTTGATGACATGAACGTCAAAATTGAGAACAAAATTATTCATCATGGCCTGCTGAAATATCGTTATACCGATGAATCTCGCGATGAATAAAATCAATCTGCTGATATCATGTAACTACTCAAATATCTCACGAATGGCTCAATTTTTTGTATTTGAATAAGAGTACCTTTTCCATGTAATTTTCTTCGCTCCATCAAATGCTCCTGTTTTTTCACCTAAAATAATACAGGGAAGAAAGGTTTCTACAAAAAATCATGACTCACCCTCTGAAAACCCCCCTAATAACAATATCAGAAATGTGGAAGTGTGCGAAAAAATGTATTTTGACAACATACATTCATGCACAAAATTTCTATCGGGTGGCTTTCATCGTTCAGAAGTTATGCGGAGAAATTATTTTAATTTTATCAACTTTGGAAGGATATATCTCCCTTAATATGCATTTTGGGCCATGAGTTTAATCATCAAACTACACTTATTTTTCAATGTTCTTTCACCCCCAGAAAGCTCGGTACACATTTTTGACTCACCCTGTGTATCATTATAATAAAGGTATCATAATCATCTGTCAAGTAAGTCACATTGGTGGTTACTTCATACATATTCATTATAGTCAATTCTTTTTTATTTTTGAGAGCTACTTCGATGAGATGAATAGGACTGGTGGATAATTCCACTCAAGAAGTCAGGTAGTACCATCTGTCAGCAGAGAAGTTCAGTTGTAGTAACACTATGTAACGTTTAGATGTAAGTGACTTTACGTGTTGACTATATAGAGGGCAGCGTCATACTGTTTATAGCGTGATAACGTGATCCTATACCTTAGAACTATGCCACTGGATGGGGATAACATGATTAGATCTTCGTGTATTATCCGATTATATAAAGTGTTATTCCTCTGAGGAGTCCCTGACTCGTTTCGGTCCGCTTATACCAACATAATATCGAACTCCTAGATAGTGCCTAGAGAGAAAGGAATAGACGAGTGAACTATTCTTTTTATTTCTCAAATGGAATCATTACACAAATATCTTTCAATTCCATATTTCTTTAGAACTTTTCGATCGATTTCAATATGCTAAAATTAACAATAATGCCACGGTAATTTTCAAACGGCTAAAAATTTACAGCATGAAAAAACTGACGTCAGGATTTCTTAAGTAGGAACAGACCATAGCACAGTTGCCATATGTTGGAACACGATTGGAACTTCAGAAATATTTCCTGATCTGTGGTGGCTTATTGCTTTCCATACACTTGTGTTAATAATAATAATAATGTTGAATAAATTCACACTAGAGGATATTTAATGGTAAAGGTATGACAACTCGTCAGTTCTCAGCATTCAGCACATTGTTGCCAAGTCTTCAACATCAACATGATATTTTGTTATGGAGTAGGTAGGTTCCATGTGAGTGGAGCAAATACCGCCCCTCCACTGCGACCCCAGATGGGTCTTTTGTGGCTCGCCCCTAGAGGTTACAGTTCACTGAACAATTCACATCTTTTTATAATGTCCAT
The DNA here is from genome assembly GCA_918026855.4 of Phaedon cochleariae. Lineage (NCBI taxonomy): Eukaryota > Metazoa > Arthropoda > Insecta > Coleoptera > Chrysomelidae > Phaedon > Phaedon cochleariae. The sequence continues at coordinate 24,956,302 of OU896718.1, read as the reverse complement.
GGTTGAATTAGGTGAGATTTGTCTTAAATCGATAGGTTCTGAATTGATAAAGCCAAATAAGTCGAACCTCACTCTCTAAGCAAGAGCATGAACATAATATCTGTTCAGTCGTTTCGTCTTCGATACAGCAGAACCGACAGTCCGTTTGTTGGTTCAGACCCATCCTATCCAGGTGGTATCTTTGAGGACAGTGTCCCATAAGCAGTCCTGTCAGAATTCGCAAGTTACGCCTGCTCCAGTCTAGGATCTGCTTTGTTATATTTTTCGATGGTTTAGGCAGAAACGCCTTCGAATGGGTTAATCCTGGTCATTCAGACCAGTGCGTGAGTCTTTTCCCCTCCGCCCAGTCCGAGATATTATTTTTGGCCGCACTTGCGATGATCCCACAGTATGGTTCTGATGGTCCTATATGAAACAGATTCGGTTCCCTGTTTGACGAGAATGTCGGCTTTCTCGATGCCCTCCACCCCCTGGTGAAAATTTTTCATGTACTCGATGAGTCTAAGCTGTGTTTAACAGATACATTTATAATCAATTCCTAATAACAATTCCTTAGGAACTTTACAAGTATAAACTCTGTTTGGTAGATATATTCATGATCATTTTTTATTTGGAATTTCGTTTTGAAAAACCGTGGTATTTGTTTGTTTGAAATGTGTTTTGCAGATACATTCATGTTAAGGTCCTTATAGAAATTCCATACGAACTCAATGGGTGTATACTCTGTTCTGAAGATACTTTTCGAAATCGGTACCTTATCAGAAGACAGTGGCATTCATGAGTTCGGAATGTGTTTTACAGGTACATTCATTAATGAGTTCCAAATAACAATTCCTTACGAAGGCCCATGCGTATAAACTCTGCTGTTTTGCAGATACACTCATAATCAGTTCCTTATTGAAGGAACATGCATATTGAACTTTTATTGACAATTCTTCATGTACTCCATTAATATAACCTGTGTCTCACAGATACATTCATGAGTTTCAAATACAAATTCCTTACGAACTTTATAGATATAAAAACTGTTCGGCAGATACATTTATAATTCTTAGATTAGATCAGACTATCCTATTGAAATACAGTGACATTTGTGTGTTTGAAATGTATTTTGGAGATACATTAATATTTTTTGCCTTATATAGTAATTCCATACGAACTCTATTGGTATAAACTCTTTAGGTACTGGATATACCTACTTTTCCAAATCGGGTCGTAATCAGATTTCTTTATTGAAAGATAGTGGCATTTATTAGTTTGAAATGTGGCACATGCAAATAATGAGTTATTCCTAATGACAATTCCTCACGGAGTCCAAAAGTATAAACTCTGCTATTTGCAAATAGGTATTATTTATAATCAGTTCCCATCAATTGCAATTTCTTATAGAAATACCGTGACATGTATAAGTATGGAATATGTTTTGCTGGTACATTAAAAATGAGTTTTTATTGACAATTCTTCATGTATTCAATGAGTATAAACTGTGTTTCATAGATACATATAATCAGTTCCTCTTTACGGACTTCATGATTATAAAATCTAGCTGTTTGGCACATACATTCATGATCAGTTCCTAATTGGAATTTCCTATTTTAATATCGTGGCATTTGTGTGTTTGGAGTGTGTGCTTCGCAGGCACATGCAAATAATGAGTTATTCCTAATGACAATTTCTCACGGAGTCCAAAAGTATAAACTCTGCTATTTGCAAATAGGTATTAATTATAATCAGTTCCCAATTGCAATTTCTTATAGAAATACCGTGACACGTATAAGTATGGAATATGTTTTGCCGGTACATTGAAAATGAGTTTTTATTGACAATTCTTCATGTATTCAATGAGTATAAACTGTGTTTTACAGATACAGTTCCTCTTTACGGACTTCATGATTATAAAATCTAGCTGTTTGGCACATACATTCATGATCAGTTCCTAATTGGAATTTCCTATTTTAATATCGTGGCATTTGTGTGTTTGGAATGTGTTTACAAATACATTCATATTGAGTTCCTTATAGCAATTTCACCGAACTCTATTGGTATAAACTTTGACTCGACGGGATAGATGTCGTTCTCATTAAAAATTTATCTCGCGAATTGAGAGTGCACCTACATTTTATTATCAACGCCATAATAAACTCCCAGTACTATCCAGAGTGACTCAAGACTTTGCTTGTTTTGCCAATCATTGAATAAGAAAAAACCCTAAACGTCCAGGAAGCTACAGCTCAGTGTGGTGGCCAAGGTAGTGGATGAGGTCCTTCTCAGGCTGATTGAGACGCAGGTCGTAGACTTGAACCTGATCCCTAGTGAACAATTCGGGTTTTGCAAGGGACATAGCACCACGTCCCTAACAACACAGGGATGTCTTAGGTACGTCCCTTTTTTGTCCCGCGGTACAAAGACATGATTGGGGCATCCAGGGGATGTCGCGCCGTGGTTGTCCAGTGGACATCCCGCCTGGTACATCCCTAGGTTATCCTATTCGTGTCCCTGGAATATCTGATATCCATTCACATCAGAGTCATTGAATTTCATCAAAGTATTAAGTTGCATTTTTTTGACAATTTTTTTTTCTTCCGGAAAATAATAGTAATGAAAATCAAGAATAAAGTTCCAGAACTTCTTAAGAAATTACCATTTTTCGCAAACAGAAATCGTACATGCATAATGCCCCTCATTTTTAAACACCCAAGAATAATATAATAATATACCCAAATCCTAACAAAGTTGTATTTATTCAGGTTTCTGTAGTGAAGTCCTGTTCATAAATCTGCTCAATAGCCAATGGAGTAAGATGCGTGCCTGATAAGCCAAAGGTCCCGGGTTCAATCCGTACTCGACCTACATTTTTTTTCTTTTGTCGAAGGGATGCCCCTGGGATATCCTTGGGACGTGCTAGGGATATCCTTTCTTCGTACTTGGTACATCGCAGGGACGTACCAGAAGGACATCCCTAGGATGCCTCTTTTTGTGGAAAGCGGATGTCCCTGGGACGTTCCTAGTATGTACCATGTCCCGACACAGGATATCCCTGGGAAGTAGAAAATGGAGGACGTCCCTGGGACGTACTCGTGTTATTAAGGGTCCTAAGTAGCCCAAATTGTTCGCGGGGTAACACAAATAAAAATACAGCTATGGCGATGATGGATGTCGGAAAGGCTTTCGAAAATACTGTCTTGCACGAGGGAATGATGGCCAGAATTTCTAAGGCCGTTGTGCCTATTTTCGTCATCAAGATAGTAGACTCGTACATCAAAAACCGCATCATAAAGGAAAGGGGAGTGATGCTATTCCTGAGGATTTTCCGCTCTAGGGGTCGTGTCTGCCATTGCTATACTCAATTTTCACGTATGTCTTTCCTGTTCGAGAAGACGAGTGCTGCGTTGTACGCTGATGATGATACAGGATTATACGCGTTCCACTCGGACATCGCCATGACTCAGATCCAGATTCATCTGGACAGGGGGTCATACCGTACTTTGATGAGTCAATTGTCAATGAGTCATTGATTTTAAAGTTAATTGTTGTTCGTAATAATAATGAAACTTGTCTATGTTATTTTATTTTATATATTGTTTTGTTCTGTATTATTTTTATATATTCCTGTTCTGTTTTATTTATTTATAATCTTGCAATCAATGTATCGCAAGATACTGACTTTGTCGACAAAATGTGCTCATTTTAGACAATAAAGCTTATCTATCTATCTATCTATCAAAGATCGGCGTGAACAATGCGAGGACTGAAGTTATCAATTTCACGAGAAAAAAATTACTGACCATGTACCTGAACAGGCGCCTGTCATTCAGAAAGAACATCTATTTTGGCATCCGAAAAACGAAGGCAGTGATCAAGGGCTTGTAATCCTTTGTTGGCCATGAACTATGCGCTAACATTGGATAACAAGCTTTTGATCTATGAACAAATAATTCTGCCTGTCATGGCATACGCCTGTCCAGTGTTTTGCAGTGCTTCTCCTACCCAATTGGGCAGGTTACAGGTGCTGCAAAATAAGGTATTTCGTATAATTACTTATGATAATAGATACTCTCGGGTGCAGATCTTCAGGAGGGGAGCATCCAACGATGCCCACTTCTCACGATGCCCAATTCCCACGATGCCCAATTCCTAACGATGCCCACCTTCATATCGACGATTACGGAGATTGCCGAAGAGCGCAACGTTGCCAGGTCAAGAGAAAATTTCAGAAAACACAAGATTCCCACCATGCCCACTTTCTATAGCTTTCCACGATGCCCATTTTCCACCATGCCCACTCACGAGCAGTGCTACAATATGCCTAGAACACCTGATTTCATCAACAAAGTTGCAAGCAAATTTCATATATTTCGTGTTCAAGGCAGTAAACTAACTAGGGGTATAACAGCCACTAGGGCCGAACATAGAATCTATAAAAAGAACGGTCTGATTTACGAGTCGACCGATGATGTATTTGGAGATTCCCGTGACAGCCGGTAAGATTTTCATATTCGTGGTAATTTTGGGCACACGCGTGTCCTTAAGGTTCGCGAAAGTGGCACATACTCCCGCGGAAGTCTGTGTGCGACCGGCTAACGATGGAGGAGTTGCCCGTATATGAATCATAGCTGTCCTCAAAGAGGGACCAACTTCTGTTTCTTCAGGTAATGAGATCAACCAATAGGCGTTGATGCCGACGTAAGGAAAATATAATACGAAACTTTTCAAACCAATATGGCTGTTTCCATCCTTCACTTCCCGTTGTTATAGATTCAAAGAGTACCTCTTATTTTGGTCCCATTTTTGTTGAGACATCGTATAGGCGATGCTCCATTATAGAAATAGTACATATATATGAGTTGCCCAGTGTTATTCGCCGTGCGGCTGATCCTGGGCGAGGCCTCTGTCCTAGACAGCGGTCGCGAGTCTATGCACGGTACAGCGGTCGCGAGTCTATGCACGGCAGGTTTCTTGAGTGGTTATTGTTTTTTATTTTCCCTAAATTCCTGTTAATTTCCATCATTCCGATGCTTGATGTGTTCAACCCAACCCAACTGGGTCATCTCGGTAAACAATTGTTGTAAAGAACCAAGCTTTATAGGAAACAGAGCTCATTTGCCAGGACTCTAAAACATGGAGAAAAACTCCCCTCTAGCTAACACCAGGCAACTCCACTCTGCGAGGAGGATTGTTTTACCTACATCATTTTGAAGGGTGTCTTTTGTAAATTGTCCATGTAATGAAAAAGAAATGTTGATAAATAAACGATTTGATGGCTTGATATGCCAAAGGTCACGGCTTCAAATTCCTCCGTACTCCAACAACTTATTTTTCCCTTTTTTTTGTCGAAGTGATTATTTGAAAAAAAAATACTGTGGTGGCATCCATATACTATTGTGACTCATTGTGATTCACTATTTCGATGATGTTCGTCCATGAAATCGTTATCACTGTTTCGATGATGTTCGTCCATGAAATCGTTAACATGGACCTATCTGCTCGTAATATTGGACGTCTCCAGGCCTCCTTGGGACGTCTATCGACCGACAATGGACGTTTTTGAACTTTCTGACCCACCGAGCACAAAAACATCTCAGAGGTGTCAAAAGTACGAGATGTCGAAACATTGAACCTCCACTATGCGATATTCTGTTAACACATGAATCGAACTTTCGGAGAACAGCCAATATTCTTTACAATCTTAACACCCTGTGTTCTGCGCTATAAGAACATTTTTTGATGAACGATACGAATGGAAAGATGTCAACATGCACTTCAGCATTGAGGCTATAGAGAAAAATAGGGGATGAGTCAGGGCGAACATTATATTGATACAAGCAGAATAACATTCATATCATATTTTGATACTATTATGTATATGCTCAGAATATTTTGAGAATATGTGAATGTTCATGGAATATTTGTTGTCAGGATGAAAATATTCTATGATCATTCTGAGAACATTCTATCAGAATATTCAAATATATATATACCTATATATATATATAAAAGTACGAACGTTCTGAACGCGTCGTCAGAATATTCGTAAAATAGTCTGTGCTGTTTGGGATATTATGACGAATTATATAGACGACACCTCTGGTCAATTATATGAATGAATAATACACCTACCTATACATATATGTCGTTGTTTCTGTTCTGAGGAAGTAAGTAGGAGGTCGTTCCTGAATCCTGCTCATGTTCTCTCTTAGCGGGTGGTGCTGTAGACCATCTGAAGTGTTGAATATATAAGTTTAATTGTGTGTTGTGTATAAATTGGTGGAGTTGTTGAAAAAATGTCGAGAACCATTATGAAACTGGAAATCATGAATATAAATTGAATATCTGGAATAAACCTCTCAGTGCCGGATTTAGGGGGGGGGGCTATGGGACAGCCCCCGGCGGTCAATTTCAAGAGGCGGTAGAGAAAAAGAGAAAAAGCAAGCAGCAATACAGTCGATCGTCGCCGACAAGGCGACAAATATATTATATTGCTTCTTGCTTTTTATATGTCGCCTCTTCAGTCGCCTTTTGGCTTTTGGAGCAAACGCGCAATTAGGTACCACTGGCACCGCATCAAAAGGACTTGGTTGAGATACTGTTTTTGTGAAAATCTACTCAGTAGAGTAGGGGTAATTTCGTGATTCGTCTAACTCAATAACAAAAAACAAAATCATAGTTCAGTATTTAATAGGTTGTCGTTGGTATTATTGGTAATGGTACTAATAATAAATGAATATTGAAACTGAAATTTGAAAAAATCTGGTTGTTTTCTGGTATGATATATTTGAGAGAGCAGATCAAGTCAGCAAGTCCCTGCAAAACTCAATCATAGGCCTGGACACGTATCTCAGTTTATATATTTCATTGAGAAAGTTTTATGAATGTTTGCGGGAAAAGTTCGATCTTTACGAAAAAGAGGCACAAATACTCTCGGAAGAACTCAACTATAAGGAGTTCAGAACCCGTAAGAGGAAACTGGCTCTTGAAGAAGCTGGCACTGAAGCTTTATTGACACCACAGACCAGAATGCGAACCCAGGTATTCCTCAAAGCAGTCGACCATTTGGTGGGTGAAGTAAATATTCGTGCTGAAGCCTACAAAGATTTATCTTCTACATTTGCATTTTTGTTTTCAATTGCATCTTTGCCAGATGATGTCATCAAAGATGAAGCACGTGTTTTGATTGATTTCAATTCAATTGCCGAAAACAAAAGAGATGAAATATTCAATGCAAGATCGTTGATGGCGCCTTTGCAAAAATACAAGATTACAGATACTTTTTGGAATGTGGAAGTAGCTCTAAGAATTTTCCTATCCCTGATGATTAGTAATGCCAGTGCGGTGAAAGGTCATTCTCAACTTCAAGAAGAGTGAAAAACTACCTCAGGAATTACATGGTAGAGAATACATTTAATAGCTCATCAATTTCAAGTATTAACAGTGACATGTTGTTGAATCTGAATTTTGATGATGCCATAGACAACTCTGCATCAAAAAAATCAAGAAAAGTATTTTTGTATCCATCTGAAAAAAAATATGTGTTATGTTCAACGTGAGAAGTAAATATAATTTGATTCGTTGTACATAATGCTGTAAAAAAGTAGCAAAAGGATTATTTGAATTTTGAAACTGACAATTGTAATTTAATATTTGGCGGCGGCGCGGCGGCATCGTTATAGTTAGCCCCCGGCGTAAGGGAGTATAAATCCGGCACTGGAACCTCTCAATAAGGCAGGCTTATATGTTTCACTCCTAGAAATAACAATAAACATGTTAACATTATTTTTATTTCTCGAATACCTCTCAGTAGGCTATTAATCTAGTGAGCTGTTACTACCCAGCTCACTAGATTTTTTCTCCATATTCAGCAGACAATGCAATAGGCAAACAAAGAAATGCAACAGAAGAACAAAAACAGAAATTTCCAATTACTTCCAATATTCTTTGAAGACCTGTTTGGGAAGTGCATATTATAATATATTACGCCTCAAAAAAAATATCCGCATTTCAACATTTTCAAAATATCCCAAAACATCCCATGCAGGGACAGTGGCGGATCTACGATTTCTGGGGCCCTAAGCTTGATAATGCTTGGGGCCCTTGTGGCCCCTACCCATCATTTTTTCTCCTCCTATTATTTCTTCTCACCAATTTTCCCATCTAACATTTTCTGACCAAATAGAAGCGAAAAATGCATGATGAAAATATATAGGACACAAAAAGAACAAAAAAAAGTGCATTCATTGATATGGTTTAGGATATAATAACAAATAAAAAAAATCAGAGCCACATGAAATAAAATGAACGTAACTATAACACTAACTAGGATCAGATACGTTCAAAATAAGAGAACAAAACCGTAGGGGAAATGTGCCTGTGCACTGAGGAAAAAATATGTATGTATGCGCTTTAAATATGGGTCCTCCTGACTTAAATAATGGTTAAACGGGGATAATATTGTTACGATTTTACTCTGGGTCCGTAATAATTTAACACTCGGTAGAACACTTGAAACGATTTATTCTGAACACTACTATACAATAATAACAATACTCGTACTAAACACTTCCGATTCACAACACTTCTTCGATCGTTATTATAACGCTTCCAAATGAAGACTTCCTTCCTGTCCCTAACAACATCTATTTATATTACCTAATAAAACGTCAAGATTCCACTCGAAATATCGTGAACAGGTCGATAATCTTCTCAAGTCATCTCAATAGCCGTCGAATCACCTAATTACTATTCCAAGAAATATGGCTTGTTTACTTTTCGCAGGTAGCTGGGATCGATTGCCAGGGTCGTAACATTTACCCCCTTCTTCAAATTTGATCGTCCCGATCAAAAACAGAACTCTCCTCACCATGGTAGCGCTTCAGTCTTTCAAGATGAACGACTTTCATCTTTGTCCTAGGGCTGCGTTAGATTCTATAGACCACATCATTGATCCTTTTCAACACCTTATACGGTCCTTCCCAAGATGGTGTTAATTTGGGTGATACGCCTTTCTTCCGTCGAGGATTATACAGCCAAACTCGATCTCCTTCAAAGAATCCCTCTGAATTGGCTTTGAGATCGTACCGTGCCTTCATTTTGTCACTTGCTAATTTCAATCACCAAGATGGTGTTAATTTGGGTGATACGCCTTTCTTCCGTCGAGGATTATACAGCCAAACTCGATCTCCTTCAAAGAATCCCTCTGAATTGGCTTTGAGATCGTACCGTGCCTTCATTTTGTCACTTGCTAATTTCAATCTTTTCCGAGCAGTCTCATGAGTTTTCATCAAGCCATTCCAGAGCTCATCTGCGTAGTCTTGTACTTCCTTTTCTTCAACACTTGGTGAACCGAACACCAAGTCACAAGGTAAGCGGAGTTCTCTTCCAAAGACTATACTAGCTGGAGTTAGCTTCGTTGAATCATGGACAGCTGCTCTATACGCCATCAGGAATAAGGGAAGATGCCTGTCCCAGTCCCTCTGATGCTCTTCGACTACTTTGGAAAGATGTTCTTCCATAGTTCGGTTGAATCTTTCGACCATGCCATCGGATTGTGGATGTAGTGGAGTTGTTCTGGTCTTACTGATTCCCATTAGATCACAGACCTTTTTGAATAAGTTCGACTCGAAATTTCTCCCTTGATCAGAATGTAACTCCATTGGTACCCCGAACCGTGAAAACATGTTGTCTACCAATATCCTGGCAACTGTGGAGGCTTCTTGGTTCGGCATGCCGTATGCTTCTACCCACTTACTGAAGTAGTCCATAGCAACCAAGATGTATTTATTTCCATCATCAGTCAAAGGGAATGGTCCGGCTACATCGATGGCGATCCTTTCAAACGGTGCACCCACAGTATTGCTTCATTCCAGCTCTTGATCTCGTTCTGGGACCTTTACTGGCTTCGCATACAGGACATCTTCTACACCAACTTTCCACGTCGTCACGACATTGAACCCAGTAAAATCTTTCTCGAATTTTACTCAATGTCTTGTTAACTCCAAAATGTCCACCAGATTTTCCGCCATGGACTTCTTCCAGAACTTCATTAACTCTGATGTGGGGCACAACCAGCTGAGAAATTGTTGATCTACCATCAGCTGATTCCCAAACTCGCTTCAATAATCCATTCTCCACAACTAGTGAGTCCCATTGTGCCCACATCGCCTTGAAAACGGGTCCTCTATCCGAGATATCCTTCCATGTCGGTCTTCCTGTTCCTCTTTCTTTCCAACGTAGAAAATCAGCGATATTCGGATCGTTCTCCTGATCTCGTCTCATGTGTGCTGCTGTCCACTTATCATCGGTCACAAGTCTGGTTTTTCTAACATCAGCAGCTCCTTCTCGATGTTCAATGCGCAGACAATGCTTACAGGTTTCCGAACAAGGTCTTCTGGACATGGCATCTGCATTCTGGTGTAGTTTTCCTGGGCGATGCTTAATCTTGAAGTGATACTGGTTCAGCTTTTCCAGCCATCTTGCTATTTGACCTTCAGGATTCTTCATCTCCATCAGCCACCTCAAAGCTGCATGATCCGTCCTAATGAGAAATTCTCTCCCGTATAAGTATTTGTGGGAATGGTCAACAGCCTTAACAATTGGCAGCAGTTCTTTCCTGGTGACACAATAATTCCTTTCTGGTTTGGCCATCACTTTGCTGTAGTATTCTATAACCTTTTCTTGACCATCCTGTACTTGTGATAGCACGGCTCCAATTCCGATGTTACTCGCGTCTGTGTCCAAAATAAACAAGCCTCTCTCTTGTGGGAACCCCAAAATAGGACTCGAACAGAGGCCAGCCTTCAATTTCTTGAAGGATTTCTCACATTCTACAGACCAGTTGAAGTTGACTCGATCTTCTGTCAATCTATGAAGTGGTGCCGCACTATCAGCAAATCCTTCCACAAAACGACGGTAGTAAGTGCACAATCCCAAGAAACTTCTAACGTCATGTTTGTCCTTCGGTCTTGGCCAGTCTCGAGTGGCTTGAATCTTTGTCTCGTCAGTTTGTATTCCTTCTGACGTTACCGTGTGGCCCAAGAAATCTACTCGTTTCTGGAATAGTGAACATTTCTTCAGGTTCAGTTTGAGGTTGGCATTCCTGAATCGCTGGAACACTTCCCGTAAGTTCTTCAGGTGTTCCTCGAAATTCTTTCCCATGACTAAAACATCGTCCAGATATACCAGGCAAGTTTTCCAAGTGAGTCCACGCAGTACCAATTCCATCAGCCTTTCGAAGGTTGCTGGGGCATTACATTGTCCAAAAGGCATCACAGTAAACTGGTACAGTCCATTACCAGTCGTAAAAGCAGTCTTCTCCTTATCTTCTTCGTGAATGCCCACTTGCCAGTATCCGCTCTTTAAGTCCAGTGTCGAAAACCATCGGGAGCCAGCCAATGTAGTCAAAGTGTCATCAATCCTTGGTAACGGGTAGCTATCCTTCTTGGTGACGTCATTGAGCTTCCTATAATCCACACAGAATCTTGTGGATCCATCCTTCTTGGACACTAATACAACCGGTGCAGACCAAGGGCTGGATGATTCTTCAATTACCCCATCCTTCATCATTTTGTCAACCAGCTGTTCCACCTCCTGTTGCTTAGCAAACGGCATTCTTCTTGGTGGTTGCCGAATTGGGTGAGCTTTACCAGTATCTATTCTGTGCTTGACCAAGTTCGTCCGCCCTGTTGATGTTGATTCAAAGATATCACTTTCGTCTGCTATGAATTTCTTGGCAGCTTTATATTCCGTTGGTGATAAGTGGTCCAAGGAGGTTTCCAGAACTCTCAATGCACTGTCATCTCGTTCCCTCCATCTCTGCTCGTTAGTCTCATCACATTTTGCTACCCAACTGACTATAATACTATAATAATAATAATTTATTTCACTAATAAATACAATACAAATTTACATGTTAAAAATAGTTCGTAAATCAATTAGTTAATTAACTATCACATCTCGAAGTAGATGCTATGGACAAAATTGCTTAAGTTTGACACTTGTCTGCAAATTTTGCCGTAGCCTCATTTTTGTTGAGTGTATATATGGTCGATGTGATGACTATACAATAGTTATATTAATAGTAATCGAGCAGTATATTTTCTAATTGAAATTCATATGGAATATATGTAGTGAGATAGACAAACATGAATACAAAAATATAAAATAGTGATATTAAATGCATGAATAGAGTACAATCATAAATGTGTGTTTGTTAAAATATGGACAACAGTGATTCAGATATTAACTTTCATGATGGAAACATCAGGGGTAAGTATACAAAATAAGTTTTTTTTTTACTTCATTCAGAAATTTTTCAAGTCAATGTATTTATGAACCGCACTTCTAGGTGAGTTGAGTATCCATTTTTTTGTATATTTCTTGAACATATTCAATGAGTTTAATTGTTTTATTTCTGTTGGTAGCATATTGAATGTCCTAGGGGCCAGGTATGTATAACATCTTTGTGCCAGAGTGGTAGTTACTTTTGGGATGACTAGGGACCCATCTCCTTGTCTCGTATTGTGGTTATGATTGGCGGTTCTCTTGTTTTTGGATTTTTTTTGTTCTGTGAGGATCGTGAGGCAGAAGAGTTGACGAATATCAAGGACTTTTGAGGTCGAGTATAACAAATCTGATGGGTATGTTCTATCTTTCTTGAACATTAGTTTCAATATCCATTTCTGCACAGTATCCAGATATTTGACCTGATTGTTGTACGCTCCCCCCCATGCTATAATTCCATATCTTAGCTGTGATTCTATAAGAGCATTGTATACGATCAACAATTGATTTGTATTCAGAAATTGTCTCAGATATTTGAATTTTGATAGCATACTCCTTATTTTTTGTGTCAGTTTCTTGATATGTATATGCCATTTGAGATTAGAATCAATCATCAGTCCGAGGTATTTGATCTCTTGCACTGGTTTAATTGAATTGTTTTTTCCTGTTATAAGATTCGGCAATTCTCCCAATTGTTTCTGAGAAAAAGCGATATATTTTGTTTTTTCTATATTCACAGTTAAAAGGCGAGAATCGAACCAATTTTTCAAATTCTTGAAATCGGCTTGAGCTTTTTCGAAAAGAGATTCCCACGTAGAATCTGTATACAGGAATGCGGTATCATCTGCAAAGCTGATGATCAAACCTGAACTATTTTGGTGGAACAAATTATTCAGATATATCGTGAATAATATTGGGCCCAACACAGTGCCTTGTGGTACACCAAACTCTATATTCTTCATCTCGCTTTGATTTTCTTCAATTGAGACGTATTGTTTTCGTTCACTTATGTAACTCTTCAGTAACTCCAGTGACATGCCTCTGATACCAACTTGTTCCAGTGATTCAATTAGATGGGGGTGACTCACTGTGTCAAAAGCCTTTGCGAGATCTACGAAGATGCAAAGCGTTGGTTTATTTTGATCTAGATATTTGTAAATGTTTGACGTCAATAAGGCTATTGCATCTTGCGTAGACCTCGCTTCTCTAAATCCGAATTGCGATTCACTAATGATTTTTTGATTTTCCAGAAAGTTAGTTAGTTTTTCCTTTATTATTGATTCTATAATTTTGGATATGTTCGATATAATAGATATAGGTCGATAATTTGAACAGTGTGTTATTTCCCCTCCCTTATACAGTGGTTTAATTATAGCTATTTTTAATGATTTTGGAAAGATTCCTGTAGCTATAATCAAATTGAAAATGTAGCAAAGGGGTTTCGTTATATAATCGACTATTTCTTTCAATGTCTCTGACTGGATTCCATCGATTCCGGGGGATTTCCTAGGTTTCAGGTTCAGTATGTGTTTTTTCACATCAGCTTCTGTTATTTCGGAGAAATAAAGGGAATTTCTTATCCGCCTTACATGTTCTGTGTAGTTATTTGGTTCTTTTATTTTATTAGCCAAGGACTTGCCCACATTCGAGAAAAAATTCACAAACTCATTTGCAATTTCCTGTTTGTCTCTCGTGATTATTCCGTTTTGTTTTTCCACTTTTTCTATTTTCTGTTTTGTTTTTACAGTGGGACATAATTCTTTGACAATATTCCACATTTGGGTCGAATCTTTTTCCCTTCCCATGATTTTATTCGTAAAGTGTTGTGATTTAGCTTTTTTTATCAGATTGTTATGTATGTTTCTATATCTTTTGTATTTCTGTGACAGTGCTATGTTATTTTTATCTCTTTTCCATTTTCTGTAAAGATCATCGCGTGTTTTCATCGATTTTAGAATACCTTCTGTTATCCAGTGTTTCTTTTTTTGTTTTGTTCTGATCACCTTCGTACAATTTTTTATATTTTCTTGTAGTACTCTAATGAATTCATTCATGCATTCATCTGATGTACTATTTTTGTATAAACTATCCCATTTTTGTGTTTGTAATTCCCGTTTGAGCTTAGGATAATCAATACTTTTTTTAATGAAATTTTTTTCGTCTACGGATGTTTGTGTATCGAATTGAAACAATAAAGAGAAATGATCGGTAACATGACTTTCAACAACGATTGCGAGTGGATCGTCAGAAATATTTTTTGTAAAAACATGATCAATACATGAACTTGATTCACCCTGTATTCTCGTACTGACGTTTATACATGAAACAAATGATTCTTCATTCAATATGTTCAGGTATTCTTGACTAATATCATTCTCTGTCTGAATATTTATATTGATATCGCCTAATATTATATGTTTATTGCCATAGTTATTTAATTGTGTTTTTATATATTGTTCTAGGTCCCTGATGAATTCCAATGGACAAGAAGATGGGGACCTATAAATACATGTAACTGTCAAAGTGTTGTTTTTTCCTAAGTCAATGTTAATTTTTATTGCTTTAGATTGGGCTATTTCATGTATTTCAAAGTTATAATTATACTTATTCTTCAAGAATGCAACGACACCATCATTTTGATTGTTATTTCCAAAGTTATAGATTGTATCATATTCATCCAAAGAAAATAAACTGACATCATGAATCTTCCATGTTTCAGTCAACACTATTAAATCCAAATCTAAATCTAGCTGACACAATAATGTTTGAAAATCATCAAAATTCTTTGAAATGCTTCTTATGTTATTATGAAGTAAAGAAAAATTTGTTTTTCCCTGTTTCAAAATTTTCTTGCAATGTTCCACAGTATCACATTGAAAAGTTTCCATCAAGTTCGTTCTAAAATCTCTGATGAAAGGGTCCATTGATGTTTATTGATATTAAGAAGTATAAAAATATACGAAAAAAAATATATATATATATAAAAAAACAAAAAAGTTTGAGTAATATAAATCTATTATTTTCTATTGTTCCTGCTCGAAGAGCGAACTGCTTTGTTTTTATTCGTTTCGTTGACTGGACTTTCTTCCCTCTCCTTCCTCTTCTTGTCTCCTAGTATCTTGGTTTGTGTTATGGTTTCAACTTCCTGTCTTTCTTCGTTGATCAATTCTTTTTGTTTCAAATCCTCGTAGCTGTATTGTTTTCCCTGGATCAAGATGCTATTATTATTTTTCAGAAGGGCTGGGATACCTTTTTCTCTGGCTGCCTTCACTTGAGAAAACAGGTATTTCCTCTGTTGATATACTTCTTTTGAATAATCGTTACTTATATAGATACTTTTTTCTTTGAAGTTTTCGTTTCCTCGGGATCTCTGAATAATATTGGTTTTGAGTTGGTATGTTAGAAGTTCCACAATAACTGGACGATTGTGTCCCTCTCTAGTTGTTCCAATAGGGTGACAATCTCTTATCTCGAATGGGTTGAATTGAATTTCTAAGTTTTCTATCAGTGATTTCACTTGTTGAAAGTAATTTGTAGACTCCTTAAGGCCGTATATTATGATGTTATATTTCTTTGTTTGTCTCTCCAGTATTTCAATTCGATTCCTCAAAGACTTATTCTCTTCAACAAGCTTTTCTGTTTTATTATTCAGAGATTCAGATTTCTCTGATAAAATTCTGATGTTCGTGTCGATCCTGCTTATATCTTGTTTCATTTCCTCATTTTGTTCCGCTACTGATTTCATTAGTGCATATAGATCTTCAATGGTGATTTGTTTACTTCCCATTATTCACAATAAATTTACGTTTTACTCGAGACGTTTTCCTAAACGGTAAAATAATCCACTGCCCTCGGCTAAATAAATACTGAGGCTACACAATCATCGACATTCTGTGCTGTGACCAATTTGCGATTGTCGCATGAAATTTCGATCTAGTAGTGGGAGTTGAAATGATCTGTTGGTATGATCGCTATGGATTTGTACTTACAGTTTATGGAACTGACAAAAAACTGTTTATTTCTAGAATAATTGTTTATGCACTCAAAACTAACATTTTCTTTGGATTTTAAGGTCACTTTTTGATTAGGTAACTCAACGATATCCTTCACATGAATTTTCAGTCACTTTCAACACTTTAATTTTGAATTTTCTTAGAGAGCTTATTTTATCGACGTGACCACCGCTCTTTACTTCTTTGGATTATTACAGATTATTCATGACTGGTTCACAAGCTCCGATGATGTCTCCTTCCCTTACTGTTATGGTGGTAGGTAACACATTTGCTACCCTCACAGGAATGTCTCGTTCGGTGGTCACTAAAGCTCGGGCAAGTAACAGCTTGCTGGGGGATTCCTCACATGACTGTACTAATCCAACGCAGCACCCAGGGTCCTTCTCTAATCGCGCATGGATGATCTTTTCAGTGAATCCAGGAATTCTCACAGTCTTCGCTAGTCGTAGCCTCACAGACGTCTCCCTCTCGGCCGGTGTCGTTAGTACAAACTCTTCTCCTCCAAATTTCATGGTCTTCTGATCACTGTCGAATGAAAACCCGTAGTCGCTTATCAGATCCATGCCGAGGATAAACTCATCTTCGATATCTGCGACGTATACCATGTTCACTAAATGGAGTCTTCCAAGCGTCAACTCGATATCAGCCATCCCTCGTATAGGTGCATTTTCTCCAGTGACCGTACGAAGAACAATGTTGGAAGTGGTTGGTTTTATACTTCCAGGCCGGAGAATGTCACTGCGTACCAGGGAAACTGATGCACCGGTGTCTATGGTGCAGGTTACATCCATTTGGTTGATTTTTCCTTTGATGGTCAGGCTATCAGTTGTTCTTCTTATCCTTTTGATGTTTATGACCCTGGGGGCTTCGTTATTGCTAGCCAGCATGCGCCCCGATACGCTGGCTAGTTCTAGTTTTCCTGGTATCTATCTGAGGACTCACTAGATGACCTAGTCCTCGCAGGTGAGTACGACCGTAATGGCGTCCTTGCAGGTGAAGAAGATCGTGGTGGTACTCTCACCTTACAGTCCCTTATTAGGTGTCCAGTTCTGCCACAGCGATAGCAGGATCTGTTTCGCTGGTTGCTTGACCCACTCTTAATTTCTTTGATCGAGTCCTTCAGTTCTTCAAACATTTTTCCTATCATTTTTGCCAATGGGTCCACGTGTTCGGAAGGCTCTTCTATGGACACAGCTCTCACTTTTGGCCTAGAGGTGTTCTACCTCCAGAGATCTTACAAGGGCTTCACTGCTCCTCTTAAAGTGTGTAAGCCTCAGAGTCTTCTGTATTTCTGAGTCTCTCAGCCCGTCGATGAATACCTGCACCGCCAGTTGTTCTTTGAAGTCCTCTGGTGCCTCTGGGTAGGCTAATTGAGTCAGTCTTCTCACATCTGCTTCGAACTCCTGTAGGCTCTCTCCAGACTTCTGCACACGATTTTTCATCTGAGCCCGGTAAAGCTGTTCTCGATGTTGGTCACCATACCTGAGTTCTAGTGCAGCCACTAAATCTCCGAAGTGGTTTTGTTGTTCCACTGGGATCGACTGTAACATCCCCAAAGCTGGTCCTCTCAAAGCTACAATGAGTGCAGTAGCTTTTTCCTCGTCACTCCACCCATTTGCACTTGCTGCAGCCTCAAATTGTCGGCGATACATAGACCAAGGCGACTGTCCATCAAAAGTTGGTGGTTTTACGGAAGAACCCGATGTGGCAACCCTGTCACGACGATCTTGACTTCGTAGCGACGCGATCTGATTCGCTACATCTCTTTTGATTGTATCGAACATGGAATCTATTCTTGAAACTTCCTGGTTAAGCTTGTCGTCAATTTTGGTGAAATCTGTCTTCAACTCATCTATTTGCACATCAGTTCTATGCAGAATTTGTTCGAAGAAGATTTTCTGATGTTCTCGTTCTTTTTCTTGATGCTCTAGAATTTTCTGAAACTCTTCTTGACGACGTTGCTCTTCTTCTAATTTTTCCTCTCGACGACGTTTCTCCTCCTCTTGTTTTTCTTTCTGTCGTCGTTCCTCTTGTTCCGCGAACTGATTTTGCATAAATTTCAAAATGTCTTCCATCGCGTCGTATGACATACTCCTTGTATTCACCATACGTCTTCAAATGTCCTCGAAAAATCCACACTTCTGACACCACTGTTACGATTTTACTCTGGGTCCGTAATAATTTAACACTCGGTAGAACACTTAAAACGATTTATTCTGAACACTACTAGGTATATACAATAATAACAATACTCGTACTAAACACTTCCGATTCACAACACTTCTTCGATCGTTATTATAACGCTTCCAAATAAAGACTTCCTTCCTGTCCCTAACAACATCTATTTATATTACCTAATAAAACGTCTAGATTCCACTCGAAATATCGTGAACAGGTCGATAATCTTCTCGAGTCATCTCAATAGCCGTCGAATCACCTAATTACTATTCCAAGAAATATGGCTTGTTTACTTTTCGCAGGTAGCTGGGATCGATTGCCGTGCAGGGTCGTAACAATATGCAACAAATACGTTTCACCATGCTTGGTAATGTATGCGCATAATGCTGTTCTTGCAGTACAGGAATGTAAATATTTCTGACGTCAAAACTAATGACGTCATATACAGCAGTGTATCACAGGTTGCACATTCTGGATTACATCACCAGTTATGAAGTATTCAACTGGCTGCTGACAAAGAAATCACAGACAGACATTTCATCACTCTCTGAATGCTCTCTGTATAATACAATCTGCTTTTATGTGCCGCACTGGAGTACGTACTATATTTACCTCATTATTACAGGATGAAATGCCATTACAAGGCAGTATGTTCAGTGCTGTTGCAAAGAAGTATATTCCTGCCATTATTATATATGTAATTTACATTCTGTCTGCTTTTAGGACCTAGCCAGCTATTATGAACTTCTTAAACGTGTATTTCATGATTCTGTGAAAAAGACTTCATAATTCCTGTCATGTTATTTCAAACTGTTTCTAGATCTGACGGATACGTCCTTCCTTACCTACATACTGGTAGGCAGTACAGTTCCTTCAATGCTATAATATACATTATTTCCTGATATAATGACGATTTGTACAGAGTGTTTCCTAAGTCTTCGAAGATATTTCAGGGGGCGATTCCGTGTGATATTCCATGTAGTATATACAGGGTGATTCATGAGGAGACTCACTTCGCCAAATGGTATATAGGGGAAATATATACGGGTTGATGTATATATATGAAAATTTTTTTTGGTCATCCATAACCAAGATACATGGTATTATGTGAAATTGCCATATATACAAGTTTGTTGGTCGATATTTCAGAAATGATTCATCGTTATTTGCTGAAAGTTGGCTGCGACGTTTCTCTATTGAAACTACGATTACGATGAATCATTTCTGGAATATCAGCCATCAAAGTTATATGGAAATTTCACATAATATGGATGTCCAAAAAAGTTTGTCAATTTCCCCTATATATTCACCATTTGGCTATGTGTCTCCTCGTTGATCACCTTGTAGTTCCTATAAATGTATGTGTGTCTGGAATTACGAATAAATAAATTCTGAGATAAAGAGAGTAATGAGAGTCAGATCGAATAAAAAGATGTATTGATTTTTTATTTCTCATCAGAAACAGCAATATAGGTATACTTATTCCGCAACTATAGATCAAAATAGTTAGCCGAGTAGTTAGCAGATGATATCACATTTTCAAACCAAATAAAGCAAAGAGTTCAACATCCACAAGAAATAACGTTATGATTTTTGAAGAACCAACAAAACATGTATTTGTAATCTATTTTCAATAGTCCTGTATTTCAGAAATTAGGTTGTTGTGGACACAGATAATTTATACGAACTATATCTTGACTGAATATCAGAAGAAATCACCCCTGATGAATTTTCTTTATGTATTCATAAGAATACCGCAAAAACAAAATGCAGATTCTACTTACCAAAGTAACCATAAAGTATATAGATGAATCCTGATTTACGTATTTCACCAACTGAGTCACCTACCATCTGATTTCACTGCATAGTAAGTTAATATGAAACAATCACTGTAATGACATATTTCACAATAGCACATTAAGATTGGAATGATTATCAGGAGAATATTTCGAATGACACATATTACAGGCTGACTGACAAAGAACGCCCCAAGTCATAGCGCTGCTATGTATTATCCGATTTCGAAAAACTAATAAGTAAATGAAATAACTCATCAGATAGGTACTAGGGTGGCACCAACTTTTTTTTTTCAAATTACATCATGATTATATTCTTTCATTTTCTTCTGATGGCATCATAATTATATTCTCTCAATTTTCTGATGGAGTTTTTATTCAATACGATGATGTAGAAGAAGTTGAATTTCGCGCAAAATTAGTTGGAAAAATGTATTGTTCCGTTGACAAGACGTGGATCTACTCATTTCATTTTCCAGTTTGGAATTACCTACCTATATCAATACATTTATTTTCAATAAATCAGTTTCTTGACATTATAATGTCTTCTTCTACAAGAGACAGACTCTATACGGTTGATTACTCAATAGGAAATGTAATAAGGAGATCCATTTCTTGTCGGCGGAGCAATAATTTCATTCATCTAATTTCGCCTTGTTGGTATATCATTGTATTCAGGAAAAAAAATGAAAAGAGATATATGTTGCCAATTGTAAAAAGATAGTTGACAGCCACTGTCTTTGTTTAAATTGGGAAAAAAATGCTTGTGCCACCTTGTATTATCTGCATGAGTATTTTCATTCGTTTTTTTGTTTTTCAAAATCGAATATTAGATAATGGCGGTATGGCTTAGGGCATTTTATGTCAGTAAGCCTGTAATATAGGGTCAGGTAATCTGGAATTAAAAATTTTAGATTTAGACATAGGATGGGCCACTTCACTTTTGGTCGCATATAACATGCAATAGTGTGTCTAATCATAATACAAATTATTCGTTTCTGGAATTTTATTGAGAATTGATTACAAAGAATATAAATGAACAATCAAATCCATTTGATGATCTATTATATATAAATATATTATATTCTAATATTGAAACATAAAAATCAAATATATAGTTTCCTCATACTTCAATCCAAAATAACAGTGGTAACTTAAGATATATGTATAGGTACATAATACAAAATAATATGTCAATCCAATGGCATTCTGACTGTCACATACGACTTCAGGTCATTCATTACTGTTAATGTATTTGGCATACAAGAAAAGAGAGAACTGGACTCCATGAAAACAGTTTCAGTAGTGTTGCATACATTATAGGCATAATAATGTAAATCAAAGTCGATAGTTTCGAAAAGTTTACATGAAAGAAATACATTGTCGTTATTGTTCACATATAATTCTTTTACTTCCGCAAATAGGGGCTTGAATGTATCAATGCATAGATCGATGGTAACAACTGAGGATATCTCTAATTTGAAACCCTTTATCTTAACCCATCGTACAGAATACAAGTGACTACCTAGTAAATCGAGCTTTTCTTGAGTGAAGTTGGATGGAAGTGCATTAGCTTCAATTTTGATCTTCTTTCCACAAATCATCTTGCTGAAGAATCGATTATTTATGAGAATGTCATTCAATGCTAATTGATTTTTAATCGCAATTGTTTTGCAAATATTCACTCGACTGGAAGAGGATCGAGCCGTTATTTTGGAGGCTCTGTGTTTACCGTCGAAACGCATCGTCCAAATCTGGGTTAGTGGACCAAACTTAAGGAGCATCTCTGGATAATGCACGAGGAAATGAAACTTGGGTTTGAGTGCAGACTGTGTGAGTTTAATATACAATTCATTCAGTCCCGCAACCCAAAATTGCAATTGTTGTGAAGATTCATTACTAACTCTAGGGTTCACCAGTCTATCCAAAATCCTCCTCAAATATATATACAAATCCCATACTTCACAGTCATTAGGAACATAGTAACCTACTAAAATACCAAAATATCTGACTAAAGTCATCATCTCGGCAGCTGACGTTTTCAATTTCAAAGTGCTACCATCAACAATAAGACAATTCGTGGGCTTAGAACCTGAGTCTGGGCCATAATTGAAACTAGCTATTTTGCTCTGCATGATGTTCAACGGCACGAGCTTAGATTCTTGCACGAGAAATTGTACAACATAAGACATAACATATCGACAAGCACCTTCTAAAAAATCATGGAGTAGATCAACGGAGACATGATCAAAAAGTTGAAAACCATCTAATGAATTGAGAAAAACACACCGTTCCTTGATGCCAGTTTCCTAACAATACATCCCTTCCGTAGCTTTCTGGTGATCTTAATAAAACTTTGTCCTCGTTTTAGTTTCTTCTCTATATGTGCTGAACATATCCGGCAGAAATGATTCGCTACAAAACTCTCTACAAAACCAAGAATTCCATTTAAACCAAGGTTGTCTCCTGTGATACAAGCAACGTGAAACTTGATGGTACCCGTATAGGCATCTGTTGTAACATTTATGCCATTGTTGCGCAAATTATTCAACACTTCAATAATTTTTTGAAACACCATATTGTTTCCAAAATCGACTCTGTCTGATGCATGAAAGAGTGCAATAATGAAAATATTATCGAGCTGAGAAACATAATGACCTGGGAGAAATGGAAGCGATAAATATACTCCACCCAATTTATGTACTGTCGCATGACTACCCAGAGGGTTCCCGACTTCAAAATCGTCATAAAATAATATCGAAGGCAGATTCAAGTGATCTCCATCTCCTTCCTTGGCCATGATGTCTCGCCATACTCTGCCCTGCATGATATTTTCAATATCGCCAGTTGAATGCTTGAGGTAATCTAAGTGTTCTAAAATATCCTTCAAGATACGAGGCATTGAAAAAGAGTTTTGGAATACTTCTGCGATCGGTATAACCTGCATTGTGCAAGGTGCAGGTACTAGATTGAACCCTAACAATGTGCGTCTAGGTTCCATGCGCTGCCCTACAGTCACCTCAAGAGGAGGAATATATGTTCCCATTTTTTCGAATAGTTGAAAACGCTTGTATTCGGTTAACAAATGGGAGCCACTTTTAGCATAATCGGTAAGAACTCTTTCAAAGGTCAACTTAATATCGTTTGGCAAATCGATACCCTGAACATCAAGAGACTGGTACACACTATTGAGAATTTGATTCTTAGACTTCGCCATTAACTCAGATAGCTCAACAGATACATGTTGCACTAATCTACGAGAAACACCTGGTTGACTATAAAGAGAGGACAAAAATGCTGCTATATGTGATTCGAGTACATTTTTAGGTAAACTTGTGGGTACCTTTTCCTGAACGGCATAAGTATAGAAGCTTCGCATGATGAGGATGGCAAATGTTCCACATGACTTCCCACTATAGAAGAAACTGGTCTGACTTTATGACATTTGTCTAAGTGTTTGCGTAAGGAAGAAAAAGTTGAAAAATGCCTTGAACAAGAATCTTGACCACAATGTAATTCTCTAGTACCAGCCAAAGATGCACACTGCGATCTCATATGTTTCACTAATCTATAGGACAACTGAAATAATCGGTGACAGCCATAGCATTTAAACATTATTCAAAAGGTTTTCCCAAGTCTGTCAACAAATGTTTGATGGATTGAGACAGCCTATCGTACTTTGTTCTTATCTTATAGAAAGCGACTTGGATCAAAAGCCACAAGTCGGTTGCCTCTTCTGGATAACAAGCTCCAGTTGCATGAAAAATTTTGAAAGCCCCGTCAACCGCCCCTATTGCGGAAGTAAAATTATAAATTGTGTCATCTACTATGACATGAAATCTGTTTGCCTCTTCCAAGGCTTGACCAACAATGACAATCAAAGGTTGAAAAGATCGGCCTAACCCTTTATATTTATTTTTTCGAGCCTCCAAAGTCGGCAGTATGTCTGCCTCAGTCGGAACTTGGGTTATAAAAGCATCCCTTACCTCGGATCGTGAGGGTTTCCAAGTTTGTTTCCCCTGCTTCTTGATTGCAGGTGGTACACTCAATAAATAAGGCAGCAGGAGAAGTATCGCTATGCCACTATTGTTCTTCCCAGGTTCTAAAAAATTGAAAATCATTAAGATTATTATTTGTGAAGTTCTGCCCTGCCCGATATCATTTGGGTGGCAGAATTCTTTCACGGAATAGTCAAGTTTTCAAAGGCAGTGACATTTTGGGACAAATCATCTGTTTAATAATAATAACACTCATATCTTCATTTATGAAAACGATGAAAAAATATCTCAGAAAATTTAGAAGAATGATTGTTGAATCAACAGAATCTATTTCTCGTCATCTAAGAATTTTGTTGAATAAAATAAAGTTCTGTTCTGTTTTGAATAAGTCTATGACTCATTTGGAATTAATATACAGGGTGCATCTGAATTACACCAAGAAAAATTGAAGGATGATTCTGTGATAAAAATTAAGGTGAGTATTTGGTATACAATTTTTTGAAAAACCTCTCATCGGAAAAGTTACACTCTTCTGAAAATCAAATGAAAATTGTTTATCTTTTTTATTTCCCCTGTATATTAAGCTGAAGACTCGAAACTTGGTAAATATTATTTGTCAACAATGCAATGTTCTCAAACAAGTATGTTCAGAAGGTCTTAACTTTTTTTGGATAAAAATTTTTCTGTCAAAAAAACATGGCAAATGCTCAAGTTTTCGAAAAATCTTTTAGAGATAAAAAAGTTAGTAAATCAATTGGGCTTTTTCGCCACGTTTTTTTTTTTAGGAAAAATTGTTATCCAAATGAAGTTGGAAGAAAAAATCTCAGGGATTGAATATTATAACCCCTTGTAAGCATACCCAGGGTTGAAAACATTTCAAAATGTGTAGTTTTATAAACAAATGATATTCACCAAGATTCGTGTCTTCAGCTTGATATACAGGAAACTTTTTTTTTCAAATCTCCGGTGGGGTGTTTCCTTTGCGAGGAGAGGT
Organism: Phaedon cochleariae; assembly: GCA_918026855.4. Lineage (NCBI taxonomy): Eukaryota > Metazoa > Arthropoda > Insecta > Coleoptera > Chrysomelidae > Phaedon > Phaedon cochleariae. Next base: position 24,931,050 of record OU896718.1, on the reverse strand, counting down.
TTATCAAAAAATGTTATACCAAATACCCACCTTCAATTTCATCACAGAATCACCCCTTAATTTTTCTCGATGTTATTTAGATACACCCTGTATAATTTGATTTCCGTATACATAACATTAATAGATTTCAGTATTTCATATCTCATGAAAGATGAATGTATTCCATACTTGATATTCATATATTTTAACTGGGTGTTTCGTATATCGTGAAGTTTTCACCATGCAGTAAAAATTGAATTTCGCCACGGGAATATATAGGTGCAACCTCTTGCGCGCATTTCCGAATAAGATAAAAATAAAAATAACACAAACGAATCATGAATTTCGATCTATGAAGAGGATGATAATATAGGTACTCTGAAATTAACTCACCCTCAGATACCGCCGATAAGTAGATATCTAACTGCCTTTTATATTCTGGATCTCTCGAACTGCGCTTACGCTCTACAGCTAGATTGACCAAACTTTCTTTCAAATGGATCACGTTACTGAATAAGTGATTCTCGGTGTCAGGATATAAAATTGTAAAATCTTCCAGTAGCTGTAACAGGATATTTCAGTTATATTTCATAAATCATGTCATTGAATGAATCATTCCAGAAAAAACATTCTTACCAATTTATAACCCTGATGTTGCTTGAGTACTGGGTATCTCTTAAAGTACTCAGCAATACTCTCTCTCTCTATTTCAATTTGTTTAAGTCGAAAAGCAGCTGTCTCCTTCCAGTATATAGTTCGACCAGGGCCCACGGCTCAACACTGTTGGCTAGCCACTTCAAATGTTCGTCGAGTATAGAATTCTCTAAAAGACATAATAATATGAATGAAGCTCTCCTACAGCTCATTTTTTATGAGTGTTACAAAATAGATGAGAAAGAGGCATATACCTTCTGGTTCCAGACCCCTCGATGTTGATGGTCTAGGAGAATCTTGCCTCAAGGATGTAGATGAGCTACTCCTTGATCTTCCTCGAGGAAGTACACCTAATTCTCTTAGTTTCCTGCGTCGCGAAATATACGCTTCATATAAAACGCCGCTGGCGTTTTTCTTCTTCTGATATTTAGACGCAGCTAGAGATGAAGCGAAGTAAAGAGAGTCAGACTCCTTAGAGAATATGGAAACTATTTGAAGGGCGATTCGGGTGAAAGTCACGCTCTGTATTTTGTAAGCTGGATCATTGGCCAGCATTTGCCTGATTAGAAGCCTAGATAGTTCTTTTCTCTGCGCTTCTTTGAGTATATTATTTTGTTTGCCTGCAGCTAGTATTGCCCGGCCGTCAACAGAAGCATTCAGAACAGTTTTGACCTGCGAAATTTTGGAAAACTAGAATCTCATTGATATACATTTTTATTACATTTTCGAGCCCGTATGACCCTTGGCATTTTCTTGCGCAATATTATGTAATACAGAGTAATCCATTCAAGAAGACCACAATATGCGAAAGTTAATGGAAGTAGAAGTTTCTACTTGAAAATGTCCAATTTGACACGAAACAAGAAAATCCGTAGGGCCATATACAGGCTTCACGGAGTTTGAGATGAACAATATTTATGTTGGTGACAAAAAGAACTAACCAAAATGTTGATATCATCTGATTAAAAAAAAAGTTGATACTCACTCAGCAGCAAATTTATTTCATTAAATAATCAGAAAATATACTTATTATTGAACTTACGAAATCTGGCTGCAGCGAAACGCCGATATCTGTACCACAGGATGGAGTTGTCAAATTTTCCGCAACTTGCGTTAATGACTGAATATCACCTTGATTTATAAAACCGTCAGGGCCTGTTATTAGATCATCGGTAATATCTAGTACTATAGGTATATCACCAATATCAAGGTTTTCACTCTAAAAAAAACATTTCTGTTTGATTTTATTATAACTTGACAATTCTGAATAAATAGATTATCATGCACTACCAAATAAAGGGAAGATTTGTACGGAGATCTTGGGAATTATAGTAGAAACGAAGGTGTCAATACTGTCAATGGATATTTGAAAAAAATTATATTCGCCTATTCTCCAAAACGCATCTAGATCGATCCGTAATTGATTCAAGAAGAAAATGTCAGCTATTGTATTCATATTTTTCATAAATGTATTCAGTTATGGAATATCGGATCCTTATTTTTGAAATAGGAATTCTCAATACAATTCTATTGACAAAATTTTGTGGAAATCTTATCGTTTGTTGAGTTTTCTTTGCCAATTCAATTTGAAAAAAACACTAATCTTTACCCATTTTGACCCACATACATATAGGTAGGTTAGTTTGTTCAAAAAATTAGTCTCCTTTCTCACTGATTTATTTGATCTACCTGTCCTTTTATGATTAAAATTGATAGGTTCGCTGCTGAATCCCAAGTTTATCGAGATATGAACTCTAGTCCATATTATTCCAATTAGATCTATGATTCCAATTTTCTTCCAGAACTAATCTGTTTGAACTAAGTGCATTCTAAGTATCCAAATGAAAATATATAAGAAGGTGGTAATATCTTTTTTTAATATAATTACACGTTACAGTATCTACTAGGAGCGTTTTGGAATAGGTAAGAATCAGTTTTTCGTATAATATCAATTGATAGCTGTGAAATTTTGGGGGAAAACCAAAATTCATTAGTTTTGAGGTGAGCTCACGTAGAAGTTCAATTATCTGTCTATACTGCGTGTCTTTCTTCAAACGACCCCCTCTATATCTCAGCTATTATATAGTAGCGGCATTCTTACCAAATTCAATTCGTTATGAATAACCAACAATATGATCAATCAAAATATGTGGGTTTGAAACCATGAGGAACGATATTATGAAGTCAGTTTTCCTGTTAAAAAATTCCTAATTTGGTTTCATAAAAAATTTACCCCTGTTCATTTTGATAAAAGAGCACGGCACTGTCCAAAATGATTTCCGTCTCAGGAAAATGGATCATATTGATGCTTATTCATACCGGTCTAAATTTGGTGAGAATTCCCATACTAATATATACCTGAGATATAGAGGGGGGAAGCGTTTAAAATGTATAGCCTTTTTCTTATTTATCAGTAAGATAGTTTCCATGATCCCTGTACTAAACATACAAAAATCACCCTATATGTTGGTGTGAAAATAAAATGAAAACAAATGGGCTTCAACTAACAAGACTACAGCCATCCAGTACTATTCTTTAAAAAAAATAATAGACAATGATTCATAAATAAATATTGTACTGGGTGGTCCAGGTTAACCGTCATTAATTTCGAGTGCGATATATCTACAAATAATGCACTTGACTTTCGTCAGAAATTGTTTCTCAAGAGAGTTACAGGGTGTCAAATCTAAAGGCAAAAACTGGTTTTGTCATCATAACTTTTAAACCATTCGACCGATTTCTATCACTTTATATTTCTCATTATGTATTAGGTTGATTGGCAAGTCAAGACGCACTCGAGTTTTTCAATTTGACAATGATTTTAGGCTTGACTTTAGACGTGTGTTTGCGACACTTCAAATTCGAATAAGTATCTCAAAAACGAACCCATAAATAACAAAATTCTCAGTTTCTACGTCACTGGATAATCTCTCTGAATTATTTTATTCATTAATTTTATAGAGATGTACTACCTTTGGTATGTGTGCGAAATTCAAAGAAAATCGGTCTAGTGGTTTAGAAGTTATGATGAGAAAACCAGTTTTGGCCCAAAACTTTGAGTCACCCTAGTTCCGTGAAGAAACATGTTTTTACCGAAGTTTTTCCGCATGGATGTCTACTTTGTTTCTTGTTGTTCTATCACCTATCAAAATAATGATATAGAACCTGAACCACCCTGTATGTTCAACGATCAAGTCATTTGAGACACCAACATATAGGCTTTAAGATTGTCGGTCCATATTTTCCAATTCTCTCTCAATTTCACCCTCAACCCTATAGGTTTGACAATGCTCTCAAAATCTCCTTCATTCAACAATCTTAATGTTGCCGTATCAATCAAATGCTCTGCATAAAGGAAATAACATTATTAGTTGCATTCTTGTTATGTAAAAATAATAGGTATACCTAAACGCATTCAGAGGTAATCTCACCTTTCTATATATATCTCCTTGAAGTTATATAGAAAAAGGAAGGTGAGTTAACCTCTGAATGGAATTTCTTCGGGAAATTCTGACAGCTGAAGCTGTTTCAATTAATTTTTGGTTATTTACTACACTAGAAATATCCCAAATCAATTAATTTTTGGTTATTTACTACACTAGAAATATCCCAAAGTATCCCTCACAATTTCTAATAACCCTCCAACCTCATGGAATTTCATTTGTTGAATTCACAGTTAGCTAATTTACGCATTTCAGAAGACGTGACTCTTGACATATTTCTAAAGGCCGCCTGTAGGCACACAAGTAATTTTTTCTACGGCTATGACACAAAATAGCTTTTTCTACGGCTATATAAAACAAAATTGCTCTTGTTTTACTATGTTCGATGAATCAATGAGGTAATTTTTGTATGTCATCAATTTCATTTCCGTATCTGACATCACAATGACTCGATCCATTGTGTTATTATTTCAGAAAATCTCATCTCCCATGAAATATTATCAAATTTCAAGCAATGACGAAAACCAGATGACTACAAGCCGAAGAAATAAAAAATTTCGCTGTTATCTGTTACAGCTGTAGAAAGAGTATAGTGTATAACTGTGGTTTAACTCGCACGAAATGCTAATTTCCTACGAGAAAGAAGTTTGCAGCATGAGTCGTAGCGGTAACAACTTTTTATGTCATCTGTTCCAACCGTAGAAAAAGTATAGTGTATAACTCGCACGGAATGCTATTTCCCACTCGTTGGATTTGCAGTATATTCGCCTATTCGGTGCTCCTAAACAATATACTATTTGTTGTTTCACGTAGCAGCAGTATAATCTTTGGTATGTAACAAATAATGATGATGGCTGTTTTCAATCAAAGTGAATATTCATTATACTTGGACCGCTATAACAAAGATATTGTAACACGAAAGTGTGTGTGCCTACACCAGTCGGCCATATATAGGTCAATAGTAAAAAAATGGAACCCTTTAAAATTTTGAAATAGAATGAAATACTTGAGCATCAGTTTTCTATTTGCAGAAATTGAAACCCGATTGAAACCCTCTCCTCACGATTGTATTATGCTTTATTGTTAATATGGATGATGGGTTATATAATGATGTAATAATAATCATGAGTTCTAAATGTTGAAAAGCCATCAACAAGCACTGTAGGCATACACTATACATACCTTATACCAAAGGAATGAATTAACAGAAAATGAATTACTTATGGAAATTATTCTTACCTTCAAATGTTTTAATTAACTCAGGGACACCCCAAGTCTGCAGAAGATATTTGGTTTCTTCGTCCATAGGTAAGTATTTGCAAACCACAAAACTGAACTGACCGAACACCTTCGAGATTTAAATGTGAATGAGCCCTTTGATCTATGTTTCCACAATTAATGCGTCGATGCATCGCAGTCCGCGTGGATTTTTAACTGCTTTTAAGGTAATTTCAATCTGCAGGGTGGTGCAGATCGAATGACTTCAGTTCCGATTAGCTACAAGCGGCCGTATATTAGAACCAGAAAGAATGGTGTTACCACTGTGTGATGCAATTCAGCATTTTGACTTGCACGTATACAAAATTACAACATACAAATGAATTGAGTAGGTAACATTATCATCAGGTAATACTATTATGGCGATGCGGGGCTGAACAATGTCTTGAAGATTAAATTGTGATGACCATCAGGGTGAGAAAAAAATATACTGTTTTAATCTTAATCTTACAAAAACACCGATGTATAGGTACGTGCTTGACACGCAAATCATGCCATTCGTGCTCCTGATGGTGAATAAGTAGAAACCTACATGATGAAATATTTTTTACATAATAATTATCAATGTTATGATAGGTATATATTGATAGTGCAAGAACCGTTTTATCCTCACGATTGGACTAAGTTTTTTCATGTTTTTTTTGCCATGCAAGATAAGGATAAGGTTCTCTGCTTGGAAGACACAATCAATATAATATGCGGCAAAATAATGTTATGAGAAATCTATCATCTGGTATATTCTGTTGTACAGAATAATGATCAGGTATTCTGCTTAGAACACACATAACATAAACTGTTATAAGCAACGTATCATCTAGTATATTTTGCCGTACAGGAGAAGGATCGGGTATTCTGCTTGGACGATAAATATGCGGCGAGATCTACTGTTATGAGGAACGTATCCTCATCAGGTATATTCTGCCGTACAGGATACGGATTCGGTATTATGCTTGAAAGACACATCTGCGGCAACTATACTGTTTTAAGGAACGGAAATCTGGTATATTCTGCCGTACAGGATCATGATCAGTTAATCTGCTCTAAAGGCACATACTGATCCCTTCGTTGTATGTTATACACTTACAAGCAGTATCCGCAATGTGTATTATCCTTACTGAACTCACTCTTGGTATTTCATCATGATTACGTAAGCCATATCCAGTGTAATGATATTACGGAAATACCATTTCATGGAATGATGTTGAGACCAACCAGAATATCTGCTATGATGCTGTTTCATACGTGATGAAGGTATTTCATGGATATTTAAAGGTGTTACGTACGTAATAATGCAAAAACCGTTACACCCTTATGGCAGGACTAAATTTTTTCCTCAGTGTGTTGGCATACCGGACGAGTTGGCATATTGGTACTTTCTCAGCTTCTAAAAACGTTGCGGCGCAATTAACCTTCTTCTTCTGTTTACTCATTGTGTGCAAGCCGGTAAATGTGTTTGTGGCTACTTCCGACAATAAATAAAAAAGTTTATGACAATTTTGTTTTTTTGAAGGTAGGAAATGTTTAATTTACTCATTTTACTTGGTTCTTTGGGATTTTCTCTCCTCGTTTCTATAAAATAAAAGTATTCGTATTATTTCAATATATTTGTAGAGGGACAAATATATTGAAATAATACGAATACTTTTATTTTATAGAAACGAGGAGAGAAAATCCCAAAGAACCAAGTAAAATGAATGTACCACCTCCTCGATTAACCTATAGACAGTGTTTAATTTACTCTTATAACTTGCTGCAAAACATGAACATCCAATATCTTTTTGAATTCCAACAAACGTAAATCGATTTTGTGAACCTAACCTCGAAATTCTACGGTATAACCGTTGCTATGTTGTAACTGGTTGTGAGTAAATAGGTCTTATTTTTTGAAAAGCGTTTTCAGGCGAGTTGGCATACTGTTGATTCGGGCTAGTTGGCATATAGTATGCCAACTCGCCCTTACGTAACAAAATCAATAAGTTATTTTGTTGTTGCAGATTTAAGTGAACATGGTTGGAAATGAAAAATGGATTCGTTGCTTGTCTTGTAATAAATGGGCCCACTGCGATTGTTCAAATTGCTCCTTCAAAACAAAACAGTATATTTGTGAACTTTGTGTTTAACTTTCAAGTAGTACTCCCTATTCTTTTCAAACTTCACTTTTTTCATTAATAATATTTGTTTTTCATATTTTTGGGTGCGTTACATTTCCGTTATATTTTTTATTGAATGAACTTTGACAATGACATCTCATTTAATATTTATTCACTCCAAGTAAGTCCAGTTTGGGCAAGATGGCATACCATGCCATCTTACCCGGAATATTCAGCCCGAGATGGCATAGCGAGGTGATTTAAAAAAATATATACTCAACCTGAAAACACAGTTAGGGTTCTATTAATTTTTGTTGTTGTTAGGCAAGGTATTTTCCTATTCAACTACCAAGTTTCAGCCCGTAAATCTCAAAAATAACTTGAAAAAAAAAATATTCACAAAATGTATGCCAACTCAGGCATATTTCCCCTAACGAATTTACTAGGAGAAACATACTACGATATCACTTCCAATTTTCTGATTCACGAATCTGCGAATACTTTCATTGCACCATCATAAAATCGAACTGCTCATCCAATCACTTCCGATGGAAAGCATTCCCAAAGTTTGTTATGTTCTCTTCGGAATTAGGTACACAATTTGATTTGATCATTGATAATTTTGAAAATAAACGCTCTCCTCCGCAATTGGTCACTGATGGCAGTGTTGCAAACAAGTTCAATGTAGTATTTTTGCATTGAAAAACACGTCCATCATTCCTTCAGTATATATATAGGGTCCCGCCGATTTCATAGAAACATTATTACTATTTCCTCAACGGTATACGTTTTGCAGATGAAAAAAAATTGCCGTTCCTGAAAAATTGGAATGAAAAAATAGAAAATCATTTTTTTTTTACTGTTGATATTTTATCTAAATCGAAACGGCACATGTTTTTTTTTTTCAGTTTGCAAAATGCCATATCGAGGAAGTTATTGAACTTTGGTCGGATTTAAGCAACTTTCTTTCCCTTAACCGGCCCACTGTCGCTATGAGATCGGCAGGACCCTGCTTATGGTTTTCAACATTTTTGGAATGTTGCCGCTGCTTCTAGGTATATAAAATAAATACCTATTGCTCAAAAGAGAAATTCATTTCAATCATTATTTCATCTATACAAACGAATGATATGGGAAAATAGTCATGCAATGCCAGAGCCCCTCGGGGGCCCCTGCAAGGGTCGGGGCCCTAAGCTTGAGCATACTAAGCGTACCGGTAAATCCGCCACTGTGCAGGGATGTTTGTGCTCGCTGGGGAATATCCCATGGACGACGTCCACATGGTCCACGTGTTATCTAGGATTCGCGAAATTCGTTTCCGCTAGATGGCGCACAGAATTTGAGCGCGAAACAGTATTATGGTGATCAGCTGCATTTTTCCATAAGAGACCATTGTGTTCGATTTTGTCTTCATTTAAATTCAACTGAATTGTTGAAAATTTTGAAGGTTGAATTGAGTTTCTCGAACATTTCTGCCTACGTAGGTATTCGCCAAACGCTAATAAAAGAAGGTGAAGCCGTCCTCAAGGCTAGTTATATTATCCTATGTCAGCTGGATAAATGGGAATATCAGCTGTCAGAATCAGTGAATATTTGGACTATGCATGTTTGCAAACAAGTGCTCTAACTTCACCACCACACGAATAAAATATTACTTCGAATTGTGATCTCCATAAAGTGAATTGTATTTATTTTTCATATGCTAAAAAGGGACCCTTTTCATAACCTCAAATATTCACCTCTGATAAAATCGGTCTCCAAGAAATTATCACTTTAAACATACATTCAATTTGTAATAGATTTTCCAATTTCTAATGAAAATTGCCACTTCTTGTTTAAATCTTCGTTTTAATTGGAAAATAATGCAGAGAAATGTTGTCTGTGGGAGTGTGGGACACTGAGCAACTGAGCAAATATATTGATTTTCCTGACTTCTGCAGCCCGTGTTAATTCACTCATTTTGAAACAATCTTCATTAAAGAATATCCGTCAACTCAATTTGTTGTCCAAAAATCTAATAATAAGGCGAAAACAGTGAAACCAGATACACTACCACTTATGGATAGAAATACCTAATATACTTTATATCAGTTCAACTGAATAAACATAGATGTCGCACCTGTTGTGCATTTCGCGATTTATTTCTCAAAATTGATTTCCGTCGCCCCACCTGACGACAACAACTTAAACAATTCTGAGCGGTGAGCGATTTACTTTGATGGATGGGAAACAAAGTAGACAGACCGCTTTGACAGCTTTCAAAAACTCCGATAGGTGGCGTAAGCTTATTTTCTCTGAAGCTAACCCTTAGATCATGCAGGAATCCTGTATGATTGGCTTGGCGCTAACCTGCCACTGTATCTTCGGCTTACTTCGGAAATTTCGGCCGCCTACATTATTGGCTGTCACAACTACCACTATGCCTACCAGCTGCTCAAGAGCTGCTGACATCAACCAAGTTCACACTGTTCACACCGTTATGCATAACCTCTACAAAGCTGTCATTATTTCTTATATTATTATTTTGATTTGGAATATTTGTTTTTACTTTCCAGCTGTATTTTAGCTCCGTTCTGAGTGAATAATATGTTAGAAATAAGTGGAAATTGAACAATCAATTATGTGGTTTCTAACATTTATTAGTTACATGGCAATGTTGATACAAATTATATTTGTAACCATAGCAATAGGTAAGGTACTTCTTCAATCAGTGCTGATTGTACATCTTTTGATATACATACTTATCGAGATACTTACAATGTTTCATGAACTTTACTCTCTGTTATAGAAATTAAGTTAAATAAGTAGATTGTTTTATAGTTGCATGTTTGTGTACACAGAAAAAACTGGCTATGGTATAGGGTATCCCACATAACATTGCCACCTCTAGGAGGAACCCTCTATATCTGGTAAACTACTATAATAGATACAAAAAATTGAGAATCGAAGTTGTTCACAGTTATTTGAAGTTTAACACAACTAGAACTAGGATCCCGAAATCCTTTCTTTCTCTATATTGAATACCACTGTATAATGATATATAATAATGATGATAACTTAGGTCTGAGATCATCTGTTTTGGACATATACCTAATCTTCAATAAATAGCCTGTTAAAGCCCTATAGAAACATTGACAAACAAGTTTTCCATGCACAGTACATCATAATTTCAAAATGGATGATATATTGATCTATATTTGTTGATTTATAAAGAAAATCGTGCATGAAGAACTTAACCCACAATGTTTTTAGAGGGTCTTGAAATTTGACTAGGTATTGCTCAAGGTATTGAAGAAGATCATAGATAAGTGTGGAACTGGTGATCTCAGACTTATGTTTTCTCCTTATTTTGTAACTCTTGGCTTTATTCAAGGATGAAATGAAATAGAGGGTGTTCCATTTGCAAATTTCTTGAAAATTATCGGTTTGCAAAATAAGTAAGTACATCAACTCTTTTTGCAGATGCAAAATTTCTAAATTTTGACCAAAGATCAAGATAATAAAGAGTTTATTGTTTTATGATAACCTTTGCCTTTGAAAAATTGATTCTCTATTTTTCTATAAAAAACTTCGAAATTCAACTATTCATTGAAGAAGATCCTGTATAAGTCTGAAATGGAGTGAGTTGAGACCCATATTACCATACATCACTGAACTTGTTCTTGTGAAATCTATTCAAAAATCTAATGAAGAGGGTGAAAAAACGTATGTTTGGTGCGAGGTTTGGTGTATGTCACAAACCTATAGATCATCCTGTATAGTTGACATCATCTAAACAAGAAAGTTTATGTGAACTAGTTCGATTCTAAATTTTCTTGTACGATTTATCCAAAGTCAATTGAAGCGTTTTGAGCCGTGCCTGCACTCACTTCAAGAGGAACTACAAACAAGGCATTTTATTTATTTTAGTTCCCAAAAAAGCTGATAGCTTGATAATTATAGAAGAAAAAACAGAAGTTACTATTCCATGATTGACTTCTCAACAATCTTAAGGACCTGTGACAAAAGTGAGTGATTAAACTTTGTTTCATCATATTTCAGATTGAATATAGGTGATCTCTTCCTAACACAATGGTTTTTGATTTACGTCAATTTATTTTTTTAAGAGAAGAATGTGTTGGGAAAGTATGGAATTCTCAAAGGACCCTGCACTTTTTCTATATAAAAATGGCGTTCTGTCCAATTTTCTGATTTTCTGAATTTCTGGTATATCATAGTACTCAACCTGATAATCAAATAGGCCGAGTCCCAATCCGATCCTATGACCAGTTTTTGAGATACAGGGTGTTGAAGTTGAGAAATGCTCCCTTTTCATATGCTCATATCTCCAAGAGAGGAGAAATGGAGAAATGAATTGGATTTTTTCGCTAGCAGGATTTTAGTTTTACCTTTGGGTAGAACAACCATGTATAGAATCAACCAAAACTGATCTTTATCACAGGGTGATTCACACCTGAATTATTGTGCTATTTTCAATTTCTAAATATCGATACCACAACTTGATAAAAATTACAAAATGAAAATTATCATCCGAAATGTTCTTCTTACATCAAATGGATTCATTATATGTATTGATTATACATGGCATTCACGAATCACCATGTATTCTTCTTTACAGAAGCGTGTTTTTTAGTGTTCTTATATTGTTTGCGAGTACCCAATTTTGAAGAAAGAATCATAATCTTGGACCTCGGTAACCCTCAATTACCAACTTTGAATAGAATCGGATCATATAATTACAAAACTCGACCACCATATTGGATCCACCATTTTGAATTCTCCAATTTTCACGAAAGAATCATAATCTTTAATTCCGAAATCCCCCAAATACAAATTTTGAGTAGAATCGCATCATAATTACATGAATCGTCCGCCATATTGGATTCGCCATCTTAAATTTTCAAATGCCGACGAGAGAATCATAATCTCCGATCCCGAAAACCCCCTGATACAAATTTTGTATAGATTCAGAGCATAATAATAACTCGTCCGCCATATTGGATTCCTCATCTTGAATCACCCAATTTCAACGACAGAATCATTATCTCCGACCTCGAAATCCCTCAGATACCAATTTTTAATAGAATCAGATCATAATGGGCGTGTACACCTTAGTAGAACTTTTAACTCAAACCATGATTATAATGATCCTTTAATACATAAATAATGATTGACGACATAATTCGATCGAAAAATTAACTTCTGAAAACGGACCCTCTTATGACGTAGAAACCTCATCTCGCCATAGTTAAAAGAAAATACCAAACGCCTGACGGAGACTGAGGCAACTGATATATTAATTCTTTCAACTGTGACCTCGCGCTAATTCACTCTGTCAGAAATCATGTATCATTCATCTCTGTCCGAAATAGTCTTGTTTCAGTATCAGGGTTTTGACGTCACATCATCGCCTCGTTTTCAGAGGTCCGAAAAATCGGGGATTTCAATAATTTTTTATAAAACGTAGGGAGCTCACAGCAAGAAACGGTTTGCGGTGGTGAGCTAGTTTGGGTGAGTTCTATCGAATTATGTAATATTTTTTTTGGTGATATAAGCCCATTATAATGTTTACATACTATAACCACTTTTGACGTACGACAATATGCATCACTTAGAAATAAAGTTTGTTTTAGCGAAGTGTCAAGTGAATCCGTGCTGCACCTTAAATTTCAACACTCCCTTCCTCAGGAGAGAAGTGGTAAACAGGATTTCTCCACTTCACAAAAAAAAAGCGAATAAGTGCAAACTCGCACCCTGATGCAAAAATTTTTGCCGTCCCGACGGCCGACAAAAGAGAAAACCCGTGTAACTTTTCGGTATGTTTAGGGTGAAATACGAACATGAATTGGGCGTGGCTCCGAAAAATGTTTTCACCTGCGGCGCTTTTCTTTGGTCACCACTTTTTCTTAACACAGCCCCTCCAAACCAAAATCCTGTAGGAGATATTGACATGAATCAAAAACCATATTGTGAAGAAGGGATCACATACTTCAATCCAAAACATGATGAAGCTAAATTCGAGGCTGAATTAAACCATTCTCCTTTGCCACAGTACGTTAAAAAGTTAAGGGTGAAAGAGTGACTTTTGTTTTTTCCTCTGTATAATGAATGATCAAACCATCAGCTTTTTTCAAAAAATCTAAATTCAGGCTAACACTCCCAAACATAAATCTCACCAGAATTGGACAAGATTTTAAAAATGCACATGGCGATCAATTTGGATACATTTTTTACTGGTCGGTTTTATGCTGGTGGGTGTATTCTAGTTTACCAGATAAAGGGGTGGGAGTTATACCCTGTACTATTGACAATTGAAGTAGGATCTGAAGAGATTGTTTTGTTATCTTTGTTTCCATTAGTGATAACTGAAGGTAGGGAAATTAGGAAACTTGTAACAATTTTGGTATAGGACTCCTCCCATATATAGAATTGCCCTAATTGCCCATCTCTATACCTAAGATAGGTTTAATTCTCCTTTTCGTTCCAATTGGTCTCTTTTATGATATATTCTTCTTTATTGTTAAAGTAATACTTGCACTTGAAGTTCCGCATTGAGAGTAAAAAACGCAGGTATGATCAAGTTTAACAATTACTTGAGCTTTTCTATTTGTTGACATATTCAGGCCACATCTTTCCTTCAGGAAATTTTTGGAAAATCAGGCCATAGCCTTAGCTTCCAAGGCTGTCCAACAAAATGCTGAAACTTTTGACAGCTCTATAGTAACGCCAACTGGTGAGACTGAAGATGTTAGCCCCAGATTAGTCCTTATATTATGAAACCTGATGCCTCTCAACCTTCCAATCTCTCCTTAGTCAGAAGTACAAAAATAATAATGAATATACTTACCCACCTACAGAAGTTTTGGTCTCTCGCCAATTTCAAAGGCATATACAGGATGTCTCATAATTGGCGTGCAATACTTTTGCAGTAAATTCCACAACCAAGGATACGAACAAAAATTTGAAAGAACATTGGTCGAAAAATGGCTCTCAAGGAAGCACAGCATATTTAAGACATTTTCCTGGAGCTCATTTATCATCATCATTTCAACGGTTTGAGATGAAATAATGAATATGTGTATACTTACCGGAATTCAAAAATATAAACAAAGTTTGAAATTTTTATGTTGGAGTTTATTAAACAGGGTAAGCTTAGCACTCCAATAAGTGTTAATTTTTGCAATGTCACAACAGGAATTGAAAAGCAACCTGTCCAAGCAACTGATTTTCAAATGATTCTAGACAGAAAAATAGCATAGGTAAACAAGAGGCAAAAATACGAATGGTGAGGTCCGAGCATAATGAGAATTACAGTTGAGTAGCTAGGCACTGAATAAGAGTTGTCAATCAAATTACGTTGTGCATTTTTCCCACGATTTTTCCTGAATATAAACAATAAAGTTATGAAATATTTTGTGCATAAACCTAATAACTTTTATATTACTCGAGGATCGAAAGTTTCATTGATATTCATAGGCAAGTGGATTTTTTTATATTTCTTAAATAAAATCATCGCTCAAATACCTTTCAATTTCATGTTTTTTCAGAATTTTTAGGTCGATTTCTAGGTGCTAAAATCATCAATAAAGCCACGGTAATTTTCAAACGAATAGAAATTTACCGCGAGTAAAAACTGACGTCACAATTTCGTAAGTAGGGGCAGACCATAGCACAGTTGCCATGTGTTGAAATACGATTGGGAACTTGAGAAATATTAGTTATTCAAACATTCATAAATTCTCAATTATGTATTGGAATATTCCTATTTAACAATACAAACTCAATTGTCTTTAAATGTTCCCTTATGGTTTGTGGCATATTGCTTATAATACTAATCGGGTAAATAGTAATAACATTATTTAACACTAGAGGACATTTGAAGCGGTGAACGTGACAACACGACGTGAACGACTTGTGAGCGTGGTCTTGTCTCTTCTCAGTATTCAGCACAATTTTGCCAAGTCTCCAACATTTACATGATATTTTGGTATCGAGTAGAGTATAATAAATATTTAGACATGCTGGTTGCTCGAATAAGTCCGGAATAAACTATTATATCATGGGTTCCTCCTATTATGTTTTATTCAATGAAAGGACTCTTACAAATTTTCGATAACTTGATTATAATTAGTGACTTGACAATAACCTTAAAAAAAAATATATTTCAAAAATCCTTGGATAGGGCGATTATTATTTTTGGAAATTTTCAACCACCTATCAACCTCTTAGATCAACCCTTTCAGAATTTCAAAATTGTACAGGGTCGCCACGACACCACAATTTCATACAGAAACGAGGACAGAAATATCCATTCAAAACAAAATGGCGGATGATAACGTTGGAAATCTCATACCAGAATTTAATCAACTTAACGTGTTCGTGTGCAATCTTCAACTCTCTATTGATTTGAGAAAATAAACAGTCGTTCAAAACTTAACTTGGGGGAGGGGGTGCTACTTTATGGACAGGTGTTTATCAATGAGGGCTAATACATTTTGAGTCTCACTAGTTAGCGTTATTGGAGCGTGAGGTCTATGTCAAAGTCAAAAATCTCAAAATGTTGCCGGGTGAGGCCTATTTTTTTCGAAGATTTCTTAAAAACATGTGGCCTATGTGAATAAACTCTCAATGTGGAACTTTAGACGCAATTCTCATATTAACAGGGAAGAAGATAGCGTTTGAAGAAGCCAAATGAAACTAAAATGTTAGTTTTTGCAACCTTGACCTCACGTCCCAGTGGCGCGATTTGGTGGAAAATCAAATATGTTATAGTTGCGCCAATCGAATCCTATTGTTCACCCCGTGGGAAATCGAAGGTGAAAAATGATGACATGTTTAGAATCTCGGCTAGACTTGTGACCTATACCTTCCTCAGATCATGGATTCACTTGTCTTCAAAAAATCTTCATGTGTGTTCGAGGGGTAAGGGGTAATTTATAAAATAATCTGGATTTTTTTTTCGCGAAAAATACTGATGGAATTCAGTACTTCCACCCTGTCAAATCTTAATTTTTTTAAGACAAATCGAACAAATTATATAAAGTTTTGAAATTTACTAACTACATTACGATATTATATGAGGAAATGATATTTCAAACTGCTGAAACTTGTGTATTTTTATTAAGGTAAAACGGCACTGCAAATTTTTCTCGGTACGAACGTATTTTTGTCTGAAAAACACGAATTAGATGATGAAAATGTGAGCAAACCACTATTTATCGAGATATTTCAAGAAAAAGTTCGAAATTTCGCTTTCTTTTTCCCCCAGTGTTGGATGCATTTACAGCTACTTGCTCTTCTCATTTTGTCATTGGACATTTTATATACTCATGATATACTTCAATGACACATTTTTATATAGAAAATTCAACACGAAATATGATTTTTATGGCGAGTTTTTCATATTTAGTGAACAATCATACCAGATGACGGCTATTTAATCAATAGTCAATCCAAATACGAGATGTCAAATGTCAACAGATTGCTTTTGAATGACATTACACACGCCATTATTTTAAATATCCTCCTTCTTCTTACTAAATATAGAGAAATCACAAACAAATCATATTTCAAGTTGACTCATATAATAGAAAAAAATGTGTCATTGAAGTTTGTGATATATAAATTGTCCAATGGTGGAAAAAGAAGGGCAAACTGTTCTAAATGCGATTCAAACGGCAGGCGGAAAAGAGGGTGAAATTTGTAACTGTATAGTGGAATATCTTAATAATTAATGTTTTGTTCACATTTTCATTACAAAATTCGTGTTTTTCAGGCAAAAATATTGGAATGCTTAATCAATTCAGAAGACTGGAATATCTTCAAAATTCTTGCCTCACAATAGAATTTTCTTCAATTTTTTTCTTTTTTACACTAGCAAATTTAATAATTCTATATATCTCGTGCATACAATAATGATGAATTAAAACTCAATGTTTAATCACTGTGTAACACAGGCTGAAGGACCTCGGCCTTTTGGGTATGCAATAAAGCTCCTTAATCATTATTATTATTATTATTATTATTATTATAACGCAGCACCAAATATCGAATGATTGATTCACAAAAATAAGTCACTCACTGAACGCCAGGTTTTGATGTGTAGGTATTACGAATGCGTAATATGAAAACGTCGTGGGCATTGCGAAGGGAATCGGGGTATGGAAGCGACGAAACGCGTTCCTCCGTGGTACCTGCATTGGATGAACATTTTCCCTATATCTTCCTTATTGATGGTTCGATTTTCGAATTCAAAAAACCGTTGAAATCTTGAAATATGGGCTCTTCTCAATTGATTGAGAGTATTTTTTCATGTAGTAATAATACTCCAAGTCGTCTCCACAACGTTTAATATCATGAAATCATAAATGGAAAGTGGAAATGTTTCGGATCTATAGAGTATCCATCATCAGCCGATTGAGAAAAATTATTCTACAAAGAAAAAAGCAACCAATAATAGGGTATCAATGGTAAAACATGGTAGTACTCATGTGGAGCAGAAAAAATGTGTTTGGAAAATTGTCAGATACAATGTTCGACGTGGCAAATAGCCAGGAAAGTAGTTGTTTTCTGTTGAATATTCAGAATGATGTGTGCATATACATATTTTTTTGTCTGAAGGAGAATGCAAATTCTCAATTTCAGAAGTTTTTATATTTTATTTTCAAACTCTTATCGTGTGTGTTCAATAGATATAATTCAATGTTCGTCGTGAAATATAGCCAGGAAAGTAGTTGTTGTCTATTGAATAAACTGAAAAAGAGTAGATATTCTCATCACATAGAGAATGCGAATTCTCAATGTATTGCTTCATATAAATATATATCCATTTTTGTATGTTCATAATTCATCTGAGAATATTCCTTTTCAAGACTTTCATACCCAATCAGGGGGTTCAAACTTGAACGATGGAAACTTGTGATTTTTATAGACCTCTAATCGCAGATTCGTGATAGAGTCTCAATTCAGAATTTCTTTCCACGCCCTGTATGATGAATGTCAATTTATCATACACCCAAAAGCATTGTTGTTTTGTTCTTTGTAGGATAATTTTTCTCAATCGGCTGATGATGGATACTGTATAGATCCGAAACATGTCCCCTTTCCATTTATGGTTTGATGATATTAAACTTTGTGGAGACCACATGGACTTCTACAGTAGAGTATTTTTCGTTGAACGTTGTAGCTTCTGAGATAATGCGAGGTAACTATAAAAAAACAATTCAATGAAAATTCAGCTGTTTGAAATATAATTTCCTCATATACATAGATATCGTAATGTAATTGGTGGATCTCTAAATTTAATATAATTTGTTCGACTTGTCTAACGGAATTAGGATTTGACAGGGTGGAAGTACCGAAACCAATTGATATTTCTCGTGAATAAAACAATCCATATCTTTTTCTCAACTACCCCCTCCCCTACCCCTCTAACGAACAGGACGATTTTTCGACAAGTGGATCCATAATCTGGTGGTGGTAGGTAACAATTCTAGCCATTTTACCTCCGATTTCCCAACCAACTTTCGATCTAAGCGACTTACGATACGTTTCAATTGTTTTGAAATGCTTCATGAACGTCTCATACTTACGTAGGTAGATATAACAATACTATTTCATGTATGCATACGAAAGACATTAGCAAATAATCAAGCAGGAGGGTTTTTAATATGTATAGGGCCCGCCCTGAATATATCAGAATAATGAGTGAGACTCGTATCACTCGCTTCTATACTTGCACACCACCCCTCGAAATTCTCAAATGAAAAAACCAACGCTTTGATACCCCAATGGATAGATAGGTAATAGAATTGCATCAGGAATTCAACTACCAATGTAAATTCAATTTATCTTTTTCGAAAATGGGGAATTTTCCTTCACATGAGTTTTCATTTTTCGGAGCGGCAATCTGTAACGTACATTCTGAATCTTGTCTTAACATAAACTGGGTGTTCCTTAAAGACATGCTAATATTTCAGGGGCTGATTCTTTGACTCATTTTCAGAAGAAAACTTCATAAGAACGTATGTCCTAAAAGTCTTAACTTTTGAGATACAGGGTGATGAAGTTTTGAGAAATATTCAGTTTTTTTATAATAACAGACAATATTGTATACATCTTCATGAAATTCGGTACACGTCTTTTATGCATCAAGGTGCATTTTTAGATGTACAAAAATGTTAATTTCCTCTACCAGTGGCACCGTTGCGGGAATATTATTGTTTATATTTTACTTAAAAGTGAGCAACGACAAACAATCTGGAGATGTCATGTAATGCTATACAAGGCTATTAAATTATGTACAAAAAGATCATCTTTTTGATACTCGATAGAACGCTTCGTTTTCGAGAAAAAACGGAAAAACGAGAGCAGACTCATTTTGATGTGTGAGTACTCCATTCACGACATCCATTACTGGATAACCACAGTATGTAACATTTTGAAATTCGTGTACCGATTCAGTCACATATCAGACTTAATTTTGCCATCAAGAGAAGCTATACAGGGTGGACAAAAAAATAATCTATGCATAAATAAATGCAAAAAGCTCACAGTCATTTCCACACAGTGTTCATAAAATGAACAACAATGGTAGATTTCGGGAGAAAAACAACTACTTCCCTGGCTAATGCCACGCAGGATATTGAATTACATCTTCCCGAAATCTATGTATCGACTCGTATAAACGAATACTGATACAAGTGATTCTTTTCTGAATGCCTATTGATTTCGATTAAGCCAGGCCGCTAGACAACCACAGACCGGTTTCGAGCTCTTTGACTCTCATCAGTGCAGTGTAGTCCCCAGCCAGCAGTCCTAAGACTGCCGACTCAGCGAAGCCTAGCCAAACAAAAATCATACATATTTCTATCATCGACACCCTGTATCTCAAGAGTCAAGATGTTAACGACATACGTTCATATGAAGTTTTATTCTTGAAATGGGTCGAAGAATCGGCCCCTTCAATATTAGCATATCATTAAGGAACACCCCGTATATAGCTGATTATGAAGAATATAACTAGCGAATAACTCACGAATAGAAAACGAATTGAAAAAATAGAAGAAGAAAACTTGGCGTCGTTGTTGATTATATCATGAAATATGACGATGTTCAACTAACTAACAAAACAACTATAAACTGTAGAGATAGGCTAACGAATAATTGGAGATCAAAAATCGAACTAGTGAAACTGGTAAACAGAAACATACAACATAATCACAAAATCAGATCAGCTTTCGGCGTGCCTGTCAGTATTTTGTGTGATGTGGACAGGCTCAGAGTATTATGCGCTGTTGCAAGGTATAATCTGCAACTTTCGTAGAAAATAGATCCATTTTATAAAGGAACGAATTCATTTGAAAAAAAAAAGACTGACAAGTTATGATGACCATTTTGTAATATTTCGAAAGTGAAAAATTATAAATACCTACTATTGCAAAATATCTGAATTTATCTTCATTGGTAATCAACTTCATCCAGCAAATAAGAGATTTATGAAAATTATTTGTAATACTCGACGAAGTAGGATTAAAAAACGTATTACATCCCATTGCTGCCATGAATTAGTTATGATGTATTCAAATAACTATTTCCGGAAATCTAGACACATTGATGATGCCGTCGTACTGACACAAGGATTCGTATTTTGACTCTGTGTGAATGTGGCTATTCATAAAGTACGTCATAAGCAGAGGTGAATCAGCCAAATTCCATTTTCATTTATTTTTCATGAAGTGAAATTTGATCTTACTGAAAAAAGAAAAAATACGGATGTATTGAATTTTTACAAACTTCACAGTGAGATAAAAACCTCAATAATGGAAACTTGTCCATTATGGCCTCGATGATTCAAAGTGAATAGCTTTATTTGCTGTTATTCTACGTTTATCAATGAAACAAGTCAGTATCATGAGAAAGCCAATCGTTGTTTTCCACTTCCAGCTATACAAAGTTGAATAATTGAAATTAACAGCGTGTAGAACTCGTAAAAAGGAGTCAATCTATCAAAAATCGTTCACAAAGTGGCAGAATGCGAGAATTAGAACAAAAATTAGATTTCAAGTGTATTGATAATGCTAATTTGTTAAGTTGATATTATGTATACTAGTTTATCCAACAAAATAGTCATACCCAGGGTCGGTAGTGAACACAAAAAATGTATGTGAGCAAAACAATCCAACAACTCCGAATCGAATTTTTATTTGAACGATTTTTAGTGACATTTTGGGGCAAATCATCTGATATGTCCCTACTACACGTATATTGAAATAATATTCATATTTTTATTTTATAGAAACGAGGAGAGAAAATCCCAAAAAATTTGGAATCATAAATTGTCTTCTCTTCTACAAGCTGTTGAAATAAATGACTCTACTTTGAGAACGCCCTGTAAAGGATGTTTTCATATTTTTATTGTTTCATTCATGGACATGTTTTTCTAGGAATTCTGTATGCGTTAATTACTATCAACTATGATCAACAATGACTCAATTTATGACACTTCAATTCAACTTTATTATCAGACTTCAGAGCGGAGAATGAAAACTCGGGACTGAAAATTACTTAGCTGAATTTCTGAAGAAATCACCTATCCAATGAGGTATGACAAGGTAAGTAATTACCTACTTTTAAGAAATCTGAGGGGTGCATGGTGTGTAGGGGCGAAGAGATATGAGTGATACCCATTTCAACAATTCAGTCAAACGGGGTTACTTTGCCATCGAGAAATGACTTCGCCAAACGGTGATTTTTGAAATGAATCCATGATGGTGAAATTCAGGTTGGTATCTCCTGAGCGCCAAATATCACAGAAAGTGGTTGGGACACTTCAACATATCAGTTGAGTACGTTTCAGCTAAGGTGCGCATTGGTGGCTAAGAGTTTCACACACGTAGTTTGAATGGTAATATTTCATTACTTTGATAATACTGCCCTGCTAAGGGTTGCATTACTGAAGTAACTTGTAAATGAAAACTGAGTTTCATGTATGTGTTGTTTTATATGGCAGCATTTTGAAAATATACATGCTAAGATTGTAACTTCTGTTCATGTTGGAAATGTTACCACGTATTTTCTTCATCACCCTATGATGAAAAAATTTCCTCGATTATAGAGAATACATACATTACAATTTCCCTACACATTGTAGATGATGTGAGCTATGTCTATGAACACGACATCATACCAAGTGTTTCAAGCCCAAGTAATATATCCTCAACTATAGAATTTTAAGTTTGATTGAACAAAATGTCTATTATTGAAGTTAGATGCAAATTCCATTCCTTTATTGATACCAAAAAATTTTATGTTCACCTCGGTATTTTACCTGATGATGTTTCTTATTTTGTAAATATGAAAATGAAGTGAATTTTTCTCATAGATATTTGTCACGTGAAATTCACGAAATCACCCTCCTAAGTACGAAAAGTTAGTTTATTTTTTTCTCCAATATTTCGTAGCAAAAATACACATTTGGTTGTTCAACATTGCTAATGCAAGCACTTTTCATTCTTCCCAAATGTAATATATACACGTCGGCAAATTTACCCCGACTGTCGGGAAACTTCGCCAACTTTTCAAAAATTAAAAAAAATTATTCTGTGTTGAAATTTTGTCACCAAATGTTGACATCGCGCATAGCCAATACATGAAATTTTCACATATGTCATATTTGGACTTACTACGCATGGAAAAAACATATATTTGCAAAACCTTCGAAATCTTGTGCAAAGTAACCCCGTTTGACGGTACGTCAAAATATATCCTCCTTTCCATAAGAAAAAAACGAATAAATTACCCCATTTGTTTGGATCGATGATGAAATACTTTATTATTCCTTCTAGCCGCTGGACTCTATTATATAGCTGAATTAGTAGAAGAGTACACAACTATAGCAAAAAAGGTCATATGGTGGATGAACTCTGTAAGTTACTTTTTAAATTATATTTCATGCTAGAATAAGCTTAACATGTTTTTTCAGATTACTTTAATACTCTATATATTACTATGGATCTTCGAAAGTTTTCCAGTTACAATGATAATTTTTGGACTGTTAGCTCAATTATCCCATTATATGATATTGAGAAATTTTCCATTTTTCTCTTTTATATCATTAGGATTTGTGACAGCTGTACTATTTGTCATCATTAATCATTATCTCGCCTTCGCCTATTTTGCTTCTGTTTACCATCCATTTTCAGAGGTAACATTAACTCATTCATCTTCAAATAACTGCATATTTACCTACTCAATATTTATACTTGCATGCATTTTAGGTCTTAGCATATTTCACCTTATTCCAGTGGTTAGTACCATTCGCACTATTTGTGTCTTTATCAGCCAATGATAATGTTCTGCCCACTAGCATAGATGGACGAGGTAAGAACTTGCTTTTGATAAGTACATGTGTGGTGAGTGGGAAAACTTTGGACACTGTAAGAATCTGGATCCTTATTTTCAGTATTAGCCAAGAAATATTTTCATATTGCAAAGAAAATTATCAATTGAGAATTCACGATTTTATAAGTTCATTTATTCATAATAACTCATTACTTTTTGTATCACTCACTCATTTATATTTTATATATTCATTTTTTATGCATAAGGGGTGAATACACGGCTTAAATATATCTATTGTGCACCCTCGTTTTGGTCTCCGTGACTATAGCAAATTCTCTAATCCTATTTCTTTAACGAATTACACAATATGAGGTGAATCCAGGTAGGGTAACAACTCCTCAATCCGTTACTAAGTTTGTTGTCTATGGGTTCTGCATCAGGGTGACACATTTCATGTGTATATGAATAGAGGATTCCTCCTCTTTCAGAATCTGTATTCATCTTCCCAAGTTGTCCTCTCAGCCGACGACAAAATTTGTTCGTGCCTAAGCTGATATAATAATAATAATAATAATAATAATGATAATAATAATAATAATAATAATGATAATAATCTTTTATTATTTACCATTAACAAAAAAATTATTGATTCTCAATAGTATCTCAGCTTGTCTGAGAACTTGAAAATTTTCGGACATTCTTCCAGTTTTTCCAGTTTTTGCCAAGGTTTTCAAAGTGCTTGGTCCGAGTTCACTAAATTTCTATTTCAGTTCCATCTTCGGTTTCGAGCAATCTTCTGTTATTGATACATCCGTTGCTCCTTCAAGCTTCATACCCTTGAATTTATTGTTCCATTATTTCTTGCAGCTCATCCTTATGGTGAATTGTATCACAAAGCTGCGCTTCTTTATTTCATCCTCAATTTTCTGGTTGAGTGGGCAGATTGGTCTGCCCTGATCACTCATTCTGAACTGAACAGAATGTAGAGAATTTAAGTCTAGAATTACCTCCATTGATGTGGGACGTGCAACCCATGCTAGTCTGTTCATGAGATTAGCCTTTGCTCGACTAGTTATGTGTTCCATATTATGTGATAATTGGTCTCATTTCTGATTTGCTTCGTACATCCATCTAGGTCCTAGGGCCCCTAGGGGTACATATCTCCTTCTAGCTCTTTCTTGCAATATATATGCACTTCTCCACTTATTCCGAAGATATTTCTAGTTCAAGATAACGCTCAAGTATCTCACCACTCTCTCCATGCATGCTGTTTTTATTGTTCCCATCCACTCTGATAATTTTCATAGACTACTAGTGTGGTTTTAGTAAGGTTGATGTTGAGTCCTGTTGATTCTCATTTGGGGTGCTGTACGCCATTATAGATCAGGAGTATTTTTTTTAAGTAGATCATTATTCCTATCAAGTCGATTCTTAGTCACCCTTTCCTAGTGTCTTCAATAGTTGTTCATGTACCAAGGACGAGGCCTTAGCAGAGGCTTATTGCAATCAGGCTAGACAATAGACGGTTTTTCGCCGAGGTGCCTATTACATTTTCTCGTCGACCTCAAACACTTATATTCACATCATGATCCCATGCACACGTGAAATCTATCGGATTTCGTGAATAATTAATTTGACAACAGCAAATGACTGTTGTTGTCAACTCACTCTCCGCGCGGACCAGGGTTACCAGATCGATTTTTATTCCATCAGTAAATACACTGTCAAAAATTCAGATGTATTTCATGCTATACGAAATCCAAGAAAAGATTATGACGTCAAAACATTATGTACTTTTAGTAGACAGAAAAGTAACCTATTTCCAACAGAATAGAAACAAACAAAACGAACATTCTCATGAAAAAATAATCATATTCCTAATTCTCGATTTAAAAATACAAATATCACAAAATACAGTTACATAGGTACTTATAAGATTCGAGTATATAAAAAAACAGGAACGAATAGTTAGAATAAACAACAAAAATACAAAACAAATAAAACAGTTAAACGTAAAGAAACAAACTGTTATTAAATAGGTATATAAAAAATTGAATTTGATTTGAATCAGATAAAGTATTGTCCTTCTTTGGTTTATACATATCCTTATTAGTACCTATATGTACATTTATTATTTATTTTCTAAAATTAATTTGAACAGAGCGTGCCGAAATATCATGTAATTTATAAGTGTACGTGAATAACTAAATATTGATAATGATATATAGGTAATTATAATAATATTTAAGGGTCAAAATATTTTTCAGTAGGTTATGAAATGTTTCAGTAAATCAGTAGATCAATATGCAAATCAGGAGATCTGCTGAAAATTCAGTAGAACTGGCAACTCTGCAGCAGACGAAAAGTACACTTGCCTTCCGAAATAGTCGGGTTTTCGTTCGGAAATTAGAACGTAAAATGTGATTTCTCGTAGAGGTCGACGAAAAATACATTTTCAATTTCAAATTTGGACTAACAATTTTCAAAGTGAATAAACACATTGCAACCACTTCCTTATTGAACAGTTTCAAATTGACAATAAGCATACTCAAATACAGTTTATTAAACATATTCGACTACGAAATTCGATGAGAGCTAACACTATTTTATTGTCCACCAGTTAGCGCTACCGAGCCGAGACGTGAGGTCATAGTTGGTAGAACTGATAAATATACTTCTTTTTTCCACAACTAGCTATAGAACTTAACATTATTTACTTTTGAGGCGTAAAGTGTTTTTTTTCTACCAAGGTAGTCATTTTATGAAGTGGTTTTATAGTGACAATAGGTACGTTTCACAGAACTATAATGATTGACATAATAGAGGCCAGTGGTGAAACAAAAAATGATAGTAGTAAAGAATATTATTACCACAGGACCGGGTGAAGCCTCGGGATACAATCTTGGTTCCTGGATAATAATGATATTCTTTACTACCTTGGTGTATAAATATCCATTTTTCGTGTCGTTTGACATCTTCCTACGATATCTTCTCCGTCAACGTAAGAATTGGTCGTAAAGTGCCACATTGAGAGTAAATAATTTAAAGGTAATTTAAAAAAAAAAAGCTTTCATTTAAAAGCTCTAAAAAAATAAAATGAAATGTTCCTTTATAATTTTAACTATCAACTATATGATCATAAAAGCTTGTCACGCGATTTACCTGTGTGAATAAACTAGTACTAATTTTATTTTGTGAAATCTGTAATAATGACATTCTTCACTACCTTGGTACATAAATAACTATCAACGTGCATCGTCATCCAAACTAAACGTGTATACAAAATTTCAGCTCAATCGGTTGAAGATATCTGCTACAAAATTGAGTTCAAAGATTCCACCCGAACTAACATGCATCCATTAGATTAGATTTAGAATGGGGCCTTCGGGCTATCTGCCTCCACACCGCGACCTTTTCAGATATATTGTGTCTGCCCTCAAAATCGATTAGAGTTCTTTGGCTAGCCCCGCCTTCTCTATGAGACTCCATAGGCTAGTGAACTGATAGATCTCATAACTAAGAGATCTAGGATGAACAGAGTTGCCCCAATTGTCAGCAGGAGCGAGACAGTACTGTTTCGACCCACCAAGTATCATCAGCCGCTCTCGGTCTGCTGACAACTGGGACAACTCTACGCTTCGGGTATATCACCCATTTCGAAGACGCAGGGTATAACATGAAGTTATAGTCATGTTGTAGCCATCTAGTGGCAACCTTAGAGCTTTATTGCCACTAGATGGCTACAACATGACTATAACTTCATGTTATACCCTGCGTCCATAGGCTAGCTTTCATATCCCCTGTGTATCTTTGGGCTTCTGGTTTTTCCTCACCCAGCGTAAGAAACCTTAGTCTTGACAAGCCCTCACAGTGGCAAAGTATGTGTACTGCTGTTTCCTCTTCTTCCTGACAGAACCTGCACAGCAGTTCTTCAGTCAGACCTATCGTACTCATGTGTTTGTTGAGCCTACAATGCCCTGTGAGAAGTCCCACTAGTATTCTAGTTGAACTTCGTTTCTGGCTCAATAGATATTCTGTGATTGTTGGCGATGGTTTTTTAATAAACTCTTTTTCCTGTATCATACCTGGCGGGCTGTTCCACCATTCTTGAGATTTGGCTTGCATCCATGATTTGATACTAGTCTTTTGTATAGCTTTCGCAATACCACAGAATGGTTCTGGGTCATTCAGAGCTTTGTTTGCTCCTGCTCGGGCAAGTGAGTCTGCCTCTTCATTGCCCTCGTACCCTGTTT
The DNA here is from genome assembly GCA_918026855.4 of Phaedon cochleariae. Lineage (NCBI taxonomy): Eukaryota > Metazoa > Arthropoda > Insecta > Coleoptera > Chrysomelidae > Phaedon > Phaedon cochleariae. The sequence continues at coordinate 24,903,012 of OU896718.1, read as the reverse complement.
GTGCTGGTACCCATGCTATGCTAGAGTCAGTCTGTTCTGACTGCCCAGTTTATTTAGGATTTCTATGCAGTCCCATACTAGTTTTGAGCCAACTTGCATAGATTTGACTGCTTTGATGGCCGCCTGGCTATCTGAATAGATTGCAATGGTTTTGCCTTTAAACTCTTGCCTCACAATTCTTTCACGCAATGATGTATTGCAATAGCTTCTGCCTGAAACACCGTCGCGTATTTACCTAAGCTCAGTGAGATTCTTGTCTTTGGCTTGGCCCCATAAATACCAGCTCCTGGTCCTTCCTCAGTTTTGGAGCCGTCCATATAGACAGCAATGTCTGCATTTATAGGAGGTCCTTCCTTCCATGCCTCTCTGTCCGTTATACTTATGTTGAAAGTTTTTTCAAAGCTATATTTTGGAATTATGCCATACGTTGGCATTCCCATTATGGGGTCGCTTTCCAACTCTTCATATAGCTTCCTATATTCTTTACCGTGCGCGTTGCTTATGCATGGGTGTTTGACCCCTTGACAATCTACTCACGATTGCTCTGGCTTCGCCTTGAATATATATTTGTAGTGGTGGCAGGTTCAAGAGGACCTCTAAAGCGGCTGTTGGAGTGGTTTTCATTGCACCAGTGGCACTCAGGCAAGCTTGCCTTTGAATAGCACTGAGCCTTCGAATCACTCCAGCCTGTTGTGTCTTTAGCCACCAAACTACTGACCCATATGCTATCATAGGTCTGATGACGCTGGCATAGACCCATGTGGTCATTTTTGATTGCAGTCCTCAATTTTTTTCGCATATTCGTCTGCACAGATTGAAGGCTACTGTACTTTTTTGAGCAATTTTTTGTAGGTGTTGATTCCATGTTAACTTATGGTCAAATATGACTCCTAAGTATTTTGCCTCTAGGGCGAACGGAATTTCTACCCCGATGAGTACTGGTGGCATTAATCCTTCCAGTACTCTCTTTTTCGTGAAATTCACTATAGAGGTTTCATGAGGGTTCACGGTGAGTTCCTCCTCTTTACACCATTTGTCAATTATGTTTAGAGCGGTTTGTGTGAGCTCCGAGACCGTACTGCCAATTGTTGATATGATAACCCTATTTTTCAAATTGACATTTATTCACTGGCACAGGAGTAGTGGTACTTATTTCCTTGCTAGGGCGTTAATTATAGAATTTGTTGGTGCGTTGTTGAAAGCAACTTCTATGTCTACGAATGTTGTTATAGCTATTTCTTTGTCCTCTATCGTCTTTGCGCGTAGCCTGTTCAGATCATCCAGTGCTAAGTCAGTTGACTTGCCTGGCTGATACGCATATTGGTTTTCGTTTAGAGGGTTTCTTTGAGATACCTCGTCTCTTATGTATCTGTCTATCAGTCTCTCCAGTGTTTTGAGCAGGAACGACATCAAACTTATTGGGCGGTATGATTTAGGCGTTTTGTCACCCACCTTTCCTACCTTGGGTAGGTTGATGACTGTCACCTTCTGCCATACGATGGGTATATATCGTATTGCTATACAAGCCTTGAATATACGACACAGATGTGGAATTAGTATTTCCTGTCCCTTTTGAAGCAGGATGGGGTATATTCCATCTACTCCAATGGATGTATAAGGTTTAGATTTATCAATAGCCCACATAATTCTGTTTGGCCTCGATATATCTGTAGCTAGCCTCCATTCCATGGCAGTTGGCCTATTCGGCCTGCCAATGGTGCTGTCTGCCACTATCGGCTCATTTGGAATTAATTAAGCCGGAAAGTGTGCTTCAGTGAGCATCTTCAGACTCTCCTCAAAAGTTGCAACTTGGTTTACAGTACCTTCTTTGGTTAGCAATTTGTGGATCCTTGAACATGTGGGAGTTTCTGTGACCTCCTCACAGAACTTTTTCCACGATTGCCTGATTTTCTGATCTCTTTGTTGTACTGCGTGAGTTTAACCTTATATGTGGTCCAATTCTGGTCGATTTTTGCTTTGTTGAATATCCTTCGCACCTCCCCTCGTAGGGATTCGAGGTGCATCCATACATTGCAAGTTAAATAAAAAATTTTAAAAACGAAGTCTGCTCAAGTCTCACCATAACTTGAGTGCTCTTGCAACGCCAACTGATGAGACTAAAAATGTTAGCCCTCATTGGGAAAACAACTTCAAATTGGAAATCAATCAATGCTAATTGAAATTATCAAATTGATTTTGAAGTTTTTGAACTTGATTCAGAAATCATCCAATAGGATATGCAAAGTGTTTTTTAGAAATGTGTGGAATCCACTTCAAGAGGTGATTTGGCATTTTTAACGGATAAAAAAGTTCCTATGAACATAAGTTCAGAACTGTGTTGAGAATACTCTATGTAGTTTAATAGAGGAGGTGGGACATTCATTTCTCTGAATGTTTAGGATCTTCTCTCCCCGTCGGTATATCTAATATTGCATCCTGTTTAATTAAAATATATATAAAATGGTATCCAATCACCCCTTCAATCAAATCTGAATATGAAAATGGTGAATGCAAAAGGTCAATAAAAAAACACATCCTGATACTCTTTTGTATCAATTTCTGTTAGTGAGTAGTGTCAATAGAGAAAAGGAAGAAAAATGTGAAGAATACTATTTTCCATTCTTATATTGAAAACGGGAGCAGAGTCGTTCCCAAAACGTCCAGAGATGATTAACATTTCACAATTCTAACTATACATTTATACTTCTTCAAACGGCCTTGTCACATACACTCCAAGAGCTAGAATTCGCCTGTCAAGGAGAATTTGTGACAATTTCCTCAAGACTGCTTGAGAAGTTTGATCAAAACGATGCCACGGCGGTTGGATGCTCGGGGGAGCATAATCGTTATTGACTACATCTAGGAGGTCTGCTTTTTGTTGTATTTAATATAATCAAGGTTTCTGTTTATCGGAGAGGGCTAAAACACGATGTTCATCGATAAGTTCATGTAGGTACGGCAATTTTGAAAAATTCATATTTTCTTGAAATATTTGTATCATCTCTTTGAAAGAAGATATCGCGACGTGAATCGAAAACCATTGTGTTAAACAGGGATCACACATAAATCCAAAACATGATGCCACAAGGTGTTGAGAATTTAATCGTGAAGTATAGTAACTTTAGTTTTTTCCTGTATAATGACCAAGCCATCAGCTTTTTTTATTATACATAAAAAAGTTACAGAACGATCAATTTCGCATTTTGTTGCTGGCCGTTTTTTTTTGCCTGTGGGTGTATCTTGCGACTAGATTATTGAGATTATCGAACCAAATATTTTCGTAGCCTGTTTACTAAAGAAACGACAAATAAATGAATTGAATGTGTATTACACAATGAATGTAAAGAAAAATTTTTATTGGATTTAGTGAAAACGAACCAACAAAATTGCGAGAGTCACTTATAGTTTGGCTGTTAATCTATAATGAATGGTTCACAAAATACCAGGCGAACTTTAAAATACAGTTTGATTTTCAACAAAAAGTGCAAAAATTTCATTTTGTTTATGATGTGTTCATATAGTCATTTAAAACTAATTCAGTTTCAATTTTCAATCGATCATTCATTCATTTGAATATATTCTGAATTCAAATTTGTTCAATAATTGATTATGAATTATGTCTCAATGTGATTTGTCTCAATTTGAAACTGTACTTGAAATTATAAATTTTTGTTTCAGATGGAGATGTAGTTTCAAATTATTTCTCCAAAAGGAATAAAAAGTATGGACTTCTCTCCTTATTTACCTTTGCAAAAGAAGCTTTGTTGCCTATGCGAACTAAAAAAGGGTTTTGAAAATAAATGTTCCCATGCAACCAACATATTAGGATGAAGATCCTTCACTGTATATTGTACATACCTATCATAATCCTAAATACATACCATAGAATAACATTCACTCGTGACTTATTAATTCAACATGTAGAAATGAATGAATTCAATTTGGTTATGAATTGCATTTCACCCTATATTTAAATATCCGGTGGAGTAGATACTATTCTGCCGGAAATATTCTACAGCTTGTTTCCTAATAATGTCGCGAATGACATTGTTTATCAAAAACCGCTCGCCTGCCAATTTCATGAGCGAAATTGAAGCAGCAAGTTGGAGAATGTCAATCGAAGTATATTTCCAGGGTGTATTCGTATGAATATTTCATGATTGAGACAATAACTGGGCGCCTCGACAATATCTGGGCGCCTCGCGAGTGTTGCGCACACTGCATCCATCATTCTGGCTTCCAACATGATTTCCGTTTAAATAGAAAGTTTTATCTTTGAAAAACGAGGTTGGTTTTCACGTCGAGAACAAGAGTGGAATAGTAAAAAAAAAGAAAGAAATTATCTATTGTATTTAAGGGAGATCAATACACAACTACATTGTGAAGACAATTTAGTTTGAAATAGAATTGACATTGTGTTAAGAAAACCTGTAAATAATTTGAAGGTATATAAAGTATAAAGTGCATTATTGGTTCAAGGCAAGATGCATATTCATAGTTATTGAGAAAGCTAGATAGCTCTTTATCACTAAAGAAGACTGTTAATTGGTCGATTTTAGGAAATTGGTTCTCAAAATAGGCGTGTCTTCAAAGGTCAACCACATAACTTAAGTTGAAATGTTATTTATCTACATCTATTGAGTTATTATGCGCATTGCTTACTTAATTTAACAGTTGATGACAGTTGTTTGTTTTGGTGATTCAAATATAATGACAATGCGATAGTGTATAATGATGTGATAAGTATCCAATCGTCTTGTCAAATTCAAATAGGTGAGTACCTATTGGTTATGCAAAAATACAAGCTACTGATGGTGAACTATACGCAAATGCAATAAACTGACTTTACTCGGTCGTCACCTTTGTCGTCACAGTTTTAATCGTCTTATAATCTATCCAGTCAGTAAGAACGCGTCGAGCAAGGAGTGTCCGCTACGTGTACGGACTTCAAACGAGCCGACACTGTGCAGTGTATGTTTTTTGAGGGAAATACTCCAATTGACTTTGAGAAGATTATATTTTATTTTATTGGTTTTTATTTTCAACTGTAAGTGAAACCAACAAAGATTTGATATTGACTATTTGCAGAACGCGAAAATTCGTTTTGCTCGCGCGTGGCACAATCATCACTGACATATAACTACAATCTAAAAAAAATTTTCTAATGTTTTTATCAGTCATTTGGTTGCTCCCTAACACTTTCTTGGGTGATCCGAAAAATGTCTGCAGTCGTTTGGATTCGTTGGATTCGAACCTACGACCGGCCAGCCATCGCGATTAGAAAACTAAAGCTTCTACCACGCGGCTACCTGGCCCCCTTCTAGACCGCTATATATGTCATATCCCAGCAACCCGAAAATATCAGGTGAATTGGTCGCCTGAAAACGCTACTGCCCAATGTACAGAAACTCTCGAACTGTCATTCATGACAGTGGGTCATGTTTCTTCGTGTTCGTAGAAATGAGTGAGAGTGAGTAAGATATATGACAGGTCCTAAATGCGAATGATTCATATTTTCCAGTACGCTTTCGTGAGTGACACAGATTCTTTCTTATGGCATTAGCGGTCTAGCTAGATATAGTTTATGTCAGTGCTCTGCATCATTCAGTCATTGTCCAACCAATACGACGATAATTCACAGAAAAAGTGAGCAAGAGATGATTACACTACATGTATTATTTTAGATGGAACAACCTATATTTCATTCCATTTTTGATTTCTGCATATTATTTCGAGATTTTTTATAATATGTTCATATATAGGTACTGATCTCATACCGTTTTCGAGTTATTGCACAATCTTTGTGCAAATTTTACTAGTATATTCAAAAATATGTATCTCCAACATTTTCAAAACTAGAACGTTTAAAATATTACCAAAGCTACTATACCGGGTGTAACAGGATCATGGTATACCCAATTTTTTTCTTTAGATTTGGAGATAAGTGATTGAAATTTGGCGGGTCAACAACTTAAAGGTTACGGATTCACCGGAAGTGGTAAGAGGTTTTCAAATGAAACACCCCGATATCTTTGCATTTTCGAATTCTGCATCATTTTTTGAATCTAATGATACCACATATATAAGTGACATTTCAAACTTCAATATTGATTTTGATATCATTTTTGATTTTGTATTAAAGTTTGATGTACTCCTATCGACAGGTGTAGTGCTAGAAAAAATTCAATCTTGTCAAAATCGTAAAATTTCTTGATTTATCACCAAATTCAGTTCATCCAAATGGATTGGTGTACCATGATCCTGTTACACCCGGTATTTATGATGATCTCCAAAATGAGACCGAAAACTTTTTCAGAATTAAATTGTCATTCGGATTTGAAAAAAACCTGAAAGTATTATATTCATCAAGTGGATGCACGATGTTCTGCTTCCATATATTTTCCATATCCACCTTCGAAGGATCTCCAGCTATGGAGACTAATTCATAAAAATGTAAGGAGGATTTCAATTGCATGAATAATAACAATGTGTTAACAGAGTAGGCCAGGCTGAACATTCGCAATCGAAATAAACACTATAATGTTATCTGACAGAAATTCATGCAATTCCAATTTGCAGAATGAAATGAACAATAATTATTTTAATAGTGATATTTTGAATTTATTCTACATTCATGGGGAGTGTCATAAGATTATTGAGAGAACTTGTCTTTTTGAAGAGAGATATCCGAACTTGCCTCAACTGATCCAAACAAATTTCAGAAGAATAGAATCACAATATTTAGAATTTGAAGTCACAAACAGAAAACAACAACAGGACCAATCCCCATGAGTTGAGGTTATTCAGGTATACCAAACAGCAGATATAAAAAAATTATGCATCAGTAATGTATCAATATTAATTCAAGTGTTCAATGTGTCGTCCGTCTATATCCAAACATTACACGATCCTTCTTTCGACTTCTTAATTCGACGGTCTTCTAACTTCCATATCTAATTCCCCGAAACTTCTTATTCTCTGTTCCAGTTCTTTATGAGACTTAACTAGCCGATCATAGATTTGGCTTTAATATAGGGCCCCTTAGATAAAAATCTAGAGCTAGGAGTTAGATTTGGTGATCTAGGAGGCCATCTCCATGGTCCATTATCCCCATTCCATTCATAATCATAGTTGTTTCAAATTCGGTTCATTTACAATAGACATTATTCATTCACGATGCATATTCAAAAATACACGTTACTTTTATTTGTTTTAATCTGTTGTTTTTATTTGTACAGCTAACATATATGATATGAACAAATAGAAAAATGTAATTTTCTCTAAAAGATTGTCATTTTCTTCTTATCTTTTCTAAAACTCTGTTCATTCTTGATAAGTTCTGCTTGAGAGTGATATGACCTTAGCTGATTTTGTGTATGCACTAGTTTATCTTTCAGTTTATTATGGATACTTGAAGTAACATCAGTATTCCTTGATAACGACTCGTTCAATATTTCTAAAGCTCTTTCTGATCGCCTAATACTCTCTGCTAATTGTAAGCTCTTGATATTCAAATTTCTTGAACACTCTTGTTTCACTTGCTGCCATTCTCCCAAACGACCTCTCTTTGTATTCTCATCGTTATCCTCCAGAGTCTTATTGATAAAATTGAAAACATTGTTGTCATGTGACTTCTTATCATTCAATTTCTTATTATGCTTTTCTCGCTTTTTCTGTAACCGCTGAAACCTTCTTTCGGCAGTGAATAAATTCTCATCACCGCCAGATTGCTCTCGGAGTTTCATACAATGATCTGAAACAGTAGATTATGATAATATTGATAAAAATAATGATAATGATGTGTCGATATTATAATATACAGCAGGGTCGTGTCATCGAAACGAATACAATTGAATTGAAACCCTAAGAATGCCCAAGGTATAATATATGTGAATTCGTAAATTTTGTATTTGTAAATTTTGTATATCGCTACTTCAAAGTTGGGAACCAACTCCCCAGAAGTCGAAACTTGTGAGGGGTTAGGAAGAGCGGGACCTACAGCTTATAGTGGAATCCGAACCACTTCTAGGGCATCGAGGTGTTGCCAGGATTACAACCATGAATCCCACATTTTGAAGAAAAATGCTCAGCCGATAGCAGGATTCAAACCGACAGCCTCTTCGCATCGTGAACGGCTATCTAGCGAATTTCAGCGCATAGACCAAAATAAGATTTGGGGCAAGACCACCCGAAATTCTACACATCGAGAGCTAGTTGCGCATGTATGTTCCATAGATAAAACAAGAAGGATCTTGGAGAACGAAGCGACGTGCCACATCTCATAAACATGGTGAGAGAGCAAATAAAGTTTGTAGTAAAGTAGAGTAGCGGCTATAGGAAGGCACGCTGAGTGAAGTTTTGAATTGGAACTTATCACTCAAATTGAGAAAGAAATATATCAAGAAACCTAAAAAATCTGTGATGAAGTGACTGAGAAAATATAAAAATGGAATTAATAGTAATCTTTAGGCACGGAAAGTAACACGTTACATAGAAGTACGTTGAAAACGGAGAAAAATCACTAGAGTTCCTTAATGTTCTTGACACTGCTGTTTTGAGGTTTTTGTATAATAATCAGAGTACGGACTACGGACACTATGACGACAAGCAGTGACAGTCATACATAAATACAAATAAATTGATGGAAAAGCAAGAACTGACATTAATTTCATAGGTTTGTCAAATTGAAAAAAAAATGGGAAATTTTTTTGCATTTTCCAACTGTTGAAATACTCGAAATTCAGTGATAGTCACTTTGTGGAACTCTGATGAATGTATACCTATTTAAGAGATAGATTGTTTGTGTATCGCTCCTTTAAAGTTGAAATCCCAAGTCTGAACCCTTACTTGTGCGTATTGAAAAGTGCGGGACCTCTACAACTTATGCTGGATTTAGAAAAACTTCTGGGGTACCAAAAGATGTTGACAGGACAAAAGCTCTTAAGCATTGCACCATTTATTTTTATCGAAATTGATCTTTTGATGGCCCGACCAACAACCACTCTAGCAATGGGAAAGGCGATCTATAGTAAGTCGACCGCTAATTTCTCGTTGGTTTCCTACTTTTTTGTATATCGCTACTTTGAAGTTGGGAACCAATTCCGGGAGTTGTATATGCGAAAATGTTCCATCTGAGATAAAAATTATTATGTTTTTGGATCTATGATAAATTGATATTCATCATACAGGACGTGGAAAGGAATCTCGGAAATTCTGAATTGAGAGAAGCTAATCACGAACCTGCGATTGAAAGTCTATAAAAATAAAAAGTTTCCATCGTTATCCAAGTTTGAACCCCTTGATTGGGTGAAAGCATTGAAAATGAATATTCTCAGATTAAATTATGAACATGAAAAAATGGATATACATATAAAGAAATACATTGAGAATTCGCATTCTCTATGTGATGAAAATATCAATTCTTTCTCGGTTTATTCAACAGAAAACAACTACTTTCCTGGCTATAGGCCACGACGAACATTGAATTATATCTATTGAACACACACGATAAGAATTTGAAAACAAAATCTTCTGATGTAAAGAATTTGCATTTTTCTTCATAGAAAGATATGTATATGCACATAATATCATTCTGAATTTCACAGTTGAATCAGGCGGGAATTTTGAAATCCTCTAGCTGCAATCAGTCACCTTCACTAAAGAAAAAACGATTATGTGTATTTTGTGGATCAATGATAAGATCACTAATCAATGATCTCATTTTAGAAATATTTTTGCAAGTTTCATGTCACGGTGTGGAAAATTAATTGAAAACATGTCAATGAACAATTTGATCTGAATATATTGAAACAAAAACAATCAGTGTGAATGGGAACACTATTTATTGAAATTATTATTCGTGTAATCGTAGCCATGTCAAAAGCCACGCTAACGTGGATCTCGTTTTCAGAATTCCTCCATGCGAAATGCGTCATGAAGGTAGTGACGTCAACGTTATGCGTGGAACAGGTAGCCGTGCGGACAGAGTGTCCGTATTCTAATCCGCATTCGCTTGCCGGTCATGGTTTCAATTCCCCGCGACTACTGAAATTTTTCTGATGGCCCAAGAAAGTATTTGGGATCACACGTTGAAAGGTAAGGCCCCCTTCATTCCTTGCTCGCACAATACTCTCGAAGACTTCTGAGGGTTGCTCGTAAAGGGGCAACCGAATGACGGATAGAACAATTTCAGAACAACAACAATTTCAGTTGGGAGCTTTCGAAAACAGTCTTAAAATACTTTGTTTTCAAAAAATCAATTGTTGAGTTACAAGCGGCAATGTCAAAGCCAGAATCATAACTGACCTGGATTCTGAACAGAAACACGATTGAAACCATACAATATTATAATCAGTGAGATACATATTTAGCGATCTTGCATTTTCGCTAAGTTGTGTTCAGCCCTGGTTTCTCTGACCAGATCGGTGAAACCAAGCGTATTTATAGTACAAAAGATCGGATCGAAATTTCGGGAAAGTGAACGGACAGCAGTTCGCCGAAATAGTGTAGTGTGTTTGTTTTCAGACGTAGACAAACATTAAAAATTCTTTGAATTTTGTATCATTATCCGAAAGATGCTTCAACACTAACAACTCATAAACACCTTCTTTGACCCTTTTCTCAAACATGTTCAAAACTTTATTATTTTTAGTACATACCCCTAATAACGCATACTCATCATCGTCATCATGTTCTTCTTCTAAAATCATAGCAATAAAAAAATCAAATTTTTATTTTGACTTTGTCGCAAACACCCTACGAGAAGACTGAAATATATCGGAATGAAAATTCACGAAAATTGTCTTCAGACAAACCACACATAGACGAAACTTCTGAACGAACTGAATCCGGCGAATATCCACGTTCTGTACGCTGATATTCGCCGAAATATTTCGGCCGATCTGGTCAAAGAAACCAGGCCTTTAGATGTCTGTATCTCCATGCATAGGGCATCGTTGTGGCAGCTATCTGGATACAGGGTGATTTGATACATAACACCCCCCGACGCTGTTTAGAACTCAGGGCCTGGTTCCTAATTTCTAATCGTCAGTTCTTCTATGGGCACGAATTGGTTCTCCAGATCGACTGGCCTCTTGGAGATTCTTACTTTGCGGCATCGGGTTGATTTCTTGATACATAAGGTCCATAGTAGGTAGATGTCGATGGCGATGAGTGCAGCTTATAAGATGATTGTCCATATGCTGAACTTGTATGAAATGTGTGGTTCTTTTTCTTGAAGTATCTCTATAATCTGGTTAATCTGGTTCTGTGTTGGCTTCATCTCGTCAAAATTGATTGATTCCAGTTGAATGGGTGGTAGTTCTTGAGCTCTTTCTCTCAAGGTTTCTTCCATCTTCACTTCTAGGTGTGGTACTTGGATGATTTTAGCTTCTGCGCTGGGGTCCTTGTAGGTCTGCAGTGTAGTGGTTTCAATCTTGATCGTGCAGGATTCTGGTACTTCGATTCTATAGCTTCCTTTAACTGTCGATATTTCATATTCCTTGTGGCATATCGAATTGACAGTTGTCTCGTCGGAAAACAGTAATAATAAAAATAATAAGAATGTTTTAGTAGAAGTAAAATTAAAAATTGATGAAAATCGTTATAAATTGGTGAACAATCTGTGAAAGTTGGTAAAAAATCTTAAAACATTGATAAATGAGTAGACATTAGGGGTTTTTGGCACATCCAGGTAAATTATTACATTGTGAGTAAAAGGGGTGAATAGTCTTATCTTTGAAATAACACAGTATCAGTCGGGTATTTTTTTTTACATATACACTAAAATATATAATAATTTGCTCTACTACTTTAGTGAGTTGATCTCAGGTTAACAATATTAGTGAATATAAGCCTATCTTTGAGAATCCATTTTTTCAGTTTTTTTCTGAACATTTGGTAGTTTTGTACATTTTTCAAGTCGTGTGGTAACAAAGCATGAATTCTGGGTGCTAAATAATTCGTATTACGTTGGCCAATAGTTTTTCCGCAACGTGGGAATAAAACTTCATCAGTCTTTCGAGTGTTATAGGGGTGTTTATGTGGAGTGAGTTCAATTTTTACTAGTTTTATGAATAGAATTATTTTTTGTCAAAAAATCTGTCTTACATCTTTTATTTGGGATTTTTTGTATAAGGAATCTGTGGGAAAAGATGCCTTTTTGCCGTATATTATTTTCAAAATCCATTTTTGTACACATGTACATCATCCACGCCTCCCCAACCTAATATTCCATATGACAGTAAAGACTATTAGAGAAAAATAAAGTGTTTTTAAATATGTTATGTCTAGGAAATCTCTCAGGTATTTGAATTTCGATAAATATCCCCTGAGTTTTCTGATAATTTCTTTGGTCTGTAGGTCCCACCTCATATGGCGATCTATTATTATACCGAGATATTTAGTTTTTTCAGCTTCGGGAATTTGGGAGTTTAATCCGACATTCAAAGGTCCTAAATTGGGCAGACCATTTCGACGTGAAGGGTGTGTAGTTTGTTTTCTTATTTTATTCATTCGTACCCATTTTGATATATTTGGGAAGTCAACTTCAATTTTCTCTTTCAGTTTCTGCCAAGTTGGTGCTGTGTATAATAAGGTTTTATCGTCGGCAAAGCTAATGATTTCGCCGGTGGTATTGAGAAAAAACATACTGTTCATATATATGATGAATAGGAGGGGGCCAAGAACAGTTCCTTGGGGTACTCCAAATGTAACTGTTTTTGGTGTACTTCCTTCGAACTCCACTCTGTTCTCTATCAGACAAGTAGCTTTATTTTCATTAGTCTCTCAATTATCTTGGATATATTTGATATGAGAGTGATTGGTCTGTAATTATCTATAAGCTTCCGCTTTAATGAAGCGGCTTTATGATACCACTTTTTAGGATTTTTGGAAAACACCCTGTATCAAACATTTGTTAACTAGAAACGTTATTGGCTTTGCTATTTCCTGGGCTATTTCTTTCCACGTTTCTGCCCTGATGTTATCAAACCCGGGCGATTTCTTTGGTTTTAATTTTTTTTATGACAGAGATCACTTCACTTTCGTTTGTTGGATGTAGATACATGGTGTTTTCCAAAAATTCTATATCATTACAATTTCTAATATTTTGAATTTTATCCGCATGTTTTTCCAAGATTGCTGAAATATTCATTGAATTCATTAGCGATGTTTTCTTTTTTTGTTATTTTGGTACCATCTGATTTCTCAATAAGCTCTATTTTTGTTGCAGGTTTTGTTTTTCCACATAAGCTGTTTGCTCTCTCCCACAAGGCTTTGGAAGAGCATTTATTTTTTTCAATTTGATTCGAGCAGTATTCCCTCTTTGCTTGTTTCGTTAGTTTATCATACATCCATTTCTATCATAATTTTTTGGAACTTGTCAAAAAACTTATGGAACAAGGTAATAATGAATTGGATGGTGAATCTGTTATTGTTGCATTCTGTGATGAAGGAATGCTTATTGTACTACAGAAATGAAATAATTAATGATTTGTATAGAAAATAAAACATAATAAATGTGATTTTTCTTTCTTTATTATACGTTTATAAACGGATTACATTGCGAAAATCTGAAGCATCAACGCCACCAAACTAAAGTTGTAATATTTTACTACTTGATGATACTACTACTACTACTTGATAATAATCATTCCATTGTTGAATGGATTACAATTCGAAACTGAAGTGAGTGACACTGAGTGACAATAAAAATGGTTCATGATTTCCATTGTTGAATGGATAACATTTCAAGAACCTGAAGTATCAATTATGCTATAGTGACCATAAGGTGAAGTGTCTGTTCAATTTGGAAGCAAATATCGCTTATCATCGTGAGAATTGAGAGCAACTTTCGTTAGTTCGATAGAGTATACGTCATGTGAACGAGACTGAATGCACCTTTGAGTCTGGTACTTTTCTTTATTTTGCAACAAACATTCTAGATAGTCATTGAAGGTGATTTTATTCTTAACCACATAATATTTGATACCTTTTGATTTTTTAATACATAATTTTTTTACCATCATCATGAGCATCAATGATGGGTTTATTATTATTAACGAGAAAAGTGTATTAATTGTTTTGACCGTAGCCCTACGAAATCTGTCATTATACAACCAAAATTTTCATAATTCCTGCTACCTTCTTGTTTACTAATGGAATGTCATATATATTATCAGGAGAATAATCACTAGTTTCAGATTTGTTGAAATCAGCCTTTATCAACTGTTCGTATACATCATCACAATGCAATTCGTGAATGGGGCTATCTGTGTCAGTGTAAAGAAGCTTACAATTTGCAGGTTCAAACTTGTTCAACATATAGTCATAATGGACATCGTAAACACATGTTTTAGAAATATCTAAAATTACCATTCCAATATATAAAGGTTTATTGAATACTATGTTGGTTTTTTTCATCTCAATAGCCATTAGATCTTCCGCAAAAACTGTCCTGTTGTGGAAATTTGGACAGGCAATCAAGTTTCTGGCATCATAACGACCATCCAATCGATTTACCAATCTCACAATTCTGTGTTCACGAATGTTCTCCATAGTTTTTCCAAATACAGCATTATTCAATAATTTGAATGTCTGTTTGCCAAATTCGTTTTTTGATTCTGTTCGTAATCTGGTGTTAAAATCTATATATGGTTTCAAAAAGGGCGATTGTTGGAACTTTAAAATTCTGTGGATTTCTTTGAGGAGTCCATGAGTAAGACATTGTTTCAAATTGCGATAGTGTAGAATATATTTTTTTTATCATTTAATGTTGTCATCAATTTTGGTAATTTCGAATTTGGTGGAATGAGAAGTTCCGAAGCGAGTGGTAAATCTTTGTGTAAGTCGTGAATGGATTCAGGGTAACTCATATCTACCTCAAGGATGTATCCAAAAAGAGATTCATCAGAAATTTGTGTTACATCAAAATTCGCAAAATCATCTAACCATTCAAAATTAGTATATGGGAGGTACTGGCACATTGCCCACCCATACAGATTGTTGACATCAAAATACATCAAATATTTTGAAGGCTCATGATTTTTGAAATTTTTCATGTATTTGTAATTAGCTACTGAATGCCTATTTGAACATTGACTAATTCCCCCTCTTATCCCCTTCTCGATAAACATGAGCATATCAACATCCTGCACTGTGTCCAAACGATATTTTGTGAACTTCAAAATACAGTCCCATGTGTATCCTGGAAGCGTATAATAATGAGCAGGATATTAATCATACGTCTCATGACACATTTTTCTGAAATTTTCGAAAACATCTGCCAATAATAAGATGTCCGTTTCCAAGTACAAATCAGAATAGCCTCCCAAAGTTTGGATATTGAAAGCATTCCATAAATTTTGGGCATGTTCATAGTCTATGTTCATCATTCAATTTACTGTAGAATTTTTCTTTGACTGGTAATTCAGTTTCTCCAAGTCTCTCTATCTTGTCCAAATGATCATAACAAAATATACCTTTTTTAAAAAATTTACTGAATTTTTCGTCACAAACATCAGCAAATTATTTTCTCAAATTGACAAATTCACTTTTATTGAGAAATGAAGCTAATTTTTCCAATGGAAATACCATGAATCCGAATGAATCTACGAATCTGAATCTGATATGAGTGTCAGTGTATTTGGTGAAACCAATATATCTTTCTT
Source organism: Phaedon cochleariae (assembly GCA_918026855.4). Taxonomy (NCBI): domain Eukaryota; kingdom Metazoa; phylum Arthropoda; class Insecta; order Coleoptera; family Chrysomelidae; genus Phaedon; species Phaedon cochleariae. The sequence continues at coordinate 24,887,344 of OU896718.1, read as the reverse complement.
TGTTTATTGGTAATAGAGCTACACGGGAGTTCTTTGCTATTTCCTTTATAATAAAATGGCTATCAAAGCCAGATAAGTTATGGAAAAAATTTGGGCAGTTTTGTAGTTAAGATTACATGATGAATGACTAAGACCTCGAAACATTCCATTAAAATGATTGTGGTCGCGAGCAATAGTATCCCCTTCCTTGAAAGGCTTTTCACAAATGTGACATATACCTACTAATGTATTCTTACTTTCACCAAAGGTAGCATTATTGTACAATGTTGCTCTTTCCCTCTTAGTCAAATTGTATTGTTCCAATATGCTTGCATCATTATATAATATCATTGGTACATTCATTTGCATTTTTGAATCTATGAGCTCTGCCAATTCACCCAATTCCTTCACGAACCAATGGATACAATCCAACCCACGATAACTCTCGAAAAATGTGAGTGTTTCATAGAAACTGCATTTCAAATAGTATCCTGCACTAAAAACTTCCGTGTCTTTGATAACGAGACGTTTTTATTATCTTTTTTCGCTGCTCTTCTTCTTCGAAAGTAATCAATAATGACTCAAAATCACAGTACATAACAAAAAGTACTGTTTCTTTATGTCCATAATTTTGAAACTCTATATACTTTTCATCAGCAAATTATAATTTACACTTATTTATATCTCTACAGTAAATATCGTGAGCTTTCAGTTTATCTGGCTTACTAAAGTAATTCAAACATCTATCGCATATGAAAATTCTACCATGATGATTTGATAATTGAGTAGAAACTAATCTGGATAAATCTTTAATCCAACAAAAATGAAATGAAATTAAATCTTCATCATCAATATCAAAGAAAGATGTATTCTCCATTTCACTATTATCTTCACCACCAAAATAATTTTCTTGAATCATCAAAAGATTAACATGGCGATCGCAAATTGTATTTTTTGTAATTCTAAGAGGAACTGTTATCAATTTTCTCTTTTGATCGAATTCAAGAATGGAGACATTAATTGACAAATTGTTGAGAGCTTCGCATTTATTGATTTGATTCAATTTCATAGGTAACTGAATACCAATTAAATCGAGTACATCATTGTAATTGGGATACGATGAAGTTTTCGAATGATTGGATTCTGCAGGATATAAACATGAAACTACTGCCCAAGCGAAACATGCTTCATCGTCATTTTTGATATTGATGCAAGCATGTTTCTTATCAATCTGAACTGGCAATTTTATATATGATGAGCCCCCCGTTTCCGAATTCCACCTGATTTATATTGACTTCTAAGCTAACGATTTTACTCAAAGTCTACCCACTATCTCCCTCTTGAAATTCGTCTAATTTATTCAAAATTGAATCGATTACACTATCATTATACAATGCTTCAAATCTACTGTACAGTCAATGATGAAATTTTAGTTGGGAAATATTTGAATTCTATTATAATTTCACCAGATGAGTTATTTTTGAGGAATTCTCCGCAAAAAAAGTATTGACTTTCATAAAATGAATGGTTTTCAATATTCGCTTGATTCTATTCTTGAATAATTCGAAAGAGTCGTCCAAAAATGCTTTGACATCGATTTGTTTCAAATTAATAATTATTCCCGACCTTACTCGACTGGAAAGGCTGACTGAATGTTCACCTAATCGTTTCACTTCTTTTCAATCCGCTCTGTATGGGGTTATTTATCAATTTTCTGAAACGTTTCAGATGTCCTATATTCGTTTGAACTTTTCTCTGAGCAGGTACATTCATATCACCCACACGAATAGCTCTCATTAAGATTCTCAAGCTTTGATCTATAAATTTAGTCCATCTTTTCTTTGTAGCCAGATTTGAAGATTCAGATATGAGTTGATAAGCTTTCCGGAATATATTGACAATATCATCACTTGATTTAGCAATTTCAGACATTTTACCTTACAATAAAAAAAAATAGAGAGAATTTTTCGCAATGTAAACACTCACTTATTCTACAATTTCAAATGTGTTGCCGTCCTTGGCTTTCCCAACATCCTTTGTGGCCCGGAATATGAGACAATATTTGCCTCCGGCGAATTCCTTTTCTTTGCCTTCAATCAGTCCGTTATTCTGCTTGGCAGGAAGACGACTTTCTCTTGGAGTTCCACTAGGACAGTCTTTCCAAAACGAGTCTTGATGACTCACACCGATTTAATCGGGAATTTTACACCGATGGGTAGATCGCTTAATTTGATCGATTTCTTCCTGTCCAATGATGCTTGTCTGTTGATAGCTGTAAGATCCATCTAAAATTAATTACACTATTCAATATACTTGAAACGAAGATTTGGTTGAGAAGTACAGAATAAAAATTCAAAGAGGAAATAATAACCAGTTGGAAACTCACCTTTTAGTTTATATAGGCACTTGTTTTACTGCTTCGTAGATTTTCGCAATGTAATCATTTTACTGCAATCGCTGAACGCTTATATATTCGATGTTCCTACTTCGCCGTTCTTTCATGGACGCACTCTCTCTATTGAGAACGGGGTCATAATATTGAAACATTCGTACCGAGTAGTTTAGAACATAACTTTTTTGATGTAAGATTTTCCAATCCAAATATCATATGAACTTGAACATCATTCAATTTTACACCAAAAAGTTACTCTTGGTGAAACTCGATACTATGTTCCGTTTTCGGAATATTTCGATTCGAAAATGATGAAGTGATAACTGTTGCTGGTATTAAGCTATGTATTAGAGTGAGTATTAGGAAAAATTATCACCTATTTATTGAAAAGCAAAAACAACAATACATTAGGATTATCGGAAATTTACCAGAAAGATCATCAATAAGAAACTAAACTATCCCTATCCACTGATCTGTTTTGGCGTGTTGACCAAAACTTCAGCGTTTTGTCCATTAGGCGATATGGCCGGGTAACAGGGCTAACAATCTTTATATCTTACGACTAGAATGCGTATCCAATATGGCGGATGAACAAATTATGCATCGGCTGCAACACTGTCAGTGAACCTTAACAGTAGCGGCGTGCAAATCCGTGGTGAAATGTGAATGCACACCAGTGGCGTATCTCGAAGGTGAGATGAAAGTATACGATTTTTCGAAAAATCAGAAGATGCCTGTATAATTTCCAATGGGAAATTTGGATGATAAAAGTAAATAAATATGCTGTTCATTTTTTTGCATTCTATATGTCTGATCTTATTTTTGAAGAGAGGAGTTCACTGCACAAATATGGAATATATTCAAAATAAGTAAATTTCTCATATTACTATTTTGCACATTTCAATTCAATTGCCATAGTTCATGGTTTAAATAAGTATCCAATCGCATCCACTGTATCAAGTCACTGAGTTCATTTGAAAATCCTTCTCCCACTTCGACTAGAGACTGAAAGGCTATGCCAATATAAACTTATATATGATTTGAGTGTTTATAGAATTCACATGTCAATAACCTTGTTTCACTTCATTTTTCATTTTACTGGAACCTGAAGAGAAATATATAGACACCTCTTATTAAAACTTCTCGAAGACCTCTTAGAATCAATTTCTGATGGATCAAAAACGAACTATTTATCAGGTGAAGACAATGTTTACAGAATAATAACAAAGAGATAGCAGCCTGGTCTCTCGTACATGTTTCCTTACCTATGAGAGTGCTCCATGCTCTCTCATACATGTTTCCTTACCTATGAGCGTTCGAGCATACAGTACACCTTGCTTTGTTTCCTTACCCAAAAGTGAATTTGTCAATTTGAGAAAATAATTTGCTGATGTTTGTGACGAACAATTCAGTTTACTTTGTAAAAAAGATATATTTTGTTATGATCATTTGGACAAGATAGAGAAACTTGAAGAAACTGAATTACCAGTCAGTAAATTGAATGATGAACATAGACTATAAACATGCCCAAAAGGTATGGAATGCTTTCAATATCCAAACTTTGGGAGGCTATTCTGATCTGTACTTGAAAACGGACATCTTATTATTAGCAGTTAGCAGATGTTTTCGAAAATTTCAAAAAAATGTGTCATGAAACGTATGATTTAGATCCTGCTCATTATTATACGTTTCCAGGATACACATGGGACTGTATTTTGAAGTTCACAAAATGTCGTTTGGACACAGTGCAGGATGTTGATATGCTCATGTTTATTGAGAAGGGGATAAGAGGCGGAATTAGTCAATGTTCAAATAGGCATTCAGTAGCTAATAACAAATACATGAAAAATTATATTTGATGTATTTTGATGTCAACAATCTGTATGGGTGGGAAATGTGCCAGTACCTCCCATATACTAATTTTGAATGGTTAGATGATTTTGCGAATTTTGATGTAACATTTCTGATGGATCTCTTTTTGGATACATCCTTGAGGTAGATATGAGTTACCCTGAATCCATTCACGACTTACACAAAGATTTACCACTCGCTTCGGAACGTCTCATTCCACCAAATTCGAAATTACCAAAATTGATGACAACATTGAATGATAAAAAAAATATATTCTACACTATCGCAATTTGAAACAATGTCTCACTCATGGACTCCTTCTCAAAGATATCCACAGAATATTAAAGTTCCAACAATCGCCATTTTTGAAACCATATATACACCAGATTACGAACATAATCAAAAAACGAATTTGGCAAACAGACATTCAAATTATTGAATGATGCTGTATTTGGAAAAACTATGGAGAACATTCGTGAAAACAGAATTGTGAGATTGGTAAATAGATGGGATGGTCGTTATGGTGCCAGAAACTTGATTGCCTGTCCTAATTTCCACAACAGGACAGTTTTTGCGGAAGATCTAATGGCTATTGAGATGAAAAAAACCAACATAGTATTCAATAAACCTTTATATATTGGAATGGCAATATTAGATATTTCTAAAACATGTGTTTACGATTTCCATTATGACTATATGTTGAACAAGTTTAAACCTGCAAATTGTAAGCTTCTTTACACTGACACAGATAGCCTCATTTACGAATTGCATTGTGATGATGTATACGAACAGTTTATAAAGGCTGATTTACACAAAAAAAGTTGCTCTCAGTTCTCACGATGATAAGCGATATTTGCTTCCAAATTGAACAGACACTTCACCTTATGGCCACTATAGCATAATTGATACTTCAGGTTCTTGAAATGTGATCCATTTAACAATGGAAATCATGAACCATTTTTATTGTCACTCAGTGACACTCACTTCAGTTTTGAAATGTAATCAATTCAACAATGGGATAATTATTATCAAGTAGTAGTAGTAGTATTATCAAGTAGTAAAATATTACAACTTTAGTTTGGTGGCGTTGATGCTTCAGATTTTCGCAATATAATCCGTTTATAAACGTATAATAAAGGAAAAAACAGCACATTTATTATGTTTTATTTTCTATACAAATCATTAATTATTTCATTTCTGTAGTACAATAAGCATTCCTTCATCACAGAATGCAACAATAACAGATTCACCATCCAATTCATTATTACCTTGTTCCATAAGTTTTTTGACAAGTTCCAAAAAAATATGATAGAAATGGATGAATGATGAACGTATCAACATATTGATTTTATCTTCTATGATGACTCGGTCCAACCGTAGAATTTGTCTGATGACCTTCTCCTACAAATACATCGAAGAAGTTGTAATGTCCAGCTTCAATATTTTCACACCAAGAAACTTTTTTGCAGTAATTTTCACTTGTTCATCACTTTCCATTTGTGGCACTTCAAATGCATCATCACATTTTTGCTCGAAATACTGCAACAGCAATTGTCGAAATGCAAAAATCAAATTGCTCCATTCACCAACACTGAAGGATATAGTAGAGTTATTGGTTGTTATTTTTATTGCTGGCTCAAAACTTCTGGCAATACTTGAGCCACAACAAATATTGAATGGACCATCGTGGAAATCCGAACTGAGAATGTAAGGACCTTCACTCGCTATTTTTTGGCTATGAGTTGCTGATTCATGCCGTAACCACTCGATTCTTCGAAAGACATGTTTTTCATCACTGAACAGAATCATGTCTGAAAGGTATTCATACGGAGAAGTGGAAGTTGTGAAAGCGAGGCCAACAAGTGGAAAGAGGCCACGGTTTCATAGGAGGCTATCTTTAGTAATCCACGAGTTGTGAGATTTATCTAGGCCAAGCCATTTCACGTACACCTTATCTCCTTTTCTTCTCAATACTTTTTCAACTAGATAAACATCAGGAGGTTTCACTTTCTGTAATTCTTGTTCATAGAAGACGCCCTCGATTGGATTTCCAGTGGCATCATGGAGTAGATAAGTTGCTGGATTGGTTATACGAATTTTACTTATCGTAAATATTTCATTGGACCAATTGGGGGTGTAACCTTCGGAAAATGCTTCGCGTAATTTACTTATCCGAACATGATCGTTTACTTTGAATTTTGGTGTGTTGGTTGATTTTATAAACGGTGTTGAGAAGTGATTTTTAGTTTTTCTCATTCACTTCTGCGGGTTTCATTCCTATTGTTCGATGTTTCTTGTTATTGTACGATGAAACTACATATTGCAGTATGTTTGTCCATTTATAATTACCTTGAAGCCTGAATTGTTTCCCATGGAATTTTACAGTTCTATTTACACGTTCAACAATGCTCGCCTTCATACTTGAAAAAGTGCTATAATGATTTATTTTGAATTTTTTCATCAGCTCACCAAATTCTTTGTTATAAAATTCTCGGCCTCGGTCAGTGTGCAAGTTTTTTGGTGGCGAAGATTTTGACAGAATTTTCACCATTGCTTTGTGACATCTTTTGCTGATTTGTTTTTCACTGGTTCGCACCAGACATATTTGGAAAATGTGTTGATAACAACCAGTATGTATCTGTATCCCCTGTTGAATTTAGCATAAGGGATCATTTCAACCAAATCAGCTTCCCACAAATCATCAAGACCCTTAATTATAACTCGTCTCCTCGGGAATCGTCTTCTCGATGGTATATGAAGTTCTTGTACCACCTCTCTTTTGATATCAGACATACTTGGTAATGGGAGTGTGAATAACTAATTGAACGTATAGGTTGTCTTCCTGTACCTTAGATTTAGCAAAAAATTTCAGAACCGTTCCTTTGCTCAACTTTTCCCCAATCAGATCATCAATTTCTATTGAATCAGTTGTACCGATACCAACTGATAATTGTTTTGGACAACAATCTGTGCCAACGACTATTCCCTCTCTGAAAGGAAACTTGTGTTCGTCCGTATTATTTTGTAATTTGTATGGCCAGGGCAATGGCAGTTTTTTTATCTCTCTGGATATACTTCCACTAATTGTAATTACATTTTCACTGTATAACGAGGATAAATCAATAGGTTGATTGGGTGCTGTACGATCTACTCGCTGATGTTGTAACATGTGTTTACCAAACTTATCGATAGGCATGTTCTTTCACTAATAAACTCTCAAGCTGTATTCCTTAATATTTATTCAATAATTTGAGCTTCTTTGAGTTCTTCAATTACGGAGATTATTTCATTTTCATGACCCGTATGACCTGCATTTCTTTCTGCCACCAGTAACCTCAATCTATCAACTATTTCATTATAGTCATCGAAATATTTATATTCAACTCTCTTATTATTTAATTTCATCATTGTACCAATGCCTTTTCCAGATTTTCCAGAAATTGATCGAGACCTTGTAACTCGTGGAATAGATGATGTAGAGGAGGGTCGACCTTGTTGAAGAAGTTTCTTTCTAGTTTCCTTCGCCATCTCTTGTAATGATGTTACTCGTGGTTTAATTATTTTGGTGAATTTTTCACTATTGGAAGTGGAGAAACCTTTCTTGGAGTCATAATCTAAATAAATAGCATTTGTGGTTTTAACAATATCTATGTAGTTATCTATGTCATTGGATCTGTCCAGGCGTGCCATTATAGAATATTTCGTTGATTAGAAAATGTGGGCCAATAAATTGCACGACACTATCTCCTATCATCCAGTAATCTGTTGTTACTTCATATCTGATTCCAAATCTGTGGTCAAAGTCATTTGGATCACCCCTGAATAAGTCGTCGATATATGCTCTCGGAAGCGGTTTCTCATATTTTTCCAAATATTTCTCTAACTCGGGATTCCTGGCCTCCTGTAGACTTACTTTCCACTTGTTGTCGCAATTGACTGATGCTCTGATCGAAAAAACTTGGTTCGGGTTCATGAATGAATGTATCTTCTTGTAGTATATACTGTTGTTCGGGTAACAATTTATAGTACTGTTTTCATGGGGTTTTTCTCTTGTTTAGGAATCACCGTTTGATGAATTGATGAAATCAATTGTTTCAAAGGATATGTGATGCTCTTATATATATCTACCCTTATTGATGCATGCATCCTTGTCGATCACAACAAATCCATGCTTCTTATTCCAAAACAGAGAACACAATTCTGTAAATCGTTGAAATGACATATCGACATTGACATGATCATCATAAATATCCATCAAATTGGTAACATCCTGTTTAAACATGATTATGAGGTTACTATTGTCCCTAATTAATCTTTTAGGGATGGAGTTGTAAGTCTGACATAAATAAAATAAATCGGTATTTTTGTGTCGTCTTAAACAAAAAAAAATCTCTGATTATGTTCTGGTTACAAGTGGCAACATCGTCAAATATGATGATCGAATTGGGGGACACTTCATTTGGCGAATCACCTCATCCCCATCATTGTATTCAAAATTTCCAATGCCCTTCAACGGTTTGAATAGGGTCCCTAAATATTCCTATTTTGGTTCATATAGTGATTTGGAGTACAGGTAAACATTCTCGAATCTCAAACCGTTCGGATCGTCGAGTAAGCTTATGAGACAGTTTTTTTTTCCACACCCTGATGGGCCTACTAGAAGAGCACGTTTAGAATTACCTTCAAATATATCACCATGTTTTTTGAATGGAGTAGAGATAATATAATTATCATGATTGGTTACGGGAAGCTTGATTTTGTATTGCTCAATTTTCATGTTCAAATTTCGAATAAATACTAGTTACAATTCTATAATTGTCACTAAACAAACTACCGTTTGAACTCCATTTACCAGGATACAATTTTTGTGGACCCGGAAGAAAGTTGTCAAAGAGACTAGCTCGTGGAGATAGGGGGATCAACCCATTAGACGAAGCTTGTAGAGAACACGATATAGCTTATTCCAAATACCCTGATTTGAACAGAAGAAACGAAGCAGACCATATTTTGTCAGATCGAGCATTAGCTCGTTTATGTAAGCAGACCGTATTTTGTCAGATCGAGCATTAGCTCGTTTATCTGGAAAAGATTCCAAACTTGATGAGAGAATTGCTTCCCTAGGAATTTCAGGAATAATGAAAGCCAAGAGTAAACTGGGTATGGGTTTGAAGAAAAAACGACAGAAACGGGGAGGAGCCATCAGTTTTGCCCAAGCGATTCGGAGAGCCCGAAAAGGTGTGAAAGGTAAAAGTATGGACATATTTCAAGCTGCACAGCAAGCCATATCCTCTACTGGTAACAAAAGAGTTTCAAAACCCAAGAAGCGAATTATTCCTATCCCCAAATCTGGAAGTTTTATTCCACTCATTCCCCTCTTTGCCGCCCTTGGAGCACTTGGTAGTCTTGGAGGAGGTGCAGCTGGTATTGCTGAAGACATAAACAAAGCAAAAGCTGCCAAAGAACAACTGGACGAACAAAAACGGCATAACTTGAAACGTGGATTTGGATTGTTCCTTAAACCATATCCAAAAAACTGAATATGAAGCTACCACGCCGTCCATTGACCAATGTATTAAAATATGTGCAAAAATCACAAATGCCATATTTTCGAGGAGTGTTCATGTTGGACAAATTACCTAATAAAATCAGAAAACAAGAGAGTGGAATTGTCAATCTTGATAAAAAAAGTGGGGATGGCTCTCATTGGGTTTGTTACACCAAATCTGGCCGTAATATTAGGTACTTTGATAGTTACGGTAACTTGAAACCTCCACTGGAACTCATCAACTATTTCTACAACGCTGGTATCTCCATTGACATAGAGTACAATTATGATAATATCCTATCAAATAACTCTTACAATTGTGGTCATTTGTGTCTGAAATTTCTGTAGTTCATTTCAAACATGTCGATAGCATTTTCGCTTTCTGGAAAATCTTTGGTTCTCAGCTCTGATTTCAATCCCGCCATTAATTTGGATGAAAATAGCGAATATGGAATGGGTCTCACCAGTTTTGAAACTTTCAATGTAATTCCCAACGTAGATGAATCTAATAACCAATTTGTTTTTGGCCTCAATAACAACTCTGTGACAATTCCAACGGGATCTTATGAGATAAGTGATCTTCAAAAAATAATTTCTTCTAGAGTTAAAGATATAGACAAAGACGCGAAAATCAACATTATTCCAAATTTCAATACAATGACTGTAGATATTGACACTAATAGGAGAATCAGTTTCGTAAATGATTCAACCATTCGTGAATTACTTGGATTCAGTAATCGAATTCTGGAAGCTGATGCAATCCATTCGTTTGATACTACAGTCAACATTTTGAGTATCAATGCAATCAGTATATATTGCAATATAGCCACACAAAGTTTCCATAACGGACGAGAAAATCATTCGCTCTACACGTTCAGTCCTGTAGTGCCACCAGGATACAAAATAATTGTGACTGTGGACTCAATAATTTATTTCAAGATAAGCGTACGGACTATCGATAACATTGCAATTAAAATTTTGGATCAAGCTGGAAGACTTGTCAATTCCCGGGAGGAGACAGTAACTGTGAGCCTTCACTTGAAGAAACTTGAATAATGGTTGTCATGTATAATAGAATATCCATTTGTTATAAGGTACCCAAAACTTTCCGAAAACCTACCAGTGTGAAGAAAAACATCAATAGACTAACACGTGCCAACCGCCTTTTTCTGAAGTCTCTAGGGTTCACAGTTCTAGTATAATGGATATTTTGGATGTTCATCAAAAACCAATAGTAGATGATACAATCATTGAAAAAGAATATCATACATACCAACCATACCAGCAAAAACTTGAGTACAATGATGAGATAAGAATAAATTTGTCAGATTTGGATAATATCTCTTTGCCTAGCCAAAGTTACCTCTACATTGAAGGTAATTTGAAGCAATTTGATGGAACTGCAGTCAATAAACTCAGATTCATCAATAATGCAATAAACTTCCTCTTCAGAGAAATCAGATACGAATTGAATGGTGTGACCATTGATTCGGTCAGGAATAACGATAAAACGATAAAAGCATATCTGTCATACAATGCTAATGAGAGTGTAGAGTTGCAAAATGCAGGTTGGTTCCCAAAACTAAATTTCAAAGTGAAAGATGAAAGAGTACTAGTCGATGCTCGAGGCAATTTCAGCGTCGTCATACCACTGTCCTTCATCATGGGATTCTTTGAGGACTATCGTAGATTGAATTGAACTCCGATTGCAGCAAATTTGATAACTGCGTACCCGTTCGATGACTTGCATCTCAGATTTACTGAAAATAAGACATCTCAACTGTATTCCATGTTCACCAATTTCAGACCATCCTATTATGGAACTGCCAGAGAACCGATATTTTCACCAAAATAATTTGTGGACAACATTCCAATGACTCACATTGACTGCTCACATCAGAAACAGTCTATTCAAACTGGATCTGTGGTTATGAGATTGGAATTTGAAACAGCTAAAGAGATTCCGGATAACACTTCTGCATATTGTTTGATTCTACATGATAAATTATTCAGCTATAGTCCATTGACAACAATTGTAAAGCAATTATAGATTTTCTCATCCCTCCTCCTCATCCTCTTTTTCATTACATGGAAGAACAACAAATAATAATTTCAGTTGTTCCTTGACTAACAATGAAGGTATAGTATATCCAATATCAATTGCAGAATATCCAGCACTGTGCGGTATCGGCGTGTCTGAAGTTTCCTTTGAAGTGACTGCAGGTGCGGCACGAGACTCTGCAATTGTTTTTAGATAAACTATACTCAGTTGTGACATTCAGGGATTTTCGTTATCAAATACGTTCTATCCCAAGGAATTGTCAATTTAAAATGGTCATCAAATAAACAATTATCTTTTCAAACCAGCGATTCCATTTTGTGCACTTCCCGAATCAGACAAGAAACAGGTTAGATGGCTTGAAAGGAATTTCCATGGAATAACATACTCATCGGGATTGATAGAGTAAAGTGAATTGCATAATATTTCACTTGGTCATTTCAAAGATGTGGATATTGTGTACGTTCGTGGACATCAAAAGCTTGAATTTCTTAAAACATATATATAGAGAACATGTCATCAGCTGTTGTCCAACATATCGATAATTTGAAGGAACTAAGAAGATCCATAAGCATGTATGAGCTCATCAAGAAATTCCAGTTTTCAAATTAGCACCAAAGAAATGGAAAAATGGAATCGAGCAAGAATCGAAAACGATTTCAACAAGGACCATCAGCGACATCATATAAACGAATTAGTCTTAAGTGTTTCATAGATAAATAAAATATCTAACTGACAATCTATTTATTTTACCCCCCCCCCCCCCCCATCTATAAAATCCCATAAATAGTCGAATGAACCAAAAAGAATCAACAGTTCATAATCAGAAATGGGTGAATTGAGATCTTGCTTTATCATTTTGGCTACCTTAAGTCAAAATATATTTTATATTCATCGACCGTATAATTCCAAAGAAGTATTCATCTCATTCGATATAAACGGAATAAAAAATGATACCTGGCCTGACCTATATCAGAGAATGAGTCCCACATTAGTGAACGATGGACACTTGTCAGCCTTCATGATTGAAATACCAGCCAACGCAAGTCTCTATAAATTAAGAGTCGTGTTTCAAGACAGTAGCATAGGTGATTCGAATGATTGGAAGGAGTTGTATAATGTTGAACCGGTGAACAATAGTGGTCTAGTCAAACAAAATGTTGATTTACATATTATACTGACTGTTATTTACTTACTTATTAGCATAGTTATGTTACTACTAGCACTATATTCATTGAAAAAAATTTCGAAAATAAAGAAACTTGTTTTTCACATTGTTGAGAGACATGTAAAATAAAGTTTTTTTTTCAAATGTGTTTCATTTATGCAATAGAACAACTATATAAGTACTGCTTGGTCTACAATTATTCAGATATGGCTAGTGCAAAGTCGTACAACCCCTTTGGTGTACACAAAACACCGGAATTAAAGTGTTTTTCTTTCGTAAAAATAATACATAAGTTTCAAACTTGCAGTATAAAAAAAACACTGATTTTGAACTAGCACTTGAGTGTTTTTCATGAAAATAACACATGAAATTCAAAATGGCCAATTTTCAAAATTATAAGTCATTTGCAATACAAAAAAACACTGACACTATCAATTTTGGATAGGTGTACCTTACTAAAGAAATACGACTACCTATTATAGGAAACAAATTTAATTTACGAAGAAATCTGCAAAAATACAAAGAGATATAATTATACGCTTAATAAATGTCAAGGTAATTTTTACCCCAGTAAAATAACCGGTACCCCCTCAGCTTCCCGAAACGAGTATATTCGGCCGGCGCCAGTCCGTGCCTATCACTCACCAACGTGAAGAACATCTTGTTCTAAAAAATATTGTCTTCTAAGTACCGCATATTTCTTGAAAAAAAAATCTACATACTTTCAATCTTTCTGGTAACCTGGCCCTTATTTCTTCGTATGTGAATTCTGAAAGAAAAAATTGACTGTAGTGAACTCAAAGTTTTTGCTTGATAGTTTTTCAGAGAGCTACACTTTGTATAAGAATTTTAAAATTATTGCTTGAAATTTGTACCCATACTGGAATATATTGAAAATACGTCTCCTAAACATGTCTCAACTATCAATACATTTGTCAATTAAATATTTCAATGCCAAAAATTCACCTACTGAATTACAATATTTACTGCAGTGAAAATACATTGAGTTATTTTTGTACACCCAAAATTGAATACCACTTTTCCTTCCTAATCAAGTACACAGGGAAACAGTTATCATCTCATTCACGATCACTAAAAGTTTTTTTTCGTCTTGGACAGACAATAGAGGTACCCAATAAATGAATACCACTTTTCCATCCAAATCAAGTTCAGAGAAATAAGTTCATTATTTCATACCCGTTGCGAATTAAATATTGCAATGCCAAAAATTAGCAAAAACTGATCGTTACACTATAGAAAATCAATAATTGACTTACCCATGGTAGGTATCTTCAATGCACTTCAACTGTAACTGAAGTTGCAATGCGATTTCGAAATGCATTTATATTATATTAAATAAAAAACTGAAGTCGAGATAACGGCAGTACCTAGATTTTTGTGACCCACAGAAATCTATAAACTCAACATACATCCATAGTGGAAGGAGAAGATGGTGTGCTCAACAGAAAGCTCAAACTCGTCTTGTTCTGCGCATGACGTCAGCTGGGATATAACTGTCATTGTTATTATTTGTTTTCGTGATTGATGTCTCGAACTTCAGATATTATATAAGTACTAAAATTGAATGAAATAATTTCGAAATGCCTACTTGTTTCGTTTCTGGTTATGGAAATTCCAACTAACAGATATCGAATTTTTCTGCTTTTCCATGAATGGAGATCTAATGAAACGATGGGAGCTTGCTGCCGACAGAATATAAACTCAAATTATGGTACCTACCTTTTATTCCTTATATCCACATTCCAATGTATTCACCTATTATATTATCATCACATACATATTTCAGCACGTATTTCTTCAAAACATTTCCATGCAAAATGTTCGCAAACAAGTGCGAAAGTACGGTTCTTGAATCACAAATATTTGAAACAAGCTGCCATTCCTACAGAACATCTTCCGAATATCAAGTCAGAAATAATTGAAAATGAATTCAAAACTCTTAATTTCTCTCAAAATATAAATTGCAGCAAAGATTTAAATAACAAAACGGCAAAAATTGATACTCCTGTTGTCGATGTCGGAGCAGCAGCAACGTCAACGTCGTTAACTGTTGAATTTTAATCTGTCAGAATCGACACAGTAGTGGATCATTCAGATGGCATTGGCAATGCATGATAATTCGTATGTATTTGCTATTTGCGATTGCGAATTACCCCAAGATCACAATTTCCAGAATCAATGAAATAGTAAAATCGACGGAATAGGTACCTGTTTATATAAATTGAATTATTTCTAAACAGATCGAGAAACTTATAGAAATTTCAATGAACATGATTGAATTCATTGCACACGCCCATGGCAACGGTATCTGTCTGTGACTAGCAGCTGATATTGGTATCCCAGATGACGTCACATAATATGCGCGTAGGCACACCATCTTCTCCTTCCACTATGCATACATCCATATCCAAGTAGTGCATTTTTATGAACAGTTATTAGTTCTGGTATCCTACTGAACTCGTCGCTTCGAGGTCCGTTGACCGAGAATCTTGTTTAATGGTTATGCTAATTGAGTCGTTTTCAGTCTCGGCAGAACATAATAAACAAAACCGTAATAATAATATTACGAAATGAATGCACAAGGAATTGCTTTGGAAAGGAGCACAGTGGCGCAACCAGAAATATGAGCAAGGTGTACTTATACTGTATGTTCGAACTCTCATAGGTAAGGAAACATGTATGAGAGAGCAAGGAGTACTCTCATAGGTAAGGAAACAGAGCAAGGTGTACTGTATGCTCGAACTCTCATAGGTGAGGAAACATGTATGAGAGAGCAAGGAGTACTCTCATAGGTGAGGAAACATATATGAGAGAGCAAGGTGTACTGTATGTTCGAACTCTCATAGGTAAGGAAACATGTATGAGAGAGCAAGGGGTACTTATATTGAAATATCAGAAGTCCCATAGGTAAGGAAACATATGTATGGGAGAGCAAGGGGTACTCATTTTGTATGTTCGAAATTTCTGAACTCTCATAGGTAAGGAAGCATGACTAGGCTGCTATGTCGTTGTTATTGTTATTCTACTGTTTACATCCTCTGGAAACTCTGGGACAGTATATTCATTAGCGAAAATCAAGATATAATGTCGGTGTTGGGTAAGGCATCAAAACTCACCCTGATGAATTGGGTCACAACAAAACCATCCTCTGTAAAATGAATTGAACAAATGTTCAGATGATGGTCATTCCAAGTTTGACTGTATCTCAAGACCATGTTTTGTGATTGAATTCAAGAAACCTCGAGTAAAATAGATATTTATATCACCAAAGATCTAATAATAATATTTTTGACTTTTCGGAAATAAATTCAATGACAAGTTGTCACAAGTGGCAGCTAATAAAATTGGCAACATTTCATTGTTTGTAATCACTGATGAAAATGCATGACCTACGTCTCAGTAGTATCTCTCCTCTCCTGTATTACCATACCTCCACGTAAGTCTGAGTAAGTCTTATAATTTGACCCATATTTCAGTGCCCATGTTTTGTTCAGAAATTTGGTATGAAACCATAGAATCGCGCGTTCTAGTCATAGGATATAAAGATTATGAGTTCTGTGGACCGGGCTCCATTTGTTCTTACCTAATGATTTCCCAGCAGGCAGAACAACAGCACTAACAGGATCTATTCGTCCGTCTGATCTTTTTCCAAGACCTGTTCCAATAATGTATCCCATTTTCGCCATCAACTTGGATCCCAGTCCCTAAAAATAACATGCTCTACTCATTGACAAAAAACGATCCAAGTCATAGAGCCCTTATTTATTGTCCGATTTCAATGAACATGAAACAAAATGAAATGATTTTTCAAATATCACGAGAAAGCACCAATATTTGTTTCATAATACCGTGAAACAAACTAATATTTTATTCAAACATCTGAGGCGATCCATCTTACAGTGGAGTGAAGGCAATAGGATAGGACAAAATTCTTACAGTCGACTCCACCAAAGCTATACTTCATTGTAAGCAACAGGGACATGTTTCGAAGCTTTAAAGCTTCATCATCAGCGTTATTGTTACATAGGAGTACTAAAGTGAGAGAAAAAAGAACAATGTCAGACAAACCCCTCAACAACGATAGGTCTAAAAAACTCACCTGTTCTGGAGGAAAAAAGTTATGTTTACATATTATCTATATTATTGAAAAATGTTTTAAGAAAAATTATAAAAAGTTGAATGGGGACCGCAATTATTGCGAGAGTATAATGATATCGAGATGGGAGCAATAACAAAATTACCTCTGCTACTTCATCCCAAAGTCATGCAATTCGCTTGATGTTTGGTTTTTGACATTTCATTTTTCTTGTCTTTTTAAGAATTCGGCATAAACAGATAATAATTTTGTCGATTTTCTCTGAATACCACTTGACATGATATTTAAAAAAGTTCCCTAACAAAGGGGTTCCGCAATAATTGCGGTCCCCATTCAACTTTTTTATAATTTTTCTTGAAACATTTTTCAATAATATAAATAATATGTAAACATAACTTTTTTCCTCCAGAACAGGTGAGTTTTTTAGACCTATCGTTGTTGAGGGGTTTGTCTGACTTTGTTCTTTTTTCTCTCACTTCAGTACTCCTATGTAACAATAACGCTGATGATGAAGCTTTAAAGCTTCGAAACATGTCCCTGTAAGATTGCTTACAATAAATTATAGATTTGGTGGAGTCGACTGTAAGAATTTCGTCCTGTCCTAATATTCTATTGATTATTTCACTTTACATTTCAAAATACACGTTTTTGATTGATTGGAATATCTGTGTTGATAATCGAAAACATTATGTTTTTGTTTTTGTATTCCGGCTGTTGATTGGATACCGAATACCTTCATGCTGTTTTCGATTTTGTGTAACACCCAACACTAAACTTCACCCAAAATCGTAATAAGCATTAGGCATTCCCAAGAAAGACTACAGATGTATCGTTAGTTGCATAACGCAACGATTGCAGCAATTGAAAATATGACGTGAATTTATTCTTCATTCATGAAATAAGGAGTGAAATAATAATCTCAACAAATACAACTCGTTTTTTGATGATTATCGAAAATTCCTCCTTTTTTTTAAATTGTGGTGTTTTTAGATGTATGATAATTGATATTCATCATACAGGAAGTTGAAAGGAATTCTGAATTGAAAAAACCTAATCAGGAAGATTAAAGGTCTGTTAAAATAACAAGTTTCCATCGTTCAAGTTTGAACCCCTTGATTGGGTGAAAGTATTGAAAAGGAATATTCTCAGATAAATTATGAACATGAAAAAATGGATATACAAGGTGTTTTTGAAATAAGTGCACATATTCAGCACATTAATATGGTACAGTCTGAGGATTATTGCCATGATATTAGATTTTTTCTTATTCTTCTTATTAACGAGACATTTCATACCAAAAATTGAACAGAATACGAGAATAAAATCAAGTACGCCACTTTAAGATAATGTAAATGATTGAACTCCGCGTGATTGTGCCTACCGCATGGAAATTTGAACAGATTTGCAACAGTGTAGAACTATGTGTGGAAGAAGAGGTCTAACCTAAAAATTTTTTTTTATCCCTAAATTTTCATTAGTGCCATTCGATAGTAAACGTCGAGCTTTCTCAGTGTTTAAAATATTTGCACTTATTTCAATGCCACCCTGTATATACAGGGTGAGTCATGACTAACCAGCAATAGCCTGATGACGGATAGACGGGTAGAGGAAGTCAAGGTGAGTTGATATACAGGGTGGGGCATTAGTGCGTCGGACCTCGATTGCTCGAGTTCTATGGTAGCTAGAAATAATACATTGCCGGTATCTAAAAACCTATCAAGCAAATTCTGAAAGCTCTTGATATCAGGGTACCTTCTTTCAAGATACCGCTGGTGGTAAACTCTAGTGGCAAGCAAACAATTCCTTTCTGACACTCCCAGAACAAAAATCATATCGACAAGTTCTTTTTTAGAGAAATTCATTTCGGCGAAATTTCAATACTTCAGACTTGACACAAATGAAAACTCGTGCGATAAATGATGATACAAAACTGAAGCAAACCAGTTTTTTTGCATATTGATATAGCAGCAGAGTTGAGTCTCTTCAAGAAAAGTCCGGTCCTGGAATTTGTCATCGAAAAGAGTCTCTTTCCAATTCTTATAATACACTGATATGCAAGAAATGGATTTAAATGAATTTGTTTAACGATGTGACTAAAATAGCCAGTACGAAATCGTGGAAACGTCCATCAGTATTTTGTTCGATATTTCTTCACCAATCCGGTCGAAGGTGCCGTACAAATTGAGAAGCTTCACTTGTAGTATTTTTCCTGATCTTTCTAATTCTGATTAAAGTTTTCGAGAAATACGATCCAGGAAGTCGAAATGTCGACATTTTAAAAGAAAATGAGTTTTCCAACTCCAGCTCTGGAAACTTTCTTCCATAGTAGGTCATCGTGTGGTGTGTCAGTAGAGGTAAATTGCTGGTGAATTTCATGCGAAAATATCAAGACGTTCATGAAATATCGTTCATCAAAGTTTCGCCCCGAATTCAAATGTATTTCTGTTAGGCATGGGCAATTATATTCTTTCACGTATATATACAGGGTGGGCCACCAGTAACGCCTCGGTCTCTAGAAGGCTAACCACTTATCTTCTTGGAATTCTTCCTCTCTAGGAAGTTGCATGTCAACATAGGCTACCATTTAAAATTATTTCGAAACATACAGGGTGTCCCCAAAAACCATAAAACACTGAAGTTAAACTTTTTTCTATCGAACACCCTATATATTATTTCATTTTGAGATTCTCCCTGATGAGCTGATTTCAACGACCCATCATACTTGGGGTCTAGCAGTTATAATTAATGAAATATAGGGTGTGAAAAATCGAGATTTTCCAAGTTCAAGAATTTTTTGTGTCGAAACTATTTAATTGGTCAAAACGGCTTACATGTCCCTATCTCAACGTTTGATTAACTATCTACTGATATTTAATTGGGACATATACCGGGTGATCAAGATTCTGAATTCTTGCGGTTTTTGGGGACACCCTGTATGTTTTGAAATTATTTCAAATGGTAGCCTATGTTGACATGCAACTTCCTAGAGAGGAAGAATTCCAAGAAAATAAGTGGTTAGCCTTCTAGAGACGGAGGCGTTACTGGTGGCCCACCCTGTATATATCAACTCGCATTGACTTCTTCTATCTACTATTACGCTATAGCTGGTTAGTCATGACTCGCCATATTTTATATACAGTGTGTGCGATTTCAACCGGCAACACCCTACTAAGTTGGAACCCGTCGACCGATTTTCAAAAACAAAAATTCCATAATATAGCACTCAACGAGCTCTATTAGAAAATGTGGACAAATTTGAAATCTTCATATTTTCAAGGCCTACTTTTGTTTGTTGAAATGGTCAAAATTTCAAAAACGACTATTAGGCATTTTTTCCGAAATAGTGACTAGCCTATTCGATTCAGGCATAGCTGAAATACCCCTATACGAAATTTGAACGCAAAATCTCATAAAGGGTATTAGTTATTCAATGGCGAATTTTGATATTTTAGATTTTTCGATTCACCCTGTATCAAAATCTGAGCTGATATAATCAGTGAAGTAGTTATTCAATAGAGGAACAGATCGAATACATAGGTACGTAGTTTCATCGCTGTAACTTCTATAGGAAGATCTCTCTAGGTCAACCAATAATAATTAATGAAATTGAAATCGAATTTTTTTTATTATGATACATAACTTTTTTCTAGGAAATATAGATGATGACTAATCCGGGGAAATGTTCTCTGTACATGGAAACTTTTATTGTCATCTCAAATGTTCATTCCATTTCGCCAAAATCGGTATTTTATTATGATCACATCAAACATCAGTTTATCTCCTAGCAGTCTGAGCTGTCACGGGTCTAGGTAAATTCTTAGGTGCTCTCAGAGTTGAACCAAAAGTCATAAAATTGGTCTGGATTCGGCTGAATTTTTTTTTATTCATTGGTGGCAAATATGTTTTGCCAAAGGAAATGCTTGGCTTTGTATTAGCTCACTATACATTGATTTGGATTCAATCAACATTGCTCTGAATAACTTAATAAACTCTACGTTTCGTGTATTGTTTCTGACTTTACAACTCTCATAGTCTAAGATCCGACTGCAAGATCACTACGTTCATCAAGTATTTGAAGAAAATCTAATTTTCGCATATATTCATGAATAGGAAAAATGTTTTTTTTTTCTTGAAATGACATAGAAAGTGGCTTTTTTACACTTGACTAGCACGAAAGTTGTACTTTCTCTGCCTAGGCAGGATAGTGCTGCCTAAAGACAGGAAAAGTTTGTTACCATGTGTTAAATTTATCTAACCACGGAGTCTTTCTGATCGGTTCTTAATTATTTGAGGAAATTTATAAATATACTTTTATATAAAGCTGACGTATATTTCAACTCAACACTCTGACATATTATTCTATTACATAGTAACCCAAACAAAAACATCATATTATAACTACGTTATTTTGTGGATTCCAACACTTCCTCCCAAAATACACGTTGTTATAATTCGATTTTAATGACTCCTAACATTCTTCTCATTTCCACAAATCTTGTAGAAGGCATTGGTTTCGTCATCACATCTGCGACTTGATTCGCACTACTGATGTGTTGGATCTGCATAACACCTTCTTGATACTTTTCACGAATGAAATGAAACCTGATTTCTATGTACTTTGATCGTTTGTGAAATTCGGGGTTTTTCACTAATTTGATAGCACTGGCATTATCGATATACAGTGTTGTAGTAACTTCTTGTCCAGTTATTTCTTCCAAGAGTCGCTTCACCCATATCAATTCTTTTGTTGCCTCACTTGCAGCGATATATTCGGCTTCAGTAGTTGAAAGAACAACACTATTTTGCTTTTGGCTGAACCAAGTTATGGCCGAATCAGAGAATTTACACACTATCCCTGTTCGCGAACGTCTAGTCTTTTGGTCACCTGCATAGTCGGCATCACTGAATACACTCAGTATTTCGGATTCAGGGTTCGCTTTATAAATCAGTCCAAAATTGATCGTTCCACGTAAATACCTCAAAATACGCTTAACTGCGCGCCAATCTGAACATTTTGGTGAATTGCATTTTTCTGATACAACACTCACTGCGTACGCGATATCTGGACGTGAAATAACCATCAGATACATCAGACTACCAACAGCTTCACGATATGGTATCCGACTATCTATGTCCTCTTCATCGCTTTCAGTTAAAAAGTTAGTGTCACAAGGTATAGCTACTGCATTTGAGTCTGCCATATTGAAGCGGTCCAATATTTTATTCACATATGCACTCTGATTGATGAAGATATCGCCATTGATTGACCTTTTTATCTGCATACCCAGAAAACTGTTCAAAGAACCAACAGTAATTTTGAAGTTCTCATGTAAATTTCTGATGAACAATTCAATTTCATTTTCATCACTACCTACGACTAGTCCGTCATCAACATAGATTGCAACTATGAGTTTTCGTTGATCACTAGTACGTATGAATAAACATGGATCAGCGCTGCTGACTGTCATCCCTTGTTTGTTGATAAAATCAACGAATCGTACATTCCAGCATCGAGAAGATTGCTTTAGCCCGTACAGACTACGATTTAGCTTGCATACTCGCCCTGTACCATCGTCAAAACCTTCAGGTTGCCTCATGTAGATTTCTTCGTGAAGTTTTCCATACAGAAAAGCGGTTTTTACATCGAACTGTATCATTTTCAACTTTTCTGATGCAGCGACACTAAGTAAAGTCCTTACTGTATCAAAACGCGCTACAGGACTGAATGTTTCTTCATAGTCAATGCCAGCTCTTTGACTATAGCCTTTTGCTACTAGTCTGGCTTTGAATCGACTCACACTCCCATCTTCCTTTCTCTTCAATTTGAACACCCATTTATTCGGAATGATTTTCTTGCCTGGAGGTAAATCAACCAAATCCCATGTGCTATTTTCACCCAGAGATTCCATTTCTTCCCGCATGGCTCTTTTCCATTGGTCGATCTCAGAAGATTCAATCGCTGCATTGTAGCTTTCTGGTGCATCACATTCGGCAAGCAATATAAAGTCTTTCAGATGTGAGGGAATATGAATTCTTCGACCACTGCGTTGCGAAATAGGTTCACGATTGACATTACTTCCTCCTGGAATCTCAGGTTCATCACTTCTTCGACTGATCTCTATGTCTTCATTATTTTCTTCACATTCTCTTGGGATCTCAGGTTCGTCAATGCTAATCCTAGAATTTTCACTGTTTTGCTGATTCACAAAATTCTTTGCATTTGTTTCAGAACTATGAGAAACATCAACACTGTCTTCCGTATTGATTTTCACTTCAAGTTCAATTTTCTTTCCGAAGACGTGTTCTGAGCTAAAAATGATATCTCTACTCGTTATCACTTTATTTTCGTTTGGTAACCAAACTCTATAGCCATCTTTCTCTCCGCAGTACCCTACAAAATGTCCTTGCTTACATTTTTTGTCCCATTTACGTCTTCGCTGTGCAGGTACATGAACATAGCATTTAGTTCCAAAAACACGTAAATGGTCAATGTTGACAACTTTACCTTGCCATAATTCGATGGGTGTTTTGTCCTTCACATTCGTTGGACCTGTTCTATTCAGAACATATGAAGCTGTATTGACGCCTTCAGCCCACAAATTTATTGGCAAACTTTTTGTATGCATCATAGTTCTTGCAGATTCTACTAAGGTTCGATTTTCTCTTTCCGCCGCACCGTTCTGTTGTGGTGAGTATGGCATCGTGACACGAAAATTGATTCCGCCATCGCTAAGAAACTCTATGATTTTATTGTTGCATACTTCAGCTTCCTTCAGGAATGTTCGTAGACATTGTACCATTTCATCCTTCGTTTTGATGAAGAACACTCGACGAAATTTTGAAAAATCGTCCTTAAAACAGAGGAAGTATCTGGAACCACCCAACGAGTTCTCTTGTATGGGTCCACAGACATCGGCGTGGATTAATCCTCCTGGTTTAGTCGGTCTGTTCTCTCTGGATCTGAATGGCACCCTGTGTTGTTTTCCAAAAATACAACCCTCGCAGAAATTTTCGTCATTGTCCTGGACTATATTTACATCATGACGTTTCAAAAATTCTTTGACATGTTTCTTATTTTGATGACATAATCTTTCATGCCATAATTGAAGGCTTCCTGTCGAGGTTGCGATGTACACATTAGCGGAATATTCTGGAACACATACTTTCATATCCAGAGAATAAAGGCCTCTTGAAGTTCTAGTACCTTGCAATTTGACGATACCGTTCTTCATAATCGAACATCCAGAGTGATCGGCTATGAACTCGAAACCCTTCTCAATGGTTTGTCCGACAGAAAACAAATTCTTGTTCGCTTCGGGTACGTACCACACGTTTTCTAAATGGTTTTTGTACCATTTTCCGGAAACTTTCATCTGGACATTTATTTCTCCACGACCGTATGCTTGAATAACAGCACCATTCCCAACAAGTATTTCTTTAGGAGAATGGAATGGTTCGTACGTAAGGAAGTACTTTTTATTACTGGTCATGTGCGCGGAGGCGCCTGTATCTGCTATCCATTCATCATTTTGAGCAAAATCATTGAGATTCTCATTGAAAACACATGAGAAAGCATCTCCTTCAAGTTTATTTGGTTTACTTGAATTTGCTCCTCCCCTTTCTTGCGATTTCTTTGGACAGTTCCTGGAAAAATGTCCAATCTCGTGGCATTTAAAACATTTTCTCACTGGTTTAAATGGTCTGCTAACTTTCTTAGAATTCGCATTTTTCGGAGAAGATTTTGCAACAAACGCAGATGATTCACTGTATACAGGTTTCGCAGGTAATCTCATTTCGATCAGACGCAGACGTTCGGTGAGTTTGTTTATAGTTCTCTCTTCAACGGGTACGGACTCCCATACACTTTTGAATTCAAAGTATTCTGGTGGGAGCGTAGACATAACTCTACTCATGAGCAATAGATCTGGCAATTCAGTATGCACAAGTCGTTTCAATTCGTCGTTTAATTCTCTGAAATTTCTTTGGAAACGAGCTATGTGTGTTGCTATGTCTTCAGTTGAATCCATTTGGCTACTGAAAAATTGCTCCATTAATCTATCAACACGTTGTCCAGAACTTTGTTCATAAACTGATAAAAGTTTATCCCAAATAGCATTCGCGTTATCACAAGTTGCTGTCAACTCCACGTTCGCGTCATTCATACTGCCTACAAGTATAAGTTGAGCTAGTGCATCACTTTTCTTGAACTTTCTCAATTCGATGTCATAACTCGCTTGAACATCTGCTGAGGCAGTTTCGGGTGGCTTCACAGGCATCGTGCTCTCACCTTTCACTATATCGATAGTTTCATGGTGACTTAGTAGCAACTCAATTTGCCTTCGCCATTTCATCCAGTTCGAAGCTCCTTCAAGTTTTTCAATCTGCGGCTTGAAATCCATATTGAAGATATGTTATGACCGTACACCGACCAAATAAAGAAATATAATAAGACTCTATTCTCCGTTCAGTTATCTCCCTTTTAGTAAGTTGCGTCTTCTGGGCCCATAACCTGTTAAATTTATCTAACCACGGAGTCTTTCTGATCGGTTCTTAATTATTTGAGGAAATTTATAAATATACTTTTATATAAAGCTGACGTATATTTCAACTCAACACTCTGACATATTATTCTATTACATAGTAACCCAAACAAAAACATCATATTATAACTACGTTATTTTGTGGATTCCAACACCATGCAACAATCCACGCTCGGCTATGAACTATCAGCTGCGGCATTAAATCTTGTGCTTTCCTGCCTAGTTTAACAGATAACTATTTACTGGATTACCTATCGAAATGTGGACGCAAGTATTTTTACTTAAAATTATATTAATGGATTTTTCAGACAAAAAATGCATCCATTTATTTTTTAATGAAATATATTGCACCTTACAGCTATGCAACGTCTTCGGAGCCAGTTGTTAACAGTTATCATTTTGTTACATTTATACGTTCATGGCGTTTATTGGTAATTTTTATATGAAATAAAATCTTCTATTTCTGTGCCTGAAGGAATAACTCGGCCAATTCAAATAAGACCGCAAACAGGGGTTGCCAGCTGTTGAAGATGGATTGAACCGAAAGAGGATTCAGCGCGCAACATAGCTCATTATTGCGCATGTGCGGAAACTAGTGTTCTCAACTTATGACGCGAACCACCGTAGTGAATGAAACCTCAGATACATATGTAAAAGAAAATGAATCAAATTATGCAGGTAATTTTTTTTATAATCTGTATGATATCCGAAAACATCCGCGGATTCCACTGTCAATAAACTGTGATGGTACTTATATTGTTTTATGCGGCGAAACAATAACTTAACCATGACGTATAGAATGATGCATCATTAAAGTCGAGGAAATTATAGCCTTCATGACACAGAGGACACTTCTTCATATTTTCGAATATGCTCTACATTAACAATAATAAGAACAATGCTGTGTATTACGCACTTCAAAACAACGTCATCGTCTAATGATCAATTGATATTATTTTGATTAAAAATACTTGTGGCCACATTTCGATAGGTACCCCGAAAAATTCATTCTCCTATTCATGAATATATTATGTAAAAATTTTATATTCATTGAATACTTGATGAACGTAGTTAATATTGCAGTCGATTCTCGTGCTATCACCGTTTCCGGACAGCCTGCATATTTATTTTCTGTAATCTCAACAATTAGGAAAAATTGCTTATTTCGCAAATTTGATTCAAACTATCAGGTTTTGAAGTTCTGAAATTTCGATCTTTGTGAGAAAAAATCAGAAAATAAATCAGGTGGTAGTGGTAAGTGCAGAAATGTAGATGTGCTATTGAAAAATTTAATTCGCTTCTTCAATACATATAAAGTATATATAGAGTACATTTTAAACCACTTTCAGGGATAGGATACTAAACAGTTAAAGGTGCTACACTGAAAAAATTGTTCAACTGATACTATGAAAGAAGGATGGTGTCATTTGAAAAACTAGAGAAGTGATGTAAGAGAAGAAATCTTCTGATTTTGATGTAGGCATATATTTGTGAATTTCAGTTCAATATGTAATTTATTATGTGTCAAATTTTTATACTCTAGCGAGTTTCTTTGAAAATTTTTCTTTATCAGATAGACATGAGTAAAAAAAAATTGTTGAATTTGTATATCATTACTTCAAATTTGGAAACCAACTCCCCAGAAGTTGAAATCTGTTTATGAATAGACAAATACAAAAAATGCGTTGTTGATTGAAATAAATCGACCTGAGCATAAAGAAAATAAAGATTTTATCGTATTTGTCTCAACTTTTGAACTCTCATTATTTATGCATGGCTTGTTGATAACTTCAGAATGGAGAATGGGTCAATAACTGCATTCTTGATCAAATTTGAGAGTAAAATGGAACTTTATTTCTCTTACCTTTGTATGTTTTTCCCAATTGCCCAACGGTACGTTTGAAGGAGTAACCATTAGACTCTGATTAATTACATCTTCATCATTTTTGTCATTATAGGCAGTGTCTTCTTCAACTTCACTTATATCACCACTTTCATCATTTTCACTGTTTAGTGGGAATGTTTCTTCAAGGTTGACTTCAATTTGTTTCTTATCACTTTCAAATTTGACCAAACATTTATCCTCATATATCTCTTTAACAATTGCTCGATACCAAAGATTGTCTGTCTGCTTGGCCAATACTACACTTCCAGTAGTCAGATTTTCGAATCTAGGTTCTATATACTCTTGTAAACTACAATAAGAAACTATTTCCCCATGAGAAAATCGGCATTTTTCTTCAGAAAACTTGCAATCCGAATCAAAATAATATGGGCAAGGCATCATTTCTTGATGTGTTGGGTGGGTATAAAGAACTCGAACCTAAAAAATAATATGACACTAAGAACTTTGATAGGAGTCACTTGTATAGAACTTTCATGATAAACCCATATTCAACTCATCATTTGTCGATACTTTTTGATTGGTAAAAATGGTTGTTTAGAGGGGGCGAAAGTGATTTCGCGAACTAGTTGTACCAGGTGACACGTTATTAAGTACCACCTCGCCTCGCAAGCCGCCGTAGCTCATGTATTTGCTTTTCTTACATTCTCCGTTAATCTTTATGTCTGAGACTTGGAAGGATCTTCTAAATGTTATGCGGATGGGTAGTCAGATATCATGTTGATCAAAATCAGTAGGTACACTTTTTATCAAAAGCTTTCATTTAACTTGCAATGTATGAATGTATATATGTATGTTAGTTCAGGTGGAATCTTTGAACTCAATTTTCGAGTAGATATCTTCAACCGATTGAGCTGAAATATTCTATACACGTTTAGTTTGGATGTCAATTCACGATAAGGTGTGTGAAGTTATTCTAAATCCAATAGTGCGGACCATCCTATATGGCGAACCATCCAAGATGGCGGAATAGATATTTTCAATGCACTTTTATAATATGGTATCAAATGAAAGGGCTCGTTGAGAGCAATTCGGAAAATAATGGACGTCATTCTGAATTCAATATGGCGGACCATTCAAGATAGCAAAATAATTATTTTTAATGCACTTCCACAATATGGGCATCAAATGAAAGGACTTGTGGAGAGTCACTCGAAAAATAATCTGACGGTATTTTAAATCCAATATGGCGGCGTAATAGTTATCTTTAATGCACTTCTACAATATCGGTATCAAATGAAAGAGCTTGTTGACAGTAACTCGAAAAATAATATGACGTCATTCTAAATCCAATATGGCGGACTATCAAAGATGGCGGAATAGTTATTTTTAATTCACTTCTACAATATGTGTATCAAATGAAAGGGCTCGTTGGGAGCGATTCGGAAAATAATGTGACGTCATTTCAAATCCAATATGGCAGACCATCTAAGATGGCGGAATAGTTATTGTTAATCAACTTTTACAATATGGGTATCAAATGGAACGGCTTGTTGAGAGTAACTCGTAAAATAATGTAACGTTATTCTAAATCCAATATGGCGGAACTTCCAAGACGGCGGAATAGTTGATATTCATGCACTTCTGCAATATGGGTATCAAATGAAAGGGCTTGCCGAGAATAATTAGGAATAATGTAACATCACTCAAAATCCGATATGACACACTAAGTATGTGCAATTTCCAGCAAAATATAGCCACGGAACCGCGGAACGAAGAATGCTGCCAATTGTATCATGTTGAGCTTGTACAGTACACAAAATGCAAGGTAGTACTGTCGACTACGCCGTTATTTACTTATGCTCGAAGCTCTTCGCTGAAGGTCAAGCATGCGTTTCTTCAAGTAGGGTAAAATCATTAGGAGGTATCCTTAAGGAAGAGCTGGACTGTTCGAAATTAACCGGCAAACGACCTATTAAAATGATGTGTTGAATGAAATGAACAGACTGAGAAACCTAGCCAGCGATAACTAAAAATTGAAAAATAAATTAGAAGTAAGCAAAAAAAATTTAAGAAAAACCTTTTATTTAAACGCTCTAAAAAGAATAAAATAAAATGTCCCTTTATTATTTCAACTATCAACTTATAACCTCATTATAGACAATTTATATGATCATAAAAGCTTGTCGCGATGATCAATTTCTAATCAAATTGAAATTTCAAAAATTAAAACAGCAGATTTTACAAAATTGAATTAGTACTAGTTTATTTACACAAGCTTTTTTGATCATATAAATTGTAAGTAATGAGGTCATAAGTTGATAGTTAAAATTTTAAAGGGACATTTTATTTCATTATTTTTAGAGCGTTCAAATAAAAACTCTATTAATTTCTTTTACTTTCAATTTATTTCATTTGAGCTTTCGGAAATACTCATTTCCTTTATTTGCGCACATCAAATAAATGATAATGATTATTCAAAATGATAGATCATACATTATACGGTTTATAAATTAACATTCCATTTCAAAATTGAATATGTATATAATAGCGATTGTTTAAATTTTGTGTGTACTTCCTTATCTGATGTATCAGTAACAAAATAAATATATAGGTATCAGCACGTATTTCAATTTTATTCAGGTGTACCCATCCATGCACACATTTTTACTAAAAAAAACAGTTCGGGGTGTAAAATTATATTTGCACACATGCGGCCACATAGCTTGGCGCGCCCCTGAATAGCTCGCTTGCACCCATACTAAGTGTTGTCCTCTTTCAGTCGCTATGATCTAATAGTGCAACAGCTGGCTGCATAAAAAATAAGT
Organism: Phaedon cochleariae; assembly: GCA_918026855.4. NCBI lineage: Eukaryota > Metazoa > Arthropoda > Insecta > Coleoptera > Chrysomelidae > Phaedon > Phaedon cochleariae. The sequence goes on along the minus strand of OU896718.1, from coordinate 24,857,022 downwards.
TTGTCATCGATACATGGCCGATTCCTACTTTTTTGAAAGGACTTCTTTGTGTAGCTAAGTTCAAATCATGTTGTCTGCCAGCGCGGCCCCGTGACCTAAAGCAGGGGTGGACAATCAAATAGGTCACATTACGATACAAAAATTGTTATAAGATACATGAGCTATAATTATCAAAATAGATTCTATTTATTATTGAGAAACGCTAAAAATTGTTGGCAGACAATCTGTTGATAGCAAAAATGCTGGCAGACAGCGCAAAAGAAATGGCGTAATATTTTGAAATAATCCACAAACATCAATCCAGATTGATCGAGTATTATATTCTTTCATTTAGAAAGCCCCATGCAAAATGGCAGACCAAAAAAAAAGTGGCTGAAATTGTGACAAGACAGCGCGCTGTTGCTGGACCGCTTCCAGAGAACGCAAGCCAATTCGATGATCAGCAGTTGCCAAGCACATCAGTGAAGGATGTGATTGAGGAATGTTTTACCCATTTCAACAATTTCTTTTTGAAAATTATATCGTGCTCATGGTGACGATACATCAATCAACTCGGAAGAAGACTCCGTATGCGAGACAGAGGATCTGCAATACCATCAGTCAAATATATTGATAATGAAACCGAATAATATATATTTTATAACAAGTAATAAAAGCAATATAAAATTGTATTGATTTATTTTTTATCTAATCAGTCACCTTCTTATTCTCACGCGGCAAGCGTTTGCTGAAAGCGCTCGAGCAGTAGCGCGATGTTGATAACTGTCTGCCACGGTTTTAACCACTGTTTTTGGAATGAATACATGATGATGATGATTTTATTTCAAAATCTTACGCCACTTTTGCGCTGTCTGCCATCACTTTATCAACAGAGTCTTCCAACAATTTTCCGTGATTCTTAATAATTAAAAGAAGCAATTTCCACAATTATAACCCAGGTATCTTATAAAAATTATAATATCTGAATTTAACCTTTTTCATTGTACACGGCCCCTACTTTGAGCCACGGGTCCGAGTTGGCAGACAACACGATTGCTACACAAAGGGATCTATTCAAAGTGGGAATCAGCAACGAAAGCAGCATGTAGTATATGAAAAAAAAAACAAAGAATTTATCACTTTTCATGCGAGAATTTTCACATATTTCTTAGAATAAAATGTATATCTTTACTCGTCTTTATAACACATTCGGGACTTCTCAAACCCCAGAGCTGTTTACTGCACTATCAATTGGAGCTATAGGCAACCAATGAAACGTACGTGCATTCAGATAGAAATAACAGTGATATTAAATGATCCCATCTGGGTGATGCTGAGTTAAGTGAAGCATTTAGTCCTACCTACATTTTAAATACTCAAGGCCAGCTGCATGAAGCATTTGACAGATGATTAAATATTCAATTTGTTTGAATCCATGACAACATATACATTAGCTGTTGAGTTTTCTCAAGATTTCTAGTTAACATAGAGGTTTCTGCAACTGGCTCTCATAGTATTTGATTGGAGGATATTACCTACTTTTATCTCATCATCTGTATCACTTGACTCAAGTGAGCAAATCATTGCATTATGATATACTATATTTCCCCAATGGTGCCTATGAGGAGCCCTGCATTTCTTTCCCTCAATATCCTTGACATTTACAGGTAGCGGAGATTCATGCTCCTCGGTCTGTTTGTCAACGGCTCCTGCTTTTTCCATTTCAGCCTGATTTGAAAAAAAAAGTATATGAGAAGACATGTTGACTTTTCACATACAATACATACAATAGCTGTCTACAGATGTAAAACGTATTCGGAGGTTCATAGGGAATAACCATGGAGTAGAGTGAGAAGTTATCGCGCCAGTCGACCAGCGTAAAATACAATGACTTGGAGAATCTGCGGATCATTTGAGAAACTGTTCCCCTCTGCCTGCCTTGAGGCCTCAGAGCAATAGCGTTTAAACATTGCACCGCATCTAATAATCCCGGGTATAAATTTGTTTTTTCTGTGAAGGGAATAAAGTTTGAAATTTCATCTCTGTTGACTGGTTATGTAGGTCACTTTCCATAAATTACTTTTTTCCCGGGTATATATCACATATATATACACTGTTGATGGCTTTTGTTGTGCTATAGTTCCGAAAAATAAGCCTATAACACCGTCTCCGAAAAAGAACTGCAAGTCCTTGTATCTTCCATTCGACTTCGCGGTTACGTAAATTATTATTAAACAACCACTGAATTCACAATTTCTTTAAATCAAATTACGGATTTAAACTGACAGATATTTGATTACTTACTACTAATATAATGTAATATCTTCTCAATATTGATTCGTCCTTTTTCCTGTCACAAAAAAAAACTGTATATTATACACGGGAAAAATATTAGATTTAAGCTACGGTTTTTTGTCACAACCTGGAGCAAAAAATATACCACTTTTTCTCATTGTATAATAGTTATTTCCCGTCGGAAAAAAGTAACTTATTTGACATTTTATAACCTATCAACAGAGATGAAATTTTAAACTGTCACAGAGAAATGACTATTTGTACTTCACCAGAAAAGAAATGCAATGGTCAATAGAACGTACTATGGGCGAAAAGTCCAGGGTTCGAATCCTACTCGACTTACTTTTTTTTTCGAAGTAATCAACTGAATAAAATACTGCGGAGGCATTCACTGTTGAGGTCGCTAGTGATTCGCTTGAAAGCATATAATGGGGGAGTATTACTTAAGTCCATAACGATTGAAAATAAAATAAATTCTTGCGTAATCGAACGATTCCGTCACAGCACGCCATTTCCCGAAATATTCAAAAGTTTCAGAAATCAGGATGTGTTCATGCCGGGAGTGTTTAAATGTTGGTGTGTAAAGCCAATTAATGAAAATCTTCAAAATAGGGAAATAAGTGTACGTATTCGTTATAAAGTATCACCCCTCGTAACTCTTCTATTTTTGACAGTAGCAAAAAATGAAAAAAAAACAGACTCACATGGAATTTTATTCTTCTTCCTTCTAAAAACACAATATACGTTCTCAATATCTAGAAAGATATACAGAGAACAGCAAATAGTGTATGAACTTTAAATAAAATACCCTTTACATTTCCTCACCATTCAAAAGACCTTTCTAAGAGTTTTCCAAAAATACCGCACTGAATATATTTATCTTCTTCATTTCTCAATTTATGGGAATTGAAAACTAACAGTTTGATCAATATTCTGGAAAAAAATGTCATGGAAATGATTGCAAATCCAGGTATATTCGCTATATTGACCTATGATATTCAATTCTCATTGGCGATGTTCACTTAAAATCAATATAGTAATCATTGACCAGTCCTAATTTCGAAAAACATGGCTGAAAAGCCCAATTCGTTCACCAACTATTTCATCTCAAAATATTCTTTCGAAAGTTTAAACATCTGCCATGTTATTTAGAAACATTTTTATCCAAAAAAAGTTGTACGAAAAAATAACTTTTCAACGCCTTCTGCATAATTCAGGATTGAAAACATTCCAAAATATGTAGTTTTATTGACAAATAATATTTACCAAGTTTCGCGTTTTAGATTGATATACAGGGGAAATGAAATGGAGAAAACTTTTTATTCAGAAGAGTGTAACTATTCAGGTTAGAGGTTTTCCAAGAAATTACCATCACTGAATCAAATTTTTTGGTGTTATTTAGATACAACCTGTATATTAGGCAGAGTTGGGTTAGATGAGATTGTTCAGAAAAAGCAGTCTCTTTTCTTATGCAGAGAGGATAATATTTTCCTTTCTTATATTAGGTATTAGGCCGAGTTAGGTTATATTGTTTAGGAAAAGTATTCTCCATTCTAATGCAGAAAAGATAAATACTGTCTGTAGGTTAATCAAGGAGGTGGTATATTCATTTTACTTGATTCTTTGGTATTTTCTCTCCTCGTTTCTATAAAATAAAAATATTCGTATTATTTCAATTTGTTTGTAGTGGGACAAATCAGATGATTTCACTTCTGTTAGTCCAATTCTGTGATTTGATTTCAAAAAATTGCGAATTCAGTAAAATACGTAAAGTAAAATGGAAGATAAAAGGACTTGCAGTTCTTTCTCGGAGACGGTATTATTGACTCATTTTTCGGAACTATAGCACAACAAAAGCCATCGACAGTGTATATACCATATGTGATATATATCTGGGAAAAAAGTACTCACTTTCTTCCAACGGGAAAAAAGTAATTTAAGTGACATTTTATAACCTGCCAACAGAGATGAAATGCCAAACTTTTTTCCCGTCACAGAAAAAAGATCGTTTCCTTCCTTACATTATGTTTTATTATGTCTTCAAAATTCAGAGAGCCACAGATGGAAATGGTATAGTTAGACGCTTGAAAGTATCACCAACATCCGTGATTTTAATACACCACCAATATCTTCCTGAATGGTCTGAAATTCCAACTATAGACCGTTTCAGGTATGGTTGAATTTGTACAACTAGTTGAATACCTGTTCATTCATATCAACTATCTGTTATACAGGGTATCCCATAATAACTTTCGGAGGTGATTTTGCAGATAAAAATAAGCAGAAATGTTTCTATCTACATGTGTCCGAAAATGTTTCCTATGGTATTTGTTATTATATTGATCCAAGAATCACGAAATTTGGTACATGAAGGTGATTCGATCTTACAAATCGTTTCGTGGTAGGAAAACATTCAGGGTATTCAGGGTAGTGAGAAACTCGAAATTGATGATATAAAAATGCCCCAAGTTTTTTGTTTCAAGATTTGTCTCATTTATACTACCGGGATATGATTCTTCAAACATTTTTACATGAAAAATGTATGCTTGTTAGAATAAAGTAAAACGAACAGATTTCCAGAAAATGGTCATTTTTAGGACCATATTTTAGTCCCTTGATACATAAATAGCTATTATACACGGCCGGGCGTAAATATTTTTCACTGCAGCCATGATGTATTTCCGAGTGTATTTCCACCGTTCTTGAAGGTATTGGAAAAGGAATTCACAATGGAAAATCAAATTATTATACTGGGCGTACAAAAAATGTTGAATGTATTTCGGGCGTAATGTGCTTTCATGGACTTTGGCATGTTAATAGCCCTTCATATTGCTTGGGCTCTCAGGAACACGCTATGGTCCATAAAAGACTAATGTATGCCCTTGATACATAAATAACTATTATGCATTCCTGCCAGTATAATTTATATAATAACCCTGGTATACCACAAGTTTTGCCAGTATCTGAGAACTGCTATAGCATTTGTTGAATTAAAACCCCCAGGGACCATAGGAGAGTACAGAATGTAATAACAAAAAATATGAAATTCTCAAGATGTAGAGAGATTGGAGATTATTTACATGTTTCAATTGATCTCTTTCCTACCTTGAACGACAGAGAGGAAAGTTCTCACCTCTTCCATCTTTTTCTTTGCTACCAACATGACTGCATTGAAATATAAAGGTCTGATAAATCTTTCTATGTCTAACATCTAGTTTGTGCCATTGAACTATTTTTGAATTCAATATAGTGTCAAATTGACGATATTGACAAAATATGTCAACATAAGTGTGATATAATTTGTAATTTCATTTAAAAAAATTGGAAGGTTATCAGTCCATGACATTTAAGAGATAGACATATCACATCATTATAATCTAAACTAAGAGAAATATCTCACTAGAACTGTTCTCTGTTCATGGCATGATGTACAGAGTCAGAAAAAAATCAATTTCAGCAGGTAGAGCAAAATCAAACAGGCCTATTATAACATTGGAAATAAATATTGAAAATCATCGATATCAGGAAACAAGTTTGAATTGAAAAATTTCATCCTGTATTTCACTTAGAGGCGAATTTTCGAAAACATCTGGAGTTAGTAGTCTAATATAAATGATGGATATCGAGAAGGCCGTTTCTGAAAATACTGGATCGAATGGGCCATAGTTTTAGTCACCATTTTTGATTTTTTTCACTGAAATGAGATTTTGTCCTAGTTTCTTATCATCCTGTATAATCCAAAAAAGTGCTTTTTTCGTCTTTCATTATCCTCCATAAAACATGAGAACAGTTCTTCCGGATAGTCAGCTCAAGTGGAGTTCTAGTGGTAAAAATCAAGAAATGTAAGACTTTCGAAAAAGAATCGAATTTTTGTTCCAATGGCCAATTAAGGAGAAATCACGAAAACGTCCCGAGATGAGGTCCCAGTGTATCATAATATGACTGACTTTTGATCAGAAAAAAATTTCTCGAGTTCTGGCAGCATTGGAAATGTAGACCATAGTGTAATGGTTCCACTTTACACCCTGTGTGAGTTTTGTTTTGCGGACTTTCTCAGATTGTTCTAGCTCTCTTTGAAGTCGATGAAACATCACATCTGATATCGAAAACCGCAAGAAGATCGGTCAATTTTTTAAAAAAATACAAGTCTTCGAAATAGAGTCAAATTATGAGTGGTCCATTTGGTGTGTTGAGAACTGTAGTTCAGTGGCAAAGACTAGAGGTTAGAAAAGGAAAGATTTATCACACCCCTCTATATTTCAATATGGGCCAAGTTGGTAGCATTGCAAAGAAAGATGGAAGAGGAGAAAACTTTCCTCTCTCTTGTTCAAGGTAGAAATGAGGTCAATTGTCTTAGTACAGTCTGTTGGATAATCTTCCTAGTACACGATCTACTTTTTTGAATTCAAAGAAATTATTAAATTTTGAGGCTAGATTTTATTGTGAGTAAATGAACCAGTTTTTGACTCCACAAGGTGCTAACCTCTATAGCCTTGTTATAATATAATTAGGAAGTGTATAGACTGCCCCAGTTGGCAATCTATACTTTTTTTTAGGCTGCTGACCATGCAGCAGACCATACTCTTTGTTTAGGATGCCAACCAGTACACTGAAATTACCAATTTCAAGGTAGAAAAAACATAAAAAACTATTCCATGTGGGATTTGAACACTGGACCACAGGATTGACAAGCCAATGTCTAACCGCTGAGCTACTAACCTGAGGGGTAAACCACTCTCCCAAAAACTCACATGAATTGGACAGATTGGACATAGGATTGGACAGATATTATAGATAAATACAGGGTGTTTCACAAATAAAGGGAAAGATTTCAATGGTACATAGGGGTCACCAAGGTGGTTCTGAAAATACCATATTTGATAGGTCTTAGAGTCTTCATAACAGAGATACAGGGAGATTTATCAATTTCGAATAATTATTCATTTGTCTATAAGTATTGAACTACCCAGTATATTTTTCTAAAATTTGGTATGAAGCTTAAACTTGGGACGTTGAATTCATTCACCTATGTGAAAATCCAGGTTCGGCTTCAGGAAAAATTTACATTTATTAGAAATATTAAAATAACACACTGTATGTAATAATTGACAGAGTGCATCAAAGGAATCATGAAGAGAAGGAAAGACTGAACTGGCTTTGTTGCATTTTGTTTTCCTGCCACCAATTCTCATCATAACAATCATAAACCGGAAGCTAAAAGTATGTCAATTTCAAGAGTATTAAAATTATGAAACCACTTTCAATTATGATTATTTGATATATTCTTGTTAAATGATCATTTGAAAGAACTTTCTAAGTCTCACAGTCTCTATAACAGAGGTACAGGGTGAATTATCACTAGTCCATAAGTATTAAACTACCCAGAGCAGTAATATTTTCTCAAATTTGGTATTGAGCTCACTTGGGACTATGGATTCATTGACCTATCAGGCAGAATGGAGATACAGGTTCAGCTTCAGGAAGAGTCTCATAGTCTTTATAACAGAGATACAGGATGAATTATTGAATTATAATCATTTGGTATTATTTCCATTCCGCCTGATATAGGTTAATGAATCCATCCTCCCAAGTAAGCTACATAATTCACCCTGTATCTCCGTTATAAAAACTGTGAGACTCAGTAGTAAGTTCTTTCAAGCGATTTTTTTACTACTAAAATATATGGAATAAACATAATTGACACTGGTTTCATAATTTCAATACTCTTCAAATTGACATACTTTCAGCTTCCTGTTTATGATTGTTATGATGAGAATTGGTGGCGAGAAAACAAAAAGCATCGAATTCAGTCCAGTTTTTCCTCCTCTTCACAATTCCTTTGATGAACTCTGTCAATTATCACATACAGTGTGTTATTTTAATATTTCAAATAAATGTAAATTTTTCCTGAAGCCAAACCTTGATTTTCTCTTTGCTGAATAGGTGAATGAATTTAACGTCCCAAGTATTAGCTCCATACCAAATTTTAGAAAAATATACTGGGTAGGTCAATGCATATAGATGAATGAATAATTATTAGAAATAGATAAATCACCCTGTATCTCCGTTATGAAGACTCTAAGACCTATCAAATATGGTATTTTCTGAACCACCTTGGTGACCCCTATCTACCATTGAAATATTTTCCTTTACCTGTGAAACACCGTGTATATAGATGGGGATTGGACATTTGCATTGCTAGATAAAGAATATTGGGTCAAGATTGGACAAACTGCATGGGGATTGGATTGGACACCAAGTGTACAGATTGGACAAACTGCATGGGGATTGGATTGGACACCAAGTGTACAAATTGGACATAGTGGTTCACCCCTCATACTATCCATCTTTTATCTTTTTTTTTATACAGAAAGAATGTATTCCACTAATTGGTAGGCAGTCTAGAGAAAAAGTATTGTCTGCTGACTGGTTAGCATCCCAAAGAAAAAGTATAGACTGCTGACCAGTGGGCATACTATACTTTTTTTTGGGTTGCCTATGGATTCTTTACAGAAAGAATGTATTTCACTGAATGGTCAGCAGTCTAGAGAAACAGTAGAGTTTGCTGAATGGTCGGCAGCCTATACACTTTCATAGAATTATTACCATGAACAGGGCATATTCATCTTTACTATCATTAGTATCATTCTTGCTGGAGGTTGGTACATCATTATATTCATCTTTGGATCCCTCTGTTAGAGACAACAATTCTTCAATGGTATTTTTCAGTGCCAAAAGTTCTTCTTTTGCAACTTCATCATAACAGGTAGATAAAGCGTTGTTTACATGGATGAGCTGAAAGAATAATATACAATAACAACTTTTCCTCACTTCATGACAGACACACTTGTTGTTTATATGAATGCAAATCATCCAAATCCATGGCTGATGGTGTTTATACTTTTTTGAATGATTTGTACCAACTCCAGTATCCACACGGCAGCATTTTTTTTGTATTGTCAAATTGAATCATATAAATAAATAAAAATAATCATTCACTCTTTCACTTATGTCATATTATTTGTCAATTTGTCATTCACAAATCCCACAAAATGGCTGTCACATTCAAGGCTATTTAACTCTATATGCAGCGTTGCCAAAGTGAAATGAAAATGTGAAATTTCCATTCCACAGGAGCTGCTGTAATCCCCACATTTATTAATATATTTCAGGGAAGGCAAATCTAGGCTTATTACAAATAAAAATTGGAATATTTCTTTCATCAATGAATTTTTCGACCGGCTGAGGTGCCGGGTATATTGAATTTATTTATTGGTAATACTGGTATGTTTATAATATGCAACTTGCAATTTATGATAAATACAGCAAGGTTGGTCAGTTCTACCAACCTTGATATACAGATATACAGATGTTACAATGCGAAATAGGGAACGTGAAACGTGAATTCAGTGCTGAGTGCTGAGTGTTCGACTCAACCTCGACATCAGCAATGCGCATTAATCAACAGCGTGCTGTATATATGATGATGATAGATTAGAGTCACTGGATGGTATTAATACCATCCAGTGACTCTAATCTATTCCATCACTTCAACTCTCTCTCATCTCTTTTGCATGGAAAAGGAAAGTACCTTCAACATAACTTGTCCTGAACACAGATTAACAAACCTGAATGAACCTTTTTCCCAGAAAGTTTATTTTTGAATATTTAATTTGGTGAGAAAAATTAAAAAAAAAATTGACGCCTTGCAGGGATTGGAAGATTTGCTGGTCTAGCTAGACGCTTGTGTTTCAGTGTTTCCTAGGAAGCTCTGGAACGACCACTCTTTGCTTTTTTTCGAAATCTCGAAACGGAAGTCAAGATCTCGAGATCTCGACTTGTGTTCGGAATAAAAAATCAAAAATACAGTGCTGTAATTCGGAACACGTTCTCATGGTTGTCATCAGTAATCAGCAGCAGTTGATCAGATGGTGAAATTTGAATATCATTATCAGCGCTATAATTATTCATAAGAGACATTTTCTGATATTGAATATCATATTATTAATGTCATATCAATAAGACAAGGCTTGATGTTTGAAAAACAAAGGTAATAAATGTGGAATTCCTTCGTATCTGTCTCTTTCAGTGAATTCTTTTGATGTCGAAACGAAGAATCAGCAGTTTCAGTACTGTCAGTTGAAGGGATAGTTTATGAAAGTCGAAAACCCAAGACCTCGAGTTTGGGAAGTTGAGAATTCGGAGAACTCGAGATTTCGAGTTGTAGAAGTCGGGAACTCGAGATTATGCTTCTGCAGCTGCCGTCACAGCCTCCAAGGTCATCTGCTTGGAGGGTAAACTATCACTGATCGTGGCTGTATATGGCAATCCTTGGTATATGGCATGGTATTAGCACGTGTTTTGCTTTTTCTTTCGACTTATAGCGAATCCCATCGGCAGAGATTGGTTGAGTGTTTCTGCACTCAAGGTACATGTTTTATTCTCACTCGCATGTGTTACACTCACTCACTCAGTAAAATTCCCACCAGTTCCTGCCTATGGAATTCGCTATTATATTCAACTGGTAATGTGAATATTTTTCATTCCTTTCAATTTCTTCCTGATTGGTCTGAAATTTCAGTAATAGCAATCATTCCAGTGTTTACAAAATTCAGTGTTATTATCCCAGGTGGATTTAAATCATTGCCATGATTGGCTAGAATCTATGGTGATTGGCATGTAATCTGGCATCCACATTTATAACTGTCATCCAGTTTTCCAGGTTGTCAACAAATTTGTGAGGTGGCGCCTCTGTATTAAATTTCATTTTAATAAATATTTTATATAAATAGATTCTTGAGCAACAAGGTCATCAACATTAATTTATATTATAGAATTTAGGAATAATGTTTTCGATAATCAATTATTGTTCTTATTTGTGTGGCTGATGTGTATAATATAATGTAGTTAGGCATATTGTGTTCTCAAAGCTTGAAAGGAAGGTAGTTATAGTTTTTAAATCTCTATTTTCTTTGTAACCAGAAACAGAAATTGTTTACCTCAGAATGTTTTTTTTTTAATTACTCTTATCATTGATTGAACCAGCTCTTTTATTGTCTTGATGTCATGTCTTATTGAATAGGTAAGCAAAGAGGTCAACAAAATATTATTTGGGTGTTAAGATCTATGCATAAACTAAAAAAACAACCAACAAATCAAATGATACCTATCTATCTACCAATCATTGGGATATTGGAATCAAAATATAAACCTTATCCCTGCCAAATTGTTGAATATTTCTTCAAATGTTGTCTTTGGCTTTATAATAATTAGTACCTACTGGATACAGACTTGACATCTAGAAATGGATGAATACTTATATCTAGCTACAATATTGCAGTCTAGTGACCTCCTTTTTTTTTAGTGAATTGGGACATAATAAGTTCAGAAGTATGCATCTTCCTACTTGAATGCAGTTTTCAGCTTCAATAATTTTGACCCTTCTTCTGTAAGATGTAGGCTGTGAAAAATGTCTCATTCAGATATGGTAGGTGGACTTGCTTCAGTTGACAGCAACTACTCTGAAGAAATTGAAGATGATGAGGACTTGAAAACTAATGGTGCCATGGTACCTAATACTGTTTATAAAGTTGTGCCTTCAGAGTGTGGTATGATAGAAAAGGTCAAAAGTGAGGATGAACTCAGTGAAACTGTGCCTAAGGATGATGATAGTTCTGTGATGGAATCAAATCAAGAAGCTGACAGTGTGATGCATGATGACAGTACAACAGAGTCCCAAGTAGATGAGGTGTTTCCTGATCCTTATAATATCAATAATGATAGGTCATTTGATGACGAACTCTCATACAAGCCTTTAGAGATTAGAAATGGTATTGTCAAAAAGAGTAATAAGAAGAAAAAGTTGTCAAGTGGGCCAGGACGAGGACGACCCAGAAAGGCTCTTGTAACCATGTATCACAGCCAAATTAGTGGAGACAAGAATACTATAAAAATCAGGATCAAGAAGAGTAACTTCTGTGCTCAGGTAAACATTTTTTTAAAGTACACTGTCTCATTCAAGTATTCTTACCCAAATTGGTATCTGATCATTACTGATTCTGATTATCAGAAGATGATAAGTCAATTTTACACTACACTGTTTTACCACTAACCAAACCAATTTTTCAACTCCTCTACACATGTTTCAGGAGAAGATGCTAACATAGTTAGCGAAACACAGGTGGAGGCATTGAAAAATCAGTTTGGTTAGTGGTAAAACAGTGTAGTGTATTATCGTGCCAAAGGTTCCAGTCTTCAATAAGTCAATTTTAAGTTTGAAGAAAACCAACTTTGAAAGTGGGGAACCCTTCTTTAGTGGTAGGCCACTTTTTTGGAGGTTACTTAGTGTGTTGTAGATGGAAAGTTCAATTATTGATCAATAACACCCAACACAACTGTGTCAATAATTGTTTTTTTTTGGTATCCTATTTTGCCAACTAAGTATTTTGCTTATTTAATGGATACCTCAGCATGTTTGAATCCAACTTTCAAAATGCCAATTTTTTTAATTACCTCAGCAACATCAAGGACCAGAGACATGAATCCTAAATGTCAAAGTTTTAATAATATACATCTGACAAGAGTACCATGTAACATTTCTTGCTTGATAAACTGTTGACAACATTTTTTGAAAAAATCCACAAGATTTTATTAGGAAACACACCAGTAAAGTGCTCCCCATTGGGGCTATGGAAAAATTTAAAAAACTTCATAATGTATTTTATTGAGATAACCCTATTTTTGAGAAAATTGAGCTAATTTGACTTGTGAAAATACCCAGTCTGCAAGATTTTATGAAAAAACACAGGTGTAAAGTGCTCCCCAGGAAGGCGAGGGAAAAAGTTTAAAATCTTCATCATGTATTTTTATGTGATAAATCGATTTTTGAAAAAATTGAGATGGTTTGATTTAGAAAAATAAACAGTCCTCAAGTTTTTATGAACATACAGAAGTATAGTGCTCCCCAGGAAGACTCTGGAAGAATTCCAGAAACTTTTCATTATGTCTCTTCATGAGAAAAATCGAATTTAAATCGAATTTTGAGAAAATTGTGATAATTTGACTTGCAAAAATACCTAGTCCACAAGATTTTATGAAAAAACACATGAATACAGTCAAGTTAAGTGCTCCCCAGGGGGCTAGGGAAAAATTTTTGAAATATTTCACCCTGTATCTTCAATTTTTGAGAAAATTGAGATGATTTGACTTGAAAAAATACCCAGTTAGCAAGATTTTATGAAAAACCATAGGTGAAAAGTGCTCCCAAGAGGGGCTTGGGACAAATTTTAAAAACTTTTCATTGTGTATTTTTATGAGATGAATGGATTCTTGAGAAAATGGAGATGATTTGACCAACTAATATACCCTGTTCACACGGTTTTATGAAAAATCACAGCAGTAAAGTGTCTCCCCAGAGGGCCAAGAAAAAAATTTGAAAGCTCTCCATCCTGTATTTACATAAGATACATCGATTTTTAAGAAAATTGAGATGCTTTGAATTGCAAAAACACCCAGTCCACAAGATTTTATGAAAAAACACCAGTTAAGTGCTCCTCAGAGGGGGCAGTAAGAAAAATCAGAAACTTTATATCATATAGTTCAATGAGCTGAAATCAGATATGCAATAAAAACTAGGATTTATTTACTGGAAATAGCCTGTCCCCAGCATGTTATTCCAGTCCGCAAATTACACACACCAGATGTGAACATTGACTCTGGCTCACTCTTCAAAGAAATCAAAATTTCACACCATACTCAGTTCTTTTGGACTTGTACCTCTACTATATTTGAATACACCAGGGTTGTTAATGGGTCAAAAAGCTGAAACAAGTGTTATTGATTCCACTTATCTGTTCACTATGGTCCATTTATAAACTTGGGAAGCCACAAGAAAAACAATATGCCCCTCAGAAAAAAAATGCATCACTGCAATGGGCCTACCTCGGGGCCTACAGGAGGACTCATGTGAAGTTGGCGCCGGTTTTTTTCAAAACTCAATTTTTTTTTCAAGTTTCGAGTAGATTTGATGGAGTTCTAGAGTTCCTGACTGAAATTTCCAACAGTTCCAGCAAATTGTAGATGTAAATGGAAAATAGTTATTTTCCTAACAAGTGCGCAAAGTGTAACTTTTCCGCACGCAAATAGTTAGGTGAACGACGCTGAGCGGAGTTGGAATAAGTTTAAATAGAATCATTGAGTTTTAGTGACAAATCCATACTTTTCCATCTATCAGCTGTCATGAGGTGTTGAAAGCAAAACATTTTCAATGAAAACTAATTCCAAAGAACAGAACAGTTCTACTAGGAATTCTGAGTAGCACTCCACAAGTTCTTCAAAAAATAGTCCTATTGTGTGAGGAATCGATACTTTCTCAGGATTCCATTTATCAGCTGTCATAAGGTGCTGACCTGGAAAAACTAACATTTGAGATAAAAAATTATTTCTAAAGAACTGAACAGTTCTGATGAGATTTCTGGCTGTCATAAGGTGCTGACGTGCTGACCTAGAAAAACTGAAATTTTCGATAAAAAATGAATTCCAAAGAGCAGAACTTGAAGAACTTGCAGAGCGCTACTCAGTACTCCTATCAAAACTGTTTGGTTCTTCAAAATTGAATTTTTATTGAATATGTTACTTTTTTGAGGTTGGCATCATAAGACAGCTGGTATATGGAAAAGTATCGATCTGTAACTAAAACACAATGAGGATATTTTGAAGAAATCATCAAGCACTACTCAGAACTTCCATCAGAACTGTTTTGTTCCCTGTAATTAATTTTTTATCGAAAATGTTAGCTTTTTGGGGTCAGCACCTTATGAAAGCTGATAAATGGAAAAGAATAGATTTTTTTCCAAAACATGATGAAAATACTTTCAGGACATTCGCAAATAGGTATTCATAGAGTCAACATCTATCTTTAATAGCTCTCATAAATAGTACGGTAATCAGTGGAAAAAAGTAATCATGTCTTCAGACAGTGATGGCAGCTATAGTGAAATGGATATTGAAGACAATGGTGTTTGGAAAAAAGTGCGACATAAAAGGAAATCGAAAACAAGGGAAGAAAATGCTCCTAAAAAAAGTAAACAGCTTACACAAACTGAAATCAATGAAATAATTGTGGGTACTAGCACCTGTACTAATATGAACAAAACAAAAACCCCGTCCACAAAAAAACAAACTCAACTTGGAACAACAGCACAAAAAACAAACGGCAACAAGAAACCAGTGAATTATTCAGCTAAAATGAACTAGATGATGAATCAGACATACAAAAACTTATATTACCACTTCCGAAAATTTAACTAGACTTCAGTTTGCCGATATATGGAATACAAAATTTCCTAACACTAAAGATGTAATTCTGAAAACTTCCAAAGGATTTCTGATAAAATCTAATAACCAAAAAACAACTTTGGAGAAATTTATGTCCGAATTAGTTACACGGAAAAAAATACAGTCTTTTTCTGAAACACACTCTAATCATCATATGTCCAATAAATTACCTCAACCCACATATGCCTGTGTAATTGCCTCAGTTGAACTGGAAATTGAAGTGGAGGAAATTAGTAATTATCTCAATCAGAATGACATAACCCATAGATACTGTAAAAGAATCACATCAAAAGCGACTGGAAAATTAACAGCACTTATCAGAGTTATAACAGGAGATATAAGGGCTTTCCAAAAACTCATGAATGAAGGCGTATTTTACAAATTTCGACATTACCCTGTATACCCAAGTTCCCCACCAGAACCAATGCCAGTACCATGTGGAAAATGCTCACTGTACACCCACTCTACAATAAACTGCGACACGCCAATAAAGTGCAGAAAATGTTTAGGAAAACACCCAACCAACTCTTGTGATTCTCCACTGCCACCCAAATGTGCCTCATGTAATGCTGACGACCACGAAGCTTGGTCAGCAAAATGCCCAAAAAGACCCACCAAGCCTATTGAAGGAATCCCCATTTCCAAAATAAAATCAATGAATAAAAAATCACATGAAATGAATCCAAAAACTATACGAAACAACAAAATCCATGCAACCATGACTTATCATGATTACATAGTAGAAACTTATGTCAATAAGTTAAACAATCCAAAAAACACAGATAGACAGGATTTACTTCTTAAACTCAAGAAGAGATTCATAAATCTATATAACATTGACACCACTCATGTTTTTGCTGGTAACCGTCTGTATATACTTATGTTCGATTTAGATACTCCAGATCAGAAAGAATCTCCTACTGAACCATCAGAAGGGCTTGCTGTACATATTAATGGGTAAAGACAAACTAAAAATGATATATGTCAACATAAATGGTTTCACTTCAAAAAGATATCTAGTTAACCATTATATAACGAATCAAAGTGTGAACTGTGTTATGTGTGTAGAAACAAAACAAAAAGATGAAATAAAGCCATATAGGGATTGGTCCACAATCCAACAAATGGGTACCATAATCAATACCAATATCAGAGGAGGGTGTTTCACACAATGCGATAAAATTCTTCAGATGGGAAAAGCTAATCCACCTAGGATAAATAACCCAATGAATAACTGTCTCCATTTCACACTTCCGTTTCAGAACTCCAAGCTTCATGTTTTTCTGGTTTACATTCATCCAACGTCAGCAATAGAGGATACGATATTCATGAAAGCATCTCTTTATGATTACTCCATTATTATTGGTGACTTCAACATGAATGAGAGGAAGAAGAAGCATGTTCAAAACTTTTTGAATAACTCCAATTTTGTACAAATTAGCACAGAACCTACATTCATCATGCCCAAAAATCCCAGTTCTACTCCAGACATTATTATGTGTACACAAAATATAAGAAATAATTTCAAAAAAATTCATTTAACACCAGACCTTGGTAGTGACCATCTTGCCATGGACATTGAATTTGAACTACAATTAATTCCAGTAGTAACTCCAGAAATTAGTGAATGTGATTTCAATAAGTGTAACATAGATGCAGTAAACGAGGAAATGTCAACGTTTATTGAGAATGAAAACACAATTCTATCACCTGATTACATCGAGAGATTCAATGAAAAAATAAAAGAGCTGGTCATCAAGTTTTCACCAACTAAACAAAAAAGGAAATTCTGCTATGAACTACCAGCATTTATCATTGGGCTAATCAGAAAAAAAAGACAACTTCTTCGTGAAATTAGACAAAACGAAACAATTGTTGAAAAGACAATACAACAGTCTCAACAAAGACATTCAAAAATTGGTCTACGAATTTAAGCAAGATAAATGGATTAGCTCATGTGAAAGAATAAACAGTCTGAAGGGCAAAAATTATTGGCAGGAGATAAAAAAACTGTCGAAATATAAGTTGAACAGTCAAACACATGACCTTATAGAGAATGACAGAGTCTATAGTTCTGATGCTGATAAAGCGAATATCTTTGCAAAGCATTTTGAAGAAACTTTTAAATTCCAGGAAAATCCAATTTTCAAAGACGACAAACAACAAGAAATCGAAAACTGGTATAGAGAGTTTTCAGCTGAAATTGATGTAAGGAATAATGTTCCAAATATTACGGAGGAGGAATACTTCAGAACTATTAATTTGGAAAAGAATACTGCACCTGGCCATGATTACATATCAATAGGAACATTTTGAGGAAACTATCAGATAACATACATAATGAAATAATCAGAATTTACAACTTTTGTCTTGAATCCCACTACTTCCCCAAGGAATGGAAACAAGGAATTGTGATAACTATACCCAAAGCTAACCTAAACCATTCCAAGCCAGAAAATTATCGGCCCATTACACTGCTACCTGTGATTGGAAAAAACTTTGAAAATATTTTGAAACAACGACTACAAGATAGCATAGGAATGAATATACCATCAAATCAATATGGTTTCAAAAGTAATACATTTACCATCCATCCATTAATCATTCTTACATCAAACATTCAAACAAATTACCTTCAAGGCTATCATTCTGCTGCTGTGTTCATGGACATCAGAAAAGCTTTTGATAGTGTCTGGCACAAAGGTCTCCTATACAAACTATCCAATTTAAACTGTCCTAATTATCTACTCTTGTTAATGAAGGAATATCTCACCAACAGGCAAAACAGAATAAAAATTAATGGTGTGCTTTCAGAAAATTTCAACATAGCACAGGGAGTACCTCAGGGGTCCCCAATAGCTCCTCTGTTATTCAACATTTTTTGCTATGATATCGGCAATCAGCTACCAGTAAGTGAGAACAATTACATACTACAGTTTGCTGATGACACTGCAGTGGTTGCGCATGACAGAAGTATTGTGGGACTCATGGACAGACTCCAGACTGTGGTTGCAGCGCTGACGGATTGGTTTTGCGGCTGGAGACTATTACCTAATCCGAAGAAGTGTAAACTTATGATTTTCCACCATAAAATAAAGGACAATTCTCCGACCATCGATATCCTGAATGAGACCGTAAAACCAGTAGCAGAAACTAGATATCTTGGAGTATTAATAGACAATAAGCTCAAGTTCCAGAAACATCTAATAGCCGTCAAGAAGAAAGCAATCGGAAGAGCCAAACATTTTCGTGGCTTGACTTACAAGACCCAGGGTATAAAGACAGCAACAGCTACATCAATATACAAAGCCATATGTCGACCTCTTATTGAATACAGCTACATCTTGTTCAGCACATGCAGAAAAACTACCCTAAAGCACATTGAAGTTGCAGAAAGAAGTTGTTTAAGAGCTATAACTAAAATCCGACATCCTAATAATCCCTTACATAACCCTTCCAATACCCTACTATACAATTCCACTAAAGTAGAACCCATCCTCCAACGACTACACAGACTCAGCACAAAATTCGCGAAGTCCGCCTACAATATCCCAGTGATGAGTCCACAAGTTATTGGGATGCCGGAAAACTACACAAGAAAAAGAAAATTTCCAGAAATAACCATTTTTCAAGGACTGATCCAGATGCAGCAAACAGGATAGCAAGAAAGCAATTAGCAATTTACTTTTTTTTTTTTCTCATTTAACTATTATTACTATTATTATTAATATTCATACTTTATATATTATAATTGTAAACTGGGCTGAAAGACTTCGGTCAATGGCCTTTTGGGGTATATCCCTAATAAAGATGTTCTCTCTCTCTCTCTCTCTCTCTCTACTTTCAGGAACTCGTCGAGCCCTATTCAGAACTCACATCAGAACTGTTCTGTTCTTCGGAATCAATTTTTCAGTCAGTCTTTGTCTACTACATCGACATCTGTCAACGACTCAGGTCATGTGGTTTCCGGCTACCACTTGCTGATTGGCAGTCCTTAATGATTTGTTCATGAATCTGGGGGCCCGAATGTCATGGGACCGGCTTAGATTCAATTCGCCATAATGTTATATTATGGGGTTATTCAGATTTTTCCCCTCAAATTATAAATTCTCATAACTCACAATTTTTCATAATTTCCCACAATGTAATTTTATATTTTTTAATGAAAAAAATTCTTTTCAACTCGAGGATTCCACTTTATACTCTTTTGTGTTGATTTTAGGACTAATTTCTTATAAGGCTGATGATGGACATAGTATGTCAGAAACATGTACCCCCTGATGAGATATTATTCACAGTAAACTGTCGTGGAGATGGTTTTGAGTATTATTTAGTATCTATGTTATTATTAGCTACTAATGACCGAACACAACTGATAATTGTACTACTTGAATATTCATAACATACAATGAAATGTGTACTTTTGAAGACATTTCGTTGATATTCAAGGACATTTTCACATAGTACTGGTAAATTCGACTGGTAACTTGGCGCTCCGCCTAAACAGTAAAACTCCCTTCAGATCTATTTTGCAACTCTGGCTCCCATTCATTCTTTCATAGTATATGAAGTATAATTTTTTATACACTTCAGGGATTTAAAGTATACTGTAAATCACTATTTTCGGGAAAAAAGTGGTACTCTGAATCCCTAGGGATTTAAATGTGTCAAGTCCTGTTCCTCAAGGTAGCACCCTAGGCCCAACTTTTTTTATCATAATGATCAATGATATCTTCCTGAACGTTCAAGATGGACTCCTGACACTGTATGCTGATGACACATCAGTGGTCTTAAACAGCAAAAATTATGAAGACCTTGCTGATAGGTCAACCAACTGTATCAGTAACATGAAAAGGTGGTGTGATACTAACGGACTGATATTGAATCTATACTATACTTCACTTTACTTTACTTATCATGTGGCGCTTTATGTTGAACTGAGTGTTGAACATTATAAATACAAAAAAAAATCAAAGTCATTGGTTATTTCATAGTTGATTTATCTTTAAACTTATCATATTGGCAAAATGATAATTATATGCAAGCATTGAAGAGATAGATTGCCACCGTTTGGTATCAGTTTTTTTCTTCAGTTCATTCATAGTATATTCGTGCAGACAATTCTTTTCTCGATTTTTTTCATGTATGTCTTGAAACTAAGAACAATTCTTGTACTTCATTCCATCTTGCAAATAACTCAAATAGAATAAATAAATAAAAGATTTAGGAGTAGTTTTTGATGAGCAGCTTAGATTTGTTGAGCACATAAGCAAAGTCAGTGTGAAGTCTTCTAAAGTTCTAGGTTTAATTATGTGCAATTGGTCAGGTTTATCATTAGAAGCGTTAAAGAGAGGGTGTTCTTATCACTTGTGATTTCTCAGTTGGATTATGCATCTATTATTTGGTCTTCCATGTATCAGATTCACTCTACTTCCTTAGAGAGGGTACAAAACAAATTTTTGAGATTTTGTGCTTATAGATTAGGTATTCAGATACAAAACCACAATTACTCAGATATTTTACCTGAAGTTAACCTTAAATCGTTGGAAAAAAGAAGAACTCACGCAGACCTTTGTTTTGTATTTAAACTCCTCAATGGACTTATATTGTGTTCGGAATTACTGGAAACAATTAACTTCAACGTTCCAAATAGAAATCTCAGACATAAATTATTATTTCACTTACCATTCCAGGCACCCTTGTAAAGAACTCTGAAGTTATTGAACGACAAGAACATCAATATATTTGGATTGTCTTACGATATGTTTAAAAAATCTTTGAATAGCTTGTAAGTAGAAGAGGGTGGCATTTGATTAGTTATCGAATTTATATAGTATTAGTTTCCATTGAGTTTCTAGTCTCATCTATTTCATGTGTTCATGTGTTATAACTAGTTATATATAGTCATTGTTGGATATACGTTTTATGTACTTATTTGTCTGGTTCATTTGACTGTGTTATTTATATTTGTTAAATTTATACTGTAATGGGGTTTATCCCGTGAATAAAATGATAATAATAATAATAAAAATAATAAAAATAAAAAACAACTCATATTGATATTCTTCTAACATCGATGAATGAAGTATGATGATCAAACCTGCAACGCGATTCATAAATAATATGATTTGAATTCACCAGAATTTAACCGACTCAAATGTTCTTTGCCAGATACCACCAAACAAAAAGAAATCTGGAAGACGGAAAAAGCACAAGGCAGCATCAGATACTGACGCCTCAGATTACGAGAAGAAACCAAAGCGTACCAGACCAAGTACAGCTGATAATGATGTTTCCAGTACTCAGGAGTCAGAACTGTTGGAGCAGAGTGCCTGGGGAGATCCAGCTAGGCTTCCTGAAGAAATTCTTCATAAAATATTTGATAATGTTGTGGCCCAGGAAGGAAGTCTTCCTTCTTTAGTAAGGTAAATATCAATTGTTTTATTTTTCCATCCAAACAGTATTATTTTTATTCATGAAGGTCGGAGGTTCAAGGTGATTTCAGAGTCAGAGAGGTAACGCATTTGAATACATAATCTTTGTACTTGGTACATGATCGAGAATGCCAAGAAAAAGCTCATTCACTGTTTGGATATGATTATTTACCCTTTGCACCCCTTCTGAACCTTTATATCAACGTTACCAATGTGAAAGATCTTTTCTCATACGAATCAAAAGAGCTGAATAAGGAAAAAAACAATAATATTTTTATCATTCAGAAAAACTCAGGTCAATGGCCACTTGATTGTATATCCACATAAATCATCAATAAAGTACTCTGTTATTATCAATTCATACAAATATTATTATGGAGAAATGGTATGCCAGGAGCTGAAAAAATCATTTGATTGTGAATGTGAATAAGACTGTTCATATGCAGTTCTTCTCTGGACTGACTTCAATTTTCTCCATTAAGAGTAATGGTTGATAATACTTATTGAAATCCACAAAATGTTATAAAACTTTTTTATACTCTGGTATAATTGGACAATATATAGATCATGTGAGCAAAATAATCAAGTTGTTAGAATTCTGATTTAAAAAAAATAATTATGAGATGAATTACCAATCATGATTACAGGGAGAGCTGTCGCCCTATATTTCAATAACATAACTTGGTCATCCTTACTCGATCTACCGGTTGTTTCATAGTGGATGGCGTATTAAAAGTATCTGGAGAACAGAAAGACATATCATTCTGAAAATCGGTATGCATCAATAATCAAGGTTTCTCTATCCGTCTAATATTTATATCATTATAGTGTTACTGCATGTTTCAGAAAAAAGTGTCAATTTATTATTCCAAATAGAACACCATGTGTGCGATATTTGAGTGGGCTGTATTTTCTTAGGCAGGTTCAAATCGCATAGACCACATAAAATTAGATTTTAATAAGAGGAAGCAACTGCACTCACCTGATGATTCCATGGGGTGTAATACACTTGTAAGCGGTTATACTGATAAGCACATGATAAGCACGATGGTAGCAAATAGAATGAGCCAGAAATTTTGTCCTACTGCACACAGGTAGACGACACCAATTAACATGCGCGATAATTGGAGTGAGGTGCTTTCTTAGCGCGAAAAAATATTCATACTTAAATAAATGGTTCTATACAATTTTACTCAACCAATTATAAAGATTTACTTGAACATTTACTACCCACCTTTATGTTAAATAGAAATTTAACTTAAACAAAAAAATAATTGTGACAGAATGAAAATTCTGTGAATAAAAATGAGAAAAAAAAGTATATTAATAGTATATAACAGATTTATTCACAAAAACTCAATTTTAACAAAGATTGGTTAACAATAAGAACTAATCGAGATGCGTTCGAATACTCAAACTAAAAACTGAACTGCTCGGTGTCCGTTATCACTCGCCTGCCGGTCTTGATTATTCAATAACCGCATTCCAACGATGATATGGTTGATTCATTGCTGACAACTAGTTGTATTTACGGGGTGCTCCGAATATTGACGCTAACACGGCCAAACTGACGGGTGTTTCGGTCTCGAGACACTTGATTTTGTCGCCACCTAAACGGCAAACGGGCTATGTCACTTCGGGGGTACACATTTCCCTTGGCTGTAATTGTTGCGCAGCTGGTGATATCTCAGCATCTGAACATGTATCGTCTTCATTACCTATAGTACAGAAATCAATTAATTAGTTCGTGTATGGGACACGCAGAAACGAGTCTGACAGTAAACAAATACGACTCGTAAAATGCATCAGTCAATTAGTGAAGCATGACTGGGAGAACTCTTCGGTTAAGTCAAAATGAAACATAACCGGAAAACTTCATCAATCATGTCACAGCGGAACATGATCGGAAAGAAAAACAGTCATCAATCAAGTCACTACGGAACATGATCGGAAATAGTCATCAATCAAGTCACTACGGAACATGATCGGAAACCAGTTCATAAAGAACACCAGAACTTGAATCGGAGTATTCATGAATGTTACCTTCATCGACATTCTCGCCGCTTTCAAGCATATCCAGTAAATCACTTGTGTCAACAGAAATACTCCAATCAATCGGCCAGGGCCTCAGCTGTTCCTTGGCATCCTTGACAATCTTATTTTTGCCAACTCGCTTCGGTTCGTAACGGTCTTCGGGAGTGACAGCAATAATTTCATAAGGTCCCATGAATTCAAAATTGGTTTTACTGACGTGCATTTTGCTAGCTCTATATAAGAGTACAAAATCTCCTACGGAATAGTGTGTAGTGTCCCGTCTCTTCAAATTGATTTGTTGCTCTACAGCTTCACTAGGCTTCAAACGTTCGGCAATACGTTTGCGATCTAACTTCAAATTGCGGACGGTTGACAAATCCTTGCCCAAGTCGGCGAGGGCGGCTTGAATTAGTGGTGTACTGGTCTGTATACCTATGAGGGCTTGTAGTGGGGATACATTCGTTGATTTCTGAATGGTGGTATTCAATACGAGCTGTATTTTCCACAAAGAGCTCGGCCATTCTTCCTTGAGTCGTGTTTCAATGCGAATCAAATTCATAATGTGTGCATATAGCGTTCTGCTTGACCGTTAGCTCTATGGATATCAGGAGTTATGAAATGATAGTCAATGCGCCAAGTATCTAAGAATTTACAAATATTAGCATTCTTAAAATTTAAGCCTGCGTCCATTATAATTAATTTTGGAGTACCAAATAGTGAAATAAAATTTTGCAGAAGTTGCTCTGTTTCCGAAGACGTCTGTGTTTTTAATGGTATCAGATTACAATATTTAGAAAAAGAATCAATTATTACAAACACGTGTTTATAACCGTTAATAACTGGCAGTGGGCCTAGACAGTCTATATGTATTGTATGCAAGGGCTCATTTGGTTTAACTGGCAACTTGATTAGCCCTTGTAACGGCCCAGTACGAGTTTTCTTGACTGCACAAACTAAGCAGTGCCGAATATATTTTCTCACAAATGCTCGCAGATGAGGAAACCAGAAGTGTTTGAGAATCGAGTCCACAGTTTTATCAGTGCCAATGTGACATTGTTCGTCATGAAACAAACGGAGCTATCCCAATCTACTATGTCTAGGTACAAAATATCGGATGACTTTAGTTCCACCGGGCAGTAAAGTTTGATGGCATAAGAGACCATTTTTTTCAACATATTGATTGGGATCAAGCTTGCCTTCACGCAATGAGGTCAACATTTGCTTCACCTCAGCATTACTCTTCTGTTCTATATGTAACCACGTATCATAATGAGAGACTTTGAGAACTGCAATATGATTTCGACTAAGATAATCAGCGTGAGTTAATGTTGACCCTTTGCGGTAGACGATATCGTAGTTGAAATCTTGCATGTATGTCCACCACCTAGCAATACGAGGAATTATTTCTTTCTTGCGCTCAGTCGCTTTGACAGAGTTACAGTCTGTCACTATGGTGAATTTTATCCCAATTAGATATACTCGAAAATGTTTTAAGGCATTGACTATAGCGAGAGTCTCGAGTTCATAAGAGTGATATTTTGATTCGGCCGGCGTAGTACGTTTACTATAATATGCCACGACTCTATTTTGACCATCATATTTCTGCATTAATATTGCCCCATAGCCAAGAGAGCTGGCATCTGTATGCAATTCGGTTGGAAGGTTTGGATTGAAAACAACTAATAGTGGTGCGGACGTTAGACAATCAATCAAGTATTGTTTAGTTCTTTCATGATCGATTCCCCAAATGAAAAGAATATTCTTTTTTGTAAGTGCCGTTATGCAAGCGGTCCTAGTCGCAAATTCAGGAATGTACTTTCGAAAGTAGCTTGCAAGTCCCATCAATTGGCGAACTTGTTTAATATTTTTTGGTGATTCAACATTTCGAAGGGCCTCAACTTTACGCGTGCCAGGACGAATACCTTCAGAAGATATCTCTTGACCTAAGTATTCAATCTTAGATTGCAAAAAAAAACATTTTGCAATATTTAGCGAGAAACCAGCTTTTTTGAGTGCCTGTAGTACTAGCTCAAGAGAATTCAATCCTTCTTCAATAGTTAGGGAAGGTATAAGGATATCATCAAGATAAACCAAAGCCACAGAATCTTTAAGAGTTCCCAGTGCCTTATTGATGGAGCGTTGAAAAACTGCAGGGGCATTAGCCAAACCAAATGGCATACGAATATATTCGTAATGCCCATCTGGCGTGACAAACCCTGTCTTTTCTATTGAATCAGCACTGATGGGTATTTGATGGAAACCCGAGTTCATGTCCAACGACGTGAAAAAATGTCCTCGTCCTAATTGATCCAACTGATCATCTATCCTCGGTAGAGGATATCGATCTTTTATCGTATGAGCATTTAATTCTCGAAAATCTACTACCATCCTATATGAACCATTCTTCTTTTTGACTAGAAGGACATGACTTGAATATGGGGAACTGCTTTAACGAATGATTTGGTTACTCAATAAATCTTTCACAATATTTTTTACTTCATTTCTCTCATGCGCAGCAAGTCTGTAGGGACGGCGGGAGACAATGAAATTGTCAATCAAATTGATATCAAGAGAAGCATTATTAACAAGTGAAACATTCGTTCCCATGGCGATCATATCAGAGTAATTACTCAATAAATCTTTTACAATATTTTTTACTTCATTTCTCTCATGCGCAGCAAGTCTGTAGGGACGGCGGGAGACAATGAAATTGTCAATCAAATTGATATCAAGAGAAGCATTATTAACAAGTGAAACATTCGTTCCCATGGCGATCATATCAGAGTAATTACTCAATAAATCTTTTACAATATTTTTTACTTCATTTCTCTCATGCGCAGCAAGTCTGTAGGGACGGCGGGAGACAATGAAATTGTCAATCAAATTGATATCAAGAGAAGCATTATTAACAAGTGAAACATTCGTTCCCATGGCGATCATATCAGAGTAATTACTGAGTAAAGTTATTAACTTACTTGAGTATTCATCAGGCACATTATACTTGCCCATGCACTCATTTTGTGTGACACGTAATATACCAGGCAGTTGACGGCGAACAACTCGAGTACCTTCACTATCTGTAACTGCAGCTAGCTGACTGTTTTGAAATAAATCGCAACCAATAATTACATCGTATTCAATGCACTCAGAAGGAATTAACATGAAAGTTAAAGTAGTACTTTGCCCGGTGATCTCAACATTGGCTCTGAATTTATACTTGGACTTCAACTCACCAGGTATAATACCACATAACACGGTTTGATGTTCCTCGAGCTTGTTTGAAAAATGTGAAAGGAATTTATCTGAAATAAGTGAAACATCAGCGCCGGTATCTACAATGCCCATATACAAGTTTGAATCAATTTTGATTTTCATTGGTACAACAGTTTTGTTAGTTGTGACAACATTAACATTTTTTCGTTCCTCAATATTACGTTTGACATAACACGATTCAACAGAATGACCTTTCTTGAAGCAAAATTGGCATAGTTCATTTTTACGTTCGACCTTGATAGTATGAGAATCGGCTGAAGTAGATGTACTAGGCTGATTTGACGTGTGGGTACTAGGTAGTGAATTACGTAAACGAACATCGAATTCATGATTGTTGAAATTCTTAGCAACGCGGCAACTATTTTTAACATGCCCAGTCTTACCGCAACGGAAACAAACTCGTGAATTACTTGGTTTGCTTGAAACACCCCTCGCGTTACTAAGCGCGTTATCACCATGCTCAATGCGAGGTCGCTTGGTCAGAGGTTGTTCTGAACTGTCAAACGAACTAGGTCGCTGTTGATGATACGTCTCCGGAATTACAGGCTTTTCAATTGTACTCACATAAGTTATAAGATCTGCTATTGTATTGAAATCATGCATTTTCAAAGATTCACGAACTTTGTGTTCCGATATTCCAAAAATAATCAATTCAATCAAATCTTTGACACACCAATTGGCACGCAAATTGTTCAGCTTTGATAATTTCTGATGAATATATGAAACATAGGTATTACAACTCGAAGGAAATGCTTCTAAAAATTCCCGTTTAAATGTCTCCCAGTCCCTTTTAACTGGTGACCAATATTCATTCCACCATTTAGCATCATTAGTAAGGTATTTTCCCACTCTCACCACTACTTGCAGATCTGACCATTCGAATTCTTCCTTGATTTCTTGTATTTGCCGTAGCCAAGCCTCAGCAACATCCCTATCTGGTCGAAAAATCGGCAAATCCACTTGTTTAGGTGCTATTCTGTTTGACTTGATAGTTTTCAAAACTTCGGCTAATAAAACTTCCATATTGTCATCGGTGAAACGTGAACGTGGGTGAATCCCACTTCTGATAATAGTATATAACAGATTTATTCACAAAAACTCAATTTTAACAAAGATTGGTTAACAATAAGAACTAATCGAGATGCGTTCGAATACTCAAACTAAAAACTGAACTGCTCGGTGTCCGTTATCACTCGCCTGCCGGTCTTGATTATTCAATAACCGCATTCCAACGATGATATGGTTGATTCATTGCTGACAACTAGTTGTATTTACGGGGTGCTCCGAATATTGACGCTAACAATATACAAAAAAAATGAAAACACATTTTATTGAAACTATTATGCCACTGATAATGGGCATAATTCAACAAGAGGCCTTTTATAAGTTCCTTGTTCAGTTTTAACGGTAGCAACTCTAACAATTGAATCGGTTCCCTTATGTAATGCAATAATTCTCGCAAGTTTCCACTTGAGAGGAGGAGAGTTTTCATATTTGATCACGACTAGATCTCCTATATTTGAAGGATCAATAGGAATAGTCCATTTGTATTTTTGCTGTAAGGTATGTAGGTATTCAGAATGCCATCGTTGCCAAAAGCTGGCATGTAAATGCTGAAGCAATTGCCATCGATTGAGTCGGTTAAGTTTCAAATGTGAAAAGTCCGGGTCAGGAATTGCTGTTAAAGGGTTGAGAGCAGAAAAATGTCCTGGAGTTAACACCGACATGTCATTTGTGTCAGAGCTCATAGGGCACAATGGGCGAGAGTTCAACAATACCTCAATTTGAATGAGAACAGTATTGAGTTCTTCGTATGACAATATTTGAGTACCGATAACACGAGATAGATGGGTCTTCACAGACTTAATACCAGCCTCAACTAAGCCTGAAAAATGACTACCTGCGGGTGGTTGAAACGACCAAGTAATTTTTTCTGATTGAGCATGACTTAGCATTATTTCTAATAAATATCTATTTGCCCCTACAAAATTAATACCACAGTCGGTATAAATCTGTGAGCAACGACCACGTCGGGCAATAAAACGTCTCAATGCTCCTAAAAATGCTTCGGAACTCAGATCGGAAACAAGTTCAATATGTATCGCTTTGGTTGCGAAACACACAAATACGCAAATTTAGGCCTTTTGTGTCTTCGCTCCACGACGTCTTGTAAGATGAATCATATATGGACCACCGAAGTCGACTTGGCTTGACTTATTCGACTACGAGGTAAATTCCCCATTAGGGGTTGAAATGGTTTAGGATTTAGCTGTTTGCTAGCTGGATTTAACTGTTACAAAGTAAATCCTGAAATAATAAAATGTACGAAAATTCCGACAAAAAGGGAGGCTTTGAAATTAACCATGTCTGTATTCGATCCGCTTGAATTTCTCGCACCTCTGGTAGTCAAATTCAAAATTTTTCTGCAACAAATATGGCGGATTGGTATAGGGTGGGACGATACCATAACCCAAGAAATGAACACTATGTGGATTCAACTCGTTTGTGCATTGAAGAAAATTGAAGATATTACCATTCCAAGATGTTATGGACCTAACATTTCTGAGAGTAACATTGTAGAAATTCACGGATTCTGCGATGGCTGTGAGAAAGCCTTTTCTGCAGTACTTTATCTCCGCATTGGACAAGGTAATGGTTTCACAGTTGCCTTTGTTAGTGCTAAAACAAGGGTAGCGCCATTGAAACCTGTGACTATTCCAAGACTCGAACTTCAAGCTGCTCTTATGTAAGTACTAAGTACTTGAAAGTAAGGATCACTGCATCATTTCAATGGACAGACTCGAAGACAGTACTACGTTATATCCGATCACAAAATAAGAGATATAAAACCTTTGTAGCCCACAGGGTCCGAGAGATAACCGAACTAACCGAAATTTCAAGTTGGCGTTGGGTTCCTGGAGAAATGAATGTGGCTGATGAGAGCACGAGGGAGATCTCAAATAATAAGAGTAGATGGCTAATAGGACCAACATATTTAGAACTTTCAGAAGAATTCTGTCCGAAAGAATCAGAAGACAATATGAACGAAGAAGATAGTATAAATGAGTTGGAAGTCAAGAAAGAAAGTATACTACTGATACAACCGCATTCCGCAGATTATTTGCCAGACGTATGTAGGTTCTCAAAATACATGAAATTGAAAAGATCTACTGCATGGATGAGGATATTCATTGGTAATTGCAGGCACGAGAAGAGGGCGAGTATTGTTTTAGAAACTGACGAAATTGTGGCTGCCGAAGAATGCTGGATGAAGCATGTTCAAGGACTGTCATTTCCAGGAGAGATAGCAAGATTGAAAAAAAAAAAAGATTTCGGTTCCAAAAACTAGTAGACTTTATACATTGAATCCAATTATTGATGATGAAGGGGTCCTTCGAATCAAGGGTCGTTTGGCGAAATCAGGCGATTTATGTTACTTTCAAAAATTCCCAGTAATATTGGATCCGAAACACCGATTTACAAGATTGCTCATAGAAGACTATCATGCGAGGTTTCATCATCAGGGTCATGAAATAGTCATCAATGAGTTGCGACAACGTTTTTGGATTCTCCGACTTAGAAGTGCAGTGAAGAAATGTAAAAATTACTGTTTTTACTGCAAAAAAGAAAGAGCGAAGCCCGAAGTACCAGAAATGGGTCAACTGTCGTACTATCGTTTGAAGAGTTCTGTTCGCCCTTTCACTATTACCGGAATGGACTATTTTGGACCTGTAACCGTCACAATCGGAAGAAGACATGAAAAAAGGTACATAGTTCTCTTTACCTGCTTGAGTTTTCGAGCAATCCACTTAGAAATCGCCCAGTCTCTGAATACTGATGCAGCCATAATGGCCATCCGAAGATTCATCGGGAGAAGAGGATGTCCAGAAGATATATATTCTGATAATGAAACCAACCTTCACTCAGCGAACACAGAACTGAAAAAGGCCATGG
Organism: Phaedon cochleariae; assembly: GCA_918026855.4. NCBI lineage: Eukaryota > Metazoa > Arthropoda > Insecta > Coleoptera > Chrysomelidae > Phaedon > Phaedon cochleariae. The sequence continues at coordinate 24,825,718 of OU896718.1, read as the reverse complement.
AGGAACTGGAAAATAGTAAAGTCTCCGAATATATGACCACAAGAAAAATTGAATGGAAATTCATTCCACCAGCATCAGCACACATGGGAGGTAGCTGGGAGTGACTTATCAAATGTGTTAGGAAAATATTGAAGGTATCACTGAAAGAAAGGAGTCCTAAAGGAGAAGTACTGCAAACCTTCATTGTGGAGGCTGAAAACATAGTGAATAGTAGACCTCTGACATATGTTTCAACGGAAAGTTTGGACATCGAAAGTCTCCCGCCGAGTTCTTCTAGTGGAACTTTCCCACTACCAGGAAAATTCGATAAGCACGACATCAATTTGAGAAAACAATGGAGGGTATCTCAAGCGTTGGCTGATATGTTCTGGCGAAGATGGGTCAAGTAATACCTACCGACTCTGAAGGTTAGCAGATGGCATTATTCACAGTCAGAAAATTGTTGCGTCGATGATGTTGTGTTGGTCGTAGATGATACGCTACCTAGAAACACATGCCCACTAGGTATTATCGAGAAAGTATATATGGGAAACGATGGAAAAGTTAGAGTGGTAGATGTGAGGACGAAAGATAGATCATATCGGAGACCAATTACCAAAATCTGCAGATTACCACATATACGACAAATGGAAAGCGACGATGGTGAAAATGAATAATATACTGTTGGCCCGCGACACAGGGTTTATCGATGTTCTAAGTCGGTATGCCATTCAAGGGACCCACTCACTCAGTCCAAGTTAACAGGAAGAAGTGCCTCGGAGAGTCGCAACCCAGTCCTCGCCTCGGCCCTGACCTCACCTTTCGGTTGGAAAAAAGTTCAAAATGTTGTGTAAGAAGAAGCTCGGCAATGAAGTGCAATGATCTTATCTCACAAAAATTGGGGCGCTTGCCGGTTCGCATACGCCTAGGTGTTGATTGTAAAATCAATTGATCCATAAGTTTTTGACCTGATGTCATTGGAATATTCAATTTCAACACTGTTATTGATGTTTTCAATGTTATAAGCTGTATTAGAATGGATAATATGATGATTTCAGTATTTTGATAATATAATTATTTTATGAATCTAGCCAGTGGTTCGTAATGGAACCAGTCTTAATTTTTTTGTGTTATTATTTTTGTGGGGAATATTATGTTCAATGCTTTCAATAAACATTTATGATTGGCATGTAATGTGTTTCAATATGATTTTCTTCTAATTCGAACCCTTGGCCGGAAATGAGTTAACCTACTTTGTATCATTTTCTTAATATAAGCAATATATATATCAATTGTAGTAATGATGCACCATCATAACAATGACATTTCAATCATCACATTTCTGTTTGAGAATTTCTGTGCCAAATACATATCGTCGCTGTGAAATCAAACCGGCGTATCTGCAGAATTACCATTTTTCACCAGAGCGTTTCAAATGTTTTCTACTCGATTATTTCTGTATATCTACTTGTCTTTCTTCTCAGAGCTATCTTTTTTGTACATAAAAATGAGTTGGGTTTTGCTTGTAGCTGCATCGGTGGAAAATAACTAGAAAATTGTCTGGTAGCAGAAAAATATGCAGATATGTCGATATATGACTTGAAAGTTCAATATATGGGTTCAATTTGCAAAAGTTCCTGGATAATCTGCCAATAAGCCATACCTGTGCAGATTAGAGAGAGTAGTATTGTGACATAATTAGGTCCATGGTGAAAATATTATATGGTGTGCTACTCAGGTAGCTTGAATTCATTCGTTCGCACCAAAATGATTACGGCGGCTCGGGCGAACTGATAACTGAGAGCTCAGACTGTGAGCAATTGTTTTACTCGCAGTGACGTATACGAAGATGCGTCGTAGCACACCATACTATAATTCCACCATGATTAGGTCTTATACATGCTGCAGTTGCTTCCACCACGACCTCTTATGCTGGACTGACGCATAGGGCAATATACCTGTTTACTGCTTATAAAGATACTGAATCCCGCCAAAATTCAAACCGACACAACGCTACCTGACGAAGCACAATAATTTTACCATACATGCCGGTTTGTATTGTTCAAAGAGGAGAAATAAATGATTTTTTTGATACCAATACCTCAAAAATGCCTTCTCTGCAGATACGCCGATTTGATTTTACATCGACGATATATCGAATATCTGTCTGCAGATTTCTCCACACTGTCTTTATCTGTCCGACACTAGACTTCATTGACCTGAATTGAATTTTGAAGGCTTGCAATGGTTTGTCGATTATGGAGAGATGTTTCGATGCGACCATCACTCTGGTTTAAGGCTGATTTGAACTATGTCAAGGAAAGATATAAAACTGATCTGAGGTTACACTGGCTTATACTCAATAGGCTCGTCGAGTGCCAAGATATTACTATGGGTGAGAATATATAAATTTTACGAAAACTAGTACTTGAAACTATGTAATGACTATTGCCAACGTTTTATAGGTGAATGGAAAATTCGTGATATTCAGGCCTTTCTAGAGGCCCTGTGTGAGCATTGTACTAAACTGAAGGGACTGAATTTGAGTGGTTGGAAGGGTATTACACCTGATCATCTGAAATACCTTAGTACTGAGTGTAAAACTCTTGAACGGTTAGATTTGTCTTCTGTTAATGTGAGTTATATTTTGTTACTTATATATCTCCATCTAACACTCGTTTGTGTTTATTTTTTTACAGTCCACTTCAGCCATAAATGCACAACCTTTGGTCAACTTGAGCCAGACCATGGCGTCTCGACTGGTTCACTTGGTGTTGGCCCATAATAAAATTGCCAATTTTACACAAATTATGGTGGCTATATCTGTAAGTTATCACTATGGGTGTATACATTTTTCAAATACTGAATAACATATATTTTTAGTCAAATTGTCCCAATTTGCAACTACTAGATTTGTCCAATGTCAGAACATTTGCTCACAATATGTCCCTTCTCCACATTGAGAAACTTCAAATTGGGTGTCCTAAGTTGAGAGTGCTTCGTATCACCAATAGCCAAATTTGGTTAGCACCAGCAAGTTTAACTGAGCAGGTGAGGTTATACTAACATACTGTACCTTTTTTTTAAATCGAAGACTGTAACCTTTGGCACGATAATCACACTATACTGTTTTACCACTAACCAAACCGATTTTTTAACGCCTGGACACGTGTTTTGTCAACTATGTTAGCATCTTCAGGAGGAGGAGATTGAAACTCTTTTAATCTTCTCTCTCCTGAAGATGCTAACATAACACGTATCGAGTCGTTCCCCTCGGATATAGAGTCAATTTTTTTCTTAGAATTTGCCTAGACACCTCTATTTCTCTTGGCGAGAGCATTTTTGACTGTTCAGCCAAGTTGATATATGTATTACTCTAACCACAGTAGATTGCTAAACAGGTCCAGGAGTCGCACTTACTGTCGATACCATTGATGTTTTGTTTACTGCGCAACCATAATTTTATGCCACGCGCACCAGGTTGCCTATTTCAACAATGGGACACAGAATATCCAACAATCAGACATTGAACTTGATATGTCGGAACCTTGGATATTAATTATTTGAACCCGTCTTTTGGTACACGTGAATCTCGGATTATTTATGTGATTGAATGGAAAAAACGAACATCTAACCTAACATCAGCTTCACACTTCGAAGGCGCAAATTTATTACTGCATGGGAGGTACCCTTTAGATTTTCAGCTTTTCAGGGACTTGGCCACGAATGACATTACGTTTCATTCTTCTGCGCAACCAGAATTCAGATTCCACGATTCGGCTGTTACCAGATTCGATATGAATACTACTACTTTTTTAAGATTTTATAAACTGTGCCCTAACCCTACTTCTAACACATGATTTCGCAGTCTTTTCTGATGAGAACACATTGGTTTCATTGTTTTGGGAAATCGTTCTTTATCTATAAACTAGAACCTGACATTTGCATACCAATTTCTTAGAGAAATGTCCACCAGTAGTGATCTAGGTTGATAGTCACAGTCAATGATTGTGTGTGCAGGTAAGATTATTGATTTCTAAACTATAATAATATGTGGTTGAGTTTGAAATTATTTTTCTTCATTCTTAGCGGCATATAACTGATTTATGCGGGGCAAAAAAATCAATCTATAATCGGAGGTGGTGTTTCTTTGTTGATTCCTTACTGAGCATAAATGCACTTTAACCAACCCCCTTCCTTCTCCACCTGAGATTACGGCGCAATAATGAACTTTGTATTTAGTGCACAACTACATGTCATGTCGAACATTACTAGACATCTGGTGTTATTAATAGGTCTTCTTCCATACAATTCTCTGACGCATCACCTCTAGTGTTCCAAGCTGCATGGCATACACTCGCGGTTTCAAATGCCCCCCCCCCTTCCAGAATGAATTTCAAAGAAGTTAGATCAGGTAATCTTAGTGGCCATTCAACGGGTCCTCTTCTATCAATACAGTGCCAATAACTCCGTCCACTCTTATCCAATTTCCAAAAACGAAGCACTAGTAATTTTGCAATAGAAAGGACTTTGAATGATATGTTGAAAATAGTTAATTCAATTGAAAATTTTGAATTTGAAGTTACTAGGTGTTGAGGGGATGGACATATAAGATGGCGTGAGTGTCAACAATGCTCTTCCTAATAAACACAATGACGGGTCTCGGTTAATGTTCTTGTTGGAAGACCCTGTATTTTTCAAAAAATATTGAAGGTTTTCAAATTATTATAATACATATTCTGTGCCAAAACTTCTGGAAGTTCCACAAATTGAAAGAATGCAAAACATAGGTATCAAAAATAGTAGAATATTACTGAATGTTACTACTGATTATTATTAGTGCCTGAATTCAACTGGTCAGCACTGTCAGTAGATCCACTGACCCTGTTGAAAATCCGTGTTCCGAAATATAAAATCAAAAATACAGTGCCTTTATTCGGAGCAAGATTTCATCATTAATCAGCAGCAGTTGATCAGCAGGTGAAATTTGTCAGCTGTCAGGTTGTCGCTTCTGTAGTTTCTCGTATATTATTGTAATATCGGACATTTTCTGATATTAAAAATGATATTGACAATTTATTATTGATCAGACACGACTTAATGTTTAAAAACAACGGAAATGAACATTTCTTCCCCTTTCAAAATAATGACAGTTCACTGAAGCGACACTACTTTTTGATAGTCAGCAATTTCAGCATAAGTTTGAGTCGAAATATTTGGAATAAATAGTATGTCTGCTCTCAAGTATCTGTCACTTTCAGTGATTCTTCTTGATTTCGGAATGAAAAATCAGCAGATTTGGTACTGTCAGTTGAATTAGAAATATAGCCAGTAATAACCCAGAAATGTTGGTTGTCTGACTGATACCTATCACTAGTAATGGAATGACAGTATTGACAATCGACGTTTCAGAAGTACATTCTCATGGAAGTATCCATAGAAAAGTGAAAGGTCGCCGCATTTCCTGCTGTGTTTCAATGCTGTCAAGAGAATAGTGTAGTTTTATATTATGAATTCAACTGCCAGCAGTTTTAGTAGTTTTACTGACTGCTGAAGTTCTGGTGTTCTGAAATAGTACAGTATTTGCAGTGATATCACACCTGTGCCGAAATTTGGAACAAATTCCACAGCAATGAGCTGTCACTTGTCAGTTATATTCTCAAGTCTATTTATAAATAATTCTAATTGTAATTACTGGCATATTACTCTAAAGTTATTTTTTCAAAGAACTGGCTAGCTGGTCTTGATCAATCTTGTGCAATGTATACTCTTTTAAGAATATCAGTTTTTACAACGTTATTTCTTCAAATTATTTGCCCAAAACCTATGAATGCTAATCTATATCCTTAGGTTGCTTCCCCCGGTTTCCCGATGCTTGAAGAGTTGTCTTTAGCTGGCCTAGAAGATGACCAAACCACAACGTCACGGTTAGTGGATGACGATTGTATCGAACGGCTACTCAAGAGCAGTACAAAGTTGCGGCTTTTAGATGTTAGAGGGTGCAGCAAGCTTACTGATTCTGGGTTAGTCAGAGTACCTGCCTGGGACTTGGAACATTTGTTCTTGAGCGGTAAGTTGAAATTATCGAGGTGAGCATTTTTTTCTAATGTTTTGGTTACCACGATATCCCTTATCATGTAATGTTCAGGGAACATCGGGAGAACCAAGGGAAATAAGGTAGGAATTGGTGTTCTTCTTAAATTTCTGAAGTTTATATGCCTTGAGGAACACATCCCTTGGCATGTTAAGAATGAGCCTACATTTTCACAGAAAATCAGATTTCATTTGAAAATTATATCAGTTTATGATTTGAAAGGTAATATCTCAAAAATCGAGCCTGGTCCTGGAATTTTCTATGGAATGATGTTTTCTCTTCTCCTGCTAGCCGATATGCAAGCAATGGATGTCAATAAATTTACTCCGAAGATTTTACTGAACTCAGTAAGAGTTTTGATCCAGAACGGAAATATTTTGACATTGAATAAGAAAATGAGTTCACCAAGTAGTTCACAATCTGACATTTTATTTAACGATCGATTAGACCTCAATAGTTAACCACTATTGAATTTGTTTTCTTAGTAGGTAATATATTGTATTTGCTATCAACCCTTTCGAGTTAATCCGGTACACCATATTTTAATGTAGATATTGTGCCTAATTTCCGAAAATGAAGATTCATCGAACCTGTCCACAGGTAACCTTATCCTCCAGGTTGGGAAAGTAGGATATATAAAAGTTAAGCAAGCCAAGGTTAGTTTAGCTCATTGTACCAGTATATCACCTGACGAAGCTACTGTTTTAGCGAAACATGTCGTGTGTTTGAGAATTTTGTGGAAATCTTATCGTTTGTGAAGTTTTAACGTTTAAACCTGGTCTGGCTAGGCCGGCTTGCTCGAAAAATCGCGCGTATTTTAAAGACGTCAATATCCACTTATACTTATATATAATATACTATTTTCACATATAAATCAACCTTAGTTGTGGACACGCGGCAACGGCTTATAAAAAAAATTGATTATACATACATAACTATTCTTATACAATGTAACAAAATATTTTAGATGAATCTATTAATTTATCAATCAAGTTATTAGTTCTAAGTTTGATTTTCAAATTCAAAAATATGCAATATTGGCCTCAATTTATGCTGGTCTTTAGATGAGAATTTGTCACGTTTTCAACTTGAGGTACATAAATATTTCACAGGAATCAGTGACTAAACAGTGATGAAGGAATTAACTGTTTTTTTAAGACTCACTAATTAGTAAATATCATTAATTTATGTCAAATATGAATACTTGACTGGCACACCACATCTACTATTTTCAACCCATTCAAGTTATATTGACTACAGAATTATTATATCTAATTCTAACAGCTCTAATATCATAGCAGTATTGAATCGGAATATTTTTTCAGCATGTTATATAACCAGACTACAAAATGCTGGGTTGGAACTGATTGTTCAAAAATGGTCCCACAGTCTGTTGGAAGTTGATTTAGCCTGGAGTACTGCCACAGCCCCTCTAGATGCAGCTGTATTTGCTCTAGCAGAAAAAGGACCCGAATCCAAACTGAGGTATGATTACTTAATATCTAACAGTTGATTTACTGAGACAATTGAAATTCGAAATTATTCATCAACCTATTCATTGAATTGTTGAAATTTATGTCCATTTTCCCTACCGCAATTGACATACTTGCTCTATACGTCTTAATACAGTAAGGAGCACAACAATCTTGAATAACTTTGTGCAGCAACAGAGACAGTTTTCCAGAAATTACAAAGACATTCTTTAATGTTTTTGAATGCAATAAGACCTATTGAGATGTATTGATAATAACTGATCTGTAGTATTATTGGGCATTTTTTTACCTTTTTTCGATTTGGTCATGTGTCCCCTTCAAAATTATCAAACCATTTCTTTTTTACGGATGCACATTGCACGGTGATATTTCCGTTTGTAAATGTAATGAACCATATAAAGGCAGGTATTCCGGAAAGTTTGAACCAGTTGGCACTGGTGAGGTTGGAGGACATGTTAGCTGTCAATCATTGTTGATTCCCAGGAACAAAATTTGTTTCCTCAATGTTGTATTATGCCTTCTTTATTTCTCTAGAACGCACATAATTCAGGTACATTTTAATATCAATGAACATTAATGAAAATTTTTTGTTTTTGTAAATGACAGATGATTTCCAACCACACTAGTCCCGTACATTATAAGTGATTTTTATATTTTCTTCTCTTCTCTTTCAGGTTTCCGAAAGTGAAAATTTAAATGTAAAATCATTTTGAGACAATATACTATATTGAAATAATACTAATATTTTTTTCAAAAGAAAAAAGAGAAAACCCCAAAATATCCATAAAAATGTATATTTAAGCTCATAAAACCTACAGACAGTATGTTTTATTTTTGTTCATTCATAATGCGTTTTTGCGTCTCTAATGAATTAATAGTATTAGTTGATCATCTATAAGGATGCCAAGAAAGGAAAAGTTCTTTTGAGCGATTCTATCCACTTTGTCGGACTAATTGAACTAAACATTGTCCATTTTGTCAATGTTGTACACGGGGAATCATAATTGTATTTGGAATATAATTATTTGTGAATGAATTTTAATTCATGTTGAATTTCAGAATTATAAACCTTTGTGGGTCTTCTGTGAGCCTGGAACCAGTGAAAGCTATCCTCAAGAAGTGCTCCAATCTACGTTCAATTAATCTTCAATCATGCAGAGCATTGCCTCGCGGCATAAAACGTCTCTATACTGGTTGCCAAGTTGACGAACTGAGAAAAAGTTTGGAAGATAAGCCAAAGACTGAAGTGAGTGAATCAGATCATGAACGTTCACCTGTTCAGACTACATCTTCACCTCAAAATCAATGATTTTACAGAATGGTGAAAATATTTCTACTCAGTACTGTGTAGAACTGGACATACAATTAGATTATTTTGTCATTAAATGTATATAACTTCAAATAAAATTATTAGATTATCCAAAATCAGAATTCATCTGGGTTTTATTTTGATGACCTATTCCAATTTACAGGTTGAGGTAAATTATTGGTCTATCTTATTTAAAAGGAAATCAACGTAAATTCAGTACAAGTAAATTGATCAATTGATACCATTAACAAAAAAATATATTTTCCAATGAAACAGAATAGCAATGATGCTTAGCGTTTATAAAGAGTGTTAACAAATAAGTGTCACAACGGAAAACTAGATTCCTCTTAAAAAAGAAAAATATTTTTCCTTTACGAAATTTTTCTCTGGGCTTCCGTTTTCACAGGGCGTCAAAAAAATAAGAAAGTTCAGTTTTTTGCTTATCTCGGAAACCGTTCGAGCTACGGAGCTGAGCCTTTGTACACACTTCACTATTAATAATGACGACTTCTAAGACTCTTGATTCATTTCCTTGGACATGTCAGTGGCGGAGAGTTCAACACCTCGAAAGGGTTTAACCCCCCCAACATTCATGCCACTGGAGAAATTGTAATTTTCAAAGCACATTCTGAAGCACCATTATCTCTCACACAAAAATATCCCAGTCAACACACGGACATTCGATGGATATCCACTGGACATTCATTTCGGATATTGAGGATATCCAGAGGACATCCGTTGATATCCTGTGGATATTTTATGGACATACGATGGATGGTATGAGTGGACGAAGCCTGACTTCCATAAGATATCCTGGGATATCCATAAGATATCGTTCAGGACTATCCATAAGATTTTGTTCACGGATATCCGCGAGATGTTTTTCAGGGACATCCACAAGATATCCAAAAGGATGTCCATGAGATATTGTTCACAGATATCTACAAGATATCTTCTATGGATATCCATAAGAAATCATTGAGGAATATCCATAAGATATCATTGAGGAATATCCAAAAGATCTATTATGTACTGTGTCCATAAAGTATATGGAATAAATTCGTTATTTCCTAAATGAAAAGCCTTTAAAAAATCTGAAACAACGTCAAGTTTTAATTTGTATGTTCTTTTTAATTGGGATGTTGACTTTATATTGATGAACAGCAGTAATGTTTCTTGGGGTAATAAAGACAATCAAATCAAACATTTTAGGACAAAATTTCATTATACAGGATGATACACATCAAGATGATGATGTTGTTATCACCATACCTTAATGTGTATTACCCTGCATAATGAAATTTTGTTACAAAATCTAAAATATTAAATTTAAAAATCGACGTGTTTCAGATTTTTTTAAAAAGGCTTCATTTACGAAATATCTCATGGATATTCATAAGATATCCACTGGAGGATATCCATTTCAAATCCTCCGATGGATCTATTTCCAAGAGGTCAAATCCATGTTCTGACATAAAAAAGCTCAGAAATTGACACTATGAAAAACAATCTTGCGGATTGAATTCATTCGTGATTGCTGTGAATATCTCATGGATACCCATAAGATATCCACTAAAAGATATCCATTTCAAATCCTTCGTTGGATATTTCATGGATGTCCATTTCAAATCCAGTAGGAAAACGAAGAATCAGATCTATTTCCAAAAGGACCTATCCATGCTCGGACACAAAAGAAACTCAGAAATTGATACTATCAAAATCAATCTTGCAAATTGAACACATTCATAATTGCTGTGGATATCATTAAGATATCTACTGAAGGATATCCATTTCAAATCCAGGGATATCTCGACCAGAATTGGACATGTGTTATCTGGGATCCTCTTGCTTCAATGCTCTGAAGTGAACAATTTTCGAGAAAAATGGCGACACATGAATAAAAACATACAAAACCCTACTATAACTTTTTTCGAAAAATATCAAACTCGTAATTGAAATACTATAGGTATCATTAACAACTATTACAGCAACAATAATTAACTAAACTTGGCAGAAAAATCTTCAACACCTTAATGATTCAAATATTAAAGTTGTTCAAAATTTCGACCTCCGACTTCAATGCATCTACGAATCATATTTCTTTGAGCGTTGTCCATAATTCGAGGCATTTTGCCAATTTTGAGCGCTACAGCCTCAATTCTGGTCGTCAATTCATCTAAGGTATTAACCGGATTCTCATAGACTAGGCTTTTCATGTGACCCCATAAAAAGTTGTCAAGAGGTGTTAGTTCTTCTGTTTTTATTCATAAATCGCCATTTTTCTCTGAAACTGTTCACTTCAGAACATTGAAGCAGGAGGACCGTTTTTGTGAGAAAGATATTGGCGCTTCAGAATGTGTTTCGAAAATTACAATTTCCCCAGTGGCATGAAAGTTTGGGGAGGTTAAACCCATACGAGGCGTTGAACTCTCCGCCACTGACATGTCCAAGGAAATTGATCAAGAGCTTTAGAAGTAGTCATTATTAATGATGAAGTGTGTACAAAGGCTCAGCTCCGTAGCTCAAACGGTTCCTGAAATAAGAGCAAAAAAATGTTTTTTTTTTTCATTTTTCGACGCCCTGTATCTAGAAAACGGAAGCCCGGAGAAAAATTTCGAAGAGGAAAAAAATTCTCGTTTTTTATAAGGAATCTAGAGTTTCCCGTTGTGACACGACTTATTTGATAACACCCTGTATAACTAATTCAATAAATATTTTGTTCTATTATACAGAATGTTGCCAAACTCATGATCAATATTTCGCGGTGTGATGGGGATTTTGAGAGCTATGAAACTAAATTTTGCAAAAAATAATTAGATGTTCTGCAAATTTCACCTGCTCATCTAGCACACGGTCGGATGTAGTGCATATTTTTGATCATCTATTATAAACTTGAGATTTATTCATAGGCATAAGACATAACATTTCTTTATAAATAATGTAGTTTTGAGCAAGACGGTTCTTGCTATTGTACATTGTCTTAATTTTTCCGTGTATCCACTTCGGTATCTTAGTTATTCAAAGTCTGATTGAATTCAAATTTTGGGAGTACATATATGGATCCATAATGCGAAAACACTTGAATCATAAGGCAATGTATCTTTCCTTTTACGCGTTATAAAGTCATGATATGCCAGAATAAACTCATTGAATGACGTAGAAATGATTTTTAGATTAATTTTCTTCGTCACATCCACATTATGTATTTTGACTGATGATGGTAATATAAATGGTCATAACATATTTCAAACCTTTGTTGAGGTAAGATTGTCTACTAAGTATGTAAAGATGACTTCGAGATTTCAATGGTTAAATCAAATCTGCTCTAATTTTGCTGTTGTGATCCACTTATGAGTCCCAAAAGTTTCACGTTTTTGATATTCCAACAATTAGAAACAAGCTACGAAATATTTAGCTTTATTTCCTATTCTGGGGTGACATCACCATGTATGGAATATTCAGTATTTTGGAATCAATTGTTTTGGCACCATCCTACTAGTTGGTTCATTAATTGTGATAATAATACTCGATTCCACAGTTTCAATTCCAAAATTAGCTTAACCAACTGGTTCAATTTCTTCAAATCCATCAAAATACTCCTCATTATGGGTCATGAATAAAAATCCACAAATCTATGGGAAAAACAATCTACTGCAGATTTTTTTCCAGGCCCTGTATGATGAAAGTTTCATAGGAACACCCCGCTTATATTCGGAAGACCTATGTAACATGGTTCTCAACGTGTATTTCTAGTAAGTTATTGAAATGTGAATTTTTCATGACATATTTTGAGAACTGGTTAGTGGGTAGACGTTAAGGATATGGCATTTGAAAAGAAAACAGTGCCAGATATACAGAGTGTTTCTATGGAAAAACTAAATTTTGATGGTAGATATGAATCACCTTTTCTGTTGAAGTAGATCGGTTTCTTTGGCTCAGTCAATTGATGGTCATAACGCGACTTTGGAGAAATTCAACGAAAAAGTTGGTGTCAACTATTTTTGGTGGTGGTGGTGAAATGGATTCAAATAATGAAAAGTAGTCACCCAACTGGTGTTGAAGTGTTTATAATTTAATAATATACCTCTGAAAAATGAATTGAAATTTCCAATATTGTACAAACGGTGGTTTTGTCCCAAAAAATGAATAGAGCCAATTATGTTCTTCTTTGATCTAGATTTTCAGTATTCCATATACATTAATTTTTCGGCACACTACTAAAATTCATTCTATACAGGGTGTCCGGTAAGGTCATGTCGTAATTGATAGGGCTGATAGAGTGAGCCAGAATAATGTCAGTATTTCATATAACAAAATTGCTACCGCACTTCGTTACGGAGTTGTTGAACTTGAAAGTTAGAGAATAGAATAATGTATAACTTTTGAACGGTTGACATGGTATCAATGATATTCGGGCAAATAAATTAATTCATACTAATTCTCCTTTTGAAATGTAAACGGCTGTTCATTTATGTTTTATACAGGATGGGAAATTTTATTCCCGTTTAATGGAGGCATTTTTGACAAAGGTGACAATTTTGACATTTTGCTTCCACCGTTTGATTCCTTCATATTTTTTCTACAAAAATAGTATTATATCCAACGTAGGTGATTCATAACTTACAGTACTATTTTTGTAGAAAAAAGATATAGGAATCGAACGGTGTTCCAACGATTTCCCAACAACTTTTCCTAATATTTCCCTATTCGCGGTAGCCAAGGTCATCATCTGACGTTGCGATGACATGAAAACTACGTGAAAACATATCTAACATTCAATCTAAGCCAGGAGTTAAGAGATGTTGGCCCGTAGTTTTCATGGTATCGCAAAGTCGATGATGATACCATGACTACCGCGAATATCTAACTGTTACCAGTAGGAGAGCTGGCTGCAAATCGTTATCTGATGAATAAATGTTATATGGTATGTAAAACCATTGTATTTTATCGATGGGAAATGATTTAAAAATCGCACTTTCCTGTGCGATAAGTTGCACTAAATTCCGCGATTTGACAACGAGATGAGAATTATGCCATCCGATACCAATGAGATGGTAGATCTCAAAAACCTACATGTGCCACCCCTCAATCTGAGCCAAATCCGTGGTACAGCGATTTATTTGCTGCCATTATTCCCAACATACTTCCGTATGTGATAACGAGTTGAAACAAAAAGCAAATGAAAGGAGTTGATGTCTCTTTTGCGAATATCCAAACGTGCCACGATTCAAACTGATGTCAGTGGCAGAGCGTCAATATTTCCGTGAATTTGGAAATATCTCCAGCGTGGGTGTTTCCATGGCTGTTGGGAAGCGGTGTATATAACCCGAGATGACTCCACTTAGTCTAGTGAGTATTTTCAGTATATCCACCGCTCCTGCAAATTTTAAAGTCCTAACTCAACAATTACGAAAAATACAGGGATTTTGCCATTAGAAGTAAGACACACTGTATAATGTTCATCTTGGATCAATTCTGATCTTCATATCTCTTCATCTGAAGTTTCAGCTTCAAAATGAGCCGCTTGATTTCAAAATTCGGGCGTCAAGGAATAAAGTTATGACTGCAAAACCCAAAAGTGGATTTTTTGAGATCACTGTAAATGAATACAAGCATATTATGTATGAGAGATTCTTCTTGCAATGAACATTAATTGAAAACTCAAATTATTTTTCAACTGTGATGTTGTTGCTATGTTGAACAGTTATATATTCCATGATATGAATCACATATAAAATTACAATTTGTCTTAGAAATTACTAATATAATAAATACTGCCAACAATTAGAACCAAGTTACGAAACATTTAGCTGTATTTTGTAACGAAGTTACTAGATTTCAGGTTTATATCTCAGTATAAAGGTTTCTGAATTATTTTGGGGTAAATAGCAAGCTAGCGACGCCGTTCTTTTTCGTATAAAATTCAAATAGTATCGCGAACGTGTTTTGATATTATTCAGGAGTTCGGACTTTTGTTTGATAATTTGATTTATCTACGATTAAATAATAACCGCAACGTGATGGCCGAACTACAGCGAGAGCACCGCGCTGAGGCAATCGGTCACGCGACGTACCCCACTATTGGTAGGAGAGGGGATCTGGCTATTCACTCGCGAGCAGCGCATGAAAACGCCAGTTGTTGAGACCGCAACAGCTACCGAACCTGACAGTGACCTGACCTGAAAGCTATTGCCGAGCTGAAAAACCAGTTGTATCGATAGGTGAGCCGACTTATAACGATACTAATAAACCTGTTTTTCTGTTTCAGCCGGACTCAGTGACTAGAGACTGAAAGTGAACGAACTGCTGTCCCGACAAAGAGGGGCTTTCTCAATTTTCGGGACAACAGTTCAGGGAATACTGACTTTGTGAAGGCGGGGTTTCTCGGTTCACATTGTCACCGTTCCTGAGAAAAAGACGAGTTCCTGTCCTGGAAAAGAGGGGTTTTCTCAATTTTCTGGACAATAACTCGGGGAATACTGGCTCTGTGAAGGCGGGGTTTCTCGGTTCACATTGTCACCGTTCCTGAGAGAAAGACGAGTTCCTGTCCTGCAAAAGAGGGGTTTTCTCAATTTTCTGGACAATAACTCGGAGAATAACGGCTTTGGGAAAGTGGGGATTCTCGGTTTCTAAAGCCAACGTTCTGTTGAAAGGGACTGAGTCTGAAATACTGCAAATGCTATACTATTGCTCCTTTGCTTGAATTCGTGTATCACGCCTGCTGCTCGTGCTTCTGTTTGCTTTGATTAGGAAAATAATCGTGTAGCTCCCTTTGCATGATAACCATTAATTTTCGCTTGTATATTGAGCTTGGTTCTTAGTAAATCGGACTTTCCAGATCGGACGAGTGATCATAAAGTTTGATTGCACTTTTGCTTCCGGTGGCAGTTTCACTTTTACCTCCGGCTTTGATCTTATCTTTGCCTCCGGCGGCAATAGGTATAATTATAGCTCTTAAAGTGAGAATTTGTTTTGGATATAAAGTTTCGGTTTATTTTTGCCTCCGGTGGCAAGTTCACTTTTACCTCCGGTGCTTATTTTACTTTTGCCTCCTGCGGCGATTTCACTTTTAACTACGGCTCTCCCTTTACTTTCACCTCCAGTTATCTATGTTGGCCCGCTATTATGAGACATTCATTAGCAAATTGTAAATAGTTGATTTGTACATATTATAGTTATAGATTTCGAATTAGGAATTGATTGGCGAGATAGATAGGAATAAAGTTCAATTTTACTTTTGCCTTCGCTGGCAGATTCACATTTAAGTCCGGCTTTGATTTCACTTTTGCCTCCGGCGGCAGTTTTACTTTTACCTCCGGGTATTCCGTGCTAGCTCGCTATTGTGGGAATTTAGTTAAGGGATAGTAAATTATTCAAATGTAGATATTATTGTTCTTAGATTGAGAATTTATCTTTGGATATGATTATTAATTAGAATTGAATAAAATAATAGATGTATTATAATTGCTAGTATTATTTCTCCAATGAGAACAACCAGACATCCAGGGAAGTAGATCTAAGCATTCATGTCATTTTGACATCTCAATATTGTGAACCCTGGAATAAACTTTCTTCGCTGATAGTTGCCTGGTGCAAGTGGACCTACCACTATAAAATAGGTGGCGCCCGAGAAATAAAATAATTGTACATAATTGTGGAACCCGATCCGAGGCGCCAAGGAACTGTTTGTAGGGTAAATATCCTTACAATTTTTAATTCTGGAGTAATATTCAGTATTTTGATTTTTTGGCACCATCCTACCAGTTGGTTCATTAATTTTGATAATAATTCCACAGTTTCAATTCCAAAATTAGCTCACCAACTTGATCAATTTCTTCAAATTAATCAAAATACTCCCCATTATGGGTCATTAATAATTATTCAAAAAACTATGGGAAAAACAATATACTCCAGATTTTTTTTCCACGCCCTGTATGATGAAGGTTCCATATTTCTTTTCCACAATAATTACTTTTCGAACTGGTACTGGTACTGGTGGGGGACGTTTCCACGTCAGCAACTAGTCCCCAATGGGACCTTTTTGCCAACCCCAAGTGTTTTCAATGGCTGATGTGGTTCGCTCAAGAGAGCTGGCTAACATCCTTTTTCAGGCACCGCCCATCAGCTCTCTTTCAGAGTTTTACGGCTGTGTTTTGTAGGCTAGTAATGTACTCACTACCATATGCGCAGTGGCAGGCCTGCTAACTATCCTCGTTAACCCCCGAGACCGAGGTCTACTTAAGCAGCTGGCCCGCTCTCACGCTCAGCTGGTAGTTTTTTCCACACCCACCTACATACACCGTCCTACTTCTCCTCTGATGCTCACAACCACATCATCATATCTTTCTGCGTGTTCTGTGTAGGCTTTGTTACTAACTCCATGAGCCACTTTAGGAGCAGCACTGTTAATTGGAACGCAACAGCGAATCGTACAGGACTATCCCCAGCCGATGCTCCGAAACTTCACAATATTTAATTCGTAAATAAAATATTGAAAAAAGTTCCTTGCTCGTGCTGGAAATCGAACCCACGACCTTGCGGTCGTGAGACGGACGCTCTTCCACTGCGCCAATCCCGGCTGTATTACTTTTCGAAAGAAACATCCTGCTTATATTTGGAAGACCTATGCAACATGAATCTCAAAATATTTTCTAGTAAGTTATTGTTATTGAAATGTGAATTCTTCATGACATATTTTGAGAACTGGTTAGTGGGTAGACGTCAAGGATATGGCATTTGAAAAAAAACAGCGGCATATACAGAGTGACCCATTTGAAAGCGGGCCACCCCTGTATCTCACGTAATCGTTGGGTAAGGATCATGAAATTTGCTGGAGCGAGATATATACCAAAAATGCACTCTATAACCAAGTGGGGTCATCTTCAGTGATATACACTGCTCGCCAACAGCCGTGGAACCACCCCAATTTCCTGAAAATGATATTAGGAGTCAAAATAGGTTCAAAATCACTTCGGATTCGGAATCAGGACGCCCAATTCACTAAATATTCATATTTTTCCTTGAAAATTTTCAGTTCTGAAACATTAAATTTTGTCGCACTTTTCATGGAAGCACCCCCGTATCTCACGTAATTATTGAGGTAGGGTTCTAAAATTTGCAGGAGGAACGGAAAGTCCAAAGATAAAGTCAATTACGTGAGATACGGGGGTGCTTCCGTGAAAAGTGCGACATTTAATTTTTCCGAATCCGAAGTGATTTTCAACCTATTTTGACTCCTAATATCATTTCATGATCCTTACCCAACGATTACGTGAGATACAGGGGTGGCCCGCTTTCAAATGGGTCACTCTGTATGCAGAGTATTTCTATTGAAAAACTAATTTTTGGTAGTAGATATGAATCGCCTTGTTTGTTGGAGTGGATCGGTTTCTTTGGCTCAGTCAATTGATAGTCATAACGTGAATTTGAAGAAATTCAACGAAAAAGTTGGTGCCAACTAATTTTTTGTGACTTGGGGTAACAAGTTACTAATTAAAACTAACAACAAATTATCAGTGAATGTCTGTATTTTCTCCAAACTCTCACTAGTCACGTCATCAACAGCTTACTTATACAAGGTACACACCTCAACGTCCAAAACATACTGAATGATTCGCCAGATTAACCCGATAAAATTCAAATATGGGAATCCTACTCCTGGTCCACTATTTCTCCTCGAGCAATCTACTGATAACCCTTCAAAGTTCCGAGCTATGGAAGCAGGCTTCAGCCGATCTATAGAAACATTTACGTGTTTTCCATTAATTTCAATTATAAAGTTACGATCGTTTCTGGTTAAAACTTTGTGAGGACCTGTATACGGCTGCTCCAGTGGTTACGAGTGTCAGAGAAAAGCCACTTTCCCTACCGCTTGGAGAAAAAAAGATATGTTTCACTGAGCGCCGCCAAGAATATTTGTCACAGTGACGTCATGCGCGAAGCTGTTCAAAACTAGAACGCCAAGTGATCATACCTTCTCTTGGGTTTAGTATCATGGTATCCTTACCTTCGATCATACAACGGACTCGTGTTCATTGATATAATAAGTTGCGAGCTATGATATGCTATTTCGCTGCAAATATGCGGTCTAACGCGATTTCTCTTGAACGACCAAATATCCAAGTACTAACCACGGTCGATTAGATCACGAATGGAACACGGAACTATATCATTAATTCTGTTGAAATAATGAATTGAATAAAATTATATTATTGACGCACCCTGTATTATCAGATATGTTTGAAATCACATTCGTGTATCTTCAGTGAATGTTTTGTTTTTTAGTCGAATATCAGTCTTTTGCAGAACCTAAGAATGTTAGAATAGCTAATGGAACATTCATAAAGGCAGTAGGAGTTGGAAATATCAATATAAAACTGTATGTTGAGGATCAAGAATCAGATAAACAACTTATCAATGTCCTCCATGTTCCAGAAATATCGTTGAATTTGTTCTCGGTGAGTTCAGCACTAGCAAAAGGACTAACTCTCCAATCTGATGGTAAAAAGTGTGAATTCCTGAAAAATGGTGTCGTAGTGGCTGTAGGTCATAGAATTGATAAACTATATCAATTAGATTTCGAAGTTTCAATGCTAGAAAACCATTTGGCAAGAGATAATCTAGACCAAAATCTGAAATTATGGCATGAACGCTTTGGACATCAGAATATGAACCAGGTGATACGAGTTCTGAGAAATTCTGGAATCGAGATGACCTCTGGACCAATTAAGCAGTTCTGCGAAGGTTGTTTGTATGGTAAACAACATAGATTACCTTTCCAGAAGAGCGACCACAGATCAACAGAAAAAGGTCAATTAATCCATTCAGATCTATGTGGTCCCATGGAAGAAGATTCGTTTGGTGGTTCCAGGTATTTTCTCCTATTCAAAGATGATTTCACCCACTATAGATTCGTTTACTTCATCAAACATAAAGATGAAGTCAAACATAAGATGAAGGAATTTTTGACGTTTATGTCAAATAATAAATCTCCAGTCAAAATTCTGAGAACAGATAACGGAAAGGAATTCTGCAATAGTGAAACAAGTTCACTCCTCATGAAGCTTATTGGGATAATTCATCAACGAAGTATTCCTTATACGCCAGAACAAAATGGTTCCGCAGAAAGAGAAAACAGGACAGTGGTGGAGATGGCAAGAACTCTTCTACATACAAGTCAATTACCAAAGAAATTATGGGCTGAAGCAACAAATTCTGCTATTTATATACTGAACAGAACAGGTACAAGTACAGTTTCAGGTAAAACACCATATGAACTCTGGTATGAAGAATCTACTGATTTGAATGTATTACGTGTATTCGGATCAGAGGTTTTCACTCATATTCCTAAGGAGAAACGCCAGAAATGGGATCCAAAAAGCAGAAAAGGAATATTTGTTGGATATCCAGAAAACGTGAAAGGTTACCGAGTATGGTTTGGTCAAAATAAGGTACAGATTTTCCGAGATGTAGTTTTCAACGAAGAAACAAACAAAACAGAGAATCAGGAATTCAATCAGGATAAAAGAGACAGAAAACTAATAGTATTACCTCCTATACCTAACGATGAATTAGAGGATAGAGCAACGCAGCTTGGGAGAACAGAAATACCGACAGAAGAAAACTCTGATAAAATATCCCAGGAAGAAGATCAAGTGCTCAATATTCCAGGAGGGAGTTTGAGAGAAACTAACGAGATATATAATCTGAGAAGTCGCCCTGTAGAACGAACATCACAAAGTTTCGCGAGTTTGATTCAAGCGGCAGTATGCTTAACGGACAATGAACCAAATACGTTCGAAGAGGCAATATCCTCAGAAGATTCAGCGAAGTGGGATCAAGCTATGAAAGAAGAACTTTTATCCTTGAAGAAAAATGAAACTTGGATCCTCACCGACTTACCACCATCAAGGAAAGCCATATTGAATAAATGGGTTTATAAAATCAAAAAGAAACCTGAAAATAAAGAAAATTTATATAAAGCCAGACTAGTTGTGAAAGGATATGCTCAAAAGTTCGGAGTAGACTATGAAGAGACATTCAGTCCAGTTGTCAAGTTTGATTCTGTCAGAACAATATTGTTGCAGCGAAAAGAAAATTGCATTTATCACAGTTTGACATCAAAACTGCATTTTTATATGGTTATCTGGCACAAGAAATATACATGATGCAGCCTTATGGATTCGAAGACGGAACAAATAGAGTATGTAAGCTGAAAAGAAGTTTGTACGGCCTTAAGCAAGCTCCTCGCGTATGGAATAACCGATTCACAGATTTCTTGAAGAAATACAATTTCAAAGTTACTGATGCTGATTGCTGTGTATTTTTCAAAGAATCTGATGGTTTTGTCATATTGGCCGTATACGTAGATGATGGACTCATTGCTGCTGAGAAGTCAGAACAAATAAGTGAAATTTTGGAGTACTTGCAACAAGAATTTGAGATAAAATATGGTAATCTCGATTACTATCTGGGTTTGCAGATTTCTAGACAAACAGATGGTTCAATATTTTTGAGTCAATCTCATTATGCTCAGAAAATACTTAAAAAATTCGGAATGCATAATTCAAAAACAATAGCAACACCTATGGATATATCTCCAGTATCAACAAACGGTGAAGAAGCAGTGGGAGTACCTTTTCGAGAAGCTGTTGGCAGTTTGATCTACCTTTCAATAGGAACAAGACCTGATTTGTCATTTGCCATTTCGAAAGTTAGTCAGTACCTCGAACATCCTACAGTAGATCACTGGAAAATGGTGAAGAGGATTTTTCGCTATCTCAATGGTACAGTGAACTTAGGTCTGAAATATGATTCTTCCTGTACCTTTCAAATATACGGATACAGCGACGCTGATTTTGCTGGAGAAATCGAAACAAGAAGATCAACGACGGGATTCATTTTCAACTTGGGATCTGGGGCTATCACTTGGAATTCAAAGAGACAAGCAGGGGTAGTTTTGTCAACTACTGAATCCGAATATGTAGCCGCCAGTACTGCAGTTAAGGACTTGATATGGTTGAATCGGCTGTGTGTGGATCTTGGATGTAGATTGAAACAACCAACATTATATATTGATAATCAGAGTGCAATACGATTAAAAATCAAGAATTCCATAAAAGAACCAAACATATCGATATCAAATTCCATTTCATCAGAGAGAAATATAATGAAAACTTGATGGACATCCAGTATATCGAGTCTTCAGAGCAGATAGCCGATATTTTCACAAAACCCTTGTGTAAAGTGAAATTCCATTACTTCAGAAAGAAGATGGGGTTATGTTCCAAAGAAGATTTAATTTAATTCAATTAGTGGGAGTGTTGAAATAATGAATTGAATAAAATTATATTATTGACGCACCCTGTATTATCAGATATGTTTGAAATCACATTCGTGTATCTTCAGTGAATGTTTTGTTTTTTAGTTGTGTAAATAAATATTTTTGAAGTTGCCAAAATATTTTTCTGGTCCAATTTTTATTCCAAGAAAACCCAATTATCAACAAATTCGAATGACAATATTGTAGGTGCCAATACAAAAGAACAAAATATGTTAAACGCAGCGTACAGCGTAACATGATCCTATACACATGGTCCGTAACAATGATAATAGGGATGTTGAAATAGAATGTACAATTTTGATTGAACAGCTATATATTCCATGATATGAATCACATATAAAATTACAATTTGACTTAGAAATTACTTATATAAGAAATACTGCATCTTATTTTCATGTTGGTATGATAACTAGTACATACAGGTTTCTATAAATGATAGGAACATCATAGAGTTATTTTTGCGTTTGCTGCTTTTTTGCTTACATCTATTGCATTTGATAATAAAGGCAAGTAATCCAAAAACGGTTCCAGAAGCTACTAGCATAATAATAAGATTTTTATAGAAACCCTGTTTCAGGATGAATAATATTGACAAAAGTATATTTAACATAATAAATATATGTTGTATATTTTCGCTGTACCTTCAGATATTGTATAAAGTGAAGATGCAATAATTATTTCACGAAAGGCTGAAATGGATGAGCAACTGTCAAAATACTCTTCGATACATGAGATTCGTTGATATACATATAAAAACACTTGTATAATTTAATCATTTCATAATAGTACCTAATTACACTTTGGCATGGAAATTCTCCTCTATATATATTTTCCATATTAATTTTTTTTATATATAAAATATAGACATATAAGGTATTCTGTACGAACTATAAAAAATTCTAAAAAATCAACATCTATTAAATTATTTACATATAAATTATTAAGGGTATGTATGAATATAATTATTGCAATTCAACTGTTCTGTGGACTAACAGTGTGACTCAAACTTCATATCTCCCTTTACCTGCAATATGCTGATAGGAACGAATCCACACTGAAAATAAAAAAAAAAACATTATATTATATACTAATACACCCGCTTAATTCCGCGAGTGGATTTTATTTCCAGAAGGCAACAACCACTCAAAGAATTAAGTCACAACAGTCCTGCGGCATGAACATTATATTCAGTAAGTTCAGGTGCACCTAACCTACCAACTAATCAATAGGGGTATTCCTAGACTGAAAAAATGTGACCGAGAAAAGAGATGAAATAGCAGCTAGGAATCTCCATAAAAGTATAAAATCACTGAAAGTCAATAAATCCGCAGCAACCACTAATACTTTAGTTCAAAAATTACCTGGAGGGAACAGTTTTAATCTTCTTTTGAAGATGCTAACATAGATAGCGAAACACGTGTCGAGGCGTTTAAAAAATCGGTTTGGTTAGTGGTAAAACAGTGTATTGTATAATAACACTGTTCAATCTGTTGATTATACAGGGTGTCCGCTAAAAGGAGCTCAATCCATTAACCATATATTCCTTGAACAAAAACAATATGAGTTTCTATATACCATTTTTCATTTTAGCTCTTCATATTCGATATACAGGGTGTCAAAGTTGGAAATTAAAAACTGTTTTTTTCTTATTACTGGCGTATTTAATGAGATATCAATCTCATAATTGGAACATTACTTCAGCACAAAGAGTTACATCATGTGAGGAGAACAAATCAGAAAATAACTGTCAAATATTCGAAATACTGGGGGTCCAGTACACACTTACCCCCATATTTTTTTTGTACGTGCGCTAATGACTTCCAATATATTTTTCTTCAAGTGTTCAATCCTTTTTGAGTATTTTTTGTCTCTTGTAAAATTTTGATAAAATCATTTGTCTTTAAGATAATTTGAAAAGTACTGGTTATTGTTTGATGCCAATGCGGCTTACGGTAATCTCATAATGTTCACATACTCCTATTTATTTCGTTGAAATTGGAAGAGGGAGTATTTTTTTTACGTACGAGAAGGTTAATATGGAAATACCGGGTGCTCAGAGCGAGTGTATTAAAATTATTTTTACAAAAAAACATAACAAAAAAGTGAAGACACGTGTCGAATAAAATTTGTTTGCCAATCGAACGGCGTGAAATTTTTTTACGGGGTTCAATGAAAAAAAAAAACGTTTTTTGAAATTTCGGGTAAATAATGATTTTAGGAAGCTGGGGGGGGGGGGGGATGTCGATTGACGAGCCCACCCTTTTGAAGGATTTTTAAATTTTGTAAAAGAAAAATTAAAATCGGTTTGAGCGGTTCTGGGTGGTGCGGAATTTTTTAAAAATATTTTCGAGCCTCTTCTCCACCGTATGGTATGTCGGGCGCGAACGAACGGGAAGTAAAATCGGAAGAAATTAAAAAAATATATTTTCGGAAATTTTTGGTGAAATTATGATATTCATGATTTTAATAGCTAAGGTTTTCTTTAATCAAAAGGGCTCGCATGTGTATTCTAAAAATTCATATCGAGCAATTCATTTAGACGTGTTGAATTTCTATAATTTTTTTTTTTCGCAAACATTATTTTAATACATCCGCTCTGAGCACCCCGTATTTCCATAGTTACCTTTTCGTACGTAAGAAGTAACGCCCTCTTCCAATTTCGACGAAATAAATAGGAGTATGTGAACATTATGATATTACGGTAAGCCGCATAGGCATCAAACAATAAACCAGTACTTTTCGAATTATCTTAAAAACAAATAATTTTATCGAAATTTTACAAGACACAAAAAATACTCAAAAAGGATTGAACACTTGGAGAAATATAGATAGGAAGTCATTAGCGCACGTACAAAAAAAATATGGGGGTAAGTGTGTACTTGACCCCCAGTATTTTGAATATTTGACAGTTATTTTCTGTTTTGTTCTCCTCACACGATGTAACTCTTTGTGCTGAAGTAATGTACCAATTTTGAGATTGATATCTTATTAAATACGCGAGTAATTAGAAAAAAAGTTTTCAATTTCCAACTTTGACACCCTGTATATCGAATATGAAGGGCTTAAATGAAAAATGGTACTTAGAAACTCATATTGTTTTTGTTCAAGGAATATATGGTTAATGGATTGACCTCCTTTTAGCGGACACCCTGTATAAATTATAGTCAACGAAATATCACCATTATAACACAAACCAAACTATATACGAAAAACGTCTTACTGTCAGATGCCTGCATCACATTTTGTCCTAGCTAATCTTGAAACTAATAGAATACTTCGGAGTTCAGAGTAAATTGAATGTGATCAGCACTGAATTACCAATCAACTAATCACGTACTATATATTAATTTCGTATCATGACATTCCTTGCACCCTGCACCAACTTGCACATAGGATCAATAATTCAATGATTTTATAGAGACCTGGCAACAGAGGCGTGCTTCCCAGCCGCCACAACTCCAACCAATCAAATTTCAAGAAACTGACATCATAGCTCGGTAGCATTTGAATTCAAAGGTACTGAAATTGCATTTTCAATATCAAATAATTCATTTCTGGTTCGGTATTTTCGATAAATGTGTGGTAGGGATAACGTTTTTGATTTCCCTTCATAACATTATAGTGAAACGGGGCCCATATTTACGATACTGGAAAGGCCCATTTAAAAACGGAATCCCAAACGCCCGCTAGAAATGGTGGTATAAATTCAAAAGTGCAGTCAGTCATATCGTTCGTGACTTGCTGAGAACGACGTCATCTGCAAAACCGAATTGTTCAGATACTCTGGGCTCAGAGGACTGAACGCCTTCATCCTCTGCCTTTCGTCCCGGACTTCTTTGGCGCGTCAAACTATACTTCTTATTTTTATTTCATGGTTTGAATATTCAGAATATCTCTACATTCATTATTCCAGATTTTTGGAGATTTTCTCTCCTCGTTTCTTTAAAATAAAAATCAGTGACAATTGGTGACGTTGGCAATCAAATGAGTTACAGGGTGATTTTACAAAAAGCAATGCTATTGTCTCCGGTCAGAAGAATGCAAGCAGATTCCTTGATTTTTCTCTTCTGGATATCTTCTTTTCCAATGATTTTAATATTATTCCATTCTACCATATGTTGTCCATCTTCAGTAAGGATATGTTCAGCTAGTTTTTTCAATTTGTCGATGTGTCTTTTCTTTATATTGTACTATGTTCCTCCATTGTTACTGAGAGAGGTCTCTTGGTTTCACCTGTATAAAACTTTCCACAACGTCACCTATTGTCACTGAGAACTGAGACGTGCCAAGACGAATAAGAAATTGCTATTCAAATATCCATTTTTTATGTTGAAAACGGGAGCAGATTCGTTCCCGAAACTTCCAAAGCTAAGTAGAAATGATATTTTTTTCTATATACCTGTATTTCTCTTCTCCAAACCTTTTTCAATGCAAATTATCACTGACAAGCTAGTGAATTTTTCTTGTAGTCTCTCTGATAGGAAAATTCTTTAAACGCAGTGACATTTTGGGGTAAATCATCTGATTTGTCCTTACTACACGTATATTGAAATAACAGTCATATTTTTATTATATAGAAACGAGGAGAAAATCCCGAAAAATCTGGAATAATGAATGTACCACCTCCTCGATCAACCTACAGACAGCATTTAAATCTCTTCATGTTAATCAAATTGAAGTAATACACAGTTATTTATTGTCAGCAATACACGAAAACTGAATCTGTTACATGCACTATATTATTATTGTTCTTACGTTGACCTCGCCGTAAACTAGAATATTTCGGAAATATTCGATTTTGCCGGGCTGACGCTGGACCACATGCAGCGAACGGACCACTTGAAATCACGGTTTGTTTTAGACATACACGGTGAGGAGTGTTGCGCTGGTGTTCGAGGAAGCGCTTAGAGCTCGATCGAGTATCCCAGATAAATAATACTTCAGCACTAGCGTGAGTCGGTAGCTTATCTTACTGGTCGACATTACTTGCGATGCGTGACCCGTTCACACTCCACTTAGTTCGCTTGTGGTTTTTCATCATTATTATTATCACAACGCGGATGCAAAGTATTATATTTAGAAAACAGATTTATTCGAGAACAACAACTACATATCGATTGTAATATAAAGGGGTAAGTTGAGGACAGTCAGTAACTGATTTCCAGATTCCACCATCCTAACCAAATATTTTGTTGATGTGCATTGTAAGAATCATCGAAAGTGAAGAGATATAAATTATAGTGGAGTACGCCACTGTTGATTAAGTAGATTTTTCTTAAAATTCAATATAAAATAGATTGATCTATGTACTATTCATTATTTTAAACTTTTTCTTCGAACCTCGATAAGAAATATTCGGTAGATCGAAGTATTAGTCGTTTGGATATGGATCATATCGACTCCTCCAAAAGTGCTGGTGATTACAAATATTTCCTAGGTAGTGGATAGGTCGAAGAGGAACAATAAAATGTCCGGCAAGACCTCCAGATTTTATACCTCTCGGGCTATTCTCTGTGGGGCCAATGGTTCATGAAACTCCGTCATGAAATATTGATAAATTCAAACGAAGAAATATTTCGGAATGCAGACAAATTAATTGGGAAGTTTCGAAAACTTCGTGAAGAATTGAAAAATAGGCTGTATTATTGTCTACAAAATAATAGAGCATATTTTGACCAATTATTTTGAATACCTCTATGGAGAATGGACAAATTCCCATTACTATTGTTGATATCTTCGACACAATTCGACAAAAAAAAAGGTAATATTTATCGGTTTGGTTTTCGTTTCCGCCTGATTCTGATGTATCTCAAGGTGAGGGTTTCCATTCGAATTTATAAAGTAGGAGAGGCGGGGGGTGAATGGTATTAACATATAATTCAATCGATAGTGGTATTTCACTTCTCCCTCGATATCTAAATCAATATTTTTTCCGAAAATGGTAATCACCGCAGATCAGAAAGTATTCAAGTTTTGAAATGAAAGATCTGTATATGATTTCGGATCAAAACTGAATTGGTAAATCTACTTGAAAACAGTTCCGCGTTTCCTGGTTGAGGCAACCCCCTTTGCGGATAATCAGTTCTACCAACCTTGGAAAAACTTGTTTTACCAAGAGTTTTTTTAATGTTCGGAGAACATCGTGAGTACCTAGGGAGGAAAGCGAGAGGAGGTGGGTATTAGAATTTTTTTGAACTTTCGGAGATTATAGGTTCTTGGAAATACTTCCCCAGGCAATGAATTCTAGAGCTTTGCCGTTCTATAGACGACCGAGTTCTGATGAAGTGCTGTTCGACATATCTCGAGGTTGGCAACGGAATGATATGCTGACTGGGCTTCGTCTGACTGTTATTGCTAGTTCCATCGAAGCATGAATTTTGCGGTCACCACTCCGTATATGATGAGAATCGGAGAAGTCAAGTGTGACTGACATCCGATCCCCGATTGAGAAAAAGTCGTGTTTTTCCCATTCTACTCTTTTTATATCATCGCGCATAAATATTGTCGTTCAGATATGGATGTATCTCAGAAGGGTGGGCATAGACCATCGCCGGCATCATCGTTCCTACAACGGCAGCTCAGCTTGATTTGGATGAAGCTCTTCGACAAAATGGCGCCCCGTAGTAAACACACAGGAAGCTCTGGTCGAACGACCCCAACTAGCTAATCTTCATACAGACGCGTTTCAGCAAGAACATTTTCCAGAACCAAGAGAAGCACCTCTGCAACTCCAAATAGGTCACAGAGTCATGGTTAAAGAGTTTTGAGACCCTCACCCATTGGCTCCAACCTGGACTGGTCCTCATCAGGTTATATCGGTGGTGGGGAATAATACATATATTGTCAAACGAGATGGAAAAAATTTCAAATTTCATATTGATGATCTGAGGCCTTATTGTGGAGTTTCAAATGCAATTAGACAATGTGATACTCGTATTGAAGAGGAAAGTAGTTCATCTGATATCGAGCAAATCGAAAACCTAAACGACGCGAACCCAGATCCTATTCGATTGAGGAGATCAAAACGACGGGCCGTCAACGACATTAATCATCATTGATTTTTGGACAGCTGATTCGTTGGAAAACATTTTGTTTTTATAGGTCTTCATGGCGTTATATCATAATTTATTTTTAATAAAGTAGTTACGATTTTGTTCCGGAGGGGGAACTGACCTCTGCGAGGTGTCACCACCCAGTATATGATGAGACTCGGAGACGTCAAGTGAGACTGACATCCGATCACCGATTGAGAAAAAGTCGTGTTTGAGAGTTCTCATTCTAGTCTTTTAACGTCTATTCGTGAAAATCACGAACCAATAGATGGCTCTGTTAAACGTCAAATCAACGTCAAATTTCGAACTGAGTATGAACAACAAAAACATTGCCGTATGCACTCATTGCAAATTGGTTATTTCGAAATTGCAAAATAGTGAATAATAAGTTTACTTCGTGAAATACGTACAAGGTTTCCAGTGTGGGAAAAATCACTTTTTGTGCAGAGAAATTGCCATTTTGATGTGGACAATGGTGGTATTCATCATTGATATCACACTACAATTCCACAGTTTTCAAACTTATGGAATGGTCGGAATGGTCCACTCAACACTTGCATGGATTGGAATGGAATCATAAGGAATCAACTATCACAACAATATGGTATAGGTATGAAGAAATAATTGAATTCATCAAGAAATATCACTGGCTTTTATGAAGGAGATAAAATTCTAGTGAAGGGGTTGGAAAAGAAGATATGGTTGGAGAGGCTGCTCAGAATGAACAATATCATCGATTTACATAAACAAGGATCTCCAGCAATTGAGGACTTGAAGTTATTCTCAAGATCGAATCATTGCAACCAACATTTATACAATGATTCTAATTGTGCTTCAGAAAATGTATATTATATTATTATAAGGTAGGTACTGGTTTCTTCATTGTAAACAATAAAAGTTCATGCAATAATTGGAGTTTTTTCATCAGGGAAAAATGAGGTAAAACACATAATTATGAAACTCAAAACAATGGTCGCCAAATTTGTTGTTATTGTTGTTCATACTCGCAAGACTTGTACAGTTAGCCACCAGAGGCCGCACACTTCGTGATTTTCGCGAATCTCTTAATCATCGCGTATTAATATTGCCGTTCAGCACAGACCTTCGCCAACATCATCGTTCCTGCAACGGCGGCACAGCTCCCAAAGCCCATCGCCATTCAAGGAGTTTCAAGCTTCATTAGATGTGGAGCTTGATTTGGAAGAACCTCTCCGACAACTCAGCCGTCCTCTGCCTGCGCTCCACGATCCCAGAGAAACCCTCTCTTTTTCCCGGCGTCCGTGTGTTAACCAATCAGCAACAATCTCGACAAGCTGTCGGGTTTAGTGGGATTGACTCGCGCACTAGTTCGTTTGTGACTTACATAAACTACTATCTGAACAACTAATGCAAGCTATGCAGCTCAAGAGATCGAACTGGAGAACATGAATCATACTCATTTAGAACCTGTCCTATATCTTACTCACTCTTACTCATGTTTCCTAACACTAAGAAACCCGACATGTTGTCATGACCGGCAGTTTTGAGGGTTGCTGCGAATTGGGCAGAAGCGTTTTCAGGCGAGCAATTTACCCGAGTTTTTCGGACATAAAGTTGCCATGGAAAAATATTTTCGGTTATTCTGTATCTCCAAAAATGACGGAGAAATAAATTGAAACAGATTAAGCAAATTCTACTTCATTCAATGTTACTGAAAAACTATGAATACTTTTGAGAATGTTTGATAGCTGTTGGAATTACCCTCTCCTACCGTTTCCGAGATTCCCATGATGTG
The DNA here is from genome assembly GCA_918026855.4 of Phaedon cochleariae. NCBI lineage: Eukaryota > Metazoa > Arthropoda > Insecta > Coleoptera > Chrysomelidae > Phaedon > Phaedon cochleariae. The sequence continues at coordinate 24,794,675 of OU896718.1, read as the reverse complement.
CAATCTCATCTTGTTCATACTACACAAATGTTTGGGGATAAAATAATGAAATCTAATGGAAGATAATTTCCATTATGAAAGATATAAGAAAAATAATGGAGAGAATTCGCATTGATCTTCTACTGTTGCTTATCATTGATATTCTGGATATGGGTCGCGTGCTCATGTGACAGATGGCCACCCTGGGAGTAAAAAAACAACCTCACTTCTCTTATTTGTTTACAATGGAATGAAATAGTTTTTCACACTTACTTTGCCATACGAATTGCGTTTTTTTGGACTATCCATTAATTCATGCATGCCATAACATAGTGCTGTTGTACAATGCACAAAAATGCAGCGATTGACGAAGGAATGAGATTTTTCAGGTAAATTCTGATCTAAAAGTATTGTAGTCACATGGATTTCATTTGAAGAGGTTATAGTTTCTCTTCAGAATTCCTTCTTCCGCTTCTGCAATAGAAGCAAATAGAGTGAAAATGTCTACAACACACACGACCATATATTTCGTCAGCATGTCAGACCAGTCCTCCTGTTTGAATGCACGAATCCAAGTTTATTTCCTTCTTCTAGAAACTCCACAAGTCTTTCTAATTAGGGTCCCTTGATGAAAATTGACGTTAAAGTCATCTTAACAGGGTACGGACAGATCATAGCTGCATTCTTTTTTAACGATCTAGAGACTTTGGTTTTGTCTACTGGCATCCCTGACATTGCTGTCACGTCACATCCATGGGCGCTACAGAAAATCATTCAAAATTCTAATAATAGGTATGTACAGGGTACTAACTTGTTGAGGAAAATCATATGATGAACGAGTTTTGTAATTATGATCCGATTCTATCAAAATTGGTATCAGGGGGTTTTTGGGGTAGGAGATAATAATTGTTTCGTCAAAATTTGAAAATTCAAGATGACGGATCCAATATGGCGAAAGACATTAGTTTATATAACTATTACTCTACCACAAAAAATAGAAAATATGTTGGATGCAAGAGTGAAAATAACGTGCTTATAAGTTATACTGCGTATACCTACTTCTTTGTTACTTTCATCAATAAATTATTCGAAGATGACTTTTTATTTAAGGGAGACGGAAAAATCATAAGTATATTCTATTTTTTATTTTCCTGCACTTTTCAAGTATTACTTTTTATTAGCCTACTTTTCGTCCCAGACGAAGTTTCATACATAGTGTGATATTAGTCACTCCATAAATTCTTCTCCGAATTGGATTTCCGAAAATATATTTACCACACATGACATGAGTACAGTAGTTCAGATACCCCCATATCGAGGTTTCCACCATTTCTCAATCATGAAGCTCAGCTCATTCAGCTCATAGATAAACTTCTGCTCAGCTTGAAATCAAAATTCATTTAGTCAATTCAGTCAACCCTGGTATACAGTCTGAGAACAGTCTCTTTTGGTGAGATATATTGAGCTTTCAGTACAATTTATATGTTCCCTGCCTCGCAAAGATTATGCTGAAGTAGTGAACTCTTAAACTAGAGGATTGTTCATCTATATCTTGGTATAGTTGAATCAGGAATTCCATATGGAAATTACGTATGATACGCCAGTGACCTCAATATAACCTAAAAAACAACGAATGTCAAAAATCTAGTGTTTATCCCCAGAATTGAATAGGGATGGAACTATATAACTGTTTCACAAACACTTTAGAGTGAGAGGAGACGAGGATCTGTCCGTACCCTGTTAAGATGACTTTAACGTCAATTTCCATCAAGGGACCCTATTTCTAATAGCTGCTATTGCAAAATGAATGAGGACTAACATTACTTATTGTCCACCAAACCGCGCCATCGAAACATGAGGTCAATGTTGGTTGGTTGGTTCTTATTTTCGTGTCATTTGGCCTTTTGCTATGATATCTTCTTCTCCGTCAATGTAAGAATTGGTCGTAAAGTTCCATATTGAGAGTAAAAAAACGGAGGACGGCTCACGCCTGTCGATAACTTGAGGTTTTCTATTTGTTCAAATATTCTACATCATTTTTTTCGAATATTTTCAATAAAATAGGCCATAGCTTTTAGGGCTATCCGGTCGAACTCTGAGATTTTTGATTTTGACATTGACCTCATGATATAGTAGCGCCTGGTGAGTGAAAATGTTAGCCCTCATTCTATTGAGAAATGACAAAATTTCAGAATGAAACCTATGTGAGTGACTACAGTACATTTAGATCACAATTCACCTACCTACCTGAAAAATCCTATTCCTTCGTCTCTCGCTGCATTTTTTGTGCATTATACAACAGCACAATGTGATGACAAGCTTGAATTAATAAATAGCCCAAAAAATACGATTCGTATGCCAAAATAATTGTGGAAAATTATTTCAATCCTTTGTAAATAAATAAGACAAGTGAAATACTGTCCGTAGGATAATCGAGGAGGTATTCCATTCATTTTAATTGATTATTTGGGCTGGAGTATTATTTCAATATATGTGTAGTAGGACAAATCTGATGATTTGCCCCAAAAAGTCACTGCATCTAACAAATTGTTCTATCAGGAAGCCTATAAGAAAAATTCAATAGCTTGTCAGTGACACTTTGTTTGGAAAAAAGTTTGAAGAGAAGAAATATAGATAATTATATTGAAAAAAAAACGATTTTTTACTCATCTTTGGACGTTTCGGAAACGAATCTTCTCTCGTTCTCAACATGAAAATGCAAAATATTTTTCTTCGGGAATTCTTTTCTACATGCCCCACAATTGAAGTGGGACACCTGAAATTTTCGCTCGAGTTTGTAAGATTATAACTTCTGAGAAAATGATCCGATTTCAATTCGGTTTCCAGAATTCAGAAGCTGATTCTATTGTCTCGAGACCCATGTATTGGAAGAACTGAAAATATCACGAATTAAAATTGTACAGGGCGATTAATGGTACACTGTAAACTTGCATCGACTTTGGGGTTACCCCATTCCGTCCAAGAATTTTTTCTCTGCTTTCTTCATGATGTTTCATAGAGTTCAATGTTATATATCGATATGGTTTTTGATTTCCATTGATTGATCACATTGTCTCGACAATATGATTTTTTTTAGTGGAATGTGTCAAAAATAGTGAATTTTTGTTTCAAAAATTGTTACGACAGGATTTTCACGGTTGCGTAGTCCATAAAAAAATCGAATTACTTCATTTCCATACAACGACCAATAAAGAGTGGTTTCCAGAGACTGATTTAGGCTAGATTCTTTATTAGTATATGCACATGGTAATGTGTGGTAATGTGTTTCAAGTTATAGACTTTTGATCGCATCTCTACTGTCCAGATGATTACATAATAGTATATTATGTAACAAGTATTATAAACGTCCTTTTAGTAACGAGTAGTTTAGGCACGAGCGGAGCAGAGCGGAGCGAGTGTTTAATAAACGAGAGTCTAGAAGAGTTTATAAACGCGTTACATACTATGATTTTTCTACGAACTCCGGAAATTACATCAATATACCTGCAATTCCTGCTAACCTACAAAATAATTCGAAAGGAATGGGAATTGAGAACATAATACATGCAACTGCATGCAACCAGCGAGTCACGTGTAAGTGATATTGGTTGTAAATGTGTCCAGTCCATTGCTCACTAACCTTTGTTTCACGTTCATTGTCATGCTTAGAGCAGAATAAATAAATTGTTCTCGAAGATGGATGCTTCATTTTTACACTTCTTGGAGATATGCAAGTACCAGAACATTCTCTCCGATTTCACTTTCTTCTACTTGTCGCATTGTCGCATATATTTTTAATGACGAATTCTGATACAAACGAATATTGCTTGAATAATTCTGATACAAAATTTGAAAATAACAGTTGACAGTTAATACAATATTGACAGGCCAGACATGTCTCAAAATACTGAAGCTGTGTTTAATGAACTGCGTTGCCATGGTAATGTGTTTAAGAAATCGTGTTGCCATGGTAACGTGTTTAATATTTTGAATAAATCACAGATCGACAATCCGTGATTAATCGATCATTTAGCGTAGTACATATACGTACGCTAAATGCCATTTTAGTTATGTGAGTAGAAAAATGAATATTCCCGTTGCAATAATGAAGAATGAGGAGATATCTTGAAACAGTTTCGGTTTTTTTTTCGATCGCGTCAATAATTTCGGAGAGGTATTTTTTTATCATTATATCTCTATAATCGATGATTCTGAATCAATTCTTAATTGCCCATATTGAAGATACGAGGCGCATCGAAAAACCATCATTGAGAATTCAGAATCTCAATCGTAATCGGTCCCTCATGTTTTATTGATTCTGATTCATCAAAATTCAGATAGCAGAAGTGAGGTTGGTAATATTACAATTATTGTGCGTTAATACGGAGTATAAATCTGCTTTTGAAGTTCCAAGACAATTTCTATCCTTTCTGATTAACTGTTGACGTAAATACCATAGTTTTTGAGATGGAGTCGGCAGTTCTCATTTCTCTCAATATCGATACATTGAAACATTCTGTATATCATATCAAAGCCAACCAGGATAGAAAAATTGTTTGGTTTTATAGAACTATCGTTTTTTGCATGAACCACTTCTCTGCATGCGAATATATTGTGTTCAGATCGTATTTGCAGTCGTGAAGTTCACATTGAAAAATGTCTAAGCTAACGTCACCTGAATTGGCAAATATAGCCAGATTATGGAATGATGATTTTTCCATTAGACAAATCGTATATGCTGTCAATTCATCAAGAGGTACTGTTCAACGAGCAATTGACCGTTTGCGGAACCAAGGGACTACGAGATATTATCATGGCGGAGGGCGTTTTAGGGCTAAACAGCCCAGACATGATAATTTCCTCCGAACTGCTGCTCTTCGGGGCAGGACCAGTAGTGCTCGACAGATAAACAATTCCTTGAGGGCCACAACAGGAGTAAGAAAATCTGTTGAAACTGTCCGGAGACGATTTCACGAAAGCGGTTTGAGATCCAGGAGACGAGCTGCGTGCCTGTTGTTAGGGCAGCGTCATGGGGGTCACTGCAGGCAATGGGTTGCCGAGCGTGAAAACTGGGGAGTAGCAGAATGGAGTAGGTGTATGTTCACTGATGAGTGCAAATTTGTGTCATCGTAAGAAGAGGTCGAAATGAGAGATTGATGGAAGAAAATATGAAGGCAAGGGTTGCTTATTTAGGTGGTGGAGTGACTGTATGGGGTGGTATGATGATGAATGGGAGGACTGAGTTTGTGGTTTTGAGAGGAGAAAACATGAAACAGAGAAAGATATTGTGATACCATATTCCCAAAGTATTGAGAAAGAACCTCGGAAAGAACAATACCGAGAGAATGGATTGGCCACCTTTGTCACCAGATATGAATCCAATTGAGCATGTTTGGATTCGGATGAAATTAAAGTTGAAAAGGAGAGAGGGAGAAATTATAAATTGGATGAATTGTCGACTGCGATATTGGATGAATGGAAAGCTATTCCCCAGAACTTCCTCAGAAATCTTCTGAAGGGAATGCCTAGGAGTATAACAGCTCTGATTCGAACAAGAAGAGAGACAAAATACTGAATTGTAACTGTCATCAATGTTCATGATGCATTTTTTTTCAGCCTTATTTCATCTGAATTCATTCATCATGAATTGGCAGCAAGATGCCGAACAGCACGGTCGCATCTGAGAGCTCGCTCAAGAATAAAAATTGTAAGAAGTGTAAGAAAACTGTAGTAAATGGTGTGAAGTGTAACAATTGTGAAAATTACTTTCATACAAGTTGTCAAATCAATTAGTAACGATTTAATCACATGCTGTGAACCATCTACACAATCTGTGAGTAATAATGAATGTGATAATGACCAGGCCTTCTTTGATGCCATCGAGAACCTATCACCAGAAAAAAAGGTAGACATAAGTATTTTTAGCTATGTGATTAAACAAAAAGATTTGATAATTGACGAATTACGTCAAAAAATCAAGATGTTAAATGATCAAATCGATCTATTCAAGGAGAATGGCACTGCAAAAAGAACAAATAGTGCAGATCCCACAAAAACTTTGGAAAAACTGACCTATGCTAAAAAAACACAGCAGGCAAATGTCTCGCTCACCGAACCAACTTGCTCGAGCGGTGTTGCCAGCTGTGCGAAAATTTCCGTAATCACGCAAAATCAAGTATCCTGTGCTCTGATGGAAAACGAAACAAAAGAAAAGTGCCAAAGTTATATCAATCTTACGAATCCTAGTGACTCCAATACTGCCAAGCATATTGTTAAAGATAAATCTACATCAAATAATAATCCTTCTGCCAGAAGTAAAGGACTCACAATACAAGAAGAAAACGTGACAGATCTAAATGAAGACATTTTACCCACAAACGGTCAATGGAAAAAGGTAACTCATAGAAACAAAAAGAGTAGACAATTGGTTGTTGGTACTGGTACTGACGGAATCGCCGGATCTATCAAAGGAGTTCCAAAATCTGTTGACTTGCATGTCTACAGGATTGATCCTTCTACCGATGTGACTTCCATGCAAAATCTACTTAAACCTCACTTTCCGGAGGTAATTTGCGAAAGTATGAAATCTCGTTATCCAGATCTGTATGCTTCTTTCAAGGTTCGGATCTATCAAGAGAATTTTGGAAAAGCAATGGACCCGATAGTCTGGCCAAAAAATGCGTGTGTTAACAATTTTTTATACCTACGCAAGCATTCCCAGCTCCAGAGGTAATGTTCAATCCAAACTTATTGGTGATGAATGTGCAAAGTATCAATAATGATAAAATTTGTGAAATTCTTCTAGAGATCGATAACTTCAAAAATATTGACATTATATGTTTCACTGAACTGTGGGAAAATGCAGATTCAGTTAGTAAAATCTGCCTTGAAGGTTTTATATTAGCAAGTAGTTATACTCGTAATGCAGAGGTGAAGGGTGGTGGAGTAGGAATATGGGTTAAAAAAGGAATTATACATAACAATAATGTTAATTTGAAACAATTTTGTATTGATAAGCATTCAGAATTCTGCTACTGCTCCATTCAGGACAGATATGGTGAACATTTTATTGTGTTAAATTGTTACCGATCGCCATCAGGTGATTTCGACATATTCCTAGAGAATCTTGATTGTATCTTAAATCGCATTCTTAAACCTAATACCTATATTGCTGTATGTGGCGATTTCAATGTCAATACTGGTGTTCGCAATAATGACCATAATAAGTTGTTAAATGTTTTATCTACTCATAATGTTACTAATAATCTTGTCAAATGGCCAACTAGGGTGACGAGAGACAGCGCTACAACTATTGATAATGTTTTCGTAAATTTCTCCAATCCTGGTTTATCGTGCGTATTTGACAATACTGTATCAGATCATCGGACTGTTCTGGTGGAAGTTGACTGCGGTGTCACAGCTGCTCCGAATTTTTATCGGGCGAGACATTTCACTGATAACTCCATAAATGATTTTAATCGTAGCCTCATGACTGAGGATTGGAATCAGTTGTATGGTATACTGGATACAAATGAAGCTTTTACTTATTTTATGAACATTTTTTCCTTTCACTTCAATGTACATTTTCCCTTAATAACGAGACAATCTGTAAAAAGAAATACTAAGTGGATAAATAATGATGTCCGACAATCGTCAACAGACCTAAAAAACTTACATGCTCTCTCAAGGACGTATCCTGAACTGCGCGAATATTATAAAAACCAAAAAAAGGTTCATATAAATCTATTGAAGTCAACGCGAAAGAAACATTATCAGAACATAATTGAATCATCTGATAATCCCACAAAAAGCGCATGGAAAGTAATAAATGATTTTACAAAAAATAGAGATATAAAAAAACAAAACGTATCATTGCTATCGAATGAAAATAGACCACTAGATAATCCTGTCGATGTTGCAAATTGTTTCAATTTGTTCTTTAAAAATGCCCCACTTGATATAATTGAGACTATACCGTGTAGTTCTGCTACGGATTCTGTTGATGAGCCCACAAACTCTTCGCAAACAATGTTTTTATTGTATCCTTATACGCAGATGGAGTTATACGAATTATTACGGATTAAGTTGAAAAATAAGAGCTCTTATGGCTTTGACGATATACCAGCATTTTTGCTGAAAAAGGTTGTTATTTCTGTAATATCTCCTTTGGCCTATCTTGTCAACCTCTCGTTTTCAAATGGTAATTTTCCCGATTGCCTGAAGACCGGCAGGGTCGTTCCAATTCTAAAAAAAGGTGATCCAATGCAGGTTGCTAATTATCGCCCTATAACTATTCCCTCTATATTTTCAAAAATATTCGAATATGCCTATCTTGAGAGACTGAATCGTCACTTGAATCAGAATCATATAATAATTGACAACCAGCATGGATTTCAAGCAAACAAATCGGCGAACAGTGCCGTACACTCCTTTTATGAAAACCTGACAAATCTGGTTGATGCGGGCGAGTGCCCTGTTGGAATCTTCTGTGACCTCAGCAGGGCGTTCGACTGCGTCAACCACAATATCCTAATAAACAAATTGATTAGAATTGGTATTGAGGGACTTGCCCTGGAATGGATAAAATCTTATTTGCACGCACGTCGCCAATACGTCAGTCTTCCAGGTGCGACCGAGCAATCAGTGTCTACCGCCTGTAACTCGGATAATCTTCATATCAGTGTAGGTGTTCCTCAAGGGTCAGTGGTGGGCCCAATATTGTTCCTAATATATGTAAATGACATCGTAAAAACGTGCCCATCTGTACATTTTACGCTGTATGCGGACGATACATCCATACTCATATCGGAAAAATCTAATTATTCCTTCGAGGAAAAATGTAATGAAGTTCTTTCTAGGTTGTATGATTGGTTCTGCATGAATTCACTTCATCTAAATGCAGAAAAAACACAGTCAATACATTTTCATCAAAAACAAAAACAAGTACCAAACATACATTTAAACATCAATAATAAAGTGTTGGAAAATGTGTCATACGTGAGGTTTCTAGGCCTATACATTGATGAGTGCCTTGACTGGAGGAGACACTGTGAGTCAGTTATTTTAAAACTCAACTCCGTTATCTATCTTTTCAGAAACATGAGATCAGTTTTAACAGAGAAACAATTGATAATGTTATATTATGCACAGGCCGAATCCCGACTAAGATACGGAATATGTTTTTGGGGATCATCCACTTGTTTCAATGATGTCTTCATCTCGCAGAAGAAATTAATTCGTTGTATCGCTGGTGTTTCTCGTACCACTAGTTGTCGAAGTTTTTTTAAATCTTATGAAATTTTAACTTTACCGTGTTTGTATATTTTTGAAGTATGTGTTTTTATATTTTCTAACATAACCTCTTTTAAAACTAACAAACAAATTCATTCTATCAACACAAGACAGCAAAATGACCTACATGTGCCATTTTCAAGAACAAATCTTTTATACAGATCACCTACTGTGACTGGGCAAAGGCTGTTCAATAAACTTCCGGCCGACATTAAATCATGTGTTACATTGAAAGCATTCAAGCAATGTCTTAGGAAATACCTAATAAATGGTGGATTTTACTCCTTAGATGAATTTTGAAGACTTAGTTTTAGTTATATTTAAGTTAGTTAGTTTTAGCTTTAGTAATCGTCCTTGACCAATTCTATACATGTAACTGCATGTCACAAAGAAAATAAAGTATTATTATTATTATTATTATTATTATTATCTCATGAAGTTGCAGACATTTTTCATAAAGCGAGTTTAACACAAAATTGATATGGATTACAGCATTTCTGTTGAATACTGCAATTTTAAAAGTTATATAAGGTGTTTAAGCATTGATCATCTTCGAAACGTCTTTACTTATAAGGTTTCACTCATAAAAGATCTTATGCATTTTACGTACTGTTTAATAACATGTATTGTCTCAGTGTGACTCCATATGGGACACACGGTATGTGAAACTTCATGATATCAATTTTCCCGATAGGTCAGTGTAATCATAGTACTTGGATCAAAACTCGTTCTGATTGTCACCTGAATACCTCGATAATTAGAGTGATGTTAAACGAAAAAATACTTCTTCGAAATTATTGACCCGATCAGGAAAAACTCGAAGTTGTTTCAAGATTACTCAATACTCTTCTTCATTATGCTGAAAAAAAGAATTTGTATGATAATCCAAATAGTGGAAACGCGATCAGAAACATAAAACATCGCACGCATTACCATCTTCATATACAAATAAAAATTGAGTCTTGAATCGAACTCTGAGAATCACCATGTATTGGTCAGTGTATGAAAATCAAGTGATTCAATCTTCCTATTAAGTACGCAACTGTCAAAATACTCTCGTAACATTAATAGAACGAAAAACACCCTATTTTTGACACATTCCACTAAAAAAATCATATCGTCGAGACAATGTGATCAATCAATGGAAATCAAAAACCATTTCGACACATAGCATTGAACTCCATGAAACATTATGAAGAAAGCAGAAAAAAATTCTTGGACGGAATGAGGTGACCCCAAAGTCGATGCAAGTTTACAGTGTACCAATAATCGCCCTGTACAATTTTAATTTATGATATTTTCAGTTCTTCGAATCCATGAGTCTCGAGACAATAGAATCAGCTTCTGAATTCTGCGAACCGAATTGAAATCGAATAATTTTCTCAGAAGTTATAATCTTACAAACTCTAGTGAAAATATCAGGTGTCCCACTTCAATTGGGGGCACTATAGTTTGACACTTCTCAGTGTCTCACTGATGTTGGCATATAGAGGAGTGATGATGTTAGTAAACAAATGAATGACAGGATGTTTTCATCAATTGATCTTGAATCTACCATTTTCATAGATAGAACATGGTTTTCACTACTGAAAACTGAACATGAAAAATTGAAATTGTTTTGTCACCAGGGTCGGTCATTTGTCACATGTGCATGCGACCAATTCTATGCAGGGGTTATAATGTAATCCATTGACAAATTACAAATTACAAAATTACAACTACATAAATCGACACCTCATTATTTTATATTTCAATATAGAAAACCTACTCAACTACAATAACAACTTACAATAACTGCATAAATCTGGAAATCTGGGCATGCTACATGTCTAAGAAATTGACATTTTGTATGAAATCAGAACTTTTGATTGGTAGATAATTATGATACAAGTATCGTAAAGATAATCGACGGGTTATTAAACTCGGACTTCGTCCTCGTTTGACAAATTTTCCACATCATATCGTAATATAAATTCACGATACGAATATCGTACAATATTTTGTCCTACCAGGAAAGCTATAGTTATTCAATCGAAAATAGTTTATATTTCTTGCATTAACGATTCATTAGGAATATACAAGGTGATTTTGAAATAAGTACATATAATCAGCACATTGATATGATACCGTCTAACGAATATTCCAATATCAGATTTTTCTAATTCTAATGAACAAGAAATTTCATCCCGAAAAATTAACAAAAAACGAGAAAAAAATAAAGTACGCCACTTAAAAACAATTTGAATGATTGAAATCCGCATGATTGTGACATCCGCACGAATATTTTAACAGAGGTGACGTCAGAATGCTACAGTATGGAACTTTGGGTGGAAAAAGGGTCTAACCTCAAATTTCATGTCGATTCCTATATTTTTTATTGGTACCACTCGATAGTATACGTCGAGCTTACTCATGGCATGATATATTTGCACATATTTCAATGCCACCCTGTATAACAAGAGAGCGTTGCGAGGGTTGGGCGTACACTTGTGGATCTACCTATTGTGTTCTCGGCTGTCACTCATTCTGCGAACTGTCAACTTTGACGCGTTCATTTCAATATGAAATAAGTATACATTTTTCAACATGAATTCCGATTACAAGAGTATACATTCAGATATAGAAATTGCGGCGAATGAAGCAATATAAAGTTTAGTAGCCGCTATATTGATGATCGATTAGTTCTTATTTCTTTTTTCTTTTTTGTAAACAACTGAGACTTCAAATTATTTTGTTCACTTGACCGCACTAGTGCTGTAAATCAACACACCAATCAATGTCGTAATGTTTCACATTACATATTGATAGTAGGTGAAATATTTTACCTACTACCGAAAAATGGTAATTATTTCATCAAAAATAGTTATTATTCATCGAATTAACGATTTATTAGGAATATGCAACAAGCAAGCATTGCAAGGGTTGGGCTTATACATATTTATCGTGAATCGCGTTCTCTATTGTCACTCATTCTTCGAACTGTCAACTTTGACGCGTTCATTTCAATTTAGGAAAAAAAAAATATTGACAAGACTTCCAATCACGAAATTATACATTCAGGTACAGAAATTGCGGCAAATGAAGCAATTCAAACTTCAGTACCTGCTGTATTTATGATAAATTAGTTTTTATTTATTTCATCTTTGACATTAAATATTGGTAGTAGGTAAATGTACATACACGTAATTTTAGATATATACAAGAAGAAATACAAAGATCAGGAAAACCACCAATGTTTTAATGCTTTTTATGTAATAAATTATATTATTATATTTGTCGAAAAAAATTTCCGATTGTTTAACATGAAAGGCAGTAGATATTAACGAACATATTTTCTCAGATTTCATGCTTGTTGTTGTTGTTAACTCTCAGTGCCTATTGAATGATGGACTTTTTTGAATTGCTCTTACCTCATTATTGGCATTTCGGATTTTCCACCATCCATCTTTATATCCATCTTTTCCTATAACAATAACATTTTCATCCTCCCTCACACTGATCTGAGATGAATCCTTCCCCTCATAACTCCTAATTGCGACTGCCTTCAATTGTCTAAAAGGCCATAGTAATTTCGTATTTTCATCTAACCTGAAACGAAATCGACTCATTACAACGAGTACCAATATTATTTTTATTGATGCATACCAACCTTTCGAAATTTTCTTTGAGGCTGTGGCTTTGATAATTCAGAATAAGTTCCTCTATAGTGTTAAAAAACTTTGACTGAGATAAGAAGTATTTTTTTGTATCACCTGGTGGTTCATATTTGCAACATATTTTCATGTGTTTCACAGTATTATCAGTTCTGAAATGAATGAACTGAATTGAGTAACAGTATTTAGATGAAAATCACGAACCTACTTCAATGTGAGAGCATATTTATCTTTCTCCTCACTCTGAGCCCTAGTTCTAACCATGTATGTTCCGTTTTCTCTTTGTTCGAGATTAATAGAAGCGCTATTACTATCCATCTCTCCAACAAACCACAAGGAATCTCGAAATGGGCAATCACTAAATCCATTTAAGGTGGGACTAGTACTAACTTGGGTTAATGGCTGGCCACATTTCCCAGAATACTGAATACAACCTTTATGCGCATATGTTTCACAAGTACTGCACTTATAACCTTGATAAATAAGACCTTTGAGGTACTTGGAACAAAATAAACATTGTACAGGGTCGGCGAATGTCTGAAGTTCAAATTTGTGGCTGGTGCGTTGTAAGGCTTTCGGATGAAGATTATCCCTAAAGATAAGTCATGATTGAACGGTGAAGGGAAATAACAAGGATTGTCATATTTTTCCAGAAATTGAGATATGCATGCTTTGCTTTCTAAAGACAGATTTGGCCTTGATATACTCTACCCATAAGTCTATAGTCTATTAAAAACTCATATAGTCTATTCGCAAACGTGCCTTGAAATATCGTAGAACGGTTAAAAACTGGGGCTGTCCGCCCGAATTCTTCGCTTTTTAAATCAGTCTTTGCTATCTATTCATCAGTTATGTCCGCATGAGAAGTAAACAAAAGTTTTTTGTCACTTATAATTGCACGAGAGCTTTTTTTGTCGAAGTAAACTTGACATGTATCAATAAGAATTTTGTTGCCTGGCAATTTGAAGAAAAAAACTGCATCTGAAAAAATTACGAGTCTGTAGGACGAGTCATTTTTTCTGGCAGTTTTTTGAGTTGAATTACCTAATGGCAACAAAATTCGAATTATAAATGCCAAGTTTACTTCGACTAAAAAAAAGCTATGGTGTAATTCGGTAAGACAATTTAATTCATCTAACATCAATTTGTTTATTGGCTGGTTGTCATGCTATCAAAAGTTAGGTTCCGTTATTGTCGCAAGTACCTCATCAATAATAACTTAAGGTAACTCGTTATTTTGTTCAAAATATTATAAGACATTCTTTATTTTTTTCCATATTGATGTGTTCTTGTGAGAATTCACTATTTATTTCTGCATAACGAGTTGTTTCAATCTGCATAGAAAATATGAGAATATATACTTTTACTTTCTACAGGGTGTCCCAGAATAACTTTCGTATACTCCGGGAGGTAATTCTTCAGATGAAAATAAGAAGAAATGTTGCTATCAACATTTGTCTGAAAATGCCTCCTAGAGCCCTTTGAAGGTAGGTCCTTAAATGCAGTTTTCTTCAAACATCTTTGTTATCATTGATTCCAGAATCACGAAATTTGGCACCTGTGGGTGATCCGATTTCACAAACCGTTCTGTGGTACGGAAAACATGATTTAATATACAGGGAGGTGTGAAACTCGTAACCAAAATGGTATAAAAATGAACCAACTTTTTCGTTTCAAGGTTCATCTCGTTTCTCTTGCCAAAATATGATCATCCAAACACTTTTATATGAACAAGGTATTCTTGTTAGAAAGCTACTAAACGAACCGTTCTCGAGAAAAGTATCATTTTTCATTTAGATGTACGAAAAAATTCACCATCACTTTGAGCGCGTGAGCTCCTATGATAAAAAACGTAGAACTTAATAATCAGAAATTTCACCTATCTACTCAGTTTTGTTTTATTAGAGTTCATCGTGAAGTTGATTTTTTAAGCAAATACCTCTCGTTCTAGGGCTCTAGCGCCCTTAAGAAGAATTATTGGACACATGTTGACATTATCAGTGTGAAACCAGCCACGAGTTCAAAGTATGTCCGTGGATGAAACTATTTCTATCAATGTATCTAGGGTCCTTAATAATATGTGTATCTCATAATATTGTGTCGGGCAAGAATAAATAATGAATAAATCGCAAAATATGAAATTCCCACAAAATTTGCAGGAGATACGGGATCTGTTGTCACATATAATTTCTCAATTTCTAGTCCCACCATCGAGACAAGTTCATCGAATTGAAAGCACGTTACACGAAAATAATTGAAATATTTATTGGGGTTAGTCGTATTTATCGAACAAGCCTGTAATATTCATCATACATTTTTTGGCATTTAAAAATGCTTCGAACACTACCAACTCCTTTTTTGCGTCTGGATACATCATTAGCCCTCTGCTGTCCGCTCCCTAATTCCCCAATTTTGATATCAAAATAACAACACGTTTATACCTTAAACCCCACAGGACCCCTTGTTGTGAAATAAATACTCAAAGCTCAAAGTCATTTCCACAAATATTCATAAATGAAAAAAACTGGTAGATAACGAGAGAAAAACAACTACCTTTCTGGCAATATGCCACGCAGAACATTGAATTACATCTTACGAAATCTATGAAATGATTTCTACATAGACGAATAAAATCGCAAGTGTTTCCTTCCTAAATGCTGAATCCACGTGTATTTTGGAAAAGTTATGATTTTTTTTTTCGAAATTTCAAAAAAAGGGGCCTGTGGGGTTAATTCTTGCCAGCCAAAATATTGTGAGACATACACAGTATCAAGTACCATGAGAGGAACATTTTCAAAGAACAAAACTCCCATCCACGTGTATTTTGAAACAGTTATGATTTGTTTTCGAAATTTCAACAAAAGTAGGCCTGTGGGGTTTCTTGCCCTACAAAATGTTGTGAGATATACACATCATCAAGTACCATCAGAAAAACACATTTATGGAAAAAACTTCCATCCACGTGTATTTTGAAAAAGTTATTTCGTTTCAAAATTTCAAAAAAGGAGGATGTGGGTTAATTTTTGCCCGACAAAATATTGTGAGATATACACCTCATCAAGTACCATCACTGGAAAACATTTATGAAAAAAACTCCCATCCCCGTGTATGGAGTGCTTTGAAACGTTTGAATGTATACAACAATGAAAATAATGATGCTATTCCAGAACATTCACTTGACCCTGATCAAATAAATGATTATTTTATTGATTTTGTTACGAATTTGCAATGTCAAGTGGATTCTATTTGTCTGAAATCGGTAGGTTCTAAATTGGTAAAGCCAAATATGTCGAAACTTAGTATCTCTAAGCAAGAGCATGGATTCTAGGATTCTAGGATCTGTCTGGTTGTATTTTTAGATAATTTAGGCAGGAACGCCTCTGAATGGGTTAATCCTGGTCATTCATACTGGTACGTGAGTCTTTTTTCCTCCGACCAGTCCGAGATAGTTGTTTTGGCCGCACTTGAGGTGACCCCAAAGTTCAGTTCTGGTCCTATAAACACAGATTCGGTTCCCTGTTTGGCGAGGATGTCGCTTTCTCGTTGCCCTCCACCCCCTGGTAACCAGGCACCCACAGCAAAGTGACTCTGTTGTTAGCACCCAGGCATTCTAGGGATTCAATACAGTTCCATACAATCTTGGCATTTATCTTGCTGGAGCTCAGTGCTATTAAGGACCCTTAGAGGAATACATCAATGGAAATAGTTTCATCCACGGACATATTTTGCAGGTTTTAGTAATTTCATGGCCAGCCACGTGTATAAATTAGTAATAACAGGTTTTTGGTGGTATGGCGCGCGCCTTGAATAATCGGCGAAGTTGTGGGTGGAACTTGTGGCTGGTTTTACACTGTTAGAAACATTTTTCCTTATTTTCATCTGCAGAATCACAGAGTATATGAACGTTATTCTAGAACACTGTGTATATTGAATAATGTCACTATTTTAACATCAATAGACTAGAAGTAATTTGGTGTTCAATTGTTGAAATTCGATTCTTTCAAAAAATATCATGACATTTCCAGTTTTTCTCCTTCACCCTTCATTTGGTCTCTAGTATACAATTTGAAGTGGAATACTACTTACAATGCATCATTTATGGCTTTTATGATTTGTTTCTTGAGCTCTATAGTACGAACTAGAATTGTGAATGCGTTTTGGTTGTCATTTTTCACCAAGTAAAATTGATACGATGTTCTAGCTTCTCTGTTCAAAATAGGACGGCTATGTATTTCATCTACATGGTAGTCAGCTACATTGATGAGATCACGAAAAGCAAATTGGTTGCCCTTGAAAAGTATGAAATATAATTCACTCTACGAAAAAACATCCATTTACTTACCTTCAATTGTTTGCAGATCAAAATGCATTTGTCAAAAATGAATACATAGCGGTTTCTTGTTTTTTGATCTTCGTGAGTTTTGATTTTCAAGCTGGCGTCCAAGATCAAATGACCATAGTCAGTCAACCTTTGATTTGAAGTTAGATGCCATTCGGTTATTGTGTCTTGTAGATTATTAATGATTTCAAGTTGTTGGTTATCTCTGGTAGCTTCGTCTATATAAGCAGCAACATCGATCATAGCTTCTCTTGCTCGTCGCAAATCATTGAATTCCTCGTGATTCTGAAAAATATCAAGTTGAATTTATGTTTGTACATGAAAAATTATGTTTTGTATGCCCCGATTATTTTGGGCAGTTCACCAGATCCACTCATATGACAGTAAGTTATGTATCAAGTGTTGTAAAATAATTTACTCACTATTCAGCAAACTGTAATTGAATTCATAGGTACCTACATATCATTTTGAAGGATATATATAGATATCTGATTTCTGTTGATATTATATTGCAGACCTATCAGGTACCAATTATTTATCGGTCGTACAAAAAATAGTGACCAGTGAACCGTTTTCAACGTTTCTGGTACTCAATACACTATAATATAACTTACTGGATCTGTATTCTCAATCAATTTTTCGAGTAATAAATGATACTTCAAAATCCTCTGCATTGGCACTGATAGAACATCCCTCAGTTTGAATCTTCCATTGTTATCTTCTTTCTCATATTTCTGTGAAATCAACCGGTCATTTTTTCGTTTTGATAGATTAAAATCACTTACAATAACCATTTGATTGAAAACCTCATCAGTATCACATAGCTCCAGTAATACTGTTCTTGCTTTTGTTAAATTAGAGCAGTACATAGCATATACTAAAAACTTCTCTTTCCACCTCATAAATACATTACTAAGTCTTACCGAGGGATCACTCCTAATAACAGACAATTCTTTCAGAAATTCTGAATGAATATCTCTCAGTTCCTGAAATTTTGATGTGTGATTATTCTTTATTCGAATGTCAATATTTGAGGATATTTTCGTATTATCAAAATACAAATCCCTTCGATTTTGATAAACAAATTATGTTGCCTAAAATCAACATAATTTGTTTCGAAAAAGAGTAGGGATTTTTGATATCATCAACGAAACGATTTGTATTTGTTAAGATTATTTCACTCATTATTTCATGTCATATTTTAATTTGCAGTCGGTTATGCGAAGATACGTGACGATACATCGATGGTGTTAGATCATAGAATATGACCTAACTCTATCTAGTTGTTGACCAGCTAGAGACTACACACAGGACGCACGTCCTGTCTCGCCAGTGGCGGGAATCGCTGGCAATATTTGATGCGTTCTGTCTCTAGACGCTAGTATCATGTTGTGAGAGGTTTGGTTTTTATGAAAAATGTTTGTTCCAGATGCAAATACATTCAAAAGTATTTTGTCTGAAGTTTAGTGCTATTTATCCTTGAATTTGAAAATATTACAACATCCATGTCCATGACAGCCTGCTGCATGTTGACATCATTTTGATTTATATTTGATGAAACTACCAATGAAGAAGTGAAATACAAAATCGAAAACACAGCCATGTTTCATTTCAGTAGCCAATCAAAAGCCGAAATACAGAAACGAAAATATCATGTTTTCGATTATCAACACAGATAGTTCAACCAATCGAAAACGTAAATGAGGAAATAATCATGTGAAAAAATATTTCAAAATGCCAATTCCATTCTACATTCTGCAACGAAATACTTGTTCTCTACACCACTTTATAGGGTGTAGGTAACAGTCTTTATGTAGTCAACTCATGTCATGAAAATATCCCCAACTGCAAAAGTGAAACGTAAAATACCTTAATCTTGAAGAACACTACATGATGCTGTTCAGGTTTCATTTGTTTCAGAAGTGGTTGCATAAAGTTCTTTTTCAATTTACTCAAAACATCTACATAATTGTTTTCGGTATCTAACAACTCTTTTATCACAAAGTATCGTTTCTCACGAGTTGGTGGTTGCTAAAAAATATTTTTTATGAAATCCCCAACATCAACTGAACATAACTTGAATAATATGATGAAATAAAACTATACCTCTACAAATGAACGATCAACACACAGATCTTGATAAATTTCTTCACTAGTTACTCCAAATGAACATTCGTGATCAGCTAATCCTCTGGCTCTAATTGGCATTTTACTAATAAAGAAAAAAACTGCATGCAAAACTATAACAGCTAACAAGGATCAAATTTTCAAAAAAATAAAATTAATAATTATAACGATTATCAAGTTCCTAGGCATCAGAAGATATAATATCCTGATTCTTATAAACCAACTGAGAAGGAAGCATCTCATTAAATATGATTGATAAACTAAATACATGGATCTACAAACAGTGCACATTTTATACACTTTTGGCCCACCTCGGGTATACTAGATGAGAAAGTAACATAGCATAAATCATCATAAACTTCTTCCTCCCAGTCTTCAGGTTGGGGACAAGGTATCTTGAATTGCAACCAACTCGGTTGTGAGCAATTTGATGCCGTATCCATTTTGACATCCCTGTCAGCGTGAGTAAAGACATTTTACAATTAATCCTCTAGGACAATCTCATTATGTTCCAAATTTGAGACAAGCAAGAAATTGAGACCATCACACCTTGGGATGATTTTTCATTCATTGCAAGTATCTGAGAGCTAATTTCA
Organism: Phaedon cochleariae; assembly: GCA_918026855.4. Lineage (NCBI taxonomy): Eukaryota > Metazoa > Arthropoda > Insecta > Coleoptera > Chrysomelidae > Phaedon > Phaedon cochleariae. The sequence goes on along the minus strand of OU896718.1, from coordinate 24,774,690 downwards.
CTAGGAACAATTCAACATACAGTGCGTTTGATTATAAAACAACGAGTTCCGGGGCTCTCAAAAACATCCGAACGACAAGATATTTTTCACCATACTGTATAAGTTTTAGTAAAATCCTCAATCACACTATTCTATTTCGTAAATTTAAAAAGTGCTACTCGTCAGGTTTATATTGGCTTAAATGTTGTACCAAACCAGAATTTATTCGAATTGGAAAATCGAAAACTTCTAACGACCGAGTTACGTGATAAACCCTGTATTCTTTCTGCTTTGTAAAAAAAAAACATTTCAACGGAAACCAAAAATGTATACACTTCCAGTGCTCACCGAATATTTCGGGCTACTTTGATTTTAAAAAATAACAAGAGACAAAAATGGTAGCGATTGACACCAACCTGAGATAATATTTCAGATATAAATGAACTAATCGCTTTTCTCGTTTCGCATTTGAACCGGTTTAATTACAAATTTCGACCTTTCTGAATTTTGATAATTATGGAAATTTCGGTATTCAAGCCCCTCAGGGGCTCACAACTTGTGAGTACGGGAATAGTGAACCCGGGAACCCTAGCCGGATATTCACCATACTGCAACTTGTCTTGGGTGATATCCTCTTATCTCTTCCTTGCCCAACCTCACCATTAAGTGGTGTGGGGAGGACCGACCGCGGTCGCTCGACAGATGAACCATTTTGGGACCATTTTAGCTGTCTTGCGCCAGATGGGACAATTATTATTGGACATATGTGACAAAGTTGGGGCGATTTGCTGATATCTGTCTAGGTGGCCGAGGACTGGTTAAAGAGGCTCTGGCAACCTAATCCAAGCTGTGGGAACCCGTGGCGATGGATGAATGGCACCGAGGTATGGTGTGGCTAACAGGGCCTCTGGGAAACAGGGCGACAACTCAGAGTAAACAGCCTTAGCCCTGTGCAGGGGGCACTACAGGGCTGGACCAACCCCGTCTTGTTACTCGTAGGAGAAAACTTTTGGTCTTTCTTCGTAGACGATAACAGGAGGGCGACAACTCAGAGTAAACAGCCTTAGCCCTGTGCAGGGGGCACTACAGGGCTGGACCAACCCCGTCTTGTTACTCGTAGGAGAAAACTTTTGGTCTTTCTTCGTAGACGATAACAGGGATCAGAACAGTAATCTTCAAGACCCTGAACGAAAAGGGCCATTCATATTGAAGTGGCCCTTAACAAGCATCATGAGTCGTATATGGTAAAATTGATAACAGCATGTAGGTGAGATACAATGAGCCACTAGGCCTAAGTGTCGTAGGAGACATCGGTCAGACGAGCCTACAAACGGGGCGAAGTACATTGTATTTCCAAATATGGCGGTATCATAAAATTATTCCTCAGTTCTTTGGAACTGATGCACAAGCTAGTGAATGTCCCTCTTTCAGAAGTAAATTTCAATAAAGAACTCAATATCATAAAACAGATTGCAGTCAACAACGGATACAACGTTAATTTCTAAGAAACTGCATAATAAAGCTATTTAAAAAGTTTATCCTACCATCAAAAATAATAATCAAAATTATAGAACTTTAATCTATTTCGGATCATCAACTGAAAAATTAGCTTCATTTCTATATAAACAGGACTTAAAAGTAGCATTTAGAACAAATAGCAGTTTGAGAAGGTTAATCAAAAATAATAACTTCTAAATTCGAAAAATCAGGGGTATACAAACTCAACTGTGGATCTTGTCCTGAAGTATATATCGGTCAGACAGGTCTTACGTCTAATCAGCGCATTCATGAAAATGAGATGAATTTTTTGAAAAACAAAACAAATTCAACATAGGCCTACCATATATTAGAAGAAAATCATAGTTTTGATGATAATTTCGAAATTCTACACGTAGAAAATAAAGGAATGAAACTCAATCATTTTGAATCACTAAAAATCAACAAACTTACTTAACGATCAACTAGGCCTCAATAGTTCACCACAGTTGAGTTTGTTTTCTTACTAGGTAATAATATGTATTTGCCATCAACCCTCTCAAGTTAATCCGTTACACCATATTTTAATGTAGATATTGTGCCAGTTTCCCGAAAATGAAGGTTTATCGAACCTTTCCACAGGTAATTCTAATCCTTCAGGTTGGGAAAGTAGGATATATATAAGTTAGGCAAGCCAAGGTTAGTTCATTACATTGTATCAGTATTTCACATGGTGAAGGTACTGTGTTAGCAAAACATGTCGTGTGATTGAGAATTTGGTGGAAATCTCATCGTTTGTGAAGTTTTACATATCAATATCCATGACGCAGCTTAGATAGGCTCAATAAAACGACCAGATGGCTCTTTTATATGGAGAGAGCATTCCGTTTGCGGCGAAGGTGAAATATCTAGGGGGAGCGTCCACATGGCAAAAACCTATTATCAAAGCCAGATTCTCCCTCTGGAACCTCAGAAGGGTATGCGGCAAATCATGGGAAATGAACCCTGAACACAAATTAACTGGATTTACCAAAGAATGGTGAAACCAATGATCACGTATGGCTCGGTAGTCTGGTGGACTAAAGGTCTGCAAGGGACAGCCAGGGCAAAGTTTGCGCCGAATCATGGGAATTGAACCCCAAACAGATTAACTGGATTTACCAAACAATGGTCACGTATGGCTCGGTAGTCTGATGTAGAGTCCCTGTATATAACTTAGACAAGAGTCCGGACACAGCTATACTTCTATCCTTTTCTGTTTTCAAAGAATGCATTGATGATTGAATAAAGGAATAAGACATATATTATATCGAGCTCTAGTATTAATGATTGTCACAATCAATTTTGACGGTTAGATTATTTGTCAAACCGTTCATAGCCGTAGGTAGGAGTGAGAAATAGGGCTATTTTAACTAGAATAACTATTAGATTTTCAAATAATGAACAACAGGGTGTTTAAATTTCGAATCGATAATTCTCATGATCAATTCCTGAGATGGCTATTGCGAATTCTCGTCATCAGATATTTCTCCACTTCATTAGATAATAATATAGGAAAGATAATTCAAGTGTTTTACGTGGTATCACATATAACTAAGAAAATATGGTTGTTTCCTTATGGGAAATGCAAAAATAGAAGATATATAATTATTTCGATATAATTTTCTCCGATTCTCTCAATTTAATAACACTCAGAAGAAATAAAAGTGACAAAATCAAAACAACAATATATATACCTATATGCCTTATAAACATTGATTTTTATATTTATCCAACATTAGGGACAATGAAATGTCAAAGATCCAATTGATAAACTATTATACAGGGTGAGTCATTGGTGTGGCAAAGTGAGATAAAACGGCTTTACTGTTTGAGATAAAAGAACGAAAATTCCAGAAATGATCGTGAGCTGATTACATCAATGTTTCACACTTGGAGTCTAGCGAAAATGATTACACAGATATAGGGTGTGCAAAATCGAGATTTTTTAACTTTAGGATTTTTTTGCGTCGAAACTATTCATTGGTCAAAACGGCTCTCGTGTCCCTATCCCAACTATTGATTTACTATCTACTGACATTCAATTGAAACAAAAACAGGGTGGTTCAAGATTCAACATATTGTATTTGTTCCAATTAAATGTCAGTAGATAGTGAATCAAAAGTTGGAATTAGTAGGTACATAAAAGCCGTTTCGACCAATTATGAATAGTTTTGACGCAAAAAAATCCTAGTTGAATAATCTCGATTTTGATGCACACCCTATATCAATGTAATCATTCTCGCTAGACCCCAACTGTGATGCATTGATGAAATCAGCTCACAAAGGAAAATGCGAAAATGCAATGAAATACAGGGTGTCCCATAAGAAAAAGTATAACTTTGATACGCCACGCATTTCTGAGTCACCCTGTATGAAGCGAAATAATTTGGAAATGTGCTGCTCATGATCCTAGATCATTTCTGAAATTTTCGAACTTCTATCTCAATCAGTAAAACCGTTATCTCACTTTGCCACACTAATGACTCACCCTGTATTGTATATTGTACCCTATCACTTTGGCTACCGAAGCAACCCCCATAAGCCTTCGAAGGGCTTGTGAAAGTTAAAGTGGAAGAGGACTTACAATTTATAGTGGATTTAGAACCACATGTAGGCAGCTGAAATGCTACCACGAACCAATTTCTCATTGAAAAATTATCTGATGGGCATCGGCCGGGTTCGAATACCGGCAGCATATACAGTGCCCGTCTAGAGTCCGTTTCCCCCTTACTAATTTATGAACCACCCGGCCGCCATCTTCTATATTTTTTTAAAATAGAACACCCCGTATATTATTCAATTTTAAAAAAAGCGGGCGAGACGACTATGGTGTTTCGTCACATTGTCAGGTAGGCAAACCAAATGAAACGAAATATTAAAAACCCCAACGGCTGTCAGTTTTGTGTCCTGACTCTTGTCTAAGGTATATACAGGGACTCTAGTCTGATGGACTAAAGGTCTGCAAGGGACAGCCAGGGCAAAGCTTGCTGGACTTCATCCAGGCATGCCTGGCCATTACAGGGGCGATGTCCTCTACTCCAGCGGCAACGATGGAAAACCTCCTGAACCTCACTCCCCTTCACATTGTCTTGGAGAGGGAAGCCAGGATGGTTTCCTACAGATTCCTGTCACTGGAAAATCAAATTATATGGGGGCGACTGCTGGACCACTTCGGAATACTGTGTGAAATAAAAAATCACCAAACTCTAGGAATGGTTCCCGACATGTTGGCTACTCTGACACATGTGAAAGTCTTTCAAAGCCCTCTTCCCGAAGAGAGACACGTAATGTACACAGAAAACCCCTCTTGGAGTTGGAGCCGGTGTTTTTAGCAGAAAACCGAAGACGGAAATATCTGCTATGCTACATTCTTTCAGGCAGAGGTCTTCCCAATTGAATTATGTGCTAGTAGTAGTATCAGACAGTCAGGCTGCTCTTGAAGCACTGAGCTCCAGCAAGATAAATTCCAAGCTTGTATGGAACTGTATTGAATCCCTAGAATGCCTGGGTGCAAACAACAGAGTTACTTTGCTGTGGGTGCTTGGACACCAGGGGGAAGGGGGAATGCAACGAGAAAGCCGACATCCTTGCCAAACAGGGAACCGAATCTGTGTTCATAGGACCAGAACCATACTTTGGGATCACCGCAAGTGCTCCCAAAACAACTATCTCGTACTGGGTGGAGGGGAAAGGACTCAAGTACTGGTCTGAATTACCAGGATCAACCCATTCGAAGGCGTTTCTGCCAAAACCATCGAAAAATATAACCAGTCAGATTCTAGAATGGAGCAGGGGTATAGGCGAATTTTGACAGGACTGCTTACGGGACAATGTCGTCTAGGATACCACCAGGGAAGGATGGGTCTGAACGAACAAACGGACTTTCGGTTCTGATGTGTGGAAGACGAAACGGCTGAACACATATTTTGTTGATGCTCATGCTTAGAGAGACTGAGGTTCGATATATTTGGCTTTACCAGTTTAGAACCTATCGATTTCAGACAAATCGCACCTAATTCAACCATGGAATTTGTAAAAAGATGTGAATTTTACAGTGAACCGTAACCTCTAGGGGTGAGCCACAATAGAACCCATCTGGGTTCGCAGTGGAGGGGCGGTATTCACCCAATTTACATGGAATCTAACCTAACCTAGATATACTAGGACTAGGGTATTGAAGACACCATCCTGGCATGCCATAATGAATCCCCCCATCTCGAATTGGTGTGACGGCGCATTATCGAAACTTCATCTTTACGTCATGTAATCTGTCATGCCAGTTGCCATGTCATTTGCCTTGTCGTATTGTTTGTCATGTTTACGATGTCATCTGTCATGCCATTCTGGCATGGTGTCAATGATTTATCTCAAGGATTTAACCTATAAACATTGCCACGTGAATTTTCCTTGGTCTGTTGGTCATGATCTTGTATTTTCATTTCCGCTTCCTTTAGGGCTCAAGTATCCCCCCCTTTGCATTAGGTAATTTAAAATGTTAAATTAAAAATCAATATGTTCCATTATTTTATTTGAGATAGCATGAAGCATATTAAGTGAAATTCTTTTTCTTCTCCACGTAAGTAACTTTATACTTTATAGTATAGAATAATTGTTACTTTATATAATGTTGTAGAATTTTCACACCTTTCGCTGAAGATGAGACTGTATGGTCTCGAAACATATACGATGATCTGATTTATTAATTTGATCACTATCAAGATTGAGGAGACGAGTTTGTGTTTTGATCCTTGGTAGTATAGAGTATAATACAAGATCACCAAGAGGGTTAAAACCACAACATATCAAAAGAATTTTGTCGCTACTGAATATAGGTTATCATGAGAAAACGCTTACTTGATCTCACAGCTTGGTTTCCCTTAACCACTTCTTCTATGAATTCAACAAGATTATCAGTGTACCTAAAAGGCGCCATTTTTTTGTTGAAGTTTTCAAGTATTGTATCAAACAATCGTCGAATTACATTACGAGTTACTTTGGCGCCAAAATCTCAAATGCTAACGAGGCAAACTTCTATGAGACAGTTCTATCAACCGTAAAGTATTCATTTCGAAAAAACCTAATAGGGAGAACAGACATTTTTTTAACACAAATAGGATGGAGAGAAATTTTTACAGTATTATTACTTAAAATATGAATATCATGGAATCGATCAATGATTACGTTCAACGGATCACTTTCAAGAGTATACTTACACTGTCTTGAGTCTTTGATATATCACTTCTTCGCCCATTCGCATTGTTTGAGCAGTAAACCCTCTAAAAAAAAGGGTTTAAATAAAAACAAAGTACATATTGAACACATCAATATCATCCAGTCGAACGAATATTCCCAAAATATCAGGTTCTTCAAATCAACATCTTGAAAATTGAAAAAAAAAACAAGTATGCCACTTCAAGACCACGCAATAGCACTGCTAATAACTATCTGATTTCACGATTCACGTTCAATGATGCATCTCAAACTTTCATAAAAATATATATTTCTTGTCAACTGAGCATTTAATTTCAAGTCCAACTAATTTTGTCCAGAAGGTAACTTCTCATACATCATTGTGTCGAGAAAACAAAAATCGAACAGAAAAAGAAAATATATGTAGTCATTCGACACCGCCTGTGATTTTGAAGTGTGCTGTGAATGAAATTGAAATTTTCAAATTGGTAACCCTATTTTGAATACACAATTGAAACTTACTAATGTCTACGTGACTGATTCAAGATGAGAAAATCATATTTCATTTTATTTATAAGGGAATGATAGGAAAATATAACAAGATCATCTCGTCATATGAGACAAGCATAGTATCATTCTTCCATTTGTTGCTTATAAGTCAGTGGATCAGGGCAACAATTTGAATTCCCTCTATGACCAAAAAACAGAAAAATTATACCATACTGGAAAAGCCCATTCTCTCAAGACTCCATTCATTCCTTTTCAAAATTACTATTGAAGAATGTTCATATACAACCAACTGCTGTAAATGATAAATCCGAGTAATTATCCTTTCATTATTCAAACTGACAAAGTTACTAGACAGATAGGTAAGGAATGAATTTTATACACTATGAAAATACCTGCAATGTCAAAAATTTATGAAAATCGATATACTTACGGTACTTTCGAATTAGATTTTGGACTCAGGGATAGCTTTGACAAAGTACATAGAACTTTGTGGAAGTTAGTGAGATCGAACAGCATTCCATCTTCAAACACATCACTTTTTTTCATCCCAAATTTTGTTTCACAAGCCTTTAGGAAAGCATTTATATTTCGCAGACACAGAAACTGGAAAAAATAAAAGTGTTAGTTCAGGATAATTTAGTTTCTTTTAATTTTAAACCAACACAATTCTATATAATATAAAGTCAATTGATTTCTTGAAGTAGGTACTCTAGTGAATCAGAGTGTTTTTATATTTTGATCCCTATACAGGGATTTGTTTTATGAGATGAAAAACCCTTTGAACGTTTTCAAACTATCAATGGCTTATATCGAACCAAACAACGAACGTTATGATAAAATTGCCGAAATTCATTGTTTTCATGAAAATATTTCAAAGCATTGAGATTGTTATAAAAACAAAATATACATTTTTGAATCACACCATGAAACGATGATATACTAAGTGATTCAATAAGGGTGACGATGTACTGTATCTCAAAAACTAATTAATGTTTATAAAACACACCTCCTAGCGAGGGCAGTAAGAACCAGAATGGTATGGATGGATCTCAATCTTATTCACTTAACCTTCCTTTCTTAAACCAGACCATTTGTTAGCAAAATCATTAGTTCCTGAGATACAGTATTTCGTCACCCTTATTGAATCACACCAAGTACAGGTTGTCCCAAAATTAGCTTGCCAAACTTATTTAGTGGCTTCTGCGACTAAAAATAGGAAGACAGATTTCAATGAATATGAGTCGAGAAATATCTCCCATGGGAGCTACGGCCCCCTGAGAGGGGGCTTCTGAAGATGATATTTTTTGAATATTTCCGAAACGCCATGTGATAAAATGATGCAATTTGGCACAAGAACTAAACTTTCCATGCCCAAGGCAGTGAAAATAAAAGCATTCAAAAATTTCATTCACTGGACTACATTAAAAATTGCTCAAACTCATTATTCGACAATTTAATCTCGGATTATGAAAATAATGTATCATTTTCGGGTGAAATCAAATTAAGAATACTGTTACACTCACAACTTATGCATGATGTTCCCAATTTTCAAATCATAGTGGCTTTAAAATATCAACCACTTTCTTTTTGTCAAACAATTTCATAGAAGCGCGTAAAATAGTAAAATGATGATAGAAACTTACTTCAATTTGCGTGCATTTTTTGTCTATATCCACTACGATTTATTCGGATGTTATGCATATTATCTGAGATGTAACAATATTTTTAAATCTATTTTACTCGAATATGATACACCTGATCTGGTAGATACGGAACAGGAGCACATTTTTTTCTTTGAAGATATATGGATTTTCATATTCCGAGATTAAAATGTCAAAAAAAAGCATATAAAAAAGTTTGAGCAATATTTATTCTAGTCCCACCTTGTATTTAACACTCCAGAATGAAATTTTGAGATGATTTTATTGCGAGTTTTATTGGCACTGCATTGGGCATGCACCGAATTGCATCATTTTATTACGTTTCATGGGGCCGCAGATTCCTATGGAGATCTTTTTCTTTTCTAATCATGTTCATTGAACTTTTCTTCTAATTTTTTGTCGTAGAAGCCGCTGGTGAAGTTTCGCAGGATAATTTCGGGACACCCTGTATATCGATATGCGGTTTTCACCATTGAGTTCATCATAGAAATTGACCCTTAGACACGGACATTAGTTCTCATCTATTCTATCTAGTTTGAAAATGAAACTGTCCCTCCAGAAGTGTTTAAATTGTTCCACCCTGTACAGGGTATCCCAATTTGGGCACTTTTGCGGGGTATCTCCCTTATCAGTAAAGATAGAGCATTGCGGTTTTCGCGACAGTGTGCTACTTTTTTATGGAATTAATAATGGCGCAAGCAGAATTGTGGTAGCTCTTCCGGTTGTCTAGATACAGGGTGGAATTGAAAAATATCACCCCCCGTGTCTCAGTTATCTTTGAACTTATCGAAGAAGTTAAAACTTGTTTTTATAGAGTTTTTCTCGTAGAATCCAGTGGCGTAGTTATTTTTTTGCTAGCACCTTTTGTTTTTTAGTTATGGAGCAAACATATGTTTTTTTAAATGGAAAATAATTGTATACAATTATATATTTTTGGAAAGCCCACTTCATGCTCAATGTATATATGAAATAATATACAGGGTGTTCCATTTAAAAAAACATATGTTTGCTTCATAACTAAAAAACAAAAGGTGCTAGCAAAAAAATAACTACGCCACTGGATTCTACGAGAAAAACTCTATAAAAACAAGTTTTAACTTCTTCGATAAGTTCAAAGATAACTGAGACACGGAGGGTGCCTAAAAAGTGATATTTTTCAATTCCACCCTGTATCTCGACAACCGGAAGAGCTATCACAATTCTGCTTGCGCCATTATTAATTTCATAAAAAAGTAGCACACTGTCGCGAAAACCGCAATGCTCTATCTTTACTGATAAGGGAGATACCCCGCAAAAGTGCCCAAATTGGGATACCCTGTACATGACGTTTGATGAAACTACTCCGTGAAAGAATATTCTAGACAACAAACAGAAGAAAGAAATAATGCCTATTATAGTTTCCTGATTTTTGTAATGTAATTGGCATAAGGGAAGTGAAAGGGCGAGTAAAGAAGAAAAAGCGAGAGCAAGAGACTCATTCTTTGAAAGAATACAAAATGAAATTGATGATGGAGAAGGAAATATATTGATTATGGGTGATCGTGGGTGACCTTCATGGACTATTAGATTAGATTAGATTTGGAATGGGGCCTTCGGGCTATCTGCCTCCACACTGCGACCTTTTCAGATATATTGTGTCTGCCCTCAAAATCGATTACAGTTCTTCGGCTAGCCCCGCCTTCTCTATGAGACTCCATAGGCTAGCTTTCAGATCTCCTGTGTATCTCTGGGCTCCTGGTTTCTCCTCACCCAGCGTAAGGAACCTTAGTCTTGACAAGCCCTCACAGTGGCAAAGTACTGCTGTTGCTTCCTCTTCTTGACAGAAGCTGTCATGGACTAGTATAGGGGATCAAAACGAAGGATTAGAAGACTGTATAGGAAAAGAAGGAGAGTAGATAAGAAATGATAAAATAATTCAATTCAAACAACAACAATAATACAAAAGATACTGAGAGAATGAAAAAAGGTGTGAGTAAGTATATAATAGTAGCTATCAGGAAGCGCAAAACTGAGGGGTGGCACAGCTAGGTTTTTGAAATTTACCATTCAATTGGTATCGGATGGCATAATTCTTATCTCGTTATCAAATCGCTAAATCGAATGCAAATTACCGCACACGAAAGTGCGATTTTCCAATCATTTTGCTCAGGATAGTCATTCTTTCATTTCGTTATCAGATGACGGTCGAGGGGCCAGGTAGCCGTGCGGACAGAGTGTCAGTATTCGAATCCGCGTTCAGTTGCCGGTCGTGGGTTCAATTCCCCGCGACTGCAGAAATTGTTCTGATGGCCCAAGAAAGTGTTTGGGATCACACGTTAAAAGGTAAGGCCCCCGTCATTCCTTGCTCGCACAAATCTCTCGAAGACTTCTTAGGGTTGCTCGTAAGGGGGATAGAACAATTTTAGAACAATTTGTAGCTGGCTCGTGGACTATAGACAAATCGGCTCTTTTCCATCGAATGATGAGTAAAAAAATCGTGATTATGGTTTTAATTCAGTGATAAAATAGTCAATAAATTATGGTATAAAGTTCTCTGCAGGGTTGACATGAAGCTAACAGAGCCGATGGCTTTTTCTGTTAAATGAAGGGTTATATATTTGCAAATGTGGTAATAAATTAGTAACTTACTCTCGATAGACAAATCGGTGTTTGTCTCCATCCAAGGTTAAATGAAGGGTAATAAATTCGCGAATATAGTTATAAATTATAGATAAATTAGTAACAAATTATAGCACTATTGAAAATCTGAAATATTGGAATGGTTCTGCTAGGTTTATTGGGGAGGAATTCCAAGGAATTCCAGTTGTTTGTACACCAGAATTATACCACACTTCACCCAAAAAATTCTAAGGAATTCCAAGAAACGTCAAGAAATTCCAAGGAAATCCTAAAAATTCCAGTTGTTTGTAGACCAGAATTATACCGCACATCACCAAAGGAATTCTAAGGAAATCCAAATTCCAGTTGCTTGTACACCAAATTTTTACCGCACTTCGCTCAATGAATTTCAAGGAATTCAAGGGAATTCTAAGGAAATCCAAGGAAATCCCAGGAATTCCAGTTGTTTGTACACCAAAATTCCACCGCAGTTTATCCCTCGGAGTTATCTATATGCGCCGCAAAATGGGTTTATTTCGCTGGAGATTTCACTTTTCTAGAAATAAATAAGGCACCACTGGACATTTTTGAAAAAAATAATAATTTGATGAATTACTAATTCAATTCTGAAGTGGTCCTGTGAAATTTTGACAAACAAGTCGTTTCCAATTTATTTGCAGTTAGGGTATTTTCTGCATTTACAGGGTGTTCCAAATTTCATGCATGAAAATCGGTTAAATTAGGTAAAAGTTGCGCAATTCGATCTCGATCAAAATGCCGCCTTGATACTTTATCAATTCCGAATACTTCAGAAGATATCTCAACTTTTCCGTAATTAATGCAATGGTCTACTGACTCATACATATTTTACGTAGCGATTTCTGGAACCTACCTTAGAGCTTTGCCACTAGATGGCTACAACATGACTATAACTTCATGTTATACTCTGCAACTCCAGTAATATTCTATGTTGACAACAAGAATATACTAGTAACACAAAAAGATCTTGAAAGTCTTGTGGAAACAATGGAAACTGTCTATGAAAGAGTTATGTTGTGGTAGAAAAAAAACACATAACTGTCAATGTCCAAAAAAAGATGTTAATTACATTTTCTGGGCATAGTCAACCAAACACCATCTCTTTTTTGAAAATGAAATCATGAGAGTCAATGGAACAGAAACAACAAATTTACTTGGTATTATTATTGATAATAATTGGAGCTGGGAACCACACATTGAAAGTATGTGCAAAACTTCCTAAGAAATACTATGCCCTGAGATTTATGTTCAATCAATATAGCAAATCCAAACTGTGGAACCTATATTATGCCAACATCAACAGTCACTTGAAATATGGGTCACTTCAATGGGGTACATGTGCATCATGGAAAAGAGTATTTGTTCTACAGAAAATGGCAATTAGAATAGTAAAAGGTCTTGGCTGGAGGTATTCATGTAGGGACACTTTTAGAAGCTTAACAATTTGGACCATAGCAGGTTTGTATGTATATTGTCACGAGTAGAACATACAGTATATTAGTAATTTGTAACCATGAGGGTTTTATAAACATAAAATTATTCAAATCATCAATTGACATTGAACTATGAAAACTGACCAAGGAACTCTCATGAGAAACGTGCAAATCTAATAAAATGATTTATATAAATATTGGATGTGAGGGTTCCGAAGTTAGTCTGGTCTGGGGCTACTCTTGACTTGACAAGAGCTCGTCGTGATGGTCGTTATAATGTAAGTTGTTATTAGGTCTTTATATTCATTGTTGTTTATTCATAATTGTTATCGCTACCCATAATGTTTCATGTTTCAATACATATTGCTATCTTTGAATATAGTCTCGTACTTTCAGTTACCCCTAAACTATTAGTGCCTATTTGAATATTACCTCTCGCAAAATATTAAGCCAAGCATTACCCCTTATAAATCGATATGGATGGACTAACCACCTATTATATCGTGACATGGTGGAAGCACAACTATTATGTTGTCAATTTTATTATATTGAACTAAGTAACTACTTGAATTTATGGAAACAACTTTTTTGTTGTGACAAGTGGAAACACAACCAATTTTTTGTGACATGGTGGAGGCGCCAATGACTCGTTCCCGAGGTTGGTTCTTCCTAACCAACCTCACATTTCGAAAATTCATGTTCTTTTGTTTTTTCAATTAGATAATTTTTATTTCATTGAAGTCAAACAAATATCTTAGTTTTCATCATTTCAAGTATTGAATATAACAATGTGTTTTTATATGGGGCATCTGGCCAGGATTTGCGAACGGTCCAGCATGCTAAAACTGGACTGCCTCGGTTTGATCTTCAAATGGGGCGTTCCTGGTAGTGCACACAGATAGGCATGCTAAAACCATCTGTACCCATACAAAAACTAAGTAAAATATATTGATTCATTTTCAACACCAAACAACTCTTTTATTGTGACATGGTGGAGGCGCCTAAGCTTCTTTCCTTGAGTCTCCAATTTTTTTTTTTCGCATTCATCGATTTATGTCAATTTTATATTTCATACAAAGGCACTAGTAGAATGGGTTATTTGAAAGTAATTAAGTATAGCAGCATGAATTATGGTAAAGTATTAAAGTAAAAAAGTCATTTAAATTTGAAATCCAAAATTTTTGTAATACTTTAAAACCATTACCATTAAGCTTTAGAAGTTGAATAACAATCATTCCATTTCTATTCGAAGACATGATATAAAGCACCGGACCAGACTCACAAAGTTTGGAGCTTATCTCTGAACTTTGTTATTTTTTTCTCTATTCGTAATTTTCTATCTGAATTTCGGAAGAAATTCTTCCTATATATTATTCTTGTCAGTTTTTTTTTCGCAAATCAAGATAATTCCAAATATTTTTTTTTCATAGTTGATGAAATCATTCAAGAAATGCAATGCCAATGCCAGTCAATATAATATATAATATAAGTCATTCACAACGTGCCTATTGTTTTATAACAATACGAAATGAAAACAATATTAACAAATCGTCGTGCTCGATATTAATCATAATAAATTTCGATACTGGTGCGAAAGCAAATAATTTATAATTCAAGTAATAGTTGAGAATATTTCGATTCCAAATATCTTAGTCAGTATATATATAACCTTTCAAATATTGAAAATACTCTTGAACGTTGGTATCTTTTACCATTTTTTATCACTCCTCCCAAAATGAAGTATACGCAAATATGATATTATTATGTTATGGAAATATGATATGAAATGAAATAATTGAGCTCAAGAATAATGAAGTGTATGTAAACTCTCAATGAAGAGATTTGTTACTTGGTTTCAAGTGGAAACCGTTTCCGTACAGAATAATCATCACCCTATTCAGCATATCTCGTGGTCCTAGCCAAACCACATCCAGAGAAGTAGCTGTTTGGTTGATATTCTGAAAAGTACGAAGTGTTATAGTTGGAATTATGCACTATAACAGTAAATAGGAGGGAATCCTGGAAGATGTGCCACACTAAGGCATGAAGGATTAACCTTACTGAAGATATTTTGTCCTCGAATTGATAGGACATGAAATGATGATTTTATGTGAAATAATGAGCTCGTATATGATGATAATGTATATTTATGAATTATGAAGATGATTATAATGATATTCACCCCCGGGGATGATTTTCCAAAGATGGAAAATATTTGCGAGTTGTTAGACAGAGAAATGTACGGTCTAGTTCTAACAAAATTGGAGGAATGAGCATGCGGTATTTAGAAGGAGTATTTTCAATCAGTTCAATAATGTATAAGTAATGAAATATCACAACATATTTTTCAATTTTCTTATAATAAACTACCTCACTACTTGAATTCATCGAAACATGGTGAAATTCATATATTTTTTTAATTGAATAAACGCCAATTCATTGTGTAACCGGTTACACCAAAGATAAATAAATAAATCGAATAAAGTTCTGATAATATTTCATATTAAACAAAAAATAATCTCAAAGGCCCTTGAGTCAAAATATTGCTCAAAGTACATGAAAGTACCAATTCTCGGACGGTTCATCAGTTTATTCAAGCTGCCAACAATGAGTTGTCAGATGAATATCCTTTTAAATCTTACGGTTTGGACCTGGAATGTCAAAAATGACCAATATGTATGAAATAATACGTCGATAATCAGAATTAGTATGCGAAAAAGAATGGCAGAAATATTACACGGGTTGCTTACAAATAAGTAAAGCAATATATACGTAGTGAACTAAGTGAAAATCATCTCACTTTGTTTATACAACAAAACGACAGATAATGAATATATGACAGATATAATTCAATATTCGACGTTGGCACATAGCCAGGAAAGTAGTTGTTTTCTGTTAGGTATTAAAAAAAAATTTTATAGGAATTCGCAAACCTTCAAATTTGTATCAAATTGTTTCAATATCTGATGAATATCATCCAATGTTCAGCGCTGGCACATAGCCGGAAAAGTTGTTGTTTTTCATCAGATATATCAATGAAAATGATGTTAAATAAGAGATTCACTAAGGGACTTCTCAATTTACATATATATAAATATTTAACATAACATAACATAACAGTTTCGATTATTTACTTATCGAATAGGTAATTTTTTTTATAGAAATCTTTCAACGAAAAGGCACGTTGGTTTGTTCACATGACTCTGATTATTTTTTAACCATAATTTCAATTCACCTGTTAATATATGAATAATTCTTAATTAGCAATATTGGCAATTTATTTCAATCTCGTGTTTGAGAAAAAAATTCTTATTAAAGAAAAAGCATTCAAATCCATTGAGATTTTAAATCGAATAGAAACCTTTAAGAAATTCATCATAATACCGCATATGTAAGAAATTAGGTATATAGGTAACTCATAATTTATTTTTTGATAGAGAAAAAAACCCAAAGTCGTCTCTCGTTCTCTATTGATCATTCCACTGCACTTTGAGCATGGACTACTACAGAAGATTATTTATTTTTTGATTATTCAGTCAACTATTTCTTTTTTCAATCATAAAACTTCTTCTTATGATTCATTTTGTTTTTTTCTTTCCAAGGAAAGTTAATACGATATTCAGATGTCTCTGATAATCAACGAGAACCATTCTGCAATTCTTATACATATTGCTTATTAATGATAAAAACGAATGCAGGCATTTTGAGATCTCGCTATTATAAAAAAAAATAATCATGAACTTGACACTTGGTTCACGTTACTTTGTGTTGATATGATATTGTTTCTTTTATATAATCATAGGTGTAATGATGAATCATGCTTTGAGAAACTTGAGACAGCATGTAGATATGTTTTACAATAAAATCAATAATGATAAGTTTAGGAAATTATATAGATATGATTTTTTTTAAATTAAATTCATGATTGATAATTACGCATAGTATTTATAGATTAACTCTAGTACCAAAGTCACTGATTTTGAAATCATCAGGACATAATGGTATACTAAAACAAGTAATATAGGAATTTTATGAATTGAATGAGGTATTTAGCATATCGAGGCACATATATGTTACTCATTTATTGATCATCTTGAATTTTGTACATTCAACTTTTTCAATCTATTATGTGATAGTAATATATAGGGTTATGAAGAATTCCCCATTTTGAAATAAATAGTAACGTAGGTATTTGACAATAATTTTTTTTTTTTCACATGTTTTCACGGCCTCACACAAAACAATGCACGCACACTGAGCACTGGCATACAACACTCATCTAGAAATCAGACACCCAGGGGGATGCAGCCATGCAGCCAAATGGCCAAACATGGACAAACCAAGGACTGTTTGACTGTACAACATGATTCGATGGTAGCTGGGTAGCCCAGGAACGAAGAGGAAACAAATGGGAATGCTACAAGTTGTGGATATTTCCTAGAAGTTTGACGTTCGGAGACCACGAAATTCATTCCACGAGATTCCTGATCAGCCTCTGATATGACGGGAATGTGTGAAATGTGTGAGTGTGCATTGTAGACACTAAACTCTTGAGTGTGTGAACTGAATTTCGGAGATGTATTGATTTTTGTCATTTATGTATTTAAGATATAATTATGTTCTTCTCGATAGCTATAGGTAGGTAGTAATTTCAAAACTGGGGTCCAGTTTTCTCGGAGAGAGGGGTCATGTCACGAGTAGAACATACAGTATATTAGTAATTTGTAACCATGAGGGTTTTATAAACATAAAATTATTCAAATCATCAATTGAAATTGAACTATGAAAACTGACCAAGGAACTCTCATGAGAAACGTGCAAATCTAATAAAATGATTTATATAAATATTGGATGTGAGGGTTCCGAAGTTAGTCTGGTCTGGGGCTACTCTTGACTTGACAAGAGCTCGTCGTGATGGTCGTTATAATGTAAGTTGTTATTAGGTCTTTATATTCATTGTTGTTTATTCATAATATTGTTTGTTGTTTATTCACATACGACAAAGTCGTATGTGAACTACAGCAGCTACGGGTGGAAAATGGAGAATTAAATAATAGAATTGAAGCAATGGAGGTGAAAATAGCAGCCCTCGAGACTCAATATACAGAAAATGAGCATCTACGCATCGTTAACCAGACGGTAGCTACAAATTCATCATTATTATTCCAAACTGAGGAGGCCATTTCTGAATGGGATGAACGTAAGAAGCGTAGCAAAAATATTATAATAACAAATATAAGTGAGTCTACAAAAACCAATAAGACACAGAGGATCCTATATGAAACCGATGAAGTACAACGTCTACTCTCAGATATTCAACTACTTGATCGTAATGTGAAGGTATTTAGACTGGGAAAATTTGATCCAAATAAAACTAGACTAGTAAAAGTGATATTTAGTACAGAAAATGATGCTAGGCAAGTCTTTTTCAATAAGACAAAATTACCTGGTAGTATTAGGGTGTTTTTTGATCAAACAATGATGCAAAGGGAATATTACAAGCAGGTTAAAAATAAACTCAAAGAAATGGTCGAAAAGGGTGATACTTCTAAAACTATCAAATATGTGAACTCTGTCCCTAAAATTGTTAATTCAAAAAACATGTAGAGCCTAATATTCAAAGTTGCTGTGTCGGTTCTCTAAATTTTGAGCAACATATTATATATTCAAACGTTAGTAGTTTTTTAGCTCACAAGGCTGATATTATCTTGAACATTATTTGTTATAAGCCATATATAGTTGTCCTTAGCGAAACATGTATCACTGATGATATAGACGATGCTGAACTTCATATTGAAAGATACCAGATGTTTAGATGTAATAGTTCAAGTCGTTATACCGGTGGAGTAGTAATTTTCGTAAGGGAAGATGTTGAGGTGAAGTCTAGTGAAACTAATATAATTGACATGGTGTGCTGGTGTTTGTTCATAAAAATCAAAATAGGTAACAATATATGGAACATTGGGGGACTTTATAGGTCTCCAAGTTCCAGTAAGCCTGTTTTTATTGATGCTCTGGAGGAAGTAATAGAAAAAAAATTTGCTGATGGTAAAAGATGTTTACTGATTGGTGATTTCAATTTCAATTTTTTTAGTACCGAACATTATGAGCAGAAAATAAAAACACTATTTAATACGTATGGGTTGGATCAAGTTGTTCAGGATTATACAAGATGTTGTGGTAATTCAAAAACTTTGATTGATTATGTTGTTACTAATTATGATAATGTTAGAGCAGTTGTGAATGAACCTAACATTTCTGAGCATGGCATTATATCCATTAATTTATCTGCAGACTATTCACAATTGCCTGAAAAATCAATTACTTTCAGAAAATTTACAGATCAAGCGTATCATAATATTAATATGCAATTAATATCCTGTAATTGGAACAATAATTCAGTTAATGTTGATGACATTTTACATGAATTAATCGATAATGTGTCAAAAATTGTTGATGAAAATGTACCTGAAAGAACAATATATATTAAAAGTAATTATGTACCCTACTTTGATGATGAACTTAAAGAAAAAAGACGTGAGCGTATTAATGCATACTACAATTTTAGGCATTGTGAGGGTAGTCTAAAGGAGGAACGTTGGAATGCCTATAAGATCATAAGAAATCAATATTGTGTTTTACTAAGGAAGAAAGAGAGATTATATTATGAGCAAACTATTGATAACAATAAAAGTAATAGTAAGGAAATGTGGAAGTGTCTGAAAAAAATTGTTAAGCCAAAACATGATGTTGGTAGCTGTATACAGTTTGAGATTAATCACCAAAATGTAATTTTAAATAAGGAAATAGACATTGCTAATAATTTCAATTCATATTTTATAGAGAGTGTTAATGAAATAACATCAGTTTTTCAAAATGTACAACAGTGGACACATGACTACCCTGTTAACTACTAATTTCACTGAATTCATGCCTTTAACAATCAATGACCTAAGAATCATTATATTCTCTCTGGACAAAACTAACAAAGCAGAAATTTTAAATAATAATTTCCTAAAAAATAGTTTTGATGTAGCTGGTTATGCAATATTAAATGTAATTAATAAATCACTTAGAACCGGCGTGTTTCCTGATCAATTTAAGGTCTCTACTGTTGTTCCTGTACCGAAAATTAATTCAATCAATGCTGAAAATTTTAGGCCATTAAATATATTACCTACCCTGGAAAAAGTTTTTGAACTATCTGTATATAACCAATTAATTCAGTATTTTAATACAAATGAATTGCTTCTAGGCAACCAATCAGGGTTTAGAGCTAGACACTCATGTGAAACGTCTCTACAATTTATAGTAAGTGAATGGAAAGATATAATTGATAGAAATCAGTACATTGTTGCAACGTTTCTCGACCTCAAAAGGGCATTTGAAACAATTGACAGAGCTATTCTAATTGAAAAATTGAAGTATTATGGGATATCGGGGACTGTATTGGATTGGATTCAAAGTTACTTATTCAACAGAAGACAAAAAACTAAATTTGGTAAAGAATTGTCAGATGAACTTATAATAGGGAGTGGCATACCACAGGGTAGTGTGTTAGGTCCATTGCTATTTATTATTTATCTGAACGATATTAACCACATTCCTGGATCACACTGTATAAATCTTTTTGCTGATGATACATTGGTTTATTGTGTACATGAAAACTTGGATCAGGCAATTGTTGAGATGAATAGGTCATTAAAAAGCATTGATACATATTTATTTAATAATAAACTCAAACTTAATACCAGTAAAACAAAAAGTATGATTTTGACATCATCTTATAAATATGTTCAAATTGTCTGGGCAAATGCTGCCATAAAAATTAATAACATTGTCATTGAAAATGTCACTGAAATGAAGTATTTGGGTCTTATAATTGACAAAAACTTAAAACTATACAGGCTGATTCACGGTGGATGGCACACTAGACATTTCTGGTGAACCAGACAACGGATCATTTTGAAAATTTAATGGAGGGCATATTCGGACATTCTCTAGCCAACTAAAATATTTTCGACAATGCGGTGTTGCCGCTTCTATTAGAAAGCAGTAGCAACTTTGATTTTTCAAATGGATCACTCTGTATTTTATTGCATTTTTAGATTCTCCCTGAAGAGCAGATTTCATCGATGTATCACACTTGGGGTCTAGCGGAAATGATTACAGAGATATAGAGTGTGAAAAATCGACATTTTTCAACTTTATTACTACCTCAATTTGTAAAAGAATCAAATTCAGTTAGACAATTCAAGTCATCATTAAAGAAGTTCATCAGTGACAGCTCCTTGTGATACTTATTTGTATTCCTTCTTTCCTTCTTTCTTCCTTCGGATTAATTGATATGATCCAATCTATCAATCTATTTTCAAATTCACACACACACACACAATTTTATTTCACAAAAGAATACAGTGGTTAATCATTAACACCATTTCCTAAGATCTAAATTACCTATATACAAGACTTTTGTAGGTGAAATGGAGAGCTGTATGATATTAAATGACTCACTGGAGTAGACTCACGCTAGGCATTGTAGCCTGTTTTGTAATGTCTAAATCAGCAAGGCATTTGTACAAGTGTATGTCTCATGTAATGGTATTCGAATGGCATGTGCAGTATACTTATAATTCTTGTGAAAATCGATAGAGAAAGAGAAAAAGAAAATCTGATTAGGATTCAAAAGAGATTGGATAAATTGAAACACTTGGAACTTGATGTGATAAATATATATTTCAGTTGAAGAATATAAATTTATTTGGGTGCTTCTGTATATAATTTTTCGCTTCTTTCTTAAAAAGTTTGAGAGATGTAATATCTTTGAGTTTTTTTGGTAAGATGTTGAATATTTTAGGGCCGTAAAAAAGAAAAGAATTTTGGGTGACTGTTTTATTGAAGAATTCAATTTTTAACTCTAGGTTCATTTTTGATCGAGTTTCTCTTGAATTTGTCTTTGTGAAATCTGTTCGTTTATGGAACATTCTTGTCAAACAGTTATAACTGTATAGTGAATGAATATTCATAATATTGGTTTCTTGATATAACTCTCTTGTTGAAAACAGTCTATTTTTTTTTAAGATGAGTTTTAATAAAATATTTTGGGCTGTTTGTAATGGATTAATAGCAGTTTTAAAAGCTGCACCCCAAGCAGGAATACAATATTTTATTATAGATTCGGCAAGAGAGGTGTAAAGTATGAGAAGATTTTTTTTGGATAGTATGTCACGTAGTTCGAAGAAAGTGTGCATTAATACTCTCAGCCTTTTTGTAACAAAGTTGATATGCTCCGTCCATTTTAGGTGTTGATCTAGTATAACTCCCAGGTATTTTATAGATGAAGTTTGTTCTACGGTCTGACAGTCACAAATATCTCGGTTATCACAGAACGGTATATGCATGTTTATTTTGAAGTTTTTAGGTTGGTCTCGGAGGGTAGGGGAAAAGGTTAGATACTTTGTCTTATTTACATTCAGTGATAGTTAATTATTGTTTAACCACATGTATATTTTTTGCAAATTTGTTTCTACTGTCTCTCTTATTTCTTGCCTTGATGTACCGGTATAAATTATCGCAGTATCATCGGCATAGCATATTATATCGCCAACGAAGTTATCGATTTTTGTTATGCTATTGATGTAAATAAGAAAAAGCACCGGTCCCAACACGGTCCCCTGTGGTATACCAGTGTGTACAGTCAGTTCGTCACTTATATCATTCCCAATCTTTACTCGTTGAATTCGATTTGATAGGTAGTTCTTCATCAATTCCAATGCATTACCTCGAATACCATAATTATTTAATTTATTCAACAATAGTTCGTGATCAACGGTATCGAAGGCCTTGGCCAGGTCCAGGAAAACGGCCAAGCATTTGGTTGACCTGTCCATTGCCTTCACACTATTTTCGAGAAAATTCATTATGGCATTCTCAGTGTTGGAATTTTTCACGAAACCGAATTGTTTGTCCGTTATTATATGGTGTTTATCCAGAAAATTAACGAGTCTTTTCTTGGCACATTGTTCAAATACTTTGGCTAGCGTATTTATGACAGATATTGGTCTATAGTTATTGAGTTCGGATTTTTTTCCCGCTTTAAAAATTGGTGTTACATTGCTGATTTTCCATTGCCAAGGAATGACGCTCGTTGAAAATATTTGATTGATGATGTGGACGATGGGGACTAAGATATTAGTATGAATTGATTTCAGTGTCTTTGAGTTTATTTTATCGGGTCCTGGTGCAGAATTATTTTTCAGATTCGCAATTATCGTTACAATTTCATTGTTAGTTATGAATCCAAAAATATGGATTGATTGATATTGATATCGCATAAAAAGTTTTCGGGTAAGTTTGTCTTTGGTATTTTTTGGCTCATGTTCGTACCTTTATCTACAAAGAATTTGTTGAATTCGTTTGATTTTGCTACGTTATCACTAATGGTTATGTTGTTTTCTAGAATTATATCATTGTTCTCAATATTTTTCTTTTTATCTTCACCTCGTATATTGTTTATTATATTCCAGATTTTTTTATAGTTCGAACCTGCATCATTTATTTGGGATTTGTAATAATCGTTTTTCGTGTTTTTCAGCAGGGTGTTCAATTTGTTTCTGTATTTTTTATATTCTGATTCTGAAACTGTTGAATATTCTTTTATTAGTTTTCTCTTCAGGTAATCCCGATGCTTTATGGATGTATACTTTCATTTTCTTCAAATGTACTCCCATATGTTGCTCATATTTATATTTACGTAACTTAACAAGGTTGTAAGATATCCATAGATTTGTAATTCATATATATATATATATTCAATTAATATTAGTAGCTGTATAAATCAATAGATTAGGTTTAGGTTTTGTGGGGATGCAGCTGATGTTTCTTAGAAATGATTTATATAAAAAATGAAAAATGCTCAATGAATAAAAAAACAGATATTCAAAATTTAAATGTAATTTATTCAAATATTCTAGAAATAGAGAATAAAAGGCATGATAGACACAATATATCCATAAATTCAATTCCATCTTGATCAACCTTTTACCTATCTAATTTTTCAACCCCATGTATTTTTTCATGTTACATATTGTCACTTTGACAAAGTTATATTAGTTTTATATCCATCAATTTATGCATTTTTTACAATTTTATACTACATATTATTCTGATTTGCAATTCTACAACCTCATATACTGTAAGTAATTTTTAATACCCATTTCTTCTGAATATTATAATTGTGCATTCCATTTTAGAGAGACTGACGAAGGAATTAAATAAATTCCGAAAGCTTTCTCAAAAGTAAAAAGAGTTTTCTTTTGAGTCCCACATCAGCTGCATCCCCACAAAACCTAAACCTAATATATATATATATATATATATTGTATATTAGGCTTGCCTACTTAAATAAATGAATATAAAAATAAATAATTGTTATCGCTACCCACAATGTTTCATGTTTCAATACATATTGCTATCTTTGAATATAGTCTCGTACTTTCAGTTACCCCTAAACTATTAGTGCCTATTTGAATATTACCTCTGGCAAAATATTAAGCCAAGCATTACCCCTTATAAATCGATATGGAGGGACTAACCACCTATTGAATGAATGAAATTTATTGAAATAGGAAATCCTAATACACGAAAATTTGTAGGTACAAAATATTCTGAACAATAAAGTTATAAACTAAGTATACAATTCCGATATAAAAAAATATACAATAAAAGACCAATCATTTGGTGAGCAATATTAATAATAGGATATATAAAACTAAATCAATTACTACAAATAAGACTTTATATAAATACTGTCAGTTGTGTGGAAGGTCTGAACAAAAATGGAGGTTTATCTTCTAATATGCAAAACTACATTTCTTTTGAACTCAACAACAGTTTTAGAATCTTTAATGATTTCAGGTAGTTCATTATATTCCTTCAAGCCCTTATAAAATAGGGACTTCATTGTATTACACATATTGACACGTTGTATATAAAAATTTTCTTTATTTCTCGTATGATACCCATGGATTTGACTGCTGTATTTGAGAAATTCATTTAGATATGTAGGTACCATGTTGTGAGTTATTTTAAAGATATAAATCATAGCATTTAAGTAGAATCTGTCCGAAACTGGTAGCCACTGTAATGTGTCAAGCATAAGGGAGATGTTAGTGTATCTGTTACATTTTAATATTATTCTCATTCCCCTGTTTTGAAGCTTTTGAAGTGCATTTATTTTGTTCGCAGCAAATGTATACAATAAGCTCGCACAGTATTCGAAATGTGGTTGTATGATTGTATTAAATACAGTAATTTTAGAAAAACTCGAAATATTTTGCGAAATTCTACTGAAGAAGAATAATTTTTTACATATTTTTTTATAAATGTATGAAAAATGAGAGTCAAATGACAGAATGTTGTCAATCATGAATCCGAGATACTTGAATTCTTTCACATATTCTATCGTCTCATTGTCTATGGTAAGAGTACAGTTGTTGATATTGATGTTCGAATATCTATAGGATGTTGTCATAATCATTGCTTTAGTTTTGGTAGTGTTTAGCTTGAGCCTGTTATTATTTAGGTACGTACTAACTAGTGCCAATGATTCATTCATTTTTTCTGCAGCATGATTAAGGTTGTTACTTGATACTGAAAGAAGTGTATCATCAGCAAATAGGTTTATGAAGTTGCACTTATGATGAAAATTGATATCATTAATATATATTAAAAAGAGGAGTGGTCCCAAAACACTGCCTTGAGGAACACCAACCTTATTTATAATTGGTTCTGAGAACGTATTGCCTATCTTTGTTATTTGGTTTCTATCCGATAAATAGTTTTGAAGCCATTTAAGTACTGTTCCAGTAATACCATAACTTTCAAGTTTCTTCAACAATATTGCACGATCAATAGTCTCAAAAGCACGTTTAAGATCTAGAAATACCGAAATAACATATTCTCCTCTATCTATGGCTTGTTTCCAATTGGTGATAGTTAATTGCAATGCAGATTCACAAGAGTGGTTGGCTCTGAATCCCGATTGATTTAACATAAGTATGTTGTTTTTATTAAAATATTCCAAAAGTTGTTTATAAACAACAACTTCAAGAATTTTTTCTATACAAGGTAGAGTATTTATTGCTCGAAATTCCCATGACTTTGTTGAACCCACCACTTTCTGAATAGGCACTACAATGCTAGTTTTTAGCTTCTCTGGAAAAACTCCATAATAAAGTGAAGTATTAATAAAATGTAGTAATACGTGACCAATCACTTGAAAAGATGATTTTATTACTTTTGTGTTCATCAGCTCATTTCCTGACTTCGTGACATGGTGGAAGCACAACTATTATGTTGTCAATTTTATTATATTGAACTAGGTAACTACTTGAATTTATGGAAACAACTTTTTTGTTGTGACAAGTGGAAACACAACCAATTTTTTGTGACATGGTGGAGGCGCCAATGGCTCGTTCCTGAGGTTGGTTTTTCCTAACCAACCTCACATTTCGAAAATTCATGTTCTTTTGTTTTTTCAATTAGATTATTTTTATTTCATTGAAGTCAAACAAATATTTCAGTAAGACAGTTCTCATTATTTTAAGTATTGAATATAAAAAAAACAGGCGCAACTCTTTTGTTGTGACAATATGAGCTGTGCATTTTTGTCCATCAGAACAGAGAGTAGTTTTCTTCAAATGGAGAGAATCACAAGCATGAAACAAGATCCAGAAACATACTTATTCCAGGTCTGCATGGATCAGAAATAGAAATATACAACAAAGTGGATAATAGTATTAAAACTACTCCCAGTATAAATATAGGTATTCAAGAGGAGATTGTAAATCTTCCTGACAAATTAGAATATCTACACTATTGACAAATTCCTGTCATAATTATGTGTTTTAACAAAATGTGTTGTTCTTTATATATATTTTCTATGTTCATGATTAATCACAATGTTTATTATTTATTTACACATATTTTATATTACTGATGTATTCTTTGTTATTGCACACCTGTACTTTTTAACAAATGAAATGAAATCTATCTATCTATTACAGCAATTTCACAATACTAGCATACTTTTTTGACAAGTGGTCAGGAGTTGATAACATTGAAGCATCAAAGTGGTTCTGCTAGCTTAATGGAGGTAATTGTTTGTGGTAAACAGACTTTGGAAAATCAATTTGACCAAATTGAGCATTATGGATGGTTTGTTTTTCAACAGTGTGTTTGGTATTTGTCTACCAAGAGGAATTATGATATTGTGTTTGTTTTTATCAAATAATTGAATAGTTACCTGTGCCAAACAAGGTTTCATATTCACATCTTTCATGTCAATACTGTTGGGGTCTATTTTATTGAGCAATATACAAAGTAGGGTACCATCACGCAGGATGTTTGCTAGATCAGCAATAGAAGCTGTTGGCCAATTAACTTTATGGTCTTTCCTTAACATGTCCCATCTTGTGAGCCATGCAGCACATTCTCTCCAAAGCTCATCATTGTTTTCTGACGACCTATAGGGACTGATTTGGCCACCATGAAGATTTAACTAAAACAACAATTATAAGTATTTATAGTACAATTAATGATTCTATTGATGCTACCAATGTATCATTATCAGTACACGCTGAGGCCATCTCAGAGCAGAATCGTTCACCAGAGGAAGATTATCTTCTAGCCAAGATATGTGATGGATTTATTCCAGGATTTCATCATCAGGACTATCAGGAGATATGTACATCCTTCAGGTGCTAGTCATTTCTTGATACATATCCTAAGTATTGAATGATATATGATTGAAATAGTGAAAATTCTGAAACTGATTTCAATTCGATTTTTCGATCCTTGATCAAAGACATAAACGCACTCTGGTGGTTTTGGAACTCTTATATTTATTTTTTATTTTCATATTTTTACATTAACCCTACTCTTTGACAATAGCAACACGAAGAACGTCATCAGTCAACGTGAGTGAAACGTCTCTCGCCAGTCACTCAGTTAATAGCATGCTGCTATGCTGCGGAAAATCTCAAAGTTATCAGAAGGTTATTGAGGTAGGAAAAGTTAACATATGAGTCCAATGAGAAAAATGTCTATTTCTGCATGATAGGGGACTACTTCTAACCTAACTCGGTCTGAATGAACCCTCTTCCTGAAAAGTATATTTTTCGAAAAATCACTTAGGTGAAAATAGGAGAATATATTGTGAGTATGAGGAAGGAAAAATATCGTTTCTGCATAAAAAAGGCAAATTATTCCAACCGAACTCGTCCTAAATGGTCCTTTTTCATGAAATGTATATTTTTCTAAAAATGACTACTGAAAAAAAAAGAAAAGAAAAATATTGACGCTTCGCAGGGATTTGAACGCGAGCCGTGGTGGTCACCTCAAAAGTCTATTTATTTGATCTAATAAATGAGTTACATCACACATAAATACATTTCACATTTCAGTATGGGGAGTATGCAGTCCATATACTGTGAGTATATGGGGGTTTTGCATATATCTATCCTCCGAGCTGAGCGGTGGCTGGTGTCGGCCAGGGAATATGAATGTTAGTGTGTTGCGTTCGTTTCAGAGGCCGATCTCCTAGGCATGGCCCTTAGGGGGGGGGGGTCGATCATGTTCATCAGTGGCGAGATTCTTGGTGTTCGAAGGAAAATCAAATTAGTGAACCTTCTTTCAATTTAGCTCGGCTAGGTACACCAGGCGCGTTACGCCGTCTCCACTGCTAGGCCATTCGAACGGCAGGGCGCACGTTTGTGCACATAGCCGAGTTTCAGTGTTAGCTATCGCATTTAGAGATAGCGTGACACTATGTTGCTTCCGTATTAGGGACTTAGGGAGATAGCGGTTACTAATCATCGGGTTCCCTAAAGACATCGGTAGATGCATATATCAATAACCCGTGTTTTTTATGGATGTCATGGTGAGCTCTTGTTTGGCTCATCGTTCGGGCAAGATCACTTCCAGCGATGTGGTATTTATAGAAGTTGTTGGCCGTTTTGATAATGTATTCTCCTCCGAACGTATTCTCTAATTCTTGGCAAATTACCACATCTCTCGTGATGATCTGCCACTCGGGAGTATCGATCACCATTGGTGATTATACGAAGTATTTTGTTCTACAGCACCTGAAATCTGTTCATGTGTGTTGGTGGGATGCTGCAGAACACCGGGCACGCGTACGTCAATACAGGTCTAATAACTTGCTTGTACACCAGGACCTAGCTTATTCTCCACTGAGAGTGGAGAGGTCCTGGCTAACAGCAGGCACATCTTTTTGATGGCACCTTGTGTTTTTTGAATAAGATATTTGGTATTAGACCTGAAAGACATACGGGTGTCCAGTTCAACCCCCAGGTATTTCACAGGGGTCGTGTCCGTCACCTCGACCCCTTTGACGGTCAAAGGTCTGTTCAGCTTTGAATCATTGACGTTATGATGGAAATTGACCACTTCTGTTTTAGTGTCATTCACACAGATCTTCGACTCGTCAAAGTATGGCATGACTCCCTTGTCCAGCTGAATCTGGCAATACCCCAGTCGAACTAGTGCGCGTATATTGCCGTATCATCGGCGGAATCCGAACCATTCATTAGGAATCAGATTTAATTCTTCTACGTGGTGTTCTATCAGCTGGCTGTAAGAGGACCCTATCCACGACCTTGGCCACCGTGCTAAGCAGCGATATGGGGCGGTAGCCATTCGTTGTTGTTAAATCTTTGCCTCGTTTAGGGATAGGTACAACAAGCCCAGTTTTGAAGCAATCTGGGTAGTGCTGGTATCTCATGATGGCATTGGTGAGATAGTGCAGTTGCACTATAGCCTTGCGAGACAGGTTCTTAAGGAGGATCACGTCCAACCCGTCAAGTCCTGGCGCCTTGTTTATATTTAGGTGCTGGATGATACTCTTAATCTCTGATGGAGTGGTGATAGCTTTTTTTAGGACTTGACTTGGTAGCAGGGTGCTGGGTACTGCCCTTATTCGGGCTGCCGTGGCCACCATGTCTACCTGGACTGCGTTGATGGGGTTCTTATCCATCTTGCTGATGTTTTGGAAGTGTCTCCCAAGCACCGCCGCCTTCTCCGGATCTGACATCGCTTCCTTGTGTTCATACACAATTGTGGGCATGGCAACGAATTGTTTTTCAAGCCCTTTGGACATTTTCCACAATGTGTTGTCACGAGGGTCCAGACTTTCCAACTTGGCTCTCCAGGAGTCGTTCCTGAGCTCACGAATTCTGCGCATTCTACTTCGTTGCAGATACGCTTGAAGAAGACTTTTTTCTCTGCTTTGAGCTCAAAGATGTCCTCCGGGAGGTCATCCTTGTTGGAGTCGATGCTGACCAGCCTCGTGGTGGAATTTTTAGCCATGTTGATGTGCTGGTCCAAGATGGCTCTGAACATCTGCCAGTTCATGTTTTCATAATTGTAGATCTTTTTTAATGACCTCTGGGGGTTTTTGACCAAATTCGAATACAACTGGCAGATGATCAGAGCTCAGCTCGTCCAGCACCTTTAGTTCAGAGATATCCACCACGTTCCAGGACAGCACGATGTCTAGGGCTGTGGGTGTCATTCCATTGACGGGATAGTGCGTGGGAGAATTAGGGTAGTCCAGGTTGACATTGGCAGTCTGAATGTACGCTTTCAACCTGCTCCCGTTCTGGTTATTCTGAACTGTGTTCCCCCAGTCTACATGTCTCGCGTTAAAATCTCCGCCGATAATTACCTTGTTTCCAGCACTAACCAGAGCCTCCAGATCCTGTTCAGTGAATCTGTTTCTGGGCCTGTTGTACACTGAGAAAATGATCTCGCCACTCTGTAGTCTCACCCCTGCGTGGTCGATGGAGCTTTGCCGTGGTGGGACCACAGAGTGGGGAATGTTATTCTTGATTAGAATATCTACCCCCCCCTCACCTATGGTCATGATGGAGTTTGGTCTCGGACAAGAGTACAATGTCCAACCGTGGTGGTCAGATACACAGATAACTGAGCTATAGCGCTTATCAAAAATTCTAACTATGAAGAAAGAAGAAATATCGTGTATTGGCTTTTTCATCACAACAAGCAGCACAGCAGCATGCTGCCAATTGAATAACTTGCGAGCACGATGTGCGAGAGCATTTATCAGTTCTACGAATTCTATGTCACTATGTCGATGCTTTGTCTCTGTTTTTTTGCTCTTTGGACACAAAATATCCAAAAATGACAAATGAAATTATGTACGTCAGTACCTTGGATATTAACAATCAGAACCCGTCTTTTAGGACTGGTGAGTTTCAGATTATTCAGATGATGAGATGGAAATATCTGATATCCGAACCCAACAACAGGTTGGCACTCTGGAGGTGCAAATATGTTACTGCATGGGAGATACTCTTTAAATGTTTACCTATTCAGTCACTTGACCACGAAATACATTCCGAAAACGTCAGACATTTGGAGGTCTATTGAGGTCGTCACTCTATTCAATCTACTCACTCCAAAAGTAGCTAGATTTTTTCTCCATAATAGGCATTAGCAGACAGTAATATGAGGCTGTTCTATTTCATGCGTGAGTATTCAATATCCCCCCGGTTCGCCGCGGGAGGGAGAGAGACATATAACGACCTCTCGCCTAATTTTGCTTTTGTGGCCGAGACGGTATCTTTAAAATTCCTTTGTGAATATCGAATAAACGGAAAAGAAGAAAATATTTTATCTGCATGAAGAGACTACTTCTCCCAAGAATCTTACCTTAGTCAGCCTAATATACAGGATGTTTCAAAAGTCAGTATCAAAATTCCAGAGGCTCATTTTTCAGGTCAGAATAGATTTTTTTCCAATATAAACATGTTTCTGAAAACGCTCCGTTTACTATATACGCATATATACAGAGAGCAGCGTTCTAAGCTTCTAATTTTTTTTATCCATTGCTGGTAGAGATTGCAGTAAATTAAGTAAAATATTCCATTTTGTAGTTGATGAATTTTATTCCAGTTTATGAACTTAACTACTATATCACTTTTAAGTGTTGGAAAAAGAAAAATGATATACCTATACCTATCTTCTGATATGTATTTCTAATTTGCGAATATTGGGATGGAATAATCCACATATTATGTTTAATTCGAGAATTTATATGATATGCCAATAATTATAGATGTATTTTATTCTATTTCCATAGTGAACCATATCATTCTTTAATGAGAATAATTCACCAAATTTAGAATGATTATCAATATATTGTAAAGTCTTATTGATGCAAAATTTCAATATGGATAAACAAATTGAGTGAAAACAATAAACATCAATTAATAAGACATAAACAGGTTGTAACTAAATAAGTGTAAAACATTTCATATAAAAAAACTTCATTGGAGCATCCCATGTTAACATACAGTTCCTGGCATGAAGGGGGTACATGGAATTTCTTTAACAATTTTTTTCACAAATTAAGAACAGAACAACAATACACAATTAGTATTACTTCAAGTTCAAAAATTCACAAACTGACAGCTTAAAACAAATTTAATTGTCACTATCGCTAATAGCGGCCTACTAAATTAGTTTCGTATTTTCGTTTTATGGCGATATGTATGTTGTTTCTAAAATAATTTTTTGGGTAATTTTGCACTTATCATGCGATGGTTTTTTTTTCGAAAATTTCTTTTGGTACTTACGTATTTTTGTCTGAAAAACACGAATTTGATATTGAGAATGTGAACAAACCACTATTTATCGAGATATTTCAAGAAAAAGTTCGAAATTTTGCCTTACTTTCCCCCTTATGTTGGATGCATTTACAGGTACTTGCTCTTTTTATTTTGTCATTGGACACTTCATATACTCATGATGTACTTCAATGACACATTTTAAGCTAGAAAATTCAACAGGAAATATGATTTTTATGGTGAGTTTTTCCTATTTAGTGAGCAAGCATACCAGATGACCGCCATTTAATCGATGGGTAATCCAAATAGGAGATGTCAAATGTCAATAGATTGCTTTGGAATGACATCACACACGCCATTATTTCAAATGATATTCTTCCTTCTTTTCACTAAACATGGATAAATCACAAGAAAATCATATTTTTAGTTGACTCATATAATAAAAAATATGTGTCCAACATTGTGTGGTATATATAAATTGTCCAATGATGGAAAAAGAAGGGCAAATTGTTCTAAATGCGCCTCAAAGACAGGCGGAAAAGAAGGTGAAATTTGTAACTTTATAGTGAAATATCCCAATAAATAATGGTTTGTTCACATTTTCATTATCAAATTCGTGTTTTTCAGACAAAAATACGTAAGTACCAAAAAAAATTTTCGAAAAAAAACCCATCGCATGATAAGTGCAAAATTACCATTTTTTGCTGCAAACTGCTTCATTTTGGCCAAAACATTCAAGCGACATATTTTGTTTAGAATGAACAAATTTTATGTACCCCCTTCAAGGGGCTGTATCTTGATATGGGATGCTCCAATGAAGTTTCTTCATATGAAAGATCCTATCATTTTTTTCGATGAGGAATCTACGAAAGCGTAGAAGCGCCACATGATATAGTTTTTTAATAATTGACAGATATAACTGTCAACTAGCCTAATTGACAGATACTAAGTCGTAAGTAGTATACTTGACAGATACTAAGTCGTAAGTAGCATACTTGACAGATACTAAGTGGTAAGTATAGTATACTTGACAGATACTAAGTCGTAAGTAGCATACTTGACAGATACTAAGTGGTAAGTAGTATACTTGACAGATACTAAGTCGTAAGTAGCATACTTGACAGATACTAAGTGGTGAGTAGTATACTTGACAGATACTAAGTCGTAAGTAGCATACTTGACAGATACTAAGTGGTAAGTAGTATACTTGACAGATACTAAGTCGTAAGTAGCATACTTGACAGATACTAAGTGGTAAGTAGCATACTTGACAGATACTAAGTGGTAAGTAGTATACTTGACAGATACTAAGTCGTAAGTAGCATACTTGACAGATACTAAGTGGTAAGTAGTATACTTGACAGATACTAAGTCGTAAGTAGCATATATGACAGATACTGGCTCAGAGCTAGTCGACTTATCAATGATGATTCAACTGTAACATATCAATATAACAAAATACTGCATAAGCTTGTATGACATTTTTTTTTCTAATTCTTAGTGTTCGACCTCGTAAAGCCTCATGAACGGCTGAACCGGCTCAACAACCTATATATTTTTGAAATCAGAAAAGGAGGATTCTCAATTCATTCGAAAAATATGTATAGGGTGTTCCATTTAAAATAACGAAGTTGGTACCCATTTCTTATATCAGCACCTCGTACAGTGAAGATTTGGAGACTGGTTATAAGTACTAAAATACAAAATAAAAAGACCAAAAAATACCACAATACGTATTTTGGCAACTAAGTTGCCATCCTCAGTAGACCTGTAAAGTAAAAATGATTAGCTGACTCGCATAGTGGCTGACTCCTTAGTATCTTTCGGATATTGCAGGTCGACCTCTGGACAATATCCGAAAGATAAATCGAAGGAGTTAGCTAATCATTTTTACTTTACAGGTTGGCAATTTAGTTGTTGAAATACGCGTATTTAGGTTTCTCTAAATATTATGGTATTTTTGGGTCTTTATATTCCACCTCGTAAAATTTTCTGGATGTTGAGAACACACCCTACAACTTTTGTATTTGAAGTTTGTTTCTATCTTCAATGATAAACCCTGTAGAAGCTCTTTAAATATTCAGGGTGATTCTTGAGTACGTGTAAAAAAATCAGGAGCATGTTGCTGGCGTCAAAATGAGAAGAAAAGTTCGTATAAACATACAATATGTCCGCAAGTTATTCATTATTGAGAAACAGAGTGTCAAAGGATTCTTATTCCTGTTTTTTGGGAATAAATTTGGTATCTCACTCGAATTCACCAAAAACCGGAATGACAATGAAACTTTGACACTCTGTATCTCAGAAACGAATAACTTGTGGACATATGTTTACAAAAACTCTTCTTTTTATTTTGACGTCAGCAACATATGCTCCTGAATTTTGTACACGTACTTAAGAAACTCCCTGTGTACAGAAATGGCCGTGTACATGGTGCAGATTTTGATTCTGAAGTAAATTGTTGGGAATTGAGCAAATTGTTATTCAATATATAAATTCAAACATTGTTTGCAAAAATTGGACGTCCTGATTCCGAATCCGAAGTGATTTTCAACCTATCTTGTCTCCCTAATCCATTGTTGTTGGTTAGGGTTAGGGTTATGTCGGCATTGTATTCTTCTTCTTAATCTTCTTTGTTTCTTGGCGATGGCGAGTTTCTTGGCCTATCTGTCAAGTATACTACTTACCACTTAGTATCTGTCAAGTATGCTACTTACGACTTAGTATCTGTCAAGTATACTACTTACCTCTTAGTATCTGTCAAGTATGCTACTTACGACTTAGTATCTGTCAAGTATACTACTTACCACTTAGTATCTGTCAAGTATGCTACTTACGACTTAGTATCTGTCAAGTATACTACTTACCACTTAGTATCTGTCAAGTATGCTACTTACGACTTAGTATCTGTCAAGTATACTACTTACCACTTAGTATCTGTCAAGTATGCTACTTACGACTTAGTATCTGTCAAGTATACTACTTACGACTTAGTATCTGTCAATTAGGCTAGTTGACAGTTATATCTGTCAATTATTAAAAAAATATATCATGTGGCGCTTCTACGCTTTCGTAGGAATCACCCCCTCAAATGTTTTACTCTTATTTAGTTACACCCTGTATAGAGGCGTGCGCTGTTTTTCTATATGGTAAGGCCTTTGTCGATCTGAATTGCCTACTAACTAGCGTGGGTGGTCTGTGAACTAGCTTTTCCATTCGCAGCAAGCGCATGATAGGTGTTCCGTTTCCGACAAATGTCTCTTGTCAGTCATGCAAATAGTAGCATGCTGCTTTGCTGAGGAAACTCTCAAGGTCATTGTTTCTGCATGCAAATTGAGAAAGGAGACTATTGTTTCGAACTGATTTATTTTAACCAAAGAAACACTAATTCATATCAAACTTATAACTACTATATTTATGTAAAACGATTTATATCATGCGATATATGACTGTCTCTCTGACACTCGCTGTTTGACTGACTGGCTGCAGTTGTTCGGCCGTCCTTATATATGAGATCCCTCTGGTAGGCTTTGCTTCTCGAACGTTCTCGAATGATCTTCCGTACCCTTCTTTTTGCTCTAGAACATTGTCGATCTGAATGAAAACCTAGAGTAGGCGACCTAGTGCGAGGAGGTATAATAAGCTCCTGCCTACTAACTACCTCAACTACCTAACTAGGTTATCATCCAGAACGACAATGTCTAGAAGCCTCTTAGAACAATACCTCTCTCTCTCTAATAGTTCCATCGATTGTTTCCAGAACATTCCAGAATCTTCAGTCAGGTTATTTTTCACCGCGGCATATATTGAGTGCTGGTGCATGTAGGAACCATTGGGAGGTTGGAGAACAATCTGGGATGCGTGTTACAGGATGATCGTTGTACTCCTGCTTTCCTGCTGATGTTTCTAGAGTTCCTCTGAGGGGAATATCATTACACTATTTTCAACCTAGTTCGGCCTGACTGAACATATTTCCTGAAAAGTATATTCTTCGAAAAATTATTATTTGAGTGAAAAAAAATTATATTGAAAAAAAGCCTTGCAGCAGTTGCAGGGAGTTGAACGCGAGCCACCGCCGTGGAAGTCAGATTTATAGTCCACCGCGAGCTATCGCGCTACCCGAAAGTTTTATATGAAGAAAGAAGAAATAACGTATATGTTGCTTGTTTATCACAAGCAGCTCAACAGGATGCTATTAGTTCAATGAATGGCGAGACACTCTCAATTTTTCCGTGCATACCAAATCCACTCGATTCAAAAATAAAGCTCCTGTAAGCAATATGAATTCAGTGTACTGAAAAGTAGTGGATATATTGAAAGTAGTAGATATATGAGATAGGGTGCTATTTTCATTCCAACATTTTGTCATGTGCATAAATCGATGAAAGCATCGAACTATTGCAAAATTCCGCGAATGTTGATGGAAATATATCGAACTGTTGTAATAAAATGCCCACTTTCAAACAATTTTCAAATCGCTCCGCGAGAATCCAGTGGTTTGGAGGAGACTGACATGACAATTGTTCAGTGCAATTGACGCATTTCAGGTATATTTATCAATATTATTTGGGAATTTTTGTATTTTGTATTGTGAGATTCTTGAGAGATTTTGGAAGATAGAGTGGTAAGTATTGATCGATAAAGATCGTACCAGCCTCTTCTGATTCTGAAGATACATGACGACCGACACACAAGGAAATCCGTTTTTTCACACTTTCATGAATGTGTTATATAATTCATCATCGCGGTAGGGGAACGTTACAGCGACTTAAAGCTTTCTTATGGCGCGTTCACATGCTGGCTTTTCGCCTTTTGACTTACAGCGTATCCTCATCTCATTGGCCGATTCGTCAGAAAGCGCTTATTGAGGTCTTAAGCTAGAAAGTCGGTTTCAGTCCGACTTTTGCGGAAAAAAGCTCAGATCGTTTGACAGAACCACACAAATATCGACAAAAAGAATACATATTGGTGCTATATCATCATATTATGGAGTGTGGGAAACAGTACTGGGAAAACACTCCTAAAAATGTGATAAATGTGGTTTCTGGAGGACGTACATCTGAAATTTAACCAAATATGTGGCAGTCACTGTCACTTTTCCAACTTTTTCATGTGAACAGTGCGCCCGTTTTATTCAAGCTTTCTGCTGTAGGCATAAGCTGGCATGTGAACTCGCCATTAGTACTAATTATCGTACTATCATTTTCAAGTATAGGCGCGAGGCGCAGTTGATTGTGTATTCGAATTCCACGCTGGCCAAGAAACTTTGCACGCTGGCGACTCGCGTTCAGTGTCTCCGACGGTGGCATTTCTCAAGGTCAAGATATTTTCAGAAAAATATACCTGCCTGGTAACCGGCGCCGGGTGTCGAATCACTTCCTAGAATAAGCTTGTCATGCTCTAGAAATGTCAGTGTCATCCTCAAAATTGCAAATGGCAGATGCGATGGCAGCAAGCAGTGGCGGAGTAGATTGGTCGTCTGTTTTGAAACCTTTATTATCTGCAAATTATGAAACCTCTAATAAATCCGAATTGATAGAATTATGTTCAGCAATTATCAAAAGGTAAGATGAATGTTTTTTAGAAAATAAATTACCTCGTCTATCATTCAACCGCTATATGAAGTTTCTTTCATGACTTTCATAAGACATTTTTTTAAACTGCTTTTTATTTCTTTTCTTTTCATAGTGAATCGGAGATTTTGCGTCAAAAGGAGAGTACCAGAAATTTCTTCAATTCGTTTGCAGTAATAGCTGCCGATTACATTGGCAGTAGTACAACAGGGCGTAAGTAAATTGAACCCTGAACAACTATGTAGTTAAATTCCTATTACTTCTGATATCTGGGATAGCATGACCATTATAACATGACTTGTAGGTTGTAGGTTGAATAAGGATTAATATCTCAGATACTGCTATATCACATAGATCAGAACCATGAAGTACTCCTAATAAATAAGTCAAGTTCTCAAACTTTCATGAAAGAACATGTATCAGTGAACTAGCTAATTGCTCTTTTATTCAACACTTGACAACAATATGAAAATAAAGGGAAGTCATTGCTTTTAAACATGTGTTGAAACAGGTAGGTACATTCTTTTACCATTGTCATAAACAGGAACCAATGGCCAGGTTATCATTGTGAACAAACAATCATTGTAACACTACCTTCACATTATTGTGGATTGTAAGGTAATGAAATTGAATTAACTACTAAATATTCTCTGCTTAAGTAGCACTTTCCTACACTTAATTATATGTTGTTCATTTGAGTATTTGTTCAAAAAGTGCATTCCACACCATTGTTGTTTATATTCACCTGGTTTTGGACAGGTGGGGTAAAGTGCACTCAGACTCAAGAATGTACCTATCAAGAAAAGAGAAAATCATGATCAGAAGATTCCTAATACAAATGTTTCATGTTTGGCATGTATACACCTATACTGTGAAATCAGTAAGGTACATCAAATATCAAAATTTCAGATTTGAATTGCACTCTCAGGCCTCAATTCATTCCTTTGATATTTGTTTGTGTAGCTGCACCACAAATCAGCTGATTCATTGTGTAGTGCATATTACAGGACACTAAAAAGGTAATAAAAGAACCTAATGGCACTCTGATTGTACCATAAGCAAACATGACACTATTTATTTTCAAACTGATGTATTTTAACTAGAGGAACACTGATTTATATTGAACTTATAACTACTTTTTATGTAAAACAATTCATATCAGGCAGTTTATGACTGTCAGTATTCGGTAATGTTTCTAGAGCCCCTCTAAGGAGAATATCATTACAGTATATTGGCTATCTGGAGGGCTATCTGGTTGGGTATACCCGTATATAAGAGATAGAGAAGAATCTTTTCAGGGCTCAAGTAAAAAAAATTAATGAATCAGAACTAAGTTCATCTATAAAGATTGTTTTTTTTTCTGTGATGATAAAAACTTTTTTTTGCAAAATGTCACTTTCTAAAATCACTTTTCTACTAGAGTGGGGAAAAACACAACCTGGAGCCAAAGTATTTTTCCCTTTTTTTTTAGGATTGCACAACATGAAAAATGTGTTTTTTAAATCA
The DNA here is from genome assembly GCA_918026855.4 of Phaedon cochleariae. Taxonomy (NCBI): domain Eukaryota; kingdom Metazoa; phylum Arthropoda; class Insecta; order Coleoptera; family Chrysomelidae; genus Phaedon; species Phaedon cochleariae. Next base: position 24,735,013 of record OU896718.1, on the reverse strand, counting down.
AACACCCCATATGATTTCACAACAGTACACCCCATCATAACTTATTTTTGCAGTAGTTCAAGTATGGCATTAGTTATTAATTTTTGTATCAACAATGTATTGTGGGCAAATGCTCATTCTAATATCTCCTGATCTTTATTTTCAAAAAAATTAACCAAAATTGTTAATATTAGATCATCCTTCTAAAAAAAAATTTTTTTCTAAAATTTGTTCTATCCGTCATTCGGTTGCCCCCTTACGAGCATCCCTCAAAAGTCTTCAAATTTGCATTTTTGGAAACGGCATGAAAATGCATGTGAATAGAAAAGGCAAATGTCTACATACAAGGTGAATCTGAAAGTGTTTTTTTTAAAGGATATATACAGTGTGTCCCAAATTCGATCCTCACCATTGGGATCTCAGTAACTATGAGAGATAGAGAAACGCTTAAATTAGCAAAGTTGTAGCAAATTTAATGTTGAATCAGAATCTATCAAGAAATCCAGGCTAGCTTCAGTCATTCTTGAGTTATTTGAGAAAAAATGAAATCTTGTATTTTTGTTTTTCTTGAATATCTCCGAAACTATTGATTTTATGAAAAACATTCAACATTCTCATAGCACTTTTTGGTGTTCTTTTCAATGGTTTTGTCAGTTTTCCATCATAGTGTCAAATTTCTGAGATATCACCTACTACTTCGGTTTTTCTTATCGACGCCATATTGGATTTTCACAGATTTGAAATCAACATAAAAGTTCCTTTCTAGTGATGTGTCACAGTCACAGTTTTATCGCATAAAGAGTACTGCTTTTCAATTTTTGTTTTTATGTCCAGTAGGCAATGCACTAAACTCTCTATAAACAATAAGGATTATATGTTCTGCCACAACTTTCATAGAGTAGGCTTGGAGCCAAGTGACTTTTCGGTAAACGTGGAGAGAAAATACAAGTTAATTATTTCGGCGCAAACAATGCCGTGCACAAAAACCAGTGACAGGGTTAAGACCTGGTGATGATGAACGTCGTCTCGAGTTTTGTCACTGCTTTGTCAACCAGTGTGAAAGAATCGATAATGATATCTCGAAAGTCAATTTGGTGCTAAGTTAATTACTACTCATGGACCTGTTTGATGGCCTCCAAGGTCGCCTGATTGTACGCCTCTCGATTTTTACCTGTGGGGCTACGCCAAAAATAAAATTTATGAAGAGCCAATTCAAGATATTGATGATCTACAAGAGAATAATGGACACATTCCAGCACATCAACAGAGTTGAAAAGCAGTGAATCATGTTCGCTCGCCAATATTGAAATGTATCAAGAACAATGGGGGCCATTTGGAGCAGTTCAATTAAGTTATGCAAGAACATAGAACACAGATTCCATAATCTAAGGTAAAAGTCATGGTGGAGTGAAGTAGTAACTAATAACACAACATAATGAATGGTCGTGGAGATAACTTCCAGTATTATTAATTATTAGTTACAGAATTCATAGCCTACGGGACATAAAAACAAAAATTGGAAATCAGTACACCAAATAAAATAAAACAGTGATTGTGATACATCACTAGAAAGGAAATTGTATGCTGATTTCAAATCTGTTAAAATCCAATATGGCGTCCATAAGAAAAATTGAAGTTGTAGGTGATATCTCAGAAATTTGACATTTTGATGGGAAACTGACAAAACCATTGAAAAGAACACCAAAAAGTGCTATGAGAATAGTTTCCGAGATATTCAAACAAAAAAAAATACAAGATTTCAGTTTTTCTCAAATAACTCAAGAATGACTAAAGCTAGCCCGGATTTCTCAATAGATTCTGATTCAACATTGAATTTGCTAAAACTTTGCCTATTTAACCGTTTCTCTACCTTTCATAGTTACTGAGATCCCTATGGTGAGAATCGAATTTGGGACACACTGTATATCACCAAAATATATTGTTTGGCAAAAAATTGCTCATATAAAATTTCCAAGATAACGCAGGTACAGGTATATAATGGTTTTAAGAAGACTCCAACTATGAAACATTTTGTTTACATTTTCTCAAAAATAAAAAACCGCAAAAAAGCCGTTATTAGTCCAGCATTAGATACCCTTCAGTTGCATTATTTCATCAGAAACAACTTATTTTGGCGAGATATATACCCTGTTAAATAAAAAACCTCACTTTCAGATTCACCCTGTATACAGGGTTTATCACATAACCAGTTCTTTGAAAGTTTTCCATGTTACCATTTTAATAAAAATCTGGCAATTCAGAGCGAGACATTTAGATGGTTACTCCATCATGTCATGATATAATGGTTGGTTAGTCTATCCATATTGATTTATGAGGGGTTTATGCTATAGTTTGCTAGAGGTAATATTAAAATAGGCACTAATAGTTTAGGGGTAACTGTAAGTACGAGACTATATTCAAACATAACAATATTTAATGAAGCATGAAACATTATGGGTAGCATTGACAAATATGAATAATCAACAAAGAATATAAAGACCTAATAACAACTTACATTATAACGACCATCACGACGAGCTCTTGTCAAGTCAAGAGTAGCCCCAGGCCAGACTAACTTCGGAACCCTCACATTCAATATTTATATACATCAATTTATCAGATTCGCACGATTCTCATGAGAGTTCCTTGCGAGGTTCCTTGGTTAGTTTTTATAATTCAATGTCAACGGATGATTTGATTACCTTTAGGTTTATAAAACCCTCATGCTTTAAAATTTCTAATATACTGTATGTTCTACTCATGACAATATGTCAGTTTGTACAATCGATTTGAACATTTATGATATGAAATATAGTCAGTGGCGTAGCACTTCTTGTCATGTAGTCAGTGGCGAAGCACTTCCGGTTGCACCGGAAGTCACCGGAAGTGATATATACTTTCTTATTTCAAATGGAACATGCTATATTTCACATTTCAATAAATTTTTCAATTCTACTGGGATTCTACATATCATTTTGCATACGTATATACATACAGTGTCATTAATAAAGTCATCATATGGGAAAACTTTTAATAATGCGGATGCGTGCGTAATTTTTCAATTCGTGCGTAATATGCTTCTTACAACACTCATTAGGTATTATTATATTGATAATATTCTATTGATAAATGACTGGCATCATTTTGAATTTGAAAAAATCAATTTAAATAAATTTCGCTCCTGAATGAAAGACGATACATCAACTTTGCATCAATCATAGGCTGTGTCAAGTCATTCGTTCGACCACAGTGGTGATACCAGCATGGTCAATGGTTGACTCCCATAAAAAATAACGTGGTAACTTTGCGGGCAGGTTTGAAACGTTACCGATATTCCCAGACAGCTGGTTGGCCAAACTGATGGTCAGACTTCATACTGAACGTATGTGCCCGGTCAAACTACATACTTGACACAGCCATAACAGAAATTTGAAGTGGGGATTATTATTTTCTGAAGAAAATCACATTTTTGTCGATTATTAGTGATTGAAAGTTGGTAGCATTGATTATATCACCAGTTCTCATAAGCTTCCTAAGAACTCGATTTCAGAATTGGTTAGTTCGATTTCAGAAATGGTAAACTCAATTTCAGAATCGGTGAGTTGAATTTCACAGAAAGTCCATTCAATTTCAGAAACGGTGAGTTGTATTTCAGAAACTGAATCCTAATAATTGCTTAACATATTTTTAGTTGCATGTGAGAAGAACAAACCATCTTCAGAATATTTGAATTTTCAAAAACCATTGAAGAACATATATTATACTTGAACGTAATCTTTATTTAATCCATACAGACATGTCTTCCATTCGAATCGCCAGAAGGACAGTGGCGTTGCACATGATTTATACAGGGTGATTCAAAAGTAAGCGGCATCCTTTCAGAGGCGTATTCCTTGCTTGAAAATAAGGCATCACCCTGTATAGAGATTCTGCACCGACATTCCCAGGGACTCCCTGACTCTTCAAAATCCTCTTCTTACATTTGTTCATTCCAACATTCAGTCAGATTTATGTACGACATCTAATAAAATTTGCTCTCTGCTTTTGTACTTTGATAAATACATTGTTTTTGAAAAGTGACTTTGCCAGTTCGAAAATAAAATTCATGATAATGATACTAAAATGAAATGGTTTTGTTGGTATTAATTTTTTATAATAGGAATTGAAAAAAATATCAAAAAATAAAACTTGTAATAGAGAACGTTCAAATTCCAGACACATATTATGTGAAATAGGAAAAGAAACAATTTTCTTTCCTGTCGAGTTTTTTGGAATTCTAACAAATAAGCCTATTTCAGCGATTAATTTGAAAAAAAAACCTTTTCATGTAACGAAAGTCACCTGACCCCGACCGAGTAGTCCAATTTCCATATTTTTCAAAGCAAAACTTGACGCCCAATTCGACTTTCGAAATAAATGATTATAATTTTTTTCCTATATGATGCCGACTTTATCAATGACACTGTATATGTTCATACACTGATTTCAAACCGTTTCCGAGTTATTACGATTTTTGTGAAAATTTTCTTTGCACTAGTATATTCAAAAATATGTGTTTCCATCATTTCAAAAACAGAAACGTTTCAACATTTAACCAAAGCTACTTCGAGCTACTTCACAAAATGATCTCCAGACTGAAAATTTTTTCAGAAGTTATACTGTGTGATCAGAGTTCTGTTATCATTAGGGGATTTTAAATAACGTTGAAGTTCATTTTTTCGAAATGGAATGCCCTGGATACACGATCAAATTCTGCTTCTATTGTATAGGGTTTTCTTTATCCATCTTCGAAGGTTCTCAATTTATGAAGACTACTTCATGAAAGTTATATTGTGTGATCGCAATTCTATTGTCATTTGCGTTATCTTCTACATGTACAGGGTATATCTAAATAACACGGAAAAAATTCAAGGGGTGATTCCTTGTGATATTTGAGGAAATAAAGTTCATATAAACATGTGTCCTAACTTGCTTTGTTTTCGAGATGGTATTGGTATTGGTATTGGTAGGTTGGATGGTGACAGATGCGCTGCGACCCAATTAGATCTATTGTGCCCCATCTGCTCCTGCTATATCAAGGATTTCTTGTTCATAGCAGCCCCTCGAGATTCAATTCCTTCAGGAATTTGAGGATTTTGAGGGGGTCTAGCTGTGGTATTTCTTCCACAGTCAGCTGGTGTGTTCCCAGTATGTTCAATCTTTTGTGATGTACAGCGTCACACTCCATCAGTTGTTTTCGAGATACAGGGTATTAATATTTCCATGAACAATCTTTTTTCTATTCATTTCTCAATTGTATTTTCATTAATTTCAACAAAACGTTATGGTTTTGTTAATAGTAATATGGAGCTGCTTCTATTTTTTTTTATCGCTTGGAGCGCACGAAAGGGAATCCCTATAATGTTCACTTAGATTCGAAATAATATTTTCAGTGGCGTCACAGTGGGTAAATTTATCGATATTCATGGTGAATGTCATTGTACACCACCGGTTTTTCTGAGTTTCATATTTTTATTAGATTGGACTATTGAAATAACAACTTTTTTATCCTCTGTGTGATTTTTGTATCTAGCTTAGTTTTTGAGGAAACAATAAAAATTCGATTTGACTCCAAATTTTAATGTAGGCGTTTTCAAGACTTCCATTGATATTACTCAATAACCCCAATTAGAATCATTTTGAAATTTTGGGGCTTTCTCAGTCTCCACCCATACTTAATTCTGACACCATGAAAGCTTACACAGGGGGGTTATAAATGAAAACAATTAATACTTCCAACTTCAATATCCTGTATCTCAAAAACGGAGCAAGTTAGGACACATGTTTATATGAACTTTATTTGCTAGAATGTCACAAGGAAACACCACTTGAATTTTTTCGGTGTTATTTAGATACACCCTGAATAAGCGATAGCTGTCTGAGCAACCTATTGTGTCCTGTCAGTACACCCTTTGCCGATGCGCAGTACTTGGCGATCCCTGACAAGCAACCGCCTTCTTCGACTTGCTTGGACCGGCCACCAGGTTTTTTATTGCCTCCAGCCGCCTATATTCTATGCTTTGTTCGCCCATTCGTTGAGGGCGCACTTAGCTTGGCTTCTCTTGCATTGCCTAGTACAGGCTCCGGTCCCCAGAACGGTGCCGAGGAACCGATTCAATCCAGTTCGTCTGCTACTTAGTTCCCGGGTATCCCTTGTGACCAGGAACCCATACTAGTTCGACTTACTTTAGTTCAGTTAGTTTCTCAAGAGCATCACCGCAATCTTGCACCAATGCTGAGCTCAGTTTGGGGTGGCAGATAGCTTTGAGGGTGAAGATAGAAATTTCCTGTTCTAAAGGGCTTTCACGTTAAGTTCATAGTGACGTCAATATGTCAACACTTTGTTGTAGTTTATACATTTAATTAACTATTTATCGTAAGTTAAGTAACATCTTTATTTATTCATCAATACAAACATATTAAGATCTCTTAATATTAGTAAAAAAATATTCATTTATTTTCGAGTTCTATCAATTTATGACACAGAGAAAGGGAAAGTTTTATGAGGGGGCTATACAGGGTGTCCAGAGATGAAACCGACAGAACCTATGGGGTTATAGGGATTGCCAATATGCTTGCAAAATGCCATATACAAATGTCCAAAACCCTTCGTTACCGACATACAGAGTGATTTGTGGATTTTGACAAATAATTAAATCCGCCATATTGAATGTGGTAATTGCCCGATTGGGTTCAAATTTGGTACATGAATTGAACTGAAACGCTTCAACAAGTAGACCTGTGAACGAAACCAATATCAGGACCGGAATATTATTTCTTCTCATGTTGAGTTATTGTGAGAATAACTCACCCTGTATAATAAGTATCAAGAATCTGAGCTCGATTAAGAATCTACGGATGAAATACTAATGGAACTTGTTAAGTCAGTTTCTGGTACTATTTCAGTTATTCCGTAATAAATTATTAAGACATAATTGTTGTTATTCTCTTCGATTACTCTGTAGAAATATTTTATAAATCACTCTCGTAACCTTGAAAAAACTGAAGAATAAATTCTGATCAGGACCGGAATGACTCTTATTTTTGTGTTCTTGTAAGTATAACTGAACTAGTATAACATTTAACATTAATCTGATCGTAGATGCGGAATCAACTAAAAAAATCGTATAGGATAATCATATTTGCTTACTAATTCACTTGATTTTAGTCATAGTCATAGTTATATTTATCGATTCATTCGATCACAGTACATGATATAGGAGAGATCCTGAGATCCTCTGGTAAAACATTATACAACCCAAGTCCTAAGATGTCCTCTTTGTTAGGTTCGAACGAGCAAATGGGATATGAAATTTACTTTTACTATTAGTGTGGTAATCATGAACATCTTTATTCTTAATGAACTCAATTTCATGCTTCTGCACATAAGCTAGTATGTCAAGAATATATAAACCTGCAAGAGGTAGAATTTAATATTTTTTAAAAAGACTGTCGGTGACGCTCTATCAATGCATCTGAGTTTTTGCACTTTGAATACATATTGTGAATATGAAGTACCACCCCATAATGTTATACCATAAATAAGTCTAGACTGCACTTCTCCAAAATAAAATGATGAAAGGATCTCTGTGATCAACACTGTTTTCAAAGTTCTGATTTGATAGCATGTTCTATTCAATACGCTCGCCAGGTCAGTACAGAGAGATTTAAATTCTAGGGTACTATCAAAGTTGATACCCAGATATACCGTTTTGTCTTTTCTTTCTATTTCCTCTTCTCGAATTGAAATTTAATATTAGCATAGATTAAACAAACAATAGATAGGCAATGTATATGGGCCGATTTCTGCACGTGCGAATTTGTCGCCATCTACATATTAGTAGACACACTACGCGTCTTTGAGGAAAAATCACAGTTTCCTATAACCATTAGGAGACAGCTAGTGAACATGAATGAATTAGGATAGCCAATGAAAACATTTTCAACTCCATTGATGAATGGTAGACAGGGGCGTGCTGCATCGACACACGAAAATTGCACACGAGCGGCAGTAGCGGCACACACATAAGGGCAGGAGACCTATGATTAAAATATTATATCTTTAAACGAGCAATACTTGTATAATGTGAATCTCGGAAACCGTTCCAACAATTTTCATGAAATTTTTATGAATTTCGTATACATGGGGTTTCGAGGGCGATAAATCGATCTAGCTAGGATTCATTTTCGGAAAATGTATATACCGGGTGTAACAAGATCATAGCACGCCAAACCATTTACGACTCCAACGATTTTCATGAAATTCCGTATACAGAGGGTTTCGAGGGCGATAAATCGATCTAGCTAGGATTCATTTTTACACTCTTTATGAAGTTTACATAACGTTAACTGATCAACTATGAATTCCATATGTTCTCTGCATTCAACTTCGTTATGAAAGATGGGACACTTTTTCGACAGCTTTCTGAAAATTTTATTCTTGATGAATAGTTTTGTTCTATTTATATATGGTTTCTTGAGGAATGTTTTTGAAAAAGAAGTTGAAACTACATCAACCATAGTCTTGAATTCGTCAGTGGGGTATTTTAGATGTTGTATGTTCTTACTATAATCTTTATTGATTATCAATAATTGTTTTTCGTCATTCATTATATTGTCGAAATCGTTAACTATCAAATTATTTGCACAAGGATTACATTTGAATTTATCGATACATTTTTTGCCAAGTATATCCTGCAAAATAAGCATTCGAACAATCTTCCAGGGTTACAGGTGAATATTTATTTTCGAGTTTATTTTCCTCATTTGAAGAAGACGAGGATGATGGAATCACTTGATTTTCGAGTAAATTCTCTGTAGGAGGATTGTCAAGATTTTCCTCGACATTTTCATTCACATGACTAGTAGATGGAACTGTCATCAAATTAATATCATCATCTTCTTCACAATTACTTAAATCTGATGACTTCATTGAGTTCAATTTTGCCATGATACGAAAGGTACACCTGAAAGTTCTAACCGTTGGGTTTGGATTGAATCCGCCTCTTTGCCTTACACTTGAAAAAGTATTTTCAATAACATCTTGATTTAATCTGTTGTTAATAAATAAGTGAATCCTAATTCTTTTTGTTCATTATAAATTCCCAATATTGAAGACAAAGTGATCAATATTCCATCAAGACAGTCAGGTCTAGAATATCCAGTTGTAGTAACTTTCTTAATTTCTATCAATGTATCTCTTGCAGAAATGATCGTATTTTCGACTATATATAGGGCGTTCATCGGACATTGCGCAACTATATGAATTCTTGGAATACAACTGCTTACTGTTCAAACAATCGAACAAATTATTCATCATCTGGAATCCTTCAATTGTGTCCAATAACTTTGAATATTCAAATTTTCTTTTGATTTTCATTTCATCAAATTAAATACAAAATTTAATACCTTTTTAATGGAAAGTAAATTGCTTCCCAACCACGATCTCTCTTTTCGTAGAAAGGAGTAATCAAAAATCATGATGGTATTTAAATAATATCTATGAATATGTTGGGTTGAAATATTCATCACTTGTGTATTTTTTCCTCCCTCAAGTTACAATTTTATTTTACTGGCCCACTCTTGAAATATTCTGAACTGACCACGAAGAGTCCGAATTTACTTTTTTTTGAGATCGATAATTGACGTACTATTGATCCACCCTGTATAATAGAAAAATGGAAAAACCTATTGATGACTGAATTGCTCAAATTTTAGAGATTTAAAAAGTGTAGATTCTGGCTGGCTGTCACTGTTGGAATTCTCTAAATTCAATATCCCACTTGACTTGCCCTGTATATTCGATAATAGTTTTCAGTTATAGATTATTTGATAAAGTTTCATAACGATATCAAATGTTATTTATAGCTATTGTATGCTATTATATAGAACCCGAACTCAAGCAATCGAGGTGGACGTATATATATACAGGGTGGTCCAGGTTAAACGTCATTAAATTTGATAGGCGACAGAAAAACGGGAAAGAAGTAGACTTTCATGATAAAACTTTGGTTGAAAATGCTTCCTAACAGAGATACAGGGTTTCAGAGTTTAGACACCTCGATTGAGTTCTCGGCGGCCGCGTTAAGTTTGGAATCATCAAAATCAACAGTGTAATGTGTACCTACTTCATTAACATTATTGAAAACCATACTAGTACAGCCTGTACAAAACCTCGAAAATTTTAGCCTTTTTGATGCAACCCTCTAAATTCGAATAAGTATCTTGAAAACGAAGCCATAAATCAAACATTTGCAAAGGTATTTTTATTCTCTAAATTGAACAAGAAATCCAAAAATGTAATGTTTTTGTAAAATATTTAGTGAAACCGAAGATTAGGTGAGGGAGAAGGATATGTCGACCCCCATTATCTACGCCACTGAAGAATTTCCTCGAATAACCTCAATCATTACTCAGAGATGAAATACATTAGTATCTGTGCGAAATTTGATCAAAATCGGTCGAGTGGTTTGGAAGTAATGATGAGAAATCTAATTTCTGCCCACAAATTTGACACCCTGTATCTTTGATGGGAAGCATTTTTAACCAAAGTTTTTCCATGAGTCAACTTTTTTCCATTGTTTTATCGCTTATAAAATTTAATGACGTTCAACCTGGAACACTCTGTATATATGTAGCTCCCAGATTTTCTCGATTCTGTAGATATGGAAAGGTATAGACTTAGGTGTATTGTAATCTCTTGAAATTATCGGAATCGAAGAGAGTTGCTCAGATTTTAGATATTTGAAAAAGTGTAGATTCCGGCTGTAACTCATGGAATTCTCAAAATTAATATCCCATTTGACTCACTCGCCCTGTATATTCGATAATGATTTCCAGTCAGAGATTGTTTGATTTGGTTTCATAACGCTATTAAATGTGATTTATAGCTATCATAATGCTATTATAGAACTAGAACTCAGGCAATACGAAGAGAACGTACTTATTATAGCCCCCTGTATATATTATGGAATATCCTAATGGCGACTGATGAGTTGATCAGATTCTGTCGATTCTGAAGATTTGAGAAGGTGTAGATCTCGGTGTAGATTTAGTTATCTCTTGAGTTCATCGGAATCTCTTCAACTCACCCTGCATATTTATGTCATGATTTGAAATTACAGATTATATCAATCATTGTAGGTATCAATGTTTTTGAATAAGATACCTGCCGTCAACGAACTCAAGTGATCAAAAAGGCGTACGCATATTGACCCACCCTATATCATAGAATAACCCATTGACAAACCATAATTATGTTATTCAGATTCTCGATATTTTGAAATTTTAAAAATGTTCGATCTACAATTTTACTCACTCTGTATATTCGATAAGTTCCAGCTATTTAGATATTTCAATTTATTTTTAATCTATGTTTAAAGTATACGTTTCAAAATCAAGTTTCAATTCATCTTGACCTACCCCGTAAAAAAAACAATGAAGACTTCCTGAGATTTAAGTTTGTTCAGGTGCATGCCTATACACGCGCGTGAATAAAAATAACCATCGAAGGAACCATATCTACCTCATACACAGTTTGAGGAATGAGTATACAAGTTATTTTCCTACCTGTTAAGACCCTTTCATGTTGTGAGCCATAAATCATGATCCTTATCTTGATGCCACGCCCAAATACTATTATTCTTTCACAATTTTACTACGAGTCGATCGATAAAAGAGATAGAGCGCCATCTGACATTTGACGATAATACTAATGTGAATTTGGCGTACAATTTATGAGCGTTACCAATTTGTACAGGGATTGTCTATCTATTGTTTGTTTAATCTATGATATTAGTTTAATATTCGGTTGTGTATGGATGCTCATTTAACTTGTTTTAGAAGCATTTAAATATAAAGAATTTTATCCGTAGATTCGTCTGGCTCAGATTCATGATAATCATTATACAGGGTGAGTTATTCTCACAATAACTGAACATAGAAAAAAAAAGGATATTCCTGTCCTGATATCCGATTCGTTCACAGGGCTACTTGTTGAAGCCATTCAGTTTAATTCAAAATTTGAATCCAACCAAGTAATCCCTGTATTTGATATGGCGGATTAAATTTTTTGTCAAAATTATTTTGAATGTCGGTAACTAAGCGGTTTTGGACATTTGTATAATTATGGCATTTTGCAATCTATTGTCAATCCCTATAACCCCATAAGATTTGTCGGTTTCATCGCTGGACACCTCATAAAACTTTCTCTTCCTTTATGTCATGTCTTATTGTTTGTTTTTCTATGATTTCTTATTTAACCAATAAGGATACTATGTACACTATATTTCATATGATCTATACATTATTTACATTATTTATCATAATTTATCGTTATATATATACAACAACGTTTTATCCAAACTCCGGTATGATCACGAATCACCTTCTGTTCTGTCGAACTGTCAATGTCTAATTCATAAAACGCACTTGTCAAACACAAGTTCATAGAATTGGCAGTGTTGCCATAATATAGTGAAGTACATCTTACCACACATTTCAAACTCTATAATTCATAAATAATTTTTTACTAATATTTCAACATCTTAACATGTTTGTAGTAATAAATGAATAACAATGTTGCTTACGTTCTGATGAATAGTTGATTAAATGTATTTTATATCTTCTTAATTGTGTCCTGACATTTTAATTATAGTTTTTCAATCCTCCATGAATATTCAAATTATTTGTCAGAAGTGCTCTGGAATATTCTCGGTAAGAAAATAATAATAATAATAATAATAATAATAATACGTCTTTATTATTTTCAATTAACAAAAAACAACTACAATTTGTATCCATAATGGTTTAAACAAAATAAAAGGCGAAGTTCAGCTTTCATTTAGCAGAACTAAACGAAAGCTGTTCTTCCACTTAACCTGAAAAAATTCCCTGTGAGCGAGCAAACAGAGAGACAGGGAAAAAAATTGAAAAATAATGAAAACAGTATCATGTATAGGTGAAAGGGGAAAGAGAGAGAAAAATAAAGAAATTTATGAAGGTAGTGTATGGTAGTGTATGTCCGATCAATACTACTAAATGCTCGATAATTATTGATGGTAATTCAACAAAAATGTATTTAGTTCCATTTTGAATCTGGAGGTTTTCAATAATTTGATTTCCTTTGGAATAAAGTTATAGTTTCTACATATGTGAAAGCTGAATGATCTCTTGAAGAATTCGGTATTGAATATGGGCGGCGTCAAAATATTTTTAAATCTTATATTTAAATTATGAATATCAGTACGGTATGTTATTTTTCTCAAATCAAGCTAAAAGCATAAGATATTGCTTGCAACGAGTCATGTTGCTTGCCATTTCAACAATTTTAGAACAATTTTTTTCAATATGAAATTTGTATTGTGACTCAATGTACTACAAAAAAGCGGTATTCCTGAAAAAATCAACTATTCCCGTAGTTTCAACAAAATTTAAATTTCAGTAAATCAGAGCATCAGTCAACATTTTAACGATTAACAGATAGGCTGTATAAATTGCTCAAAATTTTCATCATTTCCACGTTATCAGCAATTTTTTTTTTATTATTTTTGTACTGAGTAAAGCAGAGCCGTCTAGCGCCCAGACTGAGTATCTTTATACAGATATGAGTTTGCTTGTATACATTTTTTTCATCGTATAAATTTTTGTACATGAAAATAATGAACTTTGTGAACAATTTTCATGAAATATCTGTATTCATTTTAAAGTTCACTATGACTTTAAATTACTAGAATTCAAATTATGTCGACACCATGAGAGTACTTAATCGAATTTTATCAAGAGTACCTTTTTTGTAGTAAACAAGCTATGCATTTTCATATTCAATTTACTGAAAAAAAACAAACAATTTTTACGTCCATGGAATGATGTTCATCATAATCATGACATGGGTTTTATTGCCCAATGAAGATATGCCAACGTACCAAATTGGAGTAAAATCTCATGAGCCGGTTCAAAGTTATGAAGCAAAAACGATTTTAAAATTGTAACTTTAGAGCCGTCTAACGGACTAACTAAGCATTTGTATTTTTAGGTGAATTTGCTGTAATCTATTTGTTTTGGTCTGTGGTGGGATTTTGTAAACACCTTTCAGGGACACCCGAATTATAGGAATGATAAGTTTACATCTTGGCTAATTCCATATATTTGCAAAAAATATGAACTAGAAGAAAAATGCAAAGGGATTGAACATAATTAAAAATTATACACTCATCCGATGGTTTCAAGTTGTGAAAATAGTGACAATGTGCCCAACTCATTAAATTCTGCCTGTGATAGTTGTTTCAGCAAAAATTTTTAATCATGTATCTTTTGTTTTAGTTTTGACAAGCCAGCTGGAAACAGTCAATGCTGCATGCAGAGTCTTACTAAAGTATTTGCTAAGTGCCCTAAATGCGAGTAGCAGTGAGTCAAGTCCAAACAGTTCACAAATCGAACGTTATCTAAATGCGATACGTGTTTTGTGCATTGGAACTGGTCTACTCTCCACTTCGGAAGTAACTGTCCTTGTTGACAGTATGAAAGGCGAAAATTTGCCCCAACATGTGAATTCCTCACCTACAGGTAAGAACATTTTATATTCAATTTGATCCAACAATACAAACTTGAAATGGATTGGAAAACTAATCCAATATAAATTTTACATCTGCACATATACTGTCACAAATGTTAATTATTTCATTTTTGTTCAGCACAAACGAGCAAACTCGAACCAAAACCGAATTCAACTGTTTGCTTCGAGTATCAATGAGGCACCAGCAATTAAATATAGAAATGTGACATCTCAATCAGTGTTGTGCGGATAAATTCAATTTTTGGAGAGATAAATTTGGATACCCTGCGGCCGCGAAGGAAATGTCACATTTATCATTATTTCCTTCACAATCAGGCACACTGAAGTTGATTCTGGCGAAAGTCTCGAAAATATTGAATTCCACTTACTTCGGATCAACGATTTATTTTCAGTGGATAATCCATATAGTCAGGCTCGTAAAAGATGACCGGCGAAAAGAATGTGAGCCCAGAGCACAATATAAATGTTGCGATCACCAACTCACTGTCAATTTAAAAACGGAATCCCAAACGCTCGCTAGAAATGGTGGTATCCCCGTTCAAAAGTGCAGTCGGTTATATCGTCCGTGACTTGATGAAAGCGACGTAATCTGCAATACCAAATTGTTCAGCGTACTGAACGTCTTCATCCTCTCCCTTTCGTCCCCAATCTTCTTTGGCGAGTCGACCTGTACTATTTCATTATCATTTTGGTTCAGAAAGAAACAACAGTACCGTTTCCTTTGTTGGGTAGAAATACTCCTCTTACGAGACCATGTGAAGTAATATTGGAATATTACTCAAAACGATCCTCACTTATTTTATCAACGGTATTTCTGTCGGTATGTGAAAATTGAAGAATGCCATATTGTAACATCGCAAAATGACTTGAAAATGTAGACGGAATAATGAAAAACGAGCCCTCATACTACTGCTAATGAAACTAATTTGGTACGTGTTTCCTTAATTTTAAATGAATAAACAATCAACAACTTGAAAGGTTTCGTAATACAGTAATACAGTCTCAAAGAAAACTACCCACCCCGATTCTCTAATGAAAAACTCGTTGCTAATTGAATAAAGAATAAATACTCATACTGGTTGCAAAGAATATCATTATTTCCCCCCAGGGACCAAGGTCATGTAATAAACAATGAACTGTTTAAATGATAGTATAAAACTATATCAAATTATAATATATCATTTCAGGAAATGAGAAAGAAACAAGTAATAAACAAGACAATTCTAAAAATCGTTCTGACTTATCAGTCAGCATCTTTGAACAGTTAACCTTACCGTTACGAGATGGCCATACTACTACACATGATCAGTCTGCTAGTGGCTCCTATAACATAGCTGAGGCATCTAACCTCAATGATCCTACTTCTGAAATAAATGTAAGTAGAAAAACAGATTCAAATTTTCCATTAAAATGTGGTCTGATATTTTTAGAAGTTATTCTTGAAAGGAAATACTGAAAGTCTACAATCTTTGAGGGCTGGAGACACGTTAACTGATCTATGTCTTAGTTTGCCTTCTATAAAAAAGGCTAAATTGAAAGTTGAAGATGCTCTTGCGGGAAAACCATTTTCTCTTCCTAGCAACCATGCCGAGGCAACAGCGTTACGAAATAGGTGAGAATCATCATTTTCTAACACGAAAATGAAGTACTTGGTTCAAACTAGTTATTGTTTTCAGTCTCTCTTCTATGTTGTCGGAAATCAACCTGGCAATGTCGGCTATAAATCTACCAGTTTTGGAACCTCTGACATCGAGCAAATTAGACAAGTTATGTAGTCTTGCGATGGCAGTACTTCACTGTGCTCTCAGCCAGGCTGTTGCAAGTGCTGTGATATCAATGAGTACAGTGGTATCGCCAAAATGTTCCAATCAACAATCTCAAGCTGGAATAAAAGAAGATGACCTGGATTCAAATGCTGTATCTCTCGTAGAAGAAGTTTTGAACATGTACAATTTTATAGGAAATACGATCAAAGTATCCACAAGAGCTGGTGGCCACGTAAGTTTGTCAAATACTCGTAATTAGTATTCAATTTTTGCTGACAACATGATGGAATCTTCTGTTTCTTTTTTCAGGTATATCAAAACTATTTACTAGCTGGTGCTTGGGTCCTGATATCAGGACTTCAAACTCATTTAGCAGCCAGCACTTCTTCTGACAAAAACCCCCACCTTCGAGAAAGAGAAGAGAAAGGTAGAAGTCCTTGCAAAAGTAGAGATTCCACTTCGACTAGGTCGGGACTTCAAAAATTTCAGCAGTTCTTTGGAGTTTTATCTGTGGCATTGGCTACAAAAGCGCTGAATTTGGTATCAGAATTGTTTGAGGATTTACACCTTGAAGTTTGTGGAGGAGCTGCAAGCATAGTACAGGTACATAATGCAAGTTCTCCAACTTTAAACTTGATAATTAGCCCATTCCCTTCTACTTGGCTGATCCTCGTTTTTTGTGCACATTTTGATTATTTACACTAACAAGATGAACCATCCTTATAAGAGCAATCAAGCCAGAAATTGTATAGAGTAGGGGGTGATATATTGGTAAGTGTGGATGGTGATAGATGCGCTGCGACCTGATTAGATCTATTGTGTCCCATCTTCTTCTGCTACCTCAACATTTTCTTGTTTATGGCAGCCCCTCAAGCTTAAATTCTTTTAGGAATCTGAGGATTTTAAGGGGTCTGTTTTTGTTATTTCTTTCACGGTCAGCTGGTATGTATGCTCCCAGTATATTCGATATTCTGTGGTGTACAGCATAACACTCCAGTAAGATGTGGTGGGGTGTTTCTGGATGTGTCCCGCAGAATCTGTAGGTGATGTCCTCCTCTTAGCTAGCTTCCCTAGATGTTCTTTGAGTCTACAATGCCCCGGTGAAAATCCCGTTATTGCTTTGAGATTGAAATTAACGAGATCTTTGGCCTGCCGCCAGTGTGTTACTCTCATTACTTCTTCAGCTTTATTAAGTTCTTCTTGGAAATGAGAATTGTCAAGGCCGCAGAATGGTTCTTGTCCTATCAGTGATGTTGATGGCTCCTTTTCGTTCCAGGATGTCTGCTTGTTTAGTTTCCTCCACTCCGATGTGCCCCGGCACCCAGAAGGGGATTACCTTATTGTTTCTGTCTAGTTTGTTGAGTTTGTCTAAGCATTCCCAAATCATCTTTGAGTTGATGTTGAAGGAGCTCCACGCTTTGATGGCTGCTTGGCTGTCAGAATGGATAGGAATTTCCTTGTTCTGGCATCTCCTGTCGAGGTTGAACTGAAAGCACCTTTCTATGGCGAGAATTTCCGCTTTCCGCGGTATCTGAGCGACAAATTGAACTAGTTTTGTTGAGTACCAAAGGGTATAGATCAGTAATGAAGGGTAATGCAGAATATATTCCAAGACTATCATGTCAAGACCGTCATAGATACGGATAGAACAAATTTCAGACAAATTTTTAGACTATTTTCTTATGATTTTATGTAAGAAGGAATGTCGCATGAGAGTTGTATTAAAATAATTTCATAAATCAAAAGTCAATATCAAAATTGGTGACTTTCCTGCATCAGAAAGAAGGATATTCCTAGATAGTTCAGCAACTTGCAAATAGATGGACTCGGGCAGATTACTAGTTTGATGAGTTTTGCTTGCGCCACCTTCGAACCAGACAGGAACAAACGCTAAATCTAGCTTCAACATTTTACATGGAGGTGGATAATCTTTTCAGTAGCAAATAATCAAAGATTAAAGTTATTATAGAGTATAGTATAGTATAGAATATGGAGGGCTCTTGGCACCTCTTCTCTATCCGCGGAAGTCAGTCATCATCTGACGTTGCGATTATATGAAAACTACGGGAAAACATTCATAACTCCTGGCTTAGATTGAAAGTTAGACATGTTTTCCCGTAGTTTTCATGTCATTGTAACGTCATATGATGACCTTGGCTACCGCGAATCTGCCACAAAATGTTTTTTAAATTAATTTTGATTACCATAAATGCCTTGATATTTTATATAGCCTAACATTTCAAAAAACATTTTTATTGGCAAAATATTCCTAAGAGGTACATGGTGTCTCATTTTCGATGTCGACATTTTCGTAAAACTAGCAATACCACAAACAAAATTTTCATAGATCGCTTCGTTTTTGAGATACAAAGCAAAATTGAAAATGATGCATATTGGGATCTGTATCTCAGCTATTTTTCAACTCATAGAAAAAGTAAGAACTGTCTCTTATACATTTTAAACATAGAATCCAGTGACATTATCAGATTTTTAAAATTTTTAGTTTGGGAATAATCCTTTATCGAAGTTGTAACGGTGTGAAGGTTTCTTTGGTGTAGCCTGCCTGAACAGCTTTGGTAGCGCTATGTGCTAATGGCGCTTCCTAAATCTTCCACCAGCACATCATTGAAAGCAATCTGCTTTGTCTCGAATCTACTACTTAACGGAATACTACCCATAATCCCTAGAAGTCAATCCCGATTCTCTGCAAATTATTTACTGTCTTGTGTGAGTGATTGAATATGGATTTCAAGATTTTAACAGGTTATCTCAAACTGATGAAGTTGTTCATTATTTCAGAACACCGTCTTGAATGGTATAAGAATTGTTCTATTCAAAATCTTGACTTTATTTCCATTCCGTTTACAGGGGATGTAAAATTCAATATTTTTGAGAACTAAACAACACTGTATTTTGTTGCATGTTTTCAAGGTAATTTTTTTTTATTTCAAAAATAATAATTTTCACACATTTCATAGGTGAGAGAATACTTTGATTATGAACTAGTTAAATCCAAGTTTGCTACGATCAAATTGACTTGATTATTTCGAAAATTTTGTAGTAGCTTACATACGGGAAAATGGTAATTTCATACCCAAAATTTCAAACCGTTTCAATCTATATCTTTTCGATTCACCAAGTTTTCACTCATGAAATAATGAAGAGTGTATTTGATGAAATCGAATATTCCTTTTATCTATCAAAACAGATTAGTAAGTTACTTTAGGAAACCACACTCGCGCTATGTGCTCGTGTGGTTTCCAAGCAACATACAGACCCGGATTAGCCGTAAGGCTAACCTAGGCAATGAGGGCGCACGCTTGCGGATGGCACACAATACGGGAACATCTGACGTCATCTGACGAAGACTGATGCAGACTGCCGCTCGCCATCTTTTTCAATATGTTTTTTTTGTCGATCGTTAATATCTGTTATATGGTTACTCAAATCGCAAATTTATGCTTTTCATACATTTTGGAATTTGGATCACTGTTATTGCTTGATCCACGCGAATTTTTATCTTGAAAAATACTTTAAAATGTATTCAACAGGACTAAAAATAAAAATGTGATATTAGCTCAAATAACCACAACGAAGCTCTAAAACGAGGTTTACTGTTATACAGGGTGTTTCACAGATAAAGGGAAATATTTCAATGGTACATAGGGGTCACCAAGGTGGTTCTGAAAATACCATTTTGATAGGTCTTAGAGTCTTCATAACGGAGATACAGGGCGATTTATCGATTTCGAATAATTATTCATTCGTCTATAAGTATTGAACTACCCAGTATATTTTTTTAAAATTTGGTATGGAGCTTATACTTGGGACGTTGAATTCATTCACCTATCGGGTGGAGTAAAAATCCAGGTTCGGCTTCAGGAAAAATTTACATTTATTCGAAATATCAAAACAACACACTGTATGTAATAATTCACAGAGTTTATCAAAGGTATCGTGAAGAGGAGGAAAAACTGAACTGGATTTGATGCTTTTTGTTTTCCCGCCACCAATTCTCATCGTAACAATCATAAACAGGAAGCTAAAAGTATGTCAATTTCAAGAGTATTAAAATTATGAAACCACTTTCAATTATGATTATTTGATATATTCTTGTTGAATGATCGTTCGAAAGAACTTACTGAGTCTCAAAGTCTTTATAATAGAGATACAGGGGTGAATTATCGGTTTCGAATAATTATTCAATCGTCCATAAGTATTAAACTACCCATCGCTGTAATATTTTCTCAAATTTGGTATTGAGCTTACTTGGGACGATGGATTCATTGACCTATCAGGCAGAATGGAAATACAGGTTCAGCTTCAGGAAAAGTCTCATAGTCTTCATAACAGAGATACAGGGTGAATTATCGAATTATAATTATTTGGTATTATTTCCATTTCGCCTGATAGGTTAATGAATCCATCGTCCCAAGTAAGCTACATACCAAATTTGAGAAAATGTTACTGGGTAGTTTTATTCTTGTGGACGAGTGAATAATTATTCAAAACCGATAATTCACCCTGTATTTCCGTTTTAATAAAAACTGTGAGACTTAGTAAGTTCTTTCGAGTGAGTTTCTGACAAAAATATACCAAATAATCATAATTGAAAGTGGTTTCATAATTTCAATACTCTTCAAATTGACATACTTTCAGCTTTCTGTTTATGATTGTTACGAAGAGAATTGGTGGCGGGAAAAAAAAAGCATCAAATCCAGTTCAGTTTTTCCTCTTCTTCACGATTCCTTTGATGAACTCTGTCAATTATTACATACAGTGTGTTATTTTAATATTTCGAATAAATGTAAATTTTTCGTGAAGCCGAACCTGGATTTTCACTTCGTCCGATAGGTGAATGAATTCAACGTCCCAAGTATAAGCTCCATACCAAATTTTGGAAAAATATACTGGGTAGGTCAATACATATTAACGAATGAATAATTATTCGAAACCGATAAATCGCCCTGTATCTCCATTATGAAGACTCTAAGACCTATCAAATATGGTATTTTCAGATCCACCTTGGTGACCCCTACCTACTATTGAAATATTTCCCTTTACCTGTGAAACACCCTGTATATGCCCAACAAATTCCATACTCAGGCCTATTGGAAGGGGAAGTGATTTCGAACTTCGGCCTAAGACGTAATTAACCGCTAGTATCATACCTAATTTGTTTCTCAATCGAAGGGATTTATATTTCCATAATCATCGATATACTTGGTGTATTACATACGATCATTCATGTCATTTTTTATTATTTCGGCTCCGAGTGGGAATCTCATTTCATTGTTTTATAGAACATGGAAACCATGCATGACTCATGGTTTGATGTATTGCTTTTTACACGATATTTTACTTCTAGGTTGAACCTGCTCCTTTAGCAATAATGGGCCAGTTTTCTTCTTTACAAAGGGTTTCAAGAATTCTGAGTGCAGCTCCTTTGAATCATCTTCTATTCTACCTAGCTATTGTCAGTTATAGGAAAGCTTGCACTCTAAAGAGACTTCATCCACCAGAAGGAGATACATTCAGCCAGTCTGATTCTACGACATATTACGAAGATATGATTATGTGCTCTGATGAGAGTTCTACAGATGAAGGTATGATGAATGTACATGTTATATACCATATATGCAGGCAATTAAGTACTTTTATAATAGAATAAAAACCACGTAATTATAGAACAGATCATAAATGAGGACTTGAAAAAATTGAGAAATGGCTTAGCTCCAATCTTCTTTCTCTCAATTATATTAAGTCTCAATATATAATTTTTTGACAAAGAAATAAACAAAATATTCATCTTGATATAAAAAAAAGAATGTTTGAAACAAACTGCCCATGTCAAATACCTTGGTATTTGGATTGATGGGAAATTAACATGTCATTGTGAAAAGCATATTGACATCCTCGAGAGGAAAAATATCTCCCATTATTGGTGCTTTAAGAAGATGTCCTAAACTTATACCTAAAATTCAGTAGAGCATCATTTAATCAATACTCCTGATATTTCCTTTCATCAACAAAAAACTCGAATCAAATTTCACATTGATAAGGAATACCCAATTTCATGGTCATCACACTAGACAATATAAATTGTTTCATCTTGAAGCTGCCAATTATACACTTAAAAAAAAAAGTTTACACATGAGGTGATCTCAAAATTCAATAAATTACCAGATGATATTGAAAACAGACAAAATATACTATTCCAAAAAAAAGTGGAGAAATATATCCAGATGCAAAGAAATGATCGAAGCTGAGACTTTATGAATTCTCTTTTTTTCTGTGTTTTTTTTCTTTCACTATGAGTACTGTTATTTAGAAATATCTTGATGGTATGTAAGTTTTGTTCACGAATTGTATTTTTATTCATACAAAGTCAATAATCTTATACCAGGAACAGTAATCCATTCATGTATTTATATTAAAATGTAATATCAAAGAGAAATTTAATGCGATGACTAAAATAAATATTCATGTGCTTATTATGTCCATCATTAAAAAAAGCAATGTAAATAGATAGATAGATAGATAGATAGATAGATATATATTTAGTGATTTGAAATACTTTCAATTACACGCGTCAGTAGTATACAGGGTAATCATTTGAATACTTGTAAAATACAAACAAATGATAATAACAAATATAAAACAAGTTGAGACAAACATAAACATACTCAAGTAGGAAGCTTTCTAAAATGGAGAGATACTGTGTCACTGGGAAGGTATTCAGTAAATTCGGCACATTGGTATTCTCTAATAGAATAAAAATTGAACCTCAGTAACATCTGTTTGATTGAGGTTTTAAATTTGGTGGTATTCTGGTTTTTATAATTATCGGGAAGTTTATTGTACAGATCGACATTTAAGGAGTTTTTGGATGAAGTTTCCAGTCGTAATCTTGGGTTGATGAGTGAGTTTCTATTTCTTGTATGGTAGTTGTGTATGTTATTATGCTTAATGAATGAATGAATGTTCTCGTGAATCTCTAAAAGACAATGAAATATATATAAAGCTGGTAAAGTCATAATATTCAATTTCGAAAATATCTGTCTACATGGCTCCCTGGGTCCTGCACCATCAATTATTCTGACGGCCTTTTTTTGGAGGATAAATATCCGTTCAGCCTGTGAGGAGTTGCCCCACAAGGTTATTCCATAGACCAGATGTGAATGGAAAAGTGAGAAATACGACATTCTGATGGCCGTTGAGCTGAATGATTTCTTCAAATTTCTTAATAAAAAAATTTGAGTGGATAGTTTTTTACTTAGATAATCAATATGGTCGTACCATTTGAGTTTACTGTCGAGGGTCATCCCAAGGAGTTTAACATTGCCGTGAGAGACATCTTTATTCATAGAAAAGACAATTTTTTGAGTTTTCCCTGGATTGTTGACGAGTCCATTCGGTTTAAGCCACTCGTCAACTTTGTTTTGTGTGGTGAGATCATTCTGTTGTAATGTGGCAATACTGTTGCTTGAGTGGAAGAAGGTAATGTCGTCCGCAAAAAGAATGCAATCGGATGGCTGAAGGTGATAGAATATGTCATTGACATATATTATGAATAGGAGGGGTCCAAGAACGGAGCCTTGAGGCACTCCTATCGTTGCTAGTTTAGTTTCGGAAACTGTTCCATTAAAAAATACATATTGTTGTCTGTCCTTTATGTAAGACTCAAAAAAGTTGTAGGTAGTACCCCTGATTCCATAACATTCAAGCTTTTGTAGAAGTACTGAGTGGTTGACACAGTCGAAGGCCTTGCTTAGGTCACATAGGGTAACAGATGTGTGTTCACCGTTTTCAAAGCCGTCGACTATGCCATCCACCAGTCTCCTGACAGCTTTTATAGTAGAGTGATTTTTCCGAAAGCCGTATTGATGCTGATGCAATAAAATATTCGTTTCAAAATAATTCATAAGTCTGTTCTTAATGAGAATTTCAAAAATTTTTCCTATGATTGGAATAATAGCGATGGGTCTATGATTTTCTGGGCAGTCTATATTCCCTTTCTTATATATTGGGATTAACTTACTTTTTTTGAAGACATTAGGGTATTTTCCTTGCATAAAGCACAGGTTGAATAGTATAGACAGAGGTTTAGCGATAATTTCTTTAATGGATTTGATTATTTTGCTATTTAAGTCATGTACATCAAAACAATTAGAATTTTTGAGGGAAATTATGGCATCCAGCACCTCTAAGTCAGTGACAGGAAAGAAAAAGAATGAAGTCTCCTTATTCGGTATTTTTTTAGGCTAATGAAACTGGGTGGTGGATCTTTGTGTAGAGATTGAAATTGCATATGCTAGGAAATTGCTAACTTTATTCTACAAACGAATATATCATCATGTTTCTAAGTCTTTTTTATCTCATCCAATCCAATACATACAATAAATGAACATATAAACTATTCTGCAGTTAAAAATCAATAAAAGTCGATATAACTGTAATATCCACAAATATGTTCAAAAGTTACTTGACATTATGCACAAAGAAATTTTGGATTTTGATTTGTTCGTTTGTAATCTCCCTAGTTTAATGAATCCGAATATGTTTGAAATTCTAAGAGCCTCACAATTTTTTGTTATAGATGATGACAGTGAACCTATTTTGGGACAGTGGTTCGAGGAAACTCTCGCTCCTCCCGAAACTACCGAATCAAAGACTCCATCAAGCTCGGAAAATGTTGAAACCAAGGCAGCCCAGAGCGAAAGGGCACGATCAGTGGTTCCAGAAAAGGGAGAAGCACACGGTTATATAGCGTTAGCTACAAATATATTTGTGTTCATGAATAAACATTTCTTATGTTCCAAGAGTAACTTTATTGTAAGATATGTGAAGAATGGACTCACAGAACAGCAAATGATTATTTTGTCAGCCATTATTAGAGATTTGGACAGGGAAACAGCCAGAACAGAAATGGGTGAGTCTTCCAAATCATTTTGATATATATATTTCACATAACATTCTTGTGTATTTCAATTGGTAACTTCAAAAACTTCCACGAACCTTGTCTCAACCCATGAAACTGGTATTTCTCATCTCTGGAAATCCATGTTCATCATTCAGTTTATACCGGATGATCATGCGAAGAAGGTTATCCTTGTAAGTTTCGTATGGTTGAGAATAAAATTTTTGAAATTTTTACTGATAAAAAGATACACTGGTTAACGGTTTTATGTTAGAACTGATTTTTTTGTATCTAGGTTCCTTGTACTTATGTATTTCGTTTCTCTATACAACATCGTTCATTCAAAAATCATTATAATTCGAAGAAATAGTAGTTTAAGTTCTTTGGAACCCAATAGATAGTTTCAAAATATTAGCGCCTCTTTTCAATGTTAGGCAAGTGTGATTTGCATCAGTATACTGTATGTGTTTCATACAGTATACTTCTGCTTGGGGTGTTGAAAAATAATAAAATGTTTGTGCAGAAAATGTATTGGAATTCAATTTAAAAATATTGTTTCAGGAACTATTTCAGCCTATTTTGGTGCTGCCCTAGGTCACCTTTATTCTGAATTTTCTGGTGCTCTGACAAAATTCACACACAATCTAATTACAAACAACAATTTGGCTACCTTACAAGCATGTCTGCTCAATCATCTTGGAGTGTCTCCGTGGAATACTGATGTACCTCACGGTTGGCCATTGCAGGTGTATCCTCGTACGCTGGCAGTCTTAGCCCAGGTAAATGATATTGTTTTCTTCACAAGTTGAAATCAGAGATGTAAGTAATCAGGCCAGGTAGCGATTTTACTAAATATAAACTATTGCAGCACAAGACACGCCCCCTACTACGGCATTGCAGAATATAATCGAGCCCAGCACAATCCTGCAAAATCTAATCTTTGACAGCACAACGTAGCTGATTCATATAATTAAATCGATTGAAAAAGTAGCACATACCACGTTATATCTCATCTTCAAAGTACTTTACTTAGGCAAAACTCAGAGACTATTTATCCTCAACGAACTAACCTATCCCTGATTGCAATATTTTTGAGGAAGGAAAACCGAATGGAGTGTAGAAACACATTGATTAATAATATATTTCAAAAGTTGAGTTCTTCAACAAAATTGAATAAAATGAGACTGTTTATCCTAAACGCACTAACCTATTTGACTTCAAATATTTTATGAAAAAGGAAAACCAGAATGAAGTAAAAAAATATTGGTGAAAAAAAAAAGTTGCAAAAAAAAATTCGAGTTCACAGCGATTCGAACCATGAACCTTCAGACTGAGAGTCGACAGCGCTAACCAGTAGACCATTTGGGTGTATGAATTTACTGCGTACAAGAGATTGACAACGAGAAAGCTTCAGTTCTTGCGTTGGAGCACAGTATGAGATATGACGTATTATGGTGGGCGTGTCTTGTGCTGCAATAGTTTATATTTAGTAAAATCGCGGCCAGGTAGCCGTGCGGACAGAGTGTCTATATTCTAATTCGCATTCGCTTGCCGGTCGTGGGTTCGATCCCCGTCGACTGCAGAAATTTTTCTGATGGCCCAAGAAAGTGTTTGGGATCACACGTTAAAAGGTAAGGCCCCCGTCATTCCTTGCTCGCACAAGACTTTCGAAGACTTTTGAGGGTTGCTCGTAAGGGGGCAACCGAATGACGGATAGAACAAATTTTAGAGCAAACAAATCAATAGCAATTCGTGATTCTAGCGAATATTCCGATATTGTACTGATGAAACTTCTGCTTTTTGATAAAACATCGTTTACATTGAACTGTCGAAGTCAATTCAATATGATATCTTGATTTTTGGACCTATCTTATATTATCAATCAATTACCAACTCTTCCAGATATCAAAACGAAAACTTGTTCATCTTCATTCAACATGATAACATAAATGTACCTGATAAACACTGATTGTATATGCAGTTAGCAGTTTCATTAGATTAAAAAAAAGAATTTAGATAGAATCTGACTTGATTTTTGCCAAATAAACCAGTTGGCATGGTATGAAAAATAAGATTTGATAATCCCGTCTCATTTTATTTTATAAGGTCCCATAAAAATCATAGATGATTACTATTAATTTCGTGAAAAATCGTCAAAGTTGTCATTGGTTTCATAAAATAATCTTGTTCTAAAAACGGAAACTCACACATTTCGATTGTTTTCTTGTTCTTTATTTACAGGTTTTACTTCTCAGACCTCAAAATGAGAAAGAAGCATCAGTTATTAGTATTTGGCATAGACTTGTTAATACATTGATTGAAAATGTTCTGAACAGTCCACAAACATCTACAGTAGAATCAGAGAATGACGGTAAGACATTAAAATTATTTTGCATGGTTCACCCATTCCAGTTGGGATTTTTTTTTTAAGATTTGAATGTGGAACACGCTCAAGTTCTCTTGTACCTTTTCCACTCTTTGAATTTGATGCAGAAGAAATCTGTAGTCCTTCTTATGGCTGGAGGAGTCTTGAGATGTTCTGAAGTAGCAAGAGGCCCTTTGAAAGATTCACAACTTCTACATTTGTCTAGATTGCTCCTTCTTTTTGATTATATCATGAAACATTTATATGATGCACCCACATCTCTTCTGGAACAGGTAATATTATTCCTATTATGAACATGTTAATTGTTATTAAACATTGATTACCTTTAGATTCAGTGGAATTTGTTTTATTCCACTAATTTGAACACAAATAAGGACAATGAAAATGGCATTACTAGAATGTATGCTGCCTGGCAAGACATTGAAGAAAACTACCGAAAAATTTCAGCTGCAGATGAGTTTGCAATGAAACCTCGCTTTTATGTCCTAACAAACTTAGAGATCAACAATCAGGATGCACCTAAACTTGATGGCCTTGCTTGCAATTTTATTTTAGGGACACCTGATAAACTTCGATACCCCTTATTGCTGGACGCTCTTATTGAAATTTTGAATATAACTCATGTGACCTCAGGAGCAAACGCTGCAAAGATGAGTTTTCTAGGACTGTGTGCGACTCAGTATTGTTTCATGATATGTTGGAGGTAGTAATCTACTAAAATATTCCTGATCAATTTCTACTTTCAATTTTGCAGGTTATTACAACTCCTTCCCCCTTCAGCCTCTTACATGGAACGTCTAACGACTGGAGAAAGTTTAGCTATAGGGCCCCTTTTATTACACTCTTTGATATGGGGCCCCAGGGCTTCTCAGAAAAACTTTAGCAGATGGTTGAAAGATTGCTTAGTGAAACAAGGAATGTACACACAACATACAGATAAGCTACTCAAAGCAGTATCAGAAACGGTTAACAATATGAAATATGATATAAGCAATGCTAAAAACTGTATAATTGCCTTGACACCTGATGTCAAGAAAGGATTAGTTACTAAAGAAAATCTTCCTCCGCTCTGGCATCTCTATCTTTTAGATGCTCTTTTAGCGAAAGTACAAATTTCAATGGAAGAACCTGATAGTAATTCAGAATCTGCATCTATATATGTACTAGAAGGTACTTACGTTCAAGATCTGCTGCCACATGTATTGAGGCTCACTCAGGCTATTCTCCACTGTCTGCGGTGGTCTGTGCTTCACATTATCGTAGATCAAAGTGATGCCTCTGAGAAACTCTCTCTGCAAGATTTTGAAGGACTCCAAGATGTGTTGGCGATCGCGTCAAATAAAAATACTTTGACTAATACCTTAGCATCAGAAATAACTTCACTTATGCCTAGTTATATCAGTTCTGCACAATTACAAGCATATAAGCCTGTTCTAGATGAAGCTTCCTTGGTGAGTTATATAAACTTTAAACAAACACTGAAATATACCTAGTGAAATTCGCAATACCTGGTATTTAATGACAACCATAAAAGTAAATAATTGGAATATTCCTCAGAAACTACCATCACTTGTTCGAAAATTCTTCTACTACTTGCTAAGTTTGAAAAAAGTTTTTGTGCTTGCAGACAGGGATAAAATTTCACACACTAGGGCCATCGATATTGCAAATTAATAGGCGAGAACACTAATTTCTATAAAAAAACATCATGACGTTCATCACAATTGGATAATACTAATAGTATATTGGAGTAAAGTGAATAGGTCGTCGTGCTCGAAATAGAGCAAGTGTTTCAGAAACCACTTTTCCACGAATACTTAACCCTATTTTTTTTTCATTGGTACACAGAGATCATAAATACTAGTATTATCATTACAAAAAAATGGCAATAACTAATAATGTAAAATAGTTGAATGTCATGAAAATGAGGAAAAAAACACTGAAACATTTGTTAGTGATATTTAAACGTTGGCATTTATACTTCACGATTCTCGGGTCGTTGATGTTGCCGTGGTAAAATTGAAAAACGTGTTTTTGAAAAGTTGGATTCGAATATGCTGAGGCGTCCTTCAGATAAGCAAAAGTTCCACCAGATCAAATTCCCAATTAAATGATTCTGTTTGTACACTACGAAAAACCACTAGTGGTGCTGACGAAGCAGTAACTATATTATAAAGCGCAGCAGATTTGAAAATTGAATAAAATGCAAACTGTTCCAAAATAATCGAATTCTTTATTTTATCCTGATTCATTAAAATTTTGAGGGCTTACGCGGTCATGAAATGACTGTTGTACACCATGAATTTTAGGTATCATCACAAAATGTGCCTCTTCAAAGAAGTAAACGATATCGTCTCGAGGCAACACAGCGAATTGTCAGACTCAAAAATCACATGGGTCCAATTATTGGACGAAAACCACCTTATAGGGGTGCAAATGTAGGTGTTCATTCACGATTCGCTGAACGTTTCCGAAATGAACGCCTGGGAGATTGTTTAATTCGAGCTCATAACCTCTTGTTATTTTCTGAATTAGTAACATTTCCGGGATCCTGAAACGCATTAATCCACGCGAGAATTCGATTTTGATTGGGAGTTTGGCCGCAGGGAGTGTTATTGAACCTTGAACGGAAGGCATGCTGCACATCGAACGGGCGTGCACCTAAAAGACTCGTTTTCGAATGGACCACTCCATTATATAGCGACTGAAACCGCGTGGAACATAAACTTCCCATCCTACACTTTCGAAATGTCTAGGACAAAAAAAAACACCTAATATTTCGTTGAAAAAGACACCTGGCAACACCGAAAATGGGATTATGATGTCAGTACTGGCTAGACGAGTGTGTTGCCAACAGTTACGTTTGAACATTTTTTCACTGATGTTTTTGGGTGGTGTGCTTGGGAATATCTTCGCATATCTCGAATTATATTCACGCATTTGTGTGAATATTATCAGTTTTTATCTTTTCAGGTTTCCTACCAGAATGATATCATTCCTTCAGAGACTTTCATACTAAAAGTTGTAGATGCTCATATCTCAACCCTTTCCATGAGCAGCCCGTTCAGTATAAATTTGTCTCTCAAACGACTTCTGCAGTGCTTAACGAAATTCATCTGTGATCATGCTCCCAAGGCAGAAAATACTGACACCAAAAATAAAGCCATAGAAATGCTTGTTTCGATAACTTTAGATTTGAGAACTGAATATTTACATGATACTGTTACGAAAACCTTAGATAAAATGATTGGCGATACAGAGACTGATGAACACCAGAAACGTGTCTATTTGAGGGTCTTGGATCATACTTATAGGTTGATAATCAACTCTACTTCATCAAATTGTGGAAACTATGGTACTCACATAAACGAGAAAGTGTTACACCATTGCTTGAAGTTTTACGAGAAAATATTGGAAAAATCCTCTGGTAGACAAGCGCTGGAATCATTTTTTGTTGGAGATAAGGACCTTGTGAAAGTTCTGATGTCAGTTTCTAGTTCACAAATGACTCAGCAGTACAGTACGAGAGTTTTACATTTCTTCAATAAACTATTCCAAGCTGCAGAGAAAAGCTCAACTGATCCAAGTCTGAATTATCTCTGTTCCAGCATGAGCAAAATCGCTAATGTAGATAGTGAGAATCTGCAAATATGGTTGAGACAAATTATTATTGGATCTAGTAATATCTCACTTCCATTAACAACAGTAACGCTGAATAAAGGCGAGACACCATCATCGAATGGTTCCAAGTGGACAATTACTACTGCAGAAAGCAAGGAGAATAGCTCTTCTCCAACTTCCAATGAAGAGCAAAAATCTCTAGTTCAAGAAAAT
Source organism: Phaedon cochleariae (assembly GCA_918026855.4). Lineage (NCBI taxonomy): Eukaryota > Metazoa > Arthropoda > Insecta > Coleoptera > Chrysomelidae > Phaedon > Phaedon cochleariae. The sequence goes on along the minus strand of OU896718.1, from coordinate 24,703,517 downwards.
AGTCAGTTGCTTCAATCGTTGACTAGTTTTATAGTGAAGCAGAACAGTAATGTATCCGAAGATGTTTCAGTCACTATTCTCAAGGCACTAATACAGTTAGGGAAACATTTGTTGTCCCCTGCACTTGAGGGAGCTGGTTTTACTGACTTGATGGTCGACATGACCATGTTAGCTGATGCAGGTTCTGGCAAAGGTAAGGTTTTTTGTTTCAGTTCTAGATTAACCATTTTCATGTTCAGGGTGTTTTCTATCAACGCTGCCAAAATCGTTTTTGATGATTGCTATAGAACATAACATTCTATTAAATAAATTATTTGCAATTGGTGTCAGAGGAAGAATTCATGATTGGTTCAAAAATTATCTATCAAATAGAAAACAATATGTTGAAGTGAGTGGTACTTGTAGCTCCTTAATGAACATCTCATGCGGTGTACCGCAAGGGTCAGTCTTGGGACCAGTTTTATTTTTGATCTACATAAATTCAATATCAAACTTGAAATTGAGAGGAAAACTTAAATTATTTGCAGATGACACGACATTGATTTATTTCTCTAAAGATTCAAATAATATTATCATGGACATGAAAAGTGATTTAGAGAAAATATCCTCTTGGTTACAAGTTCATAAACTATCTCTCAATTATAACAAATCCTCATATATGTACATAGCAAAAAGAACATTGAACATTTCAAATAGAACACTATCCTTCAACAATAAACTCATCAAATATACAGATGTTACAAAATTTTTAGGTCTTTATATTGATGAACGACTATTGTGGAATAAACATATAGATCATTTGAGGAACGAACTCAATCCTATTACAGGCATTTTATTCAAAATACGAAATTTCATTTCTACCAGATACTTGAAGAGTATTTATTTCTCTCTTATTTACTCAAAATTTCAATAACTAATATCTATATGGGGAAGTACCAATATTTCACGTTTGAGTCCACTAATGAAATTACAAAATAAAACATTGAAGTGTATTTTCAATTTAAATTTTCTCGAACCAACCATGAATTTATACAAACCTAGAGATTTATTAGATCTGACATCACTATATAAACTTAAAATATGTTGTTTTATTCAATTTGTTCTATATAAATTGAAAATTTCGAATTTAAATTTCAATGAAATCAATTTATTACATAATCATGTTACAAGACAATCAAATTTACTAATAGCAAATACGTTCAAGTCAAATATCGGCAAACAATCAATTTTTCACACAGGAATCGTTCTATACAACTCGTTACCAAGTCAATTGAGGAATATACAGGAAGCAACTAGATTCAAAATTAACTTAAAAAAATATCTGCTTCAGAGACTTTGATAATTCCATTTCCAATTTGAATACCTACTTATAAAAGACTAGGTTGATATTGCATGATTATTTGCATTTTTTTTTACTTGTTATATCTTATTATAATTTCATAATTGTATGTATAACACTATGTATATTGTTTATGTATCCCTATTATAAACAACTATGTTTCTTGGGGTAATAAAGACAATCAATCAATTGACTTGGCGAACATTATCAGTATGATTGATTGATACAATACACCCTTACTGAATTGCTTTTTCAATCATAACTCAATAGGGAAGCTTCTTTCGGACAATTCCCTCAAATAATTTCAAATTACTTAGCAATATATTTTTACTATCTAGAGTGGTCATAATAGCATTGATATTTTCAAAATATGTTATTCTGGGAGCAGTAAACTATAACGTAGATAATGAATATGGAGCGAACACAGTTATGATATGTTTCGTAGTGCAACATACGGAAAGAAATACCGAAAGAATTAGGAAGCACAAACCTAAAAACAATTTATTCATATTAATAATGTGCAGCTGCCACAACTTTCATGGAAAGACAGGTTGAATACGTTTGGAAGAAATTGAAAATTTGTATTGTTGATTTGAGGAAAAAAAGGGTAATTCTTTATAAAAAATTTATGCAAAGCCTGGAACCGAAAATGCAATTTTCGGGGGTATCGATTTTGTTCAGTCGTCTACGAGGTATGTCAAAAACTGTTTATTTTGTTCATGAGGAAAGTACCTTCATTTTCGACAATATTCACAATTATACATCTATCTACGATGAAAATCAATTCATTATTTTTCACAATTTCTGATCGATTCATATGGAAAACTCTTGTATTTTTAGTTTTACTGAAAAAAGTCAATATGAAATGTTTTCGGTGTGAAAAATAATGAAACCTGATTTTCATCGTTGACAAATGTATTTCAGATAATTGAATGAAGTTTTTTATTTTAGTCAACTTTTTCGTTGAAAATTTTCGATATAGTCGAAAATAAAGGTACTTTACTCTTGAGCAAAATTAAAGTTTTTTTTACATACCTTTCAAATCAATAATGAAACAGTTTTCCATTTGTTGCCAAATTTTTCAGACATGCTGTTTATCCTCTATAATTTTGTACAATAATTGTTCGGAATGAAATTTTTGAATAATCCCTGTCTATATGTCCTGCAGACTTTTTTGGCATGCGGCTGCATGCGTACTTTCTCTATTAGTGCGTAATATGCTTTTTGCAACATGTAACATACTATTTTACATTCGAGTTTCTGTGATACACTTGTTACTTTGAAAAACTGCCCGAAAAAGTTTGATTGTCAACATGAACTGTTTTTGACCACTACCGGTAAAAGCGGAAGTCCTAGGAGTTCGGAAATATTTTAGATGGAGATTTTCATGATGATAGCTCAATGCTTTACCACATATTCGGAAAACAATCAAAATATTATAAATATAGGCGACTGATATATTTGACTGATACCAGGTTTTTCAATTGAAGCGCAATGAACAGATGAAAGGAGGAAATTTAAACATTATTCATTCCAGGAAATCATACTTTCAGTTCATCAAAGAAATAAAATTCAAAATATTGAATAGTTACTCATCAATCGATTATATTTAACATTATTGTCATATTATTCAGGTCACAGTTTTCTATTTCCTGCTACTGCTGAATGGATAGAAATCTGCAGTAAACGAATCTCTATGAAGGAAGTCACGGAAAATGTCAGCGCAGATCCCGATTGCAAAAAGCAGAACACTATGCTGGAAGCAGCATCTTGTATTCTTGAATATGTTAGTGATGTCATTGCTGGAATCACTTCCCAACAACCACACTCCATAAGACCACTCAGTCCCCCATGGGAAAGTGAATCCCCTCTAGAACTAGATTACGAGTGGCAAGATTTCACAAATGATGATGATGAGAGTGGGGAAGACAGCGATGAGGATTCTCTGTCCAATAAACTTTGCACCTTCACTGTTACCCAAAAAGAATTCATGAACCAGCACTGGTATCATTGTCACACTTGCAAAATGTTAGATGGCGTTGGTGTGTGTTCCATATGTGCCAGAGTGTGTCATAAGGGTCATGATTTGAGCTATGCCAAGTATGGTAACTTTTTTTGTGATTGTGGTGCCAAAGATGATGGGTCGTGTCAAGCACTGGTGAAAAGAAGCCCACAGTCTGTCGAGACAAACCAAGCCGTGGGACTGGTTTCGACTCAACCTTCAGTTGGTTTCAGTTCGGAACAAATGCTGACTAGTTCTCTGAGAAGAAGGGCATCCTCACCTATCCCTTCAGATAAGGTATGTGGAATTATGCTAAGTAACAGGTTTGCAATTTTGGTTGGATATTTCTAATTGCTATTTTTTGTTATCAAATCTGAAAATGTATTATTTAAGTGTTATTCTACGGATGTGTGACAGTTTTTCTTGATCTCTTGAGATTCCCTTGGCCGACTGTGATCATTAATTTTTTCAATTTTTCCGACGATAGTAGCTTTTTAGTAACAGATACGAACAGTTATTTATACAATTTACTTGCAATCAAAATGTACTACTCTAACTTTTTTAATCATTTTAATATAATTAAAGTAAATTTAATTGAAAACTACTTCCATATAGTTGATAAGGATTCTCAAATTTGGTTCGAGGGATAGTTTGTTGATTATAAACAACTTTATCCACATAAGAGACAGAAAAATATATATTTTTCAAACTTTCAATGCATACTTGACATATGGCAACTGAAATTATGTTTGAAATTAGTCTTTCACCAAGCAGGGCTGAAATCGAAAAATGATCAATCAAGTCTTTCGTCTTTATATGAAATAGTATCTATCATTTCAGGGGATTTCGCTTCGGCCGTGAAATGTATCAAATTATGTAGCTCTCCATAACTAACTGCCCAAAACCTAACTATCAATTTGAAGGCATTTACAATAAAAAAAAGTGTCCATTAAATTATAAAGTTTCCTCTGAAAGTACAATTTCAGACGTCCCCACCTGAAAATTTTTACTGTCACCCATCGATCGATGTATTATGTATATGATTTAAAAATGATTATCTGATTATCTAATTTTTGTTTTTTAGTTGCTCTTTCATAATTTTCCCTGCTATAAACATATATGTTTCTTGGGAATAATAAAGATAATAATAAATTATTGAAAAGCCTCTTGTTCTTTCGACTTATTTTGATAGGTTCTATAAAGTTGTGAGTGAACAGCTTAACTTCGATAAGATTTTTGTTGACAAAATTTGAATCACGAGTGTATGGGTATTAGACATATAATCAATTGTTAACGTGTCAATAAGTTAGAATGTTCTTGAAAGTCTGTGTTGATATCATAATTTATAGGACTATGTATACAAATCAATATATTTGGGAAAACTAGACTAGGGTTATTTTATATTCACATCTGGTTACGGAGAAACCTCCATCTTGAATTCTTCAAGTTAATTTCTGACTACATCTGATGTGTACTAGGAGAGCCAACATAAAATTAATGACGGTTGACTTATTCATTCAGGATCCATAAAACAGAAGAAACATCTGAACAATAAAATGAAATTAATAGAGATAGAACACCGACACAACCTGCTGTCTAGACCGCTAATGTCATAAGAATGGAACTCATCCATTTACAAGATCGACTTGAACCCCATGAAGCATGCACATTTAGGACCTGTATCTTACTCACTTCGAATCATGTATTCTAACCCTAAGTGATTTATTTATTTATTTATTTATTTATTTATTTATTTATTTATTTATTTATTTATTTATTTATTTATTTATTTATTTATTTATTTATTTATTTATTTATTTATTTATTTATTTATTTATTTATTTATTTATTTATTTATTTATTTATTTATTTATTTATTTATTTATTTATTTATTTATTTATTTATTTATTTATTTATTTATTTATTTATTTATTTATTTATTTATTTATTTATTTATTTATTTATTTATTTATTTATTTATTTATTTATTTATTTATTTATTCATTTATTGACAGGCGAAACCAGTGTAAATGAAAAAAACTTAAATGTATAGCCTATACAACAGATTCCTAGATATATCACAAAACATTGATGAAGACAGATTTATACATATATACACATTAAATATAAAGACATCACATTAGGGCAAGAATGCATTTGGCTCTTTAAGTGCCATTGTTAAAAATGTCCCAGTTCACTCTGTTACTCAGCGTCATCATCCTGTTTATCGGGTTATTGTTTGCATATATAGTTCTATGAGTTTCTAAATTGAATGTGCTGCTATAACGTAATCGTTTTTGAGGAACATGAAATTTGAGGGAGGCCAATAATTCAGGACTATCAATCTGATCATTACATATTTTTTCAATAGTGATGATATCCGTGTTGCTTCTACGCTCTTGTAGGCTTTTCATGTTCAGGCAATTCAAAATATTATCATAATTAAATTCCTCCATAGGAATCGAGCTTGAAGCCAATATAACGCAAAAAACGTTTCTGAACTCTTTCTATTTTCATGATATGAGCTTGGAAGGCAGGACACCACACAGAGCTGCTATTTTCAAGTTGAGAGCGTACAAATGAAAAGTAAAGGGATTTCAACCCAACAATATTATGAAAGTCCCTTGTTGATCGTTTGAAAAACCCTAGCATCTTCAGAGTTTTATTACAGATAAATTCAATATGAGGAATGAAGCTAAGTTTAGAGTCAAAAAGTATACCTAGATCTTTCATAATGTCTACATTTTCAATGACCACATCATTTAATGAGTACTCATCATTGTTAATCATGCTGAAACGAATATATTTACATTTCGATATATTCAGAACTAGTTTTTTTTGTGGCACCACAAACATAACCTGTCCAAGTCCTCTTGAAGATGAGTTGAGGAGGGTCCCTCCAATTTGAGATATATTTTCATATCGTCAGCATATAATAATATTGAACTGAATTTGAAGCAAGAAGAAACGTCATTAACAAATAAATTGAACATTAAAGGAGCTAAATGAGCTCCTTGAGGAACTCCAGAAGTGATTAAAATTTCATCTGACAAAGGGGAGTTAATCTTAACTATTTGCCTGCGATTATCTAGATAGGATTTTAGCCAAGTCAACAAACTGCCTCCAAGGTATTTGGACAACTCAAGGAAAAGCAAATTATGATCTACCTTGTCAAATGCCTTGGAGAAGTCTGTGTATACTGCATCAACGCTGAGTCCCTTCTCCAAGGCATCGACAATGTATGTCTCATAGAGTAAAGTGATGTCGCAAATGACAGTTTGGATCTTTGTGCAGAATCGTGTTCAGGCGAGCAATTTGGATGGGATTTTTGGGTTGATGTGATATAACATATAGTGAGTGGTCGAGATAGTAGTTTATGTCGGTTGAATAAAACAACTAATATTGCTAGTAGTACACTTATCTAAACTTCGCCTCAATTTGTATTCAAGGGATTTACTGATCATGAAAATATCCTATTTTTATTTATCTTCTAGGTTCTTTATAAAGAGAAAAAAGCCGGATGCATCGTGAAACAACTAGATAGTTCCAAAGAATTCATCATTAATTATCTAGGATCGAGCTCAGTAACTGGGTCTTTATTAGAATTTCTCCAAACCTTGATTCCAGCTGTTGAAGAAACATGTCGTCAAAACTCGCCTGTAGGATGTCACGTTCGAGGGGTCAAAGCCCTAGAACAACTATACTACAATAACGAAAAGAAGTACATTTATACAGATCAGCTCATGGTTCCTACCCTAGGTTCTCAAGAAGGTGCTTTTGAAAATGTACGCATGAGTTACGCTGGTGAGCAAGGACAGACGATAAGACAGCTATTATCGGCACATATTGTGAGACGAGTTGCCATGTGTTGCATGACCTCAACACAGGGTCGTAGACAACATTTAGCCGTTTCCCATGAGAAAGGAAAGATCACCGTATTACAGTTATCTGCTCTTTTGAAGCAAGCAGATTCTTCTACTAGAAAATTGACTTTAACAAGACTTTCGACGGCTCCTATTCCATTCACAGTACTTTCTTTGTCAAGCAATTTGTGTAATGAAGATTTTCTAGCCGTATGTGGATTGAAAGATTGTCATATACTCACTTTCACCTCAGGAGGATCGGTTTCTGACCACTTGGTCCTACATCCTCAACTTGAAACAGGGAATTTCATTATAAAAGCTCTATGGCTGCCTGGTTCCCAAACTGAACTAGCTTTGGTTACCGCAGATTTTGTTAAAGTATATGATCTTGGGATTGATGCTCTAAGTCCTCGTTACTTCTTCTTGGTTCCAAGTGGAAAGATTAGAGACTGTACTTTTATGTATGAAGATGGAATCTATCACATACTCCTGATGTCTTCTCCTGGTCATATTTATACTGAAGTCTTGAATGAAGATTCTTCAACCAAGTATGGCACTTTTTATGTGACGAATACTTTGGATGTCTATCATCTAGATGTAACGGTAATTTTAATACTAGAAAAATATGAACAAATATACTAAACTTTTTCCTTTTTAGGATGTCAATGGACAGTTAGCGGGGGGTGGAGTTTCGATATACTATTCTCATACTTTAGGACTCTTATTCTACAGTTATGCCCAAGGCAAAAGCTATATTTCACCAATTCTGCCTAAAAACAATACTCTGCCACTTGTTTTCCCAATAAATTTACCCACTTCTAATAATAATACTTCGAAAAGTAATGGATCTAGAAATTCAACCAACCAGCCTTTGTGCCAGTGGACTGAAATTCCTAATCATCCTGGTTTGATTTGCTGTGCAATGCAGTCTAGTAATAATCCAGTCATCATTATGTTGAAACCAGACTCTATTATGATACAAGAAATCAGGGTTGTCCCATCGAAATCTAAAATTATGGATATGGTAGCAATAAGACACAGTTCTGGCAATGATCTGAGAACAACTCTGATTTTGCTATGTGAAGATGGAAGTTTGAAAATGTACATGGCAAATATGGAACAGACAGGTAAGCCAGTTACACAGCATAAGGACTAAACAACAGCTTCACTTGTATCCACGGTACATGCATTCGAAGTGTATTCCTGCTGACCTGGAACCACTACTTTGCTCTTTGAATGGTGAACTTGGATGACACTTTGCATCCCCACAACACTGCTCAGGATGTCATGCGCGTACTTAGGTATTTCAACGAAGTGACGCTGCTGTTTAATCCAAATGATGTGCCAGTTATAATAATAATTGAGACATAGGCCATTTACTGTAAGTTGAAAGTGACGTCATACTGTACCACAAAATATACTACATGGTAAATCGGCGAGCCGCGTTACCAACTTATGTTGGCAGAATAATACATGGATGCCAGGTTTATTTAACATTTTCAGAAGGGATTAGTTGTGATCAACTAATGAACCCCACAAAATAATAATAATGAGCAACACAGTCAGCTCCCAACCGCAATTATTTTAAATCATCTTTCAACTCAATTTACTATATTGAAGGAAAAAATCAAATAAAACAGTATATAGTATATGCTTTAAGCAATTGCTTGAAGCGTACAGTAGTACCAAGATAAGGACTCTCAAGAGAAATTAACATGCAACATAACTGGCTGAGTCAGAATTTATATACACTACTGGACACAAAGAAATAAAAGATCATAAGAAGAGCTGCTATTTAGAAATTGGTGATTAACTTTTATTTTTTTTTATTTTTTTATTATTTTTATTTATTGAACGAATAACTTCCAGACAGAATAGGCTCTGGTATAAGGAAGTACATAATCATACAGGTACCTATTGGTAAACATATCATCATTGAAAATATATCAACAACTGTAAATTGGCAAACAAAGAATAATATTTGTAAAAAAAATGGCATGATGAATTTTATTCAGTTCGCTCAGAAATAATCAGTTTTTTTACTTCATTCTTGAATGTACCTATATTCCTGCAATTTTTAATATTGCCAGGTAGTTTATTGAATTTGAAATGGAATCTTTTTTTCAAATTCCTGGTGTCAGTCCGACGACCCTTGTTTAAACTTTGTGTAATGATAGTGTTGTAGAACAAGATAAAACCAATCGTTTCCTTTCATGACATTGAATAATTCTATCAATCCTAGATCTCTTTATATAGACAGCCATATATCTCATTAATAACAAACAAGAAGTGAAAGTTGACCCATTTCAGAAGCGGAGTAGAAGGGTTCGCACCTGACCTCGTTTATATTCATTATAAGTTACATTGCTTCTGAGAATGGTCATTCGTCGAATTATATACCCTTCAATATATATCTTTTCAGGATTTTGGATGTCTAGAAGTGTGCAAGCCACAATACCCAGTACACTACTCAAACCTAAGAAAAAGAAAGTTGTGAAATCTGGAGGAAAATCGTCGAATCAAGTCACATTTCCTGTTGATTTCTTCGAAAACTGTGTCGCTATGAATGACATCGAATTAGGAGGTAATGACCTCTTACAAATTTACAATCAAGCTCAGTTGAAACATCGGTTGAATACCACGGGATTATATGTGGCCTGTAATAAACCAATAGGGTTCTCCATTGATATCACAAATAATGACTCCAACATGGTATTGACTGGTATAAGAGTATTGGTTGGTAGTCAAGACATTCAAAGATGTCCGTCTTTTATAGAGGTGAGTCGATTATTTTTTCTCATGTGAAGAATACTCTCTGAAGAACCCAACCTCAAGAATAAAAAATCACCATTCTATACAGTAAATATGAATTCTTCTCACTTTTTGGTCCGATATGAATGTTTTTCTCAATTGCAGAACGTTTTATCCGGAATAAATGTAGCTCTCGTGGATTTTCGATTGCTCTGATATGTTTGCATATTCTTGTCACAGACCACGATATGCATATAGTTTGACGGATATAATCAAAATATAAGAATATTAGATTTTTATGTCTTATTATTATCTTGAAAATTGAACAAAGGAATAGACAATTAAACATCAAGAAAACTTCTTCAAAACTTTTGAAATGATTGGAATGTGTGTGATTGTGCCTTCCGCACGAAAGTTTGTACGGATTTGACATCAGAATTGCTACAGTGAAAAAATTCCTCATTTCTCTTGATTTTTAGAATTTTATCCTCAGTTCTATAAATAAATATATGGGTATCATTTCAATATACATGTTTGGAAAAAGAAATCTCCTCATGAGGAAACCAAATATTGAAGTGAATACACAACGAATGGATCTAGACCGTTGCTTGAACGGCTGATGACCTTGAGCGAGAATTGGAAGATTTGTGATTTTCAGTGATTTCATAAACAAAATAAATATTCATAAATCATTTTTTGTCGACCTCTAAAAAAATCATATTGTTTTAATCACTGAACGAAAAACCGACTATTTCCGAAAGCAAGTACTTTTCGTCCGCAGACACTAACTTTTCGTCCGCTGCATGGTTGCCAGTTCTACTGAATGTTAATTAGATCTCCTGATTGCATAATGATCTACTGAAACATTTCATAACCTACTGAAAAATATTTTGAGACTTATTTATTATTATAATTACCTATATTATTATTAATCTTTAGTTAATCACATAAACTTATAAATTGCATGATATTTCGGTAGGCTTTGTTTAAATTGATTTTACAAAATAAGTAATACATTTAAATATAGGTACTAATGATAGGTATAAACAAAAAAAGGACCATACTTTATCTGATTCAGATCGAATTCAATTTTTTATATACCTCTGATATAACAGTTTGAAGTAGATATCTTCAACCGATTCAGCTGAAATTTTGTATACTCGTTTATTTTGGATGACAATGCACGATAAGGTGTGTGAAGTTATTCTAAATTCAATGAGGCGGACTATCCAAGATGGCATAAAAGTTATTTTTAATGCCACCCTTACAATATGGGTATCAAATGAAAAGGCTCGTTGGGAGTAACTCGAAAAGAATGTGACGTCATTCTTAATTCAATATGGCGGACCATCCAAGATGGTGGAATAGTTATTTATAATCCACTTCTACAATCTGGGTATCAAATGAAAGGGCTCGCTGAGAGTACCTCGAAAAATAATGTGATGTCATTCTGAATCCAATATGGCGGACCATCCAAGATGGCGAAATAGTTATTTTTAATGCACTTGTACAATATGGGTGGCCAGGTAGCCGTGCGGACAGAGTGTCTATATTCTAATTCGCATTCGCTTGCCGGTCGTGGGTTCGATCCCTGTCGACTGCAGAAATTTTTCTGATGGCCCAAGAAAGTGTTTGGGATCACACGTTAAAAGGTAAGGCCCCCGTCATTCCTTGCTCGCACAAGACTTTCGAAGACTTTTGAGGGTTGCTCGTAAGGGGGCAACCGAATGACGGATAGAACAAATTTTAGAACAAATTTTTTTTAGAACAAACAAATATGGGTATCAAATGAAAAGACTTGTTGAGAGGGAGCTTTATGGGAATTTAATACTCCTCAGTAGATGTTGTTTGATACCCTGTATGGGATGATAATATCCATGGATAATATAAAAACGTATGAATGTTGTTGCACTTCACCTTGTTAATTTTCACATTTTAACCTAGCAGCAATCAATGGTATTTGGCTTTTATTTGGTATTTGAAATCCACTCATGAGCCATCGAAACAACAGCAACATCAACACTGCCAAATCTTGCCTTTCACCTACGTATTGCGTACGCTTAGGCTATCGTCCGAATTCAACTGGTCAGTAAATCCACTGACTGTGCTGAAAATCTGTATTTCGAAATGTAAAACCAAAAATATTGTGCTGTAATTCGGAACTGGTTTCTATGGTTTTCATCAATAATCAGCAGCATTTGATCAGCTGGTAAAATTTGAATGTCATTCTCAGCGTCCATTATATTAATAACAGGCATTTTCTGATATTAAATATAATATTATTGATTTATTATTGATGACAAATGTTTGGAAAAGAACAAAAATGAATGTTGCACTACTTCCCCCTCTTGAATAATGACCGTTCACTAGTCAGCAATTTCAGCAGAATGTTTAGTCGAAATATTTGGAATGAATAGTATGTCTGCTCACAAGTATCTGCCACTTTCAGTGAATTTTTTTAAATTTCGGAATTAAAAATCAGCAGATTCAGTAATGTCAGTTGAATCCGGAGAGCCTTAGTCACATGTTTGCCACACAAGCTAAGTACGTATAATGGCAAAGTCGCTTAGGTCGCTTTCTCTATTAGATATCCATGAATCTATGTGTATTCACTTCAATAGATGATTTTACTATAAGGAGATTTCTTTTGCCAGGCGGGTATTTCTAATAAGAACAAATCTGATATGCCCCAAATTGTCACTGCATTTAAAATTTCACTATTAGAATCCTAGAAAAGAAGTTCAATCGATAGTCAATGAAACCTTGTAGAAAATATGTTCAAAGAAGATGAATATACGTAATATTGGAAGAAACTCAAATTTCCACTTATCTGGAGGTTTCAACATATAAATGGAAAATAATTTCATAATCGATCAGATTTCACTGGGTCAGACGTGTGCTATTTGTTGGACACAATGAATGTCAAACTGAGTATCATTTGTCGAATGCGATGTCTTGTCAATGTCAATTACGAATAGTTTTGAAAATACGGCATTATTACCGCGAAATAATTTCTTGGCGTGCCAAAACAAAAATTATCACCGAGGTAAGATAATCTTGAGGTCGTCAAAAAGTTCGCGGCCATGGTATACACACTATTTTTCGTGCAAACGTCAAAATTAGTGAATTAAATAATTGAAATGACATTCTGAATGGATTCAAAATATTTTGACAGTTCTTGAGAAAACCAAAATATGATCTGACCTTGTTCTGACACTGAATAACCTTACTATTGTAGTTTAGGAATGTCAAATTCGGAAGTGGGCTCTGGTTTGGTGGCCGTTGCTATGGGTAACGGCTACGAAGTTGTACTGGGTGCGCCTCTCAAAATGGAACCCCCCCTTAACACCTTTGTTTCCAGAGATGTGACAAAATGTTGAATAAAAAAGTTGTTTGAAACGACCCAAACTCTCATTGCAAGAAGTTGCATTATATACAGGGTCATTCGTTTTTATGGAAAGGACATTAACTTCGATTTTTTCAATGGAACACCCTATATATTTTCTGAGATGTCGATAGAGTTTTTTTTATTTCAAAAATATATATGAATTGGATATTTGAATGGAAAATAATTAAGTTATTGCTGATCAAAGTTTACCAAAATACCGCATCTTTAAACTGTCCTTTCGTATTTTTTTTGTATTGAGATTGAAAGATTTCAATTTCATAATAAATAATATTGACATTTTCATAGACCCTAAACAATATATTAACATTATTTTTTAGCCTACTATGTTTCTACTTACATTATTCAGATGATATGAAGTGAAGGTTCATAAAGCAGTATTTTGGTAAACTTTGATCATCAATAACAACTATCTTTCATCCAAATATACAACTCATATATATTTTTGAGATCAGAAAAAAATGCTCTATCGACATATCGGGAAATATATAGGGTGATCTATTAAAAAAATCAAAGTTCATGCCCTTTCTGGCAAAACTAATGACCCTATATATTGAACAATTTTACGAAATGAAAGTTTGGGTCGTTTATACGATCCATTTTTTCAATCTATTCATACTTGGTAGGGATGGTCCACTTATATTACCCATCAGAACTGAATTAAATCAGAATCATTTCTTCATCGAGGATACATCTGATTGAATATGCTATTTCGATAATATATCTATCTTGTCATTTTATTATGAGATAATATAGTTATTTCTCTTTGCACTATTTATGAATAATAAGAGCAAGGAGTCCTTTTGGTGTGATAGCAAGTAGTATTGGGATTATTATAATCATTAGACACTCTGCCTTGCACTCTATGATTCCCTCTCATGGTTTGCCAATTCAGTCATAGCAATATTTTCAGATGAATATATACATATTTTTTAGATATTTGGAAGAATCGTACCTTTAACGACAACTCGTAGTAGATGGTATGATATCCCATTTTCCAGAGAAGAAAGTTTACAAGCCGACAAAAAACTTACCATATTATTTGGCCCATCCCAAGATCCTGAAACAGTTACCATGGTTGATAACTTGAAAGTATTTGGCAAAACAAAGGATTCTTTTGGTTGGCCAGAAGAAACAGAAGATAATATACCATCAACAGGTAGCGGAGTTATTCAGCCAGTTGTCGCAACAGAAGGATCCCAAAATACTGGAACTACAAATCAACTCACAAAATTGGAAAAGTAATGTGAAAATATTTTGATTGTATTCGAAATTTATTATGAATTTACTTTACAGGCTAGTTGTTGGCATCTTAGAATCCCTCGATGGTACTTTTTCACTGCACTCTACTGATGAAAAGCTTTCAACTTTCAAATCAACAACTCTCAAAGTTGCAACACAATTGCTCACTTTACCAACTCAACCGTCGATTCAAGTTCATTCCAAATCACTATTGTCTGCTTTGCATAATACGAAACAGATGTATCATAACTACAAAGATCAAGCATTGTTACAACATGTTCTGACAAGTCTCAATACTATGACGAGTTCAGAGGTTACAGACTTGGATGCTGAGAGCTACTATAGATTAGTTCTGATAGTGAGGGGTATTGCAGTAGCAAGACCTCAAAATTTGGTGAAATTCTCTGATAGTCATACCTCTATACAAGATGTTGTGTTGGACGATCCACTAGAAATGAAACCAGGTAACTATTAGTTTTATGAATATCTCCCAATTTGATGATATCATTTTTTTTCTTCTAGTGAATGCAAAAGAATTGAAAGGCAAAGTTTCTAAACCCAAAAATCAACACCTTCTGCTCCAGCTCATGGATGTATTGTGGATATTGCACTCTCTGAATCCTGAGATACCTACATTGTCATTAGTGGTATCCCAAGGGCTCAGACATACTGAACAAGTAGTCCATGCACTGATAGAAATTGTCCATGCTTTCAACAGTTGTGATACATATAGCAACATCACAATTGGAGTTTATCTACAGTTGCTTTTGTGTGAAGACCCATTGATTGCGTTCAGTGCCAAACAAGCCTTGAGCAAAGCGTTGAAGCCTAAAACCAAAAAGAGGAAGGTTTACATTCCAAGTCCACCTCATTGTGTCTCACCGCCACCTAAACACAGCGATCCTGATGAATGTAAGTAACTTTATATTATTTTTGTTGAAAAAATCGAAAAATAAATTAATGTTGATCTATATTAACTTATGGAAACATTGAATCTAGTACCAGACTTCCATGCTGAACAGCCTGTAAAATTGCTTCAGGGGAATCCGAGATATTTTATATTTTTTCGTATTTAAACCGGGAAAGATGGGAGTCAGCCTGATTGATAATATATTCCATACAGGAAAGTTACAAAATATAAACCATTTCATTAGATTATTTTCATATGATTGGACACATCTGAATACTTCTTATATATTCATCAACGTTGTGAAATTTAAATAACGAGATGATATATGTCTCCAAGGCTTGTGAACACATTGTATTTTATCAAAAGGCACCTGTGCCATTCTCTATCCTGAGCAAAATGATTGAAAAATTGCACTTTTCTGTGCGGTGATTTGCACTCAATTTCTCGATTTGAAAATGAGATAAGAAATATGCCATTCGATACCAATTCAATGATAAATCTCAAAAACCTACCTGGGCACCCCTCAATCTGAGCCAAATCCATGGCACAGCGATGTGTCTGATGCCATTATTCCGAAAACACTTCCGTCATGTGATAAAGAGTGGAAACACAAAGCAAATGAAAGGGGATTTTGTTAGCGAAACATGAAGTGCGATTAAGAATTTTGTGGAAATCTTATCGTTTGTGAAGTTTTTACAATTATCAAATACCGTAATCTGTATATTGTTAAATGTAGCAACTTAATGAAAAATATTCTTGTTCCTGGATACGAGAAGATAAAAGCCCAATGTATTTATTTTTTCATTTTTTTCATTCCAATATTTTTTTTTATCCATTATATCACTAATACATTGTTGACCATAATTATTAACAAAGTATTATTGAATTCCAAATCTCCCACGATGCCCTTCTTCTAGAAATCATCACTCATGCGACGAAATTTCCTCAAATTCATATTATGGACAAACTCTTCTTTCCCATCGTTATTATAATTTACATATTATGCTGATGTCCTTTGAGTATATTTCACCCTAATTATCTTGAATGAATTTAGTCATAAAACCTTTTTGTCATGTATCCCCAACATTGAAACACTTGCAGGTTACTGATGATGATCAAAAACATCTCAAAACGTGACTTACAGTCACAGAACATGCCATGCCAAAAATTATGAAAATCGATCTCAGCCTACTCTTTTTATGAGCAAAATTATTTTTTTCAAAAAAAAACTTCAACGCCTTGTACCAACTCAACGAGACGATTTTGGATATAGGGAAGTTGGCCTAAATCAACTTGTTTTTATCCCAGGATTCCACAGCCGAGTCATGTCCCAACCTTTTTACAGACACCCTATATAATTTAACAATTAAATTGGGAAATCTCGAATGCTGATTGGCCCGTTGGAATCATTTTACCATTCAGTTTATAGAATGATTCAATTGTCTGTTCTGCCAAGTGCGCAAGAAGGTTCAAACTGTTTTTCATCTACTTATGTCACTTTGTGTTCGGAAACATAAATAGAAGTGAGAGTGTTCGGAATTAGATTCCACTTTGAGAATAGACTTGAAAGAATTGAATTTCAATCAGAATACAGATAACGCTTTGATACCGTTTTCCACTCGTCTCACTAGTCCGAACATTTTTCGCACTCAATGTTGTTTGTATCTATTCATCATCTGTGATTGAAAATTGACAGATATACCCTGAATGCAAGATTTTTACTTGACCCAGTTAGAAACGGTATCAACATGGAGCCATTCTGTGATATTTGAATCGATAAACATATTTGTTGTTTCGCCTAAAAGAATCATCGTAGCATCTGGATCGTCCATAGTAAAAACAATATAGAAGTTGATGGTATTCCAAATTAATGGAAATAATAAATATCAATTTCAATATTTCTAAATGAAAAATAATAATACATTTCAACATTGAAAATCTCAATCTCAACTGTTGATGTGACCATCATCGGCAATATCGACAGGTCCTCGCTCTGATCTGTGATGTGCAATACCGAAGTTGCCTATTATATTATAATATCAGCAAATATCTGTAAATTATGAACTTGAATGATTCCAGTCTCTTCCGTAGCTAAAATTCCATCTGCAGTTGCCCAGCCAATTCATGAAGATATTCAACCAAGGCAGCAAAACCAATTTGATGTTGATGCAGTTGAGCCTATAGGTCTCTTAGAACAACCTGTTCACATACAAGATAATCACAACGTTAACCCACTAGAAGCTCTACTCGGAGGTGGGATGGGCTTTCCTCCTTTGCTTGACATTCCTCCCGATGCAGATGATGAAGCCATGGTGGAATTGGCAATTGCTCTCAGTTTACAAGTAAGCGAATCGTTAAATATTCATAATACTATCCACATCACATGGTGGTCTGTTCTCGCATTATTTTCGTATGTTATGCATGAGTATTGATGAACAACATATTTCGATAAGGAGTAGGGATTTTTGATAATCATCAATAAAATTGCTAAGATTATTTCACTCATCATTTCATGAATAAAACAATAATTTCCAACTAGGGAAAAAGCCAAATACTCAAAGTGGAATGCAATGGTCACAAAGAGAGAGAAACTCAAAGTCATTACCACATACTAGTTCATAAAATGAACGACAATGGTAGATAACGAGAGAAAAACAACTGCTTTCCTGGCTATATGCCACGCAGAACATTGGATTACATCCTCCCTAAATCTATGCGATATTTCGTATAAACGAATAAAATCGCAAGTGTTTCCTTCGTTTCATATTCTTTTTTTGATAATCATCAATAAAATTGCTAAGATTATTTCACTCATCATTTCATGAATAAAACAATAATTTCCAACTAGGGAAAAAGCCAAATACTCAAAGTGGAATGCAATGGTCACAAAGAGAGAGAAACTCAAAGTCATTACCACATACTAGTTCATAAAATGAACGACAATGGTAGATAACGAGAGAAAAACAACTGCTTTCCTGGCTATATGCCACGCAGAACATTGGATTACATCCTCCCTAAATCTATGCGATATTTCGTATAAACGAATAAAATCGCAAGTGTTTCCTTCGTTTCATATTCTTTTATACGAACTATCGCATAGATTTCGGGAGGATGTAATCCAATGTTTTGCGTGGCATATAGCCAGGAAAGTAGTTGTTTTTCTCTCGTTATCTACCATTGTCGTTCATTTTATGAACTAGTATGTTGTAATGACTTTGAGTTTCTCTCTCTTTGTGACCATTGCATTCCACTTTCAGTATTTGGCTTTTTCCCTAGTTGAAAATACGCCAGTCGGGCAACCAGCCACTCCCATTTCACCTGAAATGGGATCTTGTTTTGGAGTGTTTCTTTCCTTGCCAGGTGGCGTTCGGCGTTCGCGTTTTCATTTCGCTGACTTCGAACGCCTCGTATGGTATAAATGCTGAGATGCGTTTACGTTGGGTCAGGTTCGCACCAGATAGCGGTCAAGAAGCTATCTGGGACAGCCCTGTACTGATGAGAGCCAACAGCTCGAAACCGGTCTGCAGGTAGTCAGCGTTCCTGAACCACTTAAGGGCAACTCAGCGTTTAGGAAGGAAACACTTGCGATTTTATTCGTTTATACGAACTATCGCATAGATTTCGGGAGGATGTAATCCAATGTTCTGCGTGGCATATAGCCAGGAAAGTAGTTGTTTTTCTCTCGTTATCTACCATTGTCGTTCATTCTATGAACTAGTATGTGGTAATGACTTTGAGTTTCTCTCTCTTTGAAACAATAATTTCATGTCATATTTTCATTTGCAGTCGGTGCGTTATGTGATTACGATACATCGCTAGCGACTATAGACAGGACGCATCAAATATTGCCACGTGTCTCGTCATAGGCCGGGCATTTTCTGTAATACTTGCTTCTGCACAGCTCTCGCAATATTTGATGCGTACTGTTTCTAGACACTAGTCGCTAGTTTAAAGGGAAGCGTATTGTTACATCCACATTTCGTTACTCCCACATCGGGTTGTTCCCACATTTCGTTAGCCCCACATTTCCATACACCCACAGTCTCCGAACATACCCGAAGGAGGCACTGTTGACAAATACTATCCTATATACCAGAATTCAACGAAACTGTCATTGTGGGCCTATCGATACATTGCGTTACACCTACATTTCGTTACACCCACATTGCTTTATGCCCACATTTCGTTATGCCTACATTGCGTTACACATACATTTCGATAGGCCCACATTTCTTTAGCACCACATTGCCATGGATCCCACAGTGTCCGAACATACCCGAAGGATGCATTGTTGCCATATACTATGCTTGATGCGTAATTTTCCGAAAAATATACTTTTTAGAAAAAAGGTTTATTTATAGAAAAATATATTTCCTAGGAAGGAGGTTCATTCAGGCCGAGCAAGGTTAGAATGTTCCGAAAAAGTAGTCTCCTTTCTTATGCAGAAAGGGTATTTTACTTCCTCATATTACTTATTCGGAATTGAGAAAGCCATATAGGGAAACGCTATATCTAGACGCGTGTACTAGACATTGTGGGTCTAACGCACCTTGTGTTACACCCACATCTGGCAAACGTGCCTCCTTCGGGTATGATCCGAGACAGTGGGGATAAAGAAATGTGGGGCTAACGAAATGTGGGCCGATCGAAATGTAGATGTATCGCAATGTAGGCATAACGAAATGTGGGCATAAAGCAACGTGGGTGTAACGAAATATAGGTTTATTTTGTTTTATATTTTGATCAAACTACCAATGAGGAACTGAAATACAAAATCGAAAACACAGCATATTTAGGTATCTAGCAGCCAATCTACAATAACATAATGTTTTCGATTATCAACACAGACATTTCAACCAATCAAAAACGTGTATTTTGAAGTGAGTGGAATAATTATCATTATCAATATGCAGTTTTCAAAAATGTAAGTAAGTTCATGAATAATAATTGTGGAGTTTGCTGCAAGGAGGATGCAGCTCCGTTTTTGGGTAATTTTGAGTTGAAATATAAAAACTAAGTGGTTTGACCGGTTCAAAACGATGCAGATTCAATTAGAAATAAGGAAATTACAGGCATTTCGTAACGTACATGGGTTTGCACATTTACAGTATGAAGGACAATACCAATGTATCTGTCTACAATCATATGGAATAAGTAACTCACCTAACACCAGGTTCAATAATTGCGTTATATCGTAAGAATCCTCGTAAGAATCTATATATCTGTCACACCCCTAGGCTGTTGCATATACCTCATAAAAGATAATAAATATGATTTTTCGTCGACCTCTACAAAAATATCACATTTTACGTTCCAATTTCCGAACGAAAAACCGACTATTTCCGAAGGCAAGTACTTTTCGTCCGCAATACCAATCAGACGAACTAGACAAGCCCAGTCAGCACATCCTTTCGTTGTCAACCTCGAAAGATGTCGAACAGCTCTTTATCAAGACTCCTTCATCCATAGAACGGCTAGGCTCTGGAATTCATTGCCTGTAGAAGTATTCCCAACAACATATAATCTCCAGAAGTTAAAAAAAATTCCAATACCTACCTCCTGTCCCTATCCTCCCTAGGAACGTACGATGTTCTTTAAACATTATAGGGATTCCCATTCGTGCGCTCCAACCATTAAAAAAAAAACTTTTCGTCTGCTGTAGGGTGCCAGTTCTACTGAGTATTCAGTAGATCTCCTGATTTGCATATTGATCTACTGATCTACTGAAACATTTCATAATCTACTGAAAAATATCTCGACACATTCATTATTATAATTACCTATATTATTATTATTCTTTCGGCACGCTCTCATTAAATTAATTTTACAAAATAAGTAATAAATGTACATACAGGCTGATTTTAAAATAAGTGCATATATTTTAAACACTAAGAAAGCTTGAGGTATACTACCGAATAGCACTATTAAAAATATTATTAGGATCAAAATAGATTTGGGGAAAAATACCCTTTTTCCGCCCAGATTTCTACTTCTATCACAACTATCGTTTGCGATCCGCAGTCGACCGTGATGAACGAAGCGACGTTGCCACTCTACATGAAAATTAGGAGATATTAAATAAAATGTATAATCGAGAAAATGTACATGGGGAAGAAGTTAACCCTGGTCTCGAATTTCAGAAAGATAATACAAAAACTTTAAAATGGACTCACCCAAGATTTGTACACATAAGCTCGAATAGCGTATAGCTTAACACCTCACGGTTGGAAGTTCTTTTACTGAAAAATCCTTTAGACCCTTCCTTCCACCTCCTTGCATCGCTACAATTTCGTGTCCTTAGAGGAGTCTCATGGGCCCCGCAC
This sequence comes from Phaedon cochleariae, assembly GCA_918026855.4. Taxonomy (NCBI): domain Eukaryota; kingdom Metazoa; phylum Arthropoda; class Insecta; order Coleoptera; family Chrysomelidae; genus Phaedon; species Phaedon cochleariae. The sequence goes on along the minus strand of OU896718.1, from coordinate 24,681,680 downwards.
AATAACAACCCGACATAAGAACCATATCATTCAGCTTCACATTCCAAGCAAATTGTCAGAAACAAAACTTTACATTTACTAGTCAGTGTTGTTCCTGGGTCTGATTTTTTCGTAATAGATTTCCTTGGAAAAAGGTATCAGATTTGTATCAAAAGGTAATAGACTCGAAAAATCTGACATTTGACATTCGGAATGTCATTCTTGTCAAACCCTATCGCACTAATCACAGTTTTGACATAAATATAAAACATAGAACGGAACATAATTATCCGCTGAGCACAGAAATGGATTTTTTAGTATTGGAACATATTTTGGTGCTAATAGCAAATAGTAATAGATTCATGACAAATCGTACTATCGTAACAATCTTCGTGAAATAGTAATAGAACGCGAACAATCCTAGTTAGTACTGTCAAAGGTCACAGCAAAGAGGAAATCTATGGTCACAGATACTACTGTTCTGAGAAATGATGTTGACAGATCATATGATAATAGTTTTGTTTGTGTGGTTGCTGGTTTGTAAAATGATTGTAAACGTAAAATAAAAAATAAAATAATTGGATGTTGTGTCTTGTGTCGTGATAATCGTGATATGGTCATGATCGTGAGATTGCCAGGAAGGATATGTCGTCGTCGAATCGTTTTCGATGGTTTAAGTGCGAATATGAACCAACAAGAACACAGGACGATATTAGTCTGGAAAGGACTCGATATTACTATTTGTTTGCTCTCGGGAGTTTTGCTGTCCGAGCAGGTATGAGAAAATCTACTAGGTGATCTTCAACTTTGTGTATGTTGTGTACCTATTTATTGTCTGCTGATTTTGTATCTACCCGCTGGGGCCTTATTTTCGAATTGAAGGAAGGGGGACGTTCTATCATTCCCCTCATGTTTCTCTCCCTCTCTCGTGATCCATGGAGATAATCACCCCACAGTTCTCTCAGTAAACTTTAAAAAATGAGGCTCCTGTACATATTACATTCACCTCTATTAGTTTCCATAACCTATTCCAATTCATATTCATTCTGCGACAAATTTTTATCAGGATATTCGTCTCTGAAACAATCTGGCATCACTGTCTTGTTTTGACGTAAGTGAATGACGAATTGGAGATTCCCTGGGATTCCGCAGATTTCACTTGCTTCCCAGTGGCGTTCTCGAATTTCGAAGCATTTTATGTTCAATTTTCAAAATGAAATTTCTCGTTAATGTGAAGACTTAAGAAAAATCGAATATTTTAGTAATTTTTGTTAGACTCTCTCATATATATGTCTTGAATATATGCACTCATTTTAAAATCAGCCTGTATATGTAGGAAAGATATGTAAAAACCAAAAAAGGACAATACTTTTTCTGATTCAGATCAAATTCAATTTCTTATATGCCTCTGATATAACGCAGTTTGTTTCTTATGTTCAATTTCTTTATTTGTTTTCTTTTTTGTTCATTTTGTTCCTGTTTTCATACAATACTCTATACCTATATTTTTTTATATTCGTGAGTATTTTTGAATTGAGTATTAGGAATATGATTATTTTTGCATGAGAATGTTTGTTTTATTTGTTTCTATTTTGTTGGCAATAGGTTACTTTTCTGTTTTCTAAAAATACATAATGTTTTGACTTCATAGATTTATTTCATTATCTTTTCTTGGGAATCGTATAGCATAAAATAGATCTTAAACAGATCTGTTGAATTGTAGCATACCATACCATATCATTTTGTACGAACAAAATTGCGAGAATTCAATTTCAAACTGTATATAACTGAAATAGTAACATAACATAAACACATCAATTTTTTTGATAAAATATGCTGCAATATTTCTAAAAACACCATTTGAATACCCTACAATTCCATGAAACTCTTCTATCTGGTAAAGACGTCATAATCCATTGGGTTTTATTTTGAGAAAATATCAAGTAAATATTTTTCATTTTTTCAATCGATCCAATTGTGAACTGCTGAGGTGATTTGACATAGTAAATGTCACCAATATAGGTTTCACCTGCATTGCCAATTCTACAAGTTTATATCTGACATGATTATCTACTGTTCGAGTAGGTTGTAGCATGTTTTGGGTTCAATCAGCAGCAATAAAATTCGGTCTAATACTATATGTTTATTCCGAGGTTCATACAATCTAACTGAACGATTTTGGTAGGCCTGCCATTTCATTGAAACTCAAATTCTGATGACATCACTCTAATATCATTGTTATAATATGTCATAATCCAGTTTATAATAAAATGAAAACAAATGTTCTGCTCAGTTCATACATGACATTGTTGAAATCAGTTAAATCCAAACAAACTAGAGAATGGTTGAGACGGCAAAGCTGTTTATCTCATTGAATAGTGAATATTTCTCGGGTTCAAACGGGAACTGGGAAATTTAGTAGTAAAAAATTCGAAAAAAATCTCTGTGACCTTTCTTATTGTGTATACGTCATAGTATTTTTTCTAGAAATCAAGAGTTCTTGCCTATTTTCATTGATAAATCAACTAACATTAATCTTCAGGAGCACGAAGGAGCAGCAGTGAAACCATGAAACAACGAATAATTAAATGTTGTCACATCAACGCATGCAAACGATATATTCGAATGCAATTTGAAAATCGACACAACGTCCAGTCATTTGCTTTACTCATTCTTACTCATGTTTCTGAACACCAAGTGACCATAAGTCGATTTCATGAAGACAGTGTAGATCCTTCCGTGCCAATGTTTTTATTATAAAATACAATAAAAACTCTCCAAGTCGTCTCCACAACGTTTGATTTCAAATTCAAAAGGGGGGGACATGTTTCGGACCCAAAAGGTATCCATCATCAGCCAGAAAGAAATTATTCTACACAGAATAACGAAACAGTAAGTAGGTATATCAAGTAAAACAAATTGGTACTCACGTGGAGGAGAAAAAAAGGCAGAAACATGGTTATAATTAGCTTTTTCTTCTCCACGTGAGTACCAATTTGTTTTAATTTATATACCTACTTACTGTTTCGTTGTTCTTTTTAGAATAATTTCTTTCTGGCTGATGGTGGATACTTTTTGGGCCCGAAACATGTCCCCCCTTCTTGAATTTGAAATTAAACGTTGTGGAGATGACTTGGAGAGTTTTTATTATATTTTAACTTCTTCACTTCACTTTGAGATAACCTGGGCTTCTACAGTAGGTTTTTCTTATAATTTGAAGATCGAATCTTAAATAACGGAGAAGACCATATTGTTTTGATTTAATTATCATCAATACATCAACTGACATTAATCTTCAGGAGCACGATATCGGCGGTGGCCCGAACCAAGCCCTTTAGAGCCTTCAAGTACAGCTCGGCAATGAAGTGTTGGGCCATCATGCCGGCCAGTCAGCGCAAGCCCAAGAAGTCGAGAGTTTTTTACATGAAAACTCATATCATATGCGAATTTCTGAATATATCAATCCAAATGATCGCGCCGCGTGCATTCATTCGCGTAGGACATGTCAATATTTCTGGTGGTTTGATATTTTCGCGTCGCGCCGCTTTGTTTCGCTTCCGAATAACATTTGCCCACGTAAATCACCAAAAACAATAAGTATTGAAATAATGTCACATCAACGCATGCAAATATTAAGACAAACGAAAGATATATTCGAATGCAATTTGGAAATCGACACAACGTCCAGTCATTTGCTTTACTCATTCTTACTCATGTTTCCGAACACCAAGTGACCATAAGTCCATTTCATGAATACAGTGTAGATCCTTCCGTGCCAATGTTTTTCTTATAATTTGAAGATCGTATCTTGAATAACGGAGAGTACCATATTCTTTCGCTTCAATTATCATCAATACCAGGGGCGCAACTAGCTCGGACATTTCGGGGGGACTACTGCCCTAAGTTATCAGAAGAAATGATTTAGTGAGTCTAAAATATCACAAGGAACTACCACAGAATAATAATTGCGATCAACAAAAGAAAGCTTAATATAATCAACAAACTAAAAATGAAATGATTAATTATTAAAACTAATTGAACTATATAACGTGACAAATTTATTTTTCTTTCTTTTGCCGCATATCTATCCACTACAGTATTGAGATCAATATAGATGTTTATTCTATAAATAATAGGCCAAGTGACGAGAATATTTCTTGGCCTATTGAAATTCGTAACCAATTTTTTTTTTATCGCTTGGAGCGCACGAAAGGGAATCCCTATAATGTTCAAAGAACATCGTGCGTTCCTAGGGAGGATAGGGACAGGAGGTAGGTATTGGAATTTTTTTTGAACTTGAGATTATATGTTGTTGGGAATACTTCCACAGGCAATGAATTCCAGAGCCTAGCCGTTCTATGGATGAAGGAGTCTTGATGAAGTGCTGTTCGACATCTTTCGAGGTTGACAACGAAAGGATGTGCTGACTGGGCTTGTCTAGTTCGTCTGATTGGTATTGCTAGTGAAGGGATGATAGCAGAGATTTCCGAAGAACATTTCCCGTGGAAGTATCGATAGAAAGTGAAAGGTCGCCGACCTTTCTACGGTGTTCCAATGATGTCAAAGAGTGAGTGAGTGTGGCGTCACCCACCAGGCGAATGGCTCTTCTCTGGATGGAATCTAAGAGCATCAGCGTATGTTTTGGTGCTGAACCCCATATGTGGGAACAGTATTCTAGAACAGGCAGTATCTGCGCTTTGTAGATCATGCGAAGCTGTTGAGGTGTAAAGTAGCTTTTCGCACGGAACAAGAATCCTTTTGCGATGGATGTGACAAGATTATCTCATGAAAGAGTGTTGCTGATGGAAATACCGAGCATAGATATGGTGGGCTTGGTGGGGATGGTGGAGCCAGACATTACAATATCGGGCATACTGAGTTCCGCCTTTCTTGAGAAAATGCAGGCTTGAGTTTTGGTGGCGTTGAATTCAACTAGGTTGTTTGTTCCCCAGGCTGTGATTTCAGCAAGATCTTCATTGACAGCATTGACCTGCCTGCGCCGTGAGTTCCTAGTTTCCTGGGAAGAAATGGGAGTTCTGGAATTCAAAATTAACCTCATTATGGAGAATGACCTTTAACACTTTGCAGAAGATACTGGCAATGTTATTGCTACTTGAAAAAGCACATATAATGCTGGAAATATTTCTAACCTGAGTTCATTTTTGAGAGTGTCATATTGTGCTTCCTGACCTTCGTTTGCTAAACTATTTTTCAGCCGGAACTTCACCCCACTACGTGACCCGTCAGGCTGATCAAATTCACAATAGCTGCTTTCGTTATTTTCAGACGCATTATCAGGCAACCAGTAAAACTTGAAATGAAATTTAGGAATGATATACAAATAAAAGGTTACTGAAGAACTAGGGTAGATATGTAGATATCGTTAGTTCATGATTCATTGATTTATTCTGGGGGGGCTAATAGTGAGCTAAGGGGGGCTTAGTTCCCCCTAGACCCCCCCCTAATTGCGCCACTGATCAATACATCAACTGACATTAATCTTCAGGAGCACGATATCGGCGCACGATATCAACGCATGCAAATATTAAGACAAACGAAAGATATATTCGAATGCAATTTGGAAATCGACACAACGTCCAGTCATTTGCTTTACTCATTCTTACTCATGTTTCCGAACACCATGTGACCATAAGTCCATTTCATGAATACAGTGTAGATCCTTCCGTGCCAATGTTTTTCTTATAATTTGAAGATCGAATCTTGAATAACGGAGAGTACCATATTCTTCCGCTTCAATTATCATCAATACCAGGGGCGCAACTAGCTCGGACATTTCGGGGGGACTACTGCCCTAAGTTATCAGAAGAAATGATTTAGTGAGTCTGAAATATCACAAGGAACTACCACAGAATAATAATTGCGATCAACAAAAGAAAGCTTAATATAATCAACAAACTGAAAATGAAATGATTAATTATTGAAACTAACTGAACTATATAACGTGACAAATTTATTTTTCTTTCTTTTGCCGCATATCTATCCACTACAGTATTGAGATCAATATAGATGTTTATTCTATAAATAATAGGCCAAGTGACGAGAATCTTTCTTGGCCTATTGAAATTCGTAACCAATTCAAAATTAACCTCATTATGGAGAATGACCTTTAACACTTTGCAGAAGATACTGGCAATGTTATTGCTACTTGAAAAAGCACATATAATGCTGGAAATACTTCTAACCTGAGTTCATTTCTGAGAGTGTCATATTGTGCTTCCTGACCTTCGTTTGCTAAACTATTTTTCAGCCGGAACTTCACCCCACTACGTGACCCGATCAAATCCACAATAGCTGCTTTCGTTATTTTCAGACGCATTATCAGGCAACCAGTAAAACTTGAAATAAAATTTAGGAATGATATACAAATAAAAGGTTACTGAAGAACTAGGGTAGATATGTAGATATCGTTAGTTTATGATTTATTGATTTATTCTGGGGGGCTAATAGTGAGCTATGGGGGGCTTAGCCTCCCCCTAGACCCACCCTAATTGCGCCACTAGTCAATACATCAACTGACATTAATCTTCAGGAGCACGATATCGGCGGTGGCCCGAACCAAGCCCTTCAGAGCCTCCAGGTACAGCTCGGCAATGAAGTGTTGGGCCATCATGCCGGCCAGTCAGCGCAGGCCCAAGAAGTTGCGAATCTGAGCGACACGACCGCCTCGGCAGCTGGGTCAGACGATGAAGGGTCGACGGCCGCGACCGACGGATCCACGTTAAGGACATCTCCTGCGGAACAAGGAGGTAGTGCGGGATCGGAAAGTGGAGGTAGGCTGGTTATATTTCTTTGACAGTTCCACACCTAATGTTTCGGACCAATTTAAAGCCTATATTTTGTATCGCTATCATAGTAAACTAAAAGATTTTTTTCTCTCTGGGGTAAGGAGCATGAAATTACAATGAAAATTTTTTGACGGTCTTAGGGAAAATGACATGTACATTCAACTTCAGATTAGGTCGAATATATTCTATGAGTAAATAAGTTCCTTGTATGTATGTGGGAAAAGGTGATGTGTACACTACAACTATGGGATCTATTGCGCCTCTTCTTGCTATGCGTCCTAGGACTTCTCAATCATCGTTGTTCTTCTTATCCTATTCTCCTCAAAAAGTTGAAGATGTAGGATGGTTTCAAAGTGATTCGATCTGCTTCGATTTCATATGCTCCTGAACCAGCGGCGGATCTATCATTTTTTGGGGCCCTAAGCTCAATAATACTTGGGGCCCTTCCGGTCCCTTTCCTTATTTCTCATTCTGTTTTTTTTTGCTTACCAATATATTGCATATAAAAAACAAAAACAACAATTAAAAATATTAGAGCCATTCCTGAAAATTTTTGAAAAAACTGGAAATCCTTGATTTTGATTTTCATTATTTTCGTTGATAAATATTTTACAACATAGTTTGAAATTTGGCGGTCCATGGCTATGAGGAAGTATTAATACCGTAGTTATTACGACTGATATTTTTCTTATCAGCATGGTCTACGACATTTGGCAATGTAGAGTAGGTTAGTTCAATTATTTTGAACAGTGATAACCGGCAAAAAATGGTTTTTACAGTTTTTGGATGTTTCATGTGATATGTTATACATGATTTTGAAGAACATTTTTTAGCCCTATATTTCTAGAAATATGGTGACCATTAGAAAAACAAAAGTTGCATGGTATATCTGAATCTGAAATCAATATAGATGAAATATTTCTGGTATTCCCAACTTTATCATAATCAATTTCCTGTATTCGCAGAGTTTCAAATTTCTTCATCAAATATCAACTGAGAAAATTAATAAAAACAAAATCAGCGATTATCAGTTTTCTTTTATATTTTAGGAACAGCTGATTTTTCAGTTTGCAAAACGGCATATTGAAAAGGTTCAAACTATGCAACATCTGTCTAATTTGATTATAACTTCCTATCTTCTACCGTTTAGGAATTAGTAATACTTCTCCCTATGAAATCGGCGCTACCCTCTGTATACGTACACGTTCGATAGGAATAATTTTCCTATACACAAACCGTGTGCATGGGCAGCGACTCCAGTTAATATTCAAATCTTATTTTAACTTAGGTTGATGCTTTCGGTAGATCTTTTCTGGTTGTGGGTTCCCAGGAGTGTCTTTGCTTGTCTCATGCCTTGTAGATCCTACCAGTATCTCTCTTATGATATATTTCTTCATTCAATTTTCCAACTATTGTTGTTTTACTGATCCAACGGAAGGGTTCGGGTCCCATGAAAGGTTGTATGCGGTAGTTTTTCTCAATGTTGTAGTTTATTATTCACTTTATCTGATTTGAAGGATATTTATAGGATGCGTAGGTACATAATATTCAATGCATAAGTATTCACTAGCTCCATAATTATGCTCCATACCTCAAAACACACATACCTGCTGCCACGTCCTGGTTCATAGCCTCTGGAAGAAAATTTCAGGTAGGTATTCCTCTCTGGCCTACTGATCCATCCAAAATTGCATTCTCATTCTCATCAAGATTGAAGGTATACAGAAGTATATTATAAATATCCCTATTTTATAATGGTACTTATAATAATATACTATAAATTAATATAAATATGCTGAGCAGACCAACAAGTCTGTATACTCTAGTTGGTAAACAACATTTTATGATATTTGTCTTTAAGGTTGACATCTTGTCATCTTACTGCCTGTGACGTCACGAATGACCGTTTCCCCCCTTGCCTCACTATCGATCGAAGGAACCTTCCTATACAAATTATCATCAGTTCTACCAACCTTGATTCAAAATAAGCGATACGCTTAGTTTAGTAGTTATTGTGGTATTTTTCGAGTTTGAATTCTTCAGTAGAGTATCTTGAATCATTATTGCTTGGTTTCACATGTTATTCATAAAAGTTTTCTGCGTTTCGCAAAAAAATGATGATTTCAGTCAGTTTATGATTGGAGGATATTCTCTCAACTTCAGTTGCATTTTATTTCCAGAAGTGAAGTCACATAAGTAATTTGAAAAAATAATATCCTTACTCACAAAGCACATAATATTTTCAATTTTGCCTACTAGAGGTAGATCAATTATCGCACATACATCCAGCTTTTAGGACTTTTTCTCTTTCATATAAATACATGTAAGTAGATGAATCGACTATAATATAATAATAATAATAATAATGTGTCTTTATTCTTCATTAATAACATTCATAAACAAACGATACATAAAGGAGGCGGTATTCAACAGAGTTGCTCTTCCATACAACCCCCTGAATATCCAACAAGTTGAAAGGCATATTTAACAGTGATCATAATGATCAAAATAATAACTCATTACCAGTAATCTGTTGAAAATGGCATGAAACATACTATATAGTATACTATATAAATTATAAAAAGCATATAATAATTATAATGATTATAATTGATTGATTGATTGATTGTCTTTATTACCCCAAGAAACATAGTTGTTTATAATAGGGATACATAAACAATATACATAGTATTATACATACAATTATGAAATTATAATAAGATATAACAAGTAAAAAAAAAAATGCAAATAATCATGCAATATCAACCTAGTCTTTTATAAGTAGGTATTCAAATTGGAAATGGAATTATCAAAGTCTCTGAAGCAGATATAATAATGATATGAATTATATGAATAATTGATATAATAGAACAACAAATTGAAATATTGAATTGATAGTTTGATCTACTCGTCAAGAGTTGGTATTTCTCATATTATGTATACAGGCTTTGGCATGTGCTTTGAACATGTTGATAGTCTGGGCAGATCTGACGTGGGTAGGTAGGTATTAAAAACGTGTGTGTGGACACATAGGAAAAACATCGCTGGAATTGGGCAGTATTGTGCTTGGGGACTGTATAGCAGTCACGTATATTTGATCCCTTCAAGAGTTTATTAAACAAATATGGAGGAGTACTTTGTTCATTTATTTTATAGACCGGCAATTTTGTTTCTGTCCGAAAACAACGATTTCGGTTTTCGTTTCATTTAGTTTCAAAGAATGAGCTTTCGATATATTTGCGATATAGTGCAGATCTGAATTCATTCTTTCGCAAGCAATAACCAAGTCATCTGAGTTGAAGGATATATATATATCTGTGTATTATCTGCATACTGGTGCATTTTACAAAATTCCATTTCTCTGTGAAAGTCAGCAGTGTACAGGGAGAACAGCAGAGGACCTAAGATACTTCCTTGTGGGACACCACTGGTTATTTTTTCAAATTGTGAACAATTGTTTTTAATAATAGTTCTTTGTTTTCTTCCATTCAGATAGTTTGCAAAAAATGAAGTTGCAGAATCACTTAATCCAAAATATCTCAATTTCCTACAAAGCAATGAATGATTGGTGTCGAACGCTTTGCTAAAGTCTAAAAGTACGAGACATGTGTTGAGTTTCGAGTCATTCGCTCTGAATATATCATCAGTGACTTGAGCTAGAGCAGTGGTTGCACTATAGCCAGCCCGGAAGCCGGATTGTATCGGCGCTAAGATACGTTCATTTTCTAGGTAAACTTTTAGCTGTTTTGCAACAACTTTCTCGAGTATTTTAGAGATTGTAGGTAAGAGGCTTATCGGTCTAAAATGGAAGATATCAGTGGGATTGTTGATTTTTGGTATCGGTGTAACATGAGATATTTTCCATACATCTGGAACTACACCCAGGGCTAAACAGAAGTTTATGATATGAGTGATAATATCTGACAGATAAGGAAGGATCAATGTTAACATTTTGATATCTATATCGTCCACGCCTTTGGCATTTGTTTTAATAGATGAAACTATATTTAGAATATCATCAGATATCACAGGAATAAAGTTGAAGCTGGGGTCATTAACAACCGAGTATTTCGAGATGATATTGTTTTCAGTTATTCCTTGATCTGTGGTGGTATTGACGAAATAATTGTTCAAGGTGTCAGCGTCCTCGAATGAGTGACATACATTATTTTCTTTATTTTTCAAATTCAGGTAATCTACACTTTTCCAAAATTGTTTTGGATTTGACTTTGACTTGAATAGTAAATAAGCCCTTTTCTCTGATTTAAGACACATATTAACGAAGTTGCTCATTTCCTTGTAGTTGTTCCAGTTTGCGTCAGATTTATTTATTTTTATATTTTCTAAATGATTGATCTCTCAATTTCATCATCAACTTCAAATCTGGTGTTAGCTAAGGAGCGGGGGTTTTAGATATTCTTATAGATCTATATGGTGCATGATTATCGAATAGGCGAATAATGTTCATATATCCTGAAAATCGTAGACACCTGACCAATTGATGGACATCAAATAATTCGTAGTCAAAATTATCAAAATCTCGCAGTTGACAGAAGGTGTGTGGTATTTTGTTAATTTTTATTTTCAGCGTACAATCAACTAAGTGATGGTCAGAAATACCCTCCATATTTATCGTATCAGCCTTAGTAACTAAATTTTTCACCGAGCTAATAATCACATCTAACAATGTTCTAGTATTGTACGTAACGCGAGTGGGTTCAGTTATAACTTGATGCAAATCATACTTATGAAGTAAACTGTTGAACTGAAGACAATTATTGTTGTCCTTATTCAGCATGTCGATATTCAGATCCCCACCAAACAGTATTATATCATATTCAGCCATAAAACCAGCAAATATATTTTCCAATGTGTCCATTGTTTCATTAAAATTCAGGTTTGGCGGCCTATAAATGCATCCCAAACACATTCTTTTGCCTGATATCACTACACTTATCCAGATATATTCTAATAAAGTATTGTCAACTGATGAGCATTCTATAACTTTGAATTTTATTGAGTTATGCACGTAGAAGGCAACGCCTCCACCTCTGGACGACCGATCAACTCTGACTAATTTATAATTTGGTATATGAAAAGTACTTGTTGATACGCCTGCATCCAGCCATGTTTCGGACAAAGCAATTATTGAGTATGACTGACTAATAACAAGATCCTTAAACATGTCAAAACCCGTAAACATTGATCGTATATTGAAATGCGCAAAACTCAATGAATAATCACCGCGAGTCATTCGCAATATACTTCAAATGATTTCTAAGTAACTCCAGTAGAGATTATTAAAAGAAAAATGAAAAAAAAAACCTATATGATGATGAAATTCTTCTGTTATTAAGTGGGGCCACATCTCAAATACCCACTCTGTGAATTTCAACATCATATTCACACACATATTTTGCAATATTTATGTACCTACTGAATGGGAACGATGCGCAAACTAACGTAACCTCAAATTAGGCGTTTGTATTTGAAGTAGTGAAACATAGTTTATTGAACGAATATCTGCTGAAAAGCTCTCTCGATTCACAAGAGTACACAAATGAACAGTCAAAAGTGAAGTTTTCTTGCTCAAATCACTACCAAAAAATCTAAATAATACACACAAGCATATGAACAATGTACTTTCATATAGTTCACAACCGGCCACTTTGATCGCATAAGTAAGCTGTGGACAAAAGTTTGAGATAGGCGCAAGGCGATTCCCAGAAACTTGATAAAATAAAACTTCCTTTTTCACATCAGCATTCCTCAATAGATTCGGATATTAACACATCCTTGCAGAGTTTATTATTTTTAAATCCATCGAATTCTTTCTGAATTTCTTCCACAATTTATTTATTTATTTATTTATTGAACAAATAACTTCCAGACAGAATAGGCTCTGGTATAAGGAAGTACATAATTATATACCTATAGGTAAACATAGCATCATTCAAAATATATCAACAACTGTAAATTGGCAAACAAAGAATAATATTTGTAAAAAAAAAAAAAAAAAAAAAAAAAAAAAAAAAAAAAAAAAAATGTCATGATTAATTTTATCCAGTCCGCTCAAAAATAATCAGTTTTTTTACTTCATTTTTGAATATACCTATATTTCTGCAATTTTTTATATTATCAGGTAGTTTATTGAATTCAGTTAAGGCTGAATGAGTGAATCTTTTTTGTCCGATTAGGGAGCTAGCGGCGTCAAGATGAAACAAGTTATATTGTCTAGTTTCATGATCAGAATTCCGTATCAAAATAATATGCGACTTCAATTTTTTATTTATTATATTATATGATATTTTAAGAGTTTCAATTCTATATATTTCATCTGAAGAATATGTATTTGTGATTTCATACAATTGATTGGTTGGTGTATCAAATGGGAGACGATACAATACTTTTAACTTTATTGAAATTATTTTTTGAACAAGATCCCCAAACATTTATTGAATAGTTGATACGACTCAGTATATGAGAGTAGAGAATCATGTTTGCAATTTTAATATCAAGTTTGGGACATCTTCTCAATGCACCAATAATTGGAGATATTTTTTTTGTCAGAACATCAATATGTTTGTCCCACTTCAACCTGTCATCAAACCAAATACCAAGATATTTTATCTGGTCAGTTTGTTTCAAGAGTTCATTTTTTATTTTAAGGTTGAGGTAAATTTTTTGTTTATTTTTTTGGTGAAAAATCAAATATTCTGTTTTGTTAGTATTTATCGATAAAAGGTTAGATTGGAGCCATTTTTCAAATATTTTCAAGTCTTCATTTATCATATTTTCTAAATCTGAAGGATTCTTGCCTTCATATAAAAGTACTGTATCATCTGCATACATGGTATATTCACACGCTAGACCAATTTCACTGATATTTTGAACATAAAGTAAATATAGTATAGGTCCTAAAACAGAGCCTTGTGGGACACCCTTATTGATTAATAGTTTATTTGACACAGAGTTGTTTGATTTTGTATTGATTGTCCTATTTTCAAGATATGAATTCAAAATATTTCTCACAGTGCCTCTGAGTCCCATTGTTTCTAAGTTTTCTAAAAGTATTAGTACCAAGATGGTTTTTGATCAACTTTAAATTCGGTTTCGTTACCTATCTCCAGATAATTAACGATTAAATTTGTTAGCCAGCATCCGTAGATGACTTGATGTTTTCTCGTAGGTTTGCACTGATTATGTCATATTTTTCATTATCGACAAGTGTTCTCCATGCGGCAAACGTAGAATAACTGTTTTGGTCCACTGTACCTATTCATAATTGAAGTTTACAAATGAAGTACAAGTGAAACTGATTTTGTACTAAAACGTAAAATTTCAACAATAGACAATGTGTCGATTCTGCTCGAGAGTGTTGGAGACCTGTGGCCCTGTGAAAATATTACGAATTCAGCATACATACAATGAACTGTGTCAAATTGAGAACTCCCCTTCTGCAGACCAGTCCCGAAGCTCTCACGGACCACCTGTGATCCGTGGACCACTGGCTGAGAACCACTGGTCTATCTTAAATGTTATCTCATCCTATCCTGTGCGTTCTTTTCTCTTGAGATACTCTTTTTCATACTACTAGTAATTTAGGTATGTGGGTATCTGTATGTATGCTTCCTTTCTAATCCAGATCGTAATTGGCGTTAATTTTTTCATTGAATCGCAACCATATCAGAATTAACTCGTAGTTGTTGATTCATAAACGACCACAATCAGAAGATGATGGTTTTTGCTGAAAAGAAAACGATAATATAAATTTGAATTCGAAACAGGTAGCGGAGTTGAGAGCATTACTGGTGAACATAATGTCTCTGGAAGATCTTCTGCTTATGGTGATAACATGCAAGAAGCCATCAACCTAGTTTCCAGATCGGATACTAGCTCTATCGCCAACACCACAGCTGGTGTTCCAGAACATGAAACTGTGCAACAGGAAGAAGTTGAAATTGAATCCGAAAACAGTAGCAGATTGCATATCCTAAGATTGCAATTATTAGAGAGGCTAATTGAATATTTACCAAAACTGAGAAACATCGATGGAGCAAGAGCCATACCATTTTTACAGGTAAGTCATGTTATGATTATTACACAGCAAACTCACTATTGAATAATAATAACAATAATAATAATAATAATAACATTCATTGATCCCAAGAATCATACATATGTTTATGGAGGGACACAAGAAAAGATTGTTAGGTAGGTAACTCGAAGTTTCGTCTTACTAACTCCAAATATCGTCTAAATAACTCGAAATTTCGTCCTAGTAGGTCGATATTTCGTCTTGGTGAGTCGAAATTCCGACGTTATAAATTTCGACCTCCGAACATTCCACTTCAACTATGGCGGCCAATTCGAATCTGTATCATTTAACAATATAGTATTATTTAACAATTTCTGTGGTGTATATACAAAACTGATGTGGGTATTAGGAAATGTGGGTGGGCAAATTTATAGGTATATCGATAATTATCGATAATATCGATAAAATAGATCCATCGATAATATAGATCCCTCGATAATATCGATAATAGCAATACTATCGATAATATCATTTTTGATTGTTAATTGTAATCACCCACTCCTATAGTATATTCCAACTAAGAAGACAGCATGGGAAGTCATAGGGAAGCGTTGACCTTCGCTTTCATTGGTTAATATCGGAGGCAATATTACACTCGCCTAATATTATGACTCACTACGTGGCGTATCTGTTGAAGTTTTGTTCATGATAAGATTTCCATATCATAAAATTCCGATTACTTTTCGTACATTGAAACCTTATCATCATTTTGTATTTGGCGTCATACATAGGTATGAAGAAACAACATTATATGTATTATCTATATGATTTAAAAATGATTATCTGATTATCTAATTTTTGTTTTTTTTAGTTGCTCTTTCATAATTTTCCCTGCTATAAACATATATGTTTCTTGGGAATAATAAAGATAATAATAATATGCACATTTATTTTGTCAGTGTAAACATTCCTTCAGAAGAAGCCCCACCTACTATCTTCTTATTTGGAATGTAGTATATAGTTCGCTTTCTACCCGTAGCACGCCCAATGTTCCTTTTCGGGTACTTAATGCAAAAAGTATCGACAATTTCGATAATATCGATAAATTAATAAAATAATATGACTTCTGAAAATTCTCCAGACACGTCAACATTTTATGTATTAACCCACATTTTGCAAGCAATATGAAGGATATAGCCCTTCAGGGGTAGGTGAAGCTACAGTGAAGCCACCTTCAACTTTTTTTTATCGTGCATCAACCCTAATATATGGCTTTGTGAACCCTCATTGGAAAACTGGTTGAAAGAGGAATCCAGCGTACCTACTGATCAAATTTCAGTTTTTAGTATATTGGTTTGAGGGTTGCAATATAATCAAAACATAATTTCAAAATTGAATTTATGTTCAACGTGAAAATTGCTCAAAAGTTTATGTCGATCTTAGTTTTCAGATGTCTCCATGTAGAAATTCAAAGCAATTTTTTGCCACAACTGATCTGCTATTTTTTGCCAGTGTTTTTACACAGCCGCAAAAAAATAATTTGTATACTTATGCCGTATTGCCACCAATAAATTAAGGTACCTACGTATAATTAGTGAAATAGAGGCACTATCGAAAGAGGGGTCATGTCAGGAATGTTACGAGAGAGAGGCAGGCTGCTGTTGATGATGGCGCAAACTTGAATTTATTACTGGCTTCAGAAGAAAATCCAGTCACTCCTTCTCGTTAACTGGCACGTGATATATACCTATATATAATCCCAATCATAAAACAATTTTAAGATACTCAAAGATGAGAAAAGACGCCCAAATAAAATGCAAGCTCTTTAAGAACTTTAGGAAGATATGATCCATATCGACGACTGAAATTTTTTGATTTATTGATGACTCATATTGATCAAAACCATTTATATCTTTAGAGTGGATACTTTTCTCAGACGAGGCTACTTTTACATTAAACGGGCATGTAAATCGCCAAAAATTTCGTTATTTGGCTGCAGAGAGCCCCCAATGGATGAGGAAACTTCATATAGTCAGCGTCCACACAAATCTAATTTGTAGGCTGGAATAATACTTCATAATCACTGAGATAGGGACATACGGTCTTCAAGTGTTCAGTTCTCGAGATACAGGGCGTTGAAGTTGAGAAATAAAAATAGTTGTTTCGCAATATCTCAAGAAAAATTTGATATAATGCATTCAATTTCTGTATATGGGTTCATCTTTGAATGGGTCATATTTTGACCAGAAAGCCATTCTGGACATTTCATCCAGTGGTGCCCTACAGGGGGGTGTGGCAACTTTTCCTCCCATATTTTCTACGCCACTGATAAAATTTCAATTATTTTCAATTCCTCGAATTCATTGTTCAATTATGTTGAAAAACTGCATCATCTTCAACTGAGCTAAAATGAACAGTTATCGAGATATTTGACCCAAAATAGAAGATACTTTTGTAGTGGGGATTGAGAACGTTTCAGCTAGGGATGCAAAAATGTTAAGCTCTTTTATTATAGGAATATTGAAATTGCGCGCATTCATCACTAACGAATAACTGCAGTTTATAGTTCACACTGTTTGCCCTTTCACTTGTGATTCTAATTTTACCCTTGTATTACTATCCTATATTGTCATAACTCATGTTTTCTTCCCATTAGCAATAAAAAAAATACATATGTAGTTAGGCTTATTAGTATTATAAGGTCTTTAGTTATAGTAGAGCTCAGTCTCTCTGTAAATGTACACTGAAACCAAATTTCTTGCTGAAAGTTAATGTATTTTTCCTTAAAAGCAATAAAATTTGAATTGAATTGAATTTTTCAATTATGTTGAAAAACTGCATCATCTTTAACTGAGCTAAAATGAACATTTATCGAGATATTTGACCCAAAATAGAAGTTTGCACAGTAATTTACAAGATTACAAAAATTTTTGTTTTCTCTTTATGCGTGGAATAACTATTTTTGTTCAGCTACTGAATGAGATCTGAATAATATCTAATCTACTCATTACCAGAAAAATATTTTTTTGCAATTTTCTACTACTGAAAATGAAATATCACTATGCAATCTTCTATTTTGGGTCGAATATCTCGAAAACTATTCATTTCAGCTCAGTTGAAGGTGATGCATTTTTTGAACAATGAATTCGAGGAATTGAAAATTAACTGATTAACTGATTAAATTTCAATTATTTTCAATTCCTCGATTTCATTGTTCAATTTTGTTCAAAAAATGCATCACCTTCAACTGAGCTGAAATGAACAGTTTTCGATATATTCGACCAAAATAGTAGATTGGATACTATTCGGATCTCATTCTGTAGCTGAACAGAAATAGTTATTTCACGCATAAAGAGAAAACAAAAATTTTTGTTTTCTTGTAAATAACTGTGTAAACTTCTATTTTGGGTCAAATCTCTCGATAACTGTTATTTCAGCTCAGTTGAAGATGATGCAGTTTTTCATAATGATTGAACAATCAATTCGAGAAATTGGAAAGTATCGAAATTTTATCAGTGGCGTAGAAAATATGGGAGGAAAAGTTATCACAACCCTCGTAGCGCACCTCTGGGTAAAATTCTCGGAATGTCTTTCTGGTAAAAAAATTAACCATCGAAAGATGAAAACATATACCGAATTTGAATGCATTATATTCAATTTTCTTGATATTACGAAAAACCTATTTGAATTTCTAAACTTCAACGCCCTGTATCTCGAGAACTGAACACTTGAAGACCGTATGTCCCTATCTCACGAGGGCTATCACCTGTCAAGCGTTATCCGTCGAATTTCGCAACACCCTGTATATTATATGTAATTCATTTCCAAATCCCTCTTGAACCCTAATAACTCGACTGACGAGAGGCTATAGTTTTAACAAGATGGGGCTCCGCTTCACTACGCTGCTTTTATTGTTCGTGAATATCTGGACAGATTATTCCTCAGTAGGTGGATTGGACAGCGGTACTATTGAGAGGCCAGGCCAGCAATAAAGTCTTCCGAGATAACATCGCTGGATTTCTTTTTATGGGGACATCTCAAAAGTAATGAGATTTATTTATCAGGAAACCTTACAACATATCGGATCTGCAGGCAAGGATAAGAGAGTTAGCAAAATAACTCTGGAAATGTTGCATAATGTAAAGGACGAAACCTACTACAGACTAGGATATGAGGCCCATAGACTTATAACTTTCCTGCTAGCGAATTTATTCCAGTTAAATTCTCCATCCTGTATTAGTTTTATATAAGTTCACCACAGAAATAATATAATATATAATGTTGGAAGGATTCGAATGGCAGCCATGGTTGAAGTGGAATTTTCGAAAGTCGAGATTTGGAGATGTCATAATTTCGAATTTACTATGTCGACTTACTAAGACGAAATTTCGACGTACCAGATCGAAATTTCGACTTTATTTTTTCGCATTGGCACTCCAGACCTTTCTTATTTATAAGATTTATCGAATGACTACGAATATAATTGGAAATTTGGGAGGATTCAATGATTAAAAATAAATATATTTTTTCCATCACTAATCTGAGAAATCACCATTATTCGAAGATTTCCTCTAATGAGAATTAATACTTTTTGAACCTAGGTAAATAATCATGAGTTGATAAAGAAATTTTACCTGGGTTTGCTACCCTGTCAATAGTGACAATAGTGTCAATGATATTATGCTGAAAATGCAATATTCACATATATACCGATGCTTATGCAACCCTATGCAACCAACAAAAAATGATATATGTTTTTAAAACCAAATATAGTTGGAACTACAAATCTCATCAGATTTATTATATACCACTCCAATAACTTTTCAATGGTATCATGTGCGATATTCATAAGATTTAAATATTTCATAACATTTTGATGAATACTGTATATTTTTAATATCTACTCGCAATATTTATCAGTATCCTTCCTAATTTCATGCATACAAGCTTCCTATCACTTAAATTCTCACTCCACTTGGTTTTGTAGTTATACATAATTTCATCTGCAATTCTAATACAGCCAAGTCGAATTTCCTTTAAGTTTGACAACTGATCTCCTAGTCCCCTAGGCTCAAAATTTCAGTAATATGCTGAACAAAGCTGAATATACTCGGTGAATGGCATTGCTCCTTCAATGGAAATGAAAATCTGATTTGATAAAAGATGTTGATTAGAGTGCTATTATATAGCTCACTTCTCGCCCTAGGTGTATAATATACTATTATCATTATAGAAGAATTTCAATCGTTGAGAGGAATCAACATTTGAATCTGAGGTGCAAACATTTCCTGGTTCGTTTGGTAACATTCAGTGAGATGAAGAACTAAAAGAGCTAGCCAACAGAAATACAGGAAAGGAACTGAAGCACCCTTCGTTGGGCTAGTACCTTTCTTCGGGATCGGCAGCAGTACTGTATCAGAAAAAAAATTAAAGATCGTTATATGTTTATCGATTTTTATTAGATAGATTAGAAAATACAGGGTGCTCGGAACAAACGATCTACGGACGAACTCATGGAGCCACCCACATGAGCGTAATATACAAGGTGTCCCAGAACAACGAATCATCAATTCTACAGCGTGAACTAGTGGCCGAAATTGGCCAATTGAAATAAACTCACCTCTATTCGAAAATGCGCCGTTGATCCGTGAGAGGGCTATGAAGGATAATTTTATTTCCAGATTTTCTTCCATATTTCGAAATCCTTGAAAGGTATTGCTCTGAAATTCGTAGTGCAAATTACTATAGTTACTGTACCGGGTGTACCACGAAGAAAGGACGCCGGCTGTATCTCGGAAACTATTTGCCGCACAGGTTTCGAACAAAAATATTATTGATGAAAGTGGCCAAGAGAAATCTCTGGAAATTATTTTCAAATTTCCAGGACAGCCCCTAGAGGGCGTAATTGCACTGGCCAGTTTAATAAACGGGTTTTTATGAAAATTTGATACATCAAGACAAACCAAAAACACTTTTTTCATATTTTCGAGTTCATTTCCAACCATTTCGATCAAAAAAAAATTGCGCTAGCTCTCTGAATAGTACTTTGAAAAAACTCTCATTACTACTGTTTAGTGTAACGGAATTCAACGATCTTGGTCTCATTATGGAAGGTTTCTTTGGTTCTTCCAGATGAATCACGAATCAAGTCGATTTAAATCCTGTGGTGGCCGCTAGATTGCATCGTTTGAAAAATCAGACAGTTTTCCATTTTTTTCGAAAATTTCAAATGGAACCATATATTCATTCTACTCTAATATGAAAGTAGAGCAAACGAGAAGGAAGATGATGAAAACCGCGAATTGATACCACTTGAGGAACCGGTGAAATACTCGAAATAATATTATGGAAATATCCACAACAGGAATCTAACTTCAATAATCGTAATCAGAAATATCCTGTATCTATGAAATTATGATTTCAATAATTCATTCATTTTGTTTTCACAAACTGCTGTTATATCTCACAATAGTGAAGGAGACTCTTAGTAATGACGTAGCTAATTGAAATGTAAGTAGTGAGTATTGGCTTAGGAATGAGAAAAGGCAAGTTGGCTTTGAATGAAGGAAACGTCAAAATATGATTGAAGTTCCATTGAAAGTTTTCATTGTGGATTGCTAATTTGTCGAAATGTCGATAACGAATGGGTAGGCATCTGACATGCTAACAGTTTAAATTTTAATATTATTCCGAGTATTTCTCCGGTTCTTTAAGAGGTATCAACTCGCGGTTTTCACCATTTTTCTTCTCGTTCACCTCACTTTCATATCATAGCAGGAAAAGTATATGGTTCCATTTGAAATTCTCGAAAAAAAATGGCAAATCGGCTGATTTTTCAAACGATGCTATCTAGCGGCCACCACGGGATTTAAATCGACTTGATTCGTGATTTATCGGGAAGATCTGAAAAAAACCCTTTAAAATGAGACCAAGATCGCTTAATTCCGTTACACCAGATTGTAGTAATAAGAGTTTTTCCAGAGTACTATTCATCCTTTCCTCCCTCTTTTATTTAAAGAGCTAGCGCAGTTTTTCTTGAAAGAAATGATTGGAAATCAACTCGAGAACATGAAAAAAGTATTTCTGATATGTCTTGATATACCAAATTTTCATAAAAACCCGTTTTTTGAGTTGGCAAATGCAATTATGCCCTCTAGCGGCTGTCCTGGAAACTTGAAAATAATTTCCAGAAATTTTTCTTGGCCACTTTTATCATAAATATTTTTTTCCGAAACCTGTGCGGCAAATGGTTTCCAAGATACAGCCGGCGTCCTTTCTTAGTGGTACACCCGGTACATGGAAAAATTTTCCAATTCAATCTATATACAGGGAGATGAGTATTTGGCATTCTCTTTCATAAAACCTAATGTTACTCTTCTGGAGTTCGGCACTGACCACATTGTGATATTTCTAAGAATGACAAAATCAATTATCCCACTTTTGTCTAACTGCAGTTTTTTTTTAATTCTTGTTTTTAGAGATAAATACCAAAGTTAATTTTGGTGCTTCTCCTTACTACTCGTTTATGATGTTAGAATTATCTTCATGTGCACTGAAAATCGAAGGCCAATTTACTATAGTGAATTCATTCTCTTTGAAGAAAATTAATTCAACTTTTTTTGGAATACGGCACTGACCACATTGTGATATTTCGAATTATAAAATCAATTATCTCACTTTTATCAAACTGCAGTGTTTTTATAATTCTTCTTGGTTTTCGAGATATTTAACAACATTCAATTTGTTGCTCCTTGTGACATAAACTTAACCTTCGTGAGTAATAGCCCTCAGTAAATGCTCGTTGAATAATATACTATTATGAACTAGTTTAGCATAATGATGATGTCGTTGGTCATCCTCAAATTTATTTATTTTTACTCGAATAAAGTTTTTTTAACAGAAATTCTGAACTGAAATTTGAAAATGACCAGAGATTGCGATTTGGTGAACATGATTATTTATATGGTCAATAACTCAACACAAATGAGGTAGAAATTAGCAAACATGATAATTCTAACATCATAAACGAGTAGCATCAAAATGAATTTTGTTGTTTACCTCGAAAACCAAGGGAACTTATAAAAAAATTGCAGTAAGAAAAAAGTGAGATAACTGATTCTGTCATGTTGTTAAATATCAAAATGTGGTCAGTGTCCTACTCCAAGAAAGTTACACTAATTTTTATCAAAGAGAATGCGAAATACCTAACTTCCTGTATATTGATTGAATTGGTGAAAGTTTTCCATGCACATTCACTATAGTAAATCGCGCTACGAATTCCAGAGCAGTATCTTTCAAGGATTTCAAAATATTGAAGAAAATCTGTAATTGAAATTCCTCTTCATCGCCCTCTCACGGCTCAACGGTGCATTTTCGCATAGAGGTAAGTTGATTTCGATCAGCCTATTTTGGTCCCTAATTCACCCTGTAGAATTTATGGAACGTTGTTCTGGGTTACCTTGTATATCAAAAAATCGGTTATATCTTCGTAGTCTTTTGACATAACCCCATCATACGTATTGTTGGATTCATTTCCGAAATCAATCTCTAACTGATTGTGGAATGACATACAGGGTGTCCTATTTTGAAAAAATCAACTAGTACCCTGTAGATCGTTTGTTCCGAGCACCCTGTATTTTCTGATGTAGAAGGGACATTTTTGGTGAATCATCCTGTACAATTCATAAGATTGAGCAATATTATTCAGCATATGTGCAGATTCAGTAATTTCATACATTCTGTCAAAATTCTCAATGTTCGTCGTTTGACGTCGTATCACATTTATGTAAATGAATATACTCTTCAAAAACTTTGTCACAATAATATATTCTTTCAACAAAGGTTAATGACATTTCCCATATATATTCTAGAATGCAATATCTAGCTTCAATATGTGGCTCTACTGGAAGTGGAATACAGAATCCCTTGAAAATTGTACAAAACAGGGCCATGAAATAACTACTCCCTACCTTCGTCTAACTCCAACCACTGAACTTTACTCTCCAAGAGGTTTTCTCTCAGTAGACAATATCTACTACTTTACAACCATCATCTTCATGCATGCAATATTAAATAAAAGAAACACGCGATCACACTATTTAGATCAACTCAAGATGTTCACGCACACTCTACAAGAAACTGTACAAATATTTACATCCCATCCATCAAATCCAAACATGGAATGAACTCCATCCATTATAAAGGTATAAAATATTGTAATGAATTGCCAGGACAAATGGAAAATCATTCCTTTTTTAAATCCTGCACATTATTGAATAAACCAGATTCTAGGTAGATGAATAAATAAAAAACACTTTCATCCTTATTCTTTTTCTTGTTGTTCATTAATATTTATACATATAAGTTATGGGTATTCTAATTCGTATGTCTTACTACTTAACCTGTGTACTATTGTATTTATAATATGTATATTGAACTGTTTTTTATTGTTATTGCTATTATTATTATTATTATTATTAACACTTTTCAACTTTCTTTCTTTGTTCTTATCATTGAAAAAATATATGTTTTTCTAATTAGAATAAATGGAACATTAATTCTCAAAAACATGTCGAAATAACTCATTGTTGAGCCAGTTTCCATTATCTGTTATCGTTGGACATTTATGCAGATTCAATTTTGTTCTTAGGTTGTTCTACAATTGACCGCAGATTTGGATGGCAACTGTGAACGCGACAGATCTTGTCTGAACTCTTTGTTGACTGTAACAGTAGCTGAATTACAACTGAATAAGGATCAATCTGATGATGTTTGTACTAGAACAAAACAAAGAGAAGTTCAGTTGGTTTTGTTGAGATTGCTAAGTAAGTAATAAATAATAAATCAGAATTGTTGAAAATTTTGCAGTCAACGGAAGGGTACATACTTATTGAAGAAGAAGAAAAAAATAGTCACACGTCAGGAACGTCGTGTATCAATTAACGATGTTGAAAATTTGACATTTACGTGAATATAAATAAGTTTCAGGCTATTTGGAATATCCTGTCATAATCACTGCTGAAAATCAATCACATCTTGACGACGGTTTAGTCATTTTTCCTCTTACCTAACCAGACAAACCAGGTTAACTTTGTGATGACGTCACGGTAACTTTATTATGAAGTTACGGTTTACTTGTGAAGCTTGACATATGTCAGTTTATCAGCTGTTTTTGTTTATTGTTTGGTTCTAGTAGTAATACATTGAATAAGAAATTCATCATCTGTAACAAGAATATATCATAGATAGGACCTAGGTACTTACATATACTTCAAATTCAAGAAAATTGGAATACACTTGGAGGAAAATTTACTGGTTGACTGTTTGTTGGCCCGGTTTGTGTGGTTTTCTTCGAGGAAAAATGGCTATTGTTTCTTTTATGAATTTTTGTTCATTGTGAACAGTTTCTCACCATATTTTTGAAAATGATTCAAAAAAATAATGATCGGGCATACATGCAAAATTCATACTAGCACTGTTACTGAACTAGTCTAATGCAATCGGTCGAATATAACACCGACGGCTCGGGACATTCCAGTAAAATAATTAAAAAATATAATCAGTGTAGTACCAGTCAGTGTATTCTCTGTATTTATTTTCAGGTGTTTTCATGCAAAGGTGTAAGACAACGCCATCGAGTAAAGTACCTACCACAGAAAATTCGACTTTTGTCTCTCGTACCACTGCTACAATTTTGCATAAAGCTGGTATCATCGAATACTGTAACAAACTTCTTCAATCATTGCTTTCCTATTGGCGAAATTTGGCAGAAGAAAATTCTAATAGCGTTACCGGCAATTTACTCAAGGAACATTTATCACACCCTCCACCAGATATGACGCCATTTTTCCAAAGACAGTTCGTTAAAGATAACCAGGATGTTTTCTATACTTATCCACAACTACTGACAGAAATAGCTTTACGATTACCATACCAAGTTCATAGGCATTCGGAAATATCAGAATCTATTGCTATTGCTTTCGATGTCTCGTGGTATAACCTCCTTTGTGACTATATGATGACACCACAGACACCATTTGTCAGAAGACAGGTCAGGAAACTTTTGATGTTTATTTGTGGGAATAAAGAAACTTACCGCCAGCTTAGAGACTTGCATGGTTTGAAGAATCATATGAAAGGTGTGAAGGAATGTTGCATAAAAGGTGGTTATCAACCTACAATGGATGTACAACATGCTTTAGGTTTACCATATGATTCTCTAGTTGAGCTCATTGAACATCTAAAATATTGTGTTGAAGTAGCACAAAGTCGTACTGGAAATTGGCAACGCTTTTGTATCAAAGAAGATGACACCATTCAGTTTTTGTTACGTGTAAGCTTTCTGTTAGATGATGGTGTCGCTCCTACTATCTTACAACTTCTGCAAAGCGCTCTGGTTGTCAGTTCTACGAGCCCTAAGAAGCCTGATGCTTCTAAGCAAGCACTACGAAAAGACCGTGAAAAATCTGAGGATTCAACCATAGAGGCACTTTTTGAAGAATCAAGTGGCATAACCCTAGTAGAGCAAATAAATAGCCAAATATCTAGAGAAGTGTTCGCTAGATTTGTGAAAACATTCATGCTAGAAACGAACATTACCGCAGTGCGATGGCAAGCACACGCATTGGTGCAATCTATTTACAAAAACTCTAATCCAAAGAACCAAGAGTCGGTACTAGAACTTCTATGGCAGTTATGGCCACTTTTACCTGCATATGGAAGAAAGGCAGCTCAGTTTGTTGACCTACTAGGCTACTTCTCATTGAAATTCACCGAAAAACCTGAAGGGATGTCTCTTATTCCTGAATATGTAGAACGTGCTGTAAGTATTCTGAGAGCTCAAAATGAAATGTTGGCGCATCACCCCAATGCCAACTTGTACGCTCACATGAGCCAATTTGTCGATTTGGATGGCTACTACCTGGAATCGGAACCATGCCTTGTATGCAACAATCCAGAAGTCCCATTTAGCACCATCAAACTGAGCTCTATCAAGGTTGACTCAAAATTCACTACTACGACCCAAATTGTGAAACTTTTGTCTAGTCATACAATCAGTAAAATCACTATCAGAATTGCAGACCTGAAACGCACTAAAATGGTGAGAACTGTTAACATTTACTATAATAATAGGACAGTTCAAGCTGTTGTCGAATTGAAAAACAAGCCAGCCTTATGGCACAAAGCTAAGAAGGTGACCTTACAATCAGGCCAGACAGAGGTTAAGATCGAGTTTCCACTACCTATAATAGCTTGTAATCTGATGGTAGAATATGCTGACTTTTACGAAAATATACAAGCATCGTCTGAAACATTGCAATGTCCTAGATGCAGCGCTTCTGTTCCGGCTAATCCAGGTGTATGTGCAAATTGTGGAGAAAATGTATTTCAATGCCACAAATGTCGAGCTATCAATTACGACGAGAAAGACCCCTTCTTATGCCATGCTTGTGGCTTCTGCAAGTATGCTAAGTTCGATTTCAGTTTGTATGCGAAACCATGTTGTGCTGTAGAACCAATAGAAAATGACGAAGATAGAAAAAAGACTGTGTCTAGTATAAACACATTATTGGAAAAAGCAGATCGAGTTTATAAACAATTAATCGCTATCAAACCAACTTTAGAGTCACTGGTCTTGAAAATCTCTGAACATAGGTCTGATAAGAGACCCGAGGAAGTTGTTACTACATCAAATAATTCTTCTAATGCAGCAGCAACGACATCAGCAGCTGGGGCTCAGCTCAAGGTTAATAAAACAATACAGTTATTGGGACAGCAATATTGTATTGAATGCAAGACTTCGTTTGAAGAATTGAGTAAAATTATTCAGAAAGTTCTCGTGTCTAGAAAAGAGCTGGTGGCATATGATCGAAAGCATAGGTGAGTGGAGTATTCTATTATATTTCATATTATTATATGAAATATCAACTCTAAACAATGTGCGGATAAATATTAACTTCTCAACTATACACAATCAAAGGACCCCGCACCGCATCAATGGGAAATTGGCTTTCGGTGAATTTACTCGAATTTTTGATATATTGTAGAACTCGTGGTGCTGATCAAATGTCTCCATTGCACCAACGCTCTAAAATCAACAGTTACGATTATATAGGGTGATAAAGTTGACTTTTCCAAAATTTTAGATAGTAATTGTGAAGACACCTTTCATAATTTCGAAACCAAATCAACTGTGCATTGATTGTTCGAATGACCGATACGAATCTACTATAAAGTATAATGATTCCTGCACGTACCAACAATATACAGGGTTGGTCGGAACATAGTGAATAATTCAGTGATTTTCTGAAAAGTGTGCGGTGGAATTTCATTTAAATTCTGTTGTATACAAATATTATCCCCATTTCGTGATATAAGCATCTCCTAATCAGATATATTATATACAAGATGTTTTATTTTTGATAAAGTCACATCCATGTTAGGTAACTATTATGTATTGGCATCCTCAATATGACTTACAACTTGAACAACCTATGATGAATGTCCACTCTGCAAATCCGTGAAATATACGGAGTGGATGAAAAATCAATGGTCTTTGCTAATAACTTCTCAAGAGTAGTATGTGCAGATTCTTGTGACCCATTTTATTAACCCTGTTTCATAACGACATTATAATCAATAAAACTAATTTGAACCATTCGATGCAGTATATTTTTAATAACATGTTAGATCCATAAATTCGAGATGTGGAAGTCCCCCTTGATCTCGCCTTTCAATAGCGATTTCTCGCTTCATTTCATTTGGTTCTCCCTCAAGTCGTACCATATTTTGTATATTGAATGCTGAATGACACGTAAAACAATTCGATCGGCGATGAGCCATTTTTCAAATAATTATTACTTTGGACTTCTATAAGAACTTGACAGATGCAATAGTTGCAAATGACAATGTTAAACAGATGAATATAGTTGCTATGTGCCTGCCATATTACATCATTTGAACCAGAGCAATCTTAACATGATCAAGATGAACATGGAGTCCATCATGAGAAGAGATCACCGTAATTGAATGAAATCAAAGATTCATTCGGCATTTGTAAGAATTTATCATTCGTCCTCACTCAATATTCTATCATTTTATATTACCATGATTTCATGATGATATGTGTGTATGTTTCCAACTGATTTATATATTCATTTGTTAAATACTGTCTGTAGGTTAATTGAGGAGGTGAAATATTCATCATTATACTGGTGAATTTTTGTTTTAGGCTCTTTGATAGTGACATCTTTGGGGCAAATCATCTGATTTGTCCTTACTACACGTATATTGAAATGATACTCATATTTTTATTTTATAGCAACGAGGTGAGAAAATCCCAAAAAATCTGGAATAATTTATATATTTATGTTTATTGAAACTAATATAGCTGCTTCTATCTTTATTTCAAATATAATAACTATGCCATCGTGTTGATTTTCATACTACCTTATAAACTAACCAGATATTATTGTTTGTTACATTAGGTATGTATTTTAGATAGTTGGGTTCATTTTTATATGTATTTTTGTATGTATGTCTGTTTGACTCAAGAGACGCCAATGTATAATTAGCCAATTTGATGTTAGAAAAGGCTATCAGAGTCAATTTAGTATAAGCCACGATATAGAAGCAGAAAACCTACCAGGTGAAATTGGCAGGATCTCATATGAAATATGTATATGATATCACGATGAAAATCAATTTCAATTCAAATACGAACGCTCATGGATTTTTACGAATGAGAATTCACTCAAACTTCCGTAATTCCAAGAAATAACAATAAATTGTGGATCGCATTCAATGCCGGAAGACATTGACATGATGACACCTAATGAAAAAACGAATACATGAAATTAGTCATTCATAATATATTGTTTACTACTTTGATTTTGTTTTAACTGTTATGTTTACTTTACTTCAGCAGTGTTTGAGGGTTGTTGAGGTATTCTAGAATTGAGTTTGACGAGTTGTATTTAGGAGACTGTTCAAGAAGTTGAATGAATTCAACTTTTTCATTTCGTGAAACGAATTCGTTTTATGAATTAGTGATCGAGGAAATATAATCGCTTGTCATAACACGGAAGTAAAATACTATGTAAGGTACAGAACTTTTGTTGTGATTGAATATCAGAATATTTTGTTATCCATAATAACTGTATATTCATTGTTCTTGTTTCCTATTGTTGATTGTTTCACTATCACCTGAAAAACCTATGATACCTGCATATTATCAAAAATATACTACATCGAATGGTTCAAATTATTTTCATTGAATATAATGTCGTTATGTAACAGGGTCAATAAAATGGGCCAAAAGAATCTGCACATACTACTCTTGAGAAATTATTAGCAAAGACCATTGATTTTTCGTCCACTCTGTGTATTTCAAGTATTTGCAGGGTGAACATTCATCATGGAATGAACGAGATTCCCAATAGGTTGTTCAAGTTGTAAGTCATAATGAGGATGCCAATACATAATAGTTACCTAACATGTATGTGACTTTATCAAAAATAAAACATCTTGTATATAATATGTCTGATTAGGATATGCTAATATCACGAAAGGGGGATGATATTCGTATACTACAGAATTCAAATGAGATTCCACCGCACACTTTTCCGAAAATCACTGAATTATTCGCCATGTTCCGACCAACCCTGTATATTGTTGGTACGTGCAGGAATCATTATACTTTATAGTAGATTCGTATCGGTCATTCGAACAATCAATGCACAGTTGATTTGGTTTCGAAATTATGAAAGGTGTCTTCACAATTACTATCTAAAATTCTGGAAAAGTCAACTTTATCACCCTATATAATCGTAACTGTTGATTTTAGAGCGTTGGTGCAATGGAGACATTTGATCAGCACCACGAGTTCTACAATATATCAAAAATTCGAGTAAATTCACCGAAAGCCAATTTCCCATTGATGCGGTGCGGGGTCCTTTATCGATCAAACAACTCTCTACTAAAACTATCTCATTCAGGAAGTATTCCGACAAATTCATAAGATCTAGAAGTTCAAATATTTCTAATTCCAACTTGTTATTCAATTTTTATTCATATTTTAAACTCCTCTGACAGGTCGATTTTTTTTTTGAAAATCATTTTTTTATATAAAATGTTTTAACCACTTTGCATATGGTGCAAGGGGTTACAGGGAGGTCGAAAGATTTCAAAATAATTAGAATTTTTGTCCAAATTATTGGTTTCATTGTATTAGTTGTAAAGTGAATTTTATTCAAAGTTAACTCAGATTTTATCATTAATGTCCGTCTACGCCTATGTACAATGAAACAGTACTAACCATTACCAATAATTTGGGCAAAAATATTAATAAATTTCAAATTTTTCTTCTGCTCCCTTGACGCAACCGAATTAAAAACTTAGGTACCTTTGCATAGATATTTGGAATACCTCTCTGACAAAGTATACCTTGACCCCATGTACCATTTAAATAGTTTTAAGGAATGAGTCAAAGGACAGGAGGTTGACAGGTGGGTGAAAAATTTCAAGAAGAAAAAACTATTCCATAAATGAAAATAGACCTGTCCGAGGAGTATTTGAAAAATATTCCTGTTATGGAGATTTTATTCCATCGTTGGTTACCACACTGTATAAAAAATATGGTTTCTCAGGAAGGATGAAGTAAATTAACACACATAGATAATCTCAAATTTATTGATATTTGATGCAACATATTCATTTAGGGATATGGAACTTCCAAAATCAACACCTGTTCTTGGTGACACATCAGTTATTCCTCGAATCAATAATCGTTGCTATGGTTGTTCCACTTCAGCGACAGAACATTGTCTAACTTTGTTGAGGGCTCTTGCCCACAATCCTACAACAAGACAAGCCTTGTGCCAAGAAGGTTTAATTCAAGAACTAGTTTGGAATAATCTCCGAAAAGGAACGGTTCACAACCAGGAGGAAGTCAGACAATTACTCTGTGTTCTCACCAAAGACAACTTTTCTGCCACAGAAGAACTATGTACCCTACTTATGGAGAAAATTACATTGAGTTTGAATGGACATGTCAATAGTTCTGACTTAGGAACAAGTGTTCGGCATGAAATTGCACTATTGGCAGCAATGGTTCAGAAAGAAGATGAATGTTGGGAATTGAAACTGAGATGCATGATGGGACTGTTCTTGAAAGCATGTGAAGATTCTAGAAGTCCCTTAGTAATGGAGTCAGTCATCCTACCCTGCTTGAAGATTTTACAGGGTCTGATGAGACCTTCAGACAGTACTAACAAGAAAAATAAAGATAAGGAGAATGATGTGACTAGTAAAACGACCCCACTTGCAGGCACAACAGTTGATGTGCACAAGTTCTTGGACAAAGATTCTCATCACACTTTTGATGGTTGGAAGGCTAGATTACCAAGTACACAAGATATTAACCCTCCAAAAGAAA
This sequence comes from Phaedon cochleariae, assembly GCA_918026855.4. Classification (NCBI taxonomy): domain Eukaryota; kingdom Metazoa; phylum Arthropoda; class Insecta; order Coleoptera; family Chrysomelidae; genus Phaedon; species Phaedon cochleariae. The sequence continues at coordinate 24,649,423 of OU896718.1, read as the reverse complement.
CATCGAAAGAAGAGGTAAGCGAAACTTTCCCAATAGTCTTAACAGTACAGTAAATAGTGTTTTTATTCTAACTAATCAGTAATCAACAAAGTATATATATCTTGGTATCTGGATTGATGAAAAATTGAAATGGAACAAGCATGTAGAGGTTCTGATACAAAAAATATCTCCAATAATTGGAGCTTTGTGAAGTTGCCCTAAACTTGATGAAAAAAATCAAAAACATAGTACTTCATTCTCATATACTCAGTTGTATTAGCTATATGATAAACGTTTGTGGATCTAGTTCAAAACATTATTTCAGTTAAATATCTCCACTTTATAAGAAATCTCTGAAAGTATTGTATCGCCTCTCATTCGATATCCCAACAAATGATATGTATGCCATAACAGAAAAAATTTCATTGGATGAATTCTATAAGATGGATACTCTAAAAAATTTTCATATAGTATCATATCACACGAGACAATTAATCTTATTCCATCTTGATTTTGCTACTTCGATACTTGGCCAAAAAAAAAATACTCATGCTGCTCTATCTGAATTCAATAAATTTCCACATGATATGAAAATTGCAAATATATTTCAAAATTTAAAATTGCGTTAAAAAACAAGATTTTATTACGAAATCGATAAAATTAATACTTTGCCATCTACTGATTTGTCCCTGTTGCTATTTTATGATTTGATCGATTTAGCATTTTTAGATTTTTTAGATTTTCTTCGTTGTCACCTTAAGCTATTTTATCATTGTTGTTTGTAATCAACTTCCTCATGATAGAATTTTATTTCTGACTGGAAGCTATTTTCTCAATAAACAATAAACAATATGTTCATCAGAACACAATCTGGCAATTACAAGTGTTCATAGTCGCTCGAGTATTTTGTCATCAGATAAAAATTCGTAGTTCACAAATCAAACTTGAATCAAAATTACTTTATTGACTCAAAAATTGTATTTGAACATTCAAGGCCACATAGTCAATACTATGGAAAAACTACGAAATATATACATAAATACACTTGAAAGTCATTACATTACATTTGTAGTGCAGACTACACATCAATTTTTCAAGGTCGGACAGGCAATAAAATCTAAAACATGTACATGATATATCTAACAACAAACAAAATCAAGACAGACAATAATATCTGATATCTGTCTAGCAAATCTGAACATCTAGAAGATATAGAGGTGGGCCTCTCTGTTGAAATAAGAGAACAACTTATTTTGTATGTATTTCTCCGAAAAGTATCGATGTGTATATGCCAGAAAACTGAAACTTTGGGAATCTTCCATTGCTTGTTTGATCCAACTTTGATAGACATATACTTTTCAACACTAACTCTCTTCTATTTTATGTTTTGTTACTTGAAAACTTAGACGTGGTCGAATATTCAAATTTTCCGAAATGATACTTCACAGAACTCTCTGCTATCATTCCATCACTAGCAATACCAGTCAGACGAACTCGACAAGTCCAGTCAGCAAATTCTTTCGTCGTCAACTTTGAGATATCAACTCTTTACCAGAACTCATTCACCTATTGAACGGTAAAACTTAATTCTTCGCCAAAGAAAATATTCCCAAGAACTTATAATCCCCGGAAGTAAAGATAGAAAAAAATATATAAAAAAATATACTTAGTCGATTGATCTTTTCAAAATCTCTTCCAGATAAACCTATATCACTAGCTATTTTCGAAAAACCTACAGCAGACTTTTTAATGTTGGTTGATCTTGAGAGTGAATCTGCTGAATTCGCTGATTTCCGGCACCGGTTGATGTAACTCACTATTATACTTAGAATTCTGTCAACTAGGAGAGTGGTAAAGATTGTTATTCAGCATTACCAATTTTATTTCCATATTTGTAACCATAAATATGAAAAATTTCGGTTTTGTAACAGAAAAAAAGGTCTTCGATTAGCCGAAAAATACCAATGAAAGTCTATGATGAATTTTCCGATATTGTTTTTTAAAGTGGAATTTTCTTAGTGTTTTGTTTTAGTTTCAATATCAATCTCAGTGTAATTTAAACAGAAAATTTTCCAAATCGTATTTATGTCGACATAACTACCGAGAAGTAATGAAACCTAGTGAAACTGCAATGGAAAAATGTGTTTTTTTTTTCAGGCAAGGAAGTACTACTTGAATGAAAAATATGGAAGAATGTGGAGGCGAACTGTGAAAAAAACGTTCGTTAGTGATAAACTCACATTACATGATTCTTCTTGGTTGAAAGCTGTCATTTTCAATTCAAGTTCACGGCTTGCCAGACAAGTATCATGCAATATCATCGAGTTTATGTGTAGCAGCTTTGAACGTAAACGAGAGGTATAAAACATTGTTTGTGTTGAATGATGTTCTGAATCCCTTATTTTTTAGATTCTCAATTTACTAACCCATTTTCTAATGGAACTCAGCATTGCTGGAGAAAGCTCGGCCGAATTTCTCGCTTTATACCAAAATCTGATACAGGAAACACCTTGGAAACAATACTTGACTGTCCATGGCGTTCTTCTAGTATTGGCACATCTTGTCACTGTAGAAATTGAAAAACTACACAAGTTGGAGGAAACAACTTTAACTTCGGATCTTGCCCAAGGATATGCCTTGAACCAATTAACAGAATTACTCTCTTCCTTCTTGGATGATGCCACTATAAGAAGGCAGTATAAGGGTAGATTAGTAGGAGCTGTACTGAATGGGTATTTGTCCCTTAGAAGACTGGTGGTACAAAGAACAAGGTTGATAGATGAAACTCAAGAAAAATTATTAGAATTACTCGAAGAGATGACTTCTGGTACTGAGGAGGAAACAAAAGCCTTCATGTCAATCTGTATCAAAACTGTAGGAAAGTACAGCCTCCAAGATATTTTAACGCCAGTTTTCATTTTCGAGAGGTTATGTTCCATAATTTATCCAGAGGAAAATGATGTAGGAGAGTTCTTCCTGACTTTAGAGAAGGATCCTCAACAGGAAGATTTCCTCCAAGGGCGAATGTTGGGTAATCCTTATTCTAGTATGGAGGCTGGTTTAGGCCCTCTAATGAGGGACGTCAAAAATAAGATTTGTCAAGATTGTGAACTGGTGGCTCTCCTTGAAGATGATAACGGAATGGAACTGTTGGTCAATAATAAAATTATGAGCCTGGATTTGCCTGTCAAAGACGTCTACAAAAAGGTAAGATATTGTAAAACAGTGTTCAACATTGTTCAACAAATGCACAGAAAAGTTGATGAAAATGTTATGACAACTACGTTATAGGTAAATATGCTACAGTCTTGAACACGGAGACTGAACAATAATTCTACTGGAGTCTTGTTGATTGAACTAAGTCAAGTATGAACGATTGCACCAGCACAGCACCAGATCCGTTATAACAATTATCGAAATATTCAATTGAAATTTATCATTTTGATGTGTTCAAAACCCTTTTAAAAAAGATCTTGTCAACTTTGAAACGGGTGCAGATCAACGAAGATTTTTTGGTGGTGGTAGAATATCACATGTGAAATGGATAATTTGCCAAGAAATGCGGCGCAGCAGAAACATTTTTTCGTTTGATGTCAAATGCTGTATATTTTGTTGCATTTCATGTAGCTATCAGAATATCAAAATTTGACCCAAAATCATAGATACTTTTTTATACAATAACTATAAATTGGAAACAGTGTCATTTCTTGGATATTATATAGGTACAATTTGAATTCGAAAAAAATCCTCCATTCACATAAACAAAGACGTAACAATTTATTTTTCGGGATGGTAACGTTTGAAGCATCAATTTACGAGTTTGTTGGATACATGATAAAAATGCACCGCAAGTTTTTTTATTGAAATTACTTGATCGGTTATCTCATATCGGGGGGGGGGGTGGTCAATTAATAACACTTTTTTATCCGAACCTGCTCTGAAACCACTGTATACAGCTTATGGCTGCACGATATTGGATTTCACATATCGATTATCGATAAGTCAAAACATATTGATTCGATGGTTATCAGTATCTCGATTTTTATCGATGTTGATTTTTTTGGAATTTTTCCAGGCCTAACTCAAAATAATCCTATTTTTTCTCCAAACCAAAGGTAATAGAATCTTCAACCAAACTAATTAAATCAGCATAAAACTTAACTATACATACCTACATCACAGATCGTACATACCTACCTGCCTACCTATCTACCTACCTACACCATATATTTTCATGCCTGAACAAACCTTACAAAAAAATAATAAAAATCAATTTTAAAAATATTATAATTATTGCCTGGATATTATGAAAGCGTGTAAGGATCACACAAATAAAATAAATACATTTTCTCATCTTCAACTATATTAGTAGCTGTAGCAATCAATAGATTTCGTATAGGATTTGTAGGGATGCAGCTAATATATTATGGGACTCAGAAGAATACTTTACTTTTGAGAAAGCTTTCGGAATATTTTTATTCCTTCGTCAGTCTCTCAAACGGAATGTACAATTATTATATTCAAAAGAAATGGGGATTTGAAATCACAGTAGATGAAATTGTAGAAAAGCAAATCAGAAATGTATAAAATTGTTTTTGAGTGTCGTACTTGATTTTTTTCTCCTTTATTGTTCAGTTTTTGGTATGAAATTTCCCAATAATTAGAAGAATTAGAAAAAAATCTGATATCATGTGGATATTCGTTAGGCTGTATCATATTGATGTACTGAATATGTGTACTTATTTCAAAAACATCCTGTATATTAACGAATATTTCAATCCCATGTATTTTTTCATGTTACATGTAATTTTGACCAAGTTATATTTGGTTTATATCCATCAATTTATGAATTTTTTTATAATTTTATACATTTCTGATTTGCTTTTCTACAATCTCATCTACTGTAACTAATTTCAAATCCCCATTTCTTTTAAATATAATGATTTTACAGAGAGACTGACGAAGGAATTAAAATATTCCGAATGCTTTGTCAAAAGTAAAAAGAGTTTTCTTTTGAGTCCCATATTAGCTGCATTCCCACAAATCCTATACTTAATCTATTGATATATTTATCGATACATCGATATTTTTTCCCAAGCCTAATACAGCTTGTTTTTGTGAGTTACTGAATAGGTTATTTAGAAATCGAAATTATCATGAAATATACAAACAAACCCATAAAATTCCATTTTCCTTCGCTTTTGTGAAAAATATGCTTTTTCAAGTTTCAAGATAGAAAATGGTGTCTTACCTTTTACACAAAGAAAATTTGTATATAGATTTTGTTACTTGTAATCTCATTATATGCGAATTTTCTCGAACTTTTTACTGTTTTAAAGGTTTGGTTGGCTGAAGGTGGTGATCATGAACCTATGCGAATAATTTATAGAATGAGAGGACTCCTTGGTGATGCTACTGAGGAATTCATAGAAAGTCTTAACAATAAAACTCAAAGTGCCGTTGACAATGAAGAAGTTTATAAAATGGCTAATGTTCTTGCACATTGTGGTGGACTTCAGGTGAGTAGAAGGATTGTTGATGGAAAAATATCATAGCAGAAAAGCTGATCATAAATTCAAATTCAAAATCTCATATCCATATAATTTCGAATACAAAATATGAAACCTGTTGTTACATTATGAAACTTGACTTGGTACAATGAATAACAGTACTTTTTATTTGTAGGTGATGGTTGTCAGATTGGGAGCAATACAAAATGTTAACAGAGCAAGACCACTGTTACAAGTATTGCTGAAATTGTTTAGGCTCTGCGTCAAAGTTAATCGTTGCCAGGAAGTACTGATTCAACCGGAGATAGGTGCAATGGAGGTGTTTTTGCGCACCCTTAAACTTTGTTTAGATAGCGACCCTGATTCCAGTCAGGCAGCTGTTACAGAACAACTCCTGGATGTAAGTTGAATATAACTAGACCCACTAGATGGTATTATTTAGATAGGAGTGCGGACACAGAAATTACAACTGTTAGTGTTTTTGAATGTTTATATTCATTAAGTTACCCAGCTTGCATTGTGACAAGAGCACCATAGTTGTTCCGCGCTTTTTCATGCAAAATTGTTTGAATATGGCGATAAATTTCATGAACGTCAGAGTTGAAATATAATTTCATTAGCTATTGAAGAAAAAGCATAAATGGAAATGTCCTGCTGTGTAATGAATTGTGGGAATTCTGAAGTGAATGAATTTTATTTCTTTAATTTTCCAACGGAAATATCAACCATTCCCTTATACACAGTATATTATCCTTTCAACTGTGCCTTATAGAAGGATGTATGAAACGTCCTGGATGGATAATTAATTTGAAGACCAGCAAAATTCATGAGCTACGTACATTGAAATTCCCTTCTCATAACAGCAAATTACAATGAAATTATATTTTAGGCACATTTTTAAACAGAATATGCTAAGATCCGTTTGAGAAATCTTCTGTTTCATTAATTTACCAAACAAAATCATCATTGAGAAAGAGGAATTGATTGCAAAACTACGTAATGAGATTGAAATTTGAGAACGGAACTGAGTAAATCAAGTAAATTGCAACTTGATATATCATTGAATGGCGTTTTCAATACCGTCCAAATTCGAAATGTATCAGTGAAAAGTGAATGCACCAAAAGGTGGAAAATCAAAACATTCTTCTTGTTTCAAACTTTATCACTCGGGTACAGTTTTACATACAATAAGGAACTAGTGATAAGTATGTCCATATGTGTCTGTTTTGTCATATCAAAATGTTTTGACATGCATTCTTTACATGTTTATAACTGTTGTTCTGCGAAAAATGTATCACAATAAATTGAAGTAGGTGTTTATACCCTATTTTTATTTAACAGCTGCGGCTATGATCGATTTGATAAAAAAATCGTGTCTGACAATCAGACGCTACTAGGAAACTGAAAAGACAAAGAGCAGAATAAATGTCTTATTCTTTTATTCACTCTAACCATTGTAATATAGAAAATAGAAAAGGCCAGAAGCTTAGCTTTGTTCGAACTCTTATCTAACTAATACCATTCAGTGACTCTAAATATAACGTATTATGGATGTTCATGATTTCGCAGCGATTTCTTCTCAGCATCTTGATTTGCAGCTAGCAGTTTCAGTGTGTTTTTCTCAAGTAAACTTCTAATTTTGAGGAAGTTGTGTGTCACAAATATTACTTATTCAAATATGTTTCCACACAAATATCTGTCACTGGCAATCAGTTGCTCGTCGTTTGTCAAATGTGAGTTTTTTGTAGAAAATGTCTTCTATACATTGAAAATTGTATTCATCTTACACTGTTATAATCAACGCAGACCACGCATCATTTTATTTTATATTGAAGCAACTGAAGATTAAAAGAAAGTCGCGTGTTTCCAATAAACCAACGACCACCTCACAATGGACTTCATATGACCAAGTTATTGAGTTGAATATAAAGTTTGTCTTATTAACGATTCATTTAGGAAAATATCACGATGAGTCGGCGGGATTGGCGCAGTGTACGAGCGCCCGACTCATGACCGCGAGGTCGTGGGCTCGAATCCCAGTCAGGGCAAAGAATTTTTATAGATTTCATTTCAAAAATTGAATATTGTAAATTCTCGGAGCATCGGCTGGGGATTTTTTTTAAATTTATTGTATAAGAGTGAATTGATTCCATTCCAAACTGATTTCGGAGTGCTATTGAAAAAATGGTCATCTTTTGACTCTCTTCTAGTTTTCTTCACCAAGTTATTATAGAAATCATATTGATCTTCGAAATAATTTATATTTGGGTGATTTCTCCTTTTATGATGAAATTTGTCACGTAAAATGATTGAATAACTGACATTATGGTTTGGAGTCACACCTCTATCTAATAATTTTTGAAGTCAAACAATTATTGAAAATTTTCAATGTTTCTTCATGTGCTTAATCAAGATTATTGTAATTATCGATATTGACATTCAGCATGTCCACTTCAGTTCGTAATTTTTCTATGTCATATGTTCTCATTAATTTGGTCACTTAATGAGTTATTGATAGTGAAAAGTCAAAATTTTTTTTGCATTTGTTATGAAATGGTCAAGTAGTGATGAGTTTCTAGTAGGAATACCTTCATTACAATTTCTGAAACTACTAGAATTGTAAACATCTATCAAATCTTCTGATTCATTGCTATTTATTAATAAATTCATGTTCATATCGCCAAAGTAGAAACATTCACATTTGTTTCTATTAATTGTATCAAGCGACTTTTCCAAAAAATTCAAGGAATATCGGTCTATAAGTGCCACAGAGCACTATTTCTGGGGATATGATTTTAATGGCCAAATATGTTATAGGGGATTCTTCTTTCTCAATGATATCAAAATTGAAATTTTCATGTATAAAAATTCCTACACCACCTCCTCGTTTTTCGCCACTTGCATATACGGCATTGAAGTTCTTGAAATTGTAATACTTTTCCTCTTCTTCATTATTTCATGTCTCAGTTATGACAACGGCGTCCATTTTATTTTTGATAGATCTCAAATCAAGGTATAATATTCTCAGTCTGTTACTGTAATTTATTTCCATATCATTACTATATGTTAATTCACATAATTTTATAGTGGAATCGTTTATCATAATTTGATTATTTTGTTTTCAATTGATATAGTTAATCTGAGACTTGAGCTGATTGAGATAAAACATGTATGTTGTACATTTCTGATCTGTAGGTGGATTCTTCATACAGTATTCTTTTTTGTAGCGTTGGTTGGAAAACTTACAATTTTTACATTTTGGTTGTTCATTGTCCTGACAAAATCTTACTTCATGTGGACCACAGCAACGAGGACATAATAGTCCATTTCTACATTTGTTGGATTTGTGATTGAATCCCAACATTTATTACATTGGGATATAATATTATAATCGTATACCTTCAAATTTTGCCATTCGACAAAAAGTTTGTTAGCATTTATTATTATTCTTTGTAGTGGCTTTCAATTTATTTCTGCAAATACTGTATATGTACGCTTTTTTCACAAATATTCCATAAACTCTATTTTGAACGTATCTTCTTCTGTTCTATTATCATTTGCTGCAGGTCTTCCTTTGTTACATTGCCCTCTAATTTTAACTTAAGTATTTTTATTTTCGATCTCTGCATCATATCAAGTTAGTAACTTTTTCATTATTTCAAGTTAAATTTTTTCAACATCTTCCGTCTTTTTACACTTGATCATGATATTGTCCATACGCATATCTTTCATCGAATGTATCCAAACTCGTAATTTTCCGAAATTCACATTTTGTTCAAGATCTCTTTTGGTTTTCTCTGATGAATGGTCGCATTCAGGTTTCAAAATTGAAGTTTCTTCATTTTCTTTAGATCCACATTCATATTTTCTGTTGACGATATCAGAATAACTCAAACTATTTATTGTGTTTTCATTTTTGTCATTCATAACTTCAATTTTTTTTTCAATCGTCCAGAGATTCCATTATATTATTTTTATCAATCATATTCGACACTCTTAGATTATAGTTTTCATTCAATTTCTCATTTAGTTCTGTTAAAACTCTTATTTGATTATCTTTTTCAGTAATTAGTTACTCTTTTTGTTAAATGATGTCTGTCAACAATTAAATTTCTTCTTCGTGATTTTTGGAATAGTTTGTGGAACCAGTTTCACTTCCATAAATCACCTGGGTATAATGAACTTTGAACGGCCCGTCTTTCTCTGATTCAAATAAATCACTACATTTTGAAATACTGAGGCGTTCCTCTTCTTGGTATTCATGAAGAAATTGATCTGTTCTTGAATTATCATTGCTGCAAATCTTTTGATCACATTCACTCTTTTTTTTTCTTTCTCATTTGCATTCCAAATAATTAATATTCTGACATAAACAGATATGTTTCTTGGGACAATAAAGACAATTAATCAATCAAAACACGTGGGTTGGAACTTCTTGTTTTTAAAAATTATGAAGAAATAATCTGAATTACCTGTATTAGGGAACAGATCAGTTGATCTGTACTAAGATGCTCACTGTTCGTATAGGATGTTGCCTTGATCTAAAAACGCGGTGTAGTGAAATAGCCACTTATGACGTCTATCCAAAGAGAAAGCATTTCGGAAAAACCGGAATCTATATATAAATTAACCAAATCAATTGCAAGTTCGATCATGGCAACCTCCTTTCCAATGGAATAGATCAACAGCTGATTTATCATCGATTCAGATGTTTCAGATTTATTTTTAATAATTTTTCAAGAACTACTGATGAGCACAAGTAAAGCATCAGACATTTGGAGAAGTAGGTACTGTAGGGATTCTTATTTTGAATTCGAAGAAATCTATTTTTTTTTTCATAAAATTTTTTCCTCATCATTTAAAATATTGGTTAGAATAAGATGATCATTGTGCCGTTCTCTAGTTTCTTCATTATGTTTTGTTACAGATAATGGAAACAGTGCTATCGAAGGCAACTAGCCAGTCATTTGATAAGTTTAAAGAATTCTCTCACACTTTTGGTAGCCCTGAATACGTAAAATCCCTGCTTACATGTACAAATCAATCAGTTGTAAAGAATAATGTTGCCGTTCAAGAACATCTGACTAGAGTGCTGGCCGCATTGGTCTATGGGAATGAAGAAAAAATGAAGATTCTTGTTGACCATTTCAGCTCAGTATTGTATTTCAACAAATATGATTTCGAACATAATTCAGAAGATCAGCAGAAATTGGAAATGTTCTGTGTACTAACCAATGGCATTGAAAAGAATGCTATCGGAAACACATTCAAAGACTATATCATATCTCTGGATATAGTGAAAAACGCTCTTGAATATATCACTATGCACGCGCCATGTGTGAAGCCCACATTACTTCGTGTTGATAGTGATGAATTGAAAGATTTCATCTCTAAACCTGCATTGAAGTATGTGTTGAGGTTTTTGACGGGATTGGCACATAGTCATGAAAAAACACAGGTATCTACTTACTAATATATTGATTTGTGTAAAGTATATTGATTGATTTTTTTTAGTCGACGATTGCCGCAGCTGAGACAATTCCTATCATACACAGATTAGAACAAGTGTCATCAGATGAACATGTCGGCTCTCTAGCTGAAAATCTCTTAGAAGCCTTGTGCACCAATCCCGAAGTTGCGAAACAAATAGATGCCGTTCGAGACTTCACTAGATCTGAAAAGAAACGTTTGGCCATGGCGATGAGAGAAAAACAACTCGGTCAGCTGGGGATGCGAACAAATGACAAAGGACAGGTGACGGCCAAATCTACCATATTGCAGCAAATCGAAGAACTGGGCGAGGAGTCCGGCCTAGTTTGCTGTATTTGTCGGGAAGGCTACAAATACCAGCCGACTAAAGTGTTGGGCCTGTATACGTTCACCAAACGGTGTAACATCGAGGAGTTCGAAGCCAAACCGAGGAAGACCGTAGGTTACACGACCGTTACTCATTTCAACATCGTTCACATCGACTGCCACATGAGCGCTGTGAGGTTGGCTAGAGCTCGCGACGAATGGGAGTCAGCAGCACTTCAAAATGCTAATACGAAGTGCAACGGCCTGTTGCCACTGTGGGGACCTCAGGTGCCCGAATCCGCATTTGCTAGCTGTCTGGCCAGGCACAACACTTATTTGCAAGAAAGCACCAATCATAGAGATATCGGACATAGTTCGACGATTCATGATCTGAAGATATTGCTGTTGAAATTTGCGCAAGAGAAATCGTTTCATGAGGATACAGGAGGAGGAGGGCCACAGAGTAATATGCATATGGTGCCTTACCTGATACACGTCGCTCTATATGTAATAAATACGTAAGTATATTTGTGTGTAATATATAATAGGTTAGTTTATCCTTGCTTTTGGGTGTATGATAAATTGACATTCATAATAGAGGGCGTGGAAAGAAATTCTGAATTGAGACTCTATCTCTATCTATAAAAATCACAAGTTTCCATCGTTCAAGTTTGAACCCCCTGATTGGGTATGAAAGTGTTGAAAAGGAATATTCTCAGATAAATTATGAAAATACAAGAATGGATATATATTTAAATGAAGCAATACATTGAGAATTCATTAAATTGATTATTCTCATTGCTGATGATGCATCATCCATTGAGGACATACAGGGTATCACAACGAGAACGAAACAGACGATTCAGTCTAGGATAATATTCGTTCCTTGGAGAAAATATTTTTGTCATATCCTCAAATGCCACATGTAGTTTTCCTCTCCTCCACTTTGCTGAACAATACAATGTGAATCGAGAAGGCATAATCAATAGGGTAATTTGATGAAGAAATCGGTAATCTCTTATGGGAAGAAAAATGTTATGTGACCTATTGTTTGACACATCAAATGAGAGCTTATTTTATTGGTGTTCCAATGCACTAAATAGAATTACATGTTACCATAGGAAGTTACTGTAGTTATACTGAGTGTTTCCGAAATTGGGGCGATCAAAGCAATGGATGATATGAGACGAAAAAACAAAATGAAATTAACACCTCATTTCTCTCATCGCCCCAATTTCGGAAACACCCTGTATATGTATAGTTTTCCATTTGTAAAGGCTGTATGCAAGTTTATTTTAGATATTCTCATGTAATGTTATTCGTGGATTAAATTAATGATACAATAAGCTTTCAACAGAAGTGTCAAACATTCTGATATATTACATTTCCTCTTTCCGAAACAGCTGTATGTACGCTGGGAATCCCTTTATTATGTTCGCCACAAATTTTTTGTACATTCCCTACGCTCCGTACACTTGGAACAAGTCGGCATATCGTCTCCGTCCAGATTCTCCTCACGCGTAAAAGAGTCCATACATTGTGCTAGCCTCATATGACTGGTGCTTTGCGTTAATGGCAGTGGCATATCCCAGTAACAATCGAAGGTGACCTAACAGTAACCACAGCAAGAACATTTTGAAGTCGATTTCAGCTGACCGACGAAATCATTGTCGAGTTGTTCATTTGTGAATATCTTTTCCCTGATCCTTCTACTTTTCCATCGTCATTCATATCTTCTGTAATCTCTGCCAAAGAAGGTATTGGCTTCCTCAACTCCCTGTTCACATCTTCATGCAAACAAACCAGCAATTAACGTAGGAATTCTTGTGCACCCTGCTGGGCGTAACCCATGAAACGTTGACGGTATTTTTTGAAGGATCATCGGACCAAAGTTCTTTTATTACGACGCAAATGCTTCCACATACGCGTCCTTCTTCACATATTCCAACAGACATCTCGTACTGTAAAGACACTGGATTGCGCAGTAAGTGTTTCCGATGTTCATGAGTCCATTGAGACCGTCGGTTCTGAGAGCATCAACAATTGCAACTGTCTCAGGCTGAACGGTGTGTTTTCTATTTAAGTTCGGGGAATATCTGTTTTGGCAATGGATTTGTCTATCGCACAATATATTTGTCAGCGAACTTGAAATTAGGCTTCTAGCTGACGTTCTTGATGAAGAAAAGGTTAAAGTCGTCCGTTTTGGACGTGGCGACAAATCTTTGCTGCAAAATCCAGCAGATGAAATCGTGCAGAAATAGTAATTTACCTAACGAAAGTTGTAAAGCGCATATTACGCAGGAAGTGAAGCGAGTTACACACGATGTAGCCTGGCGGCGAGTCTGTAAATCCACAAGTGCGTAATTGCTTTACAACTCGAGAAATGTTCTATACTTTTTATACGACTACACTATACTTCCTCCAGGATAGTTCAGATATTGTGTTGAGACACAATAGTCGAAAACGTCTCCTGCATCACAATTCTTATATTTGTTAACTAGCTGCCCGGTCCGGCTTCGCACAGTTGGTGTAGACATTAGAAAAATTAATCTATGGAAATACACATACTTAATTTCTACCAAATTGGTCTTGACGTACAGACAACAGCGCTACCTACCGCGTCCAATTGTATCTTTAAATCATCCAGGAAACCATGACATATCTAAATACTCAAAATATGTCAACCCAATCGGTTCAGACGTTCAGAAGTTATGGGAAAAAAATAAGTACGGAAGGATAATTCTTACTACCCGTTTTTCCGTAGGAATGTTCATAAAGAATAATGCCGGCTTCTAATGGTAAAATAATATTTTCGGCAACCGTCCTGGAAGTGCTCACTTCCCGGACTATGTAGGGAAGTATCACATCGTTGTCGTCACTGTAACTATGAAAATCTCGGTAGATATGGTTCTGATAAATGCAGATGATAATTACCATAGCAGCGAAATATCGGCTGACAGCTATTTGACATTCGAAAGTTTGGTTGCAATTATCGCAATGGGTTGCGTGCAAGAACTGTCAGATGACCGACGCTGGAGGCAAAAATTGAAACACAGCGTCACTTTACTTATTTGTTTACAAGTGATCGAAATAGTTTCTCACAATTATTTTGGCATACGAATCGTATTTTTCCGCTATTCATCAATTCGCTCATGCCATCACATTATGCTGTTGTGAAATGCACAAAAACTGCAGCGGAAGACGAAGTAATCCGGTTGGTACAATATGATTTAAAAGTAAGTACCTACTATTATAGTCACATATAGTTTTCATTTTTGAAATTTGGTAATTTCTCTGATTTCTCATAGGAATTCCTTCTGCGATAGGAGCTAATAGAAATACATCTGAAATTTCTAAAATAATGCAAGAAAATTGGATTCATGCAATCAATCGGGAGGACTGGTCTGACATGCTGACGATCGTGTGTGTTGTAGACATTTTCAATCTATTAGCAGCATTAGCTTGTATTGCAGAAGTGGCAGAAGGCAGAAGGAATTTTCATAAGGAATGACAACATTTCATAATGATAACTATGTGAGAATACTATTTACCTGAAAAATCATATTCCCTAGTCTCTTGCTGCATTTTTTGTGCATTGTACAACAGCACAATGCGAAGGCATGCTCGAATTAATGAATAACGCAAAAAACACGATTCGTATGCTAAAATATTGTGAAAAACTATTTCAATCCTTTGATTCCTCTGTAACCAAGTAAAAAAGGGAGGTTGTGTTTCAATAATTCACAGAAGAATGAGGTTGTGTTTCAATATTTTGCCTCCAGGGTCGGTCATCGTGCACGCGACCTATAAACTATCGAAAGCAGCTGCGATAGTGAGTTTCAAAATGTCCATACGAAATTTCCAATGTAGCAGTTAGTAGGTATAGGTATTCTGTTCAAATTTCAGCATTTGATACAAATAAGAATTGATAAAGAAGAAATTGTATTCTACAAAAAAATATGATATGGAAATGGGTCTCTTTGATTTGTTATTCTACATGGTTGCTGAAAAAATAGTGTACGCAACACGTCCAAAAACAGTTTTTTTGGACTCGCAGACTTCCAGGACTCGCCTACGGCTCGGCCAGAATTTTGTCTACTCTTCCAAAAAAACAGTATTTTCCGGACTTCTTACGTGAATTGCTATTTTCGTCGACCCTTTACTAAAAATCACATTTTACGTTCTCATTTCCGAACGAAAAACCGTCTATTTCGGAAGGCAAGTACTTGTCGTCCGCAGACACTAACTTTTCATCCGCAAATACTTTTCGTCCGTTGCAAGGTTGCCAGTTCTACTGAATTTTCAGTAGATCTGATTTGCATATTGATCTACTGAAACATTTCATAACCTACTGAAACATATTTTGACACTTATTCATTATTATAATTACCGATATCATTATTAATCTTTGGTTAATCACATAAACCTTATAAATTGCATGATATTTCGGCACGATCTGTTTAAATTTATTTTACAAAATAAGTTATAAATTTGCATATAGGTACTGATAGTATGTATAAACCAAAAAAAGGACAATACTTTCTATGATTCAGATCAAATTCAATGTTTCATAGATAGAATCTATCTATCATAGAATCATAGAAAGTATGTATACAGAGTGGGCCTTTGAAACAGAGGCTCTGTAGGTCGCCAAAACCGGATTATGAAAAGAATCTGAAACACGTCATCTACATTTTCGAGGGGGACATCGTCCTACAATATTTTCAGCCCTGCGGCGTTGCCGCTGCTAACGAAAAGAAGCAACAACTTTGTTATTTCAAATGGAACACCTTGTATTTTATTGCATTTTTAGATTCTCCCCGAAAATCTGATTTCATCAATGCATCACCTTGGGGTCTAGCTGTAATGGTTTCAGGGATATAAAGTGTTCAAAATCGAGATTTTTCAACTTTAACATTTTTTTGTGTCGAAACTAATCATTATTGGTCAAAACGACTCCCATGTCCCTATCTCAACTTGTGATTCACTATCTACTAACATTTAATTGGAACAGATACAGGGTGATCAGAATTCTGAATCTTGAACCACCCTGTATTTGTTTCAAATAAATGTCAGTAGATAGTAAATCACAAGTTGAGATAGGGACATGAGAGCCGTTTTGACCAATAATGAATAGTTTTGACACAAAAAAATTTTAAAGTTGAAAAATCTCGATTTTGAACACTTTATATCCCTGAAACCATTACAGCTAGACTCCAAGTGTGATGCATTGATGAATTCAGCTCTTCGGAGAGAATCTAAGAATGCAATAAAATACAAGGTGTTCCATTTGAAATAACAAAGTTGTTGCTTCTTTTCTTTAGAAGCGGCAACGCCGCAGGGCTGAAAATATTTTAGAAAGATGTACCCCTCGAAAATGTAGTTGACCTGTTTCAGTTTTTTTTGATAATCCGGTTTTGGCGACCTACAGAGCCTCTGTTTCGTTTTCAAAGGCCCACTCTGTATATACACCTCTGTTATAACAGTTTGTTTCTAGCGTTCAATTTTTCATTTGTTTTTTATTTTTGTTGTTCATTTTTACTATTCATTCCTGTTTTTTATATACTCGACGTAACTGTATTTGTATTTTTAAATTGAGAATTAGGAATGTGATTATTTCATTGGTACGTTTGTTTTGTTTGTTTCTATTTTGTTGGAAATAGGTTACTTTTCTATTTACTAAAAGTACATAATGTTTTGACGTCATGGGTTTATTTCAATATCCTTTCTTAGAATTCGTATAACATAAATAGATCTTCTTCTGAAGGTATTTACTGGTGATATTAAAATCGAACTGGCAACTCTGGTCCGCGCGGAGAGTGAGTTGACAACAACTGTCATTTGCTGTTAAATTAATTATTTACGAAATCCGATAGAGTTCACGTGTGAATAGGACCGTGATGTAAGTGTTTGAGGTCGACGAAAAAATGTAATATGCACTTTGGCGAAAAACTGTCCATTGTCTCGCCTGATTGCTAGCCCCGGCTAATGGCAAATTATAGTCACTGTGCAGTTGTTGGAAGTAACATTTTTGCTCTTTCCAGAATTTCTGGTGGTTTCAAAAAATATTACTTGTCTGCTTTCGGTTACCATTGATTACTTGATTTATTGATAGAAGGATAAGTATCTACCTAGATAGAACACGTGAAAACAATGGGTGGATAAATAATAATATTATCGAGGAAATGAAAATACGAAATATTAAATTCGAAAAACAAAATAATGATAATCCAGAATTCTTCAATGAATATGACATGGATCAAGAACTAACAAGAAAAATCACATTGAATCAATAAAGGTTGATGATACAATTGTTAATAAGGATTTGGAGATAGCTGAAATTATGAATAATCACATTTCAAGTATTGGTAAAAAATGGCAAAAAAAAATAATCACATACTATAATAACATTCAACGTAAAAATATTAGTCCTGATTATAACAATTCCACAATGATTTTATTTCCCACTGATGAAATGGAAGTTATTGAAATAATTCAGTCTTCAAAGAAAACATGCTCAGATCCGAAAGGTTTATTAACTAAAGATATATTTGAACTAAAAAATATTTTGGCCAATCCATTATCAAAATTAATCAATAAATGTTTTACCAGTGGTATATTTCCACAAGAATTAAAGCATGCTTCATTAAGACCAATTTGGAAAAGTCGAGATACTCAAGATCCAGAAAATTATAGACCAATTGCCTTATTGAGCATTTTTTCCTAAATTGTTGAAAAGATTCTTAAAAAACGCATTGTAGATTGCATAAATAGAGAATATAACTTTGACATAAATCAATTTGGTTTTCAAGAAAATAGTGGGACACAAGCGGCAATATTACGAGTAATACAAGCAATACAAAAAGGACTTGATACCGGAAATTATGTGATAGCAATTTTTGTTGATCTCAAGAAAGCTTTCGATACAGTAGACCACATAACACTTTTGGAAAATTTAGAATCAATGGGACTCAGAGGCCTGATAAGGAACCTTTTAGATTCGTATCTTCAAAATAGGACAATCAGTACCAAATCTACCAACTCAGAGTCTCATAGACTACCTATAACTAAAGGTGTCCCTCAAGAATCTGTATTAGGACCAATTTTATATTTATTATATATTCAAAATATCACGAAAATTGATACAGAATGTAATTACACTTTTTATGCAGACGATACGGTACTTTTATATGAAAATAAAAATCCTATCATTTTAGAAAATATAATAAACAGAGACTTGATGAAATTTGAAAAGTGGCTGCATTCAAACCTCTTATCAATAAATACTGATGAAACTGAATATATGATTTTTCAACAAAAAAATAAACAAAATATAAATTTAAATCTCAGAATTAAAAATGAATCTTTGAAACAAACTAATGAGAAAAAGTATCTTGGGATTTGGTTTGATGATAAATTAAAGTGGGACAAACATATAAATGTTTTGACGAAAAAAATATCTCCTATTATTGGAGCCCTGAGAAGATGTCCCAAGCTGAATAAAAAAGTTGCAAATATAATTCTATATTCTCATATACTCAGTCGTATTAACTATTTGATAAATGTTTGTGGATACTGTTCAAAAAACAATTTTAATAAAATATCTGCATTATATAAAAAGACGTTGAAAGTACTGTATCGTTTACCATAAATATGATACACCAACAAATCAATTATATAAAATAACTGAATCATTCTCATTGGAAGAAATGTTCAAAATTGAAAGACTGAAAATTACATACAATATCATAAATAAAAGATTGAAATCTAATTTTATTTTAACACGAAACAATGAAATTCATAATTACCAAACTAGACAACATGGTTTATTTCATCTTGATATCGCTAATTCTTCTATAGGCCAAAAAAGATTCACCCACGCTGCTCTCTTGGAATATAACAAATTACCAGATAATATAAAAAATTGCAGAAATACAATAAAATTCAAATACCAACTTAAAAAATTTATCATTTCTGAACAAAATAGATGATTGTTTTTTTTTCTCTCAACTTTTGATTCATATTCAAATTGATTTCTGCTCACCAATATGAAATGATTAGTCAAAATTTCAAATATTATGCATATTATTTATTAGTTTATCATAATGGGCTTATATCACAAAAATTTTTTATTTCATAATTCGACTAGATTAGATGTGAGCTTCCTACGTTTTATGAAAAAATATTGAAATCCCCGATTTTTCGGACCTCTGAAAACGAGGCGATAATGTGACGTCAAAACCCTGATACTGAAACAAGACTATCTCAGACAGAGACGAATGATACATGATTTCTGACCGGGTGAATTAGCGCGAGATCACAGTTGAAAGAATTAATATATCAGTTGCCTCAGTCTCCGTCGGGCGTTTGGTATTTTCTTTTAACTATGGCGAGATGAGGTTTCTACGTCATAAGAGGGGCCGTTTTTAGAAGGTACTATTATTTATGTCCAAAAATAAAACATTACAGTTAATTTTTTGATCGAATTATGTCGTCAATCATTATTTATGTATAAAAGGATCATTATAAACATGGTTTGAGTTAAAAGTTCTACTAAGGTGTACACGCCCATTGTATAGTTTTAGGTATTATTGTTAACTATACTTCCTTATACCAGAACTTGATTCTGACTGGAAGTTACATTTTCAATAAATAAATAAATAAATAAATAAATAAATAAATAACTGAAATTTACCCATCTCCTGAGCAACAAAACAAAGTAATCTATCAACATACCTACAAAATCCGTGCGATCACTACTTTCCGCATTTATTCGGTAAATAACTATATCGCATTTCCCTCGTTGCACTGGCTCAAACTTTTAATGCTTTCGATGTGTTTGGCCTTCATTAATCGTTTGTTATTTATGGAAGATGGATATAAGGAGTGGATAATTTCAGTTCAATGGAAAACGATATAAGAACACTGACTGAAATTGAGAAATTGGAAACGACATTTTTTTAATATTTCAAACACAGGACTATTTCCATGAGCCCGGAATTGGCTGATTTCAGCCGAAATTGAAAATTGGGGAAACTGCCCAAAGTCGTAGTGGTAATTAATTCTATTCAAAATTTCCTGTTGGGTTCATAAAGGACTAGATAACAATAGATAAGATAAATCTACTTGTAGGAAATTATGGAATATAGAGTTCTATGATATCATGAATGATCACTTCTCTTCATCACATTTTCTGATGCTGACCGACCTTTCATGTGAATAATCATCAATTCTACTGACCTTGAAACTGCCTAGTCGATTATGAACCATCCTGTAAAGTTTGGTTGTTGGTCTCAATAATGGACACAGTTCTGTTCATTTATTCATTCATTCAATTCATACAAAAAAAAACAAAAAACATTTCTATTATGTTTATTCCATGAAATTTATCATTTCTCTTTCCAGTAGTGAACCTACCTATTTGGTATCTCCTGAATTCGATTATTCTCTATACTGAACGAATTATCATTTTTTCTAGGACAAGGGTTAGTAAAAGAGAGGAAGGTAGCCTGACGTCTTATTTAGAATCTACTAATATGGAAAAATGGGTAGAGTCGGCCTATGAATCCGAAGGTCCTCTATATTGGGCCACGATGGCCATTCTGCTTCATTCATTCTCGCAATGGATCGAAAATAGAAATTATCACCTCAGAAGGCTCATCATTCTAGCACATGCACGCCATTGTCAGCCTACAGGACCTGTCAAAAATTTATCTGATAAAACAGAGAAACCGTATGCTGTATATAAACCATACTTGGTCTTTTTTGGACTCGTAGATGGAATCTTCAAGTATTTCTTCAAGGTAAGAACTTCAAATTACTCTACATTCTGCATAAACATGTTAACCAAATTTTTGTGATATTTCAGAATATATCTGGCACTGATGAACAATGGCCCAATAATTTGGCAGATTACATTCGTCATAACGATGAAGCTTTGTTAAAATCGTCAGAGAAGTTGTTGACGTGTTACACTGATGATCTACTGCCATGTACATCTTTCGTCGAGTTTTGTGATGTAACAGGTGAATCAATAGTAAATTGTTTTGTGAAAAATACTGGAAATTTTCCCATCGATGCGAGTTGACCTTGTGGTTGTGAGGTATTCATCAGTATTAGTACATTGATTAGATACGCAGTTTAGAATATAATGCTTTGAATTCATAATTTCTCATAGGTTTGTTGTCCTTTGGGTGGTCACATTCGTCGAAATTAACGAATTAATTCTCATTCCAATGATTTCAACTTTATAATTCGACTCTTTTCATCTAAACGTTCACACTTTCATTCTTCAGTAGACAAATTGTTAACAATAAGTTGATCCTCAAACACCAGCATTTTTGTTTAACAATTTTATATCAAAATGCCCCAAAAAACGATTGACAAATATGTTCATAACAGGGAACAACAAAAAACAAAATGTATTATATGTTACATTCAGAATGTATAATAACTATTCTAGTAATTCTTAGAGAGTGATCTGATCCTTGTTTGAGTGAATGAATGATTGAAATAATTGATATGTCATATGATCTTTCTTTGAGAAAGTAGCATTTTTCTGGCGTAGTACGGGAAGATCACATCGTTGTTATCACCGTAACTATGAAAATATTGGTAGATATGGTTTTAATAAATGCAGATGATCATTATTACCATAGCATCGAAATAACGGCTGACAGCTATTTGACATGAATTTAGTTGACATTTTGATTTTTGAAAGTTTGGTTGCAATTATCGCGATAAACTATCGAAAGCAGCAGCGATAGTGAGTTTCAAAATGTCTATACGAAATTTCCAATGTAGCTGTTAGTAGGTATAGATATTTTGTTCAAATTTCAGTATTTCATGCAAAGAAATATAATATAGATATGTTTCTCATTGATTTGTTATTCTACATGGTTGCCACAAAAATAGCGTACGTAACACGTCCAAAAAAACAGTAGTTTCCGGACTTGTTACGTGAGTTCTTTTTTGAATTTTTTGGTACTGACATTTTTTCAAGTCTTGTTGGCAACTCTTTGTAAAGGAATAAACCATTGCCAATAATCTTGCCCAATTCAGATTAGATTTCAATGAGGGAAAACATGTCTGTTTTTGAATGTGAAATGTATATCATTACCATTAATTTGTGTTCCACTGAATGAATGAATGTTAATATTTCAAATTTATACAGTCTGTCCAAGATAAGGTTGAACAGCATGGGGATCTCGAAAACTGTAGGAGATACGAAGTCGGTTAAATGGGGAAAAAGTTGCGAATTTGGAGGCTCATATCAAGAGCCTTCGAACATTTTTAAAATTATTTTTAGTTTTTTAGTTATATCGAAAAAAGTGAATTTTTGGAATATCTATTTCATTTTTTTTCTCCGTTATTATAAGAGATACAGAAAAACTGAAAATACTTTTTCATAGCAACTTTTGATGACGTTTAACGTGGTTATACCGATTTTTTTATGCGACGTTTCGTATCCGTAGAACCATCATCAACTTTTGTTTTTTTAAATAAATAATTTTTTCACAGATTCTGGAAGGTTTTTTCATTCTGAATTCAACCATGTATTAGACAAGGTGATTCGAATGTGTTTCGACCTATTTCTATTCATCATCAATGTTTTTTCGAACTTCCAAAGGAAAAGTGCCATTTATTTCTGATCATTTAGTGTCAAATATTGATGGATTAGTTATTCAATACTGAAAAGTGAATAAAAAATATTTCACCACATCATTCAATGCAGCGCTTGAAATTGTTGATGAATTCGAATTACTTTAACATCTTAACTTTGACAATACCTACAGAAACATTTATAACGAATGTTCAAAATGATAACCATTATATTTTCTGAACAAAGATATCCTCTCCTCACAGTTGCTTCTAAGACATTACTAAGCATTTCTGGGGTTATTCTATTGAATGCTTCGATGACACTGTCCCTCAGTTCTTCTTCATCATCAAAGCTATTTGAGTGTACAAAGTTTTTGATATATCCCCTAAAAAAAATCCAGCTGTGTCAAATCAGGTGACCGCGCCGGCCAAGGGACTGCAGAATGAGTACCAATCCATTTTTCTGGATAAAAACGTAGGAACTTCTCTGGAATTATGTACCGGAGCGACATCTTGTTGAAACCAACAGTTCTGAACTTCCGCAATCGGTAAATCATCCAGAGCTTCCTCAAGATGATTCTCAAGCAAATTTCTATAACGTTAGGAAGTCTGTGTTTCATGGTGAATAAAAGGACCAATAATTCGTGTACCAAATATTGCAATCATCCACATATTAAACGGTGTTGGTGTCTCGCTGTAATGTATAAATGTTCATTTTCTCGTGAACAATAATGTGTATTTTTTCTATCGAAGATACCATGGTTAGTGACCATGCTTTCATCAGTCCAGAGGATTGTTCGCGGGAAATTTGCAAAATTTCGACATTTCCTTGTATACCACTCACAGAATGTCCTGCGCCTTTCGTCATTGCCTGGTTTTAGCTCTTGACATATTTTGAATTTGTATGGATGGAATTTTAGTTTCCTCAAAATGAAATAGGTTGTTGATTGAAACCAGTTGATGAGGTATTAGTGTGTTGACTAATTTTCCTTCAAAATAAGTGGAACTGATGACATTTTTCCTTTGGAATTTCGAAAAAACATTGATGATGGTTAAAAATAGGTCGAAACACACATAAACCACCTTGTATAATTCATGGTTGAATTCAGAATAAAAAAACCTTTCAGAATCTGTGAAAACATTATCAGGGCCGTATTTAAAAAAAAAGTTGATGATGGTTCTACGAATAAAAAACGTCGCATAGAAAAATTGGTATCACCACGTTAAACGTCATCAAAAGTTGCTATGAAAAAGTATTTTCAGTTTTTCTGTATCTCTAATGATAACGGAGAAAAAAAAAATAGATATTCCAAAAAATACTAGGTTGATATTGCATGATTATTTGCATTTTTTTTTTTTTAACTTGTTATATCTTATTATAATTTGTATAATGTTTATGTATCCCTATTATAAACAACTATATTTCTTGGGGTAATAAAGACAATCAATCAAATTCACTTTTTTCGATATAACTAAAAAACTAAAAATTTTCGAAGGCTCTTGATATGAGCCTCCGAATATGCAACTTTTTCCCCATTTAACCGACTTCGTATCTCCTACCTTTTTCGAGATCCCCACGCTGTTCAACCTTATCTTGGACAGACTGTATATCGATTGAAGATCCATCATTTCATTTGGTTTATAAAGGTTTCTTGTGGGTTACAAATATTCCAATTTATATATACATTTGACAACTTCATTCTGAAGCATTCTAAGTGGTTTTATAATTGATTAACTTGCCGTACCCCAAAAAGATATCAAATATTTAATTTTAGAATAAATCAAGGAATAATAGATAAGTTTTTAGATGATTCAAATTAATTAATAATTCTGTAATGTCCTCGTATTATTGTGATATATTTTTTTTCGAATCACTCCAATATGTTTCGACCATGATAAAATCTGATGGATAATTAAACGAAGACATTTTATATCTGTGGAATATCTAATGATTTCAACATTGAATATTATATGATTCTTCAATTCATTTGGAGGAGATTTTTTAGATACATACATGAAAGCTGATTTGCTGTAACCAATACTCATTTTTTCATGATTCAATCAAGAAGATAAGGTACTTGAATCACTTTCAATATTTTTCTTGAATTTTCCAGTCGAACTTTGTTGTATGTTGTAGCATCCGCAAACATATATTTTCCCTTTCAACGTGAGCTTGGCAATTGAGTTTATATATATATATCAGAAATAAAAGATGACCTGCGGTCGATCCTTTAGGGACTCCACATATTATTCATTCGGTTCTACTTGAACCTGGCTCCAAATGAACTAATTGTTTTCTTTCACTCAAATAATTTTTAAAAACCTCCTATAAACAGAGCCTCTTATTCTGATATTAAATGATAGTTTTAGAAGAATTTCTTGATTGACAGTATCAAACGCCTTGCGAAAGTCAAGTGACATAAGTCCACACCTTGTATTACCATCAACTTGCATTTGGAACTCTGTTACAACTTCCAAGTAAGCTGATTCTGTTTCACATGACCTGCAAAAGCCATATTGATGAGTATAGAAACATTTAGTGACCTCTAAAAATTCTTGTAATCTATTATTCATAGTTTTCTCCAGAATTTTTTGAAGAATTGGTAGCAAGGAAATCGGTCTGTAGTTTTCCATGTCATCTTTCTGACCATATTTGTATAAATATGGGTTTAACTTTTGCAGTTATCATTATCAATTTCGAAAGGATCCGTGAAATTTCATATTCAACAATCTTAAAAATGTACAGATTAATATGATCAAATCCAGGTGACTTTCTTGAATCCATTGTGTCTACAATTTCTTTATGATCTGTTGGTTTCAGGTACATTGAAATTGAACTTGATTCTCCTTTTTCTATTATTGAGGACGTAGGCATTTTTGCTGCTAATTTTGGTCCAATATTGATGAAATGTTGATTGAATTCCTCGCAAATATTTGAGAATTTTTTAGTTTTTATAAAAACATCTTTTTTGGCTACTTTTGCTTGATCATGTAGCAACAGGTTAATGGCATCCCACATAGATTTCTGATTTACATTGTTGAAATGTAATAGATTGTTTCTTTTTCTCACAGTTTTTTTTATCAAGTGTGTTATGATACCGAAATAATTCATCATATTTAGATTCGTCATTCTGAAAATATTTATCACACAATATGATTCATTTCATCTCTCATGAAACCCTGGTTTCGAGTCTTGTTTGATTTTTACTGTTTTATTGTAAGAGCAACTATCAAACATTTCAAGTATCTTATCATATAGTGTGTTCGGACTTTGGAAGTTGTGCAGCAGCATTTCTAGAGATATAAGTTTATTTTTCAACATGTCGACATCAAATTTTTGGATTCTTCAAGTTGGAATGTTGGTGCATTGAGAAGATATTTGATAAATGTTTGGGGATCTTATTCAAACAATAATTTCAATAACATATCAGCATTAAAAGTAGTGAAAAGTTCTGAATCGTCTTCCAATTATTACATCTACTAATCAATTGTATGCAATAACAAATACGTATTCTCTAGATGAAATATATAAACTACTCAACACTAATTTCGTCGCACACCAAAATGTCGCCCCTGTTATGATGTGAATAACTTTTTTCAGTTCAGAACAATTTGAATTTGATTCACACTGTTCGATAGCCCAGTCCTTCAGCTATAATCTCGTACTTCATTGGAACATAAGGGTATTCACATAAAATCTCTACATGGTGGAATATTCAAAAGGATCTCAAATGGTGAAATTTTTTTTTTCTCAACTTCGACAACAGAGGCATGAAGATGATCTCATTACCTCGAGATGTTGCGCGAATCAACTTCCTATCTCTCTTATTTACAGAGTGATCTCAAAAAATCAACTTTTTGGTTTTGCAGCCATAACTTTTTTCCACGTCAACCGATTCTAGAAATCTTAGGCTCATTTTGAAGATAAAACTTCAGATGAAGAGATCCGAATATCAGAATTGACTCAAGATGGCTATAAGAGATCTAGAGTTTTCTTGAAAGTGACCCAAATCTGGAACGCCCTCCGATTCTCGATTGGGAGGAGAATTGAATGAAAATCAACGTGTTCTCGGAAAAACAATTCATTCTGGATGCGTCCATATTTTCCTCGCTCTCAGTAGTCAAGAAAGTGCGTGAGAAAACACAATTGAAACATGTTCTTGCAGAAGCATCAGATCATTTCTCCTCTCTAATGCATGGCCCGTAACCAACGTTACAAGAATCACAGTAAGTGACTGACAAGTCAGGTTAGACGTCGTTTTCGAATAATGAACCGATTTCGATAGTTTTGATGCCGCATCTAACGTGAATGTGGGTGACAACTTTGTTCTCGTTGATGACAATGCGAGACCGCATAGGGTTGTTGGTACATCATTTATGATGAGCCTTAGCTGGTCGGGTTTGTCAGTCCACTGTGATTCTTGTAACGTTGGTTACGGGCCATGCATTACAGAGGAGAAATGGTCTGATGTTTTTGCAAGAACATGTTTCAATCGTGTTTTCTCACGCACAATTCTTGACTACTGAGAGCGAGGAAAATATGGACGCATCCAGAATGAATTGTTTTTCCGAGAACAAGTTGATTTTCATTCAATTCTCCTCCCAACCGAGATTCGGAGGGCGTTCCAGATTTGGGTCACTTTCAAGAGAACTCTAGATCTCTTATAGCCATCTTGAGTCAATTCTGATATTCGGATCTCTTCATCTGAAGTTTTATCTTCAAAATGAGCCTAAGATTTCTAAAATCGGTTGACGTGGAAAAAAGTTATGGCTGCAAAACCAAAAAGTTGATTTTTTGAGATCACTCTGTAAATAAAGGGATAGGAAGTTGATTCGCGAAACATCTCGAGGTAATGAGATCATCTTCATGCCTCTGTTGTCGAAGATGAGAAAAAAAAAATTTCACCATTTGAGAGCCTTTTGAATATTCCGAAATTTTGCACAGTGTCGGAAAACACCATGTAGAGATTTTATGTGAACACCCTTATGTTTCAATGAAGTACGAGATTATAGCTGAAGGACTGGGCTATCGAACAGTGCGAACCAAATTCAAATTGTTCTGAACTGAAAAAAGTTATTCACATCATAACAGGGGCGACATTTTGGTGTGCGACGAAATTAGTGTTGAGTAGTTTAGAATAGAAACTCTGAAAATTTCATGTAGGTTATATCATAAATAAAAAATGTAAGTCGAATTTTATTTCGATACGGAATTCTGAAATTCATGATCATGAAACCAGACAATACAACTTGTTTCACATTGACGCTTCTAGCTCTATACTCGGAGAAAAAAGATTCACTCATGCAGCCTTAATAGGATTCAATAAACTACCTGATCATATCAAAAGCTGCAGAAATATAGGTAAATTCAAAAATGAAGTGAAAAAACTGATTGTTTCTGAGCGAATTGGATAACATTTTTAGTAACGTTGTTTTAATATGCTTTCCCTACAAATATTTTTCTATGTTTGCCAATTTATTGTTGTTGTTGTATTTTGAATTAGGAAATGTTTACCTATTGGTATATAATTATGTACTTCCTAATACCAGGCCCTATTCTGTCTGGAAGTTAGTTGTTTGATTATTAAATGAATAAATAAATAACATTTCAACGGAAAATTCATGATTTGAATTTTATGATCACCAATTGCTGAAACTTTGAAGGATATATTAATTTATTCACATGATTTGGTAATAACCTGATCCATTGAACTTGACTTCTTTCCACTGTCCCTTGTTGAGATATCTGGGTTACATAATTTGAAATAATTAGATGAGTACATGCCCATGAGCCTCATCAAAATCGGTCTGCTTGAGATTATCAACATTCATGTCGCCTAATAATGCGCTTTTACATTTTAATTTGCTAAAATTTTAAAATTTTTTGATTCAGAATATTTTAAAAGATGGTGGTCGGTATATCGCGTATATAACAATATGAATTGATTTGATCCTCGCTGCCAAATAGGATAGATTTTCTTTGATTTCATTGAGTACCTCAAAATCGAATTAATTGTCTAAATATGCCTACACCTCCACTTCTTTTTCTCTACTGGCAAAAATGTAATGGAAATTTGTTTTCACTTAAGTTTCACAAACTATCATTAGATTGATTCTATTATCATATACGATTACATCCTTCTTTTTTTCTACTGGCAAAAATGTAATGGAAATTTGTTTTCACTTAAGTTTCACAAACTATCATTTGATTGATTCTATTATCATATACGATTACATCAATGTCATCCATCTTGTTGTTCAATGATCTTGCATTAGGATATAATATTCTCAGTTCATTTTCGGTTTGTTTATCATTTCTGTCAATCATAATATATTAATTCTGGTAATTAATTTGTGCTCTTACAATTCGCAAAAAGTTTCAGTGAATGAGGCAATCGATGGTATTAGCTTGATGTGTACAATTTTATTCCTTACCATATTTTACATTGGTTATTCTGCAATTTACATAACTGGGAGTTTCTTTATCACACTTTAGCACAAGCTTGATTGTGTTCACATTGGCTAGATTTGTGTCCATAACTCCATAACCACATCATTTGTTATTTATATGGATGTATTTTTTTGTGAATTTTGATTGTCGTGAACATGTTATATTTAGTTTATCACATGGAAAAAGTTGTTACATTGAAGCTTATATGCTAGTTACAAATACTTACTCACCTAGACAATCGATAAACAGTATCTACAATGAAGTTGGACAAGAAATAAACAACAACAAGATTATAGCAAATGAATTTAATGAGTTTTTCTGTAAAGTTGGTAAACACTTGGCAAACAAAATTGAACCTACTACAGAGAATAACTCTATAAATGAAAGACATATGAGAGCGCCCAGAAATTCTTTATATCTCAACCCAATTCAAGACAATGAACTTATCATTATAATTAGTACCCTTAAGAATAATGCATCAAGTGGTCAAGATAAAATTGGCATGGAAATTTAAAAAAAAATATCACAATTACCTGATGAAACCTCTATTACATCTGATTAATCTCACATTTAGTACAGGAATATTCCCAGAAAATTTTAAAACTGCAGTTATAGTTCCCTTACATAAATCTGACTCAAAGAAACTTATCAATAACTACAGACCCATAGCTCTGACAAGCAATGTAAGTAAAATATTGGAAAAATGCATAAAACTACGATTGAATAGCTTCCTAGAAAATAATAATCTGATCTCAAAAACTCAATTTGGATTCAGACAGAACTGTAACACAGAAGATGCTATACTTAAAGTAACAGAACACATTACAAAAAGTTTGAACAATAACAAAAAATGTCTTGCAATCTTTCTGGACTTGGCCAAAGCCTTTGATACTGTGTCACACCACATTCTACTGAACAAACTGGAGCAAATAGGTATCAGAGGTATACCAAACGACCTTTTCAAATCATATCTAAATAACAGGCATCAACAAGTTAAAATACATGAATTTCTCAGTGATCCTTGTTCGGTGGAGTGTGGTGTGCCACAGGGCACTGTGCTGGGGCCAATACTTTTTATAATATATATAGACAGCTATACCAGAGTCTTATCTGAGGGAAAGGTGATTTGCTATGCAGACGACACTGCTTTGCTGTTCGAGGATGACTCTTGGAATTTAGTGTTTAATAAAGATGAGACCGCCATATGTTTAGTGAAAAAATGGCTTGATAAAAACCTTTCAACCCTAAATGTTGATGATAAGTCCAACTTCATGTATTTTGCTTTAACAAAGAAAGAACCTCCCTGAAAAAGAATCGCTGATATTTCATAAACCCAATTGTGAAGAAATGAATAATTGTCAATGTAATTTAAAAATTAAATTTAATAATAAAATCAAGTATTTGGGAACTTACTTTGACCCACACATGAAGTGGAACTATCACATTGAATATGTTGTATTAAAAATTAGAAAGTTATTTTATAAATTCTATCAACTTCGACAAATTTTGGATAGGAACAGCATTATCAATATTTATAGGGCTTTGGTAGAGTCTGTGTTATCATATGGAATCTCAGCCTGAGGTTCAGCTTATGCTAATGCCATGACTCCTTTAAATGTAGCACAAAAATACATTCTAAAAATTATAATGTTCAGAAATAAAACATTTCCTACTGACAAACTCTTTGAAGGTGCAGGTGTTCTTGACATTTCTCAATTATACTTAAAATCTGTTGTGAGATATCTATAAAAAATGAATGTACCGAAAGTTAATCATGTTATAACAACTAGATCAGTAACAAATGAAAATGTAATTGTTCCTACTACATCTTATGTAACCATTCAACGAAGTATATTTTATATAGGACCAAAAATATATAACATACTGCCAAACGAGCTCAAAGGCAAACCATACAAAAAAATCAAAAATAAAATATCATCTTGGATTTTAAAAAGCAAACCCAATATCTAGTTATTAGTTTGACATATATTGCATACATTGTATATATTCAGATTGTATATTACATTAGTACTTATCAGTCCAGATAGTAGTATATATAGTATATGAGGCGATTCATTATCAAATTCACTCATAGGTGAATTATGTGTTATCCTTTAGATTTCGAAAATTTCACTCCTTCAAGACAATGTGCTCTCAGCAATGATAGCTGTTTAAGAAATGTAATCTTCGGATTATCCCAGTTTGGGAAACAATTGATTTAATTTCGAGATATAACTTGAAATTATTGCTGAATCCGTGTTATAACTCGAAAGTATGACAATTCCGAGTTGTCACTTGACATTGAGCTAGGTTATGTTAGGTTCCATGTGAGTGGGGCAAATATCGCTCCTCCACTGCGACCTCTAGAAGACATTAAATAAAATCTCGAACATTAATAGGGATATTAGGATATTCTCATTGTTACTGAATCATCTTGCATTATATAAGTAGTCATTAAGTAATTATTAGGGACCAGGTGGAACCATTGACTTCTGTGAATGTGAATACTGTCGTCATTGGCCATATTGAATCTCATAAGGTAATTACTAGTTATGAAATTGGCAGCGTCGGAACATGTTGTTATGCTCTCATTGGTTGTTGAGGAATAAAGAGAATGATATTAATAAATATCACTTTTGAGGCGAGAATGTGTATGACGTCATCGAGAGCCAGGGTTTTTCGAATTTTCCGATTTTAATTATTGGTAAAAAAAATATTTGTGATGATTTTAAATAACGAATAATTGTATCAAATATTATTTATACTCGAAATGATCAATATAAAATGGGTATGTGACAAAAATTCGACTAGTGTGTACAAACCCGTTACTTACTTGTAGATACTCATCGAATAATTCAAAATAAATTATTTTGCACGAAATACAAAATCTTTGTACCTACAATAGTTTGAATTGCTCATACATCTACGAAGTTTGAATATTCTGTTATCTGTTAACTGTAATCTGTTATATTCTCATCTTCATAAATGAAAAATTAGTACTATTTCAATATTGTATTTGCTCCAAAATATTACTGTGCTTAAAGTTTAATTGTTAAAATCATTAGAGAAAAAGTCAATCGATAGTCGGTGACACCCCATAAAATATAAAATTTTACTAATTTTTGGACGTTTCGGGAATAAATTGCTACCATTTTCAGCTTAAAAAAATGAAATATTTCTTGAGATTGGCCTTTTTGCTTTTGTTAATTCTCAGCGACAGAAGTAGAAAAATGTGTTCGAAAGCGAAAAGATCCATCCAAAGAATTATTTTCCATTTTTTTGTTGAAAACGGTAGCAAATTTGTTCTGGAAACGTCCAAAGGTAAGTGGACTTATTTTTTTTTTCAATATACCTTCATTCTTTTTCAAACATTATTCGAACAAGGTGTCACTGACTATCCATCGAATTCCTTTTTTAGTGTTATAACCGTGATATTTTAAACGCATTGAAATTTTCTGGCAAATCATCTGATTTGTCTTTACCACAAATATACCTATTGAAATGATCCTAATATTTTTATTCATAGAAACGAAGAGAGACATTTTCAAAAGTTCAGAGATATTAATATTCAACCTTCCCCATTAACCCTACAGACAGTATAGAATGTTTGCGTTGAAGTTATAACATGGCAATGCATTTTTTTTTTTCAGGTGTGCTGGATATATTCCGTAATCCCGAGACTTACATAAGTGACCTGTTGAATGGTATATTTTAATCCGAGTTTTTATCTATAAAAAAGGCTGTTTTCACTTATTTTATTGTTCGCTTGCTGCTAGGTGCAAACCTGTAGGTAATAAATATTGCTTGTTGGATTTTTAGAATACTAAATTATTGTACCTATTATTATTTGAAATAAACCATTTAAAATATGCCATGACTTTGTGCTTGCCTGATCCACGAGTATAATGAATGAGGCAATATTTAGTCCTTGATAGTTTGAACATAATTTCAACGAGGTACGCACGATGTTCTTCGAACATTAAAGTGATCGATTTCCTTTTGTGCGCTCCAAGCGATTAAAAAAATATCTTCTAAACATATAAGCGTATGAGCGGTTCGCCCGTCTTCCAACCCGAAAGTCTTCAAATTGTTCGCCTGAAAACGTTTCTGCCATTCATTCATGACTGAACGAATCAGACGAGACACCATCATTTTGCTCATAGGGGTCGACTTGAAAATATTCGAAGAAGTGATATTGATGTGATTCAATATTTTTTCGTTCTATTGTATCTGGCGGAATTGAGTGATTTGTTCTATACTCGAAGAATTCGTTATTACACAGTTCCAATGCTGTTTTATGTTCCATAGGTGATTTGGTAAAATATCTATATAAAATTCTTTTGTTTACTCAGTAGAGCATATATCGAAGACTGGAACGTTTGGCACGATAATACACTACACTGTTTTACCACTAACCCAACCGATTATTTTACGCCTCGACACCTGTTTCGCTAACTATTTCAGCATCTTCAGGTGAAGATCAAAACTGATTATTCTATTCTAGTGTTCTACTTAAGTACTAGGTATATGTCCACCCAACCGTGAATTGCACTAACCGTTAAGTTTATGTTTGTCATGGGTGAGTTCACATATTTATGTTATATCACCAAACTATACAGAAGGCTAGAATGGAATAGATGCATTATCCCTATTCATCACTCTTTAACTATTCTAAAGTAACTGTAGGCTTTCATATGCATCTATTTTCCTAATATTATTAGTTACTTTACTAATTTGATGTTTTCAATATGTTTTTTTATCTCTTGGAGCGCACGAAAGGAAATTCATATGTCCGTGGAACATCGTGCGTACCTAGAGAAGATGGGTGTTGGATTTTTTCTACTTTTGGAGGTTATAAGTTCATGAGAATACTTTCATTGGCAAGGAACTTCAAAGCTTCGCCGTTGTATAGACGAACCAGTGTTCTTCCACATTTTTCAAGGTTAACGACGAAGGGATGTGTGCTGACTGGGCCTCTGTCGAGTTCGTCTGACTGGTATTGCTAGTGATGGTGTAAAGCACCCCTTTTCTTGGGTTGGCCTATACAGGGGTCTTCACAAAGTTACTGATTCACTGGGTTCGTGAATACTTAGGCAGGAGTAAGATTGGTGTATATAGACATTAATACGACAGTTCAAAATACATAAATCTCTATTCAGCAATCAT
Source organism: Phaedon cochleariae (assembly GCA_918026855.4). Classification (NCBI taxonomy): domain Eukaryota; kingdom Metazoa; phylum Arthropoda; class Insecta; order Coleoptera; family Chrysomelidae; genus Phaedon; species Phaedon cochleariae. Next base: position 24,614,920 of record OU896718.1, on the reverse strand, counting down.
CATAATATGGACAGGCAGAGTTGACATGGAAGTAAAACAGATGTGCTTACATAATATTGGTTGGTTATACATGATGACAGGATGATGTACACTCGCACTATTATACCGGGTCACTTTGAAAAGTTAATACAGTTTTACAGAAGTTCAATAATTCTCGATACACATCTATTGCAGCAACACAATATGTTCACTAGGTACAGACTTTTGAGCAATTTCTAATATCAACTACATATCACGTATAACTAGACTGTTTAGCAGAGTTACTGGTTCAAGACATGAGACTTCGTATCAAGAGTTCGATCAAGACTTCGTATCAAGAGTTCGATCAAGACTTCGTATCAAGAGTTCGATCAAGACTGACTTTTATGCCAAAATTCCCTGCTTTTATACTGAGATTTGGTCATAAATTTAATCAGAATTCATTAGATTTTCGCTTAGTTGAATTGACCTCGAATTAAAGTGCAAAAAGAGTGGCTTCGGATGTTTTCAGAAATAGTTTTTAATTTAATGGAATTTTATCATTAATCATTTTGCAAAAATCGATGTCAGTTGACCTTGGGTATTACTTAAAATTAAGTACAGAAAAAGGATTTCAATGTTCATCTGAAAAGATCTTAAACTAATTGATTTTTGTAATAATTCATCTGGCCTCTACCTATCTTTGGCCCGCCCCTCTGCTGTGGCTCAGTTACTTAGGTTATAAATTCCCTGTACACTCTTTTCTAACTTTTATTCACATCTTTTTGCTGTTCCTGTTCTTCAAGTGCCACTATCAACAATGTTACAAAGGTAAAGTACCTAATAATAAACCTATTACATATATGCATTTCTTGGGATTTGAAACAAATATTCATATTTCCAACAAGAGTTAATTCACGTAATAATATTGCTCTATCAATCTATCCTTCTAATACTTATTGAATGCATTCGAGTTCAGATACCTAAATATTTATTGACCTAATTAAAACGACCTTCTACTTCCTATAAGTGTGAAGTGTCTAGCATTAGTATTTGTTATGCTATTTTTGGTCGAGTCTTTGCGTTCATTACATTCGATCCATCCCTCGTAGACGAAATTCCATATTTTAACATATGAATTTCGTTGCTATATATAGATTATGATCTGTATTTCTTTCTAGCGCTATTATTACGTGAACTTCACCCATGAAACATCAAGAGCATCTTACAACATTCTCGAAATTGTTTATATAAAGTTGTGACCCAGTAAATTATAGTATCAACAAATAAAATGAATGAGATATTTGAATGATCTTTGGTAGGTACCTGCAGACCTCTCTTACGATAAATATATAGAGTCGTTCATGCAAAATTCCTATACCTGAATAATATAACTATTATTAATTATAATTATTATGATTTAAATTAAAAATTAAAATTATTGCATTTTTTTTTCACACTATACTACTACCTACGAAAATTTTAGACAATTTCCAATATCTTTACTTATCTTTACTCTGGTAAATTATGAAATAAAGCTAATTACATGCATATTGGTGGACGATGGTCTATCGAAACCTATATCTATAAAATCAAATCACTCACTCAGTTGACGTTGACGTTTAATGGTAACCTTCAGGTTACGTCCCATTTGATAAACCCATCGCTCGGTCGGGGTGTTTGACCACTGGGCTTCTTGGGTGGGTAGATCCAGGCTGGTTCAATGGATGGTCCTCTCGCTGTCCTGGGTTAGGTGCCGGGTATGGCACAGAACGGTTCAGGGGTGTCCTTTGAGGTATCATAGGCCCAACAGCTGGGGCGATGTTTTCGTGCTCATAGGGTGGTGGTGGGGAGTTGGATCGCCCTGCTGTTGTTAAATGGCCCTTTTGAGAATCCAATCATGGTCCTCTGCCTGCCCTTGTGACCTAGTATTATATCTAGACTGCGATACTTGAGTATTCATATTGCCCTGTGTTTTGTTGTGCTCCAGGTCTTCCTCACAGTTTTCTTCATTCACTTCCTCATTCTTTCTTTCATTTTCAGAATTATCTTCTTCGTCTCCTTCTTCCTCCTCTTCGTTATCCTCTTCTTCCTCTTCTTCTGAAACATCAGTGGTTGATATTTCAAGTGGTTCGTCATTATCGTGTTCTTCTATGTTTTCGTGATCCTCAGGATTTAATTCTTCATTGTATGTGTTAAGATGCTCAGAATTCTCTTGATCTGTTTGTTCTTGCGGTAATCTTATGATTTTACTTGGATTAGTATCAATAACTGGTTGAGGGGTTCTTTCTACCAGATGTTTAGGAATTGTTCGATCATTTTCTTCCTCATCCATATCTTCCAATCCCCGATATCTTTTCAGTCGGTTGGCATGTACCACTTGTTCTTTTCTTCCATTGATTTCTTTAATACGATAGGTTACTGGTCCTAACACTTCAATTATTCGGTACGGTCCTGAGTACTTGGGATAAAATTTATGAGCTAAATGACGTCCGGCCTTGACGGCGGGCGAGTAAAGATATACACGATCTCCTAAGTTAAGTGATGTCGGTTTGGCTTTTCGGTTATATCTTTGCACCTGTTTTTCGGCTTGTTTATTCAGATTTGATCGAGCCACTTCATGCGCTATTTGCATTCTCTGAACCATTTCTGTTGCATAATTGTCATCTAAGTCATAACGAACCTGTGCATGTTTAGTTATTAAATGTAATGGCATTTCCATATCTCTACCGTACATCAAGAAAAATGGAGTTTCTTGAGTTGATTCGTGCACGTGATTGCGATATGCCATGGTGGCGAATGGTAACCATCTGTCCCACGAATCGTTTTCTTCGGTCACATAATGCGATAATGTGGTTTTTAGAGATCGGTGCATTCGTTCTATCATTCCGTTTGATTGAGGGTGATATGGAGTAGTTTGAAGTTTCTTGATTTCCAAAATTTTGCATATCTCTTTAAATAATTTTGAGACAAACTGCTGACCGCAATCCGTTAGTAATTGTCGAGGTGTGCCATATTTTGTGATGATGTTTGTTACGAAAGCTCTAGCTACCGTATCTGCTGTTATATTTGGAAGCGGAATACATTCTGGGTATCTTGTTAGGTAATCCATGACAGTGAGGATATATTTATTTCCATCTTTGGTTTGGTTGAGAGGTCCAACTAAATCCATAGAAATACGCCCAAACGTAGCGTATGGAACTGGTAGTTTCTGTAGTTCTGCGGGAGGTTGGTAATTGGTTTTCCGTAAATTGCAAGAATGGCATGCATTGCAATATTTTATAACATCTTGTCTCATCCCTCTCCAGAAGAAATCCCGGTGTATTGCATCTAGGGTTTTCTTTTGTCCTGCATGACCAGACATAGGGGAGTCATGGTATATTTGTAGAATTTCCTTCACTATGGCTTTAGGTGCATACAATTTGTCATTACGGTCCCCTTCTTTTCTCTTAACATAAAGGATATTATCTGGGCATAGATAAAATTGATTATCGTCGTCCAATACTTGTGGTATTATTTGCGAAATGATTGGGTCTGCTCTCTGCAATTTACTTAGTTCCTCTTTCGTCCAAATAGTCGATAACATTGGGCTATACTCCTGCTCTTCTTCCTGAATTACCAAAGCTATTGCAGCTAATGGACTACAAGTTGCCTCTGTAGATGTCTCCTCTAGTTCTACCTCTCTTAGCCTGGTTAATGCGTCAGCGTTTCCATTTCTCTTTCCCGGGCGGTATTTGATATTAAAACTATATTCCATCAAGAACATTGCCCATTTGGCAAGCCTTGAACTGGCATCTTTTATGGTTAAAAGATACACTAATGGTCGGTGGTCGGTAATAATGGTGAAATGAGTTCCAGTCAGGTAACACCTATACTTTTTCACAGCCCAAATTACTGCCAAACATTCACGCTCTATTGTTGAATAGCGTCTTTCTGCTGAGTTCAAGGTTCGGCTAGCATAACAAATTGGATGTTCTATATTATCATATTCTTGACTCAAGATTCCACTAATAGCAGTAGCGGAGGCATCTGTATTTACAATGAATTGTTTTTGAAAATTTGGGTACTTCAAAATAGGAGGAGTAATGAGAGCCTGTTTCAGATGTTGAAAAGCCTGTTCATGTGGTTCCTTCCAAACAAAGGGGGTATTTTTCTTGGTGAGATTCGTAAGTGGTTGAGATATTTCAGAAAATCTCGGCACGAATTTGCGGTAAAACCCACAAAGTCCTAGAAAAGCTCGTATTTCTTTGACGGTGGATGGACGAGGGTAATTACGGACTATCTCTGTTTTTTCGGGGTCTGTCTGACATCCAGCTGCTGATATGATGTGTCCCAGATACTTGGCTTCATTCTTCATAAATTGGCATTTGGTTGGTTTGAATTTCAAATTACTGGCTCTCATTCTATCAAATACATGTCTCAGTCTGTTGAGGTGTTCATTTAGGTCAGATGAGCTGAACACTATTACGTCATCCAAGTAGACAAGACATTCGTTTCCAGTTAAATGGGCTAGAACCGAATACATCAGTCTTTGCCAAGTTGCTGGACTATTCTTCAAGCCCATAGCCATGCGATTGAATTCATAATGGCCAGTAGGGGTGGTAAATGCACTTTTCTCCTGATCTCGTGGGTCGAGTTCTACTTGGAAATATCCACTAGCCAAATCTAACACACTGAAAATACTGGAGCCAGTCAATTGATCTAAGGTTTCTTGGAGATTTGGTAAGGGAAAGAAATCTGTTTTAGTGATTGCATTAAGATCTCTATAGTCGATACATAGACGAAATTGGGGTTCTTCGTCAGGATGCAATTTCTTCTCTACCAATATTGCTGGAAATGACCATGGTGATGAAGATTCACGTATGATTTCATTTTCTAGAAGATCTTGAATTTCCCTGTCCAGTATTTTCTGACGTTGGTAGGGTACTCGGTAAGGTCTTTTTGAGATAGGTGGTACATTTTCTGTTATAATTCGATGTTTTACTCGAGAAGTACAAGTCAATTTGTGTGTTGGAGCTCTGAATATGTCGATATATTCCGTGATCAATTTTACAAGTTTTTCTTCTCCTTCTCCTTGTGGATTAGATAGCTGAAGCTGCTCAAGAATAAGTTTAGTATCTTGCATGCTCACAGAGCCAATTGTTTTACTTCTTTTTTCCTGTTTACTTGGGACTTCACATTCTGTTTCAAATGCTCTGGCTATTATTTGTTTTCGCTGAATCACTACAGCACAATTGAGAACGTTAATCAGTTTTACAGGTATTTCTTGGTTCTTGTGACAAATGGATCGGGCTACCAATATTCCGTTGATCGAGTCCATAGATTCAATTACGATAGAATCGGTGGTAAGTCGTTTCGGCTTCTTGAGTAGTGCTGGTTGTATGGTCATTGTCCTTGGTGGTAAGTGAACATCTTCTTTGAAATATACTCCCACTCCGTTACTGTGGTAATTCATAGGCTTGGATATGCATCCATGTGCCTTCTCATTCTGTGTCCAAGGCACTACTGACTGTGGGAGACTGGTATCAGTTATCTTACTTTGATGTTCAACTTTTGAACAGTCATTTCCTGATTTATTCATCCGTTTTAATTTAGAGACTTCTTCTGTTGGGTACTCGCTGCTTCTTTGACTTCCACTGTCGGTGTTTCCAGACTTAGAGGTGCATCTTTGTGCCCTATCCTCTTGTATCTGCGAAACAGGTGCAGTCCTGAGGCTATTTTCTCGACTATCGATTGGCTCTCCACTACGAAACTGTGTTCTGCTATCATTTAAGGAACCTTTGGAAGCTGCAGCCTTCCTTTCCTTTGACTTCTCTTCATACCTTGGAGTATCCGGGATGGATATTGCTGTTTGGTGAACCAGAGGACTGGAATTCCCCTGTTCACCGGAATTCGCTGCCAATTCCAGTGGCATCGAATTCATACCCAGCAAACACAGATACATCACAGAGATATCGCAGCGATGTAACAATGGTGACCTGCGATATCGCATTCTATGTCGCATAGACGTCGCTGCGATGTCAGGGGGATGTTATTTTGTCCCACTCAAGTTTCCTCGATGCGACGTCCCTGCGATAACTTCTCTGCAATATGACAGCGATATATTTTTTGCAATGTAATTGCGATATGTTATTTGTGATGGCAAAGCGAAGTGTTTTTGCGATGAATCTACCAAGTGATGCGATATTACATCGCAGGGATGTATACATATGACATCGCAAGGATGTATACATATGACATTGCAGGGATGTATACATATGACATCGCAGGGATGTAAACCTATGACATTACAGCGATGTACATTTATTACGCAGAGATGAGGTAATATGTAGGAAAAAATGTCAGGGAAGAAAAGTCTGATGAAAAAAATATAAATAAACATTTATTTTCAATATACAATGAACAAAACAAAATATGAGAGGTGATTCTCCAACAAAAAATATAAAAGTTATGGAATCCATGTTATTTCCTATCGTTTCTGGACATCACATTTGGACAACATTTTATAAATTTAATATATATATAATATAATATAAATATTAGCTCTAGTCGAGGCTTTAGTAGAAATTATCACATCATTGTCATCTGCTGCAACTCCTTCCTCAGAAACAAATTCTGAGAAAATTTCAGCACCAGCTCTCATGTTTCCTGAAGAATCCATTAATGCACAGGCGGCGTCAGAGACAGATGAATAATTGTTTGGACTACCATGATCGGATATATTCAAAATACCAGATATTTCCATTATAATTCGTCTTTTATGACGATATGAGTAAGATGAAAAGGAACGCCTTGACATGGTTTCAAGTTCCAAGTGATTCCAATTTCCAAGTGAAAAATGAAAATTTATTTATACTCACCCCGGCTTTTAACTCTACTACTACAAACAGGAACACCAAGCGTGCTGGTGCCGTGTGCCGTGAAACGAAACGATGATGAAACGGAAACGACGCTAATAAAATACCTTCAGTGTTAACTGTCAAGTTCCAGTGTCACGACTGAGTCACGACTGTCACGAGTCACGACCAGTGTTACCACAATCTTCTTTTTGATCGAGGTAGATTCCTTGAACGAAGCGGTGTAGAACGATTTCGAAACGAGGTAGCTTCAATTAAATTTGATCAGCGACTTAAGTGAACTGTTTCGCTATTGTATTCATCCTGTCTCATAATCGAGCTCAAAAATACATGCGGAATGTGTTTGCTTCAGGACATCGCAACGATGGAACATTCGTAATATCGCAGTATTGCCTCATCGCGATATCTCAGGGATGCCATGTCGCAGATGTTCGCTTATGTACATCGCAACGATAGAACATTCGTAATATCGCAGTGTTGCCTCATCGCGACATCTCAGAGATGTCATGTCGCAGATGTGTTTGCTTGTACATCGCAGCGATGGAACATTCGTAATATCGCATTGTTGCCTCATCGCGACATCTCAGAGATGTCATGTCGCAGATGTGTTTGCTTCAGTACATCGCAGCGATGAAACATTGGTAATATCGCTGTGTTGCCTCATCGCGATATCTCAGAGATGCCATGTCGCAGATGTTTGCTGATGTACATCGCAGCGATAGAACATTCGTGATATCGCAGTGTTGCCTCATCGCGACATCTCAGAGATGTCATGTCGCAAAAGTGTTTGCTTATGAACATCGCAGCGATGGAACGTTTGTGATATCGCACTGTTACGTAGACGCGACATCTCAGAGATGTCATGTCGCAGATGTGATTGTTTATGAACATCGCAGCGATAGAACGTTTGTGATATCGCACTGTTACCTAGGCGCGACATCTCAGAGATGTCATGTCACAGATGTGTTGGCTGGGTATCCTCCTTGAGTAAGGTTGAAGTAAAGGCTTTCAAGGTATTCCTGATTTCAACCATATTATTTTCCATTTCAGCTAACCTCACTTTTATCTCTTTCTCCCAATCGTTATTTTCTTCTAATAACTCAATAACTTCATCTAGAATGAACATTTTCCCTGTTCCCCAATCGATTTTTGCTCCGAATCTTTGTAAAAAGTCTAATCCCAGCAGCATATCTGCTCTGAAATTCCCTGTCTCTATCAGGATGAACTCATGTTCAATGGTCTTTCTTGAACTCAACTGTATTGGTAAAATAACCCTTCCATTATCATTGATTTTCCTTCCCTGAATATCAACTAGACTAATATCGTTGTTAACTTGAATATTGAACCCCTGCACGATACTCGGCTTAGAGAGATACTTGTGCACCTGAATCAATTAAAGCTGTCAAGTACTGACCTTCTACTTTAATTTTTGCTATGTTCCTGGGTTCCTCCTTTCCTTGCGTACAACTTAGTATCTCTGCCGTCCTTGACTTTATTGTCGAGGCACCTCGCTGGCAGCTACATGGCAGGGTTGAAATGCAGCTGCGGTCGTGTTTAAATTACCGGTGGAACGTCCTCCTCTACCTGCAGTTCGCCAGGTCCCAGTTGGATGACCTTGACCTCGTTGTTGGCTTCTGTCTGGACAATACCTCACTATGTGTCCAGGTCTGTGACATCCATAACACACCCGGTTTCGGTTATTGCTGTTGATTCGTTCCTTGCAATCTCTAGCAAAATGTCCCGTTTTCTGACATCTGTAGCAGTTGAGATTGTTTCTTGCCCTTGCATTCTGTTGATTCATTTCGCGTGAGTCCACCACCCTGCATTCTCGTTCCTGTATTTTGGTGAGATTTTCTATCGTCTCCTCTTTTTCTGCAACTCTCACCGCTTCTTCTAGTGTGGCGGGCTCTGCGGACAATACTTTCTTTCGTATCGGGTTGAGTAGGCCGAGAACAAATTGTGTGGTTGTATCCGCTGCTAATTTCTGTTTGATCAGGCGGTTGTCATCTGGTCTAGCGGTGTATTTTACAGTCTTGTTAGCAGCAATTTTCAATCGGGCCAAAAATTGCCTGCAAGACTCACCATTTCGTTGTTTGCACTCAATAAACGCCTTCAGTGCTTGTCCAGGAAGTTGAACTACGCCAAACTGCTTACGTAAGGCCTCTTCTAGAACCTCCCATGTTGATGTAGCTCGCAGATCTGGTTCTGAGTCTATCAACTGCTTGGCTATTCCTCTTAATTTCAATCGAGTTATCGCTGTTTGTTGTTTTTCTGTCCACCCTGCCAATATCGCCGTTTCTTCGATAATTTGAAGAAAGTCATGAATACTTGTCTGTCCATTATACTCTGGTATTGCATCTAAGTTCATATGGGCATAGAAACAATGATATTTTTCTGGTCGTCGTCTCCTGTTGGTGATCCGGTTCGTGACATCTTTCAATCTTTATGTCTACGAGTAGTTCTTCTGCCGTTGATGGTAGAATGTCTACACTTCTCGATCTTTCCTGCCGCTGAGGGGGTTTAACAGCTTCTAAATATTCGAACCCCACACCACTGACACCAATTGTAAAGCACCCCTTTTCTTGGGTTGGCCTATACAGGGGTCTTCACAAAGTTACTGATTCACTGGGTTCGTGAATACTTAGGCAGGAGTAAGATTGGTGTATATAGACATTAATACGACAGTTCAAAATACATAAATCTCTATTCAGCAATCATCATAATATGGACAGGCAGAGTTGACATGGAAGTAAAACAGATGTGCTTACATAATATTGGTTGGTTATACATGATGACAGGATGATGTACACTCGCACTATTATACCGGGTCACTTTGAAAAGTTAATACAGTTTTACAGAAGTTCAATAATTCTCGATACACATCTATTGCAGCAACACAATATGTTCACTAGGTACAGACTTTTGAGCAATTTCTAATATCAACTACATATCACGTATAACTAGACTGTTTAGCAGAGTTACTGGTTCAAGACATGAGACTTCGTATCAAGAGTTCGATCAAGACTTCGTATCAAGAGTTCGATCAAGACTTCGTATCAAGAGTTCGATCAAGACTGACTTTTATGCCAAAATTCCCTGCTTTTATACTGAGATTTGGTCATAAATTTAATCAGAATTCATTAGATTTTCGCTTAGTTGAATTGACCTCGAATTAAAGTGCAAAAAGAGTGGCTTCGGATGTTTTCAGAAATAGTTTTTAATTTAATGGAATTTTATCATTAATCATTTTGCAAAAATCGATGTCAGTTGACCTTGGGTATTACTTAAAATTAAGTACAGAAAAAGGATTTCAATGTTCATCTGAAAAGATCTTAAACTAATTGATTTTTGTAATAATTCATCTGGCCTCTATACCTATCTTTGGCCCGCCCCTCTGCTGTGGCTCAGTTACTTAGGTTATAAATTCCCTGTACACTCTTTTCTAACTTTTATTCACATCTTTTTGCTGTTCCTGTTCTTCAAGTGCCACTATCAACAATGTTACAAAGGTAAAGTACCTAATAATAAACCTATTACATATATGCATTTCTTGGGATTTGAAACAAATATTCATATTTCCAACAAGAGTTAATTCACGTAATAATATTGCTCTATCAATCTATCCTTCTAATACTTATCGAATGCATTCGAGTTCAGATACCTAAATATTTATTGACCTAATTAAAACGACCTTCTACTTCCTATAAGTGTGAAGTGTCTAGCATTAGTATTTGTTATGCTATTTTTGGTCGAGTCTTTGCGTTCATTACAATGGAATTATAGCAGATATTTCTATGGAACATTTCCCGTGTAAGTGTCTATAGAAAAGTGAAAGGTCGCCGACTTCTCTACAGTGTTCTAATGGGGTCAAAGAGTTGGTGAGTGTGGCACCATCCACCAGGCGAATGGCTCTTCTCTGGATGGAATCTAAGAGCAGCGTATAACTGGCCTTAGTTTCCTGGGAAGAAATGGCAATTCCATTTCTATTTGTTGCAATAAACATATATTATTATTATAAGAGGACGCAGTATGGAGAGTGCAAGCGTCTGCAAAGCTGTGGATAGGGCAACTGGTTGCTCCCAATATATCGTTGATATGAATTAGGAACAATATAGGTGCTATGATTAATCCTTGTGGAACGCGGGAATTGATTGCAATGGTATCAGACGATTCTCCGTCCACCACCACATGAAGAAAGAAAGAAAACTCGATGAAAGCAGGTGTCGTAGCTGAGTTTGTAAGCCGTATGGTGGTAGTTTTTGTGGAGCAATAATCCTTGGTGCCAAACACATTCGAATGCCTTTGATATATCTAGCGCTACAGCTAGAGATTCCCCATGTTTTTCTAATGAAGCTTTGCCATATATGGGTGACGTAGGCAAGTGAATCTCCAGTTGCCCACCTTATCTTTTGGATTACTTAATAAATTGCCTAATTTTGACCTAGACTGATGAACTTTCAATACGTCTCTGAAAACCTTATTGATATTCCCCTATTCGCGGTAGTCAAGGTCATCATCTGACGTTGCGATGACAAAACCTACGGAAAAACATGTCTAACTTCCAATTTGAGCCATGAGTCAGAAACATTTTCCCGCAGTTTCATGTAATCGGCAGATGATGACCTTGACTGGCGCGAATATACAGGGTGTTTCATGAGAAGACTCACATAGCCGAATGGTCAATAGGGGAAATCAAGACGAGTTGATATATACATATGAAAACATTTTATGACCCTCCATAACGAATATACAGGGTATAATGTGAAATTGCTATATAACTTTAATCGTCGATATTACAGAAATGATTCGTCGTAATCTGCTGAAGTTTGGCAGCGACGTATCACCACTGAAACTATTCAAGATGACATATTATGAAAAAAAAATATCCGGGCTTGGGAAAATTTTATGTTTCATTATTGTTACGTCAAAAAAGTTCACTTTGTGACCACTTTTCTCGAAAAATGCCATCAGATTCAGAAAGATCAGACAAAATTCTGTGAGAATGCTCTTCAATTTACACGGCACAGTTTGACCGGTTCAATAAAAAAATATGGAACAAAATCGTTCGAATGAATTTTTAATTTCGACCTGGCTGATAACTGTCAACTTTCAACTGGTATCATGTGAATTGATTTTTCTACATTTTTGTTGAATAGTAATTGACAGAAAGATAGACGGGAAGAAAAAACACGATATTTTCTATCGAAATTCCAGATAGATATTATTATTCCTGACTTTGTTTCATGGGTGTCGCTTGAAGTGAGATATCGAGTAGGTCCTGTTTTTCATTTGTGTGACGAGACGTGACGTTTGTTGATAATCCGAACTGATAGGTACGTACTAGGCTAGTACTAGGTAGGTACCAACTGATGAAATTACGAGATGAGGATTCATGTGCCCATATTATGGTGATATATCAAATTAGTTATGCCATCACGCATAAACTTAGCTCCATTTTTTGTTATTGATACACTTCTGCAAGTTCTTGATATAAGGATATGCATTTGCTATTTATTCAAAATTCCTAATGTTCATCTTCGTGAAGGTTTTACTGCAACGTATTCTTGGGTCTGGAAATATTCTATGGTATTAAACATAGCATAATTATAGCATTTGGATTTTCGTCTTGTTCAGCATTTGGAATATGATGCGGCACCTAGAGTGTAAGAATATTCGGATTACCAGTGTTTACCTATCAACAAACGTCACGTTACATAGAATAAAAACAGGGCCCACTTTATAATAAATTTATAAAATAGAATCACCAGTAATCATATCTATCTAGAAGTTCGATCGGTCAAAAACTAACATGTCATATCATAAAAAAATCAAAACTAATCTCTTCTGTCAATTTCTATCCAATAAAAATGTACAGAAATCAATTTACACGAATCCAGTCAAAAGTTGAGAGTTATCAGCCAGGAAATTGAAAATTCATTCGAACCTTTTTGTTCCATATTTTCTTGTTTAACCGGTCAAAGTGTGCCGTGTAAATTGAAGAGCAGTTCTTATAGCATTTTGTCTGATCTTTCTGAATCTGATGGATTTTTTTGATAAAAGTGGTCACAAAGTGAACTGTTTTGACAATACAATGAAACTTAAAATTTTCCCAAGCCCGGACCTGGATATTTTTTTCATAATATGTTATCTTGAATAGTTCCAGTAGAGATACGTCACTGCCAAATTTCAGCAGATTAGGACGAATCATTTCTGTAATATCGACCATCAAAGTTATATAGCAATTTCACATTATACCCTGTATCTTCGTTATGGAGGGTCAAAAAATGTTTACATATATATACATCAACTCGTTTTGATATCCCCTATTAACCATTCGGCTATGTGAGTCTTCTCATGAAACACCCTGTATATAATATGATTTCTATGCTTCATTCATCAAACCTGAATCAAACCGAAAGGTGTATGGTGAAGAGGTGAACTGTCTGCAGAGGGATTCTTCTCGAATTTTTTTCATCCGCTTGAAAAGTCATAGAATTCCGAAAGTGTCAACTTCAATTTATGTCTGCGTATTAATTTATCTACTTTTTTCATATCATAACCATTGACGCCAGCCACTTTATAAACAACACTTCTTTCAACATCGAATCTTTCATTGCTCACAGTAAATAAAACTAGTCTATGTACTACTAGAAACTTTATACTTGCCAGTTTGTGTTGAAAACAGTGATATTGGAGTCATTGGTTGTGTATCTAAGTGTGTTAATTGGTTTCTTTTCTAAAAACATCAAATTCTAAGTTGTTTTTGCCATTTTGGATCACAAGAATATCTAAGAATGGTAATTTTCGCATTCAAAAGTGAATTTGATAGAGGGGAAGCAATTATTCAATTTTGAAATGAAGTAATCTCTACCTATATCTGTGATTTTCATAGATAGATAGATAGATAGATAGATAGATAGATAGATAGATAGATAGATATGATAGATAGATAGATAGATAGATAGATAGATAGATAGATAGATTCTTATACCTATCATTGATGTTTCATCACTTGTTCCAAGTGTACCCATATACCAACAACTTTGGAATATAACAACCTTGATCGGTATAATATTGAGAATTGGTCAATCTCACAAACCTCTGCATGAGCCAAAATATTTTTCAATATAAACAAGAATTTTTTGAGCTACATATGGAGGGTACCTACAGCTATGGGTAATTGTTAATCACCTTTCTTGGCTGAACTATTCATGAATTGGTTTGAAGCGAATGCAAATTAAAAATTCGAGTATTTTCCTAGTTTGGATGAGATATGTGGACGATATATATTTTTGCTATTTTTGATACAAAAATCATAGATATATATAGATCTCAAAATTTCGAAATTGAATAGTTGCTTTCTCTCTATCAAATTCACTTTTGAATGCGAACATAACATAAAACCAATGACTCACTGTCCAACACAAGATGGCAAGTTTAAATTTTCTAGTGCATAGACTAGTTTCATTCCCTCTGAGTAAAGAAAGATTCGATGTTGAAAGAAGTGTTGTTTATAAAGTGGCTGGCGTCAATGGTTATGATTAGGGCTGCGCGATATTGGATTTCAGTTATCGGTTATCGATAAGTTGAAATTTATCGATAAGTTCGATATATCGATATATCGATATATATCGATATTTATCGATATATCGATATTTATCGATATTTATCGATACATCGATATATATCGATTTATCGATAGTTATCGATATATCGATTTATCGATATTTAAAAACTTAAATATCGTTATTCGATATATCGATATATTTATCGATATATCGATATTTTTTCCCAGCCCTATTTCTGATCATTTAGTGTCAAACATTGAGGGACTATATAGTTATTCAATACCGAAAAGTGGAAAAAAAATATTTCACCATATTATTCAATGCAGCGCTTCCAATTAATTATGGATTCTTACACGAATTACTTTAATAACTTAATTTTGGCAATACCAACAGGAACATTCATAACAATTGTTCAAAATGATGACCATTATTCTCTAAATAAAGATATCCTCTTCTCACAGTTGCTTCTAAGACATTACTGAGCAACCTTATCTTGGACACACTGTATATCGATATATTTATCGATATATCGATATTTTTTCCCAGCCCTAGTTATGATATCAAAAAAGTGGAAAAATCAATACGTAGATTCTAAGACTTTTCAAGTGTATAAAAACAATTCAAGAAGAATCCCAATCCAGTTCAATTCCAAGTATACGAAAGGGACTCGTTAAGGTTTTCAAAGACTCAAGTTTTGAAAGCGTTCATTAGTCTGGGTCGAAATTAGGCAATCTATTAGGTAATCCAAAAATAAGGTGGACACAACTGAAATGTTAGGAATATACGAAAATGATTATAATGATTATGATAAAACATATATAGGCCAAATCAGGCGACCTATAAAAATAAAGTTCAAAGAACATAATGATAATTATGATAAATAATAATAATTATAATTAATATATTTATTTTCCCATGCAGATGAGTACCTTATATTCAATTTACTTATATTTATAAAATGGAATATGGAAATCATTTTTTTGTCGCGTGTATTGACATTATACAGATTTCTATAGAGATTAAATTTAGTTTTGTTCATGAAAGTACATATTTCATAAATATACAAAGAAAAAAGTGTCAATACATGATATTTCACAAAATAGGCAATCCAGCGACCTGTCAAACGAAAAGCAATATGGCGGCTGTTGGCACACATTGGATATTGCCGTATGTGACTGTAGTGATAAAACTGTCTTTCTTGTGATTTCCAATGTGTGTTGGACTTGTTTTTCTGATTATAGACAATCATTTTTGCTTCAAATTGAAATATATGCCTTAAACTTGCATTGTTTTCAAGATTTGACTCGTTATATCAGTGATACAGGTTATTAGGTTGATGTGAAGTTATCCACGATTTTCCAGCCACGCTTTATGACGTGTAGACTGTCGATATTGGGATGGAGGATATTTCGCATGCAACGTTGCCAAACTTCCCAGCCACGCTTTTCAGCCATGCATTTCCCAACCACAGTTATTTAAATTTATTTTTCAGCAGTATTTTCCCTGTTACGTTTCCCCGATAGACTATGAAGTGCTACAACCATTCTAAGAGCAGTGGAAAATTGATCACTTTAGTTATAGGTCTTAATTTTTTATTATTTATTTGAAATACCTATTTCACTATAATTTCCAGAATTACTCTTTTTCCCAATAACTTTGTTAATAATCGATGTGCATTCATGAATCTTTCGCCAAAATATCTAGAATAACATAATTTACATATCTAGAAACTGAAATGAATTTGAGGTGCCGTAGGAGAATTTATAAAAAATAAAATCTGTCATTTTTTATACTTTTTCCGGAATAACTTTGTTAATAATCGATGTGCGTTCATGAATCTTTCACCAAAATATCTAGAATAACTCAATATACGTATCTACCAACTGGAATGAATTTGAGGTGCCGTAGGAGAATTTATAAAAAATATAATCTGTCATTTTTTATACTTTTTTCCCAATAACTTTGTCAATAATCGATGTGCGTTCATGATTTTTTCGCCAAAATATCTAGAATAACTCAATATACGTGTCTAGAAACTCAAATGAATTTGAGGTGCCGTAGGAGAATTTATAAGAAATAAAATCTGTCATTTTTTATACTTTTTTCCCAATAACTTTGTTAATAATCGATGTGCGTTCATGAATCTTTCGCTGAAATATCTAGAACAACTCAATATACGTGTCTAGAAACTCAAATGAATTTGAGGTGCCGTAGGAGAATTTATAAAAAATTAAATCTGTCATTTTTTATACTTTTTTCCCAATAACTTTGTTAATAATGGATGTGCGTTCATGAATCTTTCGCCAAAATATCTAGAACAACTCAATATACGTGTCTAGAAACTCAAATGAATTTGAGGTGCCGTAGGAGAATTTATAAAAAATTAAATCTGTCATTTTTTATACTTTTTTCCCAATAACTTTGTTAATAATGGATGTGCGTTCATGAATCTTTCGCCAAAATATCTAGAACAACTCAATATACGTGTCTAGAAACTCAAATGAATTTGAGGTGCCGTAGGAGAATTTATAAAAAATTAAATCTGTAATTTTTTATACTTTTTTCCCAATAACTTTGTCAATAATCGATGTGCGTTCATGAATCTTTCGCCAAAATATCTTGAATAACTCAATATACGTATCTAGGAACTCAAATGAATTTGAGGTGCCGTAGGAGAATTTATAAAAAATATAATTTGTCATTTTTTATACTTTTTTCGCAGTGACTCTGTTAATAATCCATGTGCGTTATTGAATCTTTCGTCAAAATATCTAGAATAACTTTTAATGTAACTTCGATAATATGAACCAACAGCCTCTAAAGCGATTGTTTCGCCTACGCTTGGATTCGCCAAGTATGTTGGAAGCCAGAATGATGGATGGTGTGTGCGCAACTCTCGCGAGGCGCTCTTTTATTGTCTCTATCATGGAATATAGTCATACGAATACAATTCGTGATACTATTTCTTCTCAAAATATCCATATCGAATGATATACTTCAGTTTGCAGCTTCAATGTCGCTCATGAAATTTTTCCAAACCTTCTCGCCTACGGCTCAAACGTGTTGATACACGATGCCATTTGCGAAATTATTGGGCAACAAGCTGTCGTTACAATCGCCGAATATTTTATTTAGCAATTAGTATCACGTGTGGTATCACATTTGAAAAAAAAAATATCCACCTCTGAAGAATTGTATATCTGATATTATTGGCAGAACGGTAAAACTGCATTTAGCATGCGATGGGTTTTTTCTCGAAAATTTTTGTTGGTACTTACGTATTTTTGTCTGAAAAACACGAATTTGATAATGAAAATGTGAACAAACCACTATTTATCGAGATATTTCAAAAAAAAGTTCGAAATTTCGACTCCTTTTTCCCCTTGCGTTGGATGCATTTACAGGTACTTGCTCTTCTTATTTTGTCATTGGACACTTTGTATACTCATGATGTACTTCACTGACATATTTTTATACAGAAAATTCAACAGGAAATATGATTTTTAAATTCTCCTACGGCACCTCAAATTCATTTCGGTTTCTAGATATGTATATTAAATTATTCTAGATATTTTGGCGAAAAATTCATGAACGCACATCGATTATTAACAAAGTTATTCCGAAAAATGTATCAAAAATGACAGATTCTATTTTTTATAAATTCTCCTACGGCACCTCAAATTCATTTGACTTTTTAGATACGTATATTGAGTTATTCTAGATATTTTGGCGAAAGATTCATGAACGCACATCGATTATTGACAAAGTTATTGGGAAAAAAGTATAAAAAATGACAGATTTTATTTTTTATAAATTCCCCTACGGCACCTCAAATTCATTTGAGTTTCTAGATACGTATATTGAGTTATTCTAGATATTTTGGCGAAAGATTCATGAACGCACATCGATTATTGACAAAGTTATTGGGAAAAAAGTATAAAAAATGACAGATTTTATTTTTTATAAATTCCCCTACGGCACCTCAAATTCATTTGAGTTTCTAGATACGTATATTGAGTTATTCTAGATATTTTGGCGAAAGATTCATGAACGCACATCGATTATTGACAAAGTTATTGGGAAAAAAGTATAAAAAATGACAGATTTTATTTTTTATAAATTCCCCTACGGCACCTCAAATTCATTTGAGTTTCTAGATACGTATATTGAGTTATTCTAGATATTTTGGCGAAAGATTCATGAACGCACATCGATTATTGACAAAGTTATTGGGAAAAAAGTATAAAAAATGACAGATTTTATTTTTTATAAATTCCCCTACGGCACCTCAAATTCATTTGAGTTTCTAGATACGTATATTGAGTTATTCTAGATATTTTGGCGAAAGATTCATGAACGCACATCGATTATTAACAAAGTTATTCCGAAAAATGTATCAAAAATGACAGATTCTATTTTTTATAAATTCTCCTACGGCACCTCAAATTCATTTGACTTTTTAGATACGTATATTGAGTTATTCTAGATATTTTGGCGAAAGATTCATGAACGCACATCGATTATTGACAAAGTTATTGGGAAAAAAGTATAAAAAATGACAGATTTTATTTTTTATAAATTCCCCTACGGCACCTCAAATTCATTTGAGTTTCTAGATACGTATATTGAGTTATTCTAGATATTTTGGCGAAAGATTCATGAACGCACATCGATTATTAACAAAGTTATTGGGAAAAAAGTATGAAAAATGACAGATTTCATTTTTTATAAATTCTCCTACGGCACCTCAAATTCATTTGAGTTTCTAGACACGTATATTGAGTTATTCTAGATATTTTGGCGAAAGATTCATGAACGCACATCGATTATTAACAAAGTTATTGGGAAAAAAGTATAAAAAATGACAGATTTAATTTTTTATAAATTCTTCTACGGCACCTCAAATTCATTTGAGTTCCTTGACACGTATATTGAGTTATTCTAGATATTTTGGCGTAAGATTCATGAACGCACATCGATTATTAACAAAGTTATTGGGAAAAAAGTATAAAAAATGACAGATTTAATTTTTTATAAATTCTTCTACGGCACCTCAAATTCATTTGAGTTCCTTGACACGTATATTGAGTTATTCTAGATATTTTGGCGTAAGATTCATGAACGCACATCGATTATTAACAAAGTTATTGGGAAAAAAGTATGAAAAATGACAGATTTCATTTTTTATAAATTCTCCTACGGCACCTCAAATTCATTTGAGTTTCTAGATACGTATATTGAGCTATTCTAGATATTTTGGCGTAAGATTCATGAACGCACATCGATTATTAACAAAGTTATTGGGAAAAAAGTATGAAAAATGACAGATTTCATTTTTTATAAATTCTCCTACGGCACCTCAAATTCATTTGAGTTTCTAGACACGTATATTGAGTTATTCTAGATATTTTGGCGAAAGATTCATGAACGCACATCGATTATTAACAAAGTTATTGGGAAAAAAGTATAAAAAATGACAGATTTAATTTTTTATAAATTCTCCTACGGCACCTCAAATTCATTTGAGTTCCTTGACACGTATATTGAGTTATTCTAGATATTTTGGCGTAAGATTCATGAACGCACATCGATTATTAACAAAGTTATTGGGAAAAAAGTATGAAAAATGACAGATTTCATTTTTTATAAATTCTCCTACGGCACCTCAAATTCATTTGAGTTTCTAGACACGTATATTGAGTTATTCTAGATATTTTGGCGAAAGATTCATGAACGCACATCGATTATTAACAAAGTTATTGGGAAAAAAGTATGAAAAATGACAGATTTCATTTTTTATAAATTCTCCTACGGCACCTCAAATTCATTTGAGTTTCTAGACACGTATATTGAGTTATTCTAGATATTTTGGCGAAAGATTCATGAACGCACATCGATTATTAACAAAGTTATTGGGAAAAAAGAATAAAAAATGACAGATTTAATTTTTTATAAATTCTCCTACGGCACCTCAAATTCATTTCAGTTTTTAGATACGTATATTGAGTTATTCTAGATATTTTGGCGAAAGATTCATGAACGCACATCGATTATTAACAAAGATATTCCGAAAAATGTATCAAAAATGACAGATTCTATTTTTTATAAATTCTCCTACGGCACCTCAAATTCATTTGAGTTTCTAGATACGTATATTGAGCTATTCTAGATATTTTGTCGAAAGAGTCATGAACGCACATCGATTATTAACAAAGTTATTGGGAAAAAAGTATAAAAAATGACAGATTTGATTTTTTATAAATTCTCCTACGGCACCTCAAATTCATTTGAGTTCCTAGATACGTATATTGAGTTATTCAAGATATTTTGGCGAAAGATTCATGAACGCACATCGATTATTGACAAAGTTATTGGGAAAAAAGTATAAAAAATGACAGATTTAATTTTTTATAAATTCTCCTACGGCACCTCAAATTCATTTGAGTTTCTAGACACGTATATTGAGTTGTTCTAGATATTTTGGCGAAAGATTCATGAACGCACATCCATTATTAACAAAGTTATTGGGAAAAAAGTATAAAAAATGACAGATTTAATTTTTTATAAATTCTCCTACGGCACCTCAAATTCATTTGAGTTCCTTGACACGTATATTGAGTTATTCTAGATATTTTGGCGTAAGATTCATGAACGCACATCGATTATTAACAAAGTTATTGGGAAAAAAGTATGAAAAATGACAGATTTCATTTTTTATAAATTCTCCTACGGCACCTCAAATTCATTTGAGTTTCTAGACACGTATATTGAGTTATTCTAGATATTTTGGCGAAAGATTCATGAACGCACATCGATTATTAACAAAGTTATTGGGAAAAAAGTATGAAAAATGACAGATTTCATTTTTTATAAATTCTCCTACGGCATCTCAAATTCATTTGAGTTTCTAGACACGTATATTGAGTTATTCTAGATATTTTGGCGAAAGATTCATGAACGCACATCGATTATTAACAAAGTTATTGGGAAAAATGTATAAAAAATGACAGATTTAATTTTTTATAAATTCTCCTACGGCACCTCAAATTCATTTCGGTTTCTAGATATGTATATTAAATTATTCTAGATATTTTGGCGAAAAATTCATGAACGCACATCGATTATTAACAAAGATATTCCGAAAAATGTATCAAAAATGACAGATTCTATTTTTTATAAATTCTCCTACGGCACCTCAAATTCATTTGAGTTTTGAGATACGTATATTGAGTTATTCTAGATATTTTGTCGAAAGAGTCATGAACGCACATCGATTATTAACAAAGTTATTGGGAAAAAAGTATAAAAAATGACAGATTTGATTTTTTATAAATTCTCCTACGACACCTCAAATTCATTTGAGTTCCTAGATACGTATATTGAGTTATTCAAGATATTTTGGCGAAAGATTCATGAACGCACATCGATTATTGACAAAGTTATTGGGAAAAAAGTATAAAAAATGACAGATTTAATTTTTTATAAATTCTCCTACGGCACCTCAAATTCATTTCGGTTCCTAGATATGTATATTAAATTATTCTAGATATTTTGGCGAAAAATTCATGAACGCACATCGATTATTAACAAAGTTATTCCGAAAAATGTATCAAAAATGACAGATTCTATTTTTTATAAATTCTCCTACGGCACGTCAAATTCATTTGACTTTTTAGATACGTATATTGAGTTATTCTAGATATTTTGGCGAAAGATTCATGAACCCACATCGATTATTGACAAAGTTATTGGGAAAAAAGTATAAAAAATGACAGATTTTATTTTTTATAAATTCCCCTACGGCACCTCAAATTCATTTGAGTTTCTAGATACGTATATTGAGTTATTCTAGATATTTTGGCGAAAAATTCATGAACGCACATCGATTATTGACAAAGTTATTCCGGAAAAAGTATAAAAAATGACAGATTTTATTTTTTATAAATTCTCCTACGGCACGTCAAATTCATTTGACTTTTTAGATACGTATATTGAGTTATTCTAGATATTTTGGCGAAAGATTCATGAACCCACATCGATTATTGACAAAGTTATTGGGAAAAAAGTATAAAAAATGACAGATTTTATTTTTTATAAATTCCCCTACGGCACCTCAAATTCATTTGAGTTTCTAGATACGTATATTGAGTTATTCTAGATATTTTGGCGAAAAATTCATGAACGCACATCGATTATTGACAAAGTTATTGGGAAAAAAGTATAAAAAATGACAGATTATATTTTTTATAAATTCTCCTACGGCACCTCAAATTCATTCCAGTTTGTAGATACGTATATTGAGTTATTCTAGATATTTTGGCGAAAGATTCATGAACGCACATCGATTATTAACAAAGTTATTCCGGAAAAAGTATAAAAAATGACAGATTTTATTTTTTATAAATTCTCCTACGGCACCTCAAATTTATTTCAGTTTCTAGATACGTAAATTATGTTATTCTAGATATTTTGGCGAAAGATTCATGAATGCACATCGATTATTAACAAAGTTATTGGGAAAAAGAGGAATTCTGGAAATTATAGTGAAATAGGTATTTCAAATAAATAATAAAAAATAAAGACCTATAACTAAAGTGATCAATTTTCCACTGCTCTTAGAATGGTTGTAGCACTTCATAGTCTATCGGGGAAACGTAACAGGGAAAATACTGCTGAAAAATAAATTTAAATAACTGTGGTTGGGAAATGCATGGCTGAAAAGCGTGGCTGGGAAGTTTGGCAACGTTGCATGCGAAATATGCTCCATCCCAATATCGACAGTCTACACGTCATAAAGCGTGGCTGGAAAATCGTGGATAACTTCACATAAATGGTTATTAGCTCATGATAGTTTATCTGTTGATCATAGTGATATCATAGTGGAGAACTGTTTTATTTTGTGATTTCCTGTACTTGTTAGACTTGTTTCTCGTCTGTTCTGGACCTTGTGCCACAGTTTACAGTTTATGATGAGGTAAAATGCCTCATACATGCATTGTAGTAGGATGTATGTGGGTCTTGCCATGACAGGGATAAAATGGGATTTTACTGGGTCCCAAGATCCCAAATCACAAGTATTTGACCAGTAAAAGTGACCTATTCAGGAAGATAAGAGAAAAATGGTTATCTGCAATTGAATGAGATGATCTTACTGATTCAAAGATGCAGTACCCATCAGAGAGTCTGTAGCAGACATTTCATGAAAGGTGAGTCCTTCAAAAGTAGATTTATGCAGGAATCATAAGTTGATAGTCACAAGAACATCAATTATTTCTCATAAAAAGATTATATGTTGATTATGTGTCCACTCTCAACCTGTGATTCCAAGTTGGTGTCTGCTAAACTTCTATAGCTATTATGATTTCGGTGAACATCACTTATATTATTTTCAGGTGAACTTGCTTCATTAGAAGACGAAACTGATCCTTACTCTGGATTCTCTAGCAGAAAATGGGACATTCATCTCAGATATTTCTCAAAAGCAATGAGGATTCACAAGGGTTGGACAAAAGAAGTTTAAAACTAGCTGAGTTGTGAAATCTGCACATTTATACTAATCACATTAGGTATATAATATTTCAGTTTCCTGTATTTTTTTCTGATTCTTCATCAAATAGCATCAACATATTTCATTGAAATGTAAAGTCAACTGGAAAATTATTGTACTTGAATTTATGAACACTGTATTGGTATTTTATGTTCCTATTGCACAAAAAATTGAATTGGCAAGGTGAAAAATGTTATTTTTTTTTTAAATAAAATATATTTCAGATATATTTGTCTGGTCTCTGAATATACTAGATCATTAATCTTTGAAGTCATTGGTTTGTAAGTAGAGGGTGTTGAAATAATATTGAAAACATTTTTCTATTCCTACAAATTTATTCAAATTCTTAATCACATTTTCAAAAATAGACCATGGATATGTGAATTTGATATTTCCTGACAAACAAAATGAGACTAAACTCCATCTACAGTAAAAAGAAATGATAGTACTTTACATTCAAAATGATTTTGATATTCATTAACTCAGAATTACTTTTGGATATAGAATCAAGGTCATAACAATTGTTGATTCTTCAGATAACTGGGTGACAAATGGTTTCACTATTCCCATGATTTGGAGCTCTGTGACCCCATTCAGTTTCTCCAGCATGTCAACCAATTCACTTTCTGATATATGTGGTACTTCTCTGATATGCTTGTGTTCAGAAGTCTTTCAAATTCAAAGGGTTTCTCATTTGCTTTCTTTGAATGTTTCATCTAAAAACAAGTATCATCCATTTCAGTAGACAAAAGTATAATTACCTATTACATTCAAATGAAAACATGAATGAATGAACAACAAATACAAAGTAGGTAGCTAAAATGCTCCGAACAACGAACCCCCATATAAATAATACTACAGTATCAGAGAACCTCACCTGTACATCTATAGAAAGTTGAAATCCTGAATTCTAATTCCCACATCCACAACAAAGCCACCAGATTGCAAAAATATATACTATTTAGGCCTGAAAGAAACACAGTGCTTAAAAATGTAAACAAATGATAGGGATGTATTTTCGAACATACCGTTGATCAACGTCTCTGTCTCTTAACAACAATGTCTTCAGATAATGTTTCTCCATCTCAATATAGTTTTTACACAGCCCAAAAAGCTTCCGAAACAGAAAAAAACTATCCAATGTCCACACATACAATGCTAACCTTATGGCACTACCTGGTTTGTGTGCCAACAGCCGCCATATTGGGTCACGTGGTTTGGATTGCCTAATACAAGAGTAGGTTGAAGGTTGGGTTGAAGGAACGCCTGCCACTATTTTCAATACGTATATTCTTTTTTACAGAGTAAATACGTCATTAACAGAAGTTGGACGCTAAAGGGCTTTCACGCAAAGTTGATAGTGACGTCATTATGTCAACACATCATACAGTGTTGCCAGTTGAAATGAAATGACTGAATGACCAACCACCCGAATATGGATATGTCTAGTGCTACGATCGTCGGACGTTATGTTTTTTGCAACCAACTCAAAAGCAGTCCATTTATGTTTCAAAATCAGCACTTGAAGTTGATAAATGAACTTCAATATTTGTATTCAAGGAACCTTGAACCTGATGAACAATATACTGAATATGAAATTTAATGATAATGAAGTTCTTATAAAGAAAAATGATTTGAAGAATGATTTATTATATAACAACATCAACAACAAACAATTGCAGATATTAACATTAAAAATAACTTATTTTCCAGTGGTTCAGGGATAATAATTGACGATCCTCCAAGACTTGTCTGAGATTCCTGAACAAATAACATAAAGAATGTTATCTTTATTCTTCCAGTTAATATTTTCATCAATCACCAGACCCAGGAAATTGACTTCAGTGGCATTGTCACTTGATACGTCATTGACACAGACAGTTAAGGGATAGCTTTTTTTGCACATCTAGCACCTTTGAAATACGGTAGGTTAGACAAATCGTGTGTAGCCGAACATATTTATTCACCACAATCATACTTTTACATATAGGCAGGACCACATTATATAGCAATACTGAGTTATACTCAGGCAAATCATTTCCATTAGTGATATTCCGCCTCTGTCTTCGATCTTCGATTCAACTGATGATAATATTTTTGAGATTTTTCATTATCACCATGACCAACAATGAAATGAATTCCACTATTCAAATAATTTTGAATCTGAAAAAATCTTCGAAGACAAACAAACATGCAAAGCAAACCTTCAGAAAAACAACCTGAACTTGTATTCTTCTCTTCAATTAACCTCAAATTATCTTAAACAATTTTGTTACATAGAGCAGGCCGGTGATCAACTATCAAGACTCAACTCATACAGGATAAACTAGGGTTGCCATCCGTCCGGATTTCCCCGGACATGTCCGGGTTTTAGAGGCGTCCGGGGACGTCCGGGGGGGTTTGGGGTTTGGAAAATTGTCCGGATTTTCGTCAGTTCAAACCACTGACATAAACTATTATCATGTCAGTGAAAGTTTGCTCAAAAATTGAAAATTTGTAGATTTGGTATTATTTATGTGACTAATATAGTTCTGTTTCAAACTCTTGATTGGTTTATTTTTTGTTTAAAAATGTATTTGAGTTTTTATTCGATTTGTGCAACAAAAGATATGTAGGTAATATACCCGAATTATAGTGATATCTAGAGTGATATTCATCATTCACCTTTGAACTCATTCATATGAATATGAAAATGGAATTACAAAAAATGATGCCGAGTTTTCAAAATTCCCACTGTCCGGATTTTGTCCGGATTTTCAAGTAGCCTTGTCCTGGTTTTCACATTTTAGAGATGGCAACCCTAGATAAACAGAACGTCGTTGCACTCATATAATATTTTTGGTGAATTAGAAATCTCTGGTTTCGAGACATAAGTATTTTGTTTCCTTTATCATACATATATAACTCAACTAAACCATTTTTTTCATGGCATTTGATGCATCATATATGAATCGTACACATATGTTTCCTGTTATGTAACCACTACAACAAGAAAATATATTGAAATGTAATAGCATTGTAGCAGATACGTTGCATGTGTTATGGGTTTATATGGACTTTGTTATAAAGACCTTGTGTTAATTATTATAATTAAACATAATTATTTATATAATGTAATAAGTATTTTACATTAAAAATTGCATCAACTTATGACATGATTATATTTGACAGTCCCCATACATAGAACACTAATCATGAAGATTATAGGCATAGAACACACAACTACTGTATGGATGATAGAACATCAGAATCTTAGCCTAAGCTAGGCCTTCATGTTACATGTCCCCCTTTGAAATTCATACTCTCATATCAAATTCTTTGAAGTGTAGGGGAACCTTCACAATTCTTCCTCTAGTTGTCTTCTTGGGGCTGGAAGTTGGCTGGTCGAGTACTGTGGCTTCAGGAGGTGACAGGTTGGACCCTTCAACTGGTATAATGGGGGTACGCTCCATTTCCTCTGTACACTTCTTTTCAGGTGTCTGTGGTTTGATACCTTCTCTCAAGTGTGTCCGGTTTCTCCTATATGTTCCTCCTTGGTCTAGTTCTACTATGTAACTCTCTGGTGCACGGTCTGATTTCACAACTGTAGCGGGATACCACTCCCTTTTGCTTTCTTGTACCATCACATGTTGTCCAACATGGAGGTTACTAAGAGGTTTCTTCCCGGCATTGTAGTAGTGAGCTTGGTGTTCCTGTTTGCCTTCCAAGACCTCTATGTTTTTCCTCGTTTCAAATAAGGGCTTCAAGGCACTTCTGCTCTGTGGAACAGTGGTATTGAACCTTCTTCCGTTTAACATCTCACAAGGAGCTGGTAAGTCAGATTTCGGAGTGGCATTGTAGTCCATGACAATTAGATATGGGTGTTTATTTTCACTCTTGATAATCAGACCTTTTATTGTTTGAATATGTCTCTCCACAAGACCATTTGACTGGGCGTACTTGGGACTTGATGTGATTTGAGAGATATCCAATTCTTGAAGAAATAACTTGAACTTTTTGGAATCAAAAGGTGGTCCATATTATCAGACATGATTACAGCTGGTAAGCCATGTGACTTGAAAACTGATAACAGAGCTTCTATGACAGAGTCGGCATCTTTTCTTGTCATTATTGCTAATTCCACAAACTTGGAATGGTAATCACATATCAATAAGTAGTTTTGTGAACCTACTTGCATAAAATCAATGGCAATTTTCTCCCACGGCAATTCTGGCACAGGGTGTGGCTGCAAGGGCTGTCTGATGTTGGACTTCGAATACTTCAAACATGTTAAACAAGAAGAAACTAAATTGGTTATATGTTGATTGATGTTAGGCCAAAATACTGATTGTTGAGCTTTCTTTTGACAAGCATTGATACCTTGATGAGATTGATGTAATTTGTTCAAGATGTCCAATCGATAGCTCTTAGGAATTATGATTTGATTTCCTCTGAACACAAATCCATCCAACTCATGGATTTCATCTCTGTAGGGATAATAAGATTTGCCCTTTTCTCTTACAGATGTGATATGATTTGGCCAACCATTTCTCATATAGTATCTTATTACTGTCTCCAATTCATCATCCTCTTCTATTGCTTTCTTCAGATCTTCTCGTTTTTGATCGCTCATTATAACAATGGATCTAACATTAACTTCGTTGAGGTATTCAGTGTTTTGGGTTCTCTTAAGAGGTTTCCTGGATAATAAATCTGGAATGTACAATTCTTTGCCAGGGATAAACTCCAATTTAATCTCCTATTTCAACAACCTTATCATTAGTCTTTGTAACCGAGGAGACAAAATATCAAGTGGTTTGTTGACAAGGCCAAGAAGTGGTTTATGGTCAGTTTTGACTACAAATTTGCGGCCATATAAGTAGTAGTGGAACTTTTCACAGCCTCTAAGACGATGGCAAGTAGCTCCTTCTCAATTTGAGCATAGTTACGTTGACTGGTATTCAATGAGGCAGACCAGAATGCTATTGGGTGGTCTTCCTGGGATATATGTCCTCCAATTCCAAATTGAGAAGCATCTGTGGCTAAAGTTGTGGTCAATTCAGGATTGAAATAACTTAACACAGGAGCATTTGCTATTGAAATCTTCAATTTATTGAAGGCATTTTCTTGACCGTCACTCCAATTCCATGGTATATCTTTCCTCAGAAGCACTCTCAATGCTGCAGTTTCCTGTGCAACATTTGGAATAAACTTGCTTAAAAAATTGATAGTGCCTAAAAACATTTGCAGTTATTTAACGTTGGTAGGCCTTTCCATATGTAGTACTGCTTCTACTTTAGAATCATCAATTTCGATACCTTTGTTGGATACTTGATGTCCTAAAAAATGGATTTTATCACAAGCTGCCTGTAACTTTTCCAACTTAAATTTGATGTTGTATTCTTTAGCTCTCTTCAGAAATGTTATTAATCTCTTATTATGTTCTTCAATGGTAGTTCCTGTTATCAATATGTCATCGAAATATGCACAAGTGCCTTCTATACTATATATATCAATTCATTGATATAGCTTTGAAATATTTCTGGTGCATTTGATAAGCCATATGGTAGTCTTTTGTATTTGTATCTGCCAAATGGAGTTTGGAATACACACAGGTTTGAGCTGGTTTCATCAAGTGGTATCTGATGAAAAGCTGATGATGCATCTAGAACGGTGAAGAACTTAGCACTATTTAATGAAGCAAAAATAGATTCAATTGTTGGAAGTTCCAATCTCTGTCTGATTATAAACTTGTTTAGGGGCCTTGGATCCATACATAACCTCATAACCTGATATTTCCATCTTTCTTCTCGGTTACTACAATGGCATGTACCCAATCTGTAGGAACATCTATTTTGGAAATGATTCCCTGAGACTCTAGTTTGTCTAAAGCATGCTTGACAGGTTTATTCAGAGCCAATGGTATCTTCCGACATCTAGCAATGTGTGGTTCTGCATCTTGTTTTAATTTAATTGTGCAGGGTTTATTAAAACATCCCATTCCTTCAAATACTGAAGCGTATTCTTGTAAGATAGCTTTTGTTTTTTGATGAATGTCTAATTCTGCAACTTTCTTCATTGTTTTTGTATTTGCTTCTATGGAGTTGACTCTATTTATCAGCTGAAGATCTAGTGTTGTGGATAACCCTAATAGGATTGGTTCAGAGTTTTGTTGTATTATGAAATATTCAACCAATTTTTCTATATCCTTGAACTTAGTATTCAATTTGCAAACTCCTAGTATTTCTAGTTTTGTCTTGCTGTAGGACACTAGAATTTTGTCAGTTTCTTGCAATTTAGGTTTTTTGTTCAATAATGTATAATGTTTGTGTGGTAAAATATTCACTTCACTGCCAGTGTCTACCTTGAACTGTATAGCTTTATCCTGTATAAGCAATATTTCTGTCCAACTTTTCTTCCCAATGCTATTCACACATTTAATGTCATTAATTTCTAGATAGTCTTCCACTTCACTTTCTTCCTCTTCTGTTTTTTCTTCAACTTCATGCACATTTTTGGCCTTACAACAGCTTGAGTAATGATTTTTTCTTTTACACTTATTGCATGTTGTTCCCCAGGCAGGACATTTCCCAAAGTCATGTGAATTATTACACCTATAACACTTTTTCTTGTCCCTTTTTTCCTTCATATCTTTATTTTCATTGTTTCTTCTTCCATGATTGATTCTGTCTACAACTTGTGTATTATAGTTTGCAGACATGATCTTTGCTTGTTTTTGTGATTCTTCGTCAGCTCTACATGTGTCAATGCAGGTGTCCAATGTTAAAGTTTTTTCTTTTAGGAGTTTTTCTCTAAGACTATCACTTTTTATGCCTGACACTATTTTATCTTTAATTAGAGAGTCTGTGAGCTGCCCAAATCCACAATCTGCTGCTTTTTGTTTGAGTAAAGTTATGTAATGGTCAATGGGCTGGTTTTCTTCTTGGTTGCAGGAGAAAAACAAATACCTCACATAGGTTTCATTTTTGAAAGGTTCATAATAACTTGTTAATTTGTCTGTGATGACTTTTACTGTGAGATCATCACCATCAACATTGAATTTGAGTGTATTGTACACTTCAAGTCCTTCCTCTCCTAGTATAATAGTATATGTAAGAATGTTGCCCTTTGTTTAGCTACAGGTCTCGCTACAGGTGCAGTGGATAAATCAGTAGCAGCCCAGAACAATTCTATTTGTTGTTTCCATTTGCTCCAGGATTTCGATGGATTGCTTCCGGCTTCGAATTGTTTTGGCGGTTTCAAACTAGCCATCTTGTCAATGCTTTCCCGTTTAGAGGTTTGGTATTTTTCCGTCGACTTTTATACTGCTTGAATTTTATAGTTTTAAAGCTGCCACCATGTTATGGGTTTATATGGACTTTGTTATAAAGACCTTGTGTTAATTATTATAATTAAACACTGATAATTATTTATATAATGTAATAAGTATTTTACATTAAAAAATTGCATCAACTTATGACCATATACGTATTAATAAACAACACGTATTAATAAACAATACGGATCATAACGGGTGCCAGGATGAAGCCAAAAATATGAAACAAATGAATATATCCATAAGGATTTGGTGGCATGATACGCATGCGCCATGCGCTATTATAGTAGTCATCAAAGACATGCGTTTCGGTGGACAATGACGTTTACTAGCCTTTCAATCAAAGCAGTATGTGTCTGATCGTTTCAAAACTTTTCCTTATGGATAGTCATTTGTCTTCAAAAATCGGCTTCATGTTTCGCTATGGAAACAGATAGAGATTATCCGTATTGATTATTAATACGTATATGCTTATGACATGATTATATTTGACAGTCCCCATACATAGAACACTAATCATGAAGATTATAGGCATAGAACACACAACTACTGTATGGATGATAGAACATCAGAATCTTAGCCTAAGCTAGGCCTTCATGTTACAGCATGGTGATGTTTCTCTCAGAACCCTCTGATGAGCTCCATTTGCCATATGGCAGACATATGTGTGTTTGCTGGAAACACACATATTAATTACAGGAATGCTTAAAAAAATGTGCATGCTAATATATAGGGCATTCCATTTAAAAATAGTGATCCTGACCCTCTAGATTTTTTCCGATGCCCCCTGTATATGCGGCAATAATTTCTAGTTACGGACCTTGTTGTTTCATTATTGATATTCGTTTTTGATTCGAGTTTCTAGCTCGAGCAATCGAGCTATCCGATGCACTAATGCCCCACCCTGTACATAATAATATATATTCCGAAAGTAATAGCAATTATAGGGAACAGTTGACACACCTAACATTCTCGACCAATTGAAATCCTCTATTTTGTATCGTCACCATATAGCAATTTAACAAATTTCTGGACCTTTTTTCCTCCTTAATTAATGAATGGTGTGAGGCAACTATAGAAGACCATTGGACCACAGCTCACACGTAGGAATTATTAGTTCAGACCATTTCAATTTTCAATAGGACAGCAAAGCTCTGAGAATCTTTGCCTGATAAAGGAATTATTTTCAAGAACTTGGTCTCCAAAATAAAAATCCCAATACCTACCTAATTCCCTTTCTATCCTCCCTAGGAACGCACGATATGTTCACGAACATACAGTGTGTCCCACTTACCATGCTCACCATGGGTATCTTTTTAACGGTGAGAGATACGAGGTCGGTTAAATGACACTAAATGTGGGGTTTGTCAAGGCCAACTATAATGTGAAAAAATATTTTGATAAAATCCATTCGTTTTTGTTTTATACGCAAAAAACAGATTTTGATCATTTTTATGTCTCCTCCGTAACTTCTTTATTTATGAAAATATTCAAATAGGAATTTCAAATTCTCATAGCAGTTTTTCAAAGTGATTTCGAAAAAAATATGAAATCTATACCAATTCTTCTATAGAATTTGAGATATCAGCACGCAACTTTAGTTTTGCAAATGTAGGTCATATCTCACTATGACTTAGTTACAAATAACTTTTTTTTCTCTCACAGATGATACGTCGCAGTAATGGTTTTGTGTTGATAACAACGGAGTTATCGTCATTTATACAAAAAATTATTTGGAAGCCGCCATCTTGAATTTATGAATTCTAACAAAAAAATCATGATCTCCGACCTCCAAACCCCCCACTCACCAATTTCGAATGGAATCGGACCAAATCTTGTCCGCCATATTGGAGCAGCCATTTTTTTTAATTTCAACAAAAATTCCATAATGTATTGTCACCGGATTTACGAACATCTGCCAAATTTCAAGTTGATAGGAGTGATAGGACGGCCAGAAGTGACAATGCATTATGGAATTTTTGTTGAAATTAAAAAAAAAGGCTGCTCCAAGATGGCGGACAAGATTTGGTCTGATTCCATTCAAAATTGGTGAGTGGGGGTTTTTGAGGTCGGAGATCATGATTTTCTTGTTGAAATTTATAAATTCAAGATGGCGGCTTCCAAATAATTTTTTGTTTTTGTATAAATGACGATAACTCCGTTGTTATCAACACAAAACTATTACTGCGACATATCATCTGTAAGAGAGAAAAAAGTTATTTGTAACTAAGTCATAGTGAGCTATGACCTACATTTGAAAATCTAAAGTTGGTGCTGATATCTCAAATTCTAGAAGAGTTGGTATAAATTCCATATTTTGTTCGAAATCACATTGAGAAACTGCCATGAGAATGTGAAATTCCTATTTGAATATTTTCATAAAAAAGTTACGGTGGAGACATGAAAATGAACAAAATCTGTTTTTTGCGTATAAAACAAAAACGAATGGTTTTTATCAAAATATTTTTTCACATTATAGTTGGCCTTGACAAACTCCACATTTGGTGTCATTTAACCGACCTCGTATCTCTCACCGTTAAAAAGATACCCATGGTGAGCATGGTAAGTGGGACACACTGTATAGGGATTCACTTTTGAAAAAACTTTCGTTTTTATAATCTCTACCCAGAGTTCGGTAGAATTTAATTACAATTATTACCATCTTTTCAACACTGATAGAACTAACAAAATCATATATCGGAAAGGAATAGCAGAGAAGACATATATTTATAAAATTAACATGTATACCTACCGACTTAACCACTTTGTTTGATGTTCAAGTTCCTGATGAGATTTTTTCAATATACCCGTTTTATATATAGGTTGACTTCCTGATTTGGAAAATTAGAATTATTTCTATAGGCACCAGTAGAGGGGCTATGCCAGTACCAGCTCAAGCCAATCAGAGACCAGCATTTGGTTGGAGGCCACGCCCACTAAAAACCGGCGCGAAATTCAAATTATTCATACGTCGTCACGTCTCCATCGTGAATAAATAAATTAAAAAAAGCTGTCACCGCTGGGGGAAATTGAACCAGGGACCTTTGCATTATGAGGCAGCGTATATACGCACTGTGGTATTCCGACCTCCGTGATATTTCAATTATTTTAATGCTATTCAAACGGGATATCCATCGATGGCGCGCGCTTATCTTTGCAACGGATCCATCGAGGTAGAGTGAAGCGAGAGATGCATTCCAGAGATAAGAAACTTCGAGTCGAAAATAATATCCATCGCTGGCGCGCGCTTATCTTTGCAACGGATCTATCGAGGTAGTGTGAAGCGAGAGATGCATTCCAGAGATAGGGTGCGTTTTTCATTCCAACATTTTATCATGCGCATGAATCGAAGAAACCATCAAACTGTTGCAAAATTCCGCTGGAATGTTGATGGACATCCATCAAACTGTTGTAATAAAATGCGCACTTTTAAATCGCATTTCGAGAATCCAGCAGTTTGGAGGAGATTGACTTGACAGTTGACACATTTTAGTGCTGTTTTTTGTTTTGATTTGATAGAAAACAATTAATATTGAGGATTTTTAAGATTCTTGAGAGATTTTAGAAGAAAGAGTCAGTGTTAATCAATAAAGTCGAATTAGCCTTTTCTGATTCTCAAGATACATGATGACTGACACACAACAAAATCCGTGTTTCCATCAATGTTGTAACACTCCACACTCTGAGTTCAGAATTTGAAAAATTTTGAAACAAAAAATATGAAAGTTTATACTTATGCCTTTGGGCTGCTCAGATTGATGCGGTAGGGTGTGAGTTCAAAATTTACAATTTTAATATTGAGGTGTTAAAAGTGATTAATCCAGATGGTGATTTTATGTAATCAATTTGACTGTTCGATAATTTTGGGCGCCAGGCTTGCAAAAGACAAAAGCCAATCAGATACTTCCTAAAAACCTTGCTTGGATGAGAAGACAAAACAAATATGCAGAGAATCAATTCAACAATTTATTTCCTTGATAAAATTACAAAAGGCTGAAGGCTAGAAGAATTAAGGATAACAATAATTTGTGAAGTGTGAAGTGGCTGAAGGCCCTAAAATAATGTTGAGAATTATGTAAAAGTGAGGTGGCTGAAGGCCCAA
This sequence comes from Phaedon cochleariae, assembly GCA_918026855.4. NCBI lineage: Eukaryota > Metazoa > Arthropoda > Insecta > Coleoptera > Chrysomelidae > Phaedon > Phaedon cochleariae. The sequence continues at coordinate 24,579,573 of OU896718.1, read as the reverse complement.
AAATAATATTGAAGATTATGTGAAAGTGAGACTGAAGTGGCTGAAGGCCCAAAAACAAGATTGAGGATTATTTGAAAATACTGGAAAATTTAAAAAAACAAGAGAAAGGTAGCAAAATAGATTCAGAACATTCAACTTTACATAGAGCTATTGATCCGATCTGATTCCAATCGAAGGTCTTGGCACTTGGGTGGATTATACCTGGTTGGCCGGATGAATTGTCCAAGAGGGTTTCCTTAAGGTAAATGGGAGTTCAACCTCCAGAGTCAGTTCAGCTTCCAGCTCTCTGTTCTGCTTCCAGAGCTACCAAGTACTTCTTATGATGGAAGTTAGTAGGGTATAGCCTCCTTCAGTTCTGATTGCTCAGTAGGGAATCTCCAGGTGTTACCGTCCTTTACAACCCTCTTTGGTTAACCAGGATCCTCGATGCAGGTATAGACGTAGAGTGCATGCGGAAATATACGAGGAATCAGAAAGTTGTCGACAATGTGATTAAAGGGACGAAAGGATATCCTTTGAACCGCTCACTGAGTTTTATGTTCTGAATGTTAATACTTTGGAAAGTAACAAATTGAAATGTGAAATTTTAGGAACTTAGAAAAATTAGGAAAATATGTATATATTCAATTCAAAGGAAAAAACTTGACACTTGAAAATTCAGTCTTTTTTAAAAAACTAGAGAAAATTGACTCAAATTGAAACCGGAAATAACTGAGGATCTAATCATTAACTCAGAGAAAGATTATTTGAATAAAGCAGAATAATGAGATATCCTGGTATTGATATATTATTACACAAAAATTTCAAGAAGAAATTATCATTTATCTAATAAAAAAAACCAAATTTAACTTTGATAAATTGTCGATACTGAAATTCAATCAAAAAAATATGAAAATGGAATATTAAATGAAGGTGGCAAATCCTTCAACTAAAATGCCATGAAAACTACCTTCAAGTGAAAGTAAAAAAAATGTAATATCTATATACAGGGTGGCAAGTCCTGTTCAAAAGTAAAATGCCTGATAATAGGTACTCTTTCAAGTTTGAAGTTAACAGGTAATCTACTTTTCCGTGAAAGTAAAAGAAAAAGGTATGTATAAAGATATATATACAGGGTGGCAAGTCCTGGTTCAAAAGTTAAATGCCAGAAAATAGGTACGTACTCCAGGTATGAAGTTGACAGGTCCGGAATTAAGATCTGGTATATCTGGAGATAAGGAAATAGAGATGCATTAACATGTGGTTTGTTGAGTTGACCAAGAAGATACCGACAGTAGGATATAGAGAAAAATCTCACTTCCAGAAAACTTGAACTATAGATTGTGCTTCCGTCACAAGAAGGCAAAACCTATACAGGAACCAGACAAATTTTGACTGAACAGGCTATAGAGAGAAGGAAACCTTCCTCAGGTTGCATTTATTTCTCAGAGAGAATGAAAAATAACTTGGAAAAGAAATTCACAAGTTGATAATAGAAATTAAATGCTCACCTGAGAAAGAATCCTGGAAAGGTACAGCCTGGACGTCAAGGTTCAACCTCAAGGCTCTAGGTCCTGCAGGCTCAAGGTTCCTGGACGAGACACAGAGGAAACTTCAGTTCAGGTTTCCTGGATGAACTTCTGAGGAAAGTGCCATGGCGTTTCGAATTTCCAATAGGTACCTAGAAAAATTTTTAAAAGAGTAGATACTGTTTTCAAATTATTGAATGAGGAAAAAATTAGCAACAAAGCTGATGTTGATAGCAACAATTTATAAAAAGCAAATTTAAGCGGCAAGGCAGGTGATACTTAACCTTTCACTGAAAAATAATTTTATAAGATTTATTATATTATAAATCTGCAATTTTACAAAAATATTGTTATCAAGTGCTAAGAAAATATAGAAAGAACCCAAATATCCAATAAATTGATACCGATGACCAATTATTAACTAAGAAACCATCAGATATGAATGGTAACCTCAATTAAATCGAATGCAATTATTTCTCACAAAAATGAAATTCGATCAAAAATATATCAATTAATATTTAATTCCATAGGTAATGATCAAATCTAACAAACCAAATGTCTGCGATGACAAGTTATTTCATTAGAAAAATAAAGATAGATCCAGACCTACCAGATATCTTCAATTCACACCACCTATCACTTCAACCTTTCAAGTCGGTAGTTCAAATCAGAAAGACTTTGATTTTCCTATTCGTTCTTCGCGAAAGATCCTGTCCTATCAATCCCTTCTCCTGATTGGTTATTTAGTCTCCCTTCTTCGATCTTCTGTGTCGCTGTCTAGCGGGAAGGACGAGCGCGCAAGACTTGATAAATTCGATATGGTTATTGAACCGGTGAAGGGCTGATAAGCGGAAGTAGATAGAAGAACGAATGGACGTCAGATAATTAAATGATTGATTAATTGAAAAACATCTCAATGGAACGGAATAATCGTTACACACCACCCTAACTCGGTGAAAAAAATTTGGAAACTAGGAGATTACAAATTTTTTTTATTGCAAAAAACATTATCCCAACCCTCATCCTAGTAATCCTAGTAGACAAGAGAATTGCACTTTACCTTATGAATTCAAATATGTCTCCACCTTTATGTAGGAATTCATGAAAACGAAGAAGAATATCAAGTAAGAATCATTGTTCTAGTAATCAATAATGTCACTGATATTTACGAGGTAATAGCTTCATTGAGAAGGAGATATACAATATCTACAAAAGGTATTTACAGAATGTACAAAATTTACAAGATCTTCAAGATTCTTTTTCATCACATGTGGAGTGACTATGTGAAAAAGAAAAAAGTTATTAATTCAATAAGATATAAGAATTTCAGATTGTATTCGAAATTGAGTGAACATTCAATGAATTAAAAATTTTACCTCATAATTGTTATTCCTCTAAGGAATGATCTCAATATGGAATTTCAATGATTCAGTAGGAAATATATTATTACATTTTCAAAAAAATATATATTAATTTGAAATTCATAAGGTAATTAGCAGAAGTTAGGTCGGTAAGATGAAGGCTAAGACAAGGTATTCCGAATGAAATAACTTCTCATCAAATAGACATGAAAATTTCGAAAACATCTATACCAGAAAACTTCAAACCGTCAAAAGTTACCTATAAAAAATTACATCGTTATGTAAACTAAAAAATCACCACCAAATATAACTGGGATGCATATGGCCCAAGAGCAAACCATCCCCACCACCAGAACTCATCAACAGCATGTCCGAAACCAAATGTGGTGGAATCAGGGATGGAAGTTGACCCAACAAAACCAAAATTGCGCATCTCGAGAATGAGAGAGAAGCCTCACTTTTTGGTTTCCTCAAAGAGCACACTGTCTCCGGACATCCTGCCGACAAGCCCCAGGTATGCAGACGGGAAACTCCAGGGACACACCCACCTCAATTGTCCAGCCTTAGGGAGAAGCTGCTATCCCAACAGTAGTATAGCCACTGTCATGCTGAAATTTCAAAAGTGCTACAAACAGTCCTAGAAGAGGCTGAATGTCGTGTTTCATCTACTCATAGATGAAAAATCGAAGGATAGGAAAGATAAGAGATAGAAGGGAAAATGAAGGAAGTAAAGCTTTAAACCTGATTGGGAATCAAGATGGCTCAGGAGGATTCATTTGCCACCCGTCTCTAGCCAGTAGTTCATCAAAATGAACTCAGCAGACACTATCAAAAGTCGGTCGGTGAATAACGTTAGAGGAAAAAAAGAATAGTTTTTCCAAAGTGCTCTCTACACAACCAACGTACCCGTAGACCGAACTGAGAGGTGCAGGGAATATTCGATATTCTATAAAACAGTTTAGTGAAACTACCCTCTTAAAAAAACAAAGGAAATGGGAGTTATGCAGCAACAGAACAATGAAGCTTGACAGAGTTCAAGTTGTGCCACCGCTCTAGAGACTAAGGAAAAGATAGAAAAGATAAAAGAGGAGAAAAGTACAAGGTATGAAGGCAGACCGAAGGAACCCGGAAATAATTCAAACTCAACCGAAACAAATTTTGACATATTAGCTCATTGATTTACCGTTATTGATTCGTGAAGTATCTGACAAGAACAAAAGTCATCGAAAATTTTTGAATGAAAAGATAATATCAGTAAATCACTGACATAAAGGTAATTAGAAAACTTTCGAATGAGCAGATAATATCAGTGAAAGCAGTAAGTCACTGACATAAAGGTAATAGATAACATTCGAAGAATTCTACCACCTCAAACTGAAAGAAAAATATCGTTTGACAATAAATAGATAATGAAAAGTCCATTATCTCGAAATAAGATACTATATTGTCCAAACGATAAGATAAGATAAGATAGTAGGCAAATGCTTGATTCCACTAACCAAATTTACTGAAAGATGAATAGATTTTTCTCAAATTTGAATCAATCACTTGAAGGAAAAAAATCACAGAGGAAATATAGAATCTGTCTTTCAAATTTGTTGAAAAGTTATCTGTTCTGAAAGTTCAGAGATACCATTAAGGCATTATCAAAAGATAAATACTTCCAAAAAGTACAACTAAAATCAACAACTATATATTATTGGAACATCAGCATGTGCACTACTTTTTCACTCGAATGACTCTTTCTTGACGCAAGATACATGAGATACTTTCAAGATAATTGCAGATAAGTTACTGCAATGCAGTTTAGGTAATTTAGGTACAATTTTTACAGTTGAATGATGGAAAGATTCCGAGAAGTGGCCAGTTATAAGACTTTTACTTATCATCTGGTAAAATGCCATGGTGAGAGAATTCTTAGGCCCCTCTCACAGAGCCCAAAAAAGATAGAAAAAGTAAACGATAAAGGAAAGAGAAACGGCTAATATGTCATATTACGATACAAAACGATAATAGGAGATATTTAACTATCCGAATCTTCGGAATCAGCGCTAAAATATTCATCTTCGGTTGGGTTTGCATCATTGTCGATAAAAGATGATTTTAAGTCTTTGACGTGCCAACGTCCTAAGTCTTTGCCATCCATGTCTTTCAGCTCATATACTAGGTTCGATATTACTTTAGAAACAATACATGGTATGAATTCGGGAGCCAATTTAGAGGAATAATTATTGGGAGCTGAAGATAGAGTAATATTTTTCTTCCAAAGTCTGTCACCTACATGAAATTTAACTTCTCGTTTCCTCAAGTTATATTGACGAGAATTTCGAAGATAAGCTTGATGTAACTGGTTACGAACATCAACAAATAATTTTGGAAGTTCCTGAACATCATCAATTCGCTGTGATTTTTCAGAGATAATAGGTATGTTATTTTCATTTTCTGAAACTTTGCCATAGAAATCTCCTGTCACCGGAATATTCCTAGCAAAATTCAAGAAAGCTGGAGAATAGCCAGTTACATCATGTTTTGCTAGCCTTATGGCTTGAGCAACCTTGTAGATAGAAGTATCCCATGTTTTATGATTTTCATGAATATAACAGCGAATTGACGTTACAATGACTTTATTCACACTCTCGGTAAAATTAATTTGAGGATGATATTTGGCATTATACCAAATTTTCTGTACTCGATACTCTTCCATCAGTTTTTTAAACTCTTTACTGACAAATTGGCTTCCATTGTCTACCATGATGATCTGAGGTACACCATAGATTAGAAAAACGTTATTTTCCAGAAATTTAATTATACCTTTCGAGGTAGCTTTAGACATCGGATGGACTAAGACATATTTCGTGAACCAGTCAGTGACAACCAAGACATACTGATTACCATTTTTGGATCGGGGATAGGGACCTAACAAATCTGCAGAGATACATTGAAAAGGGAAATTAATATTTTTGTAGGATCCCATATGACCAGCTTGAGGTAAATTCGAACTTTTACAGGCAGCACAAACAGGACATTTCCTCACATACTTATAGACATCCTTGCGAATTTTAGGCCAGTAGTACAGTTCCAAGATACGAGAAAGAGTTTTAGATATTCCTAAATGTGCAGAAGTCTCTCTGTCATGATAAAAGTCAAGAATTTCCGGTCTATTTGCAGAAGGCACTATAATTTTCCAATCAGTGAGATTGCTGACAATATTATGATGAGATAATATATGTTTATAGAGAATGCCATTCTCAACACGAAAAGAGGAATAATTTTCAGGATTTTCTTGAACTTTCTTCACCATAGAGGTATACCATTTATCAGGCTGGAAGGTAGAAACATCGATAACAGATACATCAGCAACTGATCGAGATAAGACATCTGCAACCACATTTAAAGAACCCTTTCGATGTTTAATGGTGAAATCAAACTGAGACAACTTTACTGCCCACCTAGTCAAACGTCCAGAGGGATTTGAGAGATTATGAAGGTATATAAGGGAGGCATGGTCAGTTTCAATTGTGAATTTCGTGCCTTCAACATAGCTTCGGAACTTTTCTATACCAAAAATGACAGCTAATAACTCTTTTTCAGTTACCGTATATTTTCTTTGACAAGCCGTGAGTGTTTTACTGGCATAAGCTACTGGATGTTCTACGCCATCACATTCTTGGTATAAAATAGCACCTACGCCTGTGTCTGAAGCATCACACTGAATCACAAAAGGTTTTGTGAAGTCAGGGCTTGCTAAAACGGGAGCAGAAGTAAGACGAGATTTAATTTCACTAAAAGCCATTTCTGCCTCAGGGGTCCAAGTAATTGGTTGGCCCTTTTTGCGGCCATGAAGAAGATCAGATATGGGGGAGCAAATAGAAGAAAAATCTTTGATAAACCGACGATACCAACTGACAAGACCTATCAAACGTTTGATTTCGGTGGTATTTTTTGGAGTTGGATAATTAATAATCGCAGAAACTTTCTCAGGATCTGTTCTCAAACCTTGTTGGTCCACAACAAAACCAAGATAGACAAGAGAAGGACGACAAAACTCACATTTGTCTAAGTTTACAGTGAGATTGGCATTTTTAAGTCGTTGAAATACTTCTTTCAAAATCTTGATATGAAGTTCAAAAGTAGGAGTAGCCACAATGATGTCGTCAAGGTAAACAAAGCAAAAAGGAGCCAATGAAGGTCCTATAACGATATCCATTAAACGAGCCATCAATTTTGGACTGTTACTGAGCCCAAAAGGAGATACAAGAAATTCAAAAAGACCTCTTCCATAGACTGCAAATGCGGTCTTAGGTCGAGATGACTCGTCCAAAGGAATCTGGAAAAATGCCTTCGTCAAATCAATAGACGTAAGGTATCTGGCGTCCCTCAACTTGTTCAAAATACTGTCTATGAGAGGCATGGGATAACTATCATTGACTGTGACTTCATTAAGTTTTCTGCCATCAAAGCATACACGATATTCTCCAGAGCGCTTCGGAACTAACCACAATGGGCTACACCAGGGAGATTGAGAAGGTTGAATAACATTGAGTTTCAACATCTCATCAACTTCTTTATTTAAATGTTTCTGCATAGCTGGAGATAAAGGGTATTGGCGTTGAACTATAGGCTTGGCATCACCAGTATCGATATGATGTGTCAACAAATGAGTTCGACCAAGTCTGTCTTTAGGAGCTATAGATTTAAAACAGTCAATGACTTCCTCAAGCTCAGATTTCTGAAAGGGAGTCAATTCAGAAAATGGTTTGATTGTGTTCACAGCACAGATAGAGGAATACGATAAATTACTGAAATTTGCTTCAATTCGAAAAAGTTTGAAAAAATCCATGCCAAGAATTAGAGAATGAGCAACAGAAGGTATGATCAAAATTTTCAACTCTTTGGAAACACCATTCAAGGAAATTGGAACTAAGATATACCCTAAAAAATCCTGAGGTTTGCCATCAGCAGTAGTGACATGAACGATAGATTCATATTTAATAGGAATATTATGTGACTGTAATAGACTAAAACCTGTAGAACCTAGGATAGAAGAGGTACTACCAGTATCAGCAAGGGCAAGAATTTTCTGTCCAAAAAGTTCAACATTAAGATAAGGGCGATTATCATTGGATTTCATGACAAAAAGGGGATTTATATTCACGGGAGGAGATAAGAAATTTTTAACATAAGATAACCAATTTTGCCATTCACAAAGAGATGTTTTTAGTGGTCCTGTTTGTGTTGCTTTCTTTTCGATTTTCGAGCATTTTGGGACTGTGAGTTGGCTGTGCTGGTGCCTGGACTGTCGGTAAGTTGACTGGTGACGACGTCCAGTTTTTCGCCACCAGGAATCGCGTTTTTTGGATTGCATCTACGACATTTGGTTTTCAAGGTATTTTTGAGACCACAACCATAACAAAATATATTGAACATCGATAGTTCGATAAGGTAGATATATTACTGGAAGGAAAATTTCTACGAAAAGAAAGTTCTGAAGAGGAAAAGGAAGTACTGCCTCCACTAAAAGGACTACTCAAATCAGGCTCCAACAAACCAGTATTACGATGGGGTGGTGCTTTATAGCGATCAGCCCATAAACGAGATTCTTCTAATTTTTTGCACAATTCAGAAAGTTCAGAAACAGTTTTTGGATCATGTAAAGCTAAATTAGAAATGAAAAAAGGTAAAAGATTTCGACGAATTTTTCGAACTCGAGTTTCTTCATCAGGTTTGGTTGTTAACCTGTTGAAGAGACCTTCCATAGAAGAAATAAATAAAGCTACTCTTTCATTGTTACCCTGAGTTCTAGAATTTATTTCTCGTTCTAGATCTTCCTCATAGAAATAGGGAAGAAAATCTTTTTTCAATTCTTTGACCAGTTCATCCCAAGTTTGAAATTTACTTTTATTATTGACAAACCATGTCCAAGCAGAACCTTTGAATAAATCACAGGCAGACTGAAAAAGTTCCTGTTTTGAAACACCTCGTGCTTCTCGTAGCAATTCAACTTTTTCTAAGAAAGAGTTAACTGATTCTTTCTGATTTGAGCCAGTGAAAAAGATATTCCATTTGTATGGAGCAACTGATTTATTTGAAGAAAATATATTGCAGTTATTATTAGGGAGTGTAGGGGTAGAAGTACTGGGAGGAGGAGATACTTTCAAATCAAAATTAGCTTCCAATTCCAACACAAGATATTGAATTTCTTTCCTGGCTGCTTCTTCATCCTCATCATCAGCTTTAAGATAATTAAAACGAGTTGACAAATGAGCTAATCGACTAGAAATTCTTCTGAAGGCAGGATCCAACTTAGAACCACTGAATGAAGCTATAGCTAATTTCAAATCTTCAATACTTTCTTTCATTTCAGTCACATCTTCAGTATGTGTATAGGGATTCTCGAAGGTACCATGAAAACTACGATTAGCATTTTGTTGACTTAAAAGTCCTCTCAAAATTTTACGTTTTGAATCAATGTTTCCAGTAGGTTCTACACTACGAAGCTTGAGCTCATAAGTCAATTCATTTATTTTCAAATGATTTGGATCCATGTTGGACTTGGAAGATGAAATTCAACCACAACTAATAAAAGATATAAATAATCGAAAGGCTTGTACTTTTGGGATGCTTCAGAATTATATCTTATAGTGCAGTGAGAAAAGAGATAAAAGGAAACAATTATCAAAGTCAAATAGATAATGAAAAAAAAGTAATTAAGATAAGTTAAGATACCAAGTTCTTCAGAATCAGATACGCAGATATGTCAAAATTTGTTATCGAAAAATTCCAAACTATAATTTATTTGGTCTTCCGCCAAGCAAGGAAAAGATAAGAGAAAAACAGTCAAATCGGGCTCCACGTTGTGAGCGACAATTGTGTAACACTCCACACTCTGAGTTCAGAATTTGAAAAATTTTGAAACAAAAAATATGAAAGTTTATACTTATGCCTTTGGGCTGCTCAGATTGATGCGGTAGGGTGTGAGTTCAAAATTTACAATTTTAATATTGAGGTGTTAAAAGTGATTAATCCAGATGGTGATTTTATGTAATCAATTTGACTGTTCGATAATTTTGGGCGCCAGGCTTGCAAAAGACAAAAGCCAATCAGATACTTCCTAAAAACCTTGCTTGGATGAGAAGACAAAACAAATATGCAGAGAATCAATTCAACAATTTATTTCCTTGATAAAATTACAAAAGGCTGAAGGCTAGAAGAATTAAGGATAACAATAATTTGTGAAGTGTGAAGTGGCTGAAGGCCCTAAAATAATGTTGAGAATTATGTAAAAGTGAGGTGGCTGAAGGCCCAAAAATAATATTGAAGATTATGTGAAAGTGAGACTGAAGTGGCTGAAGGCCCAAAAACAAGATTGAGGATTATTTGAAAATACTGGAAAATTTAAAAAAACAAGAGAAAGGTAGCAAAATAGATTCAGAACATTCAACTTTACATAGAGCTATTGATCCGATCTGATTCCAATCGAAGGTCTTGGCACTTGGGTGGATTATACCTGGTTGGCCGGATGAATTGTCCAAGAGGGTTTCCTTAAGGTAAATGGGAGTTCAACCTCCAGAGTCAGTTCAGCTTCCAGCTCTCTGTTCTGCTTCCAGAGCTACCAAGTACTTCTTATGATGGAAGTTAGTAGGGTATAGCCTCCTTCAGTTCTGATTGCTCAGTAGGGAATCTCCAGGTGTTACCGTCCTTTACAACCCTCTTTGGTTAACCAGGATCCTCGATGCAGGTATAGACGTAGAGTGCATGCGGAAATATACGAGGAATCAGAAAGTTGTCGACAATGTGATTAAAGGGACGAAAGGATATCCTTTGAACCGCTCACTGAGTTTTATGTTCTGAATGTTAATACTTTGGAAAGTAACAAATTGAAATGTGAAATTTTAGGAACTTAGAAAAATTAGGAAAATATGTATATATTCAATTCAAAGGAAAAAACTTGACACTTGAAAATTCAGTCTTTTTTAAAAAACTAGAGAAAATTGACTCAAATTGAAACCGGAAATAACTGAGGATCTAATCATTAACTCAGAGAAAGATTATTTGAATAAAGCAGAATAATGAGATATCCTGGTATTGATATATTATTACACAAAAATTTCAAGAAGAAATTATCATTTATCTAATAAAAAAAAACCAAATTTAACTTTGATAAATTGTCGATACTGAAATTCAATCAAAAAAATATGAAAATGGAATATTAAATGAAGGTGGCAAATCCTTCAACTAAAATGCCATGAAAACTACCTTCAAGTGAAAGTAAAAAAAATGTAATATCTATATACAGGGTGGCAAGTCCTGTTCAAAAGTAAAATGCCTGATAATAGGTACTCTTTCAAGTTTGAAGTTAACAGGTAATCTACTTTTCCGTGAAAGTAAAAGAAAAAGGTATGTATAAAGATATATATACAGGGTGGCAAGTCCTGGTTCAAAAGTTAAATGCCAGAAAATAGGTACGTACTCCAGGTATGAAGTTGACAGGTCCGGAATTAAGATCTGGTATATCTGGAGATAAGGAAATAGAGATGCATTAACATGTGGTTTGTTGAGTTGACCAAGAAGATACCGACAGTAGGATATAGAGAAAAATCTCACTTCCAGAAAACTTGAACTATAGATTGTGCTTCCGTCACAAGAAGGCAAAACCTATACAGGAACCAGACAAATTTTGACTGAACAGGCTATAGAGAGAAGGAAACCTTCCTCAGGTTGCATTTATTTCTCAGAGAGAATGAAAAATAACTTGGAAAAGAAATTCACAAGTTGATAATAGAAATTAAATGCTCACCTGAGAAAGAATCCTGGAAAGGTACAGCCTGGACGTCAAGGTTCAACCTCAAGGCTCTAGGTCCTGCAGGCTCAAGGTTCCTGGACGAGACACAGAGGAAACTTCAGTTCAGGTTTCCTGGATGAACTTCTGAGGAAAGTGCCATGGCGTTTCGAATTTCCAATAGGTACCTAGAAAAATTTTTAAAAGAGTAGATACTGTTTTCAAATTATTGAATGAGGAAAAAATTAGCAACAAAGCTGATGTTGATAGCAACAATTTATAAAAAGCAAATTTAAGCGGCAAGGCAGGTGATACTTAACCTTTCACTGAAAAATAATTTTATATGATTTATTATATTATAAATCTGCAATTTTACAAAAATATTGTTATCAAGTGCTAAGAAAATATAGAAAGAACCCAAATATCCAATAAATTGATACCGATGACCAATTATTAACTAAGAAACCATCAGATATGAATGGTAACCTCAATTAAATCGAATGCAATTATTTCTCACAAAAATGAAATTCGATCTAAAATATATCAATTAATATTTAATTCCATAGGTAATGATCAAATCTAACAAACCAAATGTCTGCGATGACAAGTTATTTCATTAGAAAAATAAAGATAGATCCAGACCTACCAGATATCTTCAATTCACACCACCTATCACTTCAACCTTTCAAGTCGGTAGTTCAAATCAGAAAGACTTTGATTTTCCTATTCGTTCTTCGCGAAAGATCCTGTCCTATCAATCCCTTCTCCTGATTGGTTATTTAGTCTCCCTTCTTCGATCTTCTGTGTCGCTGTCTAGCGGGAAGGACGAGCGCGCAAGACTTGATAAATTCGATATGGTTATTGAACCGGTGAAGGGCTGATAAGCGGAAGTAGATAGAAGAACGAATGGACGTCAGATAATTAAATGATTGATTAATTGAAAAACATCTCAATGGAACGGAATAATCGTTACAATGTGTTGTATAAACCATTGTCCAATCCTTCCAGCACAAATTCCAACAGAACAATTGGTGACGTCACGACAAAAAACCGCATCTATCAGTGCGCACTTTCTTCGATGGAATGAAAAACACGCCCATAAGAAACTTAGAGTTGAAAATAAATGAATGCGCGCATCGGTGGTCGTCTCCTCGCTGCTGTTTCGTCACACCGATGCTACAGATCCGTTTCAAAGATAAGAGAGAAGGCTCGAGCGCTCGGCGCTGCAACGTTGTCGGACGTATGTGTTTGGATGTTAATATTGTTACATTATTGTGTGTGGCAACGCTGTCTCGCTTCATGGCGTTCGAAGATCCAGCAAAGCGAGAGATCCCTTAGAATGATAAGCGCGCGCTTGTATTGGAAACAAATACTTGAATTAATTATTTATTTTATAGTGGGTGACGTCATGCTGTTGTTTTTTTTCTTCTGGTAAAATGATCACGTGTGTGGGTACTCTCAAAATAGGATGTGTGGGGGGTACTCTCAAAATAGGATTTTTTATGGACAATTCGGAAATGCCAATATACCTATATGCAAAGTCCATTTTCATTTATCCAAGAAATATGTGATGAATCGAAACCCAACCACTGGACAAAGAGCTGTTTGCCCTTTCTACGGATGACTTTTGATAATGACAGATGGTGTTTGCAATATGATGTATGTGGGGAGTGGAAGGATACGAAAACAGCTATATATTATAATGAATTATTTTATTTGAGTAATCCTTTTCTACAAAAATGACATGCCTCTTGAGAAGATGGCGGTCCATCCCAGTGTGTGGTCCAATCGGGACGATTATAATGAACGAAGCATGGCAGTTTGATTTGTAGGTTAAAGTTGCTGCGATATTCTTGAGGAAGTTTGTGCCACACCCCTAATAGCCCATAAGGATCTGCATATTCAATGAGACATTTTACTGGAATGTACTGCAATTCTTGTTCAGTGAATTTTGTCAGAGTCAAAGCGGGAGATTTTATAAACTCCAATAGCACAGCTATTTCAGACTCCATGATTTTTCGAGCAGAGCTAAAATATTTCAGATGCTACTAGTCTCGCGTCAAGTTGTAGACTGATGAAATGAAAAAAAAAACTAGTCACATTTTTCACAACATTTTATTCAAATCAGACATAACCTCATTTTTACAATAATATAGATATTCTCTGAGAGCGTTACTAGACATGCTATCACAAACATCACAAAATCCAGATATAAGCTCTTCCGCACCCAAATCAGTCAGGCTATTTCTAATCCAATCGGCTATAGTATTCAAAATGTTCTGATAATACATGGAAAAGTCCAATTTGTTATATATTATATATTAGCGCAACTCGATGTGAAACAACACACGTTTCAGCCCTCAAAATGTCTGCAACATCCTCTTCCACCAATTCGAATGTAATGTGGTATTTGGTGAGTGATAATAACATTTTGACACCATCGCAAACGAATTTGGTTATGGTGATATAGTCTCCGCAGGTGATAACGGCAGGATCATATTCATCAATGAAACAGGGCAGGGGTGCTTCAAAAAAGTCTTGTTGTACCTTATACAGCGAATCGATGAAGGTGGCCCATTCATATGTGAAGAACGGAATTTTCGCTGGATGGAAGGGTTTCTTCAGGATGATGCTCGGACTAAACTGTCTAGCTGGACTAAGTCCGCACTGAATCATGTAGGTGGACAACTGGAACGATGAAGTCAGCAGGAGGTACGATTCGGCTTTCGCTGCTTGCTCAATCATGTCCAAATATGTATCAACGTCACCATAATAACCCATCATTGCCAATGAACTAGTACTACCGTTTTCGGAAGGCACTTCACTAGATGAATAACCAGAGTCTTCACTCATTGTTCTCGAACTGATGTGTTGAAAGTTTCAGTCCTCATTATTTATACCACCACTGTCAACACGTCACAACATCCGATAATGGTTGTTATTTGTCAGCGATCGACGTGAAAGGCCCCTCACATCCATTGAATTTGTGCTAGTTTTCCATATGATTACATTATAACTTGTTGGTGGAATCAATCCAGCTGTTGTGTGTTTCATCGAATCCTAGCCATTTGACAAACACCTTTTTACCCCTCTTCCTTAAAACTTTTTCCACTAGGTAAACATCGGAATTTTCAGTTTTTTGCAATTCTTCAGGATAAAAGGCACCTTCGATCGGAGTACCATGCAAATCTTCCAAGATGTATGTAGTAGGTTTCGTAATACGAACTTTTACGATTTTAAATAGTTCAGTAGTCCAATTTGGTGTATAATTCTTTTCGAAAACATGTTTGGCTTTGCTTATTCTCACAATGTCACCAACGTCGAATTTTCTGGTTCCAGCAATTTTGATGTGATTGTACGTGGATTTTAAAATATCTTGTTCGTTGGCTTTGGTGACGTCACTGGGCTTGCATCTTATTGTCGTATGTTTCGTGTTATTATAATTTTTCGTGATTTCAGGCAGAACATCTATACAACGGTATGAGCCATTCAAACTAAAGTACTTGTATAGTTTTTCCTTCAATGTCCGTATAACACGTTCAGCAATGGCTGCCTTCATTATGGTGTACGTATGATAATGGTTGATGGAGAACTTTTTCATCAGACTTTGAAACTTTTCGTTGTAGAATTCGGTACCTTGATCGGTTTGCAAATTCTTGGGAATTCTGTTGTTGGCATGCGATAGAATATCAGCAAATGCACGAGCGATTTCAGCACCAGTTTTTGATTTTAGTGGTCTAGTCCATAGGTACTTGGAAAAACAATCAATCACGACCATTATCAGCTTGTGATCCTTATTAACAGAGGCATAAGGTCGCATTTCGGCTAGATCCATTTGCCATAAGTCATCCAAACCTTTGATGATAATGCGACGCCTTGGAAATTTTTTCCTAGCAGGTCTATGTAATTCATTGACGAGTTGGATTTTTTCTTTAGAATGTGACATATTGACTTCGTTGGATTAGGAGTTTATATGATGGGTTTCACACAGGAGGCTTCCTTTTTGGTGACGGTGGTGCTGTCGTAGATTTTGGAGTGATGACAATCTTGGCCAGCAGTGGGACTCTGTAACTCAAAGCGAAAGCGAAAGCATGCGTAATCGAATGCTTTTGCCGTTTCGGTACTCTGTATCAATATTCGGATGAGGTCGGTGACGCCGAACGTGAGTTCGTAAGCGAAGCAGAAGCGAAGGATTTTGGTTGCCGCTTTCTCATCGCTTTCTGCGATTCTCAACGATTGAGGTTATAGGTATTGGTTTTTGTTGTTGTTCCTAGTTCAAACTTTGTGTTGATTTGAGAAAAATAATAGATTAATAAATGAGGAATGAACCCAAACATGGATAACAAAGCGAGCAAAAACACAACTCAGTCAGTGGGACAGATTCCTCAGTTTTACGAACAAAATCCTAAAGATATTCCAGAGAGATGGAAGTTCCCTTTGATAGAATTAAGGTAGGGGATGAAAGAACGTGAGACGTGAGATATGATAGACAGTGTGATGAAAACATACAGCTCATTTGGTAGTTGAAAAATAAACTGAAAACTGTCATTAGTGCTGTTGAATAGGGTCTGGAATAATTCATATTCATTCGAATTATCCTTCTCTTTTAGATTCCTGATACATCAAAACAGGCAGATATAAGTAGCTTCTCCAAAAAATGAAATGTGCCATTACTGAATGTTGTCTCACTGAATCCTTGTTAGGAAAAATATGTCTTTGGTGTGAGTCCATTGAAGAAGACAATAATAGGTAATTAAAGAATCCTACTAATATAATATGCCAATAACTACAACAGTGAAACATAACAGAAAGCCTGGAACGTTCAAATTTGAAAAATTTGCATAATAAGTGCATTGGAAGGGAAAATAATTTGGATAGCAAAAACCTTGGAGACACCCAAGAAGAACTGTGTAATATTACTATGTACCAATAAGGGAGAATCAAGAGTAAATTCCATGAAACAGGATTAACTGAACATTATTTACTATGTTGAACAAGAACAAGAACGGATTCTACTTTCACTACATTAATAATTCCATCCAAGATTCTAAAGTGAACTGTAAGAAAAAGTGCATCTGTATAAATGCACTGTCAATATATATAGCTGCCTTGCAGAAGGCGATTCAAGGAATTATACATGTGCTTATCATCTTGTTTAATTTGCAACATAGAGAAGCAAGTTCTGATAGGTATTACATTATAGTATGTAAATAATAATATACTGAGTGTTAGATTATAGAATGAAATGTCCATTATAAATATAAGCAGTTACATATCTTACAATATTATTGTTATTCTCAGATCATTTGCCTTTACTAGTTGCATATAAATAGAAAGCTATACCTGAGATATACCTAGTGAGAATATAAATACCAATTTTTTATATGAACAAAGTAGGTAGATATTTTCCAATGAGCTGCTCTGTGCAGAATAAGTTCTTGTTTGGCTGATTACTATTTTTGTTGGCCTTGATGTCAATATCTGTTTTTGAAGTCAATACATTCATTCCAATTCATAGAAATAAATCATCTTCATATGTGTTTTTGATGTTCTATTGAATATCTTTTCTCTCGGAAACTTCTCCAAGTGCTTTATTTCTGATTGAAACCAAAAATTAACAATACAATAATTCGTAATTGCCGCTTTTTTGATCCAATGGGATGTTTCCTTTGAATAAATGGGATCCGCAACACTGTTGCCAAATTTAACTCCACCAACTTCGTTCTATTTCGTATGAAATCGTATGACGATAGCGAAAGCATAACGAACTACATATAGAGTACCGGAAAGCGAAGTCGTATACTTCGCTTCGTTTCGCTTTCGCTACGCTTTCGCTATGCGACACAAGTTACAGAGTCCCACTGCAGATCTTTTTTCATTTGATCAATGACATAAGCAAGCTGGCGTTCTTTATCACGGCTGTGTTGGTGCTCAGCCTTCAAATCGTGCAAACTCTTCACAGTGTTGTCAATCTTATCGACAAGTTCTAGAATATTTTTCACATTCAAGTCGATGTCGCTTTCGAGTTTTGGTAGAGAGTTGTTGCGAAGCTGCTCCACATGTATGTTGATCTTGTGCACTATGCCAGACAACTGAACAAAGTTTGTATTGAACGTTGCCAGTATCAGATCATGTACATCCACTCTCTTCCTTTCTTCGATTATTTCGCTGCTGAAGCCAGCAAGGTGATTTCGGATTTTTTCTCCGTAATTATCGAAAGCAATCTTGAAATCTAACTTTATTTGCGATATAACTTCATCCACATATTGTTTGTTTGCAACATCAGCGACATCTGTTGGCAGTTTTACGTTACACATCTTCAAATGACCAACATCAATATCACCGGTTGGAGTATGTGAAAATCCAGATCTGACTGTCACCATCTGAGCTGAGCGTGGAAACGAACCACGTCCGAATTTGTCGAGACTCATTATGCTAATGACTAAAGTATTGTACGTTATCGATAATGGTCGGCACTTTGCCTCGCCAATTAGCCCCGTCACTCATAGACATGCCATGGACGTGTCACGGAACTGTCACGGAAGTGTCAAGGAAGTGTCACGGAACTGTCACGGAAGTGTCAAGGAAGTGTCATGGAACTGTCACGGAAGTGTCAAGGAAGTATCACAGAACACGGAAATGTCACCGAATCGTCACACATGTTTTATTATGCCTGCCTCTTCTAATTCGTTCAAGATGGCAACAATCTCGTTATCGTTTGATGTATTTCCGGCTTGCTGTGATGCAATGAGCAACTTCAATCTATCTACCAATTCGTTTGGATCATCCCAATACATGTATTCGATAGGTGCTGTGTTGTATGTCAACTTCAAACCACGACCACTGGAATTGGATCTGAACATTGGACGAATAATTTCTACGTATTTGAGTCTAGAGGAGGACTTCATACGTCCTGCAGAATTCAGATGAGCTTTGGTGAGCAAGAGTATTTGCTTGTATGGGTTCGTATCATCTTTGGCAAAGGATGGATCATTATAGAAGAGTTATTGATAGAGGCCTGGGGTGCCACGGAACCGAAAGCCATCAAGAAGTATATCTCCAGTTCTTCGATGGAAATTCATTTCTTTTCCGTTGAGAGACCATTTCGATGTTACTGGATCATATTTGGGACCATAAACCGTATCGATATTTTCATCATTTGTCCAGTATTCAGTCAGATATTTTTGAGCCATCGCAGGATACTGATCAACGTAATCATGTATTGCAGCCGGTGAGATATTTTCACTATCTACAAAAAGTTCATCATCAGCATCGTCATAACCATCCTCATCATCATCTTCAGTATGCCCAGCATTATCAGCCACATCCATCATAGGTATGAAATTAGTTTGATTCAAATCCGATTGCTCCCTCTCCACCTCCCCATCCTCTTCCTCCTTCTTCTTCTCCTTCTTCTTCTCCTTCTTCAACCCCAACGATTTTGCTCTGCTTCGCTTGATGTTTGAAAGTGTTCCATCGAGTTTTTCTTTTATTACCTTGGACGTGGTGGCAATTTGTTTCAAAGGTGATGTCAGTGGTTGGAATATTTTCTGTAACGCATCATCATCCTCAGACTTGCCCAATTTTAGTGCTAAATATTTTCTTCTGATTGATTTCGATAGTTCGTTGATTTTTTTCTTGCGCAGCGCATCAGCAACATCATCATGCATCTTGGTTGACGTCATCTTGATGAATGGTCCAGAGATCACAGTCTTATGAACTTATCGAAACCATTTCTATATCTGCCAGCATTCATATCGAAAGTTTTTGCAATCACCATCGCACCATATTGGTTGGAATTCCAACACTCTGAGCACAATGCTTTAAATTGATCGAATGACATGTCTGGTGAGACATGCTCGTCGAACACATGCTTCAAATTCATTTCATCCTGTCGAAATAACACCAACAGGTTACTGTTGTCTCGCACCAGCTGCTTCGGTATCTTAGAAAAAGTCTGGCATAGGTATGCTACGTCAATATCCTTGTGTCTACACATTGAAAAATATTCTCGAATTTTTTGCTGCTTGTCGCATGATACATCATCAAAAATGAATATCGAATTATTTTTCGCTTCTGATGGACTGATGACATCATCATTTTCTTTAAAGGGAAAATACCCAACACCTTTCACTGAATCCAACACTTGTTGCAGCAATTGATATTTCGGTTGGTACAACGACTTTGAATACACGTAAACGTTCTTGAATTTCGAGCCATTTGGATTGAACAGCAGGGAAAGCATCGCATTGGTCTTTCCACATCCGCTTGGTCCGCAGAAGATTGCTCTGAACGAATGGGGAAGCAGTTTCCCATGTTTACTATTTACTGGTGGTTTGGTTGACAAAATTTCATCCAAATTCACAATGGGTAACATCCGTTCTTGTTGAATGATCTTCATCATGTGATGATATATTTTTTCATTTCATTAGGTATATGCAGAGCTGTCGAACTTCCTACACGTCAGTCTTCATGTTGCTCTACCACGGAGAGGGTGTGCTTAATTCTCTGATCGATAAACTTCCCATCGAATTACACATTCCAGGCTACAGATTTTGTGGTCCAGGTACCAAACTCGATAAAAGACTTGCAAGAGGAGACACCGGTATCAATCCGTTGGACGACGCGTGTCGAGTACACGATATCGCCTATTCACAAAATTCCTCAATAGAAGACAGGCACAAAGCTGATTGGATATTGGAAAATCGAGCGTGGGAGAGAGTCAAGTCGAAGAACGCTAAATTCAAAGAGAAGGCTGCTGCTTGGCTTGTCACCACCGGAATGAAGGTCAAACGAAAACTTGGCATGGGTCTTGTATCACAGCAATCCCTATCCAACATTATCAAATTCATAAAAAATGTACTATCAAAGTCAGATGGTGGTGGTAGTACAACATCAGGAAGTGGTCTGAATAAATCTGCATTGAAAGCACTCCATGCAGCCAGAATGGCAGTCAAGAGGGCTGGCGGTAAAAAAAGAATCAGAGTACCAAGAATCATACCTCTTCCACACAGTGGAGGTATACTACCATTGATACCAATCTTTGCCGCCTTGGGAGCCCTAGGATCTCTAGCTGGAGGAGCCGGAGCAGTCGCAAAGACAGTCATTGATGCAAAAAATGCAAAGAAAAAGCTCGAAGAAGATCAAAGACATAATAAAGCAATGGAGGCTATCGGCAAGCAGGGTTCCGGCCTATTTCTACGCAAAACATCGAGAGGATTCGGACTGTACTTGAAGAAACAATCAAAAAACTCAAAAAACTTCTAGACAAGCTACCCAATAAATCAATGTACGATAAAGATGTGATAAAGTATGCCAAACAGCTGAAAATACCATATTTTCGAGGTGTTTTTATGCGGGACACTCTACCTTCCACCGGTCCATGGCATCGCGAGTGTGCTGTATTGAATTTGGATACCTCCAATAATGCGGGCACTCATTGGGTGGCTTACATAAAAAATGATAAAAAAGCCTTATATTTCGATAGTTATGGTAATCTGAAACCGCCCAGAGAATTGGCGCAATATTTGGGTGCCAGCACGAAAATCTTGTACAATAACAATCAATACCAAAATTTCAATCAAAGTAATTGTGGACGTCTATGTTTAGAATTCCTTTTTAATGAGACCAAGTAACTCGGTCATTGTGCATCAGTCATGTCTCTGATTGTGACGTTGAAAGGTCGTACATCTACGCTCTCCATAGACTTTTTGACACCACTTCAACTCGATCCAGACTCTGATTACGGACTAGCATTGTTGGGATTCCATTCATACAACAGTATACCGAATATCGACAAAGGATCAAAGTTTTATCTGCAAGATAAGACCAAGGCGGGAAAGATCATCGATATTCCCGAAGGTTCATACGACATTGTGGACATTGAGACATTCATACGCAAAGAATTGGGCATCTCAAGTGCAAAGGACGTTGATGATATATTCTCGTTGAAGCCCAACAATAATACACTAAAGTGTGAGATTTCGAGCAAACAGTTTGCCATTGATTTTCGCCCGAAGGATAGCATAGCTCAAGTCTTGGGATTTTCAAATAGATTGTTGAACGCACAACAAGTCCACACTTCCGATTTGCCGGTCAGCATAACCAAAGTGAGAACCATTCACATTGATAGCAACGTTACTGCTGGAGCTCTCTACAACGACAGACCATCACATACGATCTACGAGTTTGCAGTTGCAGTCGATCCTGGTTACGCCATAGACGAGACTCCCAGAAATCTAATCTATCTACCTATAGTCAGCAGGCGGGAATTGCCCAACATTACACTCCAGATTCTAGACCAAGATTTCAGGCAGGTGAATTTTAGAGGTGAAGAAATCATCATAAGATTGGAATTGAAGAAACTCGCAAGATGGTACTAGTGTTTGATTACTCCTATAAATCAGATAATATACCATCATCAGCAACATCATCGGCACCAGTTCTCTCGACACCGTACACCAAAGCAGTCGTGTCTTCGAAGAGCAGCAACAGAAAAACATTGACATCATCCAGTGTCCTGTTTCTGAAATCACTCAAAGACTACAATGTTGTTAGCACCCGTGTTCGACGTTTTTCGCAAACCCAGATTCGACGAAAGCATCACTAAAGTGGAATGGCGTACCTATTATCCATATGTGAAATCATTCGAGAACAATGATGTCATCGATATAACGGTTAATCAAGCAGATTCGTGGTTGGCCATGTTTGAAGGTATCATTACCATCAAGGGTAAATTGAAGGTGGTGGTACTGGTACATTAACCCACAATGCTGGAGCTTATCTCTTTGATTCCTGCACCTATGAATTATGTAATAAAGAATTGGACACTGTCAGATATCCTGGAATAACGAGTACTGTGCGAGGATACTTGTGTTATACACCTGAAGACTCACGTCATCTAGCCATAGCAGGCTGGAACTATCCCAATGCTCCGATCCTCAACACCGATGGTACGTTTAGCATGAACATTCCACTGAAACATTTGTTTTCCATCTTCAATGATCATCAAGTGGCAACGTGGGGCAAGCAGTCAATCCGTTTAGTGAGAGCTCGCAATGATGCCAATAGTGTGAAGGTTGTCGAGAGAGCGAATACTGCTTTGCAAGGATCTCCTCAGACTCAGAGTATTGCTAAAATAACGATAGAAAGCATCAATTTGAAAGTGCCACATCTCACACCCAACGATGACATAAAGTTGCAGTTGTTGACACGTATCAAAGCAGATGAGCCTATGATGATACCGTTTCGCCGATGGGAATTGCACGAGCTACCAGCACTCACACAAGGATCTACCATAGAAATCTGGTCCGTAAAGACATGTTCTGCATTGGACAGTCCAAGATATGTTATAGTATTTTTCCAAACGAAAAAAGCCGATAATTTGCATGAAGACGTCACCTTGTTCGATAATGCCAACATCAAATCCATACGATTGGCTCTGAATAGCGACTATTATCCGCAAGAACGAATGCTATTGGACTTTTCCCGAGACCAATATGCCGACGCCCACTTCAACTATACAGAGTTCAACAAGAGCTACCATAACTGTCAAGAAAAGCGCTCTCTAGTAAACTTTGCCGAATTCAAATCCCGACCAATGTTTGTTATCGATTGCTCGAGGCGCTATCTGGGTCTAAAGTCGTCTACAGTTGACATAAAGTTGGACATTGAAGCGACTACAGGCTTCCCTCCCGACACCAAAGCCTATTGCATCATCATTCACGATCAAATCATGGAACATCTCCCACTCAGCGAAATTGTTCGAAATATTGCCTAGTTAGGTGTTGCTGCATCAGTCAGACGTCAGTTTGCTTCGAAGAGTCATGGAGATCGCACTGGTTGACATTCAAGGGTTCATGGTTGATGGTGAATTCATTCCAAAGGAAATGACCATTCGCATTGGCAAAAAGACGAGTCATTTTCTATTCAAGCCATCTGTAGAATTTTCCAGTTTAAGCAGAGAAGATAAAAAGATGGCAAATCATGTGGAGCGTTACGTTCATGGTTTAAAATATTCCAGTGGTTATGTGGATTTGAATGAGTTGGATCAAATACTACGAGATAACCTGCAGCAGACAAACATCATCTACGTAAGAGGCCATCAAAAGATTCAGTTCTTGCAGCGAAAATGTGCAGAGTTGGAGATGACCAATCACATTGTTAATTTGGAAGATTTTGACAATTCTTGGTGGCAGCCAATAACGTTTCAACAATCCATTCCACCTTGCATGAATCATTTCCATGGGGGAAGGTTCCAGTGCAGTCTCCACAATGTCGATACTTTATATAATTGGTTATGTAATTTATTGCCAAAATAAAAAACTTTATAATAATTTCAGAGTTTTTATTCATCACATCCCTTATTTCTCAGTATAATGAAAATAACATGTGAGATTAAAATGAGTGAACATATTAGTGTACAACAAAGTGTCAAAATTGCAATGATATTGACAGAATCTTGATCATCATCTAATTTTGCGGGTGATTTCTTCAATGTAAATGTCTGCCAGTCTCCCATTTCGCCGTCACTGCCATCAGAAAACGATAATTTCAATTTGTACTCGATGGTGGTCCCATTGACTCGAGGCATGTCGATTGAATATACAGGTAGTTTGTTATCGTTGACATACATTCTACTCATCAGCTTCCAATCACACTGTTGTGTACGATTCACATCAAAACATACGGCTGCATTCCTCGTATTGTACGGTATGTTTGTGTAGAAGACGTTGTTGCTCAGAGCTGTCAATAGAATGAAGCTTGCTTTCAGTATCGCCATCTAGTAGCTGTGTTGGTTGGATTCTTCTCGATGTAGGAAACGTTGCAACTGAACGTCTCGGTTCTGTGAACACCTTGTCCCAAACACTCAATTGCTCGAAATCTTTGAACAAACAAACTTTCTGCTCATATAATTGGATGTCTGCACTGAGCTTTCTAACTTTCAACCCAAATTCTTCTAGTGCACGTCTGTATTCGTCAGAAGACATGATACAACTGTTTTTTACATCCATACCTTCAACTAATATCCATCCAATCTCTCTCTCTCTCTCTCTTCTTTTCTTTTTTCGTCTCTCTCTCTCTCTCTTTCTCGTACACATCATCCAGACAAGGGTGTGGGAAAAGAATACACAGAAAAGTCTAATAATTGTAAAAGTGTATAATAGTATAAATGTAAAAAGGAATAATAAAAATGAAAAAAAAAGTTTATACAATAAAATATGAATATTAGGAATAATTAGATAATACTAAAATAATTGAAAATATACATATATACAACATAAATTATTGGATGAATAAAATAAGTTACATTTTTTTATGGGAAAATAAGTCATCAATACAACAGCGTTGGTTTGAAAATTTAGATGCAAAAATACTAAGGAGAAAATCAATCCGTCAAACTGTAGTGACCCCACGGAAGTGTGTCAAATGAATCGTGAATCAGTTTCCGCTTATCATCTTTGGGACTCAGGCCAATTTTAGTCTGCTCGATGGAAAAAACATCGTGAGCGTAGGAACGAATCGTTTGCTGGGCTACGGTCTTTGCTTTCCAAGCCGTCAGACAATCCACATAGTCATCAAAAGTCAACTTGACAACTGACAACACATTTCTTGACACCCTTGGATTTTTTAGTAATACCGAAATTTTCCAATTCCCTATCTATTCGTTCTTTACTGAACCCCTTTCTTCCCAATCGCTTTCTCTCTTTTTCAATATCCTCATCCGTTATATCCAATTTATAACTGTACATCTTGGACCGTAGTCTAGCAAAATGCGTAATAATCTTACCGTTTGCCTCATCCTTTAATAGGCCCAAGACTTTTTTATTTACTCGAGGTATACCATAAATATTGTCTGGAGCATAGTCAGACGTGTCAAATCTCTCGATATTTGCATCAATCACCTCACACCACACCTCACCTCTTAACTCACACAAGTCTCTGACTTTCGAGGGTTGCTTTGCAACTAAGCTGGCGGTTAAAAACACTTTTAAACACACACACTATATGCATCGTCACATACAATTTCGTAGATGAAGCTGTCCGTATCGGTATACATGAGTTTTACGTCAGCTCCAAGCTTTGGTAACATGAAATTGTAGTGGAAATCATACATGACGATTTTCGATAAATCAAGAATAGCCATACCAATGTATAGGGGCTTGTTGAAAATCAGCTCTGCTATTTTCAACTCCACTGCCACCAAATTGGTATCGAAAACTGTCCGCTGTTGAAACCGAGGACTTGAAATTAAATTTTTAATGCCATAGCGGCCTTCATACATTCTGACTAACTTTACTGTTCTATGATTACGAATATTCTCCATAGTCTTCCCAAACACCGCATTATTGGCCAATTTCCTTAAATCTTTTTCAAAATCGTTTGTGGCTAGAGTCCTCAATCGAGTATTCAACTCGATGTAGGGCTTTAGCCATGTGGATTGTTTGAACTTTAATACTTTATGAATCTTGGTCAATTTCAGACCGTGTTCTGATGCCTGCTTAAAATTTCTGTAATGTAAAGTATATGACTTTTTATCGTACAGCGTGGTCATTAATTTGGATAATTTTGAATTTGGTGGTGTGCGATGTTCGGGACAAAATGGTAGGTCCTTGTGTAGGTCATGCAACCCCTCAGGATACTCCAAATCAACTTGGAGAATGTAGCCTTCTGGACTGTTGTCAGGAATTTGGGTTACATCAATGTCAACATTTTCTACCCATGTAAAGCCCCCATAAGGTAGGGGTTCACTCATTGCTTTTCCATAAAGGTTATTTACATCGAGATGAAGAAGGTACTTTGACGGCTTTTTTGGATCATAATTTTTCTGATATTTATTGTTTGCTTCGCTATACCTATTGCAACAAACCGATACTCCTCCTCTTATCGCCTGCTCCACAAACATCACCATGTCGATATCTTTGATGATTTGCAGCTTGCACCCAGTATACTTGAGCATGCAGTCCCAAGTATAGCCGGGCATGGTGTAATACCAAGCAGGATCGAGGCCATAGGTCTTGAGGGATGACGCACGGAAATTTTCCATGCCGTCAGCAAGAAGAAGAATATCGGTCCGCATATATAGGTCGCTATATTCTCCCAGCGATTTCAGCTCGAAAGATTCCCAAACTTTTCGCGCGTGCGCGTAATCGTCGTCCGAAATATTCGTGTCGTTCAATTTGTTATAGAAATTTTGAATACTTGGCAACTCGGATTCATCCAATCTTTCCACATTATCGACATAATCATATGGGAATACTCCTTTTCGTGTCAACAATGCAAATTTCATCTCATTCACGTCACTGAATTCCTTCTTCAGGATTTTCAAATCATTAACTTTTAGCGTTGACACTAAAGCATCGAGACTGGTTCCCAAAAAGCGGAAAGAGTCGATGAATCGGAATTTTATGCTTGTTTCATCATCATGTTGTGTAAAGGAAATGTATTTTTCGCGATTAACCGGGAGTACGCTCACACGTCCCCGCTTGGAAATGTCTCTGATTATAAAATGTGAATCATATCCTGAGAGGTTGTGGAACGTAATGGGAACAACGAACAGTTTCCTAAAGTTGAGATTACAGGGAGCCTGGTGTGCGAAGCCTCTGAATGCGCCAGTAAAATGGTCGTGGTCACGTACGATAACGTCTTTTGCCTTGAATTTCTCTTCGCAAATGTGGCAGATGGTTGCGCCACTGGTACTAGCCGGTTTGACTACCATTGGAACGATATTTTTCAATTTGGATTCGACAAATTTGTCAATTTTAGACATTTCGCAGGCAAACCAGTCCATGCAATCCCCACCCCTATGACTACGATAAAATGACAGCGAGTCATCGAAAGAACATTTAAAATAGTACCCTGCACTGTATGCTTTATGATGTTGATACTTTGAAGTGGTTTTTGAAATTTTGGAATTACATTTCTCCAACTGCGATTCGAAATCAGCATAAATGATGAAAGGACATGTCTGCTTGTACACATGGTTCTTAAATTCTACAAAATCATACTTGGGGAATGAAATTTTCTCATTATTAATTTTCTCACATTGAGCGGCATGACTATCAAGCTTCTCCTGACAATGGTAATAGTTGAGGCACCGATCGCAGATGAATTTCTTTCTATAATTTTTGCTGAGTTGACTTGATACTAGTCGTGAAAGGTCCTTAATCCAGACATAGTGATATTTTATATTGACGTTCTCTTCAGCATTATCGTTGTCAGGAGGAGCTTCATAGTCATTCAAATTTGGGAAATATTTGTCCTGAATTAAAAGCAAATTAACGTGTCGATTGGATTTATGCTTAGTAAGTCTGGTGGGTACTACAGAGTAAAATGTTCGTTCGTTGACTTCTGTCAACTCTAACGCATAAACATTCACCGAAATAGCATTCATTTTTTCAAATTTTGTGATTTGGGGCAGTTTCATTGGTATGTCTAATACTTTTATGTTCAAAATCTGTGAATAGTGAGGATAATTCTTAACTCTATTTAAATTTTTTTCAATGGGATGCAAACAACTGACTATGCTCCAAAAGAAGCATGCCTCATCATCATTTTGAACGTTAATGCAAGCCTGCTTTTTCTCAATCTGCACTGGCAATTTGATGTATGATGACCCATTTCCCATTTCATATTTATTTATGGCAACCTCCAGAGAAATAATTTCACTCAAGGCCCACCCGCTATTCTTCTCGGCAAATTCGCTAAGTTTATTAAGGATCACATCTAGCACATTGATTTTGAACCAATCGGCTAGGTCCGTTCCTGCGTCCACGATGGCATTGGGAGTACAAAAATGTTTGCGGTCAACCAATTCCCCATTATTTGACTGCTTAATGAAGTCACCGGAAAATGTAAAGTTGACTTTTAGCATTGAAAAGCGCCCTAAAATTTTTGAAATTCTCTTATTCACTAATCTAAATGAATCATCCAAAAAGTCGATAATCTCCTTATGTCTCAAATTCAGAATAAGACCGGTCTGCACTCTCGACGCGAAAATTGAATTTACATCAATCCAACGAATATAGGGCTTCAGGCCGGAGCCAACATGTCCTCTATTCATCGTTTTGATGAAAAATCTCATCCGTTTCAGTTCCCCGATCTTAGTCTGAATTTTACGCTTCATACCAATTCAAAAAGTATTTCTTTTCAATGCTAAAATACATTTCCGTATGTGTGAACGGATTGATTTCAATACAAAAAGTGCCAATGGTTTAGAATAATTTTTCTTGATCAGTAAAAGTGTTTCGTCAACTTTGGTCAAGGTTTTATTGATGCTCTCCATTGTTATATTGATGATATTTCACCCAAATAAAAAAATGTAACTCACTTTAATTCTCCAAAATTTCAAATGAAGCTGCTGGTAGTGTCTTTCCAGTCTCCACCTTCCCTCTGAATACCAAGGAATATTTCCCGGTGTTGAAATGCTCAATGTGGGACGAATAGACGTTCGTTACGCGGTTCGGTAGGAAGATGACAAATTCTTCTAGTTCTAGAAGTATGGTCTGTCCAAATTTCGTATTGACTACTTTTGCTGTTATGATGTTATGGGGTTGTCCTAGGGGGAGATCCAACAACTTCACGCTTGGTTTCTGTTGTTTTGGAGCAATCAGAGAAGCTGCGTTGATTTGAGTAAGATCCATCTGGTGGGAAGACAAAGGACAAAAAACATCAGCAGTCCAACAAAGTCATGATGAGCTTGATACTAGGATGGATTATTTTCGATAAAACTAGAAATAAAATCAATCTGCGATTGATCATTGATACTTTCATTGAATTGACTCTCGAAAAAAAACTTGGAATGAAAAAGGTTGATGCGGAATGAGCACTAGGTTGTATTATTTTCAAAATAAAATGAAAGGGACCGATATTATAAAATTCGAGAAAGGAATGGGCACTGAATGAATAATTTGCAATGAAACTTAAAATAAAACTAAGAAACTCAAAATGGAATAAAAAAAGTCGGATAATATAGGATTGAGAATATAAATACGCACTTTGATAAAAAAAAGGTACTTACTATTATTGCTATTAATGCACACACACACACACACACACACGAACAGTGATGATTTGGCTGGAGCTGGTCAAGAGACAACGTTCACGATTGCAGACTCGAGTGTGAATGATGTTGTGTGGCGTCATCGCTTTTATATGCTGGCGGAGTTACCTCGTGACTTGCTGATAGTAGACGCGGATGTTCTGGAAAAACCCATCTGGAACGACTGCTGATATCGATAATTTCTTGCGTCATTCTTATCGCGTATTTTGTTTATGCGACTAGTTGGTTTTTTTTTGTGGTTTTGATAACCTCCAACGTTTCCTGTTATGCTGCTGATTGTGAAATTGTTGGGTTTTTCGTGGTTTCGATAACCTTCAACGTTTCCTGTTATGCTGCTGATTGTGAAATTTGTTGTTGGGTTTTTTGTGGTTTTGATAACCTCCAACCTTATCTGTTATGCTGTTGATTGTGAAATTTGCTGTCGCTGCACCCGTGTAGAGATAAGCGCGCGCCAGCGATGGATATTATTTTCGACTCGAAGTTTCTTATCTCTGGAATGCATCTCTCGCTTCACTCTACCTCGATGGATCCGTTGCAAAGATAAGCGCGCGCCAGCGATGGATATTATTTTCGACTCGAAGTTTCTTATCTCTGGAATGCATCTCTCGCTTCACTCTACCTCGATGGATCCGTTGCAAAGATAAGCGCGCGCCATCGATGGATATCCCGTTTGAATAGCATTAAAATAATTGAAATACCACGGAGGTCGGAATACCACAGTGCGTATATACGCTGCCTCATAATGCAAAGGTCCCTAGTTCAATTTCCCCCAGCGGTGACAGCTTTTTTTAATTTATTTATTCACGATGGCGACGTGACGACGTATGAATAATTTGAATTTCGCGCCGGTTTTTAGTGGGCGTGGCCTCCAACCAAATGCTGGTCTCTGATTGGCTTGAGCTGGTACTGGCATAGCCCCTCTACTGGCACCTGCTTAATCGTCCATAATAATCACAAATTATCATTATCTACCTAACGAAAGTATTTTTTCCTTTGAACATTTCAATGAATCCTCTTGTTATCAACATTGAACTAGAAAATCTTCTTGATGCGAGTTTTCACTGGTTTTTGTAATTAGTCACTTCTCACTGGAAATATGTCAAATGGGATAACGTTGAACAGGAGCAGTTCCGTGTTGAAAAGGCCTAAAGGAGGAGAAGAACACAAAAAATCTAGAGAACTCAACATACCAACCATACCTCGATCAACCTAAGACAGAAATTATCATAATATGTAATATCACGATGTTCTGAATATTCGAGATAATTCTATCGCTTCATTGTTCACGGAATTGTGTTGCCGAGCAACACCACGAGTCCGTCAGGACGAGTGGTATATACACTGTGTTCAAGATAAGAATGAACAGCATGGGGATCTGGGAAACGGCAGGAGATACGAATTTGGTTGAATTAGAAAAAATATATACAGGGTGTTTCCTAACTACGGTTCCTAACTGCAGGTGGTGATTCGTTAGGTCATTTCAGGAAGAAAAGTTCCTATGAACGTATGTCCGGAGTTGCTTCGTTTCTGAGATACAGTGCGATGAAATTGAAGAAGAAAAATGGTAATTGGAAAATATCATGAATATTCTGGAACCGATTCGGTAGAAATTTGGTATTTTCATTTGAACTAATAAGGCGCTTATTCAGGCCTATTTATATTGAAATTATTGGGGCTAGTGGCGTCTCAGTGGGCACCACAGCCAACAATATAGTGAAAAAAAAAAGTACGCCACTGACTTTTTTTGGTAAATTTTTATTTTTTTCAGATTGAGCAACTCAAAATACAACTTTTTGGTCTCTTGTATTCTCTTCATATCCAGCTTTGTTTCCGAGAAAAAAAATTAAAGCCACTTTATTGCATATCCGCTGCATTGGAGAAATGAGTTTTTCATTATTTCTTCCAAAAATATAATTGATACCTGATATGCTAGAATTTTAGAGAATTTGACAAATGAAAGTAAAAAATTTCAGCCAAATCGATTCTAGGATATTCATGATATTTTATAATTACCATTTTTTTCTTCTTTAATTTCAACGCCCTGTATCTCAGAAACGAAGCAACTCCGGACATATGTTCATAGGAACTTTTCTTCTCAAAATGACCTAACAAATCACTCCCTGCAGTTAGGAATTGTAGTTAGGAAACACCCTGTATAATATACAAGGTGTTTCGAAATTCGACCGACAACGTTTGACAGGTGATAGCCCTCGTGATTTCATAATCATTGAGATAGGAACATTCGGTCTTCAAGTGTTCAGTTCTCGAGATACAGGGCGTTGAAGTTGAGAAATGAAAATAGTTGTTTCGCAATATCTCAAGAATCATTGAATATAATGCATTCAACTTCGGTATATGGTTTCATCTTTGAATGGGCCATTTTTTGACCTGGAAGCCATTCCGGACATTTTGTCCAGTGGTGCCCTACAGGGGGTTGTGGCATTTTTTCCTTCCATATTTTCTACGCCACTGATTGAATTTCGATTATTTCCAATTCCTCGAATTCATTGTTCAATTTTGTTCAGAAAATGCATCACCTTCAACTGAGCTGAAATAAACAGTTTTCGAGATATTCGACCCAAAATAGAAGATTGCATAGTAATATTTCATCATTTTCAGTAGTAGAAAATTGCAAAAATATTTTTCTGGTGTTGAGTAGATTAGATACTATTCAGATCTCATGCTATAGCTGAACAGAAATAGTTATTCCACGCATAAAGAGAGAACAAAAATGTTCGTAATTTTCTAATACTGAGGAAGATGAAAAATTACTATGCAAACTTCTATTTTGGGTCAAATATCTCGATAACTGTTCATTTTAGCTTAGTTGAAGGTGATGCACTTTTTCAACATAATTGAACAATCAATTCGAGAAATTAGAAATAATTGAAATTTCATCAGTGGCGTAGAAAATATGTGCGGAAAAGTTATCACAACCCTCTGTAGCGCACCTCTGGATAAAATTCTCGGAATGTCTTTCTGGTCAAAAAATTAACCATTGGAAGATCAAACCATATACCGAATTTGAATGCATTTAATTCAATTTTTCATGAGATATCGAGAAAAAACTATTTTAATTTCTCAACTTCAACGCCCTATATCTCGAGAACTGAACACTTCAAGACCGTCTGTCCCTATCTCAGTGATTATGAAATCACGAGGGCTATCACCTGTCAAGCGTTGTCGGTCGAATTTCGAAACACCCTGTATAGGTAATGATATGCCATTCACAAAGTTTCTATATTCCGAGTAGTTTCGGAGATATACGAGAAAAACCGAAATTTGAGAATTCTGTTTTAATTTTCTCCTAGCTTTATTTTCGAAGAAAGTGTGAAACAAATAGCACTCTGTCATGGCCACTTTTTGAGGACTACATGATAACGTAAGCAGATTCTTTCTACGACTGTAACAAAGTTACTTTTATTTTGAGACATACGGTATAGTTATCACAAACTGCTGTAAATAGTAAGCTAAAAATTCCGTTATTTTTCGTGAATGATGTTAATAATACACCGGAAGTATTGTTAATAAGATTCGATGACCGCGATTTACTTTTGATTGATTATAAATGTTCTGATTGAATAATTGATGAAGCGTCAGATGGATATGAGATCGATATCCATCCAAGTATACGTATCGCGTGCGCGCCCCACTATTCAAGAGGAGTGGGACCTCACCTCGCGAGCCGCCGTAGCTCAGAGAGACGAACGGTGATATCAGTATAGCTCGAGCGCCCAGAGCCATACACGCGCAGCCAGCTGAGCCAGCAGACCAGCGGGACCGAAGACGAGCCGACACCGAAACCAGCCGAGGACTACCGACGGAGAGGGGGAAGCCACCTAGGAGCCAGAGGACTGACTGGGGACTTGGAGATCAGTTCCTTGAGAGCGACCAACCAGCCAGCCACGCCAAAGCAGACCGGACCGACCGACCAGAAAGAAGGAGGAGAGTGAGAGCGTTAGGTGAGGAGAGAGAAGAGGCATACTAAGTGGGCATCCCCTGTATGCAGGATATCGTTGTGTATCTAATATAAGATCTCTTTCAGCCGTTATGATCTAAGTGTGATTTATCACCTGGTCATTTGAGGTGCACGATTGATAGCTTGCGTGCACGCATGCTAAGTGGGCATCCCCTGTATGCAGTACATTTTGTGTATATATTGTGTAACTCATATAAGTTCTCTTTCAGCCGTTATGATCTTAGTGTGATTTATCACCTGGTCATTTGAGGTGCACGATTGATAGCTTGCGTGCACGCATTCTAAGTGGGCATCCCCTGTATGCAGTACATTTGGTGTAACTCATATAACTTCTCTTTCAGCCGTTACGATCTAAGTGTGATTTATCACCTGATCTGGAGGAGCACGATTGATAGCTTGCGTGCACGCATACTAAGTGGGCATCCCCTGTATGCAGAACATGATTGTAGATATATTGTGTAACTAACTTACGTTCTCTTCCAGCCGGTATGATCTTAGTGTGATTTATCACCTGGTCATTTGAAGTGCACGATTGATAGCTTGCGTGCACAGTATCCCCTGTATGCTATATGTTGCATGTGTTTATTATTATAGTGTTAAAAGGAATATAACGAATGATACGCGTTGTACTTTCAAATAACTTCTATTTGTAAGAGTAACCTCTCTGTTCTGAATACAATAAATGACTGACTCGTCCGGGCGACTTATCTACCCAAAAAAACGACCAGTATAAATTACATAACACAAATGTGAATCAAGAAATGATTAATGTAGTGGAATGCTTCAGCTTTTACGGGGTGGAATCTGCTATAGCTGGCATGCGGTCCTTAACAATCGGCCATCCTGGAATTTGAGCGCGTCCCTGCGATCATCTTCTGCCAACAGATCCCCCTGTAACATCGTAAAAACTTTCAGGCTTCAACTGCTCTTTTTTTTTTTTTGTGGTGTGTGTGTGTCAACAAGATCTCAGAATATTTCAACGATTTACGTTGCATCATACACAGGTCATTGTTAACCGGCCTGTTCCGGTTCTGATAACATGTCACAGGTCATTATAAGCCGTCCTGTTCCGACTCCAAACAAATATTATATACAACACACAGGTCATTATCAACCGTCCTGTTCCG
The DNA here is from genome assembly GCA_918026855.4 of Phaedon cochleariae. Taxonomy (NCBI): domain Eukaryota; kingdom Metazoa; phylum Arthropoda; class Insecta; order Coleoptera; family Chrysomelidae; genus Phaedon; species Phaedon cochleariae. The sequence goes on along the minus strand of OU896718.1, from coordinate 24,544,758 downwards.
GTTTACAAAAAAAAATTATAAAGCACACAGGTCATTTTCAGCCGTCCTGTTCCGACAACATTATTATTTTTTTTTTTTTTTTTTTTTTTTTTTTTTTTTTTTTTTTTTTTTTTTTAATAACCTATATCATTAACCTTCTAGTAGATCGATTAGGTCATCTCGATCTCTTATGTTTGTTTCGGAGTCCTCAGATTCTGATTCATCATTAGTTTTTCCAAACGAACTATGAAATGGTCTCAAAGAGTCGACTGCTACTGTAGCAGAATAGTTTTTATATCCTCGCATTCCCTTCACACTTTTTATTTGATATCGATCACCTCCCAGCGCTTTCAATATAACGTACGGACCGGTATATCTCTGGTCCAACTTTTTGCTCAACCCCTTGGAATTGCCAGAAATACCACTATTCCAAAGAACCAAGTCCCCAGCCCCGTATACTCGAGCTGGTTTCCGTTTTTTATCGTACCTGGTTTTCATCGCAGTTGCTGTCTTCTCAAGACAATCAGAAGCTAGTTGTCGTTTTCTTTCGATAGTTATTTCGTCATTATCCATACTTTTCTCAAGATCGCTCAACAGCCTACCTTTGTTACTAAACATTAATTCATAGGGAGTGAACTTGGTGCTACTGTTCACCGTATTATTCATTCCCCACAGAACATCTGATAATTTAGAATCCCAATAACACTCATTATCAACCGATGCTTTAAGAGCATCTAGAAGCGTCCTATGATACCTTTCTATTTGACCGTTGGATCTTGGTGTTGCTACTGATGTCATCACATGTTTAATTTGTTTTTCAATAAGGAACTGTTTGAAATACCTGCTTGTGAATGCTAACCCATTATCCGAAATTATCCTCCTAGGATAAACGAAATATGTTCCAAAAATTTCTTTCAAATGTTTGATACATTCTGCCGAACCAAGTGTTCGGCACGGTTTAGCAATCACAAATTTTGTAAATGAATCAATGATAGTGTTACGACCCTGGCGATCAATCCCAGCTACCTGGCTACGGAAGTAAATAAACCATATTTCTTGGAATAGAAATGAAGTGGATCGACGGCTATTGAGATGACTCGAGAAGATTATCGACCTGTTCACGATATTTCGGGTGGAATCTAGACGTTTTATTAGGTAGTATAAATAGTTGTTGTTAGGGACAGGAAGGGAAGTCTTTATTTGGAAGCGTTGTAATAACGATCGAAGAAGTGTTGTGAATCGGAAGTGTTTAGTACGAGTATTGTTATTATTGTATAGTAGTGTTCAGAATAAATCGTTTTAAGTGTTCTACCGAGTGTTAAATTATTACGGACCCAGAGTAAAATCGTAACAGTGGTGTCAGAAGTGTGGATTTTTCTAGGACGTTTGAAGACGTATGGTGAATACAAGGAGTACGTCATACGACGCGATGGAAGACATTTTGAAATTTATGCAAAATCAGTTCGCGAAACAAGAGGAACGACGACAGAAAGAAAAACAAGAGGAGGAGAAACGTCGTCGAGAGGAAAAATTAGAAGAAGAGCAACGTCGTCAAGAAGAGTTACAGAAAATTCTAGAGCATCAAGAAAAAGAACGAGAACATCAGAAAATCTTCTTCGAACAAATTCTGCATAAAACTGATGTGCAAATAGATGAGTTGAAGACAGATTTCACCAAAGTTGACGACAAGCTTAACCAGGAAGTTTCAAGAATAGATTCCATGTTCGATACAATCAAAAGAGATGTAGCGAATCAGATCGCCTCGCTACGAAGTCAAGATCGTCGTGACAGGGTTGCCACATCGGGTTCTTCCGTGAAACCACCAACTTTTGATGGACAGTCGCCTTGGTCTATGTATCGCCGACAATTTGAGGCTGCAGCAAGTGCAAATGGGTGGAGTGACGAGGAAAAAGCTACTGCACTCATAGTAGCTCTGAGAGGACCAGCTTTGGGGATGTTACAGTCGATCCCAGTGGAACAACAAAACCACTTCGGAGATTTAGTGGCTGCGCTAGAACTCAGGTATGGAGACCAACATCGAGAACAGCTTTACCGGGCTCAGATGAAAAATCGTGTGCAAAAGTCTGGAGAGAGCCTACAGGAGTTCGAAGCAGATGTGAGAAGACTGACTCAATTAGCGTACCCAGAGGCACCAGAGAACTTCAAAGAACAACTGGCGGTGCAGGTATTCATCGACGGGCTGAGAGACTCAGAAATACAGAAGACTCTGAGGCTAACACACTTTAAGAGGAGCAGTGAAGCCCTTGTAAGATCTCTGGAGGTAGAAGCGGCCTTCAACACCTCTAGGCCAAAAGTGAGAGCTGTGTCCATAGAAGAGCCTTCCGAACACGTGGACCCATTGGCAAAAATGTTAGGAAAAATGTTTGAAGAACTGAAGGACTCGATCAAAGAAATTAAGAGTGGGTCAAGCAACCAGCGAAACAGATCCTGCTATCGCTGTGGCAGAACTGGACACCTAATAAGGGACTGTAAGGTGAGAGTACCACCACGATCTTCTTCACCTGCAAGGACGCCATTACGGTCGTACTCACCTGCGAGGACTAGGTCATCTAGTGAGTCCTCAGATAGATACCAGGAAAACTAGAACTAGCCAGCGTATCGGGGCGCATGCTGGCTAGCAATAACGAAGCCCCCAGGGTCATAAACATCAAAAGGATAAGAAGAACAACTGATAGCCTGACCATCAAAGGAAAAATCAACCAAATGGATGTAACCTGCACCATAGACACCGGTGCATCAGTTTCCCTGGTACGCAGTGACATTCTCCGGCCTGGAAGTATAAAACCAACCACTTCCAACTTTGTTCTTCGTACGGTCACTGGAGAAAATGCACCTATACGAGGGATGGCTGATATCGAGTTGACGCTTGGAAGACTCCATTTAGTGAACATGGTATACGTCGCAGATATCGAAGATGAGTTTATCCTCGGCATGGATCTGATAAGCGACTACGGGTTTTCATTCGACAGTGATCAGAAGACCATGAAATTTGGAGGAGAAGAGTTTGTACTAACGACACCGGCCGAGAGGGAGACGTCTGTGAGGCTACGACTAGCGAAGACTGTGAGAATTCCTGGATTCACTGAGAAGATCATCCATGCGCGATTAGAAGAGGACCCTGGGTGCTGCGTTGGATTAGTACAGTCATGTGAGGAATCCTCCAGCAAGCTGTTACTTGCCCGAGCTTTAGTGACCACCAAACGAGACATTCCTGTGAGGGTAGCAAATGTGTTACCTACCACCATAACAGTAAGGGAAGGAGACATCATCGGAGCTTGTGAACCAGTCAGTTGGGTAGCAAAATGTGATGAGACTAACGAGCAGAGATGGAGGGAACGAGATGACAGTGCATTGAGAGTTCTGGAAACCTCCTTGGACCACTTATCACCAACGGAATATAAAGCTGCCAAGAAATTCATAGCAGACGAAAGTGATATCTTTGAATCAACATCAACAGGGCGGACGAACTTGGTCAAGCACAGAATAGATACTGGTAAAGCTCACCCAATTCGGCAACCACCAAGAAGAATGCCGTTTGCTAAGCAACAGGAGGTAGAACAGCTGGTTGACAAAATGATGAAGGATGGGGTAATTGAAGAATCATCCAGCCCTTGGTCTGCACCGGTTGTATTAGTGTCCAAGAAGGATGGATCCACAAGATTCTGTGTGGATTATAGGAAGCTCAATGACGTCACCAAGAAGGATAGCTACCCGTTACCAAGGATTGATGACACTTTGACTACATTGGCTGGCTCCCGATGGTTTTCGACACTGGACTTGAAGAGCGGATACTGGCAAGTGGGCATTCACGAAGAAGATAAGGAGAAGACTGCTTTTACGACTGGTAATGGACTGTACCAGTTTACTGTGATGCCTTTTGGACTATGTAATGCCCCAGCAACCTTCGAAAGGCTGATGGAATTGGTACTGCGTGGGCTCACTTGGAAGACTTGCCTGGTATATCTGGACGATGTTTTGGTCATGGGAAAGAATTTCGAGGAACACCTGAAGAACTTACGGGAAGTGTTCCAGCGATTCAGGAATGCCAACCTCAAACTGAACCTGAAGAAATGTTCACTATTCCAGAAACGAGTAGATTTCTTGGGCCACACGGTAACGTCAGAAGGAATACAAACTGACGAGACAAAGATTCAAGCCATTCGAGACTGGCCAAGACCGAAGGACAAACATGAAGTTAGAAGTTTCTTGGGATTGTGCACTTACTACCGTCGTTTTGTGGAAGGATTTGCTGATATTGCGGCACCACTCCATAGATTGACAGAAGAACGAGTCAACTTCAACTGGTCTGTAGAATGTGAGAAATCCTTCAAGAAATTGAAGGCTGGCCTCTGTTCGAGTCCTATTTTGGGGTTCCCACAAGAGAGAGGCTTGTTTATTTTGGACACAGACGCGAGTAACATCGGAATTAGAGCCGTGCTATCACAAGTACAGGATGGTCAAGAAAAGGTTATAGAATACTACAGCAAAGTGATGGCCAAACCAGAAAGGAATTATTGTGTCACCAGGAAAGAACTGCTGGCAATTGTTAAGGCTGTTGACCATTTCCACAAATACTTATACGGGAGAGAATTTCTCATTAGGACGGATCATGCAGCTTTGAGGTGGCTGATGGAGATGAAGAATCCTGAAGGTCAAATAGCAAGATGGCTGGAAAAGCTGAACCAGTATCACTTCAAGATTAAGCATCGCCCAGGAAAACTACACCAGAATGCAGATGCCATGTCCAGAAGACCTTGTTCGGAAACCTGTAAGCATTGTCTACGCATTGAACATCGAGAAGGAACCGCTGATGTTAGAAAAACCAGACTTGTGACCGATGATAAGTGGACAGCAGCACACATGAGACGAGATCAGGAGAACGATCCGAATATCGCCGATTTTCTACGTTGGAAAGAAAGAGGAACAGAAAGACCGACATGGAAGGATATCTCGGATAGAGGGCCTGCTTTCAAGGCGATGTGGGCACAATGGGACTCACTAGTTGTGGAGAATGGATTATTGAAGCGAGTTTGGGAATCAGCTGATGGTAGATCAACAATTTCTCAGCTGGTTGTGCCCCACATCAGAGTTAATGAAGTTTTGGAAGAAGTCCATGGCGGAAAATCTGGTGGACATTTTGGAGTTAACAAGACATTGAGTAAAATTCGAGAAAGATTTTACTGGGTTCAATGTCGTGACGAAGTGGAAAGTTGGTGTAGAAGATGTCCTGTATGCGAAGCCAGCAAAAGTCCCAGAACGAGATCAAGAGCTGGAATGAAACAATACAATGTGGGTGCTCCGTTTGAAAGGATCGCCATCGATGTAGCCGGACCATTCCCTTTGACCGATGATGGAAATAAATACATCTTGGTTGCTATGGACTACTTCAGTAAGTGGGTAGAAGCATACGGCATGCCAAATCAAGAAGCCTCCACAGTTGCCAGGATATTGGTAGACAACATGTTTTCACGGTTCGGGGTACCAATGGAGTTACATTCTGATCAAGGGAGAAATTTTGAGTCGAACTTATTCAAAAAGGTCTGTGATCTAATGGGAATCAGTAAGACCAGAACAACTCCACTACATCCACAATCCGATGGCATGGTCGAAAGATTCAACCGAACTATGGAAGAACATCTTTCCAAAGTAGTCGAAGAGCATCAGAGGGACTGGGACAGGCATCTTCCCTTATTCCTGATGGCGTATAGAGCAGCTGTCCATGATTCAACGAAGCTAACTCCAGCTAGTATAGTCTTTGGAAGAGAACTCCGCTTACCTTGTGACTTGGTGTTCGGTTCACCAAGTGTTGAAGAAAAGGAAGTACAAGACTACGCAGATGAGCTCCGGAATGGCTTGATGAAAACTCATGAGACTGCTCGGAAAAGATTGAAATTAGCAAGTGACAAAATGAAGGCACGGTACGATCTCAAAGCCAATTCAGAGGGATTCTTTGAAGGAGATCGAGTTTGGCTGTATAATCCTCGACGGAAGAAAGGCGTATCACCCAAATTAACACCATCTTGGGAAGGACCGTATAAGGTGTTGAAAAGGATCAATGATGTGGTCTATAGAATCCAACGCAGCCCTAGGACAAAGATGAAAGTCGTTCATCTTGAAAGACTGAAGCCTTATCATGGTGAGGAAAGTTCTGTTTTTGATCGGGACGATCAAATTTGAAGAAGGGGGTAAATGTTACGACCCTGGCGATCAATCCCAGCTACCTGGCTACGGAAGTAAATAAACCATATTTCTTGGAATAGAAATGAAGTGGATCGACGGCTATTGAGATGACTCGAGAAGATTATCGACCTGTTCACGATATTTCGGGTGGAATCTAGACGTTTTATTAGGTAGTATAAATAGTTGTTGTTAGGGACAGGAAGGGAAGTCTTTATTTGGAAGCGTTGTAATAACGATCGAAGAAGTGTTGTGAATCGGAAGTGTTTAGTACGAGTATTGTTATTATTGTATAGTAGTGTTCAGAATAAATCGTTTTAAGTGTTCTACCGAGTGTTAAATTATTACGGACCCAGAGTAAAATCGTAACAATAGTGAGAAGATAACTGAATCCTCCTCTACTTTTTGGAAATGGTCCAACGTGATCGATATGTAAGGTATCCATGGGAAATTTTGGTTTCGAAAGAGGGTGAAGCTCTCCTTCGCCCTTACCATAGTTTCCCTTATTGAAGGCACAGTTCATACAAGACGGAACATATTTTCGAATGAACCTACTCATTTTTGCAAACCAAAAACTTTTCTTAATTATTGCACTACATCTTGGAAATCCAGGATGTCCGATATCATCGTGGTATTTTTGCAATAGTTGCCATCTTGCCGATTTAGGAATGACTAATCTTTCACCGTTTATGGTTTTCCTGTAAAGTCGACTATCATTCAAACAGAATTCCTTATGCAAATCAGATTGAGGGGACTGTCACTGTTGAACGATATTTTGCAATGAATCATCCTGTAACTGAATTGCTAAAAACCAATCGGTAGTATCGATATTGAGGATATTTACTGGATTACATTCGATGGCATTTCTACTTAATGCGTCGACGTGTTGCATCGACTTCCCGGCTTTGTGAATGACCTCGAAATCAAACTCTTGAACCTGTAGCCACCACCTAGCAATTCGTGGAATCAAATCGCGTTTCAAGAAGGTATACCGCACTGCTGAACAATCAGTAACGACTTTAAAACATGACCCAATGAGGTAAATTCTGAAACGTTTCAGAGACTCTACAACAGCTAGCGTTTCTAGGAGCGTTGAAGGAGAATTCCACCAAGACCCTTAGCGCTCGCGTCTGTATGAACCTGCGTGTTCAGGTTCCTATCGAATGATGTTAGAATAGGCTTGCTAATCAACACTGCCTTGAGCTTATTGAACGCTTCTCGTTGAGATTCTCTTCATTCCCAAATTATATTTTTCTTAGTAAGTTTTGTCAAAGGAAGGGCAATGGTAGCAAATCCTTTAACAAATTTTCTGAAGTAACCGGCTAATCCAAGAAATTGTCTCACTTCATGAACATTTTCAGGAGTTTTGAATTTTTCGACAGCGTCTGTTTTTCTTGAACCAGGTGATATACCTTCCGAACTAATTTGATGTCCAAGATATTCAATTTTTGTTTTCAAAAAAGAACTTTTCTCAATATTCAACTTCAGACCAGCTTTGTTCAAGAGTTCGAATACTTTTTCTAGTAAGTCTAAACCTTCATCGACGGACCTAGAAGGTATAAGCAGATCGTCCATATATAGGAGAACCTGTTCATGCCTTAAATTTCCTATGGCGCTATTTATGAATTTCTGAAAAACAGAAGGAGCGTTTACTAGCCCGAAAGGCATTTTGAGATATTCATAGTGCCCTTCGGGGGTTACGAATGCAGTTTTATGAACGGTATCTTTGGAAACAGGTATTTGATGAAAACCCTGGCAGCAATCAAGGCTACTAAAGTATAATTTCCCTGAAATTTTACTCAGCTGCTCTTCAATATTCGGCATTGGATAAACGTCTTTTACTGTGATTCTATTCAGTGCTCTATAATCCACACATAACCTATAATCACCGTTTTTCTTTTTCACCAAAACCACTGGGCTGGCAAATTCAGAATTTGACTGTCTAATAATACCGGCATCTGATAAATCCGAAATTTTTTCTCTTACTATCTCCCTTTCTTTGAAAGCAAGTCGATATGGACGGTAGCAAACTGGCTTGGCATCTTTTTTCAGTAATATATTTAATTCGCCTGATTTAATCGTACCTACGTCTGTATTACTTTGCGAAAAACAACTAATCCATTTTTTCAAAATGTCATTCAACTTTTGTCTCTCGAGTTCAGTTGAAGATTCATCACAATCAATATGCCTCCAAGAGATGTTTTCGTTATGATCTGTTACACTCACCCTGTAATTCGTGGTATCGTCTGGTTCGACACAGGGATCTGCTCGGCCTATCACCCTTCCTCGTTCAAGACACGCATCAGAGTCACCCAAATTCATCAAGGATAGAAAGTTCGTAGATTGAGATCGAAGTTCTCCTCCAGGGACACAGATCAATGAGCGACCCAACTGATAAAGCTTGCTATCTAGAAGAACGTCCGTACCCTGGTCAACAGCTACCAAATCTACTGGAACAGTCGTAACGGATCCGGGTGGCAAATTAATATCTTCCTTCAAAATTATGGTCGGCCTTGGTTCATCCCCATCAATGACCAGTTTTTCGAAAGAATACGCTATGTCCTCGAAAAGGTTGATTTTACCGTTTGTAATACATAGTGAGATTCCATCCCGATTTATCACCGGTTGGCCGATAATGACGTCGAAATCATCCATATCGGTACTGCTCACAATTGCCGTGGTGCCCATAAGTATATTGTCAATTTTCAGCATGAACGTAGTTTCCATGTCACTAGATACCCTGCCTCCTCCAAATCCTCTTAGAATGTTGGTTTTTGGAATTGTCGTGAGATTGAAGTTCATTACTGTACGAATAGATAGAATATTGGCTTGGCTACCTGTATCTATATACGCTATGGCTTCTTGTCCATTGATAGTGCATTTCTTCTTATAAATATTGTTGACCTCCTTGAAATCGATTATTTTAACGTTTTTCTCAATCCTATCATCCCTTTCGGTATAATTTTGATAGCGAGTACGACAATCTTTCTTCTTGTGCCCCAGGCGGTGACAATTGTGGCATCTCAAGCCGGTCTTGTTACGGCAATCTTTGGCTTCATGTCCAAATTTTCGACAATAATAACACTGTGGTTGAGTAGGTGGATTGAACTTGCGGAATGTTTGGTTGACTTCGAACTTTTGGCGTTTAGCATAGGAGCTACCAGGAGTTTGATAATTATCCAAAGCAGCAATAAAACCTGCATATAACTCGTCGGGATTTCTGCATTGGAAAGCTCGTGCATTTGCCTGTAGTTCAATGGGTAACCCTCTTATTACACAAGATATTGTCGCTTCGTCATCTAATCGACATTGCTGTGTCAGTGCTAGCTTTGCATGGTAGTAATGGGTCATTGTTTCATCACTACGTTTATTCCTGGCTACTAATTCCTCCAGCAGAACTGCATAATCCACACAACGGGGAAACGCCCTGGTTAGTGAGGTTTTCCATTCCTCCCATGTTTTATCATAATCGTCCACTCTGTTAAACCACTCGCGTGCTGAACCTTTCAATTTTACTTGCATGAAACATGTTTTTTCATATTCACTCCAACCATGTATATTTCCTAGCTGATCAATCTTTTGCAACCAAGCAACAATTGTACAACTCTTACTGTCAGGGTCGAAAAATGGAATAATGTCTCCTCTCGCTATATTACTCTTCACTGGAGGTGTGTCGGTATCCATTGGCGTATCACTTGATGTATCTGAGCTGACGTTCGGCCCAAATTTTCTTTTGAGAGCCGCACTGATTTTCCTCTCAATATGTTTCTCGAGTAGGTTTTCGTAAAGTTCTCGTTCAGTTTCACTATTACTTTCACCCATTTTCACTATAGTTCTATTTGCACGTGGTCACGTCTCACTTCTGATGTTAAAAGGAATATAACGAATGATACGCGTTGTACTCTCAAATAACTTCTATTTGTAAGAGTAACCTCTCTGTTCTGAATACAATAAATGACTGACTCGTCCGGGCGACTTATCTACCCAAAAAAACGACCAGTATAAATTACATAACACAAATGTGAATCAAGAAATGATTAATGTAGTGGAATGCTTCAGCTTTTACGGGGTGGAATCTGCTATAGCTGGCATGCGGTCCTTAACAATAGCATTAATGTAGAGCCACTGAAGCTTGCTGCTAGTTTTGCTTTTAATACTTAGACTGCGCGTTTGATTAGTTTTATTGCTTTGCATAACCCGCGAGCTTGCAATTTGAATCCGCTTGAATGCCGTATGTCTCGAGGGGGGTATGAATTATCGCATCCGAGTTTAGTAATATGGATAAGTTTGTAAATAAGTAGTTGAAGAGAATATTGTAAATACATTCAGAATATTAAGTAAGTGTAAAGAATATTATAAATACACTGAGAATATATAGTTGTTAATATTTCATTGAGTTTTTTTTGTTGTTCACTCAAGGTGCAACTAATAGTTCGGGGAATAAGTTAAGTGAAAGTCCTGTCAATTTGATAGTTGAAATCTCAGACCCCTGGATTGAACTTTCTCCACTGATAGTTGCCCGGTGCAAGTGGACCTACCACTATAAAATAGGTGGCTCCCGAGTTGTAAATAATTGCTAATAGTTGAACCCGCTCCATTGCACCAAAAAGATATCTCAGAGTAGATACTCTTTACAAATTTGGCGCCCGAGCAGGGACGAACGTTCATTCACGGGATATCCGAGTTCAACCGAAGACCGACCGGAATTATTTGAACTGGAACATCAGCAAAAACGATTGAGGATTCTTGTTCGAGACACTGAAAGAGTCAGACGTACCGATAAACCGTATATCGTAAACTGCTGGTAGACCGAACATGACGAACGAAGGCTCCAGAATCCGCAGAAGGGCAGAGTTCACCGCCGAAGAACAAAGAGCCTGTAGATGTCCGGGTGAGCTGGGTATATCAGCTGAAGAAAGCTGATATAGACGTAGAACTGTCTAAGTTCGGCCTTGAAGTCACTGGAACCGTGGAAGACAAAAGAAAACGCCTGATAAGGTTCCTGAGGGAAGGTCGGGTGGTAACAGCACCGTCGACACCAACTCCAGGGAATGTCCCACTGACGTCGACCTGGATATTCCCGAATATAAACACCGTACCCCCGGTGAATGTATCTTCACCCGGAACCGTACCGAAAGTAACCGTACCGACTATGGCCGTACCCACATCGATGACAGCACCATCTACATCGATGATGACAACTTCAATTCCAGAACCGATCCGTACCAGAGACTGGAATTTGTTATTTGATGGACTAGGAGATCCAGTAGCGTTTCTGGAAAGGCTCGATAAGATCAGACTGTCCCAGAATATACCTGCTTATAGGTTAATAGCAGTATTGTCTGATCTATTCTCAGGGGAAGCCGCCCTCTGGTACCGGAATAACCGAACAGCCTGTACGACGTGGGATGCATTCGTGGAATTGTTCCGGATATTCTACTTCCCAGCTAACTACCAGATAGACTTGGAAGTAGCTATCGGTAGACGTTTACAAGGACCAAATGAGCCAGTACAAGCGTATATTACCGACATCCAGACGCTTGTACGAAGGCATGGAAATATGACACCGGAGCAGGAGCTGATGTGGCTTTACAGGAATCTGCTACCAGAATACCGACAGCACATAAAAAGAAATGACTTTGCCGATATTGTCTCTTTCTCTCGCGCTGTGAAGGAGTTCGAACTCCTCCGTGGGGAGTTACAGGAGAGTTATCAGACCTTCGAGAGATCAGAGAGGTACTCTTCAGCTCCTATTGTTCTATCAACAGCTCCACAAGCTCCAGCAACTCCTCGACCTGCTCCAGCCAGACTGCCGAATCCCAGGATGACGGAGTCGAGAGCAAACCCTGTCCGACCAGTAGGTGACTCCAGAACGGAAGCAAGATCATCTCCCCCTGCCATATGCTGGAGATGTGGACAGACAGGACATATGAGGAATCAGTGCCGATCTACTCCTAGATTATTTTGCTCCAGATGCGGGAAAGAAGGAGTGATGTCACGTGACTGTCCTTGTCCTAGGTCGGGAAACTAGGAAGGCATTGCCCTGCACCGAGACCTGAGCAGTGCCATTCCACCAATGTCTCGGAAACAATCCAAACCGTCCGACCTGAAGATGTCCGTCCATTTGTTTCTGTGCAATGCCTTGGTGACCGTTTTGATGCACTGTTGGATACCGGAGCATCCCGAACATATATGGGAGATCAAGTGGCTAGAACGTGTCAAGATATGGGAGTCCCTAAGGAAGCACCGGATGCTTCCATGGCCAGAATGGCTAATGGCCTCCCAGCTCAAGTTCCCAGCAAGTATCACTTGGAGTTAGTGATTGGGAATACAACTATTTCCGCCATAGTCGGACATTTGCCTGGCCTGTCATCAGATTTCGTCATAGGCATGGATATTCTGAAACCGCAGAAATTCCAGCTAGACCTTGCTGATGGAAATATACGAATGGATGGAAAACCGATAACTGACCCGACACCGTCACCGATTCACCCGATTAATACCGTAGACCGTACCGAGAAGCTTGTACTCACCCCGATGGAGGATAGAGAACTCCAAGCATTCCTGGACCAGGAGCTGCCTCAATTTGAGAGCATCAAGGGAGTAACGCCGATACTCAAACATGAGATACGTTTGATCAATCCGGAACCGATCAAACAGCGTTACAGACCACAGAATCCCAAAATGCAAGAGGTTATCAACACCGAAGTTGATCAGATGTTGGAAGAAGGCATCATAGAGCCGTCTAATAGCCCGAGGAGTTCACCTGTAGTCAGAGTCCGGAAGAAGGATGGCAAACCGAGGTTCTGCATCGACTTCCAGAAAGTGAATGCTGTGACGCACAAGGATGCATACCCATTGCCTTTCATTAATGCAATTTTGGATAAGTTGCGCAGAGCTCGGTACATTTCGAGCATTGACCTGAAGCAGGGGTATTGGCAAGTGGCTTTGACAGCAGCTTTCACAGTACCAGGCCGTGGACTGTTTCAATTCCGAGTAATGCCCTTCGGGCTGCATGCAGCACCAGCATCATTTCAGCGTCTGATGGACCGTATCATCGGACCTGAACTGGATCCATATTGCTTCGCATACCTGGATGACATCATCGTGCTTGGAGAGACATTCGAGCAACACCTGAGTATCTTACAGGAAGTATTCCGTCGCCTCCGAATTGCCAACCTCCGTCTGAACCCAGAGAAATGTCAGTTTGGCAGAAGATCCCTGAAGTATTTAGGTCATGTGGTTACAGGCGAAGGAATCTCTACCGACCCAGACAAGGTGAAATCAATATTGGAATTTCCACCACCGACCACCGTCCGGCAGCTACGAAGATTCCTTGGAGTTGCATCATGGTACAGACGCTTTGTGCCTGGATTCTCTAATGTGGCTGCACCGTTGAACCATTTACTGAAGAAGGGATACCGTTGGCAGTGGGGAAATGAACAGGATGAAGCATTCAATCACCTTAAGAAATACTTAACGGAATCACCGGTTCTAGCCTGTCCAGACTTCAATAGACCGTTCATACTACAGACAGATGCAAGTGATCAAGGACTGGGAGCTGTGCTCATCCAGAATAAGGAAGATGGTGACCACATCATTGCCTATGCAAGCAGGACTCTGACCACTCCAGAGAGGGCTTACTCAGTATCCGAAAAAGAATGCCTGGCTATTGTGTGGGGCATAGAGAAGATGCGCCCCTATCTGGAGGGATACCGTTTCACCGTCCTGTCTGATCACCAATCTCTGAAGTGGCTTCACAATATCAAAAGTCCAAGTGGAAGACTAGCCAGATGGAGTATGTACCTTCAACAGTTCGACTTAGAGATCAAGTATCGGAAAGGAGTCCTGAACCGAGTAGCTGATGCTTTGTCCAGACACCTGTCCCCAGCCAAAGAAGACATTGCTGCCGTTGGAGGACTACCTGACTGTTCCTGGTACCTCCGGAAGAAAGCCGAAATCCAGAAGGATCCTGCAACCAATCCGGATTACTGTATCAAGGAGGACCGGCTCTACCGTCATTTCTGGGATTCGACAGATTTCTCCGAACCAGGGCTATCCGATCCCTGGAAGTTGTGCATACCGAAACCAGCTCGTTCAACCGTCATGAAGGAGAACCACGATGCTCCCACTGCTGGACATCTCGGGATAGCCAAGACCACAGCCAGAATAGCTAATCGATATTATTGGCCTGGCATGTTCAGAGACATAGCCAAGTACGTTCGGAGCTGTCAATCTTGCCAACAGTACAAGACATCACAGCAGAAGACACCTGGAAGAATGCAACCGTCTGTAAACCGACAACCTTGGGAAACCATCAGTTCCGACTTAGTTGGACCACTGCCTCGCTCAAGCAAAGGAAATAACTACTTAGTGGTATTTCAAGACAGATTCACGAAGTGGATCCAGTGCCGTCCCATACGGAAGGCAACAGCAAAAGCAGTGAGCCAAGCTCTGTACGAAGAGATCATCACACGGTTTGGGTGTCCGAAGACCGTCATCACCGATAATGGAACTCAGTACACCGGTTCGCTGTTCAGAGACCTGCTGAAAGATTTGAAGATTGGCCACCGTTTAACTCCGCCGTATACACCGCAGTCTAATCCTGTGGAAAGGACGAACAAGACAATGAAGAATATGATTTCTCAGTTCTGCGACAAGGACCATCGAAAATGGGACCAGCACATACCTGATCTGGTGTTCGCTTACAACACAGCCCGCCATGACTCCACCGGATATACTCCGGCATTTCTCAACTATGGCAGAGAGTTGGAAATACCAGGGGCTGTGTACCGTCCTGAGGATCTCGTGACCGACGATGTTGATGATAATCCAGAGGATACAAGAGACCGAGCCCAAAGACTAGACAAACTCCGGGAAGTCTTCGAGTTTGTTCGAGTCAACCTTTCTCGAGCTTTCACGACACAGAGTCATCACTACAATCTCCGTAGACGAGAATGGAGATGTCATGTGGGAGATCGAGTGATGAAAAGGGAGCATCATCTTTCATCTGCTACAAAGGGGTTTGCCGCTAAATTAGCCCCTAAATATTCTGGCCCGTATACCGTTTCAAAAGTTATATCTCCGGTAGTCTATGATCTTAAGAGCAACACTGGCAAGAAGCTACACCATATCCACATAAAGGATTTGAAGCCTGCTCATAACCTGATCGATCAAAACTATGAAGCAGTATCATCTCTTCTAGAAAATGCCGAGGAAAGCAACCGTCCCGAAACCCCACCCGAAGGACATTCGTTCCCCCGTGGCAGATGCGGCGAAAATGACCGCCAAGGCTCAACAGAGGATGAGGGCCATCAAGGTGTTGGCACGGGACTTGACCCTGCGCCGTCGATCTCACCAACTTATGGTTGTCACTCCACCCGGTCGGCAGCCATGCAGACCGGCTCCGATGACGCGACAGACTCCGCCGAAATCTGCTACAACGACCTCGGAAGTTCCGTCATTTCCTCTGGTAGCCGTGGCAGATATACCATTACCGCTTGGTCCTCCGCCCAAATCCCAGTACGAGATAACCTTGGCAAGGCCGCAAATTGACCCGATCTCCGAGACAGCTCAGCAAAGAGCAACTCCTGAACACCCCATGGACACAGTGGTAGAAAGGCAGAAAACATCACCGGCCTTCTCGAAGGCAGACGAAAGAGGCAAATTAGCGGAGGCACTACTTGAACATCCTCGAGGGATACCGTGGCCCCTTGCCCTGAAAGCCCGACTATTTGCGCTGCGCGGCCCGGGAGCAGATGCAAACACCCGCCTCCGCCTCAAACTAGCTGCTCCAGATGGCCGAAGCATCCGGGTTACATTACCCCACGAGCCATAACCATTATCGTCATTAGTGTTTCTCTATCTTTTCTATGATCTCACGAAATTATGAAGACTGATTAGGTTTATTTTGTTTTGGTTTTATTTTGTTATTTAGTTGGAATAAATACTGGTTTTGCAAAGTTGGGTTTTCTTTTAGAATATTGCCAAAAAAATGCAGAGTCCAGTTTTGGAAATATCCGCATCTCCAAGACAGCTGGAAGACCTAGCAAGGGAACTGGCGGAAGCCCTCGCTGACTCCACCGATGCAACGGAGGCCGCCACTGAGAAAATAAGGGAAATGCCAACCGCCTCTCCAAGGCCGGAGGTTAACGACAATGCCGTCGCTGGCCCTTCCAACAGAATGGGGAGCACCGACGAGCAATCCGCTCGACAGCCACTGGTCACGCCCCAACAGACTGTTGGGATAGAGGCACTACCGTTCGGCAAGGAAGATGAGGAAGGAGTTCCATCACACTGGGACCCAATGACGAAGGATTATTGGACTCCGGCGGCCAGGGATTTGAGAATCGCTGAGAACCGACTGGCCGAAAAACGTCTGGCGAAAGAACGGGAGCGGGAGGAACGACAGGCCAAGAATCGAGATACATTGGCCCAGTATATTAGGATCGCGCCCAACCTGTGCTGGCGATGTGGCCGAATCGGGCACCAACGACAGGCGTGTTCGCGATCACCGGTGATGTTTTGCTCCCGTTGCGGCCTAGTCGGCGTAATGTCCAGGAAATGTCCTTGTACCAGAAAGCAGCAGGAAACCGACAGGAAAACCCGAAGCCGTTACGAGCCACGCCGGCTTCACGACCGATGCCCCACGTGCGGATGTCCCCATTCGCATCTACATCGCCGCCGCCGGTCACCGGAATGATTGGGAGACCAATCGAGCCAGACACCTAGATTCACCAGGATTACATGAAGGAAAATGATGGAAGCTAGAATGGAGTTTTGTTTTATGCAATTTCATATATTTAATTTTGTCATAGGGTACTTGCTAGACGATTATATACAAAAAAAAAATAATAACTGGTGTTATTTTTTTTTAGTAAGTAAGGGGGGGATGTAACGAAGTTACTTTTATTTTGAGACATACGGTATAGTTATCACAAACTGCTGTAAATAGTAAGCTAAAAATTCCGTTATTTTTCGTGAATGATGTTAATAATACACCGGAAGTATTGTTAATAAGATTCGATGACCGCGATTTACTTTTGATTGATTATAAATGTTCTGATTGAATAATTGATGAAGCGTCAGATGGATATGAGATCGATATCCATCCAAGTATACGTATCGCGTGCGCGCCCCACTATTCAAGAGGAGTGGGACCTCGCCTCGCGAGCCGCCGTAGCTCAGAGAGACGAACGGTGATATCAGTATAGCTCGAGCGCCCAGAGCCATACACGCGCAGCCAGCTGAGCCAGCAGACCAGCGGGACCGAAGACGAGCCGACACCGAAACCAGCCGAGGACTACCGACGGAGAGGGGGAAGACTTGGAGATCAGTTCCTTGAGAGCGACCAACCAGCCAGCCACGCCAAAGCAGACCGGACCGACCGACCAGAAAGAAGGAGGAGAGTGAGAGCGTTAGGTGAGGAGAGAGAAGAGGCATACTAAGTGGGCATCCCCTGTATGCAGGATATCGTTGTGTATCTAATATAAGATCTCTTTCAGCCGTTATGATCTAAGTGTGATTTATCACCTGGTCATTTGAGGTGCACGATTGATAGCTTGCGTGCACGCATGCTAAGTGGGCATCCCCTGTATGCAGTACATTTTGTGTATATATTGTGTAACTCATATAAGTTTTCTTTCAGCCGTTATGATCTAAGTGTGATTTATCACCTGGTCATTTGAGGTGCACGATTGATAGCTTGCGTGCACGCATTCTGAGTGGGCATCCCCTGTATGCAGTACATTTGGTGTAACTCATATAACTTCTCTTTCAGCCGTTACGATCTAAGTGTGATTTATCACCTGATCTGGAGGAGCACGATTGATAGCTTGCATGCACGCATACTAAGTGGGCATCCCCTGTATGCAGAACATGATTGTAGATATATTGTGTAACTAACTTACGTTCTCTTCCAGCCGGTATGATCTTAGTGTGATTTATCACCTGGTCATTTGAAGTGCACGATTGATAGCTTGCGTGCACAGTATCCCCTGTATGCTATATGTTGCATGTGTTCATTATTATAGCATTAATGTAGAGCCACTGAAGCTTGCTGCTAGTTTTGCTTTTAATACTTAGACTGCGCGTTTGATTAGTTTTATTGCTTTGCATGACCCGCGAGCTTGCAATTTGAATCCGCTTGAATGCCGTATGTCTCGAGGGGGGTATGAATTATCGCATCCGAGTTTAGTAATATGGATACGTTTGTAAATAAGTAGTTGAAGAGAATATTGTAAATTCATTTAGAATATTAAGTAAGTGTAAAGAATATTGTAAATACACTGAGAATATATGGTTGTTAATATTTCATTGAGTTTTTTTTGTTGTTCACTCAAGGTGCAACTAATAGTTCGGGGAATAAGTTAAGTGAAAGTCCTGTCAATTTGATAGTTGAAATCTCAGACCCCTGGATTGAACTTTCTCCACTGATAGTTGCCCGGTGCAAGTGGACCTACCACTATAAAATAGGTGGCGCCCGAGTTGTAAATAATTGCTAATAGTTGAACCCGCTCCATTGCACCAAAAAGATATCTCAGAGTAGATACTCTTTACACGACGTTTCATCTTTTAGAAAACATCATCAACTTTGTATTTTTATATGAGTAGAAGCTAATAAAGTGTACCCTGTACGATTCCATTTTTCATTGTGCATACAGCAATGTATCACACAATATGATTTCAGAACCATTTCTCGCACAAAATGAAAAGTAATTACTTAACCTGTTTTTCCTCAATTTTAGATAGTAGGCGCTGGAAAACATCACATATTTTAATACATGAAGTGCATTATTGATCAGTCTCATTTATACAAGTATGAGTTTTAAATTACCACTTGCCGGAATTGTTGTGTTGTTGAGTGCAATATTAAGAGTTCAGTTTATAAATGTAATAATAATGAGCTAATATATATGTATTACTTACAGGAAATGAACAGAATAAACTTATAACAAGTGTTCGAATAAATCGCCGTTATTTTCTGAGCACAAGCACGCTCGTCGATCTTACAGATGAATTTAAAACTCGAGTTAACATATTCGGAACAATACCTATTGTCAAAGGCTGCAGTAACCAATCCCAGCAACTCTTCTTCATTTTGTGAATTATGATCAAAGTACACTTGATTCTTGATATATCCCCGAAGGAAAAATTCTAGTGGGGTTAGGTCGGGGGACCTTGCAGGCCAGGATGTATCACTATGAGTACCCATCCACTGTCCTAGGAAGCGACGGTCCAAATAATCAGAAACAATTTTAACGTTGAGTGCTGGAGCACCATCTTGATGAAACCAACAGCTGTGAGTAACCGCTAAAGATTGCTTTTGTCGGGAAACCATAGGTTTTACTAATGATCCGTATTCTTTCAAATTGAAAACTAACCGTCTGAATATCGATTCACCAGGTTGTTGCCTCTCTGGATATTATTACGTTCAGCATCAACACAATTTAATTGGCACAAAATGTATGACAACATATCATATTTTTCAATATTCGAAAAGCTACCGTTTTCCATTTTCAACACAATCTAGGTAAGTAACGAGATGTAAAAGTAGGAACGGTAATATGTCGAAAATACTACCAAACTACAGTATTATTATGACAACAGAGCATTATGTGTCATTTTTTTCCAGCGCCTCCGCCTACCATCTAAAATTGAAGGAAAACAGGTGGAGTGATTACTCTTCAATTTGTGCGAGAAATTGTTCTGAAATCATATTGTGTGATACGTTGCTGTATTCACAATGAGAAATTGAGTCGTATACAGGGTATACTTTGGTTTTGGCCCATATAAAAATACAAAGTTGATGTTTTCTAAAAGACGAAACGTCGCAGAAAAAATTTGCTCACGTTATCATGTAGTCCTTGAAAAGTGGCGATGACAAAGTGCTATTTGTTTTACATTTCCTTCGAAAATAAAGCTAGGAGAGAATTAAAACGAAATTCTCAAATTTCGTTTTTTCTCGGATATCTCCGAAACTGCTCGGAATATTGAAACTTTGTAAATGGCATATCATTAGGCACATAAATGCTCTACTTTTCTCTAATTAAACCGAATTCGTATCTCCTACCATTTCCGAGATCCCCATCATGCTGTTCATTCTTATCTTGGACACAGTGTATATATTGCTGTAGGTAAATAATCTAAGATATTGCTGTACGGCCTTTGCTTCGCCCATGCCAATGCCGACAGGCTGCTCACTTGATATTTAGCCGTCATTGGCTTTGCGATCCATGGTTATCGAGGGGCAAACAACTCTCCATAAAAGTGTACCTACACCATATTTATTGAAGTATGTGATATTTGTAAGTAGTGAAAATATTTAGAAAATATTTCAAAGTAATTAATGTAATCAGGAAGAACTGAACAGTAATTAAAAAGGATTTGAGAATCAGTCAGAATACTTAAGATTCAAGATACTTTGAATGGAATTGAAGAGAGTCTAATGGTATTATGAAGTAATTTGAAGTATATAATCAAGGAAACTCGGAGTTCAACATAAAATAATATATCTCAAGTTTTCTTTCAAATCATTTTCTATCTATCGGAGCTATTGAACGTTCCAAAATTTGCAGTTAATATCATCAATTCACTATTTTTTCGAGGCTGAAAATAAAAAAAATCAAGCCAATTCCGTTAACTCGGAATGAGGTAATTTTGTGCATATGGAGGGTTGAAAGCATGACGAACAATATTATGGAGTTAGTTTTCTTGCAAAAAAAACCCTAATGTGATGTCATAAGAAACGACCCCGTTATACTTCAATAAAAAAGGAGGGCACTGTCCAAAAGGCTGTTAGTCACTGAAAAACTGATCATATTGATTGTTATTCATATCGGAATCGCACGACTATAATAGCTGAGATATACAGGGTGCCCGTTTTTCGAGCTCCACCATGGGGATCTCAGTTATTATGAGAGATACGAAGTCGGTTGAATTAGGGCAAAGTTGCGCATTTTGATGCTGAACAATTTTCTGAAAAAAAATTTGATGTGTCATTTTTAGTTTTTGAATTATTGGAAAAAACGGAAATTTGTAATTTTCGTTTTTATTTTTTCAAGCGAAAACCAAAATGCCTAGACGTTTTTGACTGGGACATTCTTGAGACACTTTTTTACAAGGAATCTAAATCTGTCATCGTAATTTCCATAACGTTCTTGATGCCAAATTTACAACACTCAACTTTGTTTTTTCTTATGGGCGCCATATTGGATTTTCGCATTTTTGAAAAGCCTTCTTTTACCTGATTACAATGATGTATCGCACGACAACGCTCTGATTCCTATATTGTATGTATTGCATTCGTGAGCTCCTGAATAGAAATTGAATATATCGCACCTATACGTAATAATTTTGTTCAAATTTAATATCAAAATGTTGAGTGATAAGTTCTCTTTCAAGTGAAGTTAGTGAATTCCAAAAAAAACGCCAAGGAATTACGATATAAACAATAAATCATCTTCGACGACTTGCATGCTGTTGGAAAAAAACTATCCGAATCCGATAAAAATCCGAAGAAAAAAGCGAAGTAATTATCAAGTTCTTCATTCATCGTTCCTAAATTCCCAGTGGCGTAGGTTCTTAACTATATACTACAGGTAATGCTATGATGAAGATTTCAATGAGTTTCAAGTGTTGTGCTAACAAAGAATTGCAAAATTGCTGCTGCATACAATGCCATGAAATTTTCCATAAGAGCTGTGCAGAAAGGAAAAAAGGCCTAATCTTTGTTGGAAATCATACTATCCTTTGCTCAAAATCTTGTGCACAAACATATGAAGATAAAGAAAATGAGTATGACAGCATCAAATCAGTGGTCAACGAGCTGAAAATCAAAATGAGAAATAAAGATGACCATATTGACAAAATAAGACAAACCTCCGAACTTTTCGAATCAGATGTTCTAGAAGCTGAGGAATATTATAAGAATGAAATTGAGTCACAAAAACAAACCATAAAACATCTAGAGAATGAATTAATGATGAAAACAACTGCGTTAGTGAAGAAAATAGCAGAAGATGAAGAATTATTGATGCAATTATGTAATTCCCAAGATCAAATTGAAAAACTAGAATCCACCATGAAAAGAATCACCGAACAGGAAAGAATCACGAAGAACCATGTAATGGAGTTGGAAAGTATTATTGAAGATCTTTCAACTCAAAAATTTGCTGTTAAGCAAGATATGAATAATAAGTTCGATGACAAAAACTGCAAAAACTTCGACGAGGAAATTAAACAACTGCTATTTATAAACAGCAATTTTGAGAAAGAAATGGCAAATTTGATAGAAGAAAACGATAAATTGGAAAGGAGATTCAAACTTTCTGAGGAACAGTTGGCATTATGGCAAGTGAATAGACAGGAACAACCCCAAAAGAGTCAAGATAAAATAGCTGTTCCAAAGAATAATAGTAATAAAAAATGCATTGTAAGGATGAAGCAACAACTGATGAAGAAGAAAAAAATCAACCGCAGCTACCTAACAGACTTTGATGTTGACATTGTTGGGAATTCTGAGGATGTCATGCCTGAGATGGGATATCAGAGAGAAACCAGTAAATCGGCAAACAACACAAAAAAAAAACAAAATATTGATAATTGGTGATGAATATGCTGCCTCGTTTGGAACTGCGCTAGCGAGAGTGTGTGATACAAATAGGTATTCTATAGATGAAATAATCAGTCCAGGTATCGAATTTGCAGACTTGACCATGTCAATATTTGGTCAAACTATGGACTATGGTCAAGACGACTTCGTGTTTATATTATTCAAAACTAATAATGTTAGTAATACTAGATCACAGAATACAGGTTTAAGGAATGTTTTGCCCATAAGTAGAGTGACTAATCTTATTATCATAGCTGGAATTCATGAACCATCTGATAATGCAATAACTTATTCAATGAAGATTCAAATTAATAATTTTCTAGCACATAATCGAAATAAAAATCCATCCCTCAAAATAATATCAGACAATGGACAAATGAAGTCTATTATTCTGGGAGACATAAAAATACACTTGGCTGCTCTATCTAAACTTCCCAAGGTTACTTTGAGAACTGTCAAAATTTCAGATGACATTCAGTTTTTTCGAGCCTAAGGATAGCAATATGAAGGTTGCTATCCAAACTGTGAGAAAAAGAGATCAAAACAAAAACTATAAACGCGAGTGTCGTTTTAAGTCATTTTATTTGAATATTCAAGGAGTGAGTAAAAAAACTAATGAAATTGAATATTTCTTAAGCACTTATGAGATTGATTTGATATGTTTTGTTGAGACTTGGGTGCATGAACATCAAGTGAATAATATAATCTTGCCAGGTTATAAATTAGCTGCTCACTATTGCAGGGAAACCAGATTACATGGAGGTATCTGTCTTTTCGTCAAAAATAATGTAGCTATAAGAACTCACTTGATAAAAAATGTCTGTGCTGAGGTGGATGCTGAGTTTATTTTAGTTGAACTAATGAAAGACAAATTGCTTATAGTAGTGACTTATAGGTCCCCGTTGGGCAATACTAAAAAGTATTTCGATTGTCTTGTTGATTTACTGGAAACGCTACCATTGGACAGAAATATAATAGTGGTAGGAGACTTCAACTTGGACTTCAATAAATCTGGTAATAATATAAACGAGTGTAGAAATATTTTGTCCTCATATAACTTATCAGAACAAGTATTTGAAATAACTAGAGCAACAAAAAATAGTGCTACTAGAATAGACAACCTCTTCACGAATATATCTGATATATCGGTTGATGTTATTGATGCTCATATGTCTGATCACAGAGGAATACTATTTTCAACAGCCACTAAGGAAAAATCTAAAGATAATTTCATAACATGTAGACCTCTAACTGAAAGGGGCAAAATAAATTTCATTGAAGACTTGAAAAATACTGATTGGACTCCATTTTACAATATGGACTGCCCAAATAATTTAGCGAATTTCCTAGTCACCTTACTTTCAAACTCTTTCAAGAATGCATTCAAAGAAAGAAGGATACGGGCAGACTGTCTGAAACCGAAGACGTTCATTTTTGATAAAAACTTGATACAAATGAAAAAAACTCTTCAAGCTGCTCAGATTGTGGCGAATTCTACAAATGATGATGAGGATTACAAGGCCTATAGGATTCTAAGAACTCTCTATAGAAAAGCTATTAATGATGAAAAATTAAAGGCAAACAACCAACTCATTTACGAATCTAAAAATAAACAAAAGGCTATCTGGGATATCATCAACCAGAACAGACCGAATAAAAAAGCCGAAATTAATATTGATATTGATTTAGATAGTGAAATTTTAGCTAATTATTTTCATGATGTAACGCAAAAATTGACGCAAAATTTTAGCAAGGTTGACAAAAACGAATTCAAAGAATTTATGAATAAAGAACCCAGGGTTTGCCACTCATTTTTTCTATCCCCCGTAACAAGAGAGGAAATTCATGAAATCGTATCCCAATTGAAAAATTCAAAAGCTAAAGATGCTTATAATTTGAATGGTGGCATAGTGAAACTAGTAAGCGAATTCCTGATAGACCCGATAACTCATCTCATAAACATTTGCATTACCACTGGTATTTATCCTGATATTTTTAAGCTTTCTATTGTAACACCCGTGTTCAAAAACGGTGATCAGAATGAAGCTGAGAACTATAGACCCATATCCATCATACCAATTTTATCCAAAATCTTTGAAATCATTCTCAAAAAACGTCTATGCGATTATTTTGAAAAAAATTCACTTCTCAGTATCTACCAGTTTGGCTTCAGGCAGGGTAAATCTACGATTTCCGCATTGAATAAATTATTGGAAACCATCTGGTTAGCTTTTGAACATAAAGAACTTTGTTGTGGTATGTTTTATGATTTGTCTAAGGCCTTCGACACTGTGCACCATGATATCCTGTTCAGTAAGCTGGAATATTATGGCATCCGTGGGACACCACTGAAACTTTTGTGCTCATATCTTTCTGGTCGCCAACAAATTATAAAATTCAACAAAAATATTTCCAAAAATAAGAAAATCAACTATGGTGTGCCACAGGGATCTGTTTTGGGCCCTTTACTTTTTATTATATACATTAATGACCTCCCTTCCAGCATAAAGTCATCAGATCTTCTTCCCATTATCTATGCAGACGATACCACGTTCTTACTCACTAATAAATATACCAATGACATGTCTCTTAGCATTACTAATTCTGAAAATTTCTTGAAAGAATGGACTCAAAGTAATTATCTTACTTTGAATCATTCAAAAACTCAAAAAATCGACTTCTCAGTGAATAAGAAATGTACAGATACCAAACCAGTCAAATACCTAGGCTTAATTCTAGATACTCATTTGTCTTTTAATGCACATATTGATTCACTCAGCAAACGATTGTCGACAAGTATTTATGCAATAAGACAATTATCATATAAAACAACTCCAGATTGTTTGAGAGTAGCGTATTATGGCACATTTCATGCCACAATGACTTATGGTATACTCTTTTGGGGAGGCACAACAAATGCTTCACACATTTTCAAACTACAAAAAAGAGTGATACGTGTTATGGGTAAGGCCAAATGGGATGCTCATGCTAAACCCCTGTTTCAACAATTCAGAGTTATTACTTTTCCCTGCTGTTACATACTAGAGTGCTTATGTCATGTCAAAAGGCTGACAATAGCAGGAACAACTGCTGAACTTGGAGATACCCATGATCATCTCACGAGATCTCGGTCATTGCTGAGATTGCCAAGTTTTAGACTGCATCGCACTCAGTCATCCCCTGCCAAAAATACCTTATGAAGTCTCATGAAGAAATATAGATAAAATATGAGTATTAATAAGGATATATAACCGAGTTCTGTAGCGTATGAGTACATTATCTCTGGCACATGAACTTTCTAAAAGGTTTAATGATATTTCATGAGTATATGTGATTTATAAGCGTATACAAATATGGAGTATGAGAGTTTTTATCAGGCACAAGTGGTTTGAGGAGCCTATGACCACCAATAAGATATTCCACTTCCAATTGGAATAGTATTCTATGCACATTCATGCGCCTTAGTATATATGAGAAATGTGTAGGAATTCACAAATAGAATTCTATTGGGTATCGTCAGGAAAAAAATATATCAGGATTTTAGAGTTTCACCAAGGAATTCCTTATCTAATTTAATGCGATTTCTATTAGCATTCATGTGACTCAGAATAACTGAGAATTTACGAGTTTCAATTAGACAATGAATGCCTAATCTGAAATGTGTCCAATGAGTGTTTATAAGACAACTAGTTTCTAGGTATATGAGCTCAAATATGAAAACACGGTTCTAAAATTATAGGTTTCTTATCAGCTTGAATCCGGTAAATAATTATTGAGTAATCATAAGTTTTTAAAAGACAATATAGATATAATCTTTAACGTATTTCATGGGTTTTTGTGAGGGTGAAAAGTGTTCGATAAATTATGATATTCAAGTATGTTATGATGTTTCATGCGTTATTTCTGTCTAAGAATTCTGGACAATACATGTCTAATCTGAATGGTATCTAATAAGTTTGTATGAGATGTGTTAGTTCTGAGGATTTTTGGGGTTTGAAAAGACATTACTGATTTGAAACGGAATGTATCCTATGGGTCATGCTGAGGCTTGATGTGTATCAAAACTGATCGGTGTTGATAAGGGTATACCATTATGACTCCAATGGTATTCTGAGAGGTTTTATGCGGGATTGCTGTATAAGGGTCCAAGATTTTAGATTAGACAATACATGTCTGATTCGAAATGTATCTGATCATTTTTTATGAGAAATGTATCTCATGAGGAAATGTTTGTTTAAGGATTCATGAGAGTTGATAGGGATTCACCGTTATGACTGTATCCATACGTTCAAATGAATGATGCGTTATTGGGATTCACGAGTTTTGATAAGACAATACATGTCTAATCTGTATAGTAACTAATTAGTTTGTATGAGATGTGTATGTTCTGAAGATTTTTGTAGTTTGAAAAGAGAATACTGATTTGAAATGAAACGAATCCTATGGGTCAAGCTGAGGCTGTATGTGTTCCAGAATTCATGAGTGTTGATAAGGATATACAGTTATGACTTCAATGGTATGTTGAGAGGTTTCATGCAGAATTTTTGTATAAGGATTCACAAGTTTAGATAGGACAATACATGCCTAATCTAAATGGTATCTAATGAGTTTGAATGAGATGTGTATGTTTTCGAGGTTTGTAAAGACAATGCTGAAGCTAAGGATATAATGTGTTATAGATTTCTTGAGGGTTGATGAGGATATATAGTTATGACTTCTAGTATATCGAGAGGCTTTTTCGCAGAGTTTTTTCATGATGATTCACGAGTTTGGATCAGACAGTTCATGTCCAATATGAAATGTTTCCTATAAGTTTGTGTGAGTTTTCAATAGTACAATATTTTCAAGTTCAATATATATATTATAAGATCTTATGAGGATTAATGACAATGATTGACAGTTGTTATATGATGATAATAATAATAAAACAAGAGGTTTCATGCGGAATCTGTTTACTAGTTTCAATCAGACAATGCATGCTCAATCCAAAATGTATCAAATGAGTTTGTATGAGAAAATCAGTTCAAAGATTTGTAATTTCTAATGAGAACACGCACGGTTCTAATATTATAAGGTTACCAGCAGTTTCTATGAGAAATATAATTTTTGATAGCTCATAACTTCTATTCTGCAAGACACCATTGCGTAGGTACAATTTTTGTGTTCATATAATATATCAGAGTCAGTGCTTGAACGCACGTCATTGTTGAAGGTGAACATTATACAGGGCTCGGCTATGGACTCCTGGGATGAAAACAAGTTGATTTAGGCCAACTTACCTATATCCAGAATCGTCTCGTTAAATTGGTACAAGGCGTTGACGTTTTTTCGGAAAAAATAATTCTGCTCATAAGAAGAGTAGGCTGAGATTGATTTTCATAATTTTTGGCATGGCATGTTCTGTGACTGTGAGTCACGTTTTGAGATGTTTTTGATCATCATCAGTGACCTGCAAGTATTTCGAACAACTATGTTGCCCTATCAAATTTGGTGACAACTTTTCAGAGGTCGGACTGGAAACTTCCAGTTTCTTTTCCAGAAAGATATTCCCTTCAGAAATATTTTTTGTATCTTGTTATTTTTTCAGGATTATTTGCGAATGAATAATTTCTGATGTGAGGCATTTTATGCATTTTTAAGAAAAATAATCTGGTTGGGACATGGCTTGACTGTAGACTCCTGGGATAAAAATAGGTTGATTTTAGCCAACTTACCTATATCCAAAATCGTTTCGTTGAGTTGGTACAAGGCGTTAAAGTGCTCACCTTGGGTCCTGTATATAGTTATCGCTAAATTTGTGACGTGAAAGTTCTTGTAATGCCAACGGGGACCAGCAACTTATCAGTTTATTCACAATAATGAATCATATTGTAGCCATGATCAATAAACAGTCCAACTAATTAGATTAATCTTCAAAAATGCACAGGATGCATCATATCAGAAATTATTTATTCGCAAATGAACCTCGAGACATATCAAAGATAAACACGATACAAAAAATATTTCTGAAGAAAATATTTTTCTGGAAAAAAACTGGAAGTTTCCAGTCCGACCTCTGGAAAGTTATCACAAAATTTGTACGGCAACATGGTTGTTTGAAACACTTGCAGGTCACTGATGATGATCAAGAACATCTCAAAACGTGACTTACAGTTGAGGAACATGCCATGCCAAAAATTATGGAAATTGATCCCAGCCTTCTCTTTTTATGAGCAAAATTATTTTTTCACAAAAAAAATTCAACGCCTTGTACCAACTCAACGAGACGATTTTGGATATAGGTAAGTTGGCCTAAATCAACTTGTTTCTATCCTAGGAAGCCACAGCCGAGCCATGTCCGAACCTTTTACAGATACCCTGTATATTTTATTTGAAAATATAACTATATTGATAGTCACTTTCTCGGAAAAAACTTATTGATTTCTTTTTTTTTCTATATATTCAACACCCCCTGATTTCGTTACAAATAAGTTTCAGACCATCTTTTATCATCTTTTTTTTTTAATCACACGACCCTTTATATTGCCATATTTTCCGATTTATTGCAGAAACTTCAGCTCATCAAAACAGAATTGTTTTTATATTGGTACTGGTATTTCAACTTGAATACGCACACAATTCGAAGAGACGAAGAAGCCTGAGGGTTTTTGCCAAATGAATCCTCATTCGATCACATAAAAATCATTCAATATACTTTATATCCTCATACATTCTCATAATTCCTATCAGCATTGCATCAAGAAACTATTATATATTTTCATGCCTACTAGAAACTGATAGATCCACATAAAAACCCGAACAACAAAGCCAAATTCATAACATAGGTAACTCATAAATCCACATAGATTCACATTTGAAAATTCACTTGGAGAGTCATTAAGTCTCCACATAGAGGGGAACACAAAATTCAAGTTGGTAACAAAACAGTAACTTTTTTGCGTTGGTACTTCTGAGACTGAGCTAGCCAGTAGCCAGCCATATTTGTTTTAGTTTATGTTGCTCGCGAAGAAAGACAGGTATCTCTGTTTTGATTCGAGAGAATACCCATTATTCTGAAATTATTGTTGAGAATTGAGGTGTGAATTGCATATCATATCATGTGTAGTGTAGTGGATTCGATAGTGCTCCAATCTGAAATAACTTTTGGATAAATGTGAACATTACTCATGATTACCAACGGGATCTGTTTCTTTGTTCGCACCAAGAGGTTGAACATCCGCCATGATGCATAAACTTGTGAGTATTTTTTATCTCGAATATTGCATCACTTCATCCTCATTGCTAATTTGGATTAATGAGGATTCTTGAGTTTGAAATAGACAATTCATTGCTGATATATATAGGGTTCTATAAGTTCCTGTAAGGTTCATATGTTTCAATGATTGTAGGTTAAAAATGACTGGCACAATTTTACACATAACTTTGTATCTTGTTAGTTGTTTGTATAAGGTTTCCAATCACGATACTCAATTATATTTCATTGCTCATTCACGAGCCTGAGAAGGTATGATATATGTGTAGAAATCAACGAATATAATCGTATATGATATCGTGTGGAAAGACAGGAAACAGTGAGAGCAGCATTTATTAGCTGTAATAAGGAATCCCGCATCTGATTCAATGCGTTTTTTATGAGCATTAATATGATTCAAAACGACTCCAAATTTACAAGTTTCAATGGTGAAATTCAGTGTTGATAACAATCGTATCTTACCGGTTGTTATAAGCAAAATATCTTCCAGGAATTCATACCGTCTAATGAGGAACCACAGATCCGATTACATTGAATCCTCATTGAATGTATGTGGAATGAAATATTTGAAAACCAATGAGATTGTATAAGACATTACTATCCCAATATGCAATGAATTTCATGAGTTTTCATAAGACAATTAATTTTCGAGGATTCACGGAACCAAATGGCATTGGTTTCTTGTGAGTTATTTTTTATTTTGAATTATTGAGGAATCAGAACTTCGATCAATACTGAGCTATCCTGGGAGATGTCATGAATGTTCTTATTTCAGTATATTTCAGGATTTTGATAGGTTCATATAATCGATGAGTCTTTGTATCCGTAATCAAATTAGGAACGCACGATGTTCTTTGAACATAATAGGGATTCCCTTTCGTGCGCTCCAAGCGATAATATATATATATATATATATATAGTAGAAGGCATGAATTTGAAAAATGTCTAGTTTTTCAGTAGATTTTCCATCGATGGGCCTTGTGAATATGTGGCAACATGCATTGTCCATATCACAAATTTTCATATTGACCTTACTGCTGACACAATGTTTTCTCATACACTAGTTTCAATTCCACCAACATTAAAGATCTACCAATATTCAGCAATATTTATTGTCTCTCAAAGATGTGGACCTCATTAGTAGCTGGCCATGAAAACAGAGCGAGTGTAGAATGTTTTTAAATCCTTGCCACCTCCCTGCCGAATTCACAAATTTTTCATACGATAGCGAATACTAATCCAGGATACGAAAATTAGAAATGGTTGTGATATAAAATAAGTTGGTTTCAAATTTTTGTGGTTCTGATATCCTGGATTATTATTCGCCGCTGTATGAAAAAATTGTAAATTCTACAGGTATGTGACAAATATTATAAAACATTCTGCACTCGCTTTTTTTTCATAGCCACCTACTCATTAGGTCCACAGCTTTTATATTCAATAAATACTGCTGAATATTGGTGAATGTTTAATGTTGGTAAGAATTGAATCTAGTGTGTGACGAAACACTGTATCAGCAACAAGGCAAATATGAAAATTTATGATATGGACAATGTTGCCAGATATTTACAAGTTCAATCGATGAAAAGTCTACTGAGAAACTAGAATTTATCAGAATGTTGGGCTAAGACTAGAAATATCTCATAAGTTGTATATTTTTGAAAAGCGAAAAGCATCAATGTTTCAAATGAGGAAAAATATACGTGATGTTCCATTTGAAATGTATGACAAACACTTTCGACTTTTTCGATGAATTGGAAGATGGTTGAGATACAAGAAGGGTCCCGAAATGCAGCATTTTCAATTTTGCCCTGTATCTCAAAAAGGCAGCGGGCTACAAAAACTTGGTTAAGGGTATCGTGAGTTTCACTAAAAAGAAGCCCACGTTTGCGAAAATGGAAAATCTCTATTTTAGAAAATAAATGAGATACCTATCCCGTTATGACATCGAAAATGGGACAGCCTGTACAGGGTATTCACGAATATTCAGAACCCCTACTCAACATTTTTATGTATTGTCAATTTTATTTATCCAAGAAACTTTCTTCAATACTCTTCCTTTAAATTTGCAAATTTTATATATGCCAATGAAAAAACTGACTATTTTTTTAAAAGTTCAACTGTTTTTCTGTTGGTTTATACAGAAAAAATATGAGAGATCGTTCTTGGAAACAAAATCGAATGATACATGAAAAAATAAGCAGTGGTTCAGTACAAAATACTGAAGAACTGTCAATAGTAACTCTTTATGAATAGATATAGTGTACTCATTTCAAACTAATCAATGCCACGCTGTTTCAATTAAGACTTCCAATTAGGAACTGATGATAAGTGTATATGCACAACAGAGTTATACATCAGGAACTGATCATGAATATACCTGCAGAACGCATTTCAAACTCATAAATGCCACTGTAGTACAATGAGAAACTCTGATCAGGAACTGATTATGAATGTATCTGCAGAACACAGTTCATACTCATAGAGTTAATATGGAATTTCTATGAGGAACTGATTATGAAAGTATCTGCAATAAACATTTCAAACTCATAAATGCCACTGCATTCCGATAAGGAGTTCTGATCAGGAACTGATTATAAATCTATCTGCAAATCAGAGTTCATATGGAATTGCTATGATGAACCCATTATGAATGCATGTATCTACAATACACATTTTAAACTCATGAATACCACGGGATTTTAGTGATAAATTCCGATTAGTGACTGATTATGAAATGTATCTGCAAAACAGAATTCATACTCGTAGATTTCATATGACTGTGCTATAATTAGCTATCTATGAATGTATCTGCAATACACACTTTGAACTCATAAATGCCAAGGTATTTGAAAAAAATCCCGATTAGGGACTAATTATAATTAATGTATCTGCAAAACAGCGTTTATTGTCATACACTTCGAAATAAATTGCTATTAGGAACTGATTATAAATGTATCTGTGAAACACAGATTATACTCATAGAGTACGTGAAAAACTGCCAATAGGAACTCATTATGATTGTTCCTGTGAAACACATTTCAAACTGATGAATGCCACGGTAATTCAATGAGGAATTCCAATTAGGAACTGATGATAAGTGTATCTGCAAAACAGAGTTATACTCTGAGTGTTCCTGAGGAATTGCTATCAGGTATTGATTATGAATGTACCAGCAGGATACATTTCAAACTCATAAATGCCACTGTGCTCCAATAAGGAATTCCGATTAGGAATTGATTATGGATGTTTCTGCGAGACAGAGTTTATACTAATAGAGTTCATACGGAATTGATATAAGAAACTCATTCTGAATGTATCTGCAACACACATTTCAAACTCATAAATGCCACGGTATTTCAATAAGAAATTATAATGAGGAACTGATTGTGAATGTATCTGCAAAACAGTTTATACTCAAAAATTTCCATTATAAATGTATCTGCAATACACATTTTCAACTCATGAATGCCACGGTATTTCAATGAGAAATTCCAATCAGGAACTGATTATACATGTATCAGCAGAACAGAGTGCATACTCAAAGACTTCGAAAAGAATTGCTATTAAGAACTGATTATAAATGTATCTGTGAAACACAGCTGATACTCATTGAGTACATGAAGAACTGTCAATAGAAACCCATCATGAATGTACCTGTCAAACACATTTCGAACTGATAAATGCTACGGTGTTCCAATGGGGAATTCCAATTAGGAACTGATGAAGATTGCTATAAGGGACTCATTATGAATGTATCTGCAATACACATTTCAAACTCATAAATGCCACGTTAATTCAATAAGAAATTGCAATTAGGGACTGATTTCAAATGTATCTGCAAAACAGAGTTCATACTCATAGAGTTGCTATTAGAAACTCATCATGAATGTATATGCAGAACACATTCCATTCTCATGAATGCCACAGTGTTTCAATAAGGAATTGCCATCAGAATCTGATCATAAATGTATCTGTAAAACATAGTTCATACTCAAAGACTTCGTTGGAAATTGCTATTAGAACCGATTATGAATGTATCTGTGAATTACAGTTCAAACTCATCGACTCCATTGAGGATTGCCATTAGGAACTGATTATAAATGTAACTGCAGAATACATTTCGAGCTTATAAATTACTGTTTCACTATCCAACTTGACTCTGATATATCCTCATATGTAAATAACCAGGAATTACTAGTAGGAACTGATTATGAATATATCTGCGAAAAACAGTTCATACTTATAAGAAAAAGGGAGAGAATCGCCATTAGAAACTGATTATATATGTATCTGCAAAATACATAGGATTATACGGAATTACTGTTTCACTATCCAACTTCATTCTCATTAATTCTCATATATATTTTTTTATGAGTTTCTATGAGACATTTTTGGCAGGGTCTTATTTATATAGATCCTACAAATACTTCAACTGTTTACCACTGGAGCTCAAAGACAATAGCATGTCTCTGCATAAATTCAGAAGAACTTTGAGGGATGTTTTCACTGAAAATTGTTTTTATTCAGACCAAGAGTTCTTCTCTCACTACTCAGAATGAAGTTTTGAATGTAATTTCAAATAATATATTAGCGATTGTAATTTATATTCCTATTTTTAGTGTGTTTAGTTGTCTATATTTTAACTTACATTTTTAATTGATGAGTTATGCTTAAATTGTCTTTATTTATTGTGCTTATTTACTTATTTATATTGTACTTTACATTCTTAGCTTATAATTTCTGTATAAATTGAGGTCTATTTTTATATCTATATCATGCCCGTATGACCATTATATGTATTTGATGTCTTATAAACTCATTGACGAATGTAAACACGTAAGTGTAAAAACATGAATAAATATATATATCTATCTATCTATCTATCTATGATTGAATCCTACATGCTGATCAAAATTGGAAAAAAACATTTTTGCGAAGAGTGCTTTGGAAAGAACGGCAACAATTTTGTTTAACAAACTGAGTTTTAACAGTTTGAGCAGAACTATTGAATTCTTGAGCTAATTTACAAGAATGCCGTTTACGAATGAAGAAAAGCGTGATATGCTTCAGATTTATTACGCCTCCCATCGAAATGCGCGAATTACTTCCGAAACGTATCTCCAGCGGTATCCAGCTCAGAATTATTTTCTATTGCTCCATAGGAATTTAGCCGATTATGGTTCATTTGTAAAGCCTAGACGAAGGTACAACAATAGAGAGAATGTAAATGAGATGGCAGTTTTGCAAGCGGTGAGTGAAATAGAAAAAAATTACCTAGGATTTGAATACCTATTTTTCCTTTAGGTTCAAGATAATCGCTCGATTTCCACAAGGGAAATTGCAACAAATCTTGGCATATCGAATCAAGTGGTGTGGAGGATACTGAACAAACACAAATATCGTCCATTCAAAATTCACATCACACAAGTTCTCCATCCCGGAGATGGAGGTCGACGGGTAGAGTTTTTTAGATTTGTAATGAACCAGTTGGAGCAACAAGAACGGCGACCACAAATACGCTTCGGCGTGAATGTATGGGTCGGACTATTGGACGACACAATAATTGGCCCATACATTTATGAAGAAAATTTGAATGCCGATCGGTATTACAATTTTCTGAGAACATTCCTTACGGAATATGTTGACAACAACATTTGTCTGAACCGGCTAAATACAGCATGGTTCCAGCAAGACGGCGCACCGCCACATAACGCTAGAAGGGTTGCAGAGTGTTTGTCAGAAATGTTTCCCGGCAAGGTGATTTCGAACAATGGAGACATACTTTGGCCAGCGCGATCACCTGATCTTTCCCCGCTAGACTATTATTTATGGGGAACTATGAAAGATTTAATTCACAAAACTGTACCCACCGATATTGATGAGCTCTGAGAAGAACAATAATCACAACTTTCAGGACGAAGATAAGAAGACGGGACATCTCGCGAGCTATTCAGAATCTGAGAAAACGTGTAGAATTGTGTTTAGAAGTGGAAGGGGGAGTATTCGAGCATCTTTTATAACTTTGTTTCATTTTGTTTTGCGAAGAATAAACTCCTAGCTTATCATGTCGTTCCTGAATCAAAACGTACGTAGTACGTAAATGAGTTACACGAAAATGTGAACGTTACAGATCCGAATTCTTTTGAACAGTCAACATTCAGTTTGATAAACCTAATTGTTGGCGTTCTTTCCAAAGCACTCTTTGCAAAAATGATTTTTTCCTAATTTTGATCAGCATGTAGGATTCAATCATATCGTGTGATACATCATTGTAATCAGGTAAGAAAAGGCTTTTCAAAAATGCGAAAATCCAATATGGCACCCATAAGAAAAAACAAAGTTGAGTGTTGTAAATTTGGCATCAAGAACGTTATGGAAATTACGATGACAGATTTAGATTCCTTGTGAAAAAGTGTCTTGAGAATGTTCCAGTCAAAAACGTCTAGGCATTTTGGTTTTCACTTGAAAAAATAAAAACGAAAATTACAAATTTCCGTTTTTTTCCAATAATTCAAAAACTAAAAATGACACATCAAATTTTTTTTCAGAAAATTGTTCAGCATCAAAATGCGCAACTTTGCCCTAATTTAACCGACTTCGTATCTCTCATAATAACTGAGATCCCCATGGTGGAGCTCGAAAAACGGGCACCCTGTATAGAGGGGGCGTAGAGCTAGAGGCACGCTGTATAAAATAGATTTCATTTTTGTACATCAGTATTTAAGAGTTGCTTTAGATAAATATTCATTAGCGAAGAGACATCTGTAGTGACGAAATTATTAGAAAACGGAATTGTTTGAAAACGGAATTTTTGAAATTCCCAAGAAATTGTATCCTTTCTCTATGGAGGAAAATGCGCTGGAATTAATTGCGCCACTGCAAACCACTATTGTAATGTTGTAATAGAGACTAGTAATCTGAAAGCCAGTTCAGAGAGTCCACCTCCGTCTACACAAGAACTCAAACACACCGTTCCCAATTTTCTTGTACTCATCGGGATTCTGGGATTCACTCAGTTACTATCGCGAACTTAGGCAGACGAGAAATGTGAACAACCCTGGGTCTCCTCAATAGGCGTTTTCGGAAACTTACTCTGGGTTGTTGACTCGATCTGAACGAGTCACGTGATGGATCAGTCGGATCACTTATTCTAATACTATAGTTTACGAACTTATCAGGTTACTATTTTATTGAGGTAGCAATTTTTTCAGTTTGCTATACGATATCAATATTTTCGGATCAATTTCTCTATATCTTTTAAAACATACCACTAAACTCTTAGAAGATACACGTTGTTATTGTTCTAGAAATGATGAATATTGCTTCTGCTCATGATGTTGGTGTATTTTCATCATCGAACTAATGCTATTCAACATAATTTACTTCTTGTTCAATTGATGAAATCAAATAATATCTTAAGTGAAATACATGAATCGTGAGTAGTTCTGTGGTAGTAAGTGTATGGGTAGTAACTCTGGCTAACCCTGCTTTGGAGCAGGGTTGCGAAACATGAACCCGAGTTAGTGATCGAGTAAGTAACACCGAAGTTTCCGAACATGGGTATGTTACTCGGGTTAGGTAAACGAACGTGCAGGTTAGGGATCGAGTCAACCCGAGTAGGTTTCCGAAAACGCCTAATATAAACTTGAAAATGATGTAAGATGATGTCGGGAGACTTCAAAAGTATTTGAAGTTATGAAAAATAGAATTACTGTACTGCAAAGTAATTAAAATATTCTGAAAGTAACTAAAATATTTAAAGAGTAATTGAAGTTTACTTATTACAAAGGTAATGAAAATATTTTATAAATAATCGGAGATACTGAAGATACTGAAATGGTAATTTACAAATAATTAAAATGATGAAAAGATTTAGAAAAGTAATCATGTACTCAAAAACCCAGGGTGTACACCATATTTGAAGAGTTCTTTGCCCCTCGATGGTTATACATCTGGGATGTTTATAATTCATCAACGCTGATAGACCAATCAGAATTGAAAGACAGCTAATGTTTTCGCGAGAAGCACACGACGTCGTCTCTGGCTTGTGATTGGTTAGATTATTTAAATATATTCAAATATTGTTTATTGAACTTTTAAATACTTAATACATGTTAAGCATATTTATAGTACCAGTTTATTACTTTCAAGTACCTTGAGTGCTAATTTTAAATATTTTGTGTACCTACTTTAAAATATTATCATTACCATATTCAAATACTCAGCAAACATCAAAACTCTGGCCGCTTTATGCACTGGTCAAACGGCCCATCGTATGGCATATATTGTAATTGTTTGCCTGTAATTCAGCCGGCACTGGGCCAATAGTGTCAATTCGAATCATGATTTTTACCTACGTCATACAATCGTCTACCCATCATATATAGCATATTGAAATCGTTCTATTTTCTAGCCGGCACCGTGTCAAATAGAGTATGATGATTATATAAAATTCAGTTTCAATTGAAAAATATCTCATTTTTAAGACGGTGGAATAGCAGTGTGGTTGAGGCGTTCGACCAGTAATCATAAAATCGAGAGGTTGCTAGGTTCGGATCCCCGGAAGTGCAAAGATTATTTATTTATAAAACGAGTTATAAATTCTCATTTTCGTAGCCTCGGCCAGAGATGATTCCGCACGATTCGCTGTTTTGCGTTCCAATCAACAGTGCTGCTTCTACGGTGGCGTATGGTGCTACTAACAAAGTCTACACAGAACACTCATATAATGAAAAACCATTTCATTTAATATTCTCCTTTTCTCTGGCTAACCTGAGACCTGATTAGCGAAACCAAGCTGCTACATGTTTTTAGCAAATTCCATATCCCTAACAAGAAACCTTTTTCTGACAGTACCTAAAAAAATTTCAAGACCGACAAAACAATGTACAAAAAAGTTTTGGTTATTTTCCCCACTACCGCCCTACCTTCTATGTATTCAAGTTTGGGCTGATTTTCATTCCATTCAATCGAACATGGAATATTTAGTGAATGTACAGGTAAACCTACTCACCTTCTTCATAATCATAGTTGTCATTATGACGTTTTAATATTAGCAATACCAGGCAATACCAAGGAACGCTAAAAATGGCTTCACCCGTTACCACCGATACAACAAGGCCAGCAGACTCTGACGTAAACAGCTCGTGACGTCGCCAAGAGAGGCCAGTGTTTTATTTTATCGCTTGTCGACTAACGCGAATTTTATAAGTCCGTTCAGGATTTCGGATAAAAAAATATTTTTTATTGAACTATTTGTCACAAAGCAGAGAGATGTTTACAGCATGGATTCAAAGTCAAGACTGAATATAAAACTAATTCTAATAAACATGTAAAAATGCAAAATTACAAGAAAGCATAGAAATCGTGAGAACGCTGACTCGGCTTCTCCTGGTCTTCTGTCGAGATTCCTATTTCTTAAGGAATACCGTGGAATTGGTGATGTAACTCCTCCCTCCTTAGAAAGATCCATACAGGGGGTGGATCTGGTTACTCGTCGTCTTCAGCCCTCAGGAATAGGGTTGGATGAGATCTAGGTGCTGCCTCAGGTGCTGGGAATTCATCTGGATTGGAACGTCTGGACTTCTTGTATAGACTAACCATTCCAATAGCGAAAAATACGATCAATACAATATAAATTGGTATTGACCAATAATGGGCTGTGTTAGTTGGCATTGTTTTCAGCGAGACATGTTTCATTCTGTGCTGATCCTGTTGCAGTCTTTGTACTTGGTCCAAGGGTATGTCGTTTATCACAAGTTCATGTACGTGGTTACCTGTGATAGTCGGTATCTTGACTTCGGGTAGTAGCAAGGGTTGGCCGGTGATGATGGTTTCTTCGTTTGTGAAGACATTGTGTGGGGTTTCGAAACTACATGCAGTTGGTATTTCCAAAAGGTAGGTACCCTTGAGGACTGCAAAATCGATTTTATGACAATCGATTTTAACTTTGGTTTCTTCTGGGAAGATCACGATGTAGTGGGCAGGATTGATTTCTTCGATGATTTCGTGTTGAATTACTACTGGTATGGCTTCGCAGCTTGAGGGATATTTGCTTTCCAACTGCAGTATCTGGTGTGTGCAGTCTTCTTCTCGAGATTGCAAGATCGGGTTCTCGTTGGTGCAGAAATACAGAGGGTTGGTGTTTCTACACTCACTGTCTTCGTACTGGTAGAAAGTTTCTTCCATAGTCAGGAAAGGTTTGGAAGGAATGATAATCGAATTGTTTCTTGTAGGAATTGAATATAGGTGGTAATAGGAAAATACTTCAGGATAGACAATCGGGAAGTGAATCATGAAGACTATCTTATCATTAGAATGGTAACATTCGACATCAAGTATTTCATAGTATTTGTATGAGCTGGAAATGTCGTCCCCAAATAATAATTGGTTAGGCTTGTGGTGATCTAGAAGTCTCTTTACAATTGATTCCAAATCTTCGATCTTTAATATACTATTATGCATAGTTTTTAATCTAGCAAATGTAACAGCATTTTCTAAGTTATTCAGAAGTTGAGTTACGATACTGAGAATAGCGTTTATTTGATCCAAGCCAGTTTTTGCTATCGTATAACAGTTGAAATTGAATAGGAAGTCCCGGAATACTTTGTTGAGTTCGTTAATTTTATCTGTGATATGTATTTCATTTTGTTTTATGAGCACTAGAGTTTTATTATAAGCATCAATTATTTCGGTTGTTAATAAAATCTGTTTA
The DNA here is from genome assembly GCA_918026855.4 of Phaedon cochleariae. NCBI lineage: Eukaryota > Metazoa > Arthropoda > Insecta > Coleoptera > Chrysomelidae > Phaedon > Phaedon cochleariae. Next base: position 24,504,000 of record OU896718.1, on the reverse strand, counting down.
TTCGGAGTCGTTACAACATTTTTTTGATTTGTTTGGAGGATTGATATGGCTTTGTCGTATCTCTTGCCATCTTCTGCATCTAGGTTGCCAGAAATACTTTTGAATAATGTGCCTAATCCATCAATTAGTCCTCTTTTGATTCGTTTGTTGAAGTGAAGTGAATTGAATTTATCTTTTACGGCATTGAGCTGAAATGCAATTGAATTTTGAATATTTATTAGTGCATGGGCGTACTGATTGGCTGTTTTGGAAGTTGTTTCTTTTATTTGCTCGTATTGTCCAGTTATTGCAAGTAATTCTTGTTCAATGAGATATAAGTCAAAATAGTGTTAAATGTGTGATATGTTGTCTTTAATTTTGCGTCTCCTAGTCGATAGGGTAGGATACCGGGGTTGGAGGCTAAATTTGTCAGCTTAATTTCTTGAGCAGTGAGGTTCGCCATCAGGGCGACTAGTATCCTGCAATTGTACAGTTCGTTGGTTAGAAAGTGGTCTCTTCAGGTTATTTTTGTGATATTTTTTCGTGTTAGTTTTAATGGTATTTTGATTATCAGTGGCGACGATGTGTGCTTCGAAACGGGGACTCGATTTATCGCGAGCGCGAGTTTTATGGTATGCTAAAGTTCCAGGTTCATATACGAGTGGGTCATGTCTAGTTTCATTTATTTTTCTAATGGTGGATTCTTTTTGTTGGGACATTTGGTCGTGTAGGTGTTTGTATAATTCTTGGGTGCATTGCTTGTGTTGACTGACATAATTGGTGTACAATTTTTGATTCAAATCAATATCGAAAGGAGCATTAGAATCTATATGCCCATTAAATAATGTCGATCGGACGTATTGTTTTGTGGTTGAATGAATCGTGTGATTGTATCCAAGGATGGCGTATGGCATTTGATCAAGGATATTCAGTTCTTTTCGTGTTTCTCTGATGATTCTTAGGTGTTCGATCAATGTTGAATGAAATCGTTCAATAGGACTATTCGAATTTGGATTCAAAGGGGTAATATAATGAATTTTGATTTTGTGTAAGGACAAAAAATCGTTCATGATATTATTTTTCAGTTCAGTTCCATTATCAAGTACTAGTAATTTTGGTGAACCGTGATGGGACATAAATAATAGAAAAGCTTTGATTACATGGACAGCCGTCGTTCCTGTTAGAGGGTATGCTTGAGCGTACTTCGAGAATTTATCGATTATTGTTAGGAATCTTTGATTTTTGAATGTGAATGTATCCGCGTGAATAATTTCAAACGGTTTGCTAGGTGTAGGTGTGACTTCGAATGCTTGTCTTGGAGGTTGTCTATCGTATTTCATTCTTTGACAAATTTGACAATTGTTGATGTATTTTGTGATGGTACCGCGAATATTTGGCCAATAATAATATCGCTTTATTTCTGCTTCGGTTTCAAGTATGCCACGGTGATTCGTTTTTCCTTCATGACATAGTTGTACTATATCGTCACGTTGACCAGCTGATTTGACGTCTTCTAACACCACTTTACAAAGTAATAATTTGAATGCAGAATGTTTGAATGTATCTTTCAGTACTTGACAAAGTCTCGGGATAAATTCTTCCTTGTCGATATTGATTGCAAATGTTTTCTTGACTGTCGTGAATTCTTTGAATGTGTAAATTATTTCATTTTCGAAGTTATCTTTTGGTATCTGAATAGTTGTTCTTGTTTTGTTTTCGAATAGCCTGGTGATTTTGGGAACATTTGGAGAGTGTAAAACAATTTTGAGAAATATCTGATTTTGAAAATGATTGATTGGAGTTTCAGATATAGGTAGGTATTTCGAGAATCGGATTTTCCGAACTCGTATGAACTGTTTCGTTGTCGTTGTCAATATTGTCCTCTTTTGTGGGGTTTGGGTCATTGACATTAGTTGACTCGTCATTTGTAGGGTTCACGTCATTTATATTAGGTGTCTCGTCAATATTGCCTGCGACTGATTCATTATATCGTTTTGGTCGTTAATTTCGGAGGTATTTGGTGGGGGATCGTTTCTGCAAAAAGTGTTATTGAAATCGTTCATGTATTCGAAAATGTCATTTGTGTGGATTTCGTTGATTTTTACTCTGGAGAGAGCGTCGGCGTTGGTATTAAGCGATCATTTTTTGTATAGTATTTTGTAGTCATATTCGTCAAGTTTCAGTCTCCAGCGTGTTAGTCTGGCATTCGGGTCTTTTATAGAAAAAAGCCAATGAAGTGGTTTGTGATCGCAGAATATGTTGAATTTTCGTCCATACAGGTACGGACGGAAATATTTTGTGGCCCATACAATCGCGAGGAGCTCTCTCTCAATGGTGCTATAGTTTTGCTCTGCTTGAACCAAGGTTCTAGAGGCATAGGCAATAGGCTTGTCCTGACCGATTAGTCCTTGAGACAGAACTGCTCCGATAGCGAATTGACTTGCATCGGTGGTCAAGTGAAAAGTCTGTGTAAAATCGGGGAATTGAAGGATTGGGTCATTCATTAAGAGTTTTTTGCACGTTTCAAAACATTGAGCATATCTTGGGTCTTGAGTGTCGATTTTGGAGCCCTTTTTTAAACATGACGTCATTGGTTTGGTTATTTTCGCGAAATCGGGAATGCATTTTCTGTAATAACCTAGAAGACCAAGAAAAGATTTTATTTCTTTCGTAGTCTTCGGAATTGGAAATTGTTGTACAGCTCGAATTTTGTCTGAGTTTGGTTTCATTCCGTCTGTAGTTATGATATGGCCTAGATATGCTGTTTCTTTTTTCAAGAACTCGCATTTATCTAGTTGGATCTTAAAATTTGTTTCTCTCAGGCGTTGGAATACTTTTTTCAAGTTCACCATATGTTCTTGAAGCGAAGTTGAGAAAATTACAATATCATCTAGATAGACAAGACAGATCTCATTCTGCAACCCTCTCAAAATTTTGTCCATAACCCTCTGAAAGGTGGCTGGAGCATTTTTGAGACCGGAAGGCATGCGAAGATATTCGTAATGCCCATTTTCCACATTAAAAGCGGTCTTTTGAATGTCGTCTGGGTGCATTTCGATTTGGTGGAAGCCACTAGCCAAATCTAAGGTGGTAAAATAGTTGCATATCTGCCAAGTTTATCAAGTACATCGGTGATATTGGGAATTGGGTATCGATCATCGATAGTTTTATCGTTTACCTTACGATAATCAACCACGATACGCCACTTCTTTTTGCCGGAGGCATCAGCCTTCTTGGGAACTACCCATATCGGTGATGACCACGGTGAATGCCTTGGCCCAATAATATTCTGATGAAGCATTTTCTGAATTTGTTCATTGACTTCGGCTTTGTGGATGAAAGGATATCTATAACTTTTTGTGTGGACTGGAATTTCGTCATGAGTATTAATTTTATGTTTGATTTGATTCGTAAATGTTAGAGATTTGTCGTTTGAATGAAATATGTCGGAATATTTTCGGCATAGGGAAAGGATACTAGATTTTTCTTCGTCGTTCAAATGTTCTGTTCGTATAAGGTCATCTACATCGTAAGAGTTTTGTCCGTTGTCATAATCTTGTATCGTCATGTTATAAAATTCAAAGTTGTTATTTACTGGAATTGTCTTAATAGGATATAATAAGGTGAAATTTGTATCATCAGCAGAATTATTGTAGATTTCTATATTAGCCCAGCCTTTCACAGAAACAGATAAGGTCTCTGGTATAAGGCAGTTTTGAATTACTTGTCTCGGAACTATGATATCGCCTGACTCAGTTGTCACTGGGACTTTAATTTTGTTTACGGTATGTCCGGGCAAATATTTTTCTACGAAAACCTTTGGGTTGGCGTTGAAATACTGAATCGCGATGCATGCGTTCGGAGTTATGAATTTCATGTTCGAAAAATCTAACTGTGCATTCAAAGCTTGTATCAAGTCGATTCCCAGAAGTCCGTCGAAGACATTATGAAATTTGTAGGAATAAAATTTGAGATTTATGTTTTCGTTAAATTCATTGAAAGCTTTTATTGTTATTGATGTATCATGTTTCGACGAAGCGAAAGATGTTGATACAACAAAGGGGTCATAATTTTTGAATTTTGAAAAATACGTATTAACAATTTGTGGGTCTACAAATGATTCGGTTGCTCCTGTATCGATCAAAAGTTTAAGTGGTGGATTATTGATAGTAATATATGGTAATTGTCTCTTATCAAAGGAAGTATTGAACTCGATTACGTCTCTTTTTGGTGAGGGTTTGTCGACTGAAAATCCTGAGGTTCATCGTATTCTGTATATTCTGCATATTCGTCAGAATATTCAGCGTACTCGGATTAGATCTCTTGCGAACACTCCGTATTATACTCGTTGGGTATATCGAATTGTTCGGTGTTATTCATTTCCATAGGAGCATATGACTGTCTGGTATTTGAAGTGAATTGTTAGGTAGTAGTGGACATTGGAGTCGCTTTGTATTGATTCGAATTTTTATGATTATTAGGATTTTGTTTCCAAACATTTTTCGGTTTTCCAAAAACTTGTTCATTAGAGAAATATTTCTGATTGGGATTTTGCCTAGATCTCGGCCTAGATTGAACATTTATTGGTGCTGATGGAAATTGCTGTCTTTGATTAAAGTTTGGTGCATTTGATGGACCTGCTTGAGCAAAATTTTGATAATGTTGTTGCCTGAATGGCTGTTGTCGAAATTGGTTTGTGTTTACAAACGTGTGTTAGAATTTGTGTTAGGAAATTTGTTTGGATGTTTTTTGTTCTGCGAAAAATTTGAATTTTGATTCGAACTCGGATTCGAACTATTATGAGAACCGGCGTTTTGCAAGTATCTAATATTTTCTTCTTTGCGAATGAAATTTATGGCGTCTATAGCATAGTTTTTGGTTCTTTGGTACGGACCATTATTCCGAAACGATTTCTCAGTCCGGCTTAAAAATACCTCGAGAGCCTGTTGGTTGTACATATTTTGTTTGAATTTACGAACATTTACATCATTTTCATGGATTGATGGATAGTTAGAAATTGTATTCAGAATTTTTCTCACTCTATCATGAAATTGATAGGGAGACTCGTTTTGAATTTGTCTGAGATTATCCAAATCAAGATATAACCAGGTTTCATTTCTTGGGTCGCTAAAATTTCGGATCAATTCATCCTTAATTTGTTGTACATTACTTGCACAGGTAATATTAACGACTTCTCTAGCAGAACCTTCAAGTTTGCTTATGATTGTTCGGAAAATGATCACATTTTGGAAATTATTTACATTCTGAGTATCGTAAGTGTTTGACTATGCTTTCGACACTTTCAAGGAAAAAGTTTAATTCGTTTACATCACCGTCGAAATCCGGGATGGTTTCGGCATTAATTGTATTTGAGAAGAAATATCAACAGGAGTTTTTCCTTCTATGATTGAAATACTACTGAGATTTTCTGTTAGTAATTGTATACTGAGCTCTAGATTGTCTTCACTTTCACTTAAGGATGGAGAAGTTCTAGAGGAGTCTGACATGAAAAAAAAAATTCACTTACAGTACGATCTCTCTGTTCATTTGTCTTGAAGTGCTGCTATTCTTGCAGATGCTTCTTTTTCGTCCGACTAGCTTGTCCGCCAGGATACGCCTTCGGAATTTTCTTCTGTTTTCAGTTTCACTGCGATTTCACCGAACCGAACAAGATCCGATTTTCGAATTGTTGCTTAACTATTGGAATAGAAAAGTTATCCGCACTGGATTTTTGCAACATACCTACCGACTGCGCCAATTTTATAAGTCCGTTCAGGATTTCAGATAAAAACATATTTTTTATTCAACTATTTGTCACAAAGCAGAGAGATGTTTACAGCATGGATTCAAAGTCAAGACTGAATATAAAACTAATTCTAATAAACATGTAAAAATGCAAAATTGCAAGAAAGCATAGAAATCATGAGAACGCTGACTCGGCTTCTCCTGGTCTTTTGTCGAGATTCCTATTTCTTAAGGAGTACCGTGGAATTGGTGATGTACCTCGCGTCAGTTCGTGTTAATTCATCGATGATTCACGTATGTTTTTGAAACGGTCCCGAATTCTTTTGTTGTTTATTCATCAAAATAATTGGCGGAAAAGTTACTGTTTTGTGAAATATTTTGTGTTGTGATCGGCGAAATAACAATGCTTTTCAAGTGTTGTGTTCCCTTTTGTCGGGGGAATTATGTGGGTGGTTCAAAAGTTCATGCTTTTAGTTTCCCGTTGAGCTATCGAAAATGTGGGTAAGTATATGCAATTCATCGCGAGGATTTTACTCCATCTAAGTATCTAAGTTCAGTAGTAAACAGAGCTCAATTTATAATGATGAATTATAATAATAGAAGACAATTACTCTCTCATAAAAAGTATAAGTAGAGGAAAAATAGAAAAGCTTTGATTGTGCAGTTAGTTTTGTATTCGTATATTATAGTCAATAAAATCATCTCTGAATTCTAGGAAATTTTCTTGAATGTTCATAATAAACGGGCATTTTTAATACTCATTCTCAAATTTCTTTCTGAAAACGGTCATTTATTGTCTCGTGGCAATGAATGCAGAATTCATTCCAATGATCAAATTGCAACTATCATATTAACATGAACTACAAACACTCTACTTGAAAAGGTAAAACTGCATTTATCATGATATTTATCATGAAGATATTTGACAAAAAAGTTCCAAATTTCACCTTCTTTTTCACCTGTCTCCTGGATGGCATTTAGAACAAATTTCCCCCTTTTTTTCATCATATTGGACAATTTTTATATAATTCAACTATAAATATGATTTTCTTGAGATTAATCCATATTTAGTGAAAAGAAGGAAGAATATCATTCAAAATAATGGCGTGTGTAATGTCATTCGAAAGCAATCTATTGACATCTCGTATTCAGATTGACTATTGATTAAATGGTCGTCATCTGGAATGCTTGTTCACTAAATATGAAAAACTCGCCATAAAAATAATATTTCCTGTTGAATTTTCTATATAAAAATGTGCCATCGAAGTACATCATGAGTATATATAAAGTGTCCAATGACAAAATAAGAGCAAGTAGCTTCAAATGCCCCCAACGCAAGGGGAGAAAGAAGGCGAAATTTCGAACTTTTTCTTGAAATATCTCAATAAATAGTGGTTTGTTCACATTTTTATTATAAAATTCGGTTTATCAGACAAAAATACGTGAATACCGAAGAAAATTTTCAAAAAAAAACCATCGCATGATAAATGCAGTTTTACCCTTAAAAATTACGGTTTCAAGTGTAACGATCCACTTGGGTGAAAAATCCAACAGCAGAAAATTGAAAACACTCAATGGTTATTTCTTCAGGTAATAGGAATTCTCCAAGATGAATATAGGTAATTGTAACAAACGGCATGTCAATCAAAATAAAATACATTTTCCACAATTTTCTTTCGATCAATCTCACGATAAGTTTATGTTCTGCGGGCCCTGTATAAGTAGGTGTGAAGTTTACCTTCACCACAATTTTTGCCAATATATTTAATTCGAATGGGTTGCTGTAGGTGGATATTTGTGTTTTATCCTGGTTTTTGCTTTAAAACTTCGGTTTTCCAAAATAAAATCGAATGGGGTGCGAAGAAGTGCTCAGTTGACGACTGACATCCTTTTTTAACCGGAAGCCCTTCAAAAAACACCAAACTCGGCTCAACGATGATCTAAAACTAAAATCGAAATACGCGGTCGCCTTATGGTGCTATAAGCGCTTGTCGTTTCGAGCCGCTGGTTAGGCCTCACTAAGTGACGTCACCCACGGAGCATGCAGACCTTGTTGTATCGGTGGTAACGCTTCACCTCTTCACCTTAACTTCTTTCTTCTTCACAGAAAAGTAACAGAACCACAAAAGAAAGAATGGCAGAATGGCTTCGTCTTCACCCACTCTCTTCTCGGACAGTCGGAGCCGGCCGTTCTTGGTTCGGACTGAGATGGACTAAGTCACTGTCACATGCCGATGTTACTAAAGTATAACGGTATAACCACCCGTCTTCATCGGACACACTCGAGGTGCTCGAGCATGTGATTCATTCAGATTCATTATAGGAATTATAAACATCTCAGCCGGAATCATGAACCTGGCAACGTCAGCATACGAAGTTTCAAAATATGTGGTTAACGTTTATTAACACCATAGACTACCAATATACTGGTAGTCTATGATTCACACTCGATAGCTTCATAAATAATATCTGAAATGTTTTCTAGAGGTTAATGTAGAGAGATATTATATCGTTGACACGTATTAGAGTACAATGGAAACGTTTCGAATATGATGAATTCTAAACAATACTAAAGGGCTTTCACGCTGGGTTGATAGAAAGGTGGATCAAAGAATAGTAGGTTCCTCTCATCATGGGTTCCTCTCTTCTTTGGGTGGATAATCTATCCACCTTTGTTGATAGTGACGTCAATATGTCAACGCATACAGTGTTGCCAGTTGAAAGGAAATGACTGAATTATCAACCGCTCAGATATGGATATGTCTAGATTGTCTAGTGCTACGATCGTCAGACGTTATAATGATTTTTGGAACCAACTCAAAAGCCGTCAATTTATGTTTCAAAATCAGCACTCGAAGTTGATAAATGAACCTCAATATTTGTATTTAATGAACCATGCACCTAAACAATATTCTGATTATGAATTTTAATGATGATGAAATTCTAATAAAGAATGAAAACTTGAAGATTGATTTATTATATAACAACATCAACAAATAATCACAGATATTGAAGTTAAAAATAACTTATTTCTCTACCAATACACAATTATGTCTTGAATTAATTTTTTTCATAAAACTGATCAGTATTCACATTGACTGAGTGAAAATAATAAAAACTTCGAATTCAATTTTGAGGTTTTCTAATCGTTTTAAATGTTTTTCAATTACTATAAATTGGTGAAATGAAATAGAAATTCGATCAATTGATTTTATTTCGTGGGAAAATAAATAGTGGTGAATCTACTTATATTGGAATTTATGAAATAGACAACAAGAGCTGTTCTTACCTCAATATTCTCAATATAATTCATGAGGAAAACCCACAAAAACTCATGAAACCACTATGTCATTACAATAAACTAACACAAATCATATTTGAATCATTCGGACAACACAAAATATCATTATTAATACCATCATTCAATTTACATCTCTCACAGCAGTCATTGGAATAAGTGATGGACCATCTTCTGCGACTACGTACTCAATGGTTTAGGCATTTTGAATAAATCGAATTTCATCTATGATCCACAAATAAATCACAAACAATTCCTTGAAAGTACAAATTGTCAGTAATGAATAATTCACAGAGATTAGGTGATCACAACAAATCGCTTCTAGAAATGTTAAATAAATCTGGCATCGGTGTACAGTTTTGCCAACTTAAATCGATAACGGGTTCGCCCATTTCGAAAGATACTAGTATTTTTCGATGTGCAGTTTTGGCACGACATTGTTACCAAGTATTGCGCAACTATCAACCCAGCGTGAAAGCCCTTTAGTTAACACCTGTATTGAAACATTTCAGAGATGTTTCACATTACGCATAACAAACATGGCGATGTTTCAGATGACACGTCTAGAGATTCACGTGAGACATTTCAAGCAGAGAATTGTATTGTAATGATTTTGAAACGTGTATGCATTGACATATTTCTGAAATATTTTACTCGACATATGGAGAGCTTCAGAAATGTTTTCTTTATGTTAACATCGGAATGTTTCAGATGACACGTCTAGAGATTCACGTCAGACATTTCAAGCAGAGAATTTTTGTAATGAATATGAAACGTCATATGTATTGACATATTCCTGAAATATTTCACATAGCATGGAGAGGTTCAGAAATGTTCCCTTTTATGTTAACATTGGAATGTTTCAGATGACACGTCTAGAGATTCACGTGAGACATTTCAAGCAGATAATTTTTGTAACGAATATGAAACGTATATGTATTGACATATTTCTGAAATATTTCCACTGAACTATAACCGGGTTATAGGTCAGTGAATATTTCACATGGCATATGCAGAGCTTCAGAAATGTTTCCTTTATGTTAGCGTTGGAATGTTTCAGATAACACGTTTAGGGAACTTTTGAAATGTTCCTGAAACGAGTTGTGTTCACTGGGATTTCTCTGACATCGCGTTGCAATATTGGTATGACATCCAAACTAGTGTGACAAATATGTCTCCATGACCTCTATGCGACTATGCGACTATACCTGATTCCGCAGTATACTCATGATGGTGACGTATCATGAATGTTCATGGGACTTGGGACATTGCTTTGTTTGCTGGGATGCTGGGTCTCTACTACCTTGGTGTATAAATATAACTATACAGTCGTGTGTCCATTTAGTGCGTAATTCTTCGATATCTCGAAAGCCATAACCTATAGAGAAAAACTTTGGAGAAAAAACTTTTTCAGTTACTAAAGTTGCTCATTTCAAAATTATTTTCAACATTACTGGGTGTTTTATAAAAGCAGGGCAACTCGAAGAAGAGTTTTTTAAATGGAACACCCAGTTTTGTTCAAAAGGAATTAATTCCGTCGACGTTCACCTTCACATCGCTGTGAAAAAAATTGAAATCGGTTGCGGCGTTGCCAAGTTATAATTGATAAATCTTTTTTTACCATTATTGAAGTCATGTTGAATTGGGCATGGTATATTCATTTATTCAGATTTTGAAAGTATTTTTGGCATACGGTAGGAGCAAGGTCCAACGCGTATACCAATCCAGTAGTTTTGCGACATGTTCTTCAACAGGGTGCTCAATTTTGCATTCAGAATTTTGCAAGATTCAGATGACATTCATCAAAATTTTTCAAATGGAACACCCTGTATTTTGATTCAAAAATTAATTTCGACATCTTTCGCCTTTTTATCGCTGGAAAACAAATCGGAATCGGTTGCGGCGTTGTCAAGTTATGGTTGATTTCCTTATTTTCACTACTATTTCGGGGTAATTTGTACGTCATAGTTCTTCAGCACCCTGTAAAGGATTATCTCGCAAGATTACTGGATTGGTATACGTGAAACCTTGCTACTACTGTATGCCAAAAATATTTTCGAAATTTCAATAAATAAATATACCATACCCAATTGAACATGGCCCTTCAATAGTAGTGAAAATGAGTTTATCAATCATAACTTGGCAACGCCGCAACCAAATTCAATTTTTTTTACAGCGATGTAGAGCTGAACTTGAGCGGAATAAATTTCGAATGAACAATACTGGGTGTTCCATTTGAAAAAACTCGTCTTCGAGTTGCCCCGCTTTTATGAAACACCCAGTATCGTTGGAAATATTTTCTAAATGAGCAAATTTAGTAACTGAACAAGTTTTTTCTCTAAAGTTTTTCTCTTGTGATAATTGATTTCGAGATATCGAAGAATTACGCACTAAATGGACACACTATGCACCTCAGGGATTGAAATGGTACTTCAATCCCTATTTTCAGAAGAAAAAGTGGTACTTTTAAAACCTTATGGGGATTTAAAATGTACTTCTAAACCCAAGAGATTTAAAGTAACTTTTTTCCGGAAAATAGGGATTCAAAATACATATTAAGTAATTTTTTGCTATGAAAGCTAGATTATGAAATCTATTTTTGAAAATTTGGTTAGAAATAAAACATGATATGGTTTCAACATAAGTGTTTAGAACAATACTATACCTGATTCAATATCGCAGTATACTCATGATGGTGATGTATCATGAATGTTCATGGGACATTGCATTGTTTGCTGGGTCTCTACTACCTTGGTGTATAAATATAACTATACAGGCTGATTCACGGTGGATGGCACATTAGACGTTTCTGGTGAACCAGACAACGGATCATTTTGAAAATTCAATGGAGGGCATATTCGGACATTCTCTAGCCAACTAAAATATTTTCGACAATGCGGTGTTGCCGCTTCTATTAGAAAGCAGTAGCAACTTTGATTTTTCAAATGGAACACTCTGTATTTCATTGCATTTTTAGATTCTCCCTGAATAGCTGATTTCATCGATGTATCACACTTGAGGTCTAGCGGAAATGATTACAGAGATATAGGGTGTGAAAAATCAACATTTTTCAACTTTAGGATTTTTTTGTGTCGAAACTATTCATCATTGGTCAAAACGGCTTACATGTCCCTATCTCAACTTTTGATTAACTATCTACTGATATTTAATTGGAACATATACCGGGTGATCAAGATTCTGAATTCTGCACCACCCTGTATTTGTTTCAATTAAATGTTAGTAGATAATTGATCAAAAGTTGAGATAGGGACATGTGAGCCGTTTTGACCAATAATGAATAGTTTCGACAAAAAAAATTCCTAAAGTTGAAAAATGTCGATTTTTCACACCCTATATCTCTGTAATCATTTCCGCTAGACCCCAAGTGTGATACATCGATGAAATCTGCTCTTCAGGGAGAATCTAAAAATGCAATAAAATACAGAGTGTTCCATTTGAAAAATCAAAGTTGCTACTGCTTTCTAATAGAAGCGGCAACACCGCATTGTCGAAAATATTTTAGTTGGCTAGAGAATGTCCGAATATGCCCTTCATTGAATTTTCAAAATGATCCGTTGTCTGGTTCACCAGAAACGTCTAATGTGCCATCCACCGTGAATCAGCCTGTATATGCACCTCAGGGGTTGAAATGGTACTTCAATCCCTATTTTCAGAAGAAAAAGTGGTACTTTAAAACCTTATGAGGATTCAAAATGTACTTTTGAACCCAAGAGATTCAAAGTCACTTTTTTTTCCGGAAAATAGGGATTCAAAATACATATTAAGTAATTTTTTGCTATGAAAGCTAAATTATGAAATCTATTTTTGAAAATTTGGTTAGAAATATAACATGATATGGTTTCAACATAAGTTTTTAGAACAATATTGAACTGGCATTTTTTTTGTTATTATTTCTTTGATGTTTTACCTAAACTTAAGTGCATAAAATAGTATATTATACACCTCAGGACTGAAGTGTTTTCAAATCCATTGACAAATTATAGCCCTGTGTTAGTCGGGCTATAAACTTTTTGTCTGGGGTTCAAAATACCTGATACCACTTACATACAGACTCAACAAAACGAATTATATTGACCAATGACAGCTACATATCAAGTAAGCTGCCGACCATGTCTCGGCAGCTTACTTGATATTTATTGATTGATATTGACTATTATATAATAATAATAATAATAATAAACGTCTTTATTACTTCTGAATAAATAATGATATATAAAGTATGGGTGGATAATAATTTTCAGAAGCAAAGGGCGAAGTTCAACTCAGTTTCTAGATGACTCCGTCCACTGAGTTGCTCTACCACTTAACCCTCTTATTAACCTACTATTCTTTGATTCTAACTTCTTTCTACTATCTTGTATATTATAGTCTGCCATGTAGGTGCCAACAATCAGATTGCTATTGAGAGGTTTTAAGAAAGCAATGGAATTAATTTATGGTTCACCTACACAGGAAATATGAAGCTGTGCATTATCTCCCTGTGTCTAGTCACACAGGTCTTCCTTAGTTTTCAGTCAGATAATTCATTTAGTTCATTTCTCAAAAAAACATATTCCCAACCAGGGTTGTATGAGCAATGGGTAACAGTTATTAAAGATCCTATATTAATTGTAGAATGCAGATATAATATAAAATATAAAAAATTCACTATGTATATATAATTATAGAGACATAAAAAATTAGTAGGTAGCATACTCCCTAGCATACCTATAATATATCTGTATTTTGTTAGGTTTTTGTATCAAGGCATCAGTTTATTCCTTAATTAAGTTAGTCAAACATTTATCAACAGGTTATCAGTGTTTTTCAAGATGATGGTTTGATCCAGGTTTTGATGAAGGTAGGATGATTCTAAGTAATTCTACACTGACCATAACTAGCTCCATAGCTTCAACACACATTTGGACAAATGGGTTCATGTACTATAATATTTCCTGGAAGCAATGCTACTCAGTATAGAAAAAGCAAGAATTAGAAATATCTAATAATACATACCATCAACTCCTTTCAGGATGTGATTGGAATTCCACTCATCAGATCCATCACAGCAATCACATATCCCATCATTCACTTTCATGGAATGTATAGATTTGGGTATCCGCCTTTGATTTGTACAATAAAATATGCCATTGGGGCAGGCATTTGTTCCTGGCTCATCAGATCCATCGAGGCAATCACAATAGTCATCATTGATTTTCTGATACAATATCTCTTCTGAACTATAGATGCAAGTGAATTTATTGTTGAAATGCCTTTTGTAAAAACTTATTTGTTGTTTATGTGTTCCTCGAATAAGGTACACATTTGGTTGGATTTCGGTCTTGTTTTCATTGGACAATTGGACAAAAATCCATATTTGGTATATTATGAACATGAAGGAAACCAGAAGAAATGGTGTGACAAAAAATGATATCTTTCTTCTGGTGAACAGTAGGTATTTTTTGTAAATCATTATATTTGGGGGATCCTCGACTGCCTCGAGACTCTGGCATATTATTGTGTTTAATTATCTTCAATTGCTTCAATATATCAATAATATTCAATAATCATTAGTCACGATAATATTTTTCTATTTTTTTTTATGTTTTGACGTGTTACGTGTTTTTGACTGTTTTGACACATCTGTGATTTTGACGCAAGGGCGCAAGGGTTACAGAAGCAGTGCCTAAATCTTTCGAACCATTCCCACCACGGGATAATTATGTTGATTCGTGTTTTTTCATTGGTTTTTCGATGATTATTTTTCGCGATAACACTGGGGAGACTGAGGGGTCAGCTCACTGTGATCATTTGTGTAGTGGTTTAGGGTTTCAAGGATGTTTCCCGTCCTCTTGAGACCCCGAGGGCCCGGAGGGTCTCCGGCATTGTGGTTTCGGTATCTGAGATTTTCGATGAGCAGTGTTGCGAACCTATTTTGATAGAAATTCCCTAGCAAGCTGCAAGGGTCAAGAAATTCCCATTTTCTCAAAGTTTCTCCCACATGTTTGTTTTTGTTAGAAAAGGGTAGAAAGGGAACCATTCGAGGGCCAAACCGCAGTACCTCGTAACTGACATTTTTATGAAAATCACGTTTTTCATTGAAAGTGCTTCAGAACATCTACCTCCATCTTTCGGGTGAGTTAGGCTGCAGTTTTTCGCGTGGTTTCTGCAGAAATATTGAAAAACATTACCTCGTATGTTTTTTTACTTGAGATTCTGAAGCAGTACCTCGTAACTTTCTATTCGTCAATGGCGCCATAACGTGTAGTGTGCTGTTCTTAAACTGAATTTTTGTTTTTAAGGTAGGAAGATTTCCTAATGCTTCATTCTTCTCTTCATCAGTCTGAGTAATCATCATGATATCTTTGAAATACTGTTCCTGTATGGAATGATTATTCCTGAATGATAATATGATTTCTCAATTCCAGTTTTTACATACGAGGTCCTGCATGTTGAAATAATTATTCTACTTGCGGTAGTTACGCGTTCCTGCTATAAGTAAATAATGAATATCTTCGAAATGGCATCTGAACGAACGAAAAAAAGAATTGTTAGTTGCACACATAGTGCACAACAATGCAACCTAGATGACTTAATCTCGGACGGAAATGTTTCATCTCATATTTTCATTTCCTACTCTTTTTACGAGAGAACAGTACCTCGTAAAAACTGTAGGAAAATAGGCAGTACCTCGTAAATAACACTTTTTTTCTGTAAATTTTGATTTTGTTTTCAATGTCAACATATTTGTAGAAAGAATATTTCCAAGAAATATCATGCAAAAAGTTGAATGATTATACTTTGTCCAAAAGGATGTGACAGTTTTTTGTCGCTCCTGTAAAATTTGCATTTTGTCACTTGAGAGGTACTGCAGTTTGACCCTCGATATCGAATTATATGCGATCATGATTATGCATTAACAGTGACTGATCTGAGTGAAATGAATGAAGTGAAGAGAAAAAGAAAATGAAGCTAGAAAAAAAAACTACAAAAAAACATTGTTTCACAGTTATATAAATTCCCATATGTGCATACCAACATTATATAAGTTTATTTATACCAATCTAAAGCCTAATAATCGAGAGAGTACTTAAAACAATTCCTGATAGCTTAAAATTAATTCATTTATAATGAATGCTCGTAACTTCATAATATTCATCAGAGACTGCACAAGCTTTGTTAGATATACAATGTTATGGGTGTTGAGTAGAAGTACTAGATCATCAATACTTCTCAATTCTGACAAAATCGCTTCTTGCCTTATGTCTGAATAGATAAGGCATTCAAACAGAATATGTTGCGGGGATTCAGTTACTTGTAGATTGCAAATTGAGCAAACTTCTGTAGGGTCAATAATGTAAACGGAACCATGAAATATGAACATCAAGGACTTTTTGCTGCAAGTCCTGATTTGGGCAATGATACGCGTAATGTAAAGTGGCGTGAGAACTTTAGGTAGGATTCTGCTAGGTCGTAGGTAGACTGATAGGCCATTGTATATGAGCGGAAAGGAAGAATTCACAAGTCTTTCTGAGTCGAGAGATAATAGCTTCCGCTTGAATTTAGTCAAAATATCATCCATTAGTTTTTTGGATTGATAATTCAGAAAGTTTTGCCATAGGTTTGCACAATCTGCAAATGAGAAGTTTTCTTTCACCTGCAAAAGCCATTCAAATTTATTATCATTCTGCTCAAAAATTAGTAAACGTTCATAGTAAATTTTGGATAGTCTCGTGTTGTTCATTGTTTTCAATCTATTGAACCAAGTTAAAGAGGATTTGAGTATTATGTATGATAATTATTATTATTATTCTTGTTTATAAGGTGATATGAGGAAGAAAAATATTTTTTCTGCAAGAAAAATGAGAGTAATCTCAACCTAAGCTGTCCGATCAACCTTTCTCTTAATAAGTATATTTCTGAAAAATTATGAGTGAAAACTTTTTTAAAACAACTACGCCTCGCAGGAATTGAACCTCAGATATACAGACCACTAAGCCATCGCTTCACTCGTAGTAGTCCTAGTTGCTCAATATGAAGAAGGAAGAAATATCATGTGTTGTGGATGACGTCACTTCACCTCGATGTTCGAAGATTCGCTGGTTTAGCTAGACGCTTGTATATTTCATTCACCTAACCCCTCATGGTTCAAGCTGATAATCCCATTTCATTGTATTGAAAAGAAATATTCTCAGATATATTTATGAACACAAAAAAATGGATATATAGGTATACAGTGTGACCCATTTAAGATGGAAGCACCCTTATAAAACTTACATTTTTCAACCGATTGGAATGATTTTTTTTTGTTAGGTAGATATTCAAAAAGTCTATTAGGACACCAAATATCATGAATAAATCTCCATTTCCAGGGCCAACTAATCTGATTTTTCAAGGTCAAAAATCTAAAAAAATTACTAGCGATTTTTTTAGAAAAAATCTGACTACACCACTGGATTTGTGACATTTTCAAATGGGTAACATGTAGATTACGTTGAAATGCGTCAATCAATAAAAAAGTTATAAAGGAATGAAATTTGAAAAATATGCCGTTTAATCAACCCATCAATTTTTATTACTGAACAGATTTCGATGAAACTGTGATCAGTAATATTTCAAGACATCCTGAATTCAGTGGAGTATACAGAATATTCATAAAATTCCTGAACATGAATTGGTGGGTTGATTAAACGGCATATTTTTCAAATTCAATTCCTTTATAACTTTTTTATTGATTGACGCATTTCAACGTAATTCACATGTTACCCATTTGAAAATGTCACAAATCCAGTGATGTAGTCAGATTTTTTCTAAAAAAATCGCTAGTAATTTTTTTAGATTTTTGACCTTGAAAAATCAGATTAGTTGGCCCTGGAAATGGAGATTTATTCATGATATTTGGTGTCCTAATAGACTTTTTAAATATCTACCTAACAAAAAAAAAATCATTCCAATCGGTTGAAAAATGTAAGTTTTATAAGGGTGCTTCCATCTTAAATGGGTCACACTGAAGTCGTAGGTGACCAGAACGTCGGCGCCGTAGAGGGTTTCGGTGAGGTTGGTCGCCTTGTGGTATATAAAGAAATACATTGAGAATTCGCATTCTCCATGTGATGAAAATATCGACTCTTTCCCGGTTTATTCAACAGAAAACAACTACTTTTCTGGCTATATGCCACGACGAATATCGAATTACATCTATTGAACACACACGATAAAAATTTGAGAACAAAATCTTCTGAAATGGAGAATTTGCATTCTCCTTCTTATGAAGATATGCATATAATATCATTCTGAATATTCAACTGAAAACAACTACTTTTATATCTGTTGACTATCCAAAAAGAGAGCATGAAAAATCGAATTCCTCTGAAATTGAGAATTGACATTATCTCTCAAATCGAATGGAATAATATGATGTATTATGATATAAAAATATAACTTACCAATATGTTCACAGCATTGAAATGAAAATTGGAATATATAGGATATTCAACAGATATGATTCAATGTTCGATAGCCAGGAAAGTAGTTGTTTTCTGTTGAATATTCAGAATGATATTATATGCATATCTTTATATGCAGAAGATCTTGTTTTCAAATTCTTATCGTGTGTGTTCAATAGATGTAATTCAATATTCGTCGTGGCATATAGTCAGAAAAGTATTTGTGTTCTGTTGAATAAACCAAGAAAGAATTAATATTTTCATCACATGGAGAATGCGAATTTTCAATGTATTTCTTTATATATATATATATATATATCCATTTTTTTGTGTTCATAAATATATCTGAGAATATTCCTTTTCAATACTTCCACCCGTTCAAACTTGAACGATGGAAACTTGTTATCTTTATAGACCTCAATCGCAGATTCGTGATTAGGTTTTCTCAATTCAGAATTTATTTCCACGTCCTCAATACATCCCAAAATCATGTGGTCATTTCTGGAGGGCCCGATTTGACAACCTACCATGTGTTGACATGTATTGCACGTAGCCGATTTTTCGCCAAATATGAAGTTGCTGATAGCAGTATTGGACGGTGATGATATTTCCTCTAATTTATTTATAATCTTATTGAATTTGCTGCAATCTGAGTTATCATCCATGATCAATCTGTAGGTAGAATAAAGATCTCTTCTCAAACCATTCTCGAATTACTTTTTGAAATCGTATTCTCCGAATAAGCTTTGTAGATCAAAATAATACGACCTGATAGATTCAGTGGGTTGTTGTTTTCTTTCATATACCCATATAGCATGAGTACGTCCCCGAAACGTACTTAGAACGTCCGGCCAAGACGTTTCGTACGTACTGGGGACGTCCAGATTTGGTACGGTCGACGTTCAGATTCCGCGCGTTTGTACATCCTCAGTATGTCCATTCATTACCATGGATACATGAATCAACGTAGATCCGTCTCTTTTCACTCAGATAGTCAAAAAAGAGATTGAGATAAAGTAGAAAGTCTTATTTTGAATAAAAACGCTTCTACCGGGGATCGATTCCACGACCTTTAGATCACCAGGTAGATGCTCAACCTATTACTCTGAAGAACACTTGTTGATTAACAGTATACAACAAGCAATATTATATGCGAATGCCGATTGACTCATCATCACATCGGTACTTTCATAGAATTAGATAATCACGGCAGAGAATACCTGAATAGATGTTCTGTGATCTGGTGGGGCCAGTAAATAATGAATTTATTTTGAGCATTGTATTATGTTTATGTTTGCAAGGTTCCTATATGAATAGATTTCAGAGATCGAGGGTAGAAATTATATATGCAATGATTTCGATTATCATTAAACAATTTATTCAATCCCGTAAACAAAAAGTCGATAACGTCCAGAGTTCCCAGTACATGGGAATCAAACGTACCCAGTACGTCCAGAAATGGACGTTTTCAGTACGTCTTGAAAAGGTCCCGGACGTTCAGACCTAAATGGGACCTAAACTGGATGTCCCCAAGACGTCGAGTGCTATATGGGTAGACGTCTTTCGAAGGATCTTTTACCTTCTTCTTCTCCATATTCGTTTAGAAAATCTACTTTGCATTGGTCCCACAATTTGTTGTAGTTATTTGCATCTGCTTTATACCTTCTAAACCATAATTCAGCTGCTCCCTCCAAAAAAGTTTCAAAATATGCCATTTTGAGGGCATAACTTCATCCGTTTGCAACGCTAGACCTTTCGTACTGTTTAAGAAATGCCGCCGCATTCCCAGTACAAGGGTTGAATGTCGATGGGCATATAAATTTCGGTGTAACTGATGCCAAAGGATTAGCGAAGCTCTGTGCAAGCGTAGTATTTGCCATAGTAGATATTAATCTGGACTGCACTGGTGTGATAGGGTCAGCTGGTAGTGAAGGTTTTGTTGTTGTAGGTGATGAATGTATCTCTTACTGAACACTACGGATCTAGTGGAGTCAACCTCGATAAAATAAACTCTGCAAGGGCTCATTATGATGAGTGTAGGAGGCGGCGACTCCTGAAAATCCTAGCTGAACCTCTGCTTTCTTCAACTAGTCTTGGATGAGGTTCCTTACATCTATACTTCTCTTTTCGCCTATCTTGGCAAAATCGCTATTTCTATAGTTTTCCCTGTTTTTTCCCGCCTATCTTGGCCAACTTTCTTCTCACGGTCACAGGGGAGGCGGCTGTGCCTTTCTCCTCCTGGCCACCCCTTTGGCTACCGCGTCTCCTAACCTTAAGGTGTAGCACCATCGCGCTGATGGGGTGCATGGCACAGGGATGAGATAATGTGTCGCGAGCGATGCCCGCCGGACCAGGCAACCCGGCGGGGAAGATAGCCTTACCACTGCAAGCGGGGCTCTGCAGTGGCCGACCAAGGATTCCCTAGCTGATCGTGGGAATTGAATGGACCTATACAAAACTGAAACTGGGGAAGGGAGGGATGACAATGAAGAGCAGAGCGGCGATTTTTGAAAGAAGAGAATCACGAGTGGCATGATCACCAGTGCCTCGCGTAGGCAGTGAAAGCAATGTCAGCTCAGGAAGTGTGTTTGAGACCCCAGATGGGAAAGATGAAAACAAGGGACACTTCTGGATCGAAGATACTTTTGGCAGCAGCGCACTGGAGCTGAGTGGGAACGAGAATGACGAAACGGCAGAAGAGACTGACAAGTTTAGATGACACAGATAGTACGAAGAAGGATGAGACAGATGATTTTATTGTACGTACGTACACAAGGAGAACGATGGGAGGAACACCACCGCTCAGGCAGGAGCGAAGAAAACTAGAAGTGGATGGTGAAGACTTCATGAAGTTCGTAGATAAACTGGAAAAGAATAGTGAGCAGCTCAAGGAGTCGAGATTGAGCCACAAAGAAATGTTAAATACCTGGGGGTGATCCTGGACGACGTCGGCTCCTTTGGCAAAGATATAGAGTACGCCACCAAGAAGGTGGGAGAAAGAGCGGCGTCGCTCGCGAGGATCATGCGAAACATAAGGGGACCCGGCAGCGGAAAAAGGGCACTTATCAATGGGGTGGTCCACTCTATACTGCTCTATGAAGCACCAGTGTGTGCTCCAGCACTAAATGTGCGGAAGTACCGTCAGATGATGGAGAGGGTCTAGAAGAGGGCGTTATTGAGAGTGGCCAGTGCATATGGGACTACATTTCTGAAAGCGGTGCAGGTGATCACAGGCACAGTGCAAATACACTTGCTGGCACTAGAATGGAAAAGGACACACGAACAAGAGGACGGGAGGTTAGCAAGGGCGGAGGAAAGGGAATCGACCCTGGAAGCATGGCAGCAAGAATGGATGAACCATACAGAGACCGCACAATGGACCAAAAAACTGATCCCGAGCATAGTGGAGTACTATAGGTGCAGACACCGACCGCTGGACTATCACACGACTCAGATCCTGACTAGACACGGGTGTTTCGGAGCATACGTCAAAAGAAATAGGGAAGTCAGACACAGACAAGTGCATGTACTGCAACGATGGAGTAGAAGATAACTCAGCGCACACTTTTTTCGAGTGTGGAAGATGGGAGAGGATACGGCAGAGAACAGTTGCATTGATAGGAGAAGTATTAGAGGAGAATACGTTGATGAGGCTGATGATGAAGAACAAAGAAAATTGGGAGACAGTGAGAGGAATGGCTAGGGAAATTATGACGAGGAAGGAGATAGATGAGAGAGATACCCAGAGGAGGGACGGACAAGGCAGACATCAATGACGATAAATGAGACGGATAAACGAGACCGCCTACTGCTGCAAAGCATGTTACTCAGAATGATACCGCAGTAGTAGGGGCGAGGAGGAGGTTTTAGCAGGTGAATTCCGTCGAGGAGATAAATAACTTTTTCATTAACGTTACAAGGGACATACCAGTCGACAAAAACTTACTTGATTTTTATAAGTACAATGAAAAACACGATATTGAGAACGAATTTATATTTCAGATAGTAAATGAAGAAACTATAATTGATATTATAAACAACATTAGTAGTAAAGCCTTCGGAAATGATGAACTCGATATCACTATTATAAGGTTATGCTGTCTCCTGATTGTTCCAATCATTGTCCACATTATTAATGTGTGTTTGTTAATTGGATATTTTCCAAATGAATGGAAATTTGCTAAGGTGATTTCACTGCCTAAAGTAAGTTCTTCCAAAGAGTATAGTGATCTGAGACAAATTAGTATCTTACCGGTTCTTTCGAAAGTTTTTGAGCGAATTATAGAATCTCAAATTAGAGACTTCGTTAATAATAATAATATTCTACCTATCAAGCAATCCGGTTTCAGAAAGGGTTATAGCTGCGCCACGGCACTTGCAGAAGTCGATTAAAAACAATTAACGATGGAAAAATATCTGTACTGGTATTGTTAGATTTTTCTAAGGCCTTCGATATGTTGAATCATGATATTCTAGCAGCGATGTTTGAATACTTCCATTTCAGTGAAACAGCATGTTCCCTTCTCTCGTCATATCTGAAGGGCCGAAAACAAATAGTACAAATCGGTACTCATAAATCTACGCCTCAGGGTATTACTTGCGGGGTGCCACAGGGTAGTATTCTTGGTCCACTATTCTTCACTTTGTATACATCACTCTTTCCTGATTCGCTCAAATTTTGTGACTATCACCTTTATGCTGATGACACGCAGCTATATTTTCCACTTCAATATTCTGATACACCGGAAGCAATCCAGTGCATCAACAGAGATCTCGAAGAATTATCCAATACCTCGCGCAGCCACTGTCTGAAAATAAACCCCTTAAAATCGAAAGCGCTCATATTTTGTAGTGACAATACCTTAGCACTTATCAAGGATAGAGTATTACTTGAGATTGTTGGTACCTCAATTCCAGTTGAAACTCATTGCAAAAACTTAGGTCTAGTCCTGGACAACAAATTGAGGTTCAAAGAACATATATCCTCCAAACTAAGAATTGCATATGTCTCACTGAAAATGATTTATACCCAACGGCAATTCCTCTCGTGTGAAATTAAAAAAATGTTATGTGACTCGCTTGTACTATCACATTTCAATCATTGCGATGTCGTGTATGGTCCCTGCTTAGACAGTAATGATTCTAGACTAGTTCAGAAGCTTCAAAATTCTTGTGTTCGATTGGTTTACGGAATAAGAAAATATCACCACAATAAAATTTAAGGAAATGAAATGGCTGAATATGTACAACCGTCGAACTCTACACTTTGCATGTTTGGCCCATACAATCTACACTTTCAAAATACTCCCTGTAGTATCTCGAGTTCAGTCTTCAGATTCAACTTCGTATTTAAACACAGTCAATGATTCGTAACAGCCTTTATTGTGCCGTCCTTACACAACTGACAACACCATTGATTAGTGATGTCTATTTGACAACTCCTAAAACTATCAATATACTGAGCGCCCTACATCTCTTCCTTTCTATAAAAACAAACAAACGAAAACAGAAAATGATCATCAAAACATCTAGAAATAAACATCGCGAAATATTCAATTTCAATTCAACACGTAGTCCTCGAACTTCAATGGTGGTCGACGATTCCGTTGAGAACGTGTCGCGCTTTGTGGGGTTTGCGGCTCAGAAACAGTTCCAGTTGATGTACCTGGCCCAATCTGACTAGAAGCTGCCTCTGAATGCGTCTCGTTGTGCTGTTGTACATCAGGAACCGATTCAGTAGTAATGCTGGCGTCATGATTTAAATCATCTAAATCTCTATTTTGGACCTTCTGGAAAAAAGAAGAATTTCTTCTTACTAGCTTTCCTGTTGGATCTTCTGCAGCCACACAATTCCCTTCTTTCCACACAACGGTGTGTTTCACAGGTGAAAATGGCGTGGACAACTTGTTTACTTTATGTTGACGCACCAACACTTGGTCTCCTGGTACAATACTTGAAGGGTTTGCATGTCTTTTGGAATCTGTGTATCTCTTTCCTATTTCCTTATTAGCTCTATCTCTGTCTCTTATTTCTTCATCTTGAAAATTTCTATCGCGAATGATCATTTCAGGTAGCTTGGTTTTAACTATTCGTCCTCTGAACACATCTCCAGGTGGAAAACCTGTTGTGGTATGTGGTGTCGTACGGTACGCTGCAAGATATACCAACAATTCCCGTTTCCAGTCGAGTTTAAGAGCTTGTGCAATGCGCAACCGACGAAGAACACTCCTATTCTGCCTCTCCACTTCTCCGTTGGCTTGTGGCCAGAGTGGTGTAGAATGCCTCAGAGTGATACCATATTCATTGAGGAATTTCTTGAATCCACTGTCGATGAAAGCTGGTGCATTATCACATAACAAAATTTCCATAGGACCTTCTCGACAAATTACTGGTAACAGAGCTTTCATGGTATTTTCAGCTGATGGACTTTTTACTATTTCTACTTCCAGATACCTGCTGTAATAGTCAACGATGAATAAGAGGTAATGACCTGTCGGTAAAGGACCTAAGTAGTCAATGGAAACCAATTCCCACACTTTAGACGGCAATTCTGTTCTGACTAATGGCTCCGGAGGTGAAGATTTACGTACTAATCTACATCCTTCACATGTATCAACCCAGTAGTCAACGTCTTTATCAAGATTAGGCCACCAGACTTTTGTTCTCAACTTGGCTTTCATTCCACTGTATGAAATATGTCCCTCATGAGCAAGCTCTAGAGCTCTTGCATGAAGTGACAAGGGCAGAACAATGCGGGTACCTCGAAGGATGAGTTCATTCACAACACATAGCTCATGCTGAATAAGTTCGAAACGTTTGAGCTCCTTAGGCCATTTATTCATTTGGATTGCTATCTTGAGATTTGACAGTTCAGGATCGTCGATAGTGTTCAGGCATATACGTATTAATAATCAATACGGATAATCTCTATCTGTTTCCATAGCGAAACATGAAGCCGATTTTTGAAGACAAATGACTATCCATAAGGAAAAGTTTTGAAACGATCAGACACATACTGCTTTGATTGAAAGGCTGGTAAACGTCATTGTCCACCGAAACGCATGTCTTTGATGACTACTATGATAGCGCATGGCGCATGCGTATCATGCCACCAAATCCTTATGGATATTCATTTGTTTCATATTTTTGGCTTCATCCTGGCACCCGTTATGATCCGTATTGTTTATTAATACGTATATGTGTTCAGGCGTACTTCATCGATTGACAAGGCCGTAGGGACTGACATCTCCGTGGTATTGAGCAAAATTTTTTCTTCCTCATCTTCACTCTCAGTTGGTGCCTTATTAACATCTAGAAGTCTCGATAGCGAATCAGCAATATTCTTTTTGCCAGGTTTGTATATCACTTTGAACGTAAACGGTTGCATTCTTAAAACCCATCTTTGAATTCGTGCACTGGACTTATGCTTGGCAGAATAGATTATCTCAAGAGGCTTATGATCAGAAATTATTTCGAAATTCTTTCCTATCAGATACATGTACAAATGCTCACAGGCCCATATTATAGCTAAAGCTTCCTTTTCTGTTTGTGAGTATCTTTGTTCAGTTTCAGTTAGAGATCTACTGGCATATTTGATAACCACTGGTTGACGTTCACCTTCTACCAGCTGGTGTTGGATTAGTACTGCTCCCAAGCCAACTGAACTGGCATCAGTTACAAGTGTTGTGGGGGCATCCTTATTATATAACCCTAGTACCGTGGGAGCAAGTATCCTATTTTTCAATTCTTGGAAAGATCTGTGCTGTTCAGGACCCCATTCAAATTCGTTATCCTGTTTCGTTAGCCTCCGAAGTGGCTCACTAATAGTACTGAAATTGGGAATGAATCGTGCTGAAAAATTCACAAGTCCCAAAAAACTTCTCACTTCTTCTTTGTTGGCTGGTGGCCGAAATTCTTCTATGGTTTGTTGGCTGGAAAATGTTGGTTTGATGCCTTGCGATGATATATGATGCCCAAGAAACTTAATTTCTCGCACTCCAAATACACATTTAGCGGGATTTAGCGTGATTCCCCTAAGCCGAAAGCGTTCGAGTACTTGTTTCAAACGATGATCGTGCTCGACTTTCGTCCGACCACCTATTCGAATATCATCCTGAGAGTTTGCGACACCATCAATTCCCTGCAGTAAGTGTGCTATAATTCTTTGGAACATCTCTGGAGCACATCTGATTCCGAAAAATAACCTTTTATATCGAAATAACCCCAAGCTGCTGCTAAACACAGTGATGTCTCGTGAGCTTTTATCTAACTCTATTTGATGGAAACCCCACTTGATATCAACACACGAGAAATATTGGCAGCCATTTAAGTCCTGCAATAGCTCCTCAAAGGTAGGTAAAGGGAACCTTTCTCGTTCGATGGCTTCATTTGCTCTTCTCATATCAACAACTAAGCGGTATTGTCCTTTTTCTTCACCAAATGAGATGGGGACACACAAGGTGTTGGGCCTTCTACTGTTTCTATTATATCACTATCTAATAATTCCTGGATGAGCTGTTTTTCTATATCACGTAGACTATAGGGTAATCTTCTTACAGGTTGAGCTACTAAAGGCACCTTAGGATTTATCGGGATTTTGAGCTTGAAATCCCTAAGCTTTCCAACTCCATGAAAAATATCAGAAAATTCTTCGAGAATATCAGTCCTACTCCAATCTGTACCTGCCTGAATTGCTTGAGCCACTGCAATAGGACCTATTCTCAGCAGGCCGACTGCCATAGATGTTTCACGCCCTAATAAGGATGGTCCCTTTCCATCGTAAACCAAGAAAGAAGCATTGACCTTCTGACCGGTTTCAGGTGACATAACGTCTGCCTCAAATACACCAATACTCTGTAGCGAGTTATTGGTTCCATATCCATAAAATTTCTTCTCATTTTTGCTCAATGAACACTGGAGACCTAATTTTTTTAGTCTGACGTATTCTGTTTTATCAATAATGTTAGTTGAGGCGCCAGAATCGATAAGGAATTTCGCATTGATATGGTTATTGATGAGCAAATTGAAAGTATCCGGTATTACTGTCTTTATGGCGAAAACAGAACACACGGCTGCAGCATTTTCTTCTTCTTGGACTTCAACTTCCTCATCTGAGTCTGTTTCTTCCACCATAACATATCGTACTTGTCTTCTCTTTTTGATACTTTCACTTTGCCCGGAAGCTTTTTCTTTCTTCGTTTTACATTGGGCTTTGAAATGACCTTGGAGACCACAGTCTTCACAAAATTTATTTCTTGCTGGACAACTTTCACTCTTCGCAATATGACCTCGACAGCCACATCTGTAACACCTGGACTCGGAAAGAAAAGTTGAATTCCTGGTTTCTCTCAACTTTATTCTATTCACTCCTTGCGTAAGGACCTCAGTTGAACTGCATTCATAATTTCTCTTCTCCAACTCCCATATCCTCGCGATTACTAGAGTTTCTTGTAAAGTCAAAGTACCTCCTTTTTTAAGTAATTTTTTCTTGAGTTCAGGGTAATTACATTTTTCAATTACATGATCTCTTATCTGTTCATCATGGGATGACCCAAAGTTGCAGTACTGTGCTTGTTTCTTCAATCTAACAACAAACTGGTCTATAGTTTCTTCCGTGGACATGCACAGATTTCTGAACATTTGTCTTTCATAAGCTATATTAACTTGAGGTACAAAGTAAATATTCAACCGTTCAATAGCATCCTCATATGGGTCTATTGTTTCTCCCTCGTTCACTTCTGTGGGGTCAAGTGTATCAAATATTTCTTGTACCTCTAGTCCTGCCTGATGCAATAGTCTTGACAACTTTTGCTGGGAATTCAGACCTGACTGTCCTTCTATATAGTATTGAAAATTTCGTACCCATACTCTCCATCTAGGACCTACTGTAGATGAATCAGCTTGTACATCAAAGGGAGGAGTATCTCTTGATGTCATTTCCGTAGTGGAATCGTATTGAAACGTGACTTGATTTTCCTGCGTGGATAGGATAATTCTCGTCGCCAATTGTAGTATCTCGAGTTTAGTCTTCAGATTCAACTTCGTATTTAAACACAGTCACCGGGAAGAAGAGAAGCCAGAGGCGTCCGAAGAAATGGATGCCTCTGAGACAGCAGAGGACACTACTCTGACAGAGGACGGCCCAGGTCGTCCTCTGGTGGAGAGAAGTCCGGAAGAAGAGGGACGTGGCGAAAGCCATGCCCCTCCGGACGGGAAGAGCGACTAGGCCATCAAATGGCGACCCATAAGTCCTCTTCCCTGAGCTTCCTGCAGGCTAACTTACAGCATGGGAGAGCCTCCACGGCTCTCCTATGCAGGAGGTTAAGGGAGCTCAAAATAAATCTGGCACTCATTCAGGAACCTTGGGTACACCAAGACAGAGTGAGAGGAATGGGGCAAGCGGGAGGGACACTGTATTACAGCACTTCTAGCCCGAAGCCAAGAGCATGCATATACGCGAAAGGTGTTAACGCGACTATGCTACCAGGATTCTGCTACAGAGACCTGGTAGCGATCAGAATCAAGGTTAACAGTACAACAGAGGGAAGCATGAGTGACATTATAGTATGCTCAGCCTACTTCCCTTACGAAATGGCAAACCCTCCTCCTGAGGTAGGGAGTCTTGTAAGGCACTGTGAGGAGATGGGACTGCCCTTGATGATTGGATGCGACGCGAACTCGCATCATACACTGTGAGGGAATCGCGACGTCAATCCGAGAGGCAGGGCATTTCTGGAATTTCTGAGCTCCAGTAATCTGGAGATCCTTAATAGAGGAACAGTGCCAACATATTTCACGCCTATAGCGCGGACAATCGTTGACCTGACGTTATGCTCAACAGAGCTAACAGGTAGGGTCAGTAACTGGCGTGTGTCGACGGAGGAAAGTCTGTCTGATCACCGTCATATATTGTTTTCAGTAACAGGCCATATCCAAGAGGAAAACCGATGGTTCAGAAACCCCAAAGCAACCAGATGGAACCTCTGCCAAGAGGAGCTTGAAGGTAGACTCTGGAACATGCCATCACGATATGGCTCTGAAGCAGAAATAGAGACATTCGTAGGATGTCTCAATTCTGCCATAGTCGAAGCATACGAAGCCAGCTGTCCCCTGAAAAGGACAGACTGTCTAGGCAAAACACCATGGTGGAATTCAAAAATTGAACTCCATCGAAAGAAAGTCCGAAAGCTGTTGAATAAAGCCAAAAGAACAGAAAAACGGGCCCACTGGGAAGAGTACAAACTGGCCCAGAGGGAATTCAAAAAAGCGATCCGCGATGCTCGCAGGGACTCGTGGAGAGCGTACTGCCAAGGAATAAATACTGTTCCTGAGGCGGCAAGGCTCAACAAAGTTCTCTCCAAGGACCCGAGGGCTAAGCTGGGGACGGTGACCCTTCCCGATGGGAGCTACACCTCATCGGATGGAGGGACGCTACAGCATATGCTTTCCACGCACTTTCCAGGTTGCACCTTTCTGCAGCCTGATTCTGAGGCTGTCACCTCTCAGTCGAAGCTCGGATCGACTTCACGATAGCCTCAAAAATTGTAACATATATGACAGAGTGAAATGGGCAATCGAATCCTTTTCACCCTTCAAATCACCAGGTGAGGATGGAATCTGTCCGGCCCTTTTACAACAGGGACTGGACATCCTCATTCTACATCTCCTGAAGATCTTCAGAAGCTGTCTGGCACACGGGTATGTCCCCAAGGCCTGGAGAACAGCTATAGTGATCTTCATACCGAAGCCTGGAAAAATTGATTTCACGCAGGCAAAATCGTTTCGGCCCATCAGTCTCACATCGTTTTTGTTAAAGGCGTTAGAAAAACTGGTAGATCGTCACATCAGAGAGGGGCCACTGAGCGAATCACCACTCAGTGACCTTCAATTTGCGTACCAAAGTGGTAGGGGTATTGACGCGGCTCTTCATCGACTCGTTCATAGAGTTGAGGGGGTGTTAGATCGCAAGGACTCTGCCCTTGGGATATTCATAGACATTGAGGGAGCATTTGACAATACATCATTTGACTCCATATGTCGTGCAGCGGAGGAGAGGGGTGTTAGTCCAATTTTGATAAAGTGGATACACGCACTTCTCTCGAGAAGGATAGTGAGAGCCACTCTTCAAAACAGCCTCGAGGAGGCCGTTGTATCAAGAGGCTGCCCGCAGGGAGGGGTGCTATCACCCCTTCTATGGTGCCTCGTCGTGGACGACCTCCTATCGAAGATACATAGCATGGGATACTATATCCAGGCTTACGCAGATGACATAGTCATCCTGATCGACAGTAGGGGGTTCACTCCCAGTCGGAGACAGGCACAACGGGCCCTGGACGGGGTGGACCGCTGGTGTCGTAGCACGGGACTAAGAGCTAACCCTGAAAAGGCGGAAGTAGTACTTTTCACCAGAAAACGCAAGGCAGGGGACCTCCCCGATATACGACTATCGGGCAAGTCCCTGCGGTATAAAGGCTCCACCAAATATCTAGGAGTCATTCTTGACTCTAGGCTCAATTGGAACGAGCATATTGAGAGGAAGGTCCAGAAGGCTACGGCAGCGTTCTGGGCGTGCAGAAGGACGTTTGGGGTAACGTGGGGGCTCAAGCCAAGTATCCTTCACTGGGTGTACACCGCTCTCATACGTCCAATGATAACATATGGGGCCATCGTATGGTGGCCGGGGACGCTGACAGGCAAGTCGAGGAGTCAGCTCGACAGAGTTCAACGACTGGCCAGCATATCCATAACAGGAGCAATGAGGACGGCGCCGACAAGGGCGTTGGAGACTCTGACCGGACTGCCGCCTCTGAACCTGTATATAGAACATGAGGCGATGAAGGCCGCCGTTCGCTTACAAAGCTGTAACCAGTGGAGGAGTGAAGGAACATACGGACATTCTCGCCTCTGGAAGCAAATTACAGACGACTACCCCTCACTCAGTATGAAAGGGGACAGCATAACATCATTCGATTCAGGAAAATGCCCCAAGTCAAGATTCCTACTAGGATAGACTGGGAACAGAATGGGCACTGCATAATACCCACCAAGGGCATCATCTGGTATACAGATGGCTCCAGGATGGAAGAATGCGCAGGTGCTGGGGTCTATGGGCAGTCTCCAAGGGCAAATCACTGCTATACCCTTGGGAAACATGCCACGATTTTTCAGGCTGAAGTATTTGCAATACTTGCATGTGTTCGAGAGAATATCGAGAGGGGCTATCACAGCCAGCAAATCACTATATGCACGGACAGCCAGGCGGCGATCAAGGCGCTCACCTCGTATAGGGTGACCTCCGCCTTGGTGTCAGAGTGCATAGATAGCCTACAAAGGCTGTCAGCAACGAATAAGGTATGTCTTTTGTGGGTCCCTGGACACTCAGGGGTACCAGGTAACGAAATGGCCGATGGTCTGGCCAGAAAGGGGGCGAAAGGTTCAGTGATTGGCCCAGAGCCAATCTTAGGGGTCACTCGATCCTGGAGCAACTCCAAGATGAAGGAAATCCTGACGGAAAAGGTTCAGGACAGCTGGAGAAAGGCTCCTCGAATGAGGCAGTCCAAACTCCATATAGGAAACCCGTCACGAAGACAGACCAATGCCCTCTTGGCTTTGAACAGGAAGGAGCTGAAACTGGTGGTGGGCCTGCTGACAGGGCACTGCCACCTGAACAAACATCTCAGCATGATCGGGATTGTGGAGGATCCAGAATGCAGATGGTGCCTAGAGGATGAAGAGACTTCTACTCACATCCTCACTGAATGCCCGGCAATAGTGGCAGCAAGGGATATCCATTTTGGGAGCAGTATCCTGGACCCAGAGGATGTTAAAAAGATTTGGCCTAGGAAGTTGGTCTCTTTTGCTCGCGAGATCGGCCTTCTCCATGGCTGACTTGCGATCCCAGGAATGTGGGTGCACAATGGGCCCGAAAAGGGAGGCCTAAGTGCGTCAGGTCCCGGACCGCCCACACACACACATACATACATACAAACACAGTCAATGATTCGTAACAGCCTTTATTGTGCCGTCCTTACACAACTGACAACACCATTGATTAGTGATGTCTATTTGACAACTCCTAAAACTATCAATATACTGAGCGCCCTACACTCCCCTATTTACATAACAGACCCACTTTCAGAACAGATGTTCATAATCTGAATATCCGACGAAAAACCCTTCTTCGTGTGCCGAGACATGAAAAAATTATTTATAAACGCTCGTTCTCTTATGGTTTGGCAGTCTGTATCAACAATCTGCACAGATTAGATCCTTCACTGCTATCATCTTCTACCGAATCATTTAAAGTTAAATATAAAAAGTATCTTTTGTCCATGCAGAAATGAACTTACAAATCAACTAATCTATGTTGTTACTCACTTTCCCTATCTTTTTCCTTTTTTCCTTCTCGCTCTCTACTTTTTCCTCTCCCTCTTGGTTCCTATCATTTTCTTTCAAAATATCGTTTCTTTACATTCAAATTATCATTTGCTTCTCAAATTTCTTTCTTCAATTTCACTGGCACTGGTGGAAGAACAGGGGTGGATTAGTCCACAACTGAACCAGTTATAGCCATTTATCCACTTGAATTCTGTTATATTACGTACCCTGTACTATTTATATATTTTGTGGATAATAAATGTATTATTATTATTATTATTATTAAAGCCGGCACTACCGGCTCGCGATTGTCAGAAAGCGACCGGTGTCCATGAAGGATTTCCTCCCCTGAAAAAAAGAGAAGGTAATGAATGTATATGAAATGGTGTGGAGTATCTCATTGTTGATCGAATTGCAACACATAAAAACTTCAACTGAAATCAGGTTAATTAGGAAGAATTAACATTCAAGAAAGAGCAGGGCGCCTCCACCATAATGTCACGAGTGGGTTCTAACCCCCACAATCTAACTCAAACTTACTCGCTTGCAAGAGGTTTTATGAAGAATATAATCGAAGATTTCAACTCCACTTCACAAATGTATTCATCTTTATTAAAAAACATTTCGGGCTTGAGATGAATTGACCAATTTTTCAGCAAGATATATCCAACTCAAATAAAAACAAAACAAGAAAACTAAAACTAGTTATATTAAAAAACGTACTTACAGAAAGGCTCGCTTTTCGTTGGAGGATTGGAACTGCCACTCACGAAGTTGAGACATGATGCAAAAATGTTCAAGATTTACTTTTTTGTTAGCGAATTTGAAAAAAATGGAAAAAACTATACTTTACGGTCCATTGTCCGAACCACAACTGCCGGTTTTTTCTTCAATACTTTCTCATGTCGGTTTTGTTAGTGGTAATTGGTTCAGCATGAAAACAAGTGTATTCACCTCGATTAGGAGAAATCCAGAACCAGCAGTTTCTGCCCGTCAGCGACTTTACTTATAATAATAGAATTGAAATCTGAACTATAATCTCCTTTGAATATCGTAATTCTCTACTGATATCCTGTGATCTAATTCTATGAATATGATCTAGACTAGGTTATTGTACTGTTCCCAAATGAAATGGGAATTCCAAATATTCCCAATGAAGTTATTATAGTTTCGATCCATTCTTGACCACTCAAATCACAAATCAATAAAGTGGATGTAAGAGATACACGGGCGATTGTACGAATTAAAAGTTCATTTAGGTAATTTCATGTTTCCACAATGATGACAAGCTCCTTCAACAATATATTTTGGATCTATTTGCGAAGAGGAGAACCTATACTATACTCATTGCTTAATGGTTCCAACTATCTCTCCACATCCGGAACATTCGATAGAAATCTGATTCTAGGTAATAATTTATCCAGGTTTATAAGAAATTACGATTCCTGAAATAATGACACTTGATACCTCTTAGAGCAGTGATTGTGGCAATACTCCGATGATGCTATCTCTTTTATCGAATGAAGTGATCTGTCTTTTCCTCCTAACAAAACAGAGGTCAAATCATCCATCATGAACAACATAGTTGCACACAACTAAATTTCCTCATTTTTTATTTTCATAGACATGAACAATTAGGTTCACACATTAACAATAACACATAAACAATTGATATTTTTTGTTTCGAATTCAAAATGAAATAACCTGAGGATGTAACTGGGTGACCTGGTTAGGGAAAAAGAATTAGGATTTCAAAAATGGTTGATGTTGACGTCATTATGACGTAGCTGCCTCCCACCACCTTCACCAAAATACTGATCAGCAGACCACTATTTTATTATTTACTCGTTGTACTCGTGAGGAAGATATATAAAGCGGGGTTCACAACCAAACTTTTTACGTTTTGCTTTTTACGTTTCGTATTCTGATTGGTGAAGCAGAATCTGAAATTAAACGTGAGCAAATCATAGCAAATGTCATTCACAACAACAAAAAATCGTGACTTTTTATGGATCAGTTGCCTTGGTTTTGTTATTTGTTTTTCATCCTGAAATGAAGTAAATAATTGTAACAATAAAATTGATCAGATAATTAATAATATTGAATTGATAAAACTGGCGGTGATGAAAATTGGTACTTATTCAATACTTGAAGAGAAAAAAATCAATCTTCACTAAGAAAATAATGAATTGAACAGTATACCTATCTACTATTCTGTTGATTCATGAGAAAATCATGAAAACATTATCATACTTACCTTCCATATTATTACAGGATGTTTTATATATTATTCGTCTATTTTTACTATTTTCAGAGACGATGGCTTTTGCCACGCAAAAAGCTGAATATTTTCAGCTTTTTGCGTCATTTCAATTACAGATTTTGCTTCACCAATCAGAATACGAAACGTAAAAAGCAAAACGTAAAAAGTTTGGTTGTGAACGCCGCTTAATGTGTTGTGGGTGACGTCACTTGACCTCGATGTTTGAAAGATTCGCTGGTCTAGGGCCCGTATTTATAATCGTTTCCTTAAGAACTCCTCAAGTCTTCCTTATCTGAGGATCCCTTGAAGACCCCTCAGTACTTGATGTTGAACTTGTTTCATAGACTTCCCTTCTGAGTATCCAATGATGGAAGTGAGATATGGTGAGCGTATTCGGATTCGGCCATTATTACGTATTGAAAATTTCAGAAGAATCACTCGACCGGCCTACTATGATTTCTCTACGTCACAACGAGCGAGACGTTGATTCTACATTTTCCCGCTAGATGGTGATGCTGCTATTGCTGCTGTGACGGGTGGAAATAAAATGGCAAAAGCCATTTTAGGTACACGGAACTCGGAACATGTAACAGTGGGATTGAACCAACAACTCTGAATTCGAAAAATCTGCGACAATTTCAAAACTGACAAAAGTCATGATTGTGCAATGTCGCCATCTATTAGAAGACCAACGGAACCATTGCTCTCGCTGCTCTCGAGAGGTCAGGTGAAATCTCTGAAACAAAAGCGCATACGTATAATTACACCCATATCCCATATCTTAACAATATCCATCATTGAGTATTCCTTCTGAAAGGATCACTTACACTTGGCAACAGTGTATAATTTCAGTGCTCTGTGACCAAAGTTATTGTTTCATGTCACGTGTTTGTCACCAATGGGGAAGACCACTGGAGGAAGAAATTCGTGTAAACCTCTTTCAATCGACGAATCATGATTTACGTTTGATCTATAATCAATATTATGAGTTGAAGTTGAAGGAATTCGAATCTATATCGTTCTGAAATCAGCATATTTCATTCGATAATTCAAACAGCCAAATATGATGGTGGAGCTGTGACGTATTAGTCCCGCACTGTAGCTATCTCTCTCTGATATCTCATCATTCTGCAGTGTTGCAGTGTGATTGGTGAGTTAGGACAATAGGCGTGTTGGGACTAAGACGTCGCACCAGTCCCACCAATGAATTGACAAAATTCCAAATAGCGCAGGAATTGTGTGTTTAGGAATGGACATATTCTAATTTATTTTTTTCATAGTCTTAGCATGAATGAAAAAATTAAAAATTAATTCACTGGTAGTTTTTCAGTAAAGAGTTCACGATAATGTCGTTCCAAAAAATCAGTGGTCTCCCCCATTGCGAAATGTCAAATTTTCCAAAGATTCTAATGATACAGTAGTAATAAACCTTCAAAGGTTGATCCGAATTGGGCCTAACGATATATTACTCTGATCTTCGATCACAGACAAAATATATCCAAGGTTCCGCATAATGAAGAAAGGGTCGAAGAGTTTATCGATTACGATGAGGGAAAATTACAATACAAAAATCACTCAATTAACCACGGATTCTTTCAAGCTGCAATAAAATAATATGCCAGCCAGGGAGAGGAAAAATTCCTATTTGATTGAATACTTCGAATGAATCTGTGATTGTTTGTGGTTGTTCATTGAAAATGTATGTTCATTTTACTTGATTATTTGGGGCATGTATTTCAATTTTGTGAACAAATCATCAAGATGATACCCATATACAATTGTAAATATGCAGAGTTTCCATTATTCGTGATATATACCTATTATTTGAAATAAATGAATACAAATAGATAACTAAACTTGAATCAGCTTCTACTGGAAATCGATATACCCGAATCAGATTCTCTATACACATTTCAAGACTGGAATATTAATTTGATCACCACATTCAATTTCATTACTTCATTCATGGAATTCATGTTGATAGCATGTTAATAGTAGGTAGGGTCCCTTGATGGAAATTGACGTTGAAGTCAAGTCATGACTTGACTTTAACGTCAATTTCCATAGGGACCCTAGTTGATAGTTGTTGATGGATTGAAAAATATCTCAATACCGAAAGTCATGGTTGTTAAAAATCTGGCTGATTTTTTTTTCATATCATGACAAGGATGGATTTAGATGGATCCTTATCATAACCAATGAAATCATAACAAATAAACCTTGCTTGAAATTGCTTGTAGATTTCCTAGTGCAGAAGTGGTGAAAGATTGAAATAACTGTAAAGTGATTATTTTTGACAGGTTCCTCAGGGGGTATAAAAAGCTTTCAGTCCCACTGTGAAGTGGATCCCCATTGAGGAGAAACTTAAGGAGGCGTGTACTTGGCCAGATAGCCCAGGCAGCTAAGGCCATTCAATCTGAAGGGAAGAAGAAGAAGAAGAACAAATAAACCTAACCTGAAATACTTGACCCTCCAGTTTTCTGAGAGTGGGTTGATTTTCTCTAATGAGAATATCCTACTAAATATGTCAATATTTCCTGCGTTTGCAGAACAAGCAGTACAGGAATCAACTAGTGCAAGTGCAACCAAAGATTCTGATAAAACATGGCTTAAGAATTCAAGTTTCCACTTCATTGCAAGGTCCCCAAGTAGAAGTGATAATATAACGTTGGGAAAGTTTGGAACTGATAGTGATTCAATTCTAGAAGGAGAAACATCAAAATCTGCTAGTACATCCAGAAAAAGAAAAAAGTCATTGAAGAAAAAAACTAGGAAAAAAGGAAGAGGGGATGAGATATCAGTAGTCTCTACAACCACTATTGAAGAAAATGAGTTTTTCGAAGTAAATCCTAAAGGAAATCGGGAATTACTGATGGTATCAACTATATCACGCCCTTCAGCTCCCCAATACCATGCCACATTACATTTGAATGCATCACATAAATATATATATTCCAAGAAAAAGTATAAAAGATATCATCAACACATTCCTGAAAAACTTATCAATAAAACAGAGGATGAACTGGTTTTGACCAAACACAATCTTGATACTGTGAAATTTGCTGAAAGAGATGACCACTATAGTGGATTCAAACATGAGGAAGAACTGTCTCAGAAAACTGCTTTTTACAACAGACATTTAACAAATTTTCCTGCTGACATAAAGGTATGGTTAGAATATATTCAGTTCCAAGATACAGTGTATGAGTTTGAGAAAACATATAGAAAGGGTAGTATTGCTAAAGCACAAATTGTTCTAGCACAAAGAAAACTTGCTATCATTGATAAAGCAGTATCTCTCAACTCAAGTTGTGACTTACTTCACCGGAAACGATTGAATATAGCAGTTACTGCTTTTCCAGCAGATGAACTTCAGAATTACTTGAAAGAACTTGTGAATAAAGATAAGAGTAATATAATATTGTGGCAAGGATATATTGAAGCCACACAGTGTTCTATGTCCCATTGCAACACTCCTGCAGTTTTGAATTTATATTCAAAGTGTTTATCAACTTTGCATCAGTTGAGAAGATCCACATCTGTTGAGAAGTATCTACTTGAAGAGTCTATTTTGAGAATGCTTTATCAGTGCTGCTTGTTTTTGAAGCAAGCTGGATTGTTTGAACAGCTCTGGACACTCTTGAAAATGTACTTAGAATTGAATTTATCTTCTAATGATAAGTCAAAATTCAACATATCCTCAGGATTCAGAGAAAATCAGTTGACTGAATTAGAAGATATCATTTTCACATCTAACTTACCTTTGCATGAACTTTGGCTGCGTACTGAAAGATTAAGGGAGTCTTGTCATTGGGTACCATACACAGAAGAGGATAATAATTGTGAAGACCCTCAAAGAATTGTATTTACTGAAGATGTTGCAGAACTTATACACCCTATAACAAAGCCTGAAAATATATTCAAGCTGACAGCCACTATTTTTACTCTTCTTAAAATTCCTTTATTACCTTGTCGCCATACTACCATGCAAGATCTAGGGTTAGACTATGTACCTTGGAGTCTGGACTCCATTGAACCTCTGTTATCTATGTTTTTACCCATTTATCCAGTTGAAATGGAAAATGAACACTTATGGACTGATAATAGATTAGCTGTTGGCCCTCAGTATTTGAAGAAACTGCCTGGACAAGAAGAATATTTGGAGTTTATACTGAAGATTATGGAAAATTCCTCAGATTGTTTATCTGGAGACAATAAAATTGCAATTACTGTATGGTTTTTCAGATTTCAGAGACTATTGATAATATTGGATAAATCAACACTTCTTATATTGGCTGATTCTTTCAAGAAAAAGATTAAGAAAACTGTAAGGGAGTTTCTGAAACATGATGAAAATAGACAAAATGAAATATACTATTTGGAATATGCTCTCATAGAGTATGAACTAGGAAATAAGGATAACTGCTTCAAAATAATAAACACAGCACTAAGTTTCAATAAACAAACTGAGTTTGTTACAGAAAATTGGCCAAACAATCAGAAAAATTGGTGTTATCTCTATAAAAATTTAATACAGATGAAACTATGCTCAAAACTATGTGATGATTATACCAGGTCTGAAAGAAATGAAGATGCATTGAAGTTGATTTGTGAGATGGTTTTGATTCAAAAGGATATTCAACCAAATGAGAACATACTGAACAAGGTTGAGGCTAAGTTAGATTCAATTTCTGCTGAGATAATAGAAACAAAAGTTTCCAATTTGCCTACACTCCAACATTTTCTACCAGATTTTGCTACTGATTGGCTTATAATTCATGGTTGGTATTTATATTTGAGGAAGGGACCTACAGAGTGTTATTCATTTCTTGCTGAAATTTTACAAAAGCTTGAAGACAATAGTACTGAAGCAAGCTGGCAAAAAGAAATACTTTATGAATTTTATATTGCAGTTTTGTTCAAATATAGTATGGAAACAAAATATGGTGGATTCTTCAAACTCCTTGATGATGTGCTCTATACAGCCATTGAAAATTATCCCAATAATGTGTTTATTTTATCCATTCTTGAAAGAGAACAGAGTATAGGGAATGCTCTAGGACCAAGATGGTGGAAAATGCAAAACATGTTGCTCAGTTCTGGTAGAGCACTGTCATCATTGTTTGCAATTGTTATTGTTAACCAGCACATTCTTAATCTCAGAGAAACTGTGTGTGATACTATTACAGGTAAATATTTGATATTTATTGAAATTGAAGAGGGATATACAACTTGCATCAGGTACTATAGATACTAGGTGCACAGTTGATGTCCTCAAAACACTGTAAATATAAATTCTTCTTAATTTTGAAAAGTTTACTGGGTTTCTCTGTGATATTTTATGAAAAACCCAAAAAAAATTAACTTTGCAGTTTTGGGTTGCACCTATATAAAATCTAATTTACAATAAGTGTCTTCTCTTCAGTAAACTTCTACATTAAAACATATCTGGAGAAACCCCAAGAGCAACCCTTATAGTTATTCCAGTTTAGAACGTAATCATTAGTCAGGTTTGGAGTTTTGGACCATGAAAAGCAGGAATTTTTTTTATGTTCTGGTTCCCACGAAAACGGATATCCTGTAATGTTCAGAGAACATCATGAGAACCAAGACAAATAAGGTAGGAATTGGTGTTCTTCTTAAATTTCTGGAGAATAATTATTTTTATTGCAATACTTCTCACCTGATGCAATTTGTATCACCACTGCTCCTCCTCTTCAACTCCTAGCAGGCGCTGATCCAGCATTGGCTTCAATTCCAATGCTCAAAGAACATGAAGACAACAATAAATAAATGAGTGAATGAATAAAATAACTGAAAAATTATTCTAACCACTGATATTCAAACAAAGTATATAAATTAATAATCATCAACAAAATAATTGGAAATAAACAATAATAAAAATCATTGATATATACTGTGTTAATCAATAAACTAAAACCTAAGTTTTCTTTGGTATCTACAAAAACAATAATACTGACAACAAATATTCTAACAAAGTAGATACTCTCATAAACATAGCACATGCTTGAAATTTGAATCTCTCTAATTC
Organism: Phaedon cochleariae; assembly: GCA_918026855.4. Taxonomy (NCBI): domain Eukaryota; kingdom Metazoa; phylum Arthropoda; class Insecta; order Coleoptera; family Chrysomelidae; genus Phaedon; species Phaedon cochleariae. Next base: position 24,462,841 of record OU896718.1, on the reverse strand, counting down.
GTTGGAGAAATCATAGGGATCCAAATCGGAACTGTATTTCAATGCAAAATCCGCAGCTTCCTTCTTCAATTCACCAAGTGAAGACTCTTTTATAGATATTCCTTTAACAAAAAATTGAAGACTTCAGAAACTTCTGACAGAGCAGTAAATCTTTCTCCAAATTGCATCGATATGGAGTTCAATACTTGAAGGAGTTCCTTTTTCAAAAGACTTTTCCTATCCATAATGGAAGCCTCATCATTAGCTTCTTCTCCTGGCATTTTTTTTAAATTTCCGTTTCCTCTCATCTCCAAAATCAGCTTCAATATTGATCGTTTCAGAGAATGATTTGAAGGATTCTAATAGAGACTTGAAGAAATCAGATCTATAATTATGAATTTCATCAGATAGTCCTTTTATCATTTTTGCACCATCAACATTTAATCTTTGGTTCTGTAGTGCCAGATTGATTTCATTAATCTTCATAAGAACTTCATCCCAAAACAACAGGAAAACAATAAAAATAAATTGCTTCATGGGCTTCAGCAAAAGCTTTGCACCTTCTGATGTATCTCTATTTCAATTACTGCCATCGGACATTTCTTCAAGAATATCTATTACAATTTCCAGTTTAAAGTATGAACAGAATTATATTTGGTCGACCATCGTGTCACTAGATCCCTTGATACTTACTTTTAATTTCTTTCTGAATGAATCCCATCTCATAGTCGAACTCACAAAGAAGTTGAACACTTGTTGAACTGTTCCAAAAAAAGTCCTAATTTTGGGTGAAACTTGGGCAGCATAAACTCCAACTTAGTTCAGACTATGTGCTGAGCAGGGAATGAATCTTGCGAATTCGTTGTTCTTTAAAATTCTAGTTTTCGACATCTTTATATTTCCAGCATTATCATAAGATTGGCCTCTAATATTTCCTATAAGCAGGGGCGGACTGGGTTGAAAAAAGCTAGAGGGCTTTGTGGATCAAAAGGCGCAACATGAAATGATTGTCTGAGTGTTTATACAGAGGCGTAGAAGTGCACCATTTTTTTTATTCCGAATCTCAACTCGGATTTGGCCCAATATTGGAATATTGCATAAAAAATTGGAGACAACCCCGATCATTGATATATGATATAACTTCCTTCTCGAATAAACAGATACATTCTCACTTTCTGAAAAATCATCATCCTCTGCATGTATTCATTCTGCATGTATTCCTTTGAATATGGGCTTTTAAAACAATTCGAAACAAACAGAGTTTCATCGATTTTGAATGGTGTTTGAGAGTATAGGCCATGACAATGATAACAATTTAATTTTTTACTGATCAGATTTGCAATCATTCTCACTTTTTTTCAGGACTTTCGAAAAATGTCAGCCATTCTTGAAATATTTTGAAAGGACTAAAAATCACTGATTCAGTTCCTGATTATTTTCTTGGTTAATATTAGAGAGAAAATATTGAAATTTTGTGTGTATAGGTAATTAATCATGGATGAAAAAGAAGTAGGGATTCTCAGAAATATTCTATCTTAATATTTTCAGAGCTTTACCAATTTTAATTTGATCATAGAAATATAACTGGAATAAAACTTATGTCAAGACCAAGTCTTACACTAAATGAAAATCTTCAATAATAGTTAGAGGAAATAGTATCTCTATTATTCAACGAAACATTTATATTTTGATTTTTTCTTTGCCTTTTGTAATAATGTAGCGTGTTATTCATGGTTATTAAGAAGTAGTATTGATATTGTAGTCATGACGACTGACTGAGTTATTTTCATGGCCTCATTTGAAAATGTTTCTACTGTTCTTTAGCGCTATTTTCATTCAATGGTATATAAAGAACAGATATAGCGCCCATAAGAAAAACGTATAAGTTGCATGTTAAATATCTGAAAATATTGAAAAATATTTCTGACAATCCCAACTTCTTCATCATGATAAATCATCTGCTTGTACAAAATTTCAATAGTTTTTCCCAAATATCAACTAAGCAAATGAATAAAAGCGAAATCAGTGATTTTCAGTTTTTTCAAAATATTTCAGGAACGGCTGACATTTTCTGAAGTTGTAAAACGTCATATTGAAGAGGTTGACGCAACTTTTGTTCAATCTGATCAAATTTCTATCTCTAACCGTTTAGGAAATAGCAATACTGTCCCTATCGAATCGTTGGACCCTGAATATAAGATGTTCTACTCAAAGCTCTCACATTTTTTTAAATTCAGATTCTAGAATTAATAAAAATTCCCTGTGAGACAAGTTCTTTTTCATTTTTGAAATATAAAAAATAAAATAGCTACAGAGGAAGTGGTACTTTCATAACGAATCACTCAGTACATTTCCAAATTGATTAGGTAAATACCAATTCATCACACAAAAATGGTTCTTGTTGGATGAAACAAGTTGTGATGAAGGAGGAGATGTAAAAGCTCACATACTTTTTATACCAGGTGGTCCAGAATTCCAAGTAACAAGTCGTCATTCCAAGTAAGAAGTCTGCATTTGAAAATAAAAAAAAAACGTTGCTTTCTGGCCTTCGTAAAGCGCGACAGCGGCGCGTTTTTTTCTTTCTTTGCTTTCTTGGATTCTTAGGGCAGGGGCGCCACTGGGCAAAGGCGCGCAGGGCTTCGCCCTCCCGCCCTCCGGTCCAGTCCGCCCCTGCCTATAAGTATCTAATACATCCGCTTTCAGTTTTTCCTCGATCAGTTTAGCAAGAGCTTCTCCAGTATGTTCATTAATAATAATAATAATGTTTATTCATCAATATGGTATAAAATGATTCGATGAATACCATGTAATGTATAAACAAGTACGAGTAAACCTATAAGAACCTTACGGTCGAGTATGGGTTATCTTTATATCATTGTTTACGAGTACATGTACATTCAAGGAATTATACACTTTTTATTCATATCTATAACAATGAAATAGTATGGTGATAATAACATAAATAAAAATAATATAATTAAATAAAATGACGGCTACAGTGACAATAATTGCAATGACATTAATGGACAACAATTAAATTACTTCAATTGATAGAATCATAGAAAAATACAAAACAATATTAGCTGTTATGAAATCGAGAAAACTTTCTTCAATACTAATAGTACACTTATCGGAATCAATTTCAACATATCTGCATATTTGAGTCATCTGTTCTAGATATGATACATCTGGTGTACAGTTAAATAAAATTGAAAAATATGTGGCTTTCTGTATATATTGACTATGATGTGTTTCCTAATTTTTGTGGAAACCAAATGTATCAACTCATCTTGTATCTCATGAGAGAAATAAGAAATCTGATTCTTATTATGTGTCCCTATGTGATTTTTCATTATAGGGTCATAATGGTTCATAAGCTAGTCAATCTTTATTTAAAATGGAATATATCATATTTCACATTTTGCGCCCCTAAGTCGTTTGCGCCCGTGGAAAATGCCTTCTTCGCCACGCCCACGGTCCGGCTCTGAGTTATAGGTATAGGTATGATAAACATAAGCGAATATCAACAGCACTCCTGAATTTTAAATAATATACAGGGTGTTTTATTAGAAATAATCAACTTTCAGTCACTTCTTCAAGCAAATGAAATAACTGTATTTCTTACCACCCTGTAATGAAGTGGAGAATATTAGGCTGAATTTTGTGGAAGACCTCCAAGTATAACCTATAACTTTGAACCAATTTTCGATATCATAGTACCCCTCAACTGAGAGAGGTACGGTTATGAAAAGAAAAAAAAAATCCTAATTTTCATTTCGAAAACGCTAACAGATAGCTATAGGAAATATCGAGAAAAGTTGTTGAAACATTTGTGAAGATTCCAAACATAATATACACTCCATTTGAAAAATCAAAGTTGCTACTACTTCCTATTAAAAGTGGAAACTATAACGCATTATCGAAAAAAGTCCGAATATGCTCTTAGATTTCTTCCAGATACACACACTCACTCCTTGACATCATCGAAACACTGAAGTCGTCGACATTTCACTTCTATTTCCACGGGAAAATTTCTTCAGAAATCTGCGTTCTTTCCATTACCAGCAATACCTGTCAGACGTACTCGACAGACCCAGTCAGCACATCCTTTCGTCGTCAACCATATCTCAAATGTCTAATATTCTGTATAGAACGCCAAATGGAAGCCTGTAGTAAACTCTTCTTTGCTTTCTATTGTCAAACTAAAAATGATACTCTCAAAACCCAGAAACCAAAAAGTTTCCGACTGCTATCACCCAAATAGTGAAAATTTCAAGTTTTCCATTATTACTGTAAACATCTCTATAACAAAATTCCCTTTTCAGCATTGCTTTTAGAATTGAAATTTGGTTATACTAAGTCTTCCCAGACGTACGGTTCGACTAGTGAAAGTATCCTGGATTAGGTACTTGGGATTTTTCCTCAAAACTATATTATACTTACAGAAAAAAAAAGATTAATTGGAAATTCACAGGAAAATTTGTGTTTTTGATGAACCTCTAAATTTTGGAGTCATATAAATTATCATCCTGAATTATGATACAAAAATAAAATTCATTGCTTCTCAAAAGTCTCCTCCCCTACACGTATTCAAAAACTTGAACAGCTACAAAAACGTCGAATCAGGACACAAACAAAAACGTCAGATTATTTGATAACTATCCAGAGGCGGAGCTTGAATTTTGAATTTCAGTATCTACTGATTTGATTCATCACAGCTTTGCGTTTTTTAAAAGCCAGTTGCAAAAACTGCCATAAACACAAACAAAATTAGTATCAATGAATATGTTTTTTCGATACCTCTCAAAAGAGGTGTCCCTTTTCGTAGGTTTCATCTTTGACGATTTCGTCATCTATCCTCACTAGTAGGAAAGTTTACAACCTTCAATATTCAGTTTCCAAATATCATTTGTTTAGGTATAATAATCCAAAGAAGAGAGGGGAGAGCATGGTATTATTAAGACTCCATTGAGATAATGACTATCTCAAAACAGTTTCGAAATGGTTCCAGCTATACCTTTTCTATCATTCACCCACGGAAACCTCAGCCTAAAAGCCTGTCAACAAGCCAAATAAACCCAAAAATTTTGTTAACCAATTGCTGGAAACACCTCCCCTGTTCACGAACTAGGAGTGGAAATATACATCTAATCTAATAGAATTGTGTCCCCTAAACATATTTTAATCCCGTAATACTTTAAGTTTTCGTGTCACATACCGAACTCTTTCAAAACAATAATTTGTTCACACTACACTCAGACCAAATATCTCAAAAACACTTTGTTACAATACGAGGTTAATCTCAGGGGTTGAAATGAAAGTTCTACTACGGGGTTCCGGTTCAGGAGTTTTTTATTACAGATGTCCGATGCGATGGTGAAATATACAGGGTTGATCGTGGTGACAATTCATCTGGATGCCATAATGAATACTCATGTTAGGAGTACGCCCTTTCCGAAATCACATGGCAAATCATAATACTAGTTAGTGAGGCCGTACAAAAATCACAAAGCTCATCTATAATGAATACAGACACAAATACCAACTGTTAGGAAACCTGGTATTTGCACTTTCTGACCAAAAGCAGTCACTATGAATCCGAAATAAATAATTAATGGACCACACAATGATGATGCTTCACTGATAGCGAATCATTTCTCCAACTTCGAGGATTTGAAATCTACTTTTTGCCACATTTTTTTGCGATATAGACGAGATGCGGGAGATACTTATATAGTCTTCCCCATAATGGGAATTTTGGGACCACTTAGGCAACCCGTAATGCAATAATTTGTACGCGGAGTAGTATATACCACCAGGCGAAGTTCCTCCCACACAATTATGAAGCCAATCGGCACAAAGTTCTTAAGCAACAGCCTTGGGTAAACTGGCGTTAACCGCTTCCACAACAAAAACACCTTGTATATAAAAACTCCTAGACGCGGGGATTCCAAAATACGAGGGTAGACGCAAAGCGATGGGACGAACATAGATATCCGTACATACATTTGGCGCGTATACAAAGTAGGTAATTTCGTCATGATGGACAGGAAAAATGGTTTTGTTACAACTTCAACTCATTTTTCAATGCCTCTTCAGCCAACACGACAATTGCCAATTTGTAGCGCAACTCGCCGAAATTTTTTCAACCCGAACCTCGCACTATACAATGACGTCCTGTTACAATCCTTTGCCAAAGGAGGCATTACCAAGAACTTTCAATCTCTAAAAGTTCAAAAGACATTCCAATACCAACTATCTCTTTCTATCTTCTTTAATTGCGTACGATGATTCTCGACATATTCCCTTTCGTGCTTCCTAAGAGATTGAAGAATCTCGCAAGGAGTAACGAAAAAATCGATAGCGTTTTATCCGAGGTTTTATCTTGTGGTTTGGCGAATTTCCATCAGGACTTGAATTATTTCCCCTCATTTTCGTAGATAATGCACCTTTCAGAATTAGCCGATATCGAGATATTCTGAGAAAACAATATTTTTAGAGGAAAAATTGAATAATTTTGATTCCGCCAGGTTTTTGAAGTCGCAAATTGATTTTGCTAATACCAACCAATGCCTTAAGAGTTAATCTCTTTCATTTCTTTTCAGGAGAAACTACTGACCTTAGGGCTAGTGATAATGTGGCAATCTTAAATTATTTATAATATGAAAATTTTGTTCAATTTTCCACTATTATTTCAAAAACTGGATCTTTATTATGTTCCATTTGAGTTTTCCACCTTGGAGCACTGCGGATTTCTATCTTATTAACAATGACTACTGGTTTGTGAATAATCGTTATTTGAGAATTATTCCCAACTTTAACATGAACTACGACATTTCAAAACTGAACCAGCAATCATGAAAAGGCGGTTACAGAACAAAATCTCGATGAGAGTATAACTCCGACACCCCTCTCCTCTTCAGAAATTGAAATAATAAATGAGCTGAGGACAAAACATTGAAAATATGGGAACATTTTTGCAATAAATATTCTGATAAATAGTCAGGAGCTCGACGATATCGTCGAGGGCATTCTCGAGAAGAATCATCAATGATTTGCCTTGGAGCTCTTGGACTCATACTACAACTAGGAGTAGAAGCTGGACGTGTTACAGCAGTTTCCTGTTGCTGGGTTTTGTCTACTGGGTTGGCTTCGGTGGGCGTAGGTGGAACCGAAGGAAGGGATGGAAGAATGAAACATTTCCATGAAATAACAGGCATAAGGTTTGGGTTTTACCTGGTTGATACTTTGTTTTCCCTCTTTTCTCGAAAAAGAACGGTGTCTCCCGCCTGTAAAGATGAAGGTTTGGCTACAATATGACTATAAGAAATCCAAGTCGACACCCGGAGAAGGGTGAATGATGTGATTGTTCAAATAATCTTGTAGAATTTGTTCCATGGACTGATAATAATGAATCGGAATCTGCCTTCCTTTCTGAATCACATGAGGTACTCACTTATTCACTTCGAGTTGCTGTAATCCTTGAGTTTATCCACACCATTGAAGTGCTTCGGAAAATGGTTTGGAACGGTTTTATAACACAAATTATTAGAATATAGGTCCTCCAACTTATTGACATTCGAATTTGGACCAATCTTCAATAAGCCTAAGACCCGTGTGAACCAAGAACTTCACATTTTTCAATTTGGTTCCATAACCAACTGAAACATTTGCAATGAAAGTACCAAGAACTCTAATAGTATGGCCACCATATCCCAATAGAGGTTCTCCTCTTGTTGATTCACACTTGATTTTGCTTGATTTTCAACCATGCCCAGTCATTTTTTGCTGTATATATTAACATTTGCACCTGAGTCCACGACCTGTTGTCAACCTTGCCTATTGTAACTGTGAATAGTTCATCAGTGATTTCATCCACTCGATTTACATGGTAGCCATATGGAGCTTTATCAAGATTATCTTCTTTATTGGTGGTGTCAGTTCCACATGAATCACTCTCCACATTTCTAACCTGCTTTTTTTCATGTCTTCTGTATAATTTATTTTTATTGCTATTTTCTCTGCTGCTTTTCTCCCCTTGTTGATTTTTGGGTTTCAAACTCTATATTATAGATATTTTCATGGACGATGCTCTTCTGAAATATCAACAAATGTTCCTCCCTTGGCAGTCCCCGCGGGATTAACCCGTCGAGTTGAGGCTTCGAACCCCTCGTGGTCACTTTGGAGACCTGCAGAACATCTCTTTTCAAAGACTCGTTCATCCATCAACTGGCGAGGCTCTGGAACACATCGCCAAGGGAGGTGTTCCCAGAGGCATATAACCTCCAGAAATTCGAGAACACCAATTCCTACCTTATTTTCCTTGGTTCTCACGATGTTCTCTGAACATTACAGGATATTCCTTTTCGTGGCAACCAGAACATAAAAAAAGAGATTGGAAATGTGCATGTAACACCTTTTGGTCTACATGCTGGGTCAAATCTGAAGTGTGCTACTGAACCACAGCTGAAACAACGTTTATTGGTACTTGATCTAGGACCTGTGTTTCAGCTTGTTCATACTACCTGTTGCATCATATCGGCTGAACTAGTCTGAAGTCTAGCCATATCTTGTGTTCGTTGCCATTTTAGTTCATGTTGTATAGAGCTCCTTTATTAAGGTCCTTCTTGAGGTCTGGTCATGGGCATGCTTTGTTGAATTCATCCCTCATTTCTCTGTTTATGTCCTGGAATTCACACAGGATTGCCTGCGCTCTCAAGTGTGCAAAGAGAGCATCTACCCTTTCATTTCCCATGAGCATAGATCTGAATTTTTCGGTCTGAAAAAGCTGGTTTGCATGAGGAAGAAAATAGCCATTTAATAAAGTCACGCACTGTTGGTACACATTTTGAGGAGTTTGACCGTCTTCCACATCATTTGATGGTTGATCATGCCAGATTGAAGAATACATCCTGTACTTGAGAACCAAGATCTGCTCGGCCAATAGCATGAATATGAATTTCAAAAGATCTTAACCATTTGCGCCATTTTTTCCCGCTGATTGAGGGTCTTGTTCAATATTGAAGTTTGTTAGTCCGTCACTATCTGCCATGATCGATGACTTACTATTGACTGAAATCAAGAATGAATACTGATACTGAACCACACCTAGTTTCACTCGCTTCTCAACCTTCCGCAGTCAGCGCACTAAACCTTATCCCGCACTGCTGTGTATCATGAATATCCTTGTCGCCAGTGTAGATTTCTATCTTATTAACAATGACTACTGGTTTGTGAATAATCTGTATTTGTGAATTATTCCCAACTTTAACATGAATTGAAACATTTCAAAACTGAACCCGATTGCCAGGTACGACACTTATCACATGACAAGCGCAATCATGAAAAGGCGGTTACAGAACAAAATCTTGATGGGAGCATGGTAAAAATAGAGTATGGTGTGCTACCACGCATCTTTGTGTACGTCACTGCGAGTAAAACAATTGGTCAGCTCGCGGTTGTCAATTCGCCGTGGTGATACCATCTAACACCGCAAGAGGGCGGACATAGGCGTGCATTTTATATTTTTATGGGATTCGGTTCTACCTCCATCAGAATAGGCGATTCATGCTAAGGAGTACCCCCTCTACCGTTGTCTAATATAACTATCGTATGGGCCATTGATTGCTTTGTTTACATTAGTTTGCGTGTATTTTGTATGAGAAGTAGTTGTGTTTTAATTGTCTATAATTTTGTTTGAGAACTTTTATAAACATTTAAAAACATGAGTCATCATTGTTGTGTACCTCATTGTTCATCTTGAGCAAAAAAATCCCGAGTATAGCTTTCATTCCTTTCAAAAATCAGGACAGTCTAAATTTGTATTTGAAACTGATAATTTGGGAAACAAGGAAGTGATCAGTAGGAGAAAGGTGTGGATTCATAACTTGAAGATTGGAAAAAGTGTAAAGTGTCTGAAACTGATTATATCTTTACTCATGAACAGTAGAATTTTTAAACAGTTAAAGAATGTTATCAAGCAGGGTTTCGATGATTATGTTGTAAAAAGTCAAGTAGAAACTGTTTACCTAAATTCACCTTCCAAAGAACACTTTATTCCCAAAAAGTTTGCTGGATTGTGTTTTAAAAATATCATGCACTATCAGGGGAATACCCCAGCTATATATTCGAATTGGAAATCAACATCCCACACAGGTTTTCATGAGAATTATTGTTCAATAATGATAAAAACTTACAGCCTATGCATGTTGGTATATATGAAGTTCAACTAGAGGTAGGGAGGTTATCTAATGTTGACCAGAGATGATATAGTCCTCAATCAAAACACAGTAGACCGCTGGAAAATACAAAGTTCGAAAATAGACAAATAACAAAGCTGGACGTTTGAAAACTCAAAACGAAATGAACATAAACACCATTACCAAACAATGTAAACAATCCGCCAATGGCCCATAGAGTAGTACCGACATTCGCCGTTCTGGCGCTACGATCTTAATCTCAGTCGCCTATACTCATACTATATAATTCGGATGATCTTATATTATAACAAAACATTATGCGCAGTGATGCATATGAACAATTAGGGAATATAAAGATCTAATGACAGCAAATAATTAATTGATTGACTTAATGTTTATGAATTCCCCATTGTTCGAACCATTCTCGATCTAAATGAAAACCTAGTAGGCGAGGTATATTATATTGTCTGTTCACTGAATCAAAATTTGTCTGTCAAAGAGGCGCTGTTGTACTGAGAATGGCGAGACCTCATTTGTTTCTATCAAAATTGACATTTTTAGGTTGAAGTTTTCTTCTCCTATTTTTTCAACACTGTACTTAAATATCAGAGTACAGAACCAAAGAAGTGAACATTTTTTTATGTGACCTACTTCACCTCAGACAAATTACAATTTTTAAATTCGAATCTTGAGGTTATAATGACAAAAGGGACTGCATATTAATAAATTATGAAGCTCAACTTCTAGGTAGAACCAAATTGAATCTGAACATTCCTGCTTCTACAATAAATAATGTTTTATCCTCATCCAATATGGAAACCATTTTTGTTTCAATCATCCCTCTGACACATTTTTCCTGGATTCTTGAAACATTGACGATTTTGTATTTATCATTCATGACTTTTCGAAATGAAGCTGTTTATTTCAAGAGAGATATTCCTTCTTTGCAAAAATAACGGAATTTATAAGTATATAAGTAGTAAGTTATCAAGCATAAAGAGGAAAATAAGCAGTTCCTACCTTTTCATACTCAGCATTCTATCATGTGAATAAAGTGCACAGGGCACTGATGAGTTTTCAGTTCCTACTCAAATTCGAATAGCATCAAAAAATCGATCAATGTGATTATGGCATGAACAGCAGTTTTTTCTTTATGCATGATAGGTATAGTTCCTGTGAGTGTATTATAATATTATGAATAATGTTTCAACATGAGTGATCTTTGTGAAAAAACTTGACAGGAATACGGAATAAAATTTATAGGGTTAATCTTAGGTTAGGATAACAAATGAATAACTTGGTTCGAAATAGAGGTCGCGGGCTTACTGAGAATGCGGTCAAAAATGGCGATTTCCGCAATTTTCCATCCAATGAGCAGACAATATATACCTCGCCTATAGGTTTTCATTTAGACCGACAATGGTTCGAACTAATATACCAAAGTTGCAGAATATGCTCTACTCGGGACGATAATTTGAAAGATGTTATGAAGATGATATCCAATAATTTGAAATAAAACAAATATGAACACATTTATTTCCTATTCGCATTCGTGAACTTCGACATTTTTTTTGCAATTTTCTTCTGCAATTATCATAACTAATTTTTTCATTTATATTTCTCAAGCGAATGTAAGTTCAAGTTCTTATCAAACAAAGTAGAACTTCTCTGGGAATCTTCGAAGTCAAATGAGGGGATGCTAATGACACCATAGCAGCCAGTTTATTAAAAATGTTCATATCACCAGAGAATGTGTTAGCATGGAAGTTATTGAATTGAATTTCTAAAATTCTAGTAATATCAAGTAATGTATCGCTTGGGTACATAAGATTACCTCTAGACAAAAATTCTATCCAATCTGGATATTTAGAAGAAACTTTACAATTCGCAGGCAAACCTAAATCGAATGTCGGGAACTTGTCTTTGAATCTATATGCAACATATCCAGCTATAAACTTCATCCCTTCATTTTGTATAGTATCTGAAAATTTATTTCTTTCCAATGATTTCAAAAGATTTTCATGATCTTCATCAATTTCAAAATCTTTTATTTCCACAACATTTTGTTCATCGTCATTGTCGTATTCAGGTTCTATGAAAGATATATTCTCAATTCCTTCAGTGAATCCGATATCATCTAGTGATGAATCTACCACCTCTATTCCATCCAGTATTGACTTGGATAAATATATATCACCTAAAAAAAAAAAAAATTGTTCTAAAATTGTTCTGGAATGATAGTTTTCATATGAGTCAATGGTGCAATGAGGCAGAGTTCATTATTATCTTCGGTATTTTTATTTTCTGAAAATATAGCTTGTGAATGCTTGCCAAGGATGTACCATCTCAGTCGATATTAGAGTTGGATGGTCATTTGCTGCACCCATGGCACGCAACTATGAAAACAAATTTTCCAATATGTCTTGATTCAAGTCAATATATATTCGATAGAATATTTATTTGTCAAATATTCATGCATCTCTATGAAAGAGTGGTTGCTAAGAAGAATGCCTTTTAAAAAGGGTAATAAATTTGCGTGCTTACCAACTCTCATCTTTGAAATGAAATCATTGGTCTGTTGGAGTATTGTTAATTGTTGTTCTAAAATTGTTCAATATCGACTCCAAAGGCATTTGCTCCTGAATGACATCCGTACTTACTCTGAACATGAATTACATCAAACCAGTCATTGCACAACTTCAAAAATTCACTCGTTTCGATCCAATTTGTATTATTCAAAAGCCCTTCTCTTTCACATCATTCTACAGCTTTTGACATGGTATTTGAAAGCATTTGCGCTGCTGGTCTCACTTTTTGACGTTCAGTACCCCTGACATTTAAGTAATATTCATTGACCCTATGAGCTATCTTCAAATCACCTACTGAAGATGATACGACCTTTTCTAAGGAATCTTCATTGATTTTTTATCATTAAAATTGAGTTCTAAATCAACTGTCCAGTCATCGAAACGTGTATTATAATCAATTGAATCTAGTAACAAATGTGATATATCTGAATTATTATCATTTTTAGCTAGATCTACAATATTAATCACTGAATATTCTCCATCGTCCGATGTACCATCATGATTTGAATTAATTGAATTGACATTTTCACCTGATTGATCATTCTTAAATTTACAAACATTCGAAAAATGGTTATTTCTTTTATAGTTTTACCATATGCAGGACATCTGTTAATTTCATGATCTCTACCAAACCTGATACATTATTTGATTGATTTAATTGATTTGATTATACTAGTTTTATTTCTCACTTCTCTTCTTTGCTGATGATCTAATTTCTGATTGCTCGTACATTTCTGAGCTATCCACTTCTTTTTTTTTTCTGTTTGCTTCTTTGTACTCTCAACAATTATACACATCTTAGCAGCTTCATCAAGACTCATGCCTTTTTTACCTTGTAACAATCTCTTCTTCAAATCCTTATCTTTGATTACTATTACCGACATAGTTGACGTTAGGGGGTCTCCAAACTCACATTGGCTATAGCCATCATATTCTTCAGCTCTGTTATCATTTGTTAGATGCTTTGCTGCTCTTGACGGTGTTCAAAAAATCTCGAAATCCTCATTTTTTTGAGGAATGAAATATTCATCAAATCTTTCAGAAATGATAATGATTTTGTTCCGTTCTTCTTCTTCCATATGGAAATATTTGTATATCTGAATTGCATAGCATATTGTACCATTTCATCTTTATTGTTGATTTCAGTTGCCAATAGATAATTTTGGAATTTCTGTTTCCATAACTTCCAATTCTCTTCCTCATTTCCATTTTTCTCTCATTATTTCTTCAATGGACGAGTGAACTGATAATTAATTATTGGCATTCAATTACTCCACTGTGTCGTTAGGAACCTGAATCAATTTTCGCATCACTTCTCACGCTTTTTTTATGTAAATAATGAGTCTATGCGTTGTTCGAAATTGTCGAATTTCATAGCTCATTTCAAACGAACCTTCATGGCCGCCATTTGGCGATTGGTGACGTGTTTTTATCCTTTTTTGTTATTGGTCAGTTAATCTTCCATTTCCAACGAACTGCGAGGCTCTGGAACACATTGCAAGGGAGGTGTTCCCCGAGGCATATGACCTCCAGAAATTTAAGCAGAACACCAATTCCTACCTCATTTACCTTGGTTCTCACGATGTTCTATGAACATTACAGGATATTGTTTCGTGGGAAGCAGAACATAAAAAAAATTAAGCAAGGTTGTCAAGTCACCAATTATAATCAAGTTATCAAAAAGATGTTAGAATTCTGTCGTTGAATGAAATATAATAGGAGGAACCCATGATGTTATAGTTCATTCCTGACTTTTTCGAGCAACCAGCATGTCCAAATATTTCTTATTCTCCATAACAACATATCAAGTGAATGTTGGAGATTTGGCAACATTGTGCTGAATGCTGAGAACTGACAAGACCACGCCCACAAGTCGTGCGCCGTGTTTGTCACGTTCGATTCAAATGTCCTCTAGTGTGAATAAGGGGACATTTTGGGACCATTAAATTTTTATTGCTAATTATGAGTATTACCAATACTCAATTGAGAATTCATGAATAATTATCGAATTACTAATATTTCTGAAATTCCCAAGCGTATTTCAACAAATGGCAACTGTGCTAATCGTGGCGTCAGTTTTTACTGGCGGTAGATTTCTAGCCGTTTGAAAATTACCATTGCATTATTTATGATTTTGGCATCTAAAAATCGAATAAAAAATTCTCAAAAAATATGAAATTAAAATGTATTTGAGAGATGATTCTATTTAAGGAATAAAAAAATATAATTGCTTATATTTCCGAATAGGATGAAATCTAATGTTCTTGCACTGGTGACTGCGCCATAGTATATATTCATTTAATGAATTAAGTGACAATGAAATACAGTTTATATCTTGAATATCAGAATGACTCTGATCTTTATTTTATCCCGTTGGTTACAAGGTTCTAATTATAATATACAGGGTGTCCCGAAATTACATAGAAAGATTCCAACAATTCGATCATCAGAGGATGCTCATTATGCCAAAATAAGATCAAAACTTGTTGAATGTCCTAACGGATCCTGTTCATTTTGGTCCTTCGCCAAAGCTGTAGGAAGAAACTTCACTTCCAGCTCGTTTCCTCCTCTAACCAAGGAAGATGGAACACTAGCCACAACTGCCCAGGAGAAAGCCAACATTCTTGCGCATTTATTTGCAGGAAATTCCACTCTGGATACATCGGAAAAACAACCTCCAAACATAACGCCAATTGACAGTCATATGCCCGAGATCACCTTTCGCCAACGTACTCTATAAGGAAGATTTTATTGGGTCTCCTCGCCAAGCTTTCATCTTATGGCTTGCCTCCCCAGCTATGTTCTCTGCTAGCTAGTTTCCTCTCAAACAGGTCTCTCCATGTAGTATTCGATGGAGTTTCATCTGACTCTCTTACCATAAAAGCTGGTGTTCCGCAAGGATCAATTCTAGCACCAACACTATTTCTTCTCCATATCAACGATTTATTGGGAGCAACTTCATATCCAGTACACACCTTCGCGGATGATAGTACCCTCCATACCGCCTTCTTTTCCAGGGCTCCAATACCAGCCAGGCAAATCAGAAACGAACGAGGGAGAAATGTTGACAACATAAATATGGACTTGGCAACAATTCCTGAATGGGGATCCAATAACTTGGTTGATTTCAATGCAAACAAACCACAAGCATGCCTTTTCTCTAGAAAAGCCGATCTCACTGTGCCAAACATAGCATGTCAGGACTAACCATAACTTTGAAGACATCCATTTCGATGCTTGGTATTACTATCAGCAATAACCTTTCTTGGGAAAATCACGTGAGATCTATTGCTAAAAGTGCATCCCAAAAACTTGGTTTTCTGTTTCGGGTCAGGAGCTATTTCACTTCCAGTCAGCTGCTCATGATCTATAAGGCACAGATACGACCTGTCCCGGAATTCTGTTCCCATATTCGGAGTGCAGCACCCAAACATACCCTGAAACTGTTGGAATCTGTCCAAAAAAGGGCAATTCGTCTCGTGGGTGATGCCTCGCTCACAAACTCACTCACTTCTCTGGAACACCGTAGAAAAGTTGGCGATCTGGCTCTATATTATAGATATTTTCATGGACGATGCTCTCCTGAAATATCAACAATTGTACCTCCCTTGGCAGTCCCCGCGAGATTAACCCGTCGAGTTGAGGCTTCGCACCCCTTCGTGGTCAGAAAAAGGGTATTTTTTATCGAAAAATAATTTCTGAGAAAATTTCCTAGCCAGGGAAGAAAAAAGCACTATTTTTGTTACGCAGCAGACTCTCAAAATCGATTTATCTCGAAAATAGTGAGTGCTATCGAAACTGAACAGGGGTATTATTTTCAAGTGAAAATTATGATATTTTCATATTTCCTGATCAAACTGCCGAAAATTGCATTGAAAATAAAGTTGGGGAAAGAAATGCCCTTAGCCTCACCTATCTCCCACGCCCCTGATAAAAATTTCGGAAAATTCTCAACATTTGAAAATCGGGCTTGGAAAGAAATAGAGCCACAGAGGGTTTTGGGAATATTTACCAAAAACCAGCAATTCTCTTTTAGATGGCTATAACTCCTCAGGGGAGCATTTCTGGGCTCATGATTATATGAATTTAGTATTTTTGTTCAAAATATTTCTATGTAATTACGGGACACCCTGTATAGAATGATCTGAATACACATATAACAATGATTGTCTCTGCAAAACTGCTCATATTGATATGGTTATTCACATCAGTCTAAATTCGTTGAGAATCGAACTACTAATAGCTGATATATAGGAGAGGGGGAGCGTTGAAAGTGAGACACGTACGCTCTATAAGATAGGTAGGTAGGTACTTCTTTTCAAACTTTTTTCAATAATTCCTGCAGCGAAGAAACATAATACGAGCAGTTTTTTTAATAGATTCTTTTTCAGGTGACAAATATGATATCAATTCAAGTCTGAAGAATAAAATGTTGTCATTGTTCAAGAAAGTCACCTCGGGCGTTACTACCAGAAAATGTGGATTAGTTTGGAGATTATACCTACAATTTGTCTACACATACTTTTCTCCTGAACTCTGCCGCAATGTGTATTATTCTGCTGTCGAGGAATGCCCATGGCTGAAGGTATATTTTTGAGCTATTTGCCGTTGGTAGTAATTATATTCAAATTGTTACCATTTTATCCATTATAATAATAAGTTCTTTCTTCTCGAAGATGAACGGTAAAAGAACTCCATAGTGATACTCACCAATAATTGAAACACTTTGTAGTCATTGCACCTATGCATAAACCTCATGGCATTTTCAACTTGAGCTTCTGACCAGTAAGTTTTGAGATCGAACGCACCAGCTTTGAGAATATTAAAATAAATACGCAAATCTCCTCCGCAGGTTGAGTGAAGTTTTTCATTGTGAAGGAGTTTTTTAATCAAATAGATTTGATAAAACTTCGAATATATTTCTATAAAATTAAAATACATGCAATATATTTCGATTCATCTGGTGATGATGGTATTTATTAATTGTATTCACCTATTCTGTTACGAAAAACTTGTGAGTTTTTGAATGTTTCAAAAATCTCATCATGTCGTGTAAAATTTTACTTACAATTTAGATTATATTTTCTTCGAGCGGAAAGCAATTATTCGTTTCATTGTGAGGCAATATTCAGATAGTTGTACATGAAAAAAATATATTAATAGAATCATTTCAAAACATACAACGAAACAAATGAATATTTTTAAATGAATACGTAAAAAATGATGCACTGAAGTATTAATATATAATATATATAATATATTTGAGATCGATGTTACTCATGAAGGTATACGTATATATATTGACAATAGTTAACATCAAGGGCGGATCCAGGATTTTTTTCTGGGAGGGGCACAAGGGGCAGACGGGCAAAAAATCAACAATAACTTCAAGTTTATTTCTACAACTTCAAGTATATATATGAAGGTTCATGAAAGTATCCAAAAAATTAAATGTTTAATAAAGACAATTTTCTTTTATGCTTCCTGCTGAAGATGTCCAGCACTTCATTAGCGTCCATTTTTGCCGCAACGTCTTGATGGATATACATTAAAGCCAATTCATTCAAACGCTCTTCTGTCATCCTGTTGCGAAGGTATGACTTCAATCGGCGTAAGGTGAAGAACGATCGCTCGGCAGTGCTAGTAGTCACTGGAAACGTGCATAGCAATTGACATAGAGTTCTAATATTTGGCAGCACCTTTGCTCTTTTGTAGGCATTTGCTGGAGATACTGGGATATTTTCTCTCATCTGTTGCCAAATATTTAGCTCTCCCTTCAAAGCTAAAAAACAAGGAAGGTCTTCTTTATATATTTCAGCGCCTTGCAAAACATCCTCTACATCTTTGTCGCTGAAGTTAGGGGACAGCAACTTTTACAATTGTCCGATTCTTTGCATTGGAGCGCTAGGAAACCTGGATTTCATTTCATTTAACATATAATCTAGAAAAGGAATATACACTGAAAGTCGGTAATATTCTTCAACTGACTGAGTCTGAATGTTCGGCCGATTTGTTTGACGGCCGGTGATTCTGCGGACCGTGATTTCTGCACCAATTTCATTTGCGATGGCCTCAGCCTGATTGAAAAGTTTTTTGAATGTGTCCGTGCTAGTTTCACGTTGCCTCTGCAGACTTGCTGTGGTCATATTGATAAGCTGAACTGCAGAAAGTATATCTATTTCAATGGCTTGTAATGATCGGGATAAGGACAGCGTGATTCCTAAAATATCAGAGAGGATGACCAAGCTTATGAGAAATTCCGACGACATTATAGATTGGAGCAACGAAAATGGAGATGTAGCACTTCTTCTGTTTCCTTGCTCTTGATCAGCCATTTTTCGCAATATTTCAGGAAGACATGGCAAGACGTCCAAAAATGTCAAAACCGCTTCATGTCTTTCCACCCATCTGGTCTCACACATTTTTTTCAATGTATTCTGTTTTTCCTTTGGCAGATGAGCTTGCATTTCTTCTCTGAGGAGATGTATTCGTTGAGCTGAGTCACGAAAGAAAGTTGCTACACTTGAGATAACCCCTACGGAATTTCTTATGCTGGGTACGGTGCAGGCTGTACTAATAGCTAAGTTGAGTCGGTGGCTTGCACAGTGGGTAAAAAAGGCTAAAGGCTGAATGCTGGATATGCGTGCCTGAACACCTTTTATTTTTCCGCTCATGTTGGCTCCTCCATCATATGCTTGACCCCGGCACAATGTAATGTCCAGGTTAAGGTTTTCCAACGCCTTCAAAATATGGTGAGCAATGTTTTCACCAGTAAGTTTAACGACTTCGACAAACATTAGGAAGTCTTCTTGTATTTCGTTTGTATCTACATCGAAATAGCGAATACAAATAGTTAGTTGCTCACAAACAGAAACATCTGTGGTCTCATCAGCTATAATAGTAAAATATTTAGACTTTTTAATTTTTCTCACTATTTTGTTTCTGATTAATTCCCCACAGCATTCAATTAAGTCATTTTGTGTCGACTTGCTGATGTAGGAAGCGTTTTTAGCACACTTTTTTACGTGTTCATGCAGTATCTCATCTCCAGCATCGATTCGGAAATTTAGCAACGCTCTAAAGTTTCCTTCTCCGTGTCCGTAAGAACTTTCCGATTCTAAACGACCGTCATCCCTGTGACCTCTTAACGGTATGTTTTGCCTTCCACATAACATTATTGTTTTTATAATAGGTATAAGTTTTTTACGATTCTCTTCAACAGTTTTCATTTCCTGGGATCTCATTTGGACAACAACATCCATTGATTTTCCCTCCATTACCCTCAAAAAATTTTGAGATGCTCCCACGTTCGCTTGGTGGTAACTCGTGCTCTCGTGGTGTGTGATCGTTTCGATTGCCTTTTTATATTTTGTCAGTGGTTCCGACACCAATTTTCCCAGCTTCACATCATTTGTACCCGCTTCACTACGACCAAAAAGAATCCCCAATTTTGCACAATCCGCCACCAGAAATTTTACTGTATGCTTGCCATTCATGTCCCTTTAACCAGCTTATTTGAAAAGACCGGTTCTTTTTTCCCTCACGCCCCAGTGGAAACTTGAAGTCTGTTGTAGGTTGCCAAGTATCTTTCAACCACTGGTACCTTTCTTCGTCTGTAAGAACTAACCCGTCTTGCTGATGTTTGATTAGTAGTGTACCTGAAATAAAAATAGATTATTAACTTCCTCGAGCTATACAAGATATAAAATGTTGAAATAAACAAAGATTGTGATACCCACCTATATCTCTTTCCTGCAACATGTAACTAGTAGAGGCTGATGCTGCTGATGGGTTTTTTGGCATTGATGTAGTTGCCGCATGCGTGGATGAACATGGGACAGTGACACCACCAAACTCAATCCCTCTCCCTGTATCTGCAACTGCATCGTCGGTTTTTTGTTTTTTGGTGAAGAAAAACGCACTTATGCTCTTTTGTCTTTTCCTGTCTTTATCACTCATTTTATTACATACAGTAATATTACTTCTCACTCACTAAAACTACACTGAACTGAACTGAGTAGGCTACAACGAAATTTGTATTTTAGTTTACGTAATTTAATTATAACAAGCGCATGAAAAACTCGGCCGGCTATGACCTGCACGCTGCACGGCTGCTTCTGTCGCGAGCTGAGTCCTGACTCACAATGCGATGAGACGTGACGTGAGCTCGGACGTGAGACGCCCGCGCCTGCGCGGCTTGCGCCCCACTCCGACCCGCGCTCTCCTCCGACCGTACCGCTCATATTTCATTTGCAAGTGCGTGAAAGGGATGCAATGCAAGGAACCAAATTCGCAATTCCAGCCAGAAATTGAGAAATAGACAAGAGTTTCACTCATATTCTTTCTGTTAGCTTCTGAGTATGTGATGGAATCTCCACAGTAAAATACCGTCTGGGGGGAGGGGGGCACGTGCCCCCGTGCCCCCCTTCCTAAATCCGCCCTTGGTTAACATCATAACTTTCACTGAGCGTACTTGTGGCAGGAATTGATACTATCTTTCGAGCCAATTTGCATTGGAAGTGCACATTCTGCTTCCCGTCGTTATTGTAATATATGTGAAATTTTAATATTCACTGAAATGTACAGTTGAGGTATAGTTTAGTAGGGCGTTTGAAAAATATATGCATCGTAACACTGAATTAACCGTCGGCTAGTTAGTGACGGGCGAGTACTGCGGCGCGCCATATAAATTTTCAACACGTCTACCTTGATGTTGTGAGGTGTATAAAGTGATTTTCATGTGTGGAGCTAAATAACCAGTGAGATATTTCCTCCCTAATGCTGATTGAGCTCAGTGCCGGTTTAAGGTAGTTCGCCGCCCGGTGCTGCTACAGACACAACGCCCCAAAAAAGAGCCTGCCGCAGGCGCCGCCGGATGCATACTGTCGTAGGCAAAACATTTTTTGGTGCCACGCCCTTTTTTGGGCCTTTAAACGGTATTTTATATTGATATTTCTACAAACTTGCTCACGTCGTGAGTTATGAGTAAGAAACTTAGTATTGGTACATACCTATATAAAATAAAAAAAAGAAAAATGATAAATATAACAAAAAATGTGCATTCTTTGATTTAAATAAGAAATATTATTAAGAACTAATCAAAATCACTAAATAAAACAGTATTCTTTGGTCTGAATAAACAACAGGTACGAAGAAAAACTAAATAGGAACACTAACTAAAAAATAAAACATTATTCTTTCGTTTAAAATAATAAGAAACACCAATCAGTTATCACAATCATTAATAACTGAAAATAAAAAATTAGGAACATAAGGTCTAATAACTGAAAGGTTGTTTTCTAGCTTCCATTGAAGCAAACTGCTGTATAACACTATTTACATCTACTTCATTTAGCAGGAGCAGGTCTTCGTTAATGGATAAAACTGCCAAGGAATTCAATCTTTCTTGGGCAGTTGAATTTCTTAGGTAAGTTTTGACCCTTTTTAAAGTAGAGAGAGAGCGTTCACCACTTGCATTTGACACCATTATGGAGAAAAAAAATGCGACAAATATTAACATTCTATTACTTTTGTCAGAGAGCGGTACGCCCTTAAAAAGTTAACCGCCCGGTGCTATTGCACCCAAAAAAACCCTGTTAAACCGGCACTGATTGAGCTCCAACAATTATGTTGATTGTTATATCAGCATCCAATAAATGCCAGATTATCTATCAGATTAGGGGTTACCTAAATTGGAAATTCCGGAAAATTCGTAAATCGTCTTCTGAGATTCAGAAATATCAAAATGGCTACAAAAAAGTGACAAAGAATGTCCAATAGTCACTGTAGGAAATTTGAGAGTGTCAAGTGTCAAACCAGACAGGTGATTTGAAAGATGGCATTGATGACAGATATCATATATCCAGAGATGGGTGGCAAGGTGGACCATCTAGTAGTTGCTGTGAACTCAAAGAATATAGTAGTGAAGTCTTTATAGGATATTCAACCCATAGGATACTCAACCATTATTTATTTCTAGGTTACTGACTCTCATATATTTATTAATTGCCTGTGCGTTGAGAAGAACAGGTGGAGGTTGTGTTGGCACATACAGGGTGAATCATTTATATTGTTTCCATTTATTAATAAATCAATGTTTTGCTACTGGTAATGATTTTATTAATTTTCAATGTGAGTCAAGAATAGAGTAGAGATTCGAGAGTTGACAACATGGTATATATAAATCAATGATTGAATCAATGATTGAATAGCAGATATTGGGTAAGGGATCTTTCGGCAAAATGAACCCGTAACACAGTTTAATGGGTGATAGCATAGATAACTTCTCTTGTTTTGATTATTTCCCCTTTCATTTTTGTCCATATCTCGAGAACCTTGGGACTTTGCGAAGAGAACCAGCTATTTGTGATACATGGTACGCTCATCATCATCTGATTTTTGAAAAAAGGCTTTTGTGTTGGTAGTTATATTTTTTTTTCGTGTGGAGGCAGCGATGCATATCTATCAAAGAACGTCATATCCATTCACTCATAATTTCTCAAACATCATCTATCAAACGTCATCTGTCATACGTCATACGTGAGCTGTGACATCTGATATGTAAGCTGAGTGACCTGATCTCAAAACCGAAAGTGGGGTGGTCCAGCAAATTAGCTCAGGGTTTTCTCAAACACCCTAGATACATTATGTTTTCTCCCATCTTGTTATTATTCGCTCGCTCGTCGGAAACGGATGACCTTGAATAAAGGAACAGAACATTTCCAGAACGGACCTTACAATAGTGGGCGCCATGGCCGAGTTAATCTATGCGCTGAAATTCGCTAGATAGCCCATCTCGATGAGGAGGTACTGTCGGTTCGAAGCCGACTATCGGCTGAGACTTCTTCTGTGAAATGTGGGATACATGGTTGTAATCCTGGCAGCACCTCTATGCCCTAGAAGTTGTTCGGATTCCACTATAAGCTGTAGGTCACGCTCCCCGCACAAGTTTCGACTTTCCGGGAGTTGGTTCCCAACTTTGAAGTAGCGATATACAAAAAAAAACACGGAATAATTTCTTATATCTGGAGAAAAATCTACTTTCCTTCACACAGGTTTTTATAGAGCTTTCCTCCATGCAACACTGTAATTTCCGTAGAATCTGGGGAATATTGAATTGTGAAAAATGAGACGGTTCATAGATAACACAGTTACTAAGCTCACGCGATTATATGATTCGATCAAGTACCTAGTTACATCACTGTTGTTACTATTCGACTCAATTTATGATTTTTTTGTTTCAGTCATTATATATTGATGCTGCCATCTATATTCCAGCTGAATTATCACAGATCCAAGATCTTATTATCGAGAAGCAACTGAGGTTACACGTTACTCCTGAGGAGCTGGATATCCTGAGAAGTTGAATATTTATTAATATCGAGAATCCATGCACTTTGCGTGTCGGAGAGATTTTTATAGCGCTGTAAACTGAATCAGAATTTGTGATGTAAAAGCTATCAAGTTCGATTGAACGGATTTGTTCATGACAGAAATAACAATGAAAAAAATAGTTGAGCAGGGACTGGGTGGTCCGTTTTATTTGAGGCAGTCACATATCTCAAAGATTATGCATTAAAGAAAAACACAACAAGCCGTAAAATTGTTCAGTATTTAACCTTCATGGTATGTTTCGTGGTCATTGCGTGCTTCACCTTCGATTTTGCAATTGGAAACCATTTATTTCATTTACTGAATATTGAAAGGACAAAATGAATGTTTTGAAAGATGAAGTTTTACTATAGACAGTTTTATACTCTTTCAGATGATAAAGTTGTGGTAGAAACCCTTTTTTTCAACTTCGGGAAATGTATATCTGAACCCGTAACGAAAAACTTTACAAAAACATAGTTCATATTTTCGTTCTTTGAGAAAAATGTTCCAAATGGAACCTGTTGATTTTCAATGTATTTATAGATTTCATAAAAAAAGCATTAGTTTCAGTGGAAAAACAGAGTTGATATCTATCGCTGTTTTTCAACGCATCTGACATGAAAAAACTCCACTACCTATATACGTATATTTTCTAATTTATTACCTCTTCTGGATATTGTTGATAACCAATCAATAAAATTCACTCAATACTATTACATTCCTAGATGTTCTTTTTTAAATACCATTCCCATCCCAACAATTTTTTTTTTTTTTTTGGTACAAACATATCAATCAAAAATATTTTGATGTGAATGTTTCTGTAACACTTCAAGAAAATTGTCTGTGAAATGTTCTCGAACATTGCACTCCTAATTCTTGTTAATGTTCTGGACTCACTTTGAATGATATGTTTCAATCACAAAAGAGGTTTTATCCCGCTACAGGCGAGACCTTGAAATGGTAGTGGGGCTTCTAACGGGGCACAACAACCTCAATAGGCACCTAGAGCTTATTGGGATCAAGGATGATCCCCTTTGCAGATGTTGCCTGGAAGATGACGAAACCTCATCGCATGGCCTCACTGAGTGCCCAGCACTGACATATCAGAGGAGGGCTGTCCTTGGCAACATAATTTTGAGGCCAGAGGACGTGAAAGAGATTCAGCTAAGGGAGCTGCTGAACTTCTCTGAGAATGTCGGCTTACCCAGCTGAATGTCGGAATATGTGGGCGTACAATGGGCACGAACAAGGAGGCCTTCGTGCAGGGGTGTTCACCCGCCCACCAGTGCTCCGATGATGAAGAAGAAGAAGAAGATATGTTTCAAAGATTCTGTTTCGAGCACATATTGGTTGTGTCGTAACGACTATAATAGATAAAAGGTATCCACCTAGCTCTATTTTGTTCAGACTATTCACTATATATACTTGTTACAATATAGGTTTATATTTAGTAAATAAAGCAGGTGGGATATTTCACTATAAATTAATAATTTTCGAATTCAAGGATCTTCATGTTATTGATATATAATGAATCACAATGTGAAGGAACTGTATTTAATATTTAATGATTAACAAGTCAAAAATGACAAAATCACTTCATCCCTTTCATCACATGGCGATTACACCACAATACTCCCCTCCCAAAACAAAAAAATCTTTATTTGACAATAATTATATGGAAAAGAAGTCAATCTTCTTGCACCGAATCCTCTAGATAGTCTGGTTTCAGTCTATCAATCGAAATAAACTTCCCTCGTCCTTTGATAGGTAGTTTAAATTTTTTTTCATCTCGAGAACTTTGAAGGGTCCAACATAGGGCGCTTGAAGGGGCTACTTCATACCATCTACCCTTACAAAAACGGATGGGGTTTTGAACACATTTTTGTAAATGAATCTTCCCATTTTACAATGTTTGGAACCTGGAATTGAATGAAAACATGCCATGTATGCCTTGAGTGTACGAACAAACTGGACTGGTTCAAGCTGAGGTGAAATTCCATGGTGTTGCATCATGAATTCTCCAGGAATTTGGAGAGTGGTTCCTTCCATATATCATCTCTGAACTCGTTGATTGGATGTCTTCTTTATAACTGGTTCTCATTCCCAATAGAATAGTTGGTAATATGTCGGTCCATTTATTATTTCGGTGACATTTGAGTGAAGCTTTCAAGGTCCTAGGCATTCTTTCCATTATACCATCAGAACAAGGGTGATACGTGTAGTACGAAAATGTTTAATTCCTAGTAGTCGGGCTAATTCTTTGAAAAGATTTGACTCAAATTGTCTACCTTGGTCCGTTGTTATCCTCAGAGGAACTTCAAACCTTGTCACCCATCCATTATAAAACTGCAGTGCACTCGTTTCTGCTTTGATATCTGCCATAGAAAAAACTTCAGGCCATACAGTGTATCGGTCTACACAGGAAAGACAATAAGTGTAACCGTTTGATGGAGGTTAAGGACCAATAATATCAACGTTGACGTGTTCGAACCTGGCAGAAGCTAACTGGAATTGTCCAATCTGGCTTTCATTGTGTCTGGTAATTTTAGACTCTTGAAAAGGAATGCATTGTTGAGTCCACTCTCTGGTGTCTTTTTCGATTTTCGGCCAAATATACTTACTCTTCAGTAATTTGACGGGAGCTTTGATACCAGGATGAAATAATCCATGCAACTATTGGAATATTTGAAATCTCAGTTCTTTCGGAACAAAAGGTCTGATGATATTGTTATGTACATCACAGTAAATTTCGACTTCATCTGACATTCTTAATTTGGTGAGATTAAGTGATTTCAGTGATGTTGCGTTTGATAGAAGTGTTTGGAGTTCTTTGTCTTCATTCTGTTTTTGCTGAAAAAACTTGAAATCTATAAAATTTGGAATCTCAATTGTATCCACCCTGGACAAAGCATCAGTAACAGCATTAAATTTTCCTTCGATGTGCCTAATATCTGTCGAAAACTGTGCGATAAAATCCAGATATCTTGATTGTCTAAGGCGAAGAATTTTCATAACACTTTGAGAAAGCAGAAGTCAAATGCTTTTGATCAGTATAGATTATGAAATCTCTGCCTTGTAAGAAGGGGGGGGGCCCAGGTAGCAGAGTGACGTCCAATTGACGTCATTTTTTGGTCATAAAATGACGAAGTGGACGTCCAGAAATGACGTCTGAGAGACCCTATACTGACGTCAAAATGTCACAGCCATATGACGTCATACTTAGACGTCATAATGACGTCGCAGAATGACCAATAAAGGACGAAAAAAAAAAATTAGGAGTTTTATATATATATACGGTATTATTTATTCGTACATGATAATACACCACAAACCTTTGATGACATTCATTTTGTAACTATACGTTGTGGTAACATGGTTGATGGTCCTCCCGGGCAGTCCTGTTGAATCCTAGCGCTATCGCTACTACCTATGAATCTATATGAGAATATCGTTAGCTACTCGTATTTGTACCTAAAATTATGTAGCGAGCGTCGGCGAGATGTAAGCTAATAAACTTATTTTTAGCTAAACTATCCATTTCTGAAAAATCCTCTGCAACAGGTCGATTTTATTTCCGATTTGCCACATTTGAAAGTAAGAATCATATATATACAGGGTGATCCACGTTTAAGTTGAGACGTCCGCGGCAATTTTTTCAATTGGAAACAATAATAATAACCTATATAA
This sequence comes from Phaedon cochleariae, assembly GCA_918026855.4. Lineage (NCBI taxonomy): Eukaryota > Metazoa > Arthropoda > Insecta > Coleoptera > Chrysomelidae > Phaedon > Phaedon cochleariae. Next base: position 24,435,015 of record OU896718.1, on the reverse strand, counting down.
GATACATTCAATTTTTGGAATATTCATGGAAATCTGAATTTAAAAAAATATTAAACATAGGGTTTTTATACAGTGTGTCCGTTAAATTGAGTCATCTCGCGTGAAGAAAATAAAGTAGCCATGCAATCAATGTACTATTATAACCATACAATTCCTTGCTGAGGAATCTCCCAAAATAGGTCGATTTTTATTTTAAATTACCAACAATATTGAGAAAAAATTGAATATACAGGGTGATTCAAGTTTGAGTTACAACGTCCGCGACCATTTTTTCAAAGGAACACCCTATAAATTATTCGATTTTTGGAGTCTGGATTCAAAAATATATGAGTCTGTATACAGTGCGTTCGTTGAATTAAGTTCTTTTGCGATGTTGCGAATAAATTTGTTGAAAATTAAAAAAACATTTTTTTTCAGAGAATAATGCTCGAAGCCGTAGAATGTTATTTTCATTCAAGCGTTATCTCATATTGAATCAATATATACAGAATGATTCGTGTAGGAGAAATTACGTCATCTATATATTTTATTGGCGATCCAATTTTACGAGAGAACTGAATTTAACGAACGCCCTGTATACAAACCCTTTGTGCGATATACATTTTATTACGAAAATTCAATAATATATATCCGTTTGAAAAATGTGTCGTGTACGTCATATTACAAACGTGTATCATCCTGTATATTTGATGATTCCTCCGTATAAATGACGAATTAGAAATAAAAGCCTCTCCTGTTTTCTCAGAAATATATAAGATAGATAGATATTGGATAATAATGAATTTATCCACTACTTCACGAGAGCATCTAATTTATTGGACGCACTTACCTATACAATCCACATGATTGTGTTAAACATTTTCGAATTCCGCTTCCCATGGTTATTCCAAAGATTGAGTAATATATATATATATATAAGGTGCTCTATTCAAAAAAATTGTCGTTATGGTCATAACTCAAACGTGGATCATAATGTATGTATATTCAATTTTTCTCATAAATATATGGCAAATTGAAAATGAAAATCGACCGTTTTCAGCAGATTCCTCAAAAATGCATAATTTGGCTGAAAATAAATTTGTTCATCAGTACTCACGAAAACACTATATACAAACACAAATTTAGGACGTACAATTAACAAACGATGAAAAAGTAAGAAAGCGACTGATTTTTCTTATTTGGTCGAATATACGACTTTGTAGGGACGTCATTAAGACGTCCAATATTGAACGTCAATAAGACGTCATGAAATATGACGTCATTTTTAGGTCCCTCTGAAGTCGAGGACGTCATTGACCAATAATGACCTAAAAAAGACGTCATTATGACGTCATTCCACTAACCTGTGCTACCTGGGGGGGGGGAGAGACTCTGATGAAGATACTCTATCCTCGAAATGAACTGATTAAATTACACCTGTCTTAGGTCCATCTTCTTAATAATATTTATTTCCTTCATCTACTTGATTTTTCCTGCCAAACGAGACAGGTTTGGCAAGTAAGGTCCAATAAGAATACGCTTGGGATGGCTCGTTAACATTATCAAAAAAATTCCACTTACCTCTCGAAACTCAGAAGGGGTGACAGCTCTCTGGACTCAGCTATCGCTTCTGCGGGGCTACCGATTACCTCGAACCGTCACACGTATAAACACTTATCTGGTAACTCCTTATCTTCATTAATAATGATAATAATAATAAATCGTCTTTATTCATCTTGCAACAATATCAGTACATTAAATTTATAAAAAATAATTATTGCAGTACGAAGATGAAGAGGCGAAGTGTCAGCTGATGCTGTTTTACAACTTAACCCTTGAAGAAAAAGAAGGAATAAAGAGAAAAAAAGGTATAGAATACGATAGTACTATTGAAGATATTATAAAGAGAATTGCCATCGATAGTTTGATAATCGGAAATGTCTTGAGCTATGCGAAGTAGAATATATATTATATCATGCATCGAAATATCTCTCCATCATTCAGAAATGCTTTCAGTTTCCTTTTAAAATTTAGTAGAGTATAATTATGAAAATCAGTAGGTAGAGAGTTATAACATTTAGTGGCTGTATAAGAGAAGCTTCGTTTATACAAACTGGTTTTGTATTTTGGAATTACCAAGGTATTTTTGTTTCTTGTTCTCGCATTGTTATATTATATTATTAACTTTCAACTCATATCAGAAGAACTATTATCAAATTTACTTTATAAATCACTTCTGGAAGAGAAATGGAAAAGTTCAGCAATAAAAGAATGAATAAAACCTTGATGATATATTTAATAATTATCAAAATGAACAAATAATGAATAGACCAGTAAATAAAATATGACTCGATGAGGAAATTGCTCCTATATAGCGAAGAAAATAAATAAACAAAAGATGATTATGATGATTACAGCTATCCTGAGTGAGTTGAAAGCTGAAAGTAAATGTTTTAAGATTGTATTTCACTTTAAAATTCAAATGTTCTTAGCAGTACGGAAAGTACTAACCTAGTTGAGTTCAGACTCTGAAAACTCAATGAATTTATGAGATTCCAATGAATACCAATAGGGGAAACTTTATCAATATCAGAAAAATACAATCTTTGAGAGATTTACCAGACACAGAATTCACGCACCAGAACACGAGGCAAGCAGGATGAAATTCAAAATTGTATACTAACTTGGTGTGGTGTGGGTGTATACTATTCCTTCCTTCTCTTTTGACCAACTTTAGACACTTAACATACGAATAATTTATGTTTTCGCAACATGTGGGGACTTCTTCGAAATTCTTAAGTACCCCCTCTGCGGATATTCACAAAATAAAAATAAACTATACATGTTCCTCGAGAGCCCTTACTTTTGACATCTTTATAATGCTACATAAATTGCCCTATTCAAGAGATAAACTGTCGAGTTTCCTAGCCTAAACTAATACCATTTTCTTGAAATAATAAATGTCAACTAATTGATGGGCATGCAAAAGATCGCTTCTCTTAGAATTATATTCACATCTATAGGGAAAAAGGAAGTATATCCAATAAAAAACCCTATACCTACACGACTTTAATGCTTAAACTAACAATACCTACTTGACATATCCTGGAGTACCCCATTCAATAAGACTTATTGATGCAGAGGGTGAAACTTTTATGATAGTTTTGGAATAGAACCTGAACCACGGGTGGTCGAGAATTATGGTCAATAGGACACTTTAAGCAGATTATGGTAGCTATATATTTCGTAATAGAAAAAAATTGGCATGAATTAATTGTGGCCCTAGTTGAATTTAATGACTCTCGATTTCACTTTCTGACCGATTTCTTGAAAATGAATTCTCAGTAAATTGAAATTTAAGAGTAACGATTTTTTATTTGTTTTGAACTTCAAGTTGGGTAATAAATGGGAACTCCAGAATAGTCATATATACATATCTAACTAACCTACTTTTCATTTTCCTGGAACAGTGTTCGTCTTCTTTTCCATTGTGGGTCGTGGTCCTTGTCTCCGTCTCCGTGGTAACTTAGTTCTCATTATTTTTCCAAAAAATTGAGATTGTCGCAAGGTATGAGGGTAGGATAGGTGACCTTAGCGACAAGTGCGCTCGGGGTGATCCGCGTTCCACTCGCGGAAGGCCGAGATACATCAGTGGCATTTATTCGAACGTCCTGAAGTTCGATATTGTTTAGGGCGTTGTGCTCTACTAGATCACTATTACGATGGAGGCTATAAATATACCAGTGGACTGAAGCTTGGAAGAAGCTACCCCACAAATATCGTTTCCTACGCGGATGGTCCTTGGCTACTTTCTTAATGGTGAAATAGTTCGTTATCACACCTGTAATGAAGCTCGTGACACAGAATGTGGTATACAGGAAACCGCATATCGAGAAAATGTTCCCCATTCTCGATAGGAAACCCCACACTTCTTCCGCGGCAGATTTTACAAAGTTCTTAAATTCCGATTCACTGAAGAGTTTAGGCATATCATAATTGTCCGTACCTATACCTCTTCCCGTTACGCGATGCGCGACTTCTTTCGTGACGGCTTTCCTTTCGTTCGGGAACATGAGCGTGCGTTGAAACTTCTCCATATATTTGCGGGTGTAGATACCATCCGACGTAATAGGTGATATCCTGGCCTACTTCACGATTTCGTCCTCGGTGTTAGCATCCAGTTCGTTTGCTGGATCGGTTTTCCCTAGTGCAAGTGTCAATTCTACCCATTTACCTTCGATTCTGAAACTAGGAGGCAAAGGTAGCCTGGCAATCTATTTCGGTACCGTGTTCTGTCAGGATGTGGGCCATCGGTAATCGGAATAGAGACCTGTTCTGGTACGTTACAGGTAATTCTTGGTAACAGCCTATGAGTAGTGGTCGCGCCACTCCAGTCCAGCCCCTCCACTCCACTTTTCTCCAAACCACGTGACTCGGCTAGCCAATCAGAGACCAGCATTTGGTTGGAGGCCACGCCCACTAAACACCAGCGCGAAATTCAAATTATTCATACGTCGTCACGTCGCCATCGTGAATAAATAAATTAAAAAAAAGCTGTCACCGCTGGGGGGAAATTGAACCAGGGACCTTTGCATTATGAGGCAGCGTATATACGCACTGTGGTATTCCGACCTCCGTGATATTTCAATTATTTTAATGCTATTCAAAGGGGATATCCATTGCTGGCGCGCGCTTATCTTTGCAACGGATCCATCGAGGTAGAGTGAAGCGAGAGATGCATTCCAGAGATAAGAAACTTCGAGTCGAAAATAATATCCATCGCTGGTGCGCGCTTATCTTTGCAACGGATCTATCGAGGTACAGTGAAGCGAGAGATGCATTCCAGAGATAAGAAACTTCGAGTCGAAAATAATATCCATCGCTGGTGCGCGCTTATCTTTGCAACGGATCTATCGAGGTACAGTGAAGCGAGAGATGCGTTCTAGAGATAACGACGCGCATTTCATTCCCATTTTTCACTTAACAACGGCTATATACAAGGTGTTTGAGTTGGGTAATAGTTGGGAAAAAAATATAGAGTGAACCCAAAAAGGCGTTATACCTCTCCGACCTACATATAAAGGCTACCCGCTATAACATGATATATATAGGGCGTTTGAGTTGGATAACAGTCAAAAAATATACTGGACGCCTCACCCACTTTTGCGGGATTAGACAGCTGACGTATTACATAAGACATTTGACAGTTAACAAAGGATTGATGACACGACGTGACTAGATGACCTGCAAGTACCGCTACCTAATAATTTAATATACTGGATGTTTGAGTTAGCAATAGCGATAAGAAATAGGGCGTCTCACAGGTACACTCAGCAAAACATACGTATGATAGAGTGTCCGTTTGATATACAGCAATAATAGCAATACAAACTCACATAGGGCACTCATGACCTGACGTGTGACGTATGACAGATGACCAAAAAAAAAACGCTATCATACATCAATACTAGACAAAGCTCTTTGAGGTTTTGTTCCATTTCAGACATTCGGTATAGCAAATTTATTTATTCTTCCTATGGTATGTTTTAACTCGTACAGCAATATATAATAATATAGTGCCACTGAATGATCAAGACCTCTATGTCACTGGATGTTTGAGTTAGCAATAGCGATAAGAAATAGGGCGTCTCACAGGTACACTCAGCAAAACATACGTATGATAGAGTGTCCGTTTGATATACAGCAATAATAGCAATACAAACTCACATAGGGCACTCATGACCTGACGTGTGACGTATGACAGATGACCAAAAACGCTATCATACATCAATACTAGACAAAGCTCTTTGAGGTTATGTTCCATTTCAGACATTCGGTATAGCAAATTTATTTATTCTTCCTATGGTATGTTTTAACTCGTACAGCAATATATAATAATATAGTGCCACTGAATGATCAAGACCTCTATGTCATGTTGACATGTTAATATTGGCAGGGATAATCAACACTTAGGAATATTATACATATGGTGTCCCACTGAAAAAAGGTATTTCTTTTCGAGCCACCCTGTATAACATTGGCATTTTCAGTTCGTAGAAGATTAGAAGGAAAAGTATTCGAATATTTAATAATTCATTATAGGTGACTGAAACAGCCCGAGATTACGATTTCCTGTTTCTCGGCGCGATTTCCTGTGTGATTAAAGTTCGAATAACAATATTTCTTTCTATCATAAGAGTATTATTTCATTCTTTAGTTGGGTTGGACATATGTTCTAGTGTGTTTTGCCAAAATTTGTGCCGTTTGTGTGTTTGTGTGTATGGGAAACTAGATAATGGAGCAACCCTCACTGTATAGATGGATGCTACTCGTTCATTTCTGGATATAGCTGTTTTTCAATGAAATTGGTAAGTTGCTTAGTTCTCTGCTTATCAACCGAAAAAAGGCGTCAGTCTTGGATAGTTCGGTATTATTTGAATAGACACGAAAACTATAGTTATTTAAACCCATTGTTTCTTAGCACCGATTTCATTTGATTCTTAAAAATTATTGTGCTTAGGTACATGTCTGAGAAAAATTATCAAATTGAACTGAGTTGGGCACTCTTTAAAATACTTACCTTGAATTTTGGGGACAACAAGAGAACAGTTTACATCAACAATAATAAGCGAAACATTTTGAAAACTGTGTTTAATAATAACCTGATGTACAGGGCGTTTTCGTGAAACATTTGGAATTTATTTTTTATATTTTCTAAAATTCCGCTAATAACAGAAATTGAATTTTATTCAAATACAAGGTATTCCGTAGAGCATTATAGGATTTTTTATATCTTGTTAGATTTCAGCTGACGAAGCAAGTATAAATCTGAAATAGAATTCTATTCAAATACAGGGTTTCGTGAAACATTGAGATTTTTTCAGTTCAATATTTTGCTAGATTTTCAGCTAACAACGGAAATTGAATTTTATTCAAATACAGGGTGTGTCATAAAATATTAGGATTTTTTATATTTTTCTAGATTTCAGCTAACGAAAAAGTATAAAAATCTGAATTAGGATTTTATTCAAATACATGGTGTTTCGTAAAACATTTGGATTTTCAGTTTTATATTTCGGTATAATTTAGCTTACGAAAAAAAAGTATAACTCTGAAATAGAATTTTATTTAAACACAGGGTGTTTCGTGCAACATTGAGATTTTTCAGTTTAATATTTTGCCTGATTCTCAGCTAATAACAGAAATTGAATTTTATTTGAATACAGGGTGTTTCGTAAAACATTAGGTCTTTCTTTCTTTCATATTATGCTAGATTTCAGCTAATAAAATAAGTTGGGATTTTATTTTTCATTCGAAATGTCCATGTAGTTGATGGTATATACAGAGTGCTTTTGGTTATCTAGGTTTGAAAAATATAGTCATTCAGAAAATGTTTTTCGTTTTTAAATTAGTATACTGGATGTTATCAGTTGTCTGGGTTTGGCAAATATATAGAGAGTCCATAGAGAAAAAAAAGTTCTATAAACTATACATAATGTGAAGATTTTCTCAAAGATGCATTTATTTTGTAACTTTCTATTTTATGTCTTGATTTTGATCTGAACTGCCTACATATTTTAGTAAAGTAATGGATGTAATGGGGTCAATAAAAGATGTGGATACCTATCAAATATTTTATTGACAAATGAGATAATCACAATCTATATCATTTTATATTTTTTTTTTCTTGAAACAATCTTCACACCATGCTGTGAAAATGTAGGCGCCTATCCCTTTTCTATCAGTGGTGTAGTCTTCGATCACATGACGAACCCCCTCTTTGCGGCAGAAAGAGCAGAAACTAGGTTTGCAGTCACTGCAATTGCATGGTCTACCCCAGGCACAGTTTGGCATTGCTGATTACGTCTGTACTGTTGGAGAGCTGCCCGAAATACTGAAGTCATACATTGATATTAACCAGTTCGTATAAGTCCTGAAACATAGTATGAATAGCTTTGTTTCCACACCACCCTCGGGGTAAAAGCCTTTTGGCGCGTTTTGCTTTTTTTTCTTTGTTCTGAATATGGATAAAAGCATTCCCCTTTAGGCCTATACAAAACCACATACACTCTAAAGATTGGAGGTGAATAATTCATTATAGAACAGATGACTGTTGATATATGAAATCAGAGCAGTTTTTGTTTGTTCTATATCTAGCTGCACGAAGATCGATTTCTAAATCAATAGAAACACTTCATTAATTTGCCAGATAATGCCCATTGTTTTTTTTTCAGTAGAACAGGTGACTGTTGAAATATAAAATCAGAGCAGCTTTTGTTTGTTCTATTTGTAGCTGCACGAAGATCAATTTTTAACTTAATAAAAACACTTCATTAGTTCGCTACATGGTTAGGGCCTTTTTTTTTTCTTCGTTCATTGAACTATTCACCTCAAATTTTTAGAGTAGCCGTGAAAACGGCTGATTTGATCAAAAATTCATTGCATAGATCCGGTCGTGATAACGATTGCTTATACTTTCTCTCTCTCTCTCGAGTTTTGTGCCGGATATTTTTAATCGAATTTTACACAGAACGCTGATAAAAAACTTCAATCGCAATTTGTTTACCACTGTCTGATAAATAAGAAAGAATGACGATGCTGTGATTTGAAATATTATAATGATTTCCGCTTTTTGAAACCGTAAGGTACAGAAGTGTGATCTTCGAGAAATTTCCGCTTCAAACTTACAGGCTTGTACTTTTTGGTTACATCAACTGTGATGACCTCATGTTCCTTGGTTCGACGGAACTGTTTGCTCAAAATTTCGACAGGGGGACCAGGGTTCAGAATCATATCTTTAATTGATTCAAAATTCACAAGCTGTGAAGCAGCATAGTTAAGGGAGAGGCCTTTAACTTTACAAACAACTTTGAACTCTTGTTCCTTGGTTGACCATAGCTTGTAAGCATAATTTTTCGGGCCACCAGATACAAACTCTGTAATATGGGAACCAGGACCGTAACATTCCATTTCGTCGGTCATATCACCAATAAATTGACCAGTAGGAATGTCAAATTCCTCTGGCGTGGAAACATAGATAACAGAGTCCGTGTCATAGTATAACACCCTTTCCCCAAGCTGCTGTAAATAGCTGTAAAGTTTCAACCGAGCTAAGGCTGTTACATATGCAGCAATTACAACATTGACTGTGGAAAGAGTGTCATAGCTCTCCTCCTTATACTCCCAATTAACAATGAGGGTATCCTCGTTTATCGGGAGTACTGTATTGACAATAAGCGAAGGATCCGTCATCATAGAAAAGAATTCTGAGGGCTGATTGATGATTGAAGTTTTCGGTTGGTTTTCACGCTGACCAAACTTACCCCAGAAGGAATTCAGCATAAGCTTGGCCAGTGCTCTCAAGCCAGGGTTATCGGTGATTTTAGAAAATTCCAGCAAAACATCCTCCCGCTGTAAAAACTCATCAATATACCTCTCTTTTTCCTCTTTGGTCTTACAATGCTTTGGCCAATCTGATAACTCCTGTTTCACCTTGATGAATTTATTCATCATGTCTGTGAATAGACCAGAAACGTCCTCACCAAATTGCACAGTGTCGTAGGACCAAATCTCTTTGATCTCGATAATTCGATAGCCCACCTCAAGGGCTTTTAATATCTCTTCAACAGTCCATGTTCCTGTCAATGTTCGTTCTTCATCAGTGTGATGACAACTACTAGTATAATAGTTTTCACCACATACACGACAAAGAACAAACATCAACTTGCTGTTCATTTTCTGTGGTAAAACAGGATGAAAAAGATCTTGAGGTGGGAGAATCGCACATTTAACGAGTCCAGAGATAGAGGAAACTGACACAGTAGAAGCCTCCTCACCAACGAGTACTTTCGGATGACCCACAGGAAATTTGCCATATTTACACACCCATGGGTAGAGCGAACAAACGTCAACGTATTTAATTTGTTCACCATCCCCGGCCTTGTAATATTCGACAATGTTTCCCGTTCGGCCACCATAGAAAGCATCTCGAGGGTCAAGGGGTAGATTTTTAAGCAGGGGATGATTGGTGACAAAGTTGCAAAGTTCGTCACCGCTGGAAAGTTCCCTGCGAAAATCACACTCCCATTTTTCAATAACCTCATACCCTAAGGATTTGATTTTATTGATTTTTGCAATGGTCGTGTCATAACGATGGTTCATAGTTTCGGAAGGACAGTTTCTGAGAGGGATATCTCTCTGATCAATATAGCAGCGGGGACAACCGTGATAGAAGCAACCTTGAAACTCGAAAACTTGTTTTGTTTCCGCCGAATAGCCATCAACTTTGAGATTACCTATATGGGCCTCTGAAGATCGGCAGGCCTGTTGGATTTTTATATCCCGTAGTTTCTCCTCCCAAAGTAACCATTGGGTGGCTATCACAGATTGATTATCACGATGTCTGTAACCACCCTTGGGAATAATACCTATGGTGTTTGGTTTGAGAAAATTTCTACGGAAAACCTTATTGCATGTCGAAGCGATCGTTACTGCTTCAGTGAACGGACATACATTAGTTTCAGACAGCATTAGCTGTCGAAATTTCAAACAGGCCTTGGTCAGAATATCCACATCAGAAATGCAATAGTCTATGATTTCTCGAGAGAAATCGAAGACATAGTTTTCATCGACTCTTTCAGCATGCCATTTTATGAGAGATGCGCGAGCATCTGAAGTGAGATTGTCAGGGGTGTAGAACTGTAGAGCTGGGATAGGGCCCTTGTAATTCTGATTCTCCATACGATTGAAAAGGTGAGGGAAATATCCCTTCTTCAATTCAGAGAACCCGAAAGATTTAGGCAGTTTTGCCAGGGCCATTGGGAAATAATTGAGAGAGTCCAAGAACTTGACATTTCCAACAGTCATGGAAATCAATTGTGTACCTCTCATTATAAGATCAGGTTTTAGGTCCGTTTTGGTTAAGATATAATTCAAAATGAAAGCATGATCGAATTTTCCGCCGTTGTGGGCAATGACGATGACATTTTTGAATTTCTTCCCTATTGTCAATACATGATGAACAAATGGAGATATGGGGTCGTTACATTTGAGAATTTGTAAACGAACCCCGCATTTCGAACAAATTTGCTGTGTGGTATCGATGCAAACGTCACAGCATTGACGAAAGACACACAGATTAGGCTCATGAAGAAGAGATCCGTCGGCTTGTACCCTCTTCTGACGAGTCTCCAGATCATAGAAGACAAACAAGAGATCATCAGTCTTGGGTACTTTCGTGTCGGGCTGAATATAGCATAAATGATCAGCGGACTGATGCTTGTTGCAAATCTTGCAATAGATCTCTCCGCAGGTGTGAGTTCTATTGGTGGGGACAATTTTGAAACATTCCTCACAACGTTTAATCTCACTACAAACCCCGTTTTGAATATGGTTATCAAAACAGCCCTGTCCACGAAAAGATCTTTTACAAGAGTTGCAGGCAACTTTTACACTATTTTTGGAACATGGTGGTGATGCTCGGCACGAAAAACAAGTACCACCACAGCGATGTGCTTCCCGATGATCATAGGGAACGTGACATTCCTCACAATAAAAGTGACAGCAGAAGGCGGCTGTAAGTGAGGTAATGACGTTATAGTGGCCCTCATGATGGAGTAAATTCAGTGAGAGACCCTCATTCCCACCCTTGAAAATGATGTTACGGCCCTTGTTCCCATATCGATATACTGTTATTTTATATGACGAGAGATATTGCTGGAACTGTTGTAGCTCTGGTATTCCGCATCCCTCCGTAGGTACGGTAACCCCAGCATCAGAAACTAACTGCAGAGCACGCTGATTCTGCAATTTTCTAATATTCCTACGTACATCGTTATATTTCGGGTCTTTGTCTGCGAATGCCTGAGCTACAACAAGTGCTCGAGGAAGACATAAATTGTCTTCATTCTTTATAGCTATAATCCCCTGACGTTTGCTACATTCCTCGTCAAAAGAGTTGTAGCAACGCTCTCTTCCCTTGCCAGCAGGTAACCTACAAGAGGTTACGCTGAGACAAAAGGTCTCAGTGTTCAGGCCACAAGAGTTCGATTGGTAAATGGATGATATTTTTTCGAAAATATCATCCACCGATACCTCTGAAGCAGTTTTGAAAGCTATCCACCCTGGTCCCCTCGGGAAATCTTTAGAACAAAACGAGAAACCTACCTTATCGGTTGGATGCAGGCCCTCAGTGCCTTTTAAAACAATGTCGGTGACTGCATCCTTGATATAGGCCACTGGTTCCTTGCCTTGAGGAATAGGTTTTATATTGAACTCTAAAGTACGAGCCTGTACGCCGAAGCGATAATTTTTCTTGACCACGTCTTTAACAATCAAAAATTTCTCCATTATGAATATAACACTCAAATAAATCACACTATCGTCGAATGATAAAAATCGAAGCAAGCACAACTATATATAGAGAAAACTGAAGGTAATGTCGGTGAGATGTAACGATTGAAATTTTCTAGAATCAGCAAATAAAAAAAACTCAAAATTATCGACAAATCCAAAATTTCGAAAAAATTCAAAAAATTCTCAAAAATCAATATCAACAAAGAAGCGAGCTGTATGCAAACTGCGAAACTGAAAAATAAGCAAAATAGATAATCAGATTATTTCTTACACAGAGAGAGAGTGAGAGAGCAACCGATCACCACGAAGACTGAGCAGGAAATGAAGTTGGATCATCATTGCTATTAGGGTATTCGCCACACCTAGGATGAGTTCATTATCGGTGAATAGGAGTGGAGGGGGTAGGATGAGCAGCTCTAATCACGTTTGGACGAGTCCATTATTTTGGAGAAAAAGGTAATGCAAACTACGCAGTGCTTCGACACGTGTCAAGGTCATTTTGTGGTAATTGAGTGTATATACCATGTAAACATGATTGTTTTGTATAAGGAACGATATATTATGGGAAAAATACGAAAAAACCCAGATAAAACTGGAAAAGCACTTTTAGCGAAACCGATATCGTTTCCTTTCTTTCTGCGTGGAAAAAACATCTCATTAGCCTTTCCTTTCAGTAATCATGTTTTGTGATTTCCGTTCGCTTATTGTATGAGAAAACGTTTTTCAATCTCTCCCAGCTTTCATTCATATTTTGTTGTGAAAACTTTTGCAAAATGAGTGAATGCGAGTGCTTAGTAAAATTTAATATACTCACAGAACATTTTGTCTATATTAACTTTAAATTAGACGCTGTTGAACAGATAAATTCTTATATTTTGATTAGTTTCGAAATAAATAATCAGTTATTCCGGTATGAAGTTACCCTAGGTGACAATTATGACGAAGGTGATGTGTTACAACTTCAATTTTACCGTGACGGTGTGCTTTGCTGGGGACATAATTTTTTCGTGTGTGAAGACATCTTTGAGACTGTGGACGATGATTATTCATTCACTAGTGGACGTATTCAGTACAATATTGTGCCACACCTCCCCACAGCCTATGTTGATAGTTGTTGTGAGGAGTAAAGGTATATATATATACGTTTCAATCTTTTTTTTTTTATTGTTTTCAAAATCAGTTCGTTTCCGTACAGGTTAGATACATATTTCTCGATGATTTCCAAAGTTTCTATATCCTCAAAATGAGGGAAATCTATAAATAGACATTTGAGATTATTGAATACGCACATTATGCTCGTGTCTTTGACGATTTGAGTTTTCATTGTACAGCTTGCTTTATGACATCCTCAACAGGTAACTTTTCCCTTTCGACTTTATAGTTTATGCTGTGGAGTACTACTGAGATCAACATCATCAAGAGTTTTGGGGTTAAACAAATGGTACGACCAGGTGGTTCAAACAAGAGCGGTTCAGTGGCTTGAAGTTGATAAAGTCCAGGTAACATCGTAACAGGTATGTGTACTATGTTTTTATTCATAAATAATAATAATTAATGATACTATTTTCATTTATTTTTCAATTTTGACATCTTCTTTATCTTCTGGAACGATCTTATGTTACAAAAAAAAATCAAAAGTTGGGGTCGTTTCCACACAGTGTTCATAAATGAACAACAATGGTAGATTTCGGGAGAAAAAACAACTACTTTCCTGGCTAATGCCCCAACAGTAGATTACATTCTCCTGAAATCTGTGTATCGACTCGTATAAACGAATACCGATACAAGTGTTTCTTTCCTGAATGCCTATTGATTTTGACCTAGCCAGGCCACGCTCCAGACACCTACAGACTGGTTTCGAGTTCTTAGGACTCTGCTTTTTTCAGCGTAACTTACTTCCTAGTTGGGCGTCGATCCGACTGGAACGCTCTGTTCCATTTCCGTTTTTGTGACGGCTCGGGAGAAACATGTGATGGTTATATTTCTATTATTGTGCGACCAGACCACTCTCCAGATGTATTTGTTTCAGCACTAAACCATGTTTCAACGCCTTTGAGAAAAAAAAACTAATTTAATGACAATGTATATTTACATCAACTAAAATTTATAAATACCTGATGTGTGTTCAGATCAATTCACATAAAAATCAGAAGGTTACATTTGGAATGAAAGAACTGTCACAAATACGTCTTACAATGCAACACAAATTATTTTCACTTGATTAAACCACTTACACTCAAGATTGGTATTTTGGTGCCCCAGGCCTTTTGCATTTGGGAACACTAATTTTTGTTGATTCTATTCTCATACCTGATGGAAAAACACCCATCTAAGCCCTTCCCCAAATTTGCTGATTACCCAGTATAATCCTTGACATGTATTCTGAATAGAGCTCTGCAATCGGTCAAGAAAGCAGCAGGATCCTTATGCTTCATGTTTGAGATTACTCCAGTCCGAATCCTACTATTAAAAGCAGATTGGAAGTCTTCCCAACGAACTCTGTACCAAGCAGTTTCCTTTCTCGTCGTAATTCCAGCCCCCTTCTTTTGAAGTGCTTTCATCTGGTTCCGAAGAGTTTTCAAATTTCGTAGGCAAGCCTCCAGATGTTGCTTTTCACCGAAATTTGCTGAATTCTTCAAAGCCCTGTTGAGCCGCTTTATTCCTTTTCCGCATTCTCGTATTCCTTCCTGTGCAACTTTCTCATTATAATTCGGAGTTAGAAGCCCCAAAATGGATGCGATATGCTTAACCAAATCGGCAAACAGCGACATTTTTTCACAACTAGAAAAATAACAACTCTAATTGTTGATTCATCCAACACCTTTGAGCTCTGCTATTGAAATCTGCCTGAAAATATCCCATTTTGGCATTTGAGGCTCAATCCTCTACTTTTTTTGTTGTTGTTGCATTTTCGCAAAACCAACTAGTTTTCCATTTATACATACATATATGATCTGAATAATATCATTATTGTGGAAATATTTTCAAAAGGATTAACGATGGGTTTGCTCTTCATTCATCCGAGATTGAAGCAGTGGGGGTTTTAGTGGAGGATGAAAAGAGCTGTCCAAGACTGGGTCCCAACCCCAGTGGCGGATTTTTCCATCTAAACCTTGAAATATTTTCATATTATAATGAACTTTATTTGTACACATACTGAGATCTTGCGTCTCATGCTCTACTGCAGTTTCAGATTACATCTCATTGGTGAAACGGAGGACCAGCTGTTGAAGTATCGGATGCATGATGATGATGAGAGAACAGCAAGCCAGCAGTAGCCAACCATGTCAGATTTATGTACAATTGACCGTTAAACAGAAGACAAGCAAGCGTCGTTGAAAATCATTGCTCAAGTAAGTATGCGCATGCATATGTGGTTTTGCTCTATATGTTGAGAATATAGGTGTCAATTTAATGACCCAGAGGGGAATTTTTTCATTAGGATAATGATCACCAATATTGTCATCGTGACATCAATTTTGTTATTAGATGTCAACAATTGCTAGATGCTATCAGGCCTCAGACACTTTGCTGAGTACCCATTTCATGTTTCAGTTCAGTATTAATAAAAATTAAACGAGATTCAAAGAAATACTATTTATTTCAACTAAAATACCAAAAGACCTCTACACAATCTATGCTCTAATTTTATTTCATCTGCTTTCCTGGAGCTTCCTTCTATCATTCCACCTCTCCTCAGAATGTCGAAGCTGCTGTCATCTCTTGGTGAATACCGAGTACTTTTATGGCCATTCTGAATGTGAGATGAATACTTGACAGGACGCGATTCCTTACTCGGCTTGATCATCTTCAGACATGTTGAATTTGAACGCTTCATAGGTACTTTAACGTCAGCCAGTTGTTCAAGCGCCAAATATTTATTTCTCACAATTTCAGCTAAGTCCACAATTTTTTTATGTCTATCTTCGATTTCATTCTCACAAGGATCATCCGTGATAGCATCATTTTGACTCAACTGCTGACCAATCTCAGAATTCGACTGACTTTGGGACAATAATTGGTGATCACTATCAATGGAGTTCGACTCATTTCGTTGATCAGTGGTGATCGATTCGTTTTGGGGATTAACCAGGTCGTTCCCTTTGTGCTTTCTCGCCAAATGTTTTTTCATGCTATCCAATCTTGTGAATTTGTCCACACAATAATGACAATTGAAAACTTTTTCGTCATGACTATCCATATGCCGCTTCAATCCATAGGCCCACTTGAATTTCTTGCTGCATTGCTGACAAGCAAACATCTCAAGACGTAATATATTTTTCTTCCTACTATGATGTTAACAGTATGAAGTCAGGACAACAACTGACATCTTTATAAACCCGACACTAACCATACCGTCACACCATTCACACCGCCATTCACACAGCCATGCACACCTCCACACTACCATTCACACCGCCATTCACACAGTCCCACCGCCATTCCCACCGTCACACCGCCACTACGCTATTCACACCGCCATTCACACCGCCACACTGCCATTCGCACCACCACACTGCCATTCACACCGCCATTGACGCCTGTCATACTACCACTTAGCCCTGTCACTCATATAGAGTGACGTTTTTTTTTTTTTGTGACGCATGCGCACACCTCTTTCAAAATGATGGCCTATTTGATTCTCGAGAATTTGTACAACACTTGCAACTCACATTATGTTTCAGTTTCACCACTTTCAGTTACTTCCAACCAGCACCGTACAACAGAAGAGGGCCACGACACCATTGAAATAACAAGAAGGGGAATAAAAGACATATAGAAGGGCAATGAGGTGTGTTGCTGCCTGTACGAGAAGCCTACGAGCCCTACCGCTAAGGTGTGTTACTGTCTGTGAAAGTACAAGGAGGAGGAGGAGACAGCTTGATGAAGTGTGAAGGGTGGGTTTTTGAAAAACAAAGTAGGTATTTTATTTAGTGCAATAAAATCGTGAGAGTCACTCCTCCAAACGTCTACATACATTTTAATGAACATCGACTATTTATTTGAACAATTTAGTTGATCTCGAAAATTGATGCATTTTTTCAACACACATGCCTGAACATCATACTGAACACTCGTGACTGAGACAGCATACATGTGACAATTGGAATAAAACAAAATGGTATTTAATCGTTTATTCGTAAAGTGATATAATTCTTGTTAACATTGTTTTCAATTGATGAAGTAATCCATCATTGGGGCAGGATATTCCAAAGACGCTCCAACTGAACGGTTCGGCTTTCACTACCCGTCTAGTATATTCACTATATTTGTAGTATGTATTTCTATCGAAAAAATATATATTTCCATCGATATAACGAAAAGCTGATATTATGCCTGCTGGAATTCCTGGGAAGATGTGACTAAGTGGCCCACGGTTGCTCATGTCTCCATTGTCATCAAATGTAATGTAAGAATCGTTGTTATATAACAAATAAGCCTGTCCACTGTTTGTCTGGAAGACAGCATTAATTTTTGCTTTAGAAGGCAAAGGAAAACGAAAGTTTTGGTGGATTTGAAAATTCGGAAAAGATGCTGCATAATACATGCTATCATTTATAAATGTCACTAGATTACCCACAGAATTTTGGAAAACATGTGAAACTCGAGAAGACTTTAAATCTTCAGGAAGATAATCATCAAGCAGCTCTGGCTGTGGTGGAATTCGCATATCGTTCAAATCGAACTTCCACAAAAATCTATTGTATCCCACGTACATGCGATAATTTTGAAACTGGGGTGCTGTGGCTAGAAACATAAAGTCTGGCACTTGAATGTCGCATAATCTTGTTGGAGTTATCTGAGGCTTTGAGGTTGTGCTAGTAACGTCTACGTTATGGGGTTCATTTGACGACACTGATGAAGCTGTGGTAGAGGTGTGCTGGGATATCGGTTTTTGGGATTCGGTTGTCTGTGTTGTTGAGGTTGTTGTTGGTTGATAGTTTTCAGTTTTTTTTTGCCCATACAAATATTCTATCGCTCTCTCATCATCTATATCGAATGATGCTGGACTTGCTTGATACCAAGGATACATAATAGCTGTATTGACGCCACTGTGCCCCAGCCCAAGAGCATGGCCAATTTCGTGAATCAGGACCATCAATAAATTAGTTTGGTCATCAGGAGAAGTACTATTTCCAAGATACCATTTTTCTTCTGCATCAAGATGAATCTCGACACATTTGTTGTTTTCATTTGGGAAATATGCATGAGCTAAAACTTTTCCAGGGCCGTCGAAATTATGTGGACACTTGGAAGTGCCTTGGCAGTCTGCTCGGAAATTGTGATTTTTTCGAATAACAGTTATGGTAATATCAGGTTTCTGTCTGCTAGGGTTTCGCACATTTTCGAACTTTAAATTTGATAGCTCCTCCCACCTATCGAATGCCATCTTGGCTGTATCACGATGCACCTTTTTAGCTTGAGGAAAATACCAGCGTAACTTGGTTTTGTTCCATTTCGAATGTATCATGAAATTATTTTCTCCTACAGAACAACGCGGACTATTCAGCAGTCGTAGAGTTTCGTTATTCAACGATCCACTCACAGGGAGATTGTATGTCTCTTGAAATGTCATTAATGCTGATTCTATATCGGTGACAGCATTATCCGTTGTATTTATGTAACCGAAACGCTTCAAAAAGGCACCTGCATATTCTATCGTATCATTGCCAGTAGCGGAAACTGACGCGATGATTGAAAGCAACAGCAGCAGCACTTGCTCACTCTTCAACATCTTGATTGGTACTGATCAATAGGGAGACGAACATGATTATTATGCTCCTTCTAATCTTCTCCGAACTGAAAATGCCAATGTTATACAGGGTGGCTCGAAAAGAAATACCTTTTTTCAGTGGGGCACCATATGTATAATATTCCTAAGTGTTGATTATCCCTGCCAATATTAACATGTCAACATGACATAGAGGTCTTGATCATTCAGTGGCACTATATTATTATATATTGCTGTACGAGTTAAAACATACCATAGGAAGAATAAATAAATTTGCTATACCGAATGTCTGAAATGGAACATAACCTCAAAGAGCTTTGTCTAGTATTGATGTATGATAGCGTTTTTGGTCATCTGTCATACGTCACACGTCAGGTCATGAGTGCCCTATGTGAGTTTGTATTGCTATTATTGCTGTATATCAAACGGACACTCTATCATACGTATGTTTTGCTGAGTGTACCTGTGAGACGCCCTATTTCTTATCGCTATTGCTAACTCAAACATCCAGTGACATAGAGGTCTTGATCATTCAGTGGCACTATATTATTATATATTGCTGTACGAGTTAAAACATACCATAGGAAGAATAAATAAATTTGCTATACCGAATGTCTGAAATGGAACAAAACCTCAAAGAGCTTTGTCTAGTATTGATGTATGATAGCGTTTTTTTTTTGGTCATCTGTCATACGTCACACGTCAGGTCATGAGTGCCCTATGTGAGTTTGTATTGCTATTATTGCTGTATATCAAACGGACACTCTATCATACGTATGTTTTGCTGAGTGTACCTGTGAGACGCCCTATTTCTTATCGCTATTGCTAACTCAAACATCCAGTATATTAAATTATTAGGTAGCGGTACTTGCAGGTCATCTAGTCACGTCGTGTCATCAATCCTTTGTTAACTGTCAAATGTCTTATGTAATACGTCAGCTGTCTAATCCCGCAAAAGTGGGTGAGGCGTCCAGTATATTTTTTGACTGTTATCCAACTCAAACGCCCTGTATATATCATGTTATAGCGGGTAGCCTTTATATGTAGGTCGGAGAGGTATAACGCCTTTTTGGGTTCACTCTATATTTTTTTCCCAACTATTACCCAACTCAAACACCTTGTATATAGCCGTTGTTAAGTGAAAAATGGGAATGAAATGCGCGTCGTTATCTCTAGAACGCATCTCTCGCTTCACTGTACCTCGATAGATCCGTTGCAAAGATAAGCGCGCACCAGCGATGGATATTATTTTCGACTCGAAGTTTCTTATCTCTGGAATGCATCTCTCGCTTCACTGTACCTCGATAGATCCGTTGCAAAGATAAGCGCGCACCAGCGATGGATATTATTTTCGACTCGAAGTTTCTTATCTCTGGAATGCATCTCTCGCTTCACTCTACCTCGATGGATCCGTTGCAAAGATAAGCGCGCGCCAGCAATGGATATCCCCTTTGAATAGCATTAAAATAATTGAAATATCACGGAGGTCGGAATACCACAGTGCGTATACAGGGTGGCCCACATTTCGTTGTCCCACTATTGCTATCTCTGAAACGGTTAGAGATAGAAAGTTGGTTAAATGGAACAAAAGTTGCACATTTTGGGGAACATAAGAATTATGTCTAAAAATCAACGATATCATGAGCCGTTTCCGAGATAATTGAGAAAAAACAAAATTGTCGATTTTCGTTTTCAGGCGCTAGCCCTTTTATTTCAAGAAATAGAAAAAAACCACACAGACATTTTTTCTTCTATTTTATATGTTCTTTAATCTGGTAATATCAGATTTTTGATACAACGTTTCGTTCATCCAGGGCCACCCTCAACTTTTTATTTTTTAAATACGGACCTGATATATTTTTTTTCTTAATAAATTGGCCTTTTTATTCTGTATACAGACATGTATCACACTATGAGTATAACCCCACTAATATCATTTTGAAAAAGGTAAAGCCAAAAAGTCAACATTTTGAAATACGGACCTGATATATTTTTTAATAAATTGGCCTTTTCTTTCTGTATACAGACATGTATCACACTATGAGTATATGGATCATGAGAATTGTTCGAAATGACTTCCACCATTCTGTACACAAAGATTGACTCTCGTTGATATCTGTTCCGTTGCTTTCCTTACCATTTCTGGCGTAATTGACTGGAAAGCCACAACAATTTTTTGTCTCAGCCCTCCTAAATCTGTGATGGGATTATCGTAGATCATATTCTTTAAAGCACCCCACAGAAAATAGTCCAAAGGATTCAAACATGGAGATCGGGGCGGCCACCTTACTGGACCGTTAGTTCCAATCCATCGTCTAGGAAATCGCGCGTTCAAAAAATCCCGTACAATTCTTGCATTATGGGCTCCACATCCATCTTGCTGGAACCATAATTGCCGACGAACTTCTAGAGGCAATTCGTCGAACTCATTTTCCAGATTGTTTCGGAGCAAATCTAAGTATTTAACTCCGTTCAACATATTTTCAATAAATATTGGTCCAATTATCCTATTATCCAGCAAACCACACCATAAATTAATAGAGAAGCGTCTTTGAGGCATCGTTTCTTGAATTAAATGAGGATTTTGTTGAGCATAGATGTGTTTATTCCTTCTGTTGAATATTCCGCAATTAGTGAAGGTAGTTTCATCGCTCCATGAAATGTATTTTGGTAAATCAATATTGCGGGTCAAACATCTATTGAACCACTCACAAAAGACAATTCTTCTTGCAGGATCCCCTTGATGTAGAGTTTGAACCTTTTTGAATTTATAGTCGTGGTATTTGTGCTCTTTTAAAATGCGGTTGACTGTCGTTTTTGAAGTATTGCATAAACGAGCAATATTTCTGGAAGAATTTTCAGGGTTTAAAGCAATTTGAGCAAGAACATTTACTTCACTCACTGTGGGTTGGACCTGGTATCTAGTTCTTGCTTGATTAACACATCCGTATCTAGTCATATTCATTGAAATTCGTCGAAAGGTTTTTTTGCTGGGTTGACGTCGTTCTGGATATAAATTCATGTAGTGATTGACAGCTTCAGCTGAATTTCTGAAGCATCGTATGTAGATTTCATCTCTTTTCTCGTCAGTGGAATACATTTGAGGCATTACGATAACTAACAAGATGTCAAACATTGACATTTGTTTCGACTTATTTACTATTAGCCTACTTGACAAAATCCGATGCATTGTTCTGGTGGTTCAACGCAACATTCTTCCAAGATTGTCCTTATAAAGAAATTGTTTGATTCCAAATTTGTTAGGCGATTATTTGAAATATTATTATTATCATGAAGCAATAATATTCATAATCGATTATTGTACATGATGAAGGTAGCGATAGAAACGCAAAAAATACAGAGAGTCTGTATACAGATTGAGAAGGCCAATTTATTAAAAAATATATCAGGTCTGTATTTCAAAATATTGACTTCTTGGCTTTACCTTTTTCAAAATGATATTAGTGGGGTTATACTCATAGTGTGATACATGTCTGTATACAGAATGAAAAGGCCAATTTATTAAGCGAAAAAAAATATCAGGTCCGTATTTGAAAAAAAAAAGTTGAGGGTGGCCCTGGATGAACGAAACGTTGTATCAAAAATCTGATATTACCAGATTTATGAACATATAAAATAGAAGAAAAAATGTCCGTGTGTTTTTTTTTCATTTCCCGAAATGAAAGGGCTAGCGCCTGAAAACGAAAATCGACAATTTTGTTTTTTCTCAATTATCTCGGAAACGGCTCATGATGTCGTTGATTTTTTGACATAATTCTTATGTCCCCCGAAATGTCTAACTTTTGTTTCATTTAACCAACTTTCTATCTCTAACCGTTTCAGAGATAGCAATAGTGGGACAACGAAATGTGGGCCACCCTGTATACGCTGCCTCATAATGCAAAGGTCCCTGGTTCAATTTCCCCCCAGCGGTGACAGCTTTTTTTTAATTTATTTATTCACGATGGCGACGTGACGACGTATGAATAATTTGAATTTCGCGCTGGTGTTTAGTGGGCGTGGCCTCCAACCAAATGCTGGTCTCTGATTGGCTAGCCGAGTCACGTGGTTTGGAGAAAAGTGGAGTGGAGGGGCTGGACTGGAGTGGCGCGACCACTACTCCTATGGTTCTCCTGTACTTGACAATTATAGGCTTACATTTCACGATATAGAGTACTTCGCCCATGACTCGTCCCATATAACCTGTAGTTTCCTTCACAAGGTGACCCACGAGATCAGGTGATTGTAAAGCCATAGTGATCCATTTTTGTAGAATCTTCTCTCTCAATTGACACCTTCTCATGATGGCATCGTAGACAACATCAGCCATTTGTCTCTTGACAGCAATTTCCAAATAAAGCAATTTGCTGAGTACATGCATCATCATACCTGTATTTTGAGGTAGTCTGAGTGATTTTCGGTAGAAAAATCCTAACGAATCTTCCAAAATTACTAACAAACGATTTTGTTCGGTCTGCCAAGCTCGTTGATGACATAGATCTTCTGACTCTATTAATTTCAGAGCGAAAACGATATCTTCGGTGTCCACGATCCACCTACGTAAAATGTTGGTGGATCCTTGCTAAGTGTGAGCAATTTTGCATTTCCTCCATAAAGCACATCAACACCACTGTTTGTGCACTGATCAGCGATTTTCGGTTTCCATATCGCCTTTCCGGAGAAATCATCAAAACAGGATCCATCATTATAAGGACATATGGTTTCCGAACGAAGATTCACGACATTACGTTCGACATCCGCGGTGGTGAAATAATCGGACATCTTGATTGTTATCGCGGCCGACACGACGACGTTTTTGTACGAGATATCTCCGACGGTGAATTTGATACTTTCGCATTTTCCGCTCATGTCGAGGTGTCCTTGAAAGGTTGTTGATACTTCCGTGGTCCCGTTGAGGCTGATCTTGCTGATGATGCCGCCGCCTATTCTTCGAATATTCAAGTGCCGGAACTGATGAGCCTTGAGGCACGTCTCGGCAGAGACGTAGTGGACGTACTTCCCTAGGCCTCCTGCGACGCTGCTGGTATGGGAGTGCATTCCGTAGTACTGGATGAACTGCTGCACCATGACGAGGCAAGTGTAGACCTGGACTCCTACGTACTGTTGCTTCTGGATGAGCTGGATCTTCCTTCTCGTAGTCTCCGTGGCATTCCTTGGGTCGAGGCACGGCTTCACTCTCAGCGAGGACAGATTAGTCAGCTCCACTGACTCGTCCTGGCAATCATAGGCAATGATGTGTCCTCGTGTAAGGCTTAACAGCTTAACGAACACTAGACACAGAGCTAGCAACATATTCTGAAACATATTAAATTGTTATTTTCCGTTATCTACTCTGAAAAAAATTGTCAATGAGCTATTATACATGAGTGAAATTGTCATTATATTCTATTTTTACTTATCCACGGATAATCTCGTGCCGGTCCTTGACTTCTCGTTTATCGTTGATTGTTCTCGTTCCTCATTTGTGGTACTTGTGCTGTAGAATTTTCTATTTCTGTTTCCATTTCACCTTCATTTTCTATACTATTTTCGAATCTACTTTCTGCATTAGCCGATTCAGATGCGAAGGA
This sequence comes from Phaedon cochleariae, assembly GCA_918026855.4. Lineage (NCBI taxonomy): Eukaryota > Metazoa > Arthropoda > Insecta > Coleoptera > Chrysomelidae > Phaedon > Phaedon cochleariae. The sequence continues at coordinate 24,410,358 of OU896718.1, read as the reverse complement.
GTGAAATTCTTCTATTTCGGGATTTTCTAGCAAGTTGTCTTCATTTTCACTTGAATTTTTTTCATTTTCCGTTTCATTTTCCGTTTCACTTGTTGTTTCGTCATTATCTTCTTCTTCTTTTTCCTCAATTTCTGCTTCTTATTCGGCATGATTTTCTTCATTTTCTGACTCGTTTACTGTAGTTTCCAGGGACGGCGTATTATTGATTTGCGGGTTTGATGTCCCATTTTCCACTTGTCGATTGATTCTTCGCGTACATTCTCCCATCATGTGGTGACCCGTGGTATTTCTATGCTTTATCGGGATATTTCCTAATTGATTAAAATTTGTTTCCGTCGGTTTTAATCGATTGACGTGCACTTTTTTTCTCGTCAGTCCCGTGTATCTCCTTCACAGTTGCACTAACTCCTCGTAGCTCTATTATGCGGTACGGTTCATCAAGTTTCCGGCTGTTTCCAGGTGCAGTGGCGGGGTTATTTACATAAACTCGATCTCCTTCCTCATATTTCACCGGGGCGCTCTTCTTATTGAATTGGTTATGTACCTTCTCAGTCGTTTTTTCCATCGTGTCTAATGCATTTCTATTTCTTTGGATGAATTAAGATACGTAATTCGCATCGGTGTCATATTTTACCCGCAAGGGTTTGAAAATTTCATCAAAAGGATATTCCACATCTCTACCGAATAGTAGAGAAAATGGGCTTTCTCCGGTTGATTTATGTGTCATCGATGAGTAGGCTGCTAACGCAAAGGGCAGCCACTCATCACAATCTCTTTGATCCGGTCGAATATAATGACTTGATAAGTCTTTCAAAGTTCTGTGGAATCTTTCAAATGCACCATTTGTTTGATGTCTATAGGCGGTTGTTTTCAAATGTTTGATCTGTAAAATTTCACAAATATTTTCCATGAGTTTCGACGTGAAATTGGTTCCTAAGTCCGTTAAAAGTTGTCTTGGTGTTCCATGTCTGAGTATAATTCCTTTAACAAAAGTTTTTGCAACTGTACTCGCCGTCTGATCCATCATGGGAAAAGCTTCCACATACTTCGTTGAAGAATCCTGAACCGTTAAAATATATTTATTTCCTGCTAATGTAACGGGTAATGGTCCTACAACATCCATAGCGATTCTAAAAAATGTTTTTTTCGGCATTTCTATTTTTTGTAAAGGTGCTGGTTTCAAATGTAGCGAAGTTTTTCTACTTTGATGTCATCGTACATTCTTTGCCAAGTGTCCTGACGAAGGTAAATCATGATATAATTGTGCAGAATACTCGGAACTAAAGCGCGAGGCGCTACTAAATTATCTTCATATCGACTATCTTGCGATTTCTTGTATAAAAGTACATCTAAATCCAGATAGTATTCGTGAGTCGAATTGTTCTCGATGAGCTGAATCAGTTTTAAAATTTTTGTATGAGACCTCTGACATTTTTTAATATTTCCCCTATTCCAAATCGGTAACAACTCGTCTAATTCCGTCAAACAACGGACTACCTCACGTGTGATTTTTATTCTTGACATTGCATCCACATTTCCATGTTTCTTCCCTGGCTTATAGTAGATCTGAAAAGTGTACTCCGTTAGGGCTAATGACCACCTCATAAGCCGACTGTTTGGTTCTTTCACACTCATTAACCATTTGAGCGGTTGATGATCAGTATAGACAATTAATTCGGCTCCGTAAAGATGACACCTGAAATGTTTTATGCTCCATACCAAAGCTTAACACTCTCGTTCCGTAGTATGGTAATTTTTTTCAGCTTTTGTCAATTGTCTACTCGCATATGCTATTGGCAATTCCTGTCCCTCGTATTCCTGACTAAGTACTGCTCCAATAGCGTATCCAGAGGCATCGGTTGATAATACAAATTTCTTGGAAAAATTTGGATATTTTGAAACTGGTTCTGTTATGAGTCATTTTTTCAGTCGTTCGAATGCTTCTTTACATTGATCGTTCCAAACATATTTCACATCTTTCTTAGTGAGATTTGTCAATGGCAGGGCTTCTATGCAAAATTTGGTATACATCGACGATAATATCTCGTTAGTCCTAAAAATGCTCTGATTTCAGATATGTTCTGGGATGGAGGATATTCATTTACTGCTGAAATTTTTCCAGGGTCGGGTTTCACTCCATCTTTGAATATTATGTGTCCTAAATAAGGTGTTTCAGATTTCAAGAATGAACATTTCGCTAAGTTTAATGTCCCATCCCTGATTCTGTCGAAAATGTCCTTCAGTTTTCCAATATGTTCGTTTATATTGTTTCGTGACAAACAGATTATGTCATCGAGATACACAAAACATTGGGATCCAGTCAGTCCCGACAATACCATGTACATCAATCTCATGAAAGTACTCGGCACATTCGCCAATCCGAAAGGTATGCGATTACATTCGTATAATGTCCCCAGGGTACGCAGTTTTTTTCCTATCTCTTGGGTCGATTTCTACCTGTCAATATCCTCTACTCATATCAAGTGTGCTGAAAATTTCTGCACCTCCTAATGAGTCAACTGTTTCATTGATATTTGCGATCGGGAAGAAGTCTCTTTTTGTCACAGCATTTAATCCTCGGAAATGCAGAATCTATATTTCTTCTCTACATCTGTTGATTTTTTCTCTACAATAACTACAAGGGCACTGAAAGGTGATACTGATGGTCTGATTATGTCATCTTTCAACATTTCTTCAACTTGGTTTTTAACTAACTCTTGCTGGCGAGACGGAACGCGATAGGGTGGTATAAACAGGTGCGCTGTTACCTATATCAATGGTGTGCTGTATCAATTTTGTAGCCTTTGATGGTTCATTTTCCTCGGCGAATACATCTCTATATTTACTCAAAAACTCCTTCATTTTCTTTCTATCAGCAACTGGTAAATGTTTTAGAATTTCCTCGTAGGTCTTACTTATGCCTTTATACAACCGTCGTACTTCTATACTCGAAGTTTCAGAATCGTCTTTCTCCACTGTCGCGTCTGTTAACCTCAGAATCGGACACTTCTTCCCTATAGTCTGTGCGACAGGAGAAGCATTAAGAATCAGTACCACAATTTCCTTTTTCTTATGGGGAGAATTAGGTGGTATAGTAACCACAGATCGGGCGACACATGGGCGACACATATTCCAGGGGTGAGGGGTATTGGTTCACAAACTTTCATGCCTTCGTAGACGCGCTTTTCTACTTGGACACGCGAGTCGCAACCTTGAAAAGCCGTGTTCGCGTTCGACAGGGTCTTGTACCGTGTCTAAAAGGAGTGTCTTTGGTGAGGTTGACCGTACCTCACCTAACGTGGCCGGTGCACATTGACTTTTGGACATGATCTCGCGCAATGACATTTCAAAGGGGTACTGTCCATCTCCTTTTTGCACTCCACCTATTCCCGTAATACTAGCTCAACTCAGGGGAGGTGTGCGAACGAGTGCTGGGTTCGAGATTCAAAACATCTTTAATATCCTATTCGTCTCTGATGACACTAATGACAAAGATAATTCACCGAGGGATAATGACTAAGGCACAAAGCAGCAGGTGGTGTCAAAATATATTGAGCACTCCTCGTATAGTGAATACGGCGCCGCACCTCGTACTGATGTCGCAGCGCCGATATAAAAATTATCTCATCTACGACGTCGAAATAACACAAACTGAATAAGATTTATTGAGAAAGGGAAGAAAAATCAACTAAATTAATTACTGAACGGAAACAGGCAAAGCACAAAATTATATAATTTTATACAAGGGCGAGCTTAGGATCAAGGACTTGAAATGGAATCTTCAACAAACACGGTCAAGTCCGGGTACCTTCAATAACGTAGAAGACAACGCCCTGAAGGAAAAAAAAATCTACAATAGAAATCCCGCAATACCAAACAAAAGGAAGCAACTTAGAAATGAGTTAACGCCATTCGATCTTGAAGTTCTGGGAGACCCCGCATAAAACAGTCCTGTACTCAACGACTCACCCTGTATGTCTTCTTAGCAGTCCCGCGCACGTTATACACGATCTCGGACTTCTGCAACGCTGCCGAGACTTCTGTAAAAATTGCTGTCCGCGAAAATAGCACTGTGTGGCAACCGAGTGCTGTCCTCAGAATAATCCGCGCCGACTCTTCAAATCTCGGTGGAGGGGACCACAACGCTTGGATTTTCACACGAACGACGTGAGCTCCGAGCTCCAGAGTCCAGATACGCGGCCACACACAATACACAACACAACACCGGTTGGTTCGTTCCTTTCCCGGTATTAAAAATAAAAGTTCGCCACAAACGGATAATAAGATGCTTCAGGGTAGCACTAGAGATGGAATATCGTAAGCCTTAGGCTGTGGTATCGTAGCCGAGACTCGAACGATCTCGACCAGCGTTTTTTTTTCAAACGTGGGATTGCTTCCCGTTTCACCAGGATACGAGGATCACTTGACGAAAATCACAGCTGCGATGAACACTAGGGCACGACGGTAGCTCACTGGAGGACCCGAAGTGGCAACGGGTGCAAACTTCGAAATATCCACAAAACAGGCGATGAAACACTCGCCAAAAGCCGGGAGCGAAAGCTAAACACCCGACAGAGTTTCTGTAATCAGAGGTCAGAGGTTCGTAACGAACTCATCGCGATTCGGTTATGCTGTTCGTCACGTACGCCAAACCGTCTCAGCGCGTCTTTTTGGTTTTCTCGCCATATCACGTGAACCAATAAGGAGTTTGCATTTTTCATCCCCGCCATGCGATGATGCGATGTTGATGTCAGCGTCGATAGGAATTTGAGGGATCTCTCAAGAACGCGGATGCCATTCAAATATGAAAACTAACAAAGCCTCAAAAAAAAAACGAAAAAACCGCTAGACAAGAATATGTCTACCAGAATTATAAAAAAAAACAAAAAACCTCAGTTAGACTTCCTAACAAAGCTAAAACGGGGAGCATAAAAAAAAACAAATTTTGGGCTGAAGCATCGGTAAATCGAAAAGAAAACGATACGATTTCTGATGACAGTCGGTACTACCAATTTTTCTCTCATCCTTACTAGGCTAGGATTTTTAAAATTATTATTCCACCCGGTTGCCTCAACTTGGTTGATTCCTGTTTATTGAGAGAACTGTGGTAGGAAACCTCCTTATTATCAGTATATACAAACTCTTGGTGGCGGCCGTAGGAATCTTCAACGAGGCAGGTACCTCTTCCAGAGGACACAAGTTGATAGAGTAGTGACAATGACTCCCTCTGTCAAAGAGGTGCGGGATGGCATTACTATGAAACAAACCCTCATTTGAATTCTTCATTTGTGTCTTATTTTGCCCTCTATTGATTTCAGAATTTTCTTGCGAGTCTAATTATGGTCGTCTTCATAACCCTCTCTTTCGGGGTGATTCAAATTTTTACCTCCGAACATCATAGTGTTGTTTTGATTTTCTGGAACCCAATCTTGTTCCATAGCACTGAAGATTTTTTCTGGAAATTCTTGTAATTCGGACGGCTGATAATTTTTTTGAATTCCTTCATTCTCACCATGCATTGAAATTTCGAATCCTTTTATCTTCGTTATACTCCGACTGAAATCCATGATAGGTTGAAACTTATTCAAAAAATGTAACCCTATCAATCTATCTGTAGTGAATTTCAATTCGTCTTTACACACAACAAATTCGTGTGTTATACACTCCCGAGAAAACTGGAATTTTATTTTTACTGAACCCTTTTCATTCAGAACATCACCAGAAATATCTGATTACTGTCGCAACATTCGGATTCACAGTAAGTTTCAATCTTTTGGCTAATTTCTCCTTTACTAACGAGATAGTAGCTCCACTATCTACTAGCCAAGTTGTACGCATATTTTGAGTGAATAGCTCGATTTTTTCTGATGACGGGTTGATTAGATTAGGGTCGTTTAAAAACTAGCAAACTTCTCCAACTTTACCGCAATGGAAGCAGAATAACTTTCGGTTATTTGGACACCGTGGCGGTAAATGACCTTCTTCACCACATCTCCTGCAACGGTTACTTATGTACGGAAATCTTGGAGCCAACTCAGATTGGAGTTGTCTGAAGTTCCGATTTCCACCACGCATAAACCTTCCACGCTGCATGCTTCTACCTCGAAAGTTCCGTCCTCGCCCTTGACTTGCATTTCCTCCTTGAAAAATGATTGAAGAAGTTGCTTCCTCTGAACTTTCTATTCTTCGAACGGAGTTCATCATGACATCATATCGAGTTTTCGGTATCATTCTTGTCACAATTTCTTCACATTCTTCCGCCACTTCTAAACAGGCGTCTAACTCATAAAACTCTCCTGAGCGAAAACCTTCCTGAACCACTCGTTCATTTCATCCAGAGTTTTCGGTCTTTCCTGCGGTAGTAATGCAGCATAATACTGTATCGCTTTATCCTTGAGCTTGATCTCGATAGCTTTCACAATTTGTGCCTCTGACCAACTATACTGCACTCATACACTTGTTACTGCTGCGACAAACATTTCATAATCTGGTCCACCACTGAAACTTTCAATCTGAGACACATCGTTATTTTCCCCTAACGATACATTTCTGAGATAAAAATTCAGATCGCTGAGTCATCGTGTCGACTTTTGGTGCCGAAGTCCCCGAGGAAATACTGGCTGAGCTTGCATTGGCGGTACTGGATGTTGTATCGGTGGTGTTATATTTCCTGTTGGTCCGTTGAAAGTGCATAGGTGGAGACGACATTTTGCTGTTTTGAAATTCCAATAACCCTTTTTGTTCATTTCCTCTATTACCCTATCAATATCCCTATTATATACGAATTCAAACAAACTGACCTATATTTTCCTTAATTCTTATTGACAACCTTTCTCTACCTGCCTGAATAATAACGAATTTCATATTCCTGCAAGAAAAACCCTTATTCAATCAAAGCAGAATTATCGAATAATAAATATTGAAAATTAAATTGCCCTGTAAGAGATTTATGACACCACAACAATGATTTACCATAACAATCGAAGCAAAAGGCTAACACTTGTAGCCTCTACACAGACGAAATAGAAAGAAAGATGCACTATCTATTGACATTGACTCGGCGTCCTCTGGAGTTTTCTGAAAGAGATCAACCTTAGGCAAAGAAACTATAAAGAATATAGTTTTCGAGTTTTCGTTTCAAAATTCTGACTGACTTTGTTTTAGTAGGTACTCTTGAAATTCCAGATTGTCACACAAAAAAAACATGATTATCTTTAAAACATTTTTCCCATCTTCTTCATTTGTCTATAGTTTGTTTTTATTTACAACAGCCTTTTAGAAATCAGATTCACAATATTTTTTTCCTCTTCCATTTCTTTATTTATTATCTCTGTTTTTGTTTCGGAGTTATATTTCTTCATCAAATTTATTACTTGACGAAATTCCGTCATATGTCAAATTCCTTCGATAATTATGACTCTAAATTAGAGTTTAATCGGTTCACAAGTCATGACTAGTTATCTTTATTATCATTACTCTCCAATTCTTCGTCAATTTCGACTATTCTCATGAATACTTGATTCACAGCTGGGCTGGTGGCCGTGAGCGTAGAGTCGCTGGCTGTCGCCCAGGCGGTCCGGGTTCGATCCCCGGCGCGAGCACTGAATTAATTTTCGGTAGTTTCGTTGGGCGGGAGGAGATAGGTGGCCAACCCAACATTCTTGGTACCTAGATATCAATCCTTTGGACTGTCCACGGTTACCAGCCGAGTAGTGCTTCGGATGACACTTAAAAAGCTAAGGTCCCCGTCTTCTTAACTCACACAAGTCTCTGACTTTCGAGGGTTGCTTTGCAACTAAGCTGGCGGTTAAAAACACTTTTTTTTTTTTTTTAAACACACTTTTAAAACACTTTCATAATTCACTTTTGTAATAACAGAGCACTCATAATAAAACACATAATTAACGCCGATGCATGATAGTTCTATTTTTATTTTCGAATGATCAAATCGCGCCAAAAAGTCCCTCGCTAACCTAACATTAACCTCACTTTATCCTAACCTCTTCTTTTTTTTCTTACGTTTGTACATAAGGACAAAGACAGGGGCGGCGACTACAGTTCGACCATCCTGACTATACTGATTGACTGACCTCAATCAGGTGCCCATAAATTCACATAAAACACATAAAGTTAACTCATGATACAAAGGCAGTATAAAACTCATGAAACTAGCTCATAATACGTCAGTAGCACAAAACTCATGAAACATAAGTAATCTCACATAAGATTCATAAATATGACAAAAGACGTAAATTCAAACAACTTTTCTCCCACATAAATGGAGGCTAAAGTTAACATAATAATTCTGAGATAATAATACATAAATGTACAAGTATCAAGATATTTGAATCATAACCATCTACACAAAACAACACTAATTGGACATTTTTGACATGCTTTGAATATTGAAATACTCTTTTATTTTCTTAAGATTCTGAAGACAGCCACAATTTCATGTTTTCAGCACAACAGATACCTTCAAATGGCATTTGAGTCAGTTGGAAATCCTCAACATCTGTTATCAAGTACCTATCATTTCCTAAAATTTTCCTGACCTCGTAAAGTCCTCTAAATTTAGGTATCAGTTTTTTGTTAGTACCTGCAGTGACATCATAATTTTTAATCATAACATAATCGCCTATAATATATATGTGTGGATTTTTATGTTTGTTGTCAAACTGTACTTTGTTATACTCCTGAACCCTTCCACATTTTCCAGCAGCAGCATGTCTAGCATTCTCCAAGTCAATTTCCTCATCGTTTTCAAGCTCTAAATGATTTCGTAGACTATCATCACCTCTCTGATATACACCAAACAAAAGGATAGATGGCGCTGTTCCTATAGCGTACAAATCGTATTATTAATGGCAAATTCTACTTCAATGCTTTATCCCATTTGTTTTTGGCAACACATTTTTTGGAAATCATTGGAGTTAAATTCCTATTAATCCGCTCTATCTGTCCATTAGATTTTGGTGAGGCTGTAGCTATTTTAACGTGAGTAATATCATATTTATCCACAAAATTTTGGAACTCGTGAGATGTGAAAGCAGATCCACGGTCAGAAATAATTCTGATGGGTTTGCTAAAATTCTGAAAATAATTCTCCAATTTATGAATTGCTTCAAAACTCTTTGTAGATTTTACATCATACAGTTTTACAAATTTAGTAAAACCATCTATCACCTCAAAAATGAATTTCTTTCCTGATGGTGTTTTCTCTAGTGGGCCATAATGGTCAATATGTAGGGTTAAAAAAGGTTTTTCTCCCTTAGGGATATTATGTAATATTTCCTCTGGTTTTCCGCTTTTTGGTGAATAAGTAATACACTTGATACAATTCTGTATGTAGACTTGAACTTTACTTTTCATACTTGGAAACCAATAAGTGCGAGATAAATATTCATATGTGTTATCTGTACCTAAATGACCCATTATGTCATGACAATTGAAAATTACTTTTTATTCCATGGACTTTGGTACATGAAATAATGATTTGCCTTTATTATTTTTCCTATAGACTGAACCGGCACGCAATTCAAAGTTTTTATCCTCTGTAGTTTCTAGATTCTTCTTTATGCTCTCAATATCCTCATCTGAATTTTGAGCAATTGACAAATTTTGTTCGAAAGTGTTTTCATCTAGAATGAGTATTGTTGAGCATCTACTCAATGCATCTGCATGTTTCATTCTTTCAATACTTCGATGTTCTAATTCATAAGAGTAGTTCTGGAGTATAAGAGCCCTGAATAATAGGGAGTTCTTCTCGCTTTTGAGTTGAATAACACCACAAAAAATGTCTAGGTTGGGATATGATTCACTAGTCAGTGTGCTTGGTTATGCTTGTATAATAATTAAAAACTGTTTCAGAACATAGTACATGAAATAATAAGGGAATACATATGAAATGCGAGTCGCCTAAAAACAATAGCGTGCGACCCCTTGTATAGTTTATCACGGAGTGTCGCGTCGACTCCTCGTCGACTCAACCCCACTGGTAAGTGATGAATGCGGGGTTGCCAGATGTTCAAAAAAGTTATGGAAACTTGAGGTTGGCCTCAACATGCCGCCCTCCTTGAAAGCTTTATCTGATTAAAGTTTCAACATGAATAATCAGGAGAAATACCTATTACTAATTCACAATGTTTATCTTTGTCTATTATTCACAATTGGGTAACACACACAATTTTGCAACAGGCCTCTTATACACCCCACTCGAGGTTTTCACCGTTGCAACACGCACTACGCCGTCAGCACCTGGATGGAGTTGCAAAATTCGGCCTAAGCTCCATTTCAGAGGAGGAAGATTGTCCTCCTTGATGATTACCACAATATCAGGTTTCAGGAGTTGTGAATGATTCTCCTTCCATTTATGTCGAACTTGGAGTTCAGATATATACTCCTTCGACCAACGCTGCCACACATCTTGGACGATCTTCTGGCACCTCTTAAACCGGGATAGTATGGACTCCTTTGCTCCAGTGAAGTCTTTACACGGAACCAATTGCAGTGGCTCTCCAATAAGGAAGTGTGCAGGAGTAATAGGAGTAGGATCATTAGGATCACTTGACAAAGGGTACAATGGCCTTGAATTTAAACAAGCCTCAACCTGAGCCAGGACAGTACAGTACTCTTCAAAGGTTAACTTTGATTCTCCTATCACGCGTTTGAGGTGATGTTTAACCGATTTAACACCAGCCTCCCATAACCCTCCGAAATGAGGGGACTTTGGGGGTATGAAATGCCACTGAATACCTTCCTGATTTAATTCAGTTTGAACGTCTGGTTCAATAGAATTTAGGAATTTCTTAAGTTCAGCATTGGCGCCAACAAAGTTGGTCCCATTATCGGAGAAGACATGGTTACATTTACCCCTCCTTGCCATAAATCTATATAAACAAGCTAAAAATGCTTGAGATGTCATTTCACTGACGAGCTCCAGATGAGCTGCCTTGGTGGCAAAACATATAAAAACGCTCACATATGCCTTGGTCACCTTGAAATTTCTGGTTTTACGATCTCGTAAATTGAAAGGACCACAATAATCAATTCCTACATGTACAAAAGGTCTAGCAGGAGTTACTCTTAATTCTGGTAAATCAGCCATCAAATATTTTGCGTTCAAATTTGGATTTGTTTTAAAACAAGTAATGCAATCATGCACAATTTTACGAATCAAATTTCGTCCAGATAATATCCAGTACCTTTCCCGTAAGGATGCAAGTAATAATTGTGGGCCAGAATGACACAACATTTTATGTTTGTATCTCACCAGTAAACTTGTAAAGATATGACCATTTGGTAAAATAATAGGATGCTTTTTATCAATGCCATAATGGGAATATTCAAGCCGCCCTCCAACGCGAATTAATCCATTATTATCGAGAAAAGGATTCAATTTCAATAATTTACTTTTTGTATCGATAGGTTTATTTTTCATGAGATCCTTCAGCTCAGTTGAAAATGTTTCTTCCTGAACTAATTTTAGCAACACAACTAACGAACCTTCCAATTCCTTTGGACTTAACGGTCCACTAAGTTTAAATGAATTAGGACGTGAATTTGTTTTAAAACGTAATATATACGCCATAGTACGCTGAAGTCTCGTGAAACTTGAAATTCTATTGAATAAATTTGAATTGTCTACTTGAACAATATTTGAGACCGATGTCTGCTTTTTCATCTCTGAATAACACTCATCGGGTATGTTCTCGGAATCGTATTTAATTGGCCAATTTTCTGAAGGTTTCTTCAGCCACTCTGGACCACACCACCACAACTCACTACTGCTAAGATTTTGTGGATCAAGCCCTCTAGAAATCAAATCTGCTGGATTCTGTTCAGTATTAATATGACGCCAATCACCTTGATTCGTTAAGGATTGAATAGTAGATACTCTATTTGCTATAAATACCTTCCAATTGGTCGGTACTCGATTTATCCAGCCTAAAACAATTGTAGAATCACTCCAGAAAAATGAATTTCTGAACGTCACATTCCATGCTGATTTGACCTTGTCATAGAGTTTTGCTAAAAGTAAAGCACCACATAATTCGAGTTTTGGTATAGACAAACATTTTAAAGGTGCGACCTTGGACTTCGCACACAATAAGTTTACATGAATTTCACCTGAGCTATCAATTGTTCTTATATAAATGCACGCACCATACGCTGCTTCACTAGCATCTGCAAAGCCATGCACTTCGATTGAGGTAGGATTGTCACTTAAAACATATCTAGGAACTTGTACATTATTCAAAGACTGTAAGTGACTTTGGAATGTATTCCATTCATGAGATATATCTAATGGGAGTGGCTCATCCCATGATACCTTAAGTTGCCAAAGTCTTTGGAGTAAACATTTCACCTTGATAATGACTGGCCCTACCAGTCCAAGTGGATCAAAGATTTGTGCAACTGAGGAGAGTATTACTCGTTTAGTTGGTTTTCGATTATTGCTAATATGTTTAATATCGTATTTCAAAAGATCTAAGTTTGAATGCCACAACAGGCCCAAGGAATGTGTTTGATCATCTTTGCCAATATTAATAATGACATTCGGTTGGGAATTTTGTATATTTTCTGAAATCTCTACACTGTTTGATATCCATTTATTTAGCGCAAATCCATATGACGAAAAAAGTGTGGTAATATCTTCATAAATCTTAAGAAGCGTGTTGATATCATTTGATCCCGTTAGCAGATCGTCAATATAAAAATCTCTGAGGATTATCTGACAGGCCAATGGATACTCATTGATATTTTGAAAGCCAATCTCATGTATACATCTAACTGCTAGAAATGGCGCTGACGAGGTGCCATAGGTGACTGTATTCAATTCGTATGTTTCAATTGGCTGACTTGGATCAGAACGCCAAAAAATACGTTGTAGTTTCCTATCGTCATTATGTATCAAAATCTGTCTGTACATTTTTGTTACATCACCGGCTAATATGTATTTATGAGATCTAAATCTCAAAATGATGGATACTAAGTCCTGTTGAATAGTTGGACCCACTAACTGTAAATCATTAATTGAAAATCCCGTTGATGTTTTCATAGACGCATCAAAAACTACCCGGAGTTTAGTTGTCAAGCTATTATCCTTTTTTACAAAATGATGAGGAATGAAATAACCATTCGAACTGTCGTCTATGGCTTTGATTTTTGTCATATGATTCAAAGCAACATATTCGTCCATGAATTGGACATACTGATTTCTCAATTGCTCATCTTTATTCAATTTATTTTCGATGGAATAAAATCGCTTGAGAGCTAATTGTTTTGAATCACCCAATACATCACAAGACTGATTTAAAGGGAGCCTCACAACGAATCTACCAGTTTCATTACGTTCGGTAGTTGCCTTGAAGTAATCTTCAGCCATTTTTTCCTCCTCCGTCAAGGGCATAATATTCGGATATTCTTCAATTTCCCAAAACTTGGATAGTGAATTATGTAATTCTGTTTCAGTAAAAAAGTTACATTGTCGAGTTAAGAAACAATTGAAAATTCCATGCGGAATTTCTCCAGATATCACCCATCCAAATAATGTGTTCTGAATGATAGGTTTATGTTTTCCTAGATTGATTTGACCCATTCTTAATATTTGCCAGAATAAATCGGCACCAATCAACATGTCCACCTTACTAGACTCGTTAAAGTTCGGGTCAGCCAGTATAATGTTTTGAGGAATCTCAATAATATTCTTATCAAATGATATCGAAGGTAAGGCCTTAGTTATTTGTGGTATGATTAAACAATTTATATTAGTTTGGTATGAATTTATCTTTGATTTCAATTTGACATTTAAACAATATGTGATGTTACTTTGAGTTTTATTGATACCCGAAACAGATATTTGTGTTTTGATTTTAGTCAACTTCAATTTATCAGCTAGCTCTTGTGTTATAAGATGAGACGTTGAGCCTGAATCTAATAATGCCCTACAATCATGATATTCACCGTATTTATCCAAAACACTAATAACTACAGTAGATAGTAATATTTGATTATGATTGCTTGAATTAGAATAAGTGAACTCTACATTTGGTTCAGATGAACTTGAATTTTCTGGTTCACCCTGTATACCTGGTTGTTCAATATTCGTGGAAATGGCCATATTTGTATATCTAGCTCGTTCCGATGATCTTTCGTTATGATAATTTCGTGGATAATTATTATTATTTGGTTGATGAGTATTATTTGACCTCGTATTTGACTCAGTATTTGCATTGTTTGGATTGCAATGAAGCAGGGTATGGTGATGCTTTGAACAAATTTTGCAATTTGTACTAAAACATGCTTTATTAGTATGTCCTCCCCTTAGGCAATTAGTACATAATTGCTTTTCCTTTGCTTCATCGTACCTTTTTTCAGCCGATAAGTTCAAGAAACGTGTACATTTTGTAATATAATGATCTCCAGAGCAGATTTTACATACTTGTATTTCATTATCCGCTACTAAAAATGATTTTTGCTTCTGATTAACAGCACTTGAAGTACTAGGACTTAATGTTTCCAACAGACTACACTTTTCATTCAAGAATTTTAATAATTCATCTAAAGTGGCTAGATGTGTTGATGAGCTGGTATTTTTAACCTCCCATTCTCTTCGTGTAACCGAATCTAATTTGTTGGAAACCATGTAAATGACAAGAGTGTCCCATTTGTCCACTGGCTGTCCAAGCACTTCCAAAGCCCTTAAATGTTTATTTAGGTTATCAACAAGTGATCTCAATGCACTATGAGATTCCTTATGTACAGTCGGTAGATTGAAAAGCGCTTTAACGTGGTTGTTTACCAATAATGTTTTATTTTCATATCGATTTTGCAAAAGTGTCCACGCAGTATTATAATTTCCAGAAGAAATTTCAAGGGACCTAATTATGTCAGCAGCTTCCCCTTTCAATGATAATCGTAAGTAATGAAATTTTTGTATTTCCGTTATGGTATTATTATTATGTATAATTGAACTAAAGGTATCCTTAAAGTATAACCACTGACTATATGAGCCATCAAAACTAGGTAGATTTATGGTAGGCAGTTTGATAGAATTCGTAATATCATTATTTGCATTTAATCCCGAACGCACCCCTTGATCCACACCACTGGACGTGAGAAGGCGTTTGGCTTGTGTGAGCAGTTCAAAATATAGTTCTTCAAAATCATTTCGATCAAGTTCATGTTGTTGAGAATTCTCTGCCGTGTCTTCATCCAATAATTCGATTTTCAATTGTACATCATCAAATGAATTCATGTTTAATTGAAACTTGCTTAACCGAAGTTCCAACTGTATCAAATCAGGATTAGCAGGATCTAAAGTATCTACAAAATGCTTAAAACGTGTTATATTGCCTCTGAGAACTGCACGTTTTCGTATGAGTTCTTCACGAGATTCTGCCATATTTGTTAGGTAGGTATTCAATAAGTAATAAAATAGTTGGTAAGTAGTGTGATTGAATAAATATTCAAGAACTAGGTAATTTGTATTTGTTATGTTCGAATACTGTTAAATCAGGTAAATTCTTGGTTAAAATATGAGTTGATTTTAACTGTATTATTTTATGTAAGTCTGTTCAGAATCTATAGATATCAAGTTGAAATAAGTAAGTAGGTAGTATGTTTCATAAATAGTTAGGTCAAGAAAGTTATGAGGCTATTTTCAACAAGTAATTTTTTAGCTGGAAATAATTGCCTATGTATAATTATTGTTTCAAACTTACAAACAATAAAACGTATAACCGTACTGTACTATTCCGAAACAGGTCGCGACATGAATAAACTCAAACAAATAGGAAATATAGGAATAGGAATAAATAAGGAATGCACACACTGTCCTTGTAGATTCAGCGGGTATCGATCGCAGCGTCTCGCAGCCGGCCGATGTATCGCCAATTTACCTGGAAACCGCTCGCCACTCCGCGTTTCGCTCTGGAATTTGGTTACGCTACCATCCGATGTCGAAGGACCATGAACAAGAGGGAGTTCTTCTCGCTTTTGAGTTGAATAACACCACAAAAAATGTCTAGGTTGGGATATGATTCACTAGTCAGTGTGCTTGGTTATGCTTGTATAATAATTAAAAACTGTTTCAGAACATAGTACATGAAATAATGAGGGAATACATATGAAATGCGAGTCGCCTAAAAACAATAGCGTGCGACCCCTTGTATAGTTTATTACGGAGTGTCGCGTCGACTCCTCGTCGACTCAACCCCACTGGTAAGTGATGAATGCGGGGTTGCCAGATGTTCAAAAAAGTTATGGAAACTTGAGGTTGGCCTCAACAAGCCCACCTATTAATTCTAGGATTGATATCTTTCTTATTAAGTGATAACTTCAGAGAATTACAATCAGTCACTATTGTAAAATGTATGCCTTGGAGGTACACTCTAAACCCATTTAAACTATTAACAATCGCTAACATTTCAAGTTCAAAACTGTGCAATTTCGATTCTGCGTGGGACGTACGTTGGCTATAATAAAAAAACAGGATGGAACATATTGTCACTTTGCTTTTGCATTAAAATTCCACTGAACCCAAGTGAACTGGCGTCACAATGTAACTGGGTTTCTGCTGCAGGGGAATATAAAGCAAGAACTGGTTTTGAAACTAAAATACTTTTTATACGATTAAAACTATCCAGTTGTTCTGGGCCAAACTCAAATGATGTTTGTTTTCTCAAAAGATTATATAGAGGACGAGCTTTAAGTGAAAAGTCACGAATAAATTTCCGGAAATAAGATGCTAATCCTATAAGGCTGTGTAGTTTCTTGGCATTACGTGGTATTGGAAATTTTTTTATAGAATTGATATGTTCATTACTTTACTAGGTCTGATACATGAGCCACTTATGTGATAACCCAAGTAGGTTATTTCTGTTTTTAGAAAACTACATTTATCTAAACGTAAAGTAAGTTTGTTTGCTATCATAAGTGTTATGATTTTTAACTGATTTGGGTATTTATTGTTTGATTTTAAGGAAAAAGGACTCGAAAAATAAAACACAGACTTGAACCTGAACGAGACCTACTTCGGGCAGTGTCGTTTTTTATTATTCAGCCAATACAGTCAGTCGTTGATCACTGTTATCAACATTCAACATATGTAAAAATAAACTGCTCCACATTTGAAGTGAGACAAGTGAACATTTTGTTTGTTTTCGAACCGTGATAACTTTGGATGAGATCAACCGATCTTTGATTAGTTTTGAGATTGTGATTGCCCAGTTGATTGGCTATAACATATTTTTTTACGTTTCTCCACCATTTCGGAATTATGACCTACAGGATGATATCTGAAAGTGTGATACTTTCCGAAAAGTTTGAGGTCGCCCCGTTAGCAGGATAATTTTTTTTTAAATTTTTCTGACGGCAAAAACATGAAGCCTAATGTGTTTCCTCGAAATGGTTTCGGATTCGTCAAGATCCATACAGGATGTTTTGAGATATGCAATTTTGAACAACATAATGGCTATTCGAATTTTTTTAATACCTTAAATTCATTGGTTAACCCCTCGGTATAATATGTTGTCTGGGAAATAATCAGAAATTGTCAAACATTTGATTATTGTAATAAAATATGCCACGACTAACTAATGAACAATTACAAATGGTTCTCAGAATGAGAGATGGTGGTTTGAATGTTGAAGACATTGGACAGTATTTCGATACATCAAGAGCTTCAATATACAGGGCAATCCGTCGTCACGATCGAACAGGAGATCCTAATTATCGTCACGGAGGTGGACGACAACGGAAGACTTCAGATAGAAATGATAATTTCTTAGTTACTTCGGTACGTCGTCTTCGAACACAGACTGCTGGACAACTGAACTGTGCACTAAGAAATGCAACAGGAGTTGTTGTCTCAGATGAGACAATCAGAAGAAGGCTTCATGAGCGCAATCTGAGAGCGAGAAGGAGGGCATCTTGTACTTTGTTAAAGCTGAACCACAGGATAGCTCGAATACGAACTGGGGAATAGCTGATTGGAGGAGATGTTTATTCGTTGATGAGAGTAGGTGTAATATGTTCAGATCAGATGGAAGGATTTTAGTATGGCGAGAACGGGGTGAGAGGTTTCTGGAGGAAAACATGGAGGCGCGGGTGGAATTTGGGGGTGGGGGTGTTACGATATGGGGCGGTATCATAATGAATCATTATTTTGAGGGAAAGTATGAATGCTGTTCGATATCGTGACATGTGTATAAGAGATGTTGTTATACCAGTTGCTCAAAACTTTGGAGACAATTTCGTACTGGTCGATGATAATGCACGACCACATCGTGCGAGAATTGTAACCGAAGTTCTGAGACAACATAATATTGAAAGAATGGAATGGCCACCCGTATCTCCAGACATGAACCCAATAGAACATGTATGGGCTAGGTTAAAATTATGTTTGAAGAAAAGAGAAGGTGAAATGATGAATATTCAACAACTGGAAGATGCGATAGTGGAAGAATGGACAGCTATTCCCCAAGATTTCATTGATGGCTTGATAACAAGTATGCCGAGAAGAGTTAGGGCTCTCGCAGCGGCCAGGGGTGGTGTAACAAAATATTGATAATTGACCACATCTGCCGTTGTTAATTTTTCTTTATTAAAAAAATATTGTGTTACGTATTATCTGTATTCTCTTCGTGGTATATGTTCATCAATTCTCATTCTCTATATCCACTGAAAAAAAAACATCCTAGCTTTGACAATTTTATTCATAAAATAACCACACTCCACATTCACTTTATTCCTCCCTGCGAACTAACCCTGAAGGTTTTTCGTTCAATCACGAAATCACTTTTGCTAATCCATGATATTGCATATCTCAAAACATCCTGTATGGATCTTGATGAATCCGAAACCATTTCGAGGAAACACATTAGGGTTCATGTTTTTGCCGTCAGAAAAATTAAAAAAAAATTATCCTGCTAACGGGGCGACCTCAAACTTTTCGGAAATTATCACACTTTCAGATATCATCCTGTAGGTCATAATTCTGAAATGGTGGAGAAACGTAAAAAAAATATGTTATAGCCAATCAACTGGGCAATCACAATCTCAAAACTAATCAAAGATCGGTTGATCTCATCCAAAGTTATCACGGTTCGAAAACAAACAAAATGTTCGCTTGTCTCACTTGAAATGTGGAGCAGTTTATATCATTTGTTTTTAGTCTTGCCAACTTTCAACACACTCCCTCAAGGGTAAGAACAAATGAATTATAGAACAGAGTATTAAGAAGAAAACAATACATGTTTACACTCCCTGTAAAAATAACATATGAATGTACAACATGATGAATAATATACAATATTCAAAGCAAAAAAAATATCATGTGATACAATATATATACAATGAGTTACTAAATCAATGCATGATTTTATTTTTCAAGTTTTCAAATTTTGCAGGCTGAAGAGGTTTTGTCAAGATATCAGCAACATTCTTGTCTGTTGGACAATATTCAATCTTGAACCATCCTTCCTTAAACTCACCTTTAATCAGATGGTACTTAACGTTGATGTAAATGCATTTTCTTGTGAGTTGATTTGCTTTAATCATCTTGATGCAGCTTGTATTATCCACATGTAAATTCACATGGATTTTGTGTGACAGTAATTCTTCAAGAACAGACTTAACATACCTCATTTCTTGACAACATTGAGCAGCAGCTATGTACTCAGCCTCGGTTGAATGCTGAGCTACACAGGACTGTTTACGAGAACACAATGTATAATATATAACATAATGTATCCAGTGGTACTCTTACTTTCTTTTCTGTCACCAGCATGATCTGAGTCACAGAACACTTCAAGCATATAGGCCTCTCCTTTGTTTGAATAGAGAATGCCCTTATCAGTTGATCCTTGCAAATATCTTATAGCTCTTTTGATATTTGTGATATCCTGTTTCATCGGCTTGGTATATCTGCTAGCATAATTGACAGCATAGCTGATATCTGACCTTGTCTTACATGACAGATACAAAAGGCTTCCCACAGCTTCTTGATATGGAAAATTGGTTTCATAGTTGTCCAGATCATATTGTGAATTATCTTGCTGAGATATAGGAGTGCTTGTTGGTTTAGATGTTTGCATATTGTATGTATTTATAATTTGTTCAGCATATCTTGCTTGATTTATAAATATTTCATCTTGTCTCTGTGTGATCTGCATACCCAAATAGTTGTCAGGTTTAAAGTTCACTGTAGTTTGGAACTGTTTCTTCATTTTTGTCAGAAGTTGTTCTATTTGTTGTTGATCTTCTCCTATTACAATTCCATCATCTACATGGATACCAACAAACAACTCTTTTTCAGACACAGACTTGAAAACACATTGATCAGTCTGCAGTTGTTTCAGTCCTTCATTTTTAAGGAAATCTGTAAGACGTTTAAACCACTGTTGAGGGGCTTGTTTGAGTCCGTAAAGTGCTCTTCTTAGTTTGCATATTTTTCCAGGGACATCGAAATCTTCTGGCAAACGCATGTAAATCTCCTCTTGTAGATCACCATATAGAAAGGCAGATTTTATGTCAAAAGTGAGCATTTGTAGGTTTTCAGAGGCAGCTATAGCTAAAAGCATTCTCAAAGAGTTGGACTGTATAACAGAACTGTAAATATCTTTATAGTCCAAACTTTTCTTCTGTTGACAACCTCTTGCCACCAGTCGTGCTTTATAGCGGCCATCATCTTTTACTTTGAAGAGCCATCTGCTGGTAACAATTTCTTTACCCTTAGCACAGTTTTCATTCACCAAATCCCAAGTTTTGTTTCTCTGGAGACATTCTTTTTCCTCCTGAATGGCTTTCTTCCATTTTTCTTTTTCTTCACTCTTCAAACACTCTTCATATGTAAGAGATGTATCATCAGTAAGTATAGTACATAGTCCTCATATTTCTTAGGCATTTTTCTTTCTCTTTGAGGTTTTTGGTTTGGTTGGACAATTAGTATACCATTTTCACCACCTCCTGGAAGTTCATAGTCAGAGTCATACTCTTCATCATTTGTTTCACTTTCTGATCCCGTACTAGAACTTTCTTCATTGTTTTCCTGATTTCCTTCATTTGAATCTTGATTTTCTTCATTTCCATTGTTTCCTTGATTTTCTTCATCTTGTTCATCTTCTTCTTCTTCAATTAAATTTTCAATCATTATTGTTTGATTCTGTGGAATTTCTACACTTTGAGCCCCAAAGAATTTTAGATCTCTTGATACATAGAGATTTTTGTTTTCTTCATCCCAGATTCTGTAGCCATTATCAGTATATCCTACAAATATACCTTTTCTTGCTCTTGGCTCTAATTTCTTAAGATTTCCAAGATTCTTAGTGTAAACTACAGATCCATAAATTTGCAGTAGAGATAGATCAGGTTTTTTGTTAAACCATTTTTCAGCTGGGGTAGTATGAACTGTCACTGTAGGGCTTCTGTTCACCAAATAAGCAGCTGTTTGTATAGCTGTTCCCACATATTATTTTGCAAATTTGAATCATGAAGCATTGCTCTCATTTTATTACAAAGTGTCAAATTCATTCTCTCTGCAGTTCCATTTAATTGTGGTGTATGTGGAATGGTGTAATTTAGTTTTGCACCAGTCTTTGAAAACATTTGAGCTGTATTCACCACCGTTATCCACTCTGATTTTTAACACCTTTAAGGTATGAAAATTTTCTGCCTCAGCAATGTATTCTAACAGAAAATCTACAGCTTCATCTTTGGTTTCAAGAAGATAAACAGTTACAAAATGTGTATAGTCATCCACACATGTCATAAAATAATGTTTATTATTGAATGTTGGTGGATCAATTTTACCACATAGATCTGTGTGTATTATCTCAAGAGGCCTTTTAGCCCTTTGCCTAACAGTATTGAAAGGATTTCTGTTTAGTTTGGCTACTGCACATATTTCACATAGATGATTCATTTCACCCTGGCTCAGAGAAAATGGCACTCCCTCACACAAGTTGGGGAGTTTCTTTAGATTTGCAAAACTAATGTGTCCTAGTTTCCGATGCCACTCTATTAGATCTTCATCAGGCTGAGCTAGGTGTGCTTCTTGGTCAGTTTTAGCATCTATGGTTTGAGATACAGAACCCAGGTCCACAACAAACAGTCCACCATGGGTTTTTTGTCCAGATAAGATGACATTATCATTTTTTAGAATGGTTACTTGTTTTTCTTTGAACCTCACTTCTCCACCATGTTCTGTAATAGCATTTACAGAAAGTAAGTTTCTTGTGAGTTGAGGCACATATGATACATCATGGAAAGTTACATTTTCTTGATCAATATTTCCTGATAACACTGCATTCATAGTTTCACCCTTTTTGGCACTATAGATTTTTGTATCAGAATATTTAGTGTTTGTTAAAATCTCACATTTATTTGTTGAATGAGAAGTACAGCCACTATCTACAACAAAGATATTTTGATCAAGTTTTTCACTGTATAGGACTTCACTGAGACATGACTTTTGTTCATGATTATTTGTTTCAACAAAAAAGGCAACTTTGTCTTTCTTGTTCTTTTCATGCTGATCTTTGAACCAGCAGGTTTCAGAAGCATGGTTTGACCTTTTGCAATACACACAAGGAGAATAATGATGACTGTTGTGGGTTTGGGGTTTGTTATTTTTCTTGAAACAATCTTCCTCATTGTGAGTGTCTCGTTTACACTCTTTGCACCACTTCTTCTTTGGACATTTTGGTTTTATATGGCCTAATTCACCACATTTATGGCAAATGGTTTTTCCTTTAGGCTGTCTTGCTTTGTTTTGGGCACCAAAAGCTACACTTGGTTCTTCTGATTGGTTTGTTTTATTTGGTGACTTGTAGTCTTCTTCTACACAAAGTCTAGCTACAAGGTTTTCTACAGTTTTTTCTGATGTGGGTGTTGAATCCCATGCACTTGAGAAGTAATGATACTGCTCTGGTAGTGAGAAGAGAATCTTCGCCATCAAACTTTCTTCAGAGATGTCTTGTTTGAGTTGTTCTAATTTAAACACCATGTTCCTCAGGTGACTGAGATTTTGCATCATGTCTTTTGATTTGTCGAACTTGTAACCATGAAAATCCAAGAGGAGTTGCTGTTTTAGTTGGCTTGTATCTCTTCTAAAGATTGTTTTGAGAGTTTCATACATATCCTTTGAGGTGGAACATGTCAAGATATGGTTCTTGACCATTTTATCGATAGTTCTGACAAGATAATATTGGGCTTTGGCATCTCTTGTATTCCATGAACGTTGTTTATCTTCATCTCTTCCACAATCTGAAAGAAGCTCTGTACCATTCACAATGTTCCAAAGCTGCTTGGCTTTGAACAAAATTTGAATTTCAAAATCCCAGAGTTTCTGCACTACTCAGTTTTGGAAAGTTTTTGAGTTCGCTGTCATCTGACGCCATGTTTCCTTTGTCTTGAGGGACGCCGATACACAATCTTGAAACACGGGATTTTATATGGCTTTGTCTTGAACCACACTTTTAATATAGTTACATTTGTCGTTACTGGGTACTGGGCTCATAACCTGTTATGATTTTTAACTGATTTGGGTATTTATTGTTTGATTTTAAGATAAAAGGACTCGAAAAATAAAACACAGACTTGAACCTGAACGAGACCTACTTCGGGCAGTGTCGTTTTTTATTATTCAGCCAATACAGTCAGTCGTTGATCACTGTTACCAACATTCAACATATGTAAAAATATATCATTTGTTTTTAGTCTTGCCAACTTTCAACAATAAGTTCAAAAACGGTCTTAAGTATTTCAAAATTTTCCTCAACTGTGTCTATAGCAATCTTTATGTCATCAATATAAATGAATATCTTATTTTCCTCCAACAAATCCTTTAAGATCAAATTTATATAACGCATTAATGTAGGGGGGCTGTTCTCCAACCCAAAGGGCATTTTGAGAAATTCAAATCGGCCCATAGGTGTGACAAATGATGTAAACTTGATAGAATCTGGATCAAGGGAAACATGGAAAAACGCACTTTTCAAGTCCAAAGTAGTGAAATAAACCATACCCCTTAATTGATCTATTTGATCTTCAATTAAAGGTAATGGAAAATTGTCTCTCAATTTAATTTTATTAAGTGTCCTAAAATCTATGCATAATCTGGATTCACCAGACTTTTTTTGTACCAGAACAATTGGGGAACTATACTCAGAAGTGCTCTTACGAATTGTGTTATTCTGTAACATATCATCAATTATTTCTTGTACAACTTTCTTTTCTGAATGAGACAATCTTCGAGGCTTGAAGTAGAATGGCATATGATTTGGCTCCACCATAATTTTCATACAAAATTTAATTTTAGGATTAGAAGGTCTCACTGGTTCAACATAATGCTCTTGGAAAAGGTGAAAAAGTTCTAATCTATAGTGAGGCTCGATTTTAGAGTCAACATTGAGTTCAAAATCCTTTTTTTTCAACATAATTTATATTCATAATGCTAAGAACTTCATTTTCCTCTGAAGCAAAAGGCTGGATAATAATTTAACCTCCTACTAGTTTAATATTTAAATTAGTATCAGCAGTTAGAAAGTCTCTACCCAACAAACCATTATATAAGGAATAGCATAATCTGACACAACATAAAATTTCAAATTAATATTGAAACCTGAAATCATGAGTGTAAACTCAATTGTGCCCAAAACATCCAATTTTGAATTATTAATTCCTTCAAAACTTGGCTCATCTGAACCTGAAGGTTGAAAATCAATATCTTTCACAATATCGAAACAAATAAGTGACACTGGACTTCCAGTATCTAGCACACACTTTACATTATCTAGAACATTCAAATCCTTACCCAATGTAACAGGAATCATATGAGCATCAATAGACTTCACCTCTTGAACAATTAGAGCTGTGTTACCACCAGTGAAATAGGATGATCTTGACGGTATTTGCCTGCAATCTTTCACCTGATGCTTTCTAGAACCACATTGATAGCAGGAACCTCTTGATCTTCGTGGTTTCGGACAATCCTGGGCTCTATGTCCTTCACCATTCCGTTTGAATCATCTTCTGGTGAATGATGGATTCTCTTGCATAGATGCTGAAGAAGTTTGCTGTTGTCTCTTAATCTGGCGCTTTGGCTCTAATCTAGTTCTGTCATCTTTCCTCTCCAAAACTCTTGTTCTTCTAGTGCTATCAATACGTTCAAAACTGATAGATAGATAGATAGATAGATAGATAGTTTATTGATCATAAAATACCAATTACAAACTGGATTGACAAGTCAAGGGAATGCGAAATTTGAATTATATATAGGTACAATTCAAAAAACTTAAAAATTTATACACATTAACATTCTGGTATATCCTAAAAGAACATATAAACACATGAATAAAAAAATGAATACAATATTAAAGTGAAATAAATTTTTCAATATACATTATAATCATAAGGATACACGTTGACAGTATAAAACATATTCTTGTGTATTATAAAAAACATTAGCAATGAGAAACAGTTTCAGTTTGCGTTTGAACTGAAACAAGTTCGCTTGATTTTTCAGTTCAGGAGGTAGAAAATTGAAAAAATATGCACCAGCGTATTTTGGAGACTTTTTACAGCTAGCAAAGGACAAAGGCTCGAGTCTAAATTCGTTTTTGCGTCGTGTATGGTAGTCATGATAATCACGATTCATCTTGAGGTTGTTTCTATTTTTATAAATATAGATTAGTAATTTATATAAATAAATTCCGGTGTACGTCAATATTTTATTGTCTCTGAATACATTCCTGCAAGAATCTCGAGGATTAATTTTGAAGATGAGGCGAACAATTCTTTTTTGTGCCATGAATACTCTATTGCTACTTGTGGCGAGACCGTACGTGATGATGTTATAGTTAATCGTGGAGTATACCAATGCATAGTACACTGACATGATTCCCTCTTCATTCAGGCAATTGATTAAGTTCCTAAGAGCAAAATATTGTCGATTCAGTTTCGAACAGATATAATTGATATTTTCGTCCCATCTAAGATTTTCATCCAATAATGTACCCAGGAACTTACAAGTGTTGCTTGGTGTGAGCGAGTACTTGTTTGTGTAGAAATTCTCAATGTCAAGTCGTTCTACAGATGGTCTGTGAAATTGCAATGTAACAGTTTTGGAATAGTTTATAATTAGTCTATTTTTATGACACCAGTTATTAAATTGATCTAAAACATTTTTTATTTTTGTGTTCAATTCGGCTTTGTCGACACTTGATACAATTATCGACGTGTCATCCGCGTACATAAATACTGTTCCATCAGTTATGTAGGCAGGAAGATCGTTGATGAACAACAAAAAAATCAGTGGTTCCAAGACACTTCCTTGTGGAACTCCTGTATCCACTAGGAATTCTCCTGATGTTTGGTCATTCACCTTGACTATCAGCTTCCGTCCATTTAAGAATGATTTTATCCAGTTCAGTATTGGTCCACGAAATCCTATCGTTGAAAGTTTCGATAAAATAAATTCATAATTCAGACAATCAAAAGCACGTGACAAGTCAAAAAATAAGCCAACAATGTACTCCTCGTTTTCCATTTTTTCATAAATCATTTGTACAAAATCAGTAATAGCTGTTTCCGTTGAATGTTTTCCTCTGAAACCATGTTGGTTCGGGCTTAGAATATTATATTTCTCGAGAAATTCGTGTATCTTTCTGGATACTGCTTTTTCTAATATTTTTGATAAAATACTCAGTAAGGCTATAGGCCTATAGTTCAAAATAGAAAGTCGATCGCCTTTTTTGAAGATTGGAGAAACAACTGACAACTTGAGACGACATGGAAATTCGCCCTTTTCTAGTGAAATATTCAAAATATGAGCAAGTATTGGAGCGATGACTGCGCTACATTTCTTTATTAAGAATACAGGCACTTCATCGATACCAGTTGATTTTTTGTTTTTCAAATGTATGATAATATTCTCTATCTCATTAGCAGTACAAGGTATGAACGCAAAAGAATTGCTTACCAATCGGTTTGAAGTTGTACAAGAACCAGATAGTTGATTTTCAAAGTGTGAGAGTAGCTGTTTGTTTACAATTGTTACAAAAAAGTTCCCAAAAATATTTGCTACTTCGAATTCGTTTGTGATTATTTCATGTTCATAGTTGAGCACTATATTTTGGCGATGTTTTGATTTATTGACTCTTGAATTCACTATACTCCAAATTGTAGAACTTTTGTTAGATGATGAATTTATCATTTCTGAGTAATAGTTTTTTTTAGCTTTGACTATATTGGCATTGTATATTTTCTTAGCGATTTTATAATTGAAAGATCAATCGACTTACCTGAAGGAAGAGTGATCTCAATTATATGAGCAGTCTCGTCGAAAGATTATAAACACCCTGTAGTCCTAGCGCGCTATACCTTGCCTACGACGTTTAAAGAAATACAAGTTTTTTGTTTATTAGTCACCGGTATTTCTTTATCACTTCCCGAACTTGATTTATCTTCATTGGTTCAGAGTACTTACCTACCTAGATTGCAAGGGAGGGTATAGTTGGGAGGGAGGTTTATAATCTTTCGACGAGACTGCTCATATAATTGAGATCACTCTTCCTTCAGGTAAGTCGATTGATCTTTCAATTATATTTCGCAGTCTCGTCTCAGATTATAAACACCCTGTAGATGTTGAGAGACTGGCTAGCAATCTAGGTGGACACATTATGTGTTTGACTTTCAATAGTAGGTATATTCATTCATTATTATTAAATGTTATTGAAATGTCAATGTATAATGTAAATAAACAGTACATTTATTAACATGTAGAAAAATAATATATACAATCATACGCAATATTCAACGATATGGTATATAAGTAATTACGATTACAAAACATATTTCCATCATTTTAACTTTAGTTAAGTATATTATACATATCAATAAATATAACAAAATATACAACAAAATTTGGATTCTAAATTTTCATTTTGAGTTCCTCAATGTATCTTTCGACATACGATTCATACAAATTCGTTCTGACATATAGATTGTTTTCATAAATAAGCCTACATAACTATACTTCAAAGCCTGAACTTCTTAATAAGCCTTTCGCGAAATCATTTGGGTATGGTTCGACAGGTTTATTATAAAATTTTGCAAATACTGCTGATTTGTTGGTCCAGCCAGCAGCCTTTCTGATGGATTCTATATTTGCGCCACCTCGATAAGCTGCTGAGGTTGCAGCGTGACGCGAGGAGTAGGCTGTGAAGACCTCAGTGTCTATGCCACACTCATTAAGAATATTTTTTATCCAATGACTGATGGTTTGACTGCTAGCTGTACGAAAGGGTTTTTTGATAGTTAATATAAGGTGGCTATCATCGGCTTGCCGGGTATTTTTGGTTCTTAGTAGGTATTCTATGACGGTCGATGCCAAGCATAATTCTGGTTTCTCGTGGAAAAAAGGAAGTATGAGAACAGGTTGAAGCCTATTCCTTCCCGATGTTTTTATTCTATCGGGTACATATATCATAATAGACTCAGGTGTTTGTTTGATATTTTCTATTTTGATTTTTGTTAAGGTTTGCAATCTTTGACCGGAGATCAGTATCATCAGAGTGACCATTTTTTGAGTTAATTGTTTCATTGTGATGTTTTCTAAAGGATACCATTTAGATAAATGATCCAGAACAGGATATGGGTCCCAGGTGGAATTATATTTGGGCTTGGGAGGATTTAAATTATAAATCCCTTTTAGGAAACGTTTGATCATATTTTGGTCCTGTTCTTGAATTTCAAGAACAAGTGCCAGTGCTGATTTATATGAATTAATTTTTGAATACGAGCACCCCAATTGTGAGGTTTCTGTAAGAAAATTTATTACGGACTTCAAATCGTATTCGTATGGTATTTGATTATTATTTATGCAGTATTCCCACCATTTCCTGAATACAGACTCATATTGAGTGAGTGTTTTCTCGGTTATTGAGGAAAGAATTGCTTCTATACCTGATTCTGGAAATTTTCTTCGAAGAAATGATTGCCTGATAAGATTCCGACCTCCAGGATAAGGCTCCTTGAAAGGGGGTGGGGTTCCCTGAAAGGTGATAAAATAAGATTGGCTTCGGGTCCTAGACATATTGATTCTCTGACTAATAACTTCCTAAACATAGGATACCAGGGTTGAGCTGTCCATTTTGGTACTACTAAGATACCGATTGCTTTATCATTAATTATTTTCCTGATTATTTTATTAATGATGGTAAAGGGTGGGAAGGCATAAAAAAAAATATGTTTCCAGGATATCAGAAAAGCATCGACAGAGCATGATTCAGGATCTGGTTTCCAAGATACATATTGTTCGCATTTAGAATTCAGATTAGAGGCAAATAGATCTATTTGTGGTTTGCCAAACTTTTTGCAAATTATTCTGAAGTGCTTCTGTGAGAGTTCGTACTCTGTTTCAATGTCTCGACATCTGGATTCGTAGTCTGCTTGAGTGTTTTGTTTAGTATTAATGTATGAGGCATGAAGGAATATATTCTTGCCTTCACAATAGCCCCATATTTCATGAGCGAGATCATTCAATTTCTCAAATTTAATACCCCCCATTCTATTTATATAGGAAATTGCAGTTGTGTTATCTATTCTGATAATAATTTCACAATTATTTTTATTTTTAGTAAAACACTTCAGAGAGTTCGAGGCTGCTTTGAGTTCTAAGAAATTGATGTGTCTTTTGCTATCTGAGTGATTCCAGAATCCTCGAGCTCTTTTATTATTACAAACGGCCCCCCAGCCGTACTTGGATGCGTCTGAATATATCTCCATTTCATATTTCGGCTCCTCGAGAGTCATTCGACTATTACCGACATGATATTGCCACCAGCGTATGTCTTCGTTAATGAAACTTGGTAATTGAAATGTCTTATCATAATCACCGTTATATTCTATTAAGGCCAAATATTTCGCCCTTTCCATTTTTTTTGTATGAACCCACCCGTATTTGACTGCCGGGCAAGCCGCGGTTAATACGCCAATAAATTTAGCAAACTCTCTTATGGAGACATGAGGATTATTTTGATACTTTACAGTCAATTGTTTGATATTTTGTTTCTTCTCTATTGGCAATGTCATGGTCATATCGATAGTATTGAATATGAATCCCAAGAAACGACAATCTTGTTTCGGTTCTAGTTTACTTTTTTCTGTATTTATGATGAAGCCTAATGATTTGAGCAGATTCACGGCTAGGAGAGTGTCATGTGCACATTCTTTATATGTCTGTGATATAATAATCATATCGTCCAGGTAAGCTACGCAAATAATCCCCTGGTTTCGCAAGTGGGACAGTACCGGTTTCAGGAGTTTTGTGAAAACGTATGGTGCTGTGCACAAGCCAAAGGGCAAGCAGTTGAAGTTATATAGTGTGTTTTGAAATTTGAATTTTAGGTACTTTTTATGGTCCTGGTGAATAGGGAGTAAAAAGTATGCATCTTTGATATCAATAGTACAAACATAATTGCCATCATGTAAGAGGTCCTTGACACTACGATAGTCCTCTAATTTGAAATGAGGAGGATTTATAAATGAATTCAATTTTTTCAGATTCAATATAAATCTAAATGAACCATTTGATTTTTGTGTGAGGAAATAATTTGACAGAAACTCCCCGTTTTCGTGTTTGGAATGCGATATCGCACCCATGGTAAGTAACTCGCGGACAATATTGTCCACTGTTGTCATTTGACATGTACTTGTTATATCTGGGGGTTCTGTTCGTTGATATGGTTGTTCTTCGAAGGGAATATTATATCCTTTAGTCCATTCTAAAATTAGAGAACTATCTGTAATGTTCTTCCATACATTGGAATATTTTTTCAATCTACCGGCATAGGTTACCTCTACGTTCTCCTGCGTGGTGGTTCTTTCCTCTTCTCCCCTCCCCATCGCTGTTGCTGGACTGGCCTGTCCTTCCTGCCTCCCTCCTCTTTTTTGCGTCGAAATTTGCTCGATTGGCGCTTGAAGTTTAAAGGAGTTGCTGATGACGTTGTGGGTTGGTTGCTCTGTATCGAATTCGGACGATAAGTTGGCCGGTTGATTCGTTTCAATTTCAAATCAGCCGATGCCTTTTGAATTTCCTTGGTACTTTTGACATTATCGCCGAGGTTGCTCCCAAAAAGCCACTCATCAATTGGCCTGTCCATGACTGTTTTCTTGACCGAGTGATCCAGGGTCCCGGATACGCCATATCGTCGATGCGAGGAGATTGTATGATGAACATCTGCCAAAAGTTTAGCTGCGTTTGCTAAGTGCAGAAGATGTGGATTAGTATCATCTGCAGCTGATGAGAAAAAAGTGTTGAGCGGAATGGCTACTGCGCATATCGCGGCACTCAGTTGTTCCTGTACTTTTGTCAGGAAGCTGTCCTGCTTGTTTAGGTTTTCTGTTAAGCATCCTTGAATTTCGGGGTTCATCTTGGGTGGATTCAGGGCTGGCACGTTGTTA
The DNA here is from genome assembly GCA_918026855.4 of Phaedon cochleariae. NCBI lineage: Eukaryota > Metazoa > Arthropoda > Insecta > Coleoptera > Chrysomelidae > Phaedon > Phaedon cochleariae. The sequence continues at coordinate 24,378,891 of OU896718.1, read as the reverse complement.
GGAGGTGGATATTTCTCGGTTAGCTCTTTTCGATCTACCTTCTCTATACCCTTCTGCAGAAATATGGTCCATCTACTTGCAATTTGCTCATGCACATCCGGGCCTGTTGGCCTAGTAGCCAACGGGTCCACTCCTAATATCTCTACGGCGTCCACCACCGGTTGTTCCATTATTGGTTGCAACTCGTCAGGAACAGGAGAAAGTACTTCCTGATAACTAACTTGAGAATCGTAATCGCTCTCAGATTCACTTGAACTTGAACTCGAACCTGTGTGAGGAACCAAGCATGAAAATCTATTCACATAATACATTTAGGTATTTAGGTATTAGTATATTCGTAATATCTTCCGATCACCCTGTACAATGGAAGACGGGTGACGTCATTAAAATTTGTTTAATGAACTCAGTTGTGCATGTGCACGATTTTTGTGGGCATGAAATGTTTCAGCCCTTATTTTCTTCGTTTTTGTTGGTAAAGGTATAACATAGCACATGTGTGTAGTTAGGTACCTTGTTTGTTAGCGTTTCTAGTAAATACATGTGTATTTCCATATGAAACGAGAACCAACTAAATTTCGGCATGAAATGTATCAGCCGTTTTTTATTGAATTGCAAAAACTAATGTCTTGCGATCTTCCGCCTTGAATCATCTTGTTCTAAGTCTATTTAAATATATATATACATATATATTTTGATTAAGACATAATAAATTGACGTAACTATTTGAGGAATACGTAATTAATATATTGAACTTACTTTGGCGAATTGATTCCAACTCTTTTTGAATTTTTCTAAGTTTCCGCTGGAATTTGTCCAGTTTATCATTCCTGTGTCTTTTATTATTCCCCATATTCTTAAAGCACTCGAATATTTTTCACTGTTTTCACGTTTTCACTTATTTTTAAAATAACCGAAAAAAACGTCTTATAGGCGCGGTACGACGAACTAGAATGAAGATAAATCAAGTTCGGGAAGTGATAAAGAAATACCGGTGACTAATAAACAAAAAACTTGTATTTCTTTAAACGTCGTAGGCAAGGTATAGCGCGCTAGGACTACAGGGTGTTTATAATCTGAGACGAGACTGCGAAATATAATTTTCATTATAGGTAGGAGCTTCTTTGCGCAGGTCATTCAATTGCCTGAGCCGATTCGCCTCGATTTTAAGTGTGTTGGTGTACCAAGTATTTGATATTGTTGATTTCTGAATATTTGTACCAGCAGGAATCTTCGGAAAAGATGATTCGAATGCATAAGAGAAGTGGTCCCAAAATGATTCAAAACATTCATTTATTGTTGGAAGGTTGAGATCCGTCAGGATCAGATTTGACATAGTATATTCGAATTGACTAATATTTAAGTCAGTAAATTTCCTTTTGAAGCTATAGGAAATTTTCGAATTGCGCTTTTCTGCAGGAATTGAGAACTGAATAATCTGTGCCATATGATCCGATAAACATGGATCAACAATTTCAAATTTTATGTTATCTCTTGAGTTCGTTATTATATAATCGATCGCGGTGACGCTTTTGATATTACCTCTACATGCAATTCGTGTAGGAGTAGTGACGAGGGAATCGAGATCATGACATTCCAATATATCACAGAGAATTTTCTTGGGCATACTCTGTTCTAAATAATTTATATTCAAGTCTCCACAAATCAGAATGTTTTTGAACGAGTCAATTAGAATTCCAAGAATCTTGCAGAACTGAATGAAAAATAAATCCAAGTCACTATTTGGTGATCTATATATAACAGCAATACACGTATTTTTGTCGAATGAAATCGCAGAGCATTCGATAATTTGTTCAATAGAACAGCTTTTAATTGAGGGAATATCTCTGCAATCGATGATATGTTCTGTTCTGGAGTATATTACCACTCCACCATGACACTTTTTCATTCGACAATAGCTAGTAACTGCTTGATAGCCGCTGATTTTAATGTTATCGATATTTTCATAAGTTTGCCAATGTTCAGAAAGTAATAGGAAATCAGGATTATAATTCTCCAAAAATACATCCAGTTCATTTGATTTGTTAAAAATACTTTGGATGTTTAGATGAATAACCACAACAGAGTGTTTGTTATCCAAGCAAACTTGCTTCAGTTCAAAGCCTATATTGTCTCCTTCTCCTGCGGGGTTGATTTCATAAAATTTGAATTATTTCTGAACTGGTATCTATTTATCATGGCACCTTCTGGCCAGATTTTAGGGTTGTAAACTTCACGCACAAAATTTATTGGGAATGACACTATCATGGAACATGTTTTCTCATTTTTGTTTAGTTGTTCACACACAAATGGAATTTCTGGAGCTGTTTCAGAAAGGACTTTAGATAGTTGATCAGGGGAAGTCTCCGGGGACAGCCTGTATACATGCAGATGTCCTAGTTTTGGTATCGTCTTTACAGACGATACGTTTTTGTTAGTTCCAACAACTGGTTTCCTTATATTTCTAGAATATTGGCTGTTCGTTGTATTGTTTTTATACTGTACCGATTCCATGGCCTTTTTTGTGGCATGATTCACTTCGTCTAGGTTGAATGTATGATGGTTTTTGTCATTCGAACTTCGATGATCTGTTTTGCTGGTTTTGTTTTTGTAGCTGACTAGATTCCAATCAGATGAATCCTTCGTTTTTGAAACTGTTGTAGAAGGCGAAATTAGTGTCGGAGGTAGTATTTTTGGTGATACGGAACCTTTATCTATAACAGAGGTTTGTTTTGATTCCCTCGTGTTAGATGGTGCTGTTGGATTCGCCAATTTGGTACTGAATGCATTATGTGGATGCATGTTCCGACTATCCTGTTTCAGCAGGGTTATGATGCATTCTAAATCAGAGATCCGTTTTTCCAGTATAGTAACTTTGTCTTGTAGATAGATGTTTTCACTAGTTATCTTATCCTTTTGGTAGAACACTCTGATACACTGGCGATTTTCGCAATTCTCACTAAGTTCATTATTTGTATTCGAATGATGTGGGCGATGTTTAATGAATTTGCACAGTACATCACTATCCACACCGTCTGGTAACTTATTGTTCAAAATTAATTCAATTAAATCCGCTTTCCGCAATTTATCGAGCTCGCGATTGACCGACACGTCCACTCCGACGGCCATCGTATCTATCTTGGAGATAATATCCTTATACAAATCATCTTTATCATCATGCTGCCTGGACGATAGGAAATTACTCAGTTCTTCAGATAATAAACCAATTATTATCTGCTCTTTGATTTCCTGGAAGGTCAAATCCAATTCACCACATAAAGCTACCTTTTCATAAAAATATACAGAAACATTTTCCTTAGAGGTCTGCAATCTATCCTGCATTTTCTTCCATATCTCAGTTTCACTTCCTTCAAATATAAAGGATTTTGTAAAGGCAACTTTGAAAGTATTTCAATCAGTAATTTCAGTTCTTCTACTATTCAACCAAAATTTTGCAGCTTCCATAAGATTACTGATAGCCATTTGATAGGTGAACGATCCTGGCCAATTATGTAGTGCAGCAGAAGTTTCAAGATGTTGCAGCCAATGCCTAGCCATAGAGGGGCCCTTTTCTCCATCGAATTAATCAACAGTTTTTGATCTATCTTGGAGATAATATCCTTATACAAATCATCTTTATCATCATGCTGCCTGGACGATAGGAAATTACTCAGTTCTTCAGATAATAAACCAATTATTATCTGCTCTTTGATTTCCTGGAAGGTCAAATCCAATTCACCACATAAAGCTACCTTTTCATAAAAATATACAGAAACATTTTCCTTAGAGGTCTGCAATCTATCCTGCATTTTCTTCCATATCTCAGTTTTACTTCCTTCAAATATAAAGGATTTTGTAAAGGCAACTTTGAAAGTATTTCAATCAGTAATTTCAGTTCTTCTACTATTCAACCAAAATTTTGCAGCTTCCATAAGATTACTGATAGCCATTTGATAGGTGAACGATCCTGGCCAATTATGTAGTGCAGCAGAAGTTTCAAGATGTTGCAGCCAATGCCTAGCCATAGAGGGGCCCTTTTCTCCATCGAATTAATCAACAGTTTTTGATCTATCTTGGAGATAATATCCTTATACAAATCATCTTTATCATCATGCTGCCTGGACGATAGGAAATTACTCAGTTCTTCAGATAATAAACCAATTATTATCTGCTCTTTGATTTCCTGGAAGGTCAAATCCAATTCACCACATAAAGCTACCTTTTCATAAAAATATACAGAAACATTTTCCTTAGAGGTCTGCAATCTATCCTGCATTTTCTTCCATATCTCAGTTTTACTTCCTTCAAATATAAAGGATTTTGTAAAGGCAACTTTGAAAGTATTTCAATCAGTAATTTCAGTTCTTCTACTATTCAACCAAAATTTTGCAGCTTCCATAAGATTACTGATAGCCATTTGATAGGTGAACGATCCTGGCCAATTATGTAGTGCAGCAGAAGTTTCAAGATGTTGCAGCCAATGCCTAGCCATAGAGGGGCCCTTTTCTCCATCGAATTAATCAACAGTTTTCGATAAATCTGGCATTATATTGAAGTTAGTGATATCTTTCACACCTGCGTTCCTATTATTCAATTGTAACATCCGAAGTATCTCTGTATTCTGTTGTAACAGAACTGTTACAGTATTCATAAATTGCACTGTAACATCTGGTTGAAGTGGTTGTGATAAGGTCACCGGCGGTTGCCGAACATGTGGGACATGTCGTGCAGCAACTTTTATAACTCGTCTAGAGTTTGTTTTTTTAAAAAAACATTTATTTTTCGATACAAAGGTAGACACAAGTTGATTTGATGTGAACAGTACAAATATTCAGCCAAGACTGAGCTACGTGAGAAATGAATTATAAAATGTGAAATAAAAGTTGCTGATTCAATTCTTGGAATTTGTCTCGCCTCTGGTGAGAACGCCTCGAAGTGCTGAGTTGCGGAATCGATGATGTAGCCTATTTCCCATGGGTTCCCTGGGAATATGGAATATAACTCCTCCCATCCCAGAAAGATCCATACAAGGGGTGGATCGATCATTCGTCGTCGTCTTCGGTACTTGGACAGGGTTGAAGTCTTCTGGCGGTTGGTCTTGGGTTTTCGGGTACCCTAGTTGCTGTCTCCTGGGGTGCCGCAGTCTCCGGTACCGAACGTCTCGTCCAGTATAGGTATATCAGGCCAATAATCGATATAGCTGCGAATAGGAGGTAGATGGGTGTGGCCCAAATATAGGATGCATCTTGTTTCGTGTTCTTCAGGGTGACCTGATGGATCTTCTGCTGTTCCTTTTGTATTTGATGTATTTGATCTAAGGGTTTATCATGTAGGACGAATTCTTGTAGGTGCGTACTAGATGTCTTGGTGGAAATTCTTACGGAGGGTAGTAGTAAGGGTTGTCCCTTGATAGTGTCCTCGTTGTTCGTATAGGAGTCTCGTGACGTGTGGAAACTGCATCCAGATGGAACCTCGATGAAGTAGGGTCCTTTGAGAATTGTCAAATCAGTTTTGTGACATTCGGTCTTGATTTTCGTGTCGTCCCGAAATATGGCTATGTAGTGGGCGGTGTTAATTTGTTCGATGATTTCGCCTTTGATCAAGACAGGGACTGGCTCGCAGGAAGTCGGTTCTTTCGCTTTTAATTGTAGGAGTTGGTATATACAGTCCTTTTGATTGGAGTGCTGTTGAAGTATTCCAGTACTACAGTAATACATTGGATGTGTATTTCTGCATTCGGTGTCTTGATACTGATAGAAGTTTTCGTTCATTGCCAGAAAAGTTTTGGTTGGGATCAGAATAGTATTGGTTTTGGTAGGAATCGAATATAGATGGAAGTATGAATAGGTCTCGGGAAACATTATAGGAAAGTGAAAAATAAAGACTATTTTATCGTTTGATTGATATGATTCGATTTCCAAAATTTCGTAATATTTGTGTAAAGTAGTATTATCGTTTCCAAATAAGAGTTGGTTCGGTTGATGATGGCGTAAGAGTGTTTGTATTATAAATTCCAAATCTTCGATTTTCAAGTTGCTAGCATGAACAATTTTCAATCTTGCAAAAGTGATAGAATTTTCCAAACCATTAAGTATTTGTAATAGGATGTTCAATATTGCTGCCAATTGATCTAAGGCAATCTTCGCAGAGATGTAACTATTGAAGTCAAATAACAATTTGTCTAGCTCTTTATCGAGTTCGTTAATTTTATGTGACATTTGCTGTTCGTTTTGTTTGATCAACGTCAAAGATTTCTCGTAATCATTCATGACCTTTTTAGTTAATGAGATTTGTTTGTTCAAACGCTTTGTGGTAGGAGCCCCACTGGAACACAAAAACATATTATATGAACCCAGCTTCTGGCCTAGCAGAGTTGGCATCAAGAGGTTCAACTTCCAGAAACACCCTGATATCTTCAAAAATGGAGGGGATTTTTGATGAATATCCAACAAGAGCACACCAACAAAAATGAAAGCACAGGTAAAGTCAGGTTGATGCACCTGAATTTGAGAAGTCTCAAGTGCAAAGTACCAGAACTAGAAGTATTACTAGCTGAACAACATTCAGACATCTTCTGTATGACAGAACATTGGTGCAAAGGAGAGGAAGTAAAGAAAATAAATATACAAGGATACATTCATAACAGCAGCTATTGTCGAAAAGAAAATCGAGGTGGAGGAACAGCCATATATGGCAAAAATGGATTTCAAATTAGTTCACTTACTAGTACAGGAAGTCAAATTGAAAAAGATTTTGAATATACTTTTTCCAAATTTTATATTCATGAATTTGTTTGTATTATATTGTGTTTTTATAGGTCACCAACAGGAAGCATTGAACTCTTTATAGACAAACTGACTGAAGTTCTAGACTTCTACAGCAGCCGTGGCAAGTATTTAATAATATGTGGAGACTTCAATATCAATTTCCAACAAAAATATGGTGATACGCTAACACTATTGCAAGTATTTTCTTCTTATTGTCTAAGCCCTCATGTATTTGATGTTACTAGGCAAAACGATGCATCCAGGGGTACACAAATTGATAACATATTCAGTAACTTACCTGAAGGAACATACAATTGTTTTGTATTACGCTCAACAATATCAGATCACTACAGTCAAATATTAGAGCTTGAATATAATGTGGCACCTCATGAAAATATTGGGAAAAAACGTTATTTCACTGAAAGAAACATATTGCAATTCAAACACTCTCTATCTACTGAATCATGGGATGCAGTATATAATACGAAAGAAATAAACTCTAAGTACAAAGCATTTCATCAAATTCTTTTTTATCACTTTGATACAGCTTTTCCTGAGAAGAAATTCAAAATGAAAAATAAGGAATCTAACTGGGTTACAAATGATATCAAAAATTACTCACACTATATCAGTGATTTACATAAGTTATGTATGGAAACAAAATGTGAAGATATACTGATCAAATATAAACAGGAAAGAAAGGCTTACAGGAAATATCTATCAGATTATAAAAAATCATTGAATGATAGTAAAATATCTACATCACATAACAAATCAAAAACAGTATGGAGCATATTCAACAATGCTAAGAACAAAATCATACAAAAAAGTGAATCCATAATCCTTATAGATGACAATAAAGAATGTATTACAAACCAAACAGAAATTGCTGAACTTTTTAGCAATTTTTTTACTCAACCAAAAAACACTCAAAATGCAAAAGACAGCAAAGTTGCTCACAACAGCACCACAATATTCCTGCTCCCAGCTAGTCGAACTGAAATTTTCAATATTTTGAATGAGATGCAACCAAAATATTCATGTGGCATATACAATATTCCACCTGCTATACTGAAAAAAATTAGTGAATACATTTGTGATCCCCTGAGGGACATGATTAATGAAAGCCTATCAACTGGCATATTTCCAGATGAATTAAAAATAGCAAAAGTCATACCAATTCACAAAAAAGGATCAAAAAGTAACATAAACAATTACAGGCCAATCTCATTACTCCCTTCACCATCGAAGGTCTTTGAGAGAGCAATATACAATAGGCTTATATCATTTCTTAAATTGAATAACATACTAACAGCGCAGCAATTTGGCTTTAGACAAGGCATGTCCACAGAGTTAGCAATATTTAATGCAATCAAATATATCACTGAGAATGTTGAAAAAATGACAAACCCGGCAGGTTTGTATTTTGACCTCTCAAAGGCCTTTGATACAGTGGATCACTCAAAACTACTGAATAAACTGGATTGTTATGGTATTAGAGGCGTTGGATACAAACTCATTGAGTCATATCTGTCAAATCGGGTACAGGTGGTATCTGTTTCAGATGGAAAAGAACCATATTATTCAAGGAAACTTGATATTGAACAAGGTGTTCCTCAAGGTTCAATACTTGGGCCGATACTTTTCTTGCTATACATTAATGATTTACCAAAAGCCTTACACCCTGGTAGTGTGTACCAGTTTGCAGATGACACTTCTGTTATCATAGTGGGAAACAGTTTGCCTGAACTCTCAACAAAATCTTCTAATGTCACAGACAGTATGAACCTGTGGTGTGAAAAGAATAATCTTAAGCTCAATGCGGCAAAAACAGGTCTCATTGTTTTTAGCAAAGTGAATAACAATGATAAATCATTGTATGTAAGACTGCAAAATAAATCAGTTCCAATATCAGACAACTTTAAATTCCTAGGTGTTACATTGGACGCCACTCTCAGCTGGGACGCACACACTAATTTATTGAATAACAAATTGAACTCAATTTGTGGAATTATACGCTACCTCAGGGACCAAGTATCAATCAGTAGCCTGAGAATGTATTATTTCGCCCATGTGCAATCAATCATATCCTATGGTATAATATTCTGGGGCTCATCATCAAGTTCACAGAAAATATTCATATCACAGAAGAAAATTATTAGATGTATTCTGAAACTAGATCGCAATGCCTCCTGTAAACCTCATTTTGCTGAACTCGAGATCATGACAGTACCTTCTTTGTACTTCTTGGGTCTTGTATGCTTTGTAAAAAAATATCCGCATTTGTTTTCCAGAAATAGCGACCAATATTCTGCAAATATGCACTTGACCACTAGATACTCAAATGAATTAACAATACCCAACCACAAAACAACATATTATCAAAAATCTTCTTATTATAATGCAATAAAAGCCTACAATTCCTTACCACAAAATTTGAAAACTATCGCGGATGCAAAGAGGTTTAGAACTTCAGTCATTGAATTTCTCAAAAATAAATGTTTTTACTCATTCAACTGTTGGTTGTAATAATACTATTTATTTGTAATGTAAAGTACCTAGTTTATCTGTGTGATTCATGTGAAGATTGATTTTAACATTTACTAATAATATATTTTGAATTCAAATGTACTCAGGAAATGTGGAGGTAGAATTCTATAACATGTAGGAAATTATGTATTTTTAAAATGTAATTTTAAACAGATGATGTAAATGCTATGTAGGAAATTATGTATTTTTAATTGTATTGAATGTAATTTTAAACAGATTATGTAAATGCTACAGGTAGCTAAGATTGTTCTGTAACCCCTGACGTTTGCTGTGTCCATGTTCATCGTTTCGCAATAAAAGATTATTATTATTATTATTATTTTTATGATGCTCAATGAACTTATGGAACTCTCGAGGGAAAAACAGATTATATTTCATAAAACATGAAAACTATATAATTCAAATTATTCATTATCTCCCATTCAACTGTTTGCTATGTCAACAGTTGATATGAACTATTCTACATCCAATGTTGTACAGGGTCTTAGGTACTGCCAACATCTCCCTTCTTTAATTCGAAATCCTTGAGATATTCTGGAATTCGTCTTGTTCTACTAGGCCTTGCTGGACATTCAGGTTCTGGTGATATATTGGACGATTCTTCTTCTAGATCAGGATAAGTTTCAGGAACAATATCTTGAATGACTTCAGGATTCACCTGAACCGGAGGAGTTGCAGATGACTCTTCATTTGGAACTCTTGGTATATCGAAAGATTCCATCAAAATATCTAACGGTAAAAGATTCTCTCCTATATCACACTCGGTATATCTTTTCTTCAACTGGTTCGCATGTACTCTTGATGTTTTCCGGGAGTTTTCAAGTGAAACTTCAAACATAACGTTACCAATCTTGCCAGTAATTTTCCCAGGTTTCCAGTGGAACCCATTGTTATGATATACCTTGCAATATACCATATCACCAACTTCGATTGATTTGGTAACCGCAGTATCACCATCTTGTTGTTGAACTGTTCCTCGATATGGCAATATCAGATCCAGAGTGGTTCTCACTTTCCTTCCGATTAGGATTTCTGCTGGAGATTTTTTATTTGGTGTACAATGGCTAGGAGTGGTTCGGTAAGTTGCCAAAAAAGTCTGTATTTGTTGTTCTAATGTCTGTCCTCCTTTGCCAATCTTTTTCAATGCTCTTTTAAATGTATCGACAAACCTTTCCACTTGTCCATTCGATTGTGGGTGGTAAGGTGGCGTCCTCATATGTTCAATGCCATTTCTTTTACAAAATATCTGGAAATTTTCGCTACAGAATTGACTGGCATTGTCAGAAACAAGAGTCTGTGGATTCCCGAATCTGGCGAAAATCTCTTCCAAAGTTCTGATGATGAAGGCAGTTGTTGTATTCCTCGTGCTCACTATTTCTGGCCATTTCGAGTATGCATCAACAACAATGAAGAAGAAATCACCTCCAATGGGCCCCGCAAAGTCCATATGTAGTCGCTGCCAGGGTCCTTTGGGTGGAATCCAAGGTGAAAATGGAATCTTCGGTGGTGATTTTGCTGCTTCTGCACAACTCGAACATTTCCTGACGAAATCTTCAATATCTGCATCAATGTTCTTCCAGTATACATAGCTTCTTGCAATGGATTTCATCCTTTCTTTCCCAGGATGACCTCTGTGTAACTGGTTCAGAATGCGACGTTGAAAGATTTCTGGAATCACAACACGTTCTGCGAACATCAAACATCCATCTACAACTGAGAAATTCTCCTTCCTGTTGTAGTAAGATTTGAATTCTGCATTCAATTTCAACTTGCTTGGCCATGTATCGTTTCCAACATATTCGATGATTTCTTGGAGAGTCTTGCATTTTGAGGTTGCTTGTTGAATCATCCTGTATGTGACTGGAAGTGGATCGATGGCAGTGTTCAAAACTTTAAGAATCTCGGATTCAACTCGTATTGAAGAGATGACATATTCTTCATCTTGAACTGCATTTGGGTTGATTAATCTTGATAGTATATCGGCATGTCCAAAATCTTCTGTTTTAATATACTCGATTTGAAAATCGTATGTCTTCAGTATAAGTGCATACCTCTGCAACCGATTAGCTGTATGAACAGGAATACCTTTTTTTGAGCCGAAAATTGCTAGAAGTGGTTTATGATCACTTTGAAAAATTACAGGGCGTCCATATATCATACGGTGGAACTTCTTAGCTGCAAATATGAGGGCGAGAGCTTCTTTTTCTATCTGGCTATACTTTCTCTCTGTCTCTGTGAGTGAACGAGAAGCGTGATAGATTGCTTTCATGGATCCATCTTCGAATCTATGGTAGATGCAGGAACCAATACCACTATTGGAGGCATCTGCTGCAACTACTATAGGTAATTTCGGATTATAGTGAGTCAGTAGTAGTTTTGATTGTAATAATTCCTTGAATTTGTCGAAAGATTCCTGACATTCACTGCTCCATTCCCATTTTGCATTCTTTCTCAGTAACTGATCAAAAGGTTTTCTGAGTTCATGCATATTCCTGACAAATTTTCCATAATAATTGATCGCTCCCAAATATGATCGAAGTGTAGGAATATCATGTGGAGGAGGCATATGTGTGATGACCTCAATTCTTGCTGGATCAGGTTGTATCCCATGTTCACTGATGATACTTCCTAGATACTTGATTTCGCGAAGGTGGAACTTACATTTCTGAATCTTGAGATGAAATCCAAATTCTCGAATCCTTTGCAAAACATTCAGTAGATTCTGTTGATGTTCTTCTGTAGTTCTTCCCGAAACAATTATGTCATCGATGTATGCTGCTGTTCCTTCCAGGCCTGATATCATATTTTCCATTATTTGTTGAAATATCGTAGGAGCTACTTTGATTCCAAATGGAAGTCGATTGTAAGAAAATAACCCTCTATGCGTATTGATTGTGAGGTATTTTCTTGAATTCTCCTCAACCTCAACTTGTAGAAATGCATCAGACAGGTCGATGACACTGAATATTTTCGAATTTGCTAACCTGGAGAAAATGTCTTCTGGAGTAGGAAGTGGAAATCTGTGGGGTTGAAGCGCCTCATTCAATCCTGTTGAATAATCTCCACAAATTCGTATATTTCCATTGGCTTTTCTCGTAACTACTATGGGTGCAGCCCATTCAGAATAATCTACTGGGGAAATTATATTCAAATTTTCGAGTCGATTCAGTTCTTCTTCAACTTGTGTTAGTACAGCATAAGCTACTGGTCGTTTTGGACGGAAGACTGGCTTGCTTTCTTGAGAAACATGTAATTCCACCTTCATTTTGTTACAGTGTCCTAGTGAATCATCGAAAATATCTGGAAATTTCTTCTGAAACTGCAGAACACTTTGTATGTCTCCTTTTGAATCTGGCACTGACATGACATTTTGTGTCAGTGACATGACATTACAAATTGAATTCAGTGGAATGTCCCACAAGCCAAATTTCGTAATCCAATCGATACCCAATAAATTTAGCTGTTTTATTGGTGTTACATAGCATTTTGCTGGATACGCTTGATTGTTGAAAACTGTCCTACATTTGAACTCGGAAATGAGTGGAAGTTGTTGACCGCTGGCATTCTTGACAATGTTTTCTGTTGCGGTACACTGGGGTCTTCCTAGCTTGCTCCATGTGTCTTCTGATATAATGGTTATATCAGAGGCTGTGTCAACTTGAAGATCGACTGGTATACCATTGATGATAACTTGAAGGTACTTGCGTTCTGTTATTGAATTCACTTGAGAAATAATATTGCTTCTAGTGAAACGCTGGAATGTTTTCTTCTTAATATTGCCACAGTATCCTTCTTTGTGTCCAATCTTCTTGCAGTTTTGGCATGTGTGATTCTGATAAGTACAGTTTCTGGCAAAATGCATTTGACCACAATACCAACAGGCTGTTTTTGGAACAACTTGCTTTGAATTCTTGTTTGAATCTTGATGATTTCTGCTGAATTCGTTAGTTTTGCTCCCTGATGAATATTTCTTCTTCTGAGAAATTGCATTAACCCTCCAAAGCCTGAATTAATTATTTTTGGAAATATCAATTTTTTTTAAATAAACAGTACACAAGGACCTCATATATTAAAAAAAATGCAATATTGAGCAAACTCTACACCTAGAAGAGAAGTTTAGAGACGTTGCCATATGGCAACGCTAGGCTTCAAGGGTAAAAGTAATATCAACATGAACTTGAATGAAAGTTTATTCGGGAATAGTTCAGAATACAAAACATGTTCTCTGAGAAACCATAGTTACTCGTCTAAAAAGTAACTGAATGAAAAATTTCGAAACATTGTATGCAAAGTCCCACCTTACATTTTTTACAACTTGTTCTGACAATTGAACTGCAACCTTCACCTGCACATCTCCAACGTTTATTATTAGGTACAGCTATCACTATGTGATCCATACGATCATAGCGCACATCGTCCGAAACCCTATTATTAGAAATACTATTCTTGGATAAGGATGTTCGTCCAGGTCCTTTGGGTGGATTTTTGTAACGAGTCAGATATGCGAGTACTAATTCACGTCGAAACTCACGCTTAGTGAGTTTACTTCCTGCTTGTTTATAGATGATCCACGAATTGTGTAGTGCAGCATCCAAGAACCAGGTAAAAATAGACCAGTACCACTTCTTGCCCCTTATGGAGATCCGGTATTGGGCTATATCTTGATCCATCCTGTCTGTTCCACCCATATGTTTATTGTATTCAGTAACTAAGTATGGTCTGGGGATTTGAACAATTTTTTTCTCTGATTGTGAGTATCTTCTGACTTGACTAAGCGGATGAATGCCATGGATAGTAGAAGCCTTAGTTACCACAGCATTGTCGTTCCAACGTGCAACCAAGACTCCATTTACAGCACAAATCTTGGATTCATGTGCTCCCCTTATCTTCTTCTTAGTTAGCTTTTTGTCAGTTATAGTGCAAGATTTGGGCAATCGGTTTTCTCTCATCGTTCCTGTTGCTCCATAACCTCGTTCTCTGAGATGGGTGAGTAAAGGAAATCCAGTGAAAAGATTATCGAAATAGATATTGTGCCGATATGTCTGGTTCGGTAATTCGTCTAACATTTTCACTAATGGAGCTGCACATGCTCCGTATTGAGCGCTATAAAGTTCATTTTTATCTGGGCTACTTCCTTGATAGACCTCCATATTCACCAAGTAGCCAAAATCAGTATTGAGGCACCATACCTTATACCCAAATCGAATTGGTTTTCCTTTTATGTACTGTTTACAAGAATGACGGCCATAATATTTCACCATTGCTTCATCATAATTCAAATGTTCAACAGGTACAAAATACTTCATGAAATTCACTTTCAACATGTCAATAAATGGTCGAAGTTTACACATTTTATCTTTCTTATCAAGATTGGTATTATCTGCGCAGTGTAAAAATCTCATTATCTGTATAAATCTATCTCTGCGCATAGCCTCAGACACTAATTCATTGTGCATGTCGTTACCCGTATCCCAATAGAACCTTTTTCCTGGTAAAACAACATAACCAGTAAGAAAAAGAATGCCAATGAAACACCTCATCTCATATGTAGTTATATTCGGAGGCGGGCAATTTATAAATCCAGCATATTTATTTGATTCTTCAACAAGGAGATTTATGATAGCATCATCCAGAAACATTTCGAAAACTTCAACAACAGTCTTGTTTTGATACTGGGAATAGTTTGGTTTCGATTGCCCAGGTTTATTTGTAACTAGGTCTCCATCAATCCATTTGAAATTGAGTTTGGGTCTCTTGTGGCGTGTTTGAACCTCTTCATCTTCCATATTGTACAAAGGTTCTCCAGATATCCTTTGATTATTTTCCAGAACAACTTCTGCTGATGCTGATAACTGATTTCTACCTAAATTGTCTACTAAACCACCTTCATCTTCATCGGCAGAGTCCTCATCAGTAAGATCTGCAGCATCTGGGGGAGTGATGAATATTTCCCTAACGCCTGGTGCAGCAAAATCATCATCATTTTCCTCTAACATAGCTAGGGCTTGCTGAAGATCGAATCCTTGTCTGAAAAAAATATTGGGTTGTGAAAGCAGTTGAGGAACCTATCGTTGCCATACGGCAACAGCTAAACAAAAATACGTAAAATTCAAAATATGCATTTGTTTTCAAATCCATGTATATGACACGTTGGCTGAACCTTCTGGTAGCCAACTATAACGATAAGAGTATTGAATCATTCTATTTGGAAAAAATATTACACTTACGCCCATTGTATGTCCATTTTTCGACGAAAACAATGTACACGGTAAGAAATACACTTGCTAACTGAATAATAGTTCGACTGAAATGAGATGTAAACATACAAATCACTCAACTAGTATCCCTACTACTATTTTGTGACATCGGAAACCAGTAGTACAATGCTGCGTATTTTTGGTTGCCGCATTAAAGAGTCCAAAAAATTGTTGCCATATGGCAACGATAGGTTTCTGAGGGTTAACCACTGGAGTGCTGGAATGTTCTATCATTGCAGTATCTTGTTTCAAATTCAAAATACGCTGACACTCTGAAGCTAAATCTTGAAGATTGAGAGATTCTGAATCTTTGCCATCGATTCTTGATAATAATTTTGTTCTCACATCGGAATCACCAACAGATTGAAGACCACACACGAAAATAAGGCATTTGAATTGATCAGCTGTAATTTTCCTGATGTCGAAGTCTTCGCAGAATTTGTTGACTTTTGCTGTGTATGCAACGAAGTCTTCTGTACTGCTTTTGGTGAGTTTCATGCACTGGTAGCGCGTATTGAAAATTGAAGATTTCTTTCCGAACATGTTTGTGAGTTTGGCAACTGTATCTTTGAAATCGATTTCTTTGGGTTCTTTAGGCAGAATCAGATCAATATATTGTTGATGAACCTGTGTGTCCAATTTCCTTAGTAATAGTCTCACTTTGGCTGGTTCTGATAGTTTTTGAGCATCCTCCGTGAATAAACTCTCGTAGCGTTTGTACCATGATTCGAAAGTTATATTGTTGTCTGGGTCATAATGAAATTCAGTTATTCCATTACCAAGAGTTTCCATACGGAATTCTTCACTAACCTCGCCACTTCTGATATGAACATTATCAGATTTGAAGTTCTGAGACAGAAGTAAAAGGAATTCTTGCTGATTTTTCATCAATTGATCCTGTTGAAGTTGCGCCTGTGCTTGTTGAGCTTTGATAAATTCAGTGATAGTTTTCTGGAACTGTTCTGACATGTTTATCAACTCTGTTGGGTTCTTTCAATGATTCTCGTCGCCACTTTTATGATGCTCAATGAACTTATGGAACTCTCGAGGGAAAAACAGATTATATTTCATAAAACATGAAAACTATATAATTCAAATTATTTATTATCTCCCATTCAACTGTTTGCTATGTCAACAGTTGATATGAACTATTCTACATCCAATGTTGTACAGGGTCTTAGGTACTGCCAACAATTATTATTCATTTAAGTTCATGTAATTCCAGTCACGACCCTGCGGCCTCCGACGTCACGCAGTGTCGTGCTGGATTAAATCCAGTGACTACTCCTCACAGCCTGTGAGGTGAGTAATCACTGGGACCAAGTACCGTGTGCCCTGAGTAGACGCAATGATCCAAGTATGACGACCTTCTGCATACCACCAGCCAGGATGTGTGCCTTATCACGGCACGCTGGGATTTTCTGGATCTCCGAGAGTAGCGTGTGTCGTGTGCCTCCTAGGGAGCCGATAATCAGGATGACCAATTCCACAGAATGGTCTGGATAGAGCCGGCGGAGTTCGAAGAGAAGATCTCGATATTTAGTCCGTTTCTCCTCCTCCTTCAAAACGATGTTCGGTTCGGCTGGCGCCGAAAACTCGATCACGAACATCGCTTTGGTTTGATGGTCGAGGAGGACTACATCAGGCTTGTTAGCTTGTATTTGCCTGAGGGTGGGGAATGAGAAGTTCCAATAAATTCGGCACCTCTCATTCTCCACAACGGACTCAATATCCCCCGGAGCATAGATCTCCGAGAGAAGCGTGTGTCGTGTGCCTCCTAGGGAGCCGATAATCAGGATGACCAATTCCACAGAATGGTCTGGATAGAGCCGGCGGAGTTCGAAGAGAAGATCTCGATATTTAGTCCGTTTTTCCTCCTCCTTCAAAACGATGTTCGGTTCGGCTGGCGCCGAAAACTCGATCACGAACATCGCTTTGGTTTGATGGTCGAGGAGGACTACATCAGGCTTGTTAGCTTGAATTTGCCTGAGGGTGGGGAATGAGAAGTTCCAATAAATTCGGCACCTCTCATTCTCCACAACGGACTCAATATCCCCCGGAGCATAGGGCAGCACTGGGGTCTCGTCTATTCCGTACGAGTGCCTCAAATAGTAGTAGAGCACTCGCAATGCCGCATTGTGTCTATGGATATAGGCCGAGACTGCATACACCGTGCAAGAAGACAGCAGGTGCATAATTGTCTCGGGCGCCCTGCGGCAGGCCCTGCAACTTGTGTCAGGGACCTCCATACCCATGACACGGCTACGGTAGACGAGAGTGTTAAAAACCCCATCCTGGCATGCCATGATGAACCCCTCTGTTTCCGATTTGAGCCCGCCTGACTTCAGAAAAGCAAAAGTCAGTTCTTTATTATTATTATTATTATTATTATTATTATTATTAAAGTTGTTGCAATATTTTCTTGATTAGTTTCGAGGGTGGCAATGGCTTCATCGTATCTTTTGCCATCATCGGCGTCCAAATTACCCGAAATACTTTTGAAGATTAGGTACTATCTACCCGTCAATGAGTCCCCTCTTAACCCTCTTACTCGGATGTATGGAGTTAAATTTTTCTCTAGCAAGATTGAGATTGAAAAGAATGGCATTATCTATATTTATTAATTCGCTATAATAGTACAGTGGGTGTCGACTTTGAATAATTTGTTTTATTGTTTCATATTGCTTAGTTAATTTCAATAATTCGGTTTCGATAGGAATCAGGTCAAAGTAGTGGATGAACGTGTGATGGGTGGCTTTCAATTTGGCATCACCTAGTTTATATGGTAGGATCCCGGGATTAGAATCAAGACTGGTTATCCTTATTTCTTGAGCACTGTTCGCTTTCAGCGCGAGAAGTATCCTGTAATGCGATAGTTTTTTGATTAGATAATGGCCTTTTTAGATTGTTTTTATGGTAGACTTTTGTTGCTCCGCTAGTCACTGAAGGTGTAGTGGATTTGTTTTTACGCAGTATCGTTGCAACATTGATTTTTTTATTCCTTGTGATATGGTGAGCTTTGAATCGGGGACTTGCTTTATTCCGAGCTCTAGTTTTATGATAAACTAGGGTGTTTGGTTGATAAGTCAACGGGTCGTGCCTATTTTGATTAACCTTTTCCAATACTTTTTCTTTTTGCTTTGTCATTTGTTGGTTAAGTTTTTTATAGATTTCTATGGTACGATCTTTATGTTCTTCAATATTATTGTTGTATAATTTTTCACTAATATTGATGTCAAAAGGACTATTTGAATCGAGATGTCCATTGATGATATCTATAGGACGTTGTTTGGTTACTGAGTGAATAGCATGGTTATAGCCAAGGATTGCATAAGGCATCTGATCTAGGATGTTCAAGTCCTTTTTTGCTTCTCCAATTATCCTGAGGTGTTCAATGATGGTCGAATGGAATCTCTCTATTGGGCTGTTCGAATTAGGGTTCAGAGCTGTGGTATAATGGATTTCAATTTTGTGTATTGCGGCAAATTCTTTTATAATGGTATTTTTTAGTTCGGTTCCTTGGTCTAAAACAAGTAATTTAGGAGTACCGTGATGGGTCATAAACGTTATGAATGCTTTTGCGATATGGATTGCAGTTAATCCCGTGAGAGGATACGCTTGCGCATACTTCGAGAACTTATCTATTATAGTGAAGAATTTTTGACCTTTGATTGTGAAAACATCTCCATGGACTATTTCGAATGGTTTATTTGGTGTCGGTGTTAGTTCGAACTTTTGTTTAGGTGGATTTCTATCATACTTCATTTTTTGACACAATTCGCAATTATTAATATATTTTGTAACTGTACCTCTGATGTTGGGCCAATAGAAGTGTCTTTTTATTTGGGCTTCTGTTTCGATAATTCCTCGGTGGTTTGTTTTGCCCTCGTGACATAATTTTACAAATTCATCACGAGAATCCAATGAAAAGACGTCTTCTAGTACATCATTACATAAAACTAGGTTGAAAGCGGAGTTTTTGAAAGTGTCTTTTAATATTTGACAGAGTTTAGGGATCAATTATTTTTTGTCTAAATTTATCGCAAAAGTTTTTTCAATCGTAGTGAATTCTCTGAATGTTTTTATCACGTCTTCTTCAAAATTTTGTTTGAAAATTTGTATAATAGTTCTCGTTTTGTTTTCGAATAATCGTTTAATTTTTGGGAGCTCTGGGGAGTGTAAAACTACTTTGAGGAATATTTGATTTTTGAAATTATTGATTGCGGTTTCGGAAATGGGAACTTCTAGTATAGGATTTTCGTGACTGGTGTGTGCAGTTTCGTTATCGTCTTCCTCGTGTGTGTCATTAAAATTTGGGTTGACGTCATTCAAATTTGGGCTTTCATCAATATTGCCAGCTATTGATTCGGCGTCATTTTCGATGTTATTCTCATTATCGTTTGCTGTATTATTTTGTGAAGTAGATGGGTTAGTTGAAGACATTGTCTTGTTTAAATTTTCTACATAGGAGAATATGTCATTAGTGTTGGTATCGTTAATTTTTATACGCGACAGGGCATCGGCGTTTGAGTTCAATGAACCCTTTTTGTATTGGATGGTATAATCAAACTCATCGAGTTTGAGTCTCCATCTGGTGAGTCTTGCGCTTGGATCTTTTATAGAGAAAAGCCAGTGAAGGGGTTTGTGGTCACAAAATATTGTGAATTTCCGGCCATACAGATATGGGCGGAAATACTTTGTAGCCCACACAATCGCGAGAAGTTCTCTCTCGATCGTGCTATAATTTTGTTCTGCTTGATTGAGTGTCCTGGATGCGTAAGCCACTGGTTTGTCTTGACCAACAGGTCCTTGTGACAATACGGCTCCAAGGGCATATTGACTTGCATCAGTACAAAGGTTGAAAGATTTTGAGGAATCGGGGTATTGAAGAATCGGATTATTCGTTAGGAGTTCCTTACACGTTTCGAAACATTGTATGTAGTCTGGGGTTAAGTCAATTTTTGCTCCTTTCTTCAAACGTGCTGTGAGAGGTTTCGTGATTTTAGAGAAGTCCGGTATAAATTTGCGGTAGTACCCTAGTAGACCTAAAAAGCTTTTTATTTCTGTTGTGGTCTTAGGCGTTGGAAATTTTTTTATGGCAATTCTCTTATCTGGGTTCGGTTTTATTCCCTCAGTGGTGATCACATAACCTAGATAGGCGGTTTCCTTTTTTAAAAATTAAGACTTATCTAATTGAATTCTGAAATTGGTTTCGCGTAGACGATCGAATACTTTTTTCAGATTAACAATGTGCTCTTGAAGAGAGGCTGAATATATTATGATATCATCAAGATAAACAAGGCAAATTTCATTTTGGAGGCCTCTCAAAATGTTGTCCATTACCCTTTGAAAGGTAGCGGGGGCATTTTTTAGGCCAAACGGCATTCTTAGGTATTCGTAATGTCCATTTTCGACGTTGAATGCCGTTTTCGGGATGTCTTCGGGGTTCATTTCGATTTGGTGAAACCCGCTAGCCAAATCCAAGGTCGAAAATTAATTACACCTGCCAAGTTTATCTGAAACGTCCGTTATATTGGGTATCGGGTACCTATCGTCGATTATTTTTTCGTTGATCTTTCTATAGTCTACCACGATACGCCACTTCTTTTTGCCGGAAGCGTCGGCATTTTTCGGAACCACCCAGATAGGGGAAGACCAGGGGGAATTGCTTGGTCTTATTATGTTTTGTTGAAGCATTTTTTGTATCTGTGAATTAACTTCGGTTTTATGTACAAACGGGTACCTATATGATTTAGTATGAACAGGGATTTCATCGGTTGTTTGAATCCTATGTTTTACTTGGTTCGTGAAAGTTAAGTTATTTTCATTTATGTGAAAAATATCTGCGTATTTTCTGCACAATGGAAGAATATGACTTTTTTCTTCTTCATTCATATGATCTGTTCTAATTAAATTATCTATATCTTGTTAATTGTTGATTTCTGATAATGGTTGAATATTCATGTGATAAAACTCGAAATCATTCTGGACCGGGAAAGTTCTAATTGGATGTAAAATCGTGCAATTTGTGTCATTATTAGAGTTATTATGTATTTCTACGAGAGCACAACCTTCCCTTGATATTGACAGGGTTTCTGGTATTATGCAATTTTGAATGGTTTGTTGCGGAATAATGATTTCGCCTGATTGTGTTGTAACAGGAATTCTGATTTTTGTCACTGTGTTTCCACGTAGGAATTTCTCGAAAAATACTGATGGATTGGCATCGAAGTATTTTATCGGAATGCATGCGCGAGGAGTAGAGAGTTTCAAATTAGCAAAGTCTAAATTGGCATTCAATGATTTCATAATGTCGATACCTAACAGACCATCGAATACGTTATGAAATTTGTATGCGTAGAATTTGAGGTGTTTGTTTTCGTTAAATTCTTGGAAAGCTGGTATTGTTGCAGAGATATTATGTTTCGAGGAAGCAAATGAAGTAGATACTATAAACGGGTCATTCACTTTGTGTTGAGAGAAATATTTGTTGACAATCATAGGATCCAGAAATGATTTCGTGGCTCCTGTATCGATAAGTAATTTCAAAGGTGGGATTTTTATAGCAATATAGGGTAATTTTCGTTCGTCAAAAGATGTATGGAATTCAATTACGTCTCCGGATCGGAAGAGTTGTCCAGCTGAAAATCCTCGGATTCTTCGAAATAATCGGGATTTTCTGAATAGTCATAGTCATTATCGATTGGAATCTCTATCTGATTTTGTAACTGTTCGTCGGGATAGTCTAACTGTTCAGTATTATGCAATTGAGCTTGCGGTCTAGTGTTTGTAGTGTACTGTCTGGTGGTGGTACTCATGGGTGTTGGTTTTGGTTGGTTGGAATTTTAAGAGTTTGGGTTTGGTTTACAAACATTTCTTTGGGGTCCAAAGACTTGATGGTTCGTGAAAAATTTCTGGGAATTATTAGGTTGTGGTTGAATATTTACAGGGCCTGTTGGGAAAGATGTTCTTGGTTGATTTTGGAATGTTTGTGGAACAAAATTCGGGTTTTGATGTCTTTGTTGGTAGACATTTTGACTAAAATTTTGGTTGAAATTTGGTCTCTGTACCTGATATTGATTTGGTTGGGTAAAATATTGATTGGGATAGCCATGGTTTTGTCTGCCAGGATTTCTTCGGGTTTGGGCTGGATTTGCATTTTGATTTGAGTGTGGAATCGAATTTTGTAGATATCTAATATTATCTTCTTTTCTGATGAAATTTATTGCCTCTAACATTGTTTTCGGTTCTTTGGTACGAACCATTATACCATAAGGGTTTTTCAAGCCTGCTAGAAATACTTCGAGATCCTGCTGGTTATACATTTTTTGTTTGAAATTGCGTACATCTTGAACTGTTTCGTGAATTGCCAAATAATTCGAAATTGTGTTTAGAACTTTCCTAACTCTATCATGAAATTGGTACGGGGATTCATTGGCACCTTGTCTCAAGTTATTTAAATCTAAGGACAAACAAGTCTCATTTCTGTGGTCGCTGAAATTCGTGATTAAAACATTTCTGATATCAGGAATAGTTTTCACGCAGCTAATATTAACGACCTCACGAGCCGGCCCTTTCAATTTACTGATAATGGTGCGAAAAATTATCACATTTTGATAGTTAGCTATGTTTGCCACATCAAAGAAGTGGGTAT
This sequence comes from Phaedon cochleariae, assembly GCA_918026855.4. Classification (NCBI taxonomy): domain Eukaryota; kingdom Metazoa; phylum Arthropoda; class Insecta; order Coleoptera; family Chrysomelidae; genus Phaedon; species Phaedon cochleariae. The sequence continues at coordinate 24,355,666 of OU896718.1, read as the reverse complement.
GAATACTGTAGATACTTTCGAGAAAAAAATTCAATGCGTCCACGTCTCCGTTGAACTCGGGTATGGTTTCGGCGTGAACCTTTGAGAAATTTTGAATCGACATAATAATTGTTGCAGCACTATTTTCTATGGTTGGATTGTCAGTTTCCAAAGTTATATTATTGAGCGTATTCGCAAGTGAACTTATTTCTAACTCTAGGAGATCTTTACTACCACTTGGGAAAGGAGAATCACTAGAGGAGTCTGGCATGAATCAAAAAACGACTTACAGCAAGAGTATCGTCTTCATCGAACTTCTGGGCTGCCAAGTTGTCCTGGTTGCGTCTGCTTCTTTATCCTTGGTATCCTTAGTAACTATATTGTTCTTTGGTATCCACTTTTCGGCGATCGAACAACGGACACGTAGGAACTTTTTCGATTGTTACTCAACTATTAGAAAATAGAAAAGGTATTCGCGATGGATTCTTTGTAACAATCCTACCGACTGCGCCACTTTTATAACTCGTCTAGAGTTTGGTTTTTTAAAAAAACATTTATTTTTCGATACAAAGGTAGACACAAGTTGATTTGATGTGAAAAGTACAAATATTCAGCCAAGACTGAGCTACGTGAGAAATGAATTATAAAAATGTGAAATAAAAGTTGCTGATTCAATTCTTGGAATTTGTCTCGCCTCTGGTGAGAACGCCTCGAAGTGCTGAGTTGCGGAATCGATGATGTAGCCTTTTTCCCATGGGTTCCCTGGGAATATGGAATATAACTAGCACCAATACTTTCGAATAATCCGAATCACACCCATAAAACATGCTCTTCTTGCTACCACTATCCTAACCTTTTTTCACTTTTTCAAATCGCGCCAAAAATTCTCTCGCTAAACTTACATTAACCTCACTTTATCCTAACCTCTTCTTTTTTTCTCACGTTTGTACATAAGGACATAGACAGGGGCGGCGTCTACACTTTCATAATTTAAATCTGCATTCCATTAATTTCGCTCGGCTCACCATTACTAGGAAACACTTGCTCTTTTATATATATGTCTAACAATTTTAAAATTCCTTTCTGATAACACATTTTTTTCATTTGATAATAAAGTTTTTGGCACTCCCATGGGTGCATCAATTTCTCCAACTTTAGCAGCCCATGTCATGGATGATCTGTTAGATACTGTGATTCCTGTTTTATCAGTTGAACCCTTATTTTTTAAAAAAATGTGGATGACATCATCTTAGCAATCCCAGAAGAAAGTATTGATGAGGTTCTTTTTACATTCAACAGCTATGACCCACACATTCAATGTACAATTGAAACGGAAGATGCGAACTGTTCTGTACCTTTTCTCGACACAAAATTCATTCGCACTAACGAGAACAAGATCCTGATTGACTGGTACAGGAAACCTTGCAGCTCTGGCTGGTACATGAACTTCGAATCGTACCACAAAAGATCTATGAAAGTAAACTTGGTCAAGCAAATGAAAAACAGAGTGATGAGAATCTCAGACAATACTTTCCATAATAAAAATTCGAAAATTCTTTTACAACTTTTCGTTGACAACTCATATCCGGTCAAATTAGAAAAAACAATATTATTTAATGCACCATCCATTGATCAACCTGACAATTCAATTAACAACCCAGATCCACAACAAAATGCAACAATCCCTGAGACAATTCCAGCGCCAATCATTTTCACCTCACTACCCTATATAAGAGAGATAACACCACAACTGACCAGACTATTTCCATCTACAGGTAACTTAAAAATAGCATACAGAACAGTAGTAACTATCAAATCCTTGCACACTAAAATCGAAGATAAAGTGCCCTTGTTATCAAACACAAATGTAATTTATAGTATTCCTTGCCATGATTGTAATAACCAATATATAGGCCAAACATCGAGGTCACTATCCAACAGAATAATCTCACATAGAAGTGATTGCAGACTGCACCCAGAAAGATGTGCACTTGCAGAACATGTGAATAAATATGATCACCATATGAATTTCGATGCAGTTAAAATCCTATCACGAGAAAAACATCTGATGAAAAGAACTTTCTTAGAGATGGCTTTTATATCACAATGCAATAATTGCATAAATAAAAAAACAGATATTAATCATTTGAGTGAGATTTATTCCTTTTTACTGTCTTTAGATAACTCATAACCATTTCAAATTTCAGTTTTCAATGTTGGTACGCATTGTCTGTTGGTACCACTGTTTGTGCATTTTTGACATGACAATTGTCTTCACACAAACTGTCATATGTCAGTCATATTCATTTTTCAAAAAAACTCATTTCCCGGCACCATTTGCAATAACCTTATCTGCCAACAATTCCAACCATGTGGTGGAAGATGTGACTTTTAACTTAGTTTTATAATGTTTTAACGTGTGTTATTCTTTAGAGTACACAATTATAATTGCAATTGGGAGATAATGATTTAATGACAACTATTTAAAAATTCCAATGTCACAATTCTTGACTGATTCCTTGACAACTCCTATTCCTTATGTTATTTGAACATCCTCGATAAGAAACCAACTCGACGTCACAGGGTGTTCCCGCTTCCGCTACAATACTCCCCCCCAGCGGACTGCCAAGTGAGGACGCGAAACAAACAGGATAAATATCCACTTTCGTCGTGCCTGTGGTTGTGCTAGGAGGAATATCTTCAGACTGTCTATCAGATCCATATTTCGCTGGGTTTCTGCTGTAGGTACGTAGCGAAGATCTCGGCAAATTTTGTTCTGAAACTCGAGTCTGATCAACCTGCTCTTCTAAGCATTCCTCATTGAGGGAGTATGCTGGTTTCAGTCTTTCAATAGAAACATTGACATTCTTATCTTTCACACGTATGGTGAAAACTCTGTCAGAGAGTCTGGTGACTACTTTGAAAGGCCCTTCATAAGGGTGCTCTAATGGCTTACGTGTAGAGTCTACTCGCATAAACACATGCGAACATGAATGAAGGTCTTTATATACAAAAGTGCTCAATTTCCTATGGTGGGCCGATGGAGTCGGTCTCAACCGTTGCATGCACTTCCTGAATTTTTCCACAAAAATGTGAGCTTCCGGACGATCCAAATCAGCAAACACAAATTCCCCTGGAACTTTGATTGTCGTGCCATATACAAGTTCTGCTGTTGAACACTGGAGATCTTCTTTTATCGCCGATCTCAAACCAAGCAGCACCGTGTCCAGAACGTCGATCCATTCCTCGCTTGCGTGACACCGTAGAGCTGACTTCAAAGAACGATGAAAACGTTCCACAATACCATTTGTTTGAGGATGGTAAGCTGCAGCCCGTGCTCTGTTACACCCTACTAAATCTGTTAATGCCGCAAACAGTCGAGCTTCGAACTGGCTACCTTGATCGGTGGTGACCGTCTGCGGGCAACCAAATCGACAAACCCAGGACTTATAAAATACTGAAGCCACTGTATCTGCCGTGATGTCCTTCAAGGGAATGGCTTCAGGCCAACGTGTGAATCGATCAATCATCGTCAGTAAGTAAGAAAATCCTTTCGATGGAGGCAAGGGGCCAACAATGTCCAAATGGACATGCTGAAATCGTTCACTAGGTACTGGAATGTGCATATCCGATTTCTTCACGTGCCTAGTGACCTTACTGAGCTGACAAGAAAGACAAGCTCTCACCCAATTACTGATGTCTTTCTTCATATTCGGCCACACAAACCTTTGTCTCACTAACTCGCTTGTCACCCGTTTGCTTGGATGGGACAAACCATGTATCATGTCGAAAATTCGTTGACGCAGAAGTTTTGGAATATACGGACGAGCTGAACCTGCAGATAAATCACAATAGATGGTATGTGGAGAACTCTCGAGACGAACTTTCTCCAACTTCAAAGCCGAATCCGATTCCAAAAGTGCTTGCAACTCCTCATCTTTTTCTTGTTCCCTGGCCAACTCTTCTGAATTCGTTATACTTGGTATGTTAATGGTTTCTATTCGTGATAATGTATCAGCGACAATGTTACATGTTCCAGCAATATGTTGTATATTCGTGCTAAACTGGGAAATATAATCCAGTTGCCTACTTTGCCTAGGTGATGCTTTGTTGGCTCTTTGTGAAAAAGCGTATACGAGTGGTTTGTGGTCGGTCCGGATTTCGAAATCTCGAGCTTCCAACATGTGCTTGAAATGCTTGATACTCTCGTAGATCGCAAGCAGCTCTCTGTCATAGGCACTGTAGCGAAGTTCGGCCCCATGCAATTTCCTTGAGTAGAAACCAAGTGGCTGTTTGTTGCCAGAACCATGCTGTTCCAAAACTGCGCCAATAGCCATATCAGATGCATCCGTATAAAGTATCAACTCTGCATTTTCTAATGGGTGAGCCAGTAATGTCGTTTCTGCTAAAACTTGCTTACACTTTTCAAAAGCTTGCTCAGCTGATGAATTCCAAACAATAGGTCGTTTGTCCGACTTTTTTGCACCACTCATATATTCATGAAGAGGTGCTTGAATTCGCGAAGCATTCTTGATGAAGCGGCGATAAAAATTTATCATGCCTAGAAAACGCCTTAGTTCCGATACAGTCTCAGGTTTTTTGAAATCGATAATTGCTTTAACTTTACCCGGCAAAGGTTTGATACCATTAGCACTGATACGATGACCCAAGTAGTCGACTTCTGACTTCCCCAAATGGCACTTGGCGACATTTATAGATAGGCCATAACTTTGTAAGCGCTGAAAAACTATCTGTAGGTGTTGAAAATGTTCCTCTTCATCCTTCGAAGCGATGATAAGGTCATCGATATAGCAATTCACAAAATTCAAGCCTCTGATAACCTCGTCCATGAATCACTGGAATGTCTGCGCTGCGTTTCGGAGACCAAACGTCATCACTGGAAATTCAAACAAACCAAAAGGTGTTGTGATTGCTGTTTTCTCTATGTCCTCGTCTGCTACTGGTATTTGATGATATGCTCTCACCAAATCGATAGTAGAAAATATTGTTTTTCCAGCAAAACTACTCGTGATGTCATGAATATGCGATATCGGATATCTATCTGGAACGGTAGCAGCGTTTAGTCTACGATAGTCGCCGCAAGGCCTCCAATCTCCGGTCTTCTTGGGTACAAGGTGAAGAGGACTGGCAAACTTGCTTTTTGACGGTCTGCAAATACCAAGCATGACCATCAAGTCGAACTCCGCCTTAGCAACTTTCAACTTATCTGGTGCGAGTCTTCGTGACCTTTCAACTACAGGCGGCCCTGTTGTTACGATGTGGTGCTTCAACGAATGTCTAGCTCGCATCGAGTTTTGGCGAGGAGCTGTGAGCTCTGGAAACTTCGCTAAGAGACGGTGGAACCTTCCCTGGCAAGTAACGGTTGATACTCTTGAAGTAACTTGTTGTAACTGTCCGTGAGCAGAATATCTAGTGGAGGTGTCTACTACACGACGATTTCTGAGGTCAACCAGTAACCCGTAATATTTGAAAAAATCTGCACCCAACATAGGTCTTTCTACATCAGCGATGCAGAATTGCCAGAGATATTTCCGCCCTAAACCTAGGTTCACTTCGACCGCTCGTGTTCCATAGGTTTTGATAGGAGTTCCGTTGGCTGCATACAAACAGTAGTCGGTTGCTTTGAATGGACCCAAACAGGCTGAACGAGGCAACACGGAAATCTCTGCCCCAGTATCCACCAAATAGTGAAGTGCAGATGTTTGATCCACAGAAGGCGTTTCCCTTCTGCTGACGATGACTGACAACAAAACTGCAAGGTTGCTCACAATTCCTTGCTGCCCTTCCAAATTTCCGATGATAGTAACAAAATCTATCATTTCTTTTTGGCCTTCTAGAGAAATTTGTTGACATTTGTCTGATGCGTTGTGCTAAAGCGTCGATCTGCGCGTCAGAAAAAGGTAATAGGTCACCTGCACGCTCTTCTTTATTCATAGAGACTGTATTATCTGCTGATTGACTCTGAGTATGTCCAAATGCAGCAATTTGGTCATGACTATTTCGCCAAATCTTGTCAGCTCGATTTGCTAATGAAACCAAATCTGAATCATCGTGTCCAGCAAGCACTGAACGTATATGGATGGGCAGCCTCTTCAAAAAAATTGATCGTAGAATGTTCTCTGAACATTGACCACCAGAGATACCGCGTAAACGGATGAGCAAATCAGTAGGACGATCTTCATGTATTTCAGAAGAATGTAGTAATCGATCTAAACGTTCTTCTTCAGTTGCTCCAAGGTACGCCAAAATTCGATTCTTGAGGGTGCTATATCTGTTACACTCTGGAGGGGATCGAATCAGATCATCAACACATGGTAATAGAGTTTGATCAAGATGAGCCACCAGGTAACGATATCGTGTGAGATCACCTGTAATTCCTGCTAGATCAAATGAAGTTTCAACTTGGATGAACCAAAGAGCCGGATTCTCTTTCCAGAACGGCGGGAACTTCTCGATTCGAGATGCATTTACAGAGTGGCTTGCTGATTGGGATATGAAAGGATTTGAATTCTCGCTTGAAGTTGATGCATTCATACCATCTGTGTTCTCCATATTCTCTGAGGATCACGTCGGGGTCACCAATTTTAGAGTACACAATTATAATTGCAATTGGGAGATAATGATTTAATGACAACTATTTAAAAATTCCAATGTCACAATTCTTGACTGATTCCTTGACAACTCCTATTCCTTATGTTATTTGAACATCCTCGATAAGAAACCAACTCGACGTCACAGGGTGTTCCCGCTTCCGCTACAATTCAATGTAATGTATTTTTATCGATGACTTTTGGGCTTATTCATGTTATGTTACCAAGACACATAAAGAAATTATGCATGAACATCATGTCAGCCATCCTCAACAAAGTTGTAAGTACACAAAGATTTCATCACTTGAACTACATGATACTCATGAATAATCAATTTACAGACTCCCTGATGATGAAAATAAAGATTTTCGAAAGCTTGGACCAACTTTAAAGAGTACTCTTTTGACTTTGCTGCAGTCCCCAATATTCCCTAGTTTATATATATATATATATTCATTGAACTTGACATAGATTTATTGTTCATTCATTATATCGTAGACTCGATTATGAACATTGGAATATAAACACTTCAACTAGAGGGAAAACACAATTTGAAAAATTTTGAAAATACCTTCATGCTCTTGATTTATTTCACGGATCAACCACAGGGAAGTATGCTATATCGCTGATACCATTATCAAATTCCGAAAGAGCAATTGCTTCAACAAAAGAATACATCCAAAATCCTTCCATCTACTATTTTTCTTACTTCAACTGAAAATTGACCTATATTGGTAGCTTGTATGATTAATAATTCTAAACTTAATGGAGTGGGTAAATGAATATATTTTATTCACGATACACGGTATCGGAGTTCATTTTCAATTTCATCGCTCGTGAATTCTTCGCAGTTTTCCTAGTTGAACTACTTATTTACATCAATGCTCAATCTACATTTCCTTGAGTGAAACAGACTAAATTAAATCTTAGTCGCTGAGGAGAATTTATTCTAGCGTTGACCATGTTTACACCAGCATTGCGTATCTTTATCACCTTTAGTTGTATTTTTAACGACATAATTTCGAAATTGAAAACACAATCCTGCGTGTTATCAAGAAATTATGTGACAAATACTCTTGAAATAATTGAATTCAATCATATCAATTAATCCAATCGATTCTTCATTCAATTTAATGAAAAACATCCTAATTTGATCCTGATTGAATTCTGATTTCATCCCACGAAAATTCTAATTTCCATCCTACCAAAATTTTGATAAAAATCCTACCAAAATTCTGATTAGCATCCTACCGACTGAGCCAATTCGTAAGAAGGGGGGGACTCTGATGAAGATACTCTATCCTCGAAATAAACTGATTAAATGACACCTGTCTTAGGTCCACCTTCTTAATAACATTCATTTCCTTCATCTACTTGATTTTCCCTGCCGAACGAGACAGGTTAGGCAAGTAAGGTCCAATAAGAATACGCTTGATATGGCTTTATATTCCGAATTAAATAAAAGAAGCTGAGAGCTGTGCACAGGGAATCGAACCCCGGCCGACAGACTGTGAGCCCGATGCGCTACCATTGCGATGCCGGCCGGCCAGTGCGCGGGTCGCCTTCACTCCGGTACATCGTTGCCAGACGTTCGAAAAAGTATCGGATACTTGGTGCGCGGCGCAACGCATCGTTGCCAGACGTTCAAGTATTTGGGTGTTACTCCGTAATACGGACGTGGGCCATTTTGAAGGTGTGTAATGTGAAATATTCAACTGATGTTTTATGATAGATAACGTATTGTCGTTTTGACGTGCATAGTCGAGAGTAAGAAGAAACAATACAACAATTTTCATTAGTGAATATGCTATTTTCATTGAATAATTGAAAAACATCATTTGGGTATCATATTATCGAACCATTTGTATAAAATATCAACGTTGCGAAGACTGCAATTGTAGGATTCCCCACGGAGGTGGTGCATACAGGATGTGATGGTGTGGTTGTGATCGAAAGTTGGTACATCGTACCAGGAATCGTCGAATCGCTCCAAGTTCACAATTCTCGCATGTACATTGAATGTTGCTAGTTTATCGTCCAGAAAGTCCTTCTTTTGATGTCCTCGCACATAAATGATGTCGATGTCACCCAGTTTCTCCTGAAGAATATCATCCAGTAGATTGTATGCCACAAAACCGGAAGAATATCTTAGCCCACCCAGTTAACCACACATGTCTCAGCTCTATCACAAGAGAGATTAGTCAAAGAACTTCGTTCCATCACACCGTTCTGAAACATATGCAACTTGCATCTGAAATATAACATGCTACTGCTACAAATCAGTGTTTCATCACACGTTCTATCAATGTGATAAAATTGAGACACCCTAGGCGTCATCACACAAGAGATCAATCGATGAACTTTGTTTCATCACACGTTCTATCAACGTGATAAAATTGAAGCATCCCAGGCGTCATCACAAAGCAGATCAATTAAAGAACTTCGTTTCATCACACGTTCTATCAACGTGATAAAATTGAGGCATCTCAGGCGTCATCACAAAGGAGATCAATTAAAGAACTTTGTTTCATCACACGTTCTATCGACGTGATAAAATTGAGGCATCCCAGGCGTCATCACAAAGCAGATCAATTAAAGAATTTTGTTTCATCACAAAGCAGATCAATTGAAGAACTTTGTTTCATCACACGTTATATCTACGTGATAAAATCGAAGCATCCCAGGCGTCATCACAAAGCAGATCAATTAAAGAACTTCGTTTCATCACAAAGGAGATCAATCAAAGAACTTTGTTTCATCACACGTTCTATCAACGTGATAAAATTGAGGCATCCCAGGCGTCATCACAATATACCTAGATCAATTAAAGAAATTTGTGGCATCACATTCCACAACGTTCTGAAATTGAACTGATGCAAATTGCATCCAGAATATAATTCTTGCTTGTATTGTAGGTTTAATAGTGATCATTTGAGTACGTGAAATTCACTGTGGTTGTGGTTAATGTGGTTTAACAATCACGAAGACGAAGAATGTGCTTTGTGTTTACTGGGCTTTCCTAACCTCACTTTTTCGTGGATTTTCAAGAAATTCGGTAACGAAACGAAATTAGCAGCACAAAAGGATACCTCGTTGTTTACAAAACAAAACTAATGTATTTGTTATTTCACTAAATGACCAGAACAACAATGATCTGCCATTCACCAAAATCACTAAGATGACTCTTATTGTTTCATCGGGACATTGAAATGAATTTCATTCCAAGTAAGCCACTTGTGTGATTCGAAGCCCTCTGCTGATGCAGTCATCAGTACCACCGTATACTTCTATACGGTGTCAGTACCTACCAAGGTAAGTAAGTTTTAGATATGATTTGCCTACCCTTGCAGTTTACACACCATCATGTCTAGGAGGAATTCATTTCAATTGTATACCAATTAAGTTTATAATCATTGAATAATCATTCATAAATCATTGACCACATGAAATAGATATCTGCAAATTTTTTTTTATCGCTTGGAGCGCACGAAAGGGAATCCCTATAATGTTCAAAGAACATCGTGCGTTCCTAGGGAGGATAGGGACAGGAGGTAGGTATTGGAGTTTTTTTGAACTTCTGGAGATTATATGTTGTTGGGAATACTTCCACAGGCAATGAATTCCAGAGCCTAGCCGTTCTATGGATGAAGGAGTTTTGATAAAGTGCTGTTCGACATCTTTCGAGGTAGACAACGAAAGGAAGTGCTGACTGGGCTTGTCTAGTTCGTCTGATTGGTACTGCTAGTGAAGGGATGATAGCCGAGATTTCCGAAGAACATTTCCCGTGGAAGTATCGATAGAAAAGTGAAAGGTCGCCGACCTTTCTACGGTGTTCCAATGATGTCAAAGAGTGAGTGAGTGTGGCGTCACCCACCAGGCGAATGGCTCTTCTCTGGATGGAATCTAAGAGCATCAGCGTATGTTTTGGTGCTGAACCATATGTGGGAACAGTATTCTAGAACAGGCCGTATCTGCTAGATGATAATGTTTTGGTTCTTTATTCTAGCTAGGTTTGAGGCTATTTTTCAGTTTTTAAGTACTTGTGATTCTTGGTATCCAACAAGGAAATTCAACTCTGCAATTTTAGTGACAATATTTGTAAATGTATCTTGTGTTTTGTGCCATATATTCATTATTAATATAGGTATGCTACTAGTTTGTAGTTTGAAATTGAATTTTTATTCCAGCTGGACTTCAAGAGAGGAAAATAATCAATTTTGATTTCAGAAAGCATACTAGGTACAAAAATATACTGAAGAGACCAGAATTTGATTCCCGTGTAGCGAAGACCAGCTGGTTAGGCCAATCTGAGAGTTTTCGCAATAATGACAGGTGAACACTTGTTTTGTATACTTTTATTTGCACTGAAATATTATTTATTATAGTTGTAGTCAGCTCAACTAAAGATTTTGTTTAATAATTTGTCAATGGATTGGAATAAAGTTTACATTTTTTACTCCTTTTGTTTCACTGTTTTGAATGCCACTCCATGTGTTTAGGGGTATATTCATGGATTTTTTGATTTCAACATCTGAAAATCCATGAATATATCCTGAACATTATGGTGTTGCATTCGAAACTGATTCAAATACTGGTGGAACCAGTATGAATTTATGGATGATTTGAGATTGAGCTAATGCAGAGCACAGATTTACCAGAAACGTCTCTGGCAAGCTCATGGAGAGAGCTATGTAGATACATAGTCATCACTGTGATCTCACAGGAGCATATCTGATTCAAGTCTGATGTTGCATCACTCATATAAGTCTGTGATTTCATGTGAGGTGGACATTCATCTATGCTATATCTCTGATGGGAACATCTTTGTGATGAAACATGGAACATTTGAAATGCAGCAGGCATAAAGCTGCGGCATGTTTTGGTCAACTGGGCATAAATGTTTTTCTCCAAGAAACATACACCGTATCGGTCTTCTTTGCTGAGAGATGAAAAGGATTTGTATGGAAGTAGCAGAAAGTTACTACATTGCACTCCGATTTTTATGGCAATCTCCTTGGGACGGAATTCATGCTCAATAATGAACCCCTAACTGTCATGATGCTGGTCGAACTCAAACTGAGTGGAAAACTGAGAATTAATTCCACTTTTTGATGATTTCACTGAGTGAGAGGTGCTCAATGATGTTATGGTGAACGATGATATGACAGGCTCGAGTGTTGGCGGGAAATCCTTGGGATGCCTCAATCTCAAGTTTGACATCGACATTGGAACTTTTGACACTTTCATCTCTTCAAGTCAAGAAGTTGTTTATTGGCAAACTCTGGGTAACCCAGGAGTGGAGTGTGTAGCGAGGTGTTTTTATAGCTGTATCCAAATTGCGTATAGTTGAAGTACGCCTGTGGAAAGGCTCCTTTATCGAAGGCCAACTGCATCTTTTCCTTTGGATAACTTTCCTCATTGAGAGTTAATGTGATATTCGTTATGTTTGCGTGATTGAATATCGTAGGATCAGTATTGACTTTAGTCAGATCGTGACCTGTTTGAAAGCAAACAATGACATAGCGAGGGCTTTCGAGAAGGTTAGTATGTTCTCCATTCGAACTTTTGTATTGATTCGTCGACGTGAGGCTTTCGGAATATGTTGAACACTTGAGAGGATAACATGATAGCCGAGTGACTTGAGGAATGCTATATTCTGCAGGCTGAGTGGACGACGAGTAATGTGGTCGATGAATGTCTTCTTGAAGACTGGAGGAGCAGTAGTGGAGATGCGACTCTTATAAACACTCAGGACCATAGTTTTTTCAGTTTCAATCGGATGATGACTTCTTCGTTTCGGAAATTGACCAGTTGAAAGTTTTGATCGAGCACTCTGAGCGTAATGTTGTAGATTTCGTTTGTATTGGCAGCGATGGGTAAATAGATGAGGTGATTCGCCGTTTCGTCGATAGCATAACCAGGATCAGCATCAATAAAAAAATCGTAGATCGTGTGAGACGGTCTGTCGTTGTAGAATGCCCCTGAGGTAATGTTTCTATCGATATGTATCGTTCGAACTTTTATAATATTCACAGGCTGATCTGACACATGATGAATATAATTTTTTCAAGATTCTAGCGAAAACCCCGAGATGTTTGCCAAACTGTTGTTCTGAGTGAAATATATTACATGATGTTTATAGAAAATTTCACTTTTCAAAGTATTATTATTCGGTTTGAGATGGAAGAGATCTTCAGGCTTCTACAAGATGTTTTCTGATCAGCTTTTCAATATCTTCAATTCCGTAAGCTCCAGTAGGAATAGCGATACTTTTTCTCCGTTATTTGTCACCGTTTTCAAAATAATAGAATTTTGTACCTTCCTCGATGTTGGGTACGCTGTTGTACGAATGGAAACTGAGTCGTGCTAAGCCATATTCGGAATCGAGATCCAATGGAATTGGAGGTGAAAAATCGATAGAGAGCGTCGAAGAACGACTCTTCAATGTCAATATCAAAGACATGACTGATGGAAGAGTGTAGGGGTAGGCATAATTTAAATAGTTAGGCTCTTACTATCATCATTTCAATTTTGAATTCAATAAAAATGCTAAACATAAATGGCCGTAATTGATTTGATTGTATTTCTGATAGGCGTCATTATTATAGAATATCTGCACGTTGTTTCCGAAATATTCGGCCCATTCCTTCGGTGGTTTCAGACAGCCATACGAATCGAAATAATGGACAATATCTCCATGTTTTTTAAAAGCTACCCAATGTGTACCGAGATTGATGGAGGAATCTAAATTCATTACTGCACTCTCGCGACGACGCCAAGGGCGGGTAGGTAGAGTGTATCGCATGAAAACTCCTCGAAAATATGATATTTTCAGTTGTTTGGCAAATTTGACAATCTCTCCATCATATAATGCTCTATTGGATAGCTTGGCTATAAGTTTTTTTGCCTCTTCAAGAATAATCCAGATCCACAGCTACCGCTTCCACCACTAGCACCACCACCCCCTCTCTTCTTCAAGTACATTCCATATCCTTTACGTGTTTTACGGAGATATACACCGGAACCCAAATGCTCCATTGCTTGATTGTGACGTTTATCCTCTTCCATTTTCTTCCTCGCATTCTTGACATCAATAACTGTCTTTGTGATAGCGCTTGCTCCCCCAGCTAACGATCCTAAGGCCGATAGACCTGCAAATAGTGGTATCAGTGGTAGGAATCCACCACTTTTTCCTGTGGCAGGCAACGGTATTATTCTGGGAATTCGAATTTTTTTCCGAACTCCGACTTTTTTTATTGCCTTACGAGCTGCATGCAAAGCTGCTGAATATGATCTACTCAAACCGCTACCTTGAAGGAAGATGTTATTCGAATGGTAGTTTATTGATGAGTGTATTGACTATACCTTGACCGTGGTAGATCAACATTAAGAGGAGGATACACCATGCATCAGCGCAATGGAAACATGATTTCTCCGCCCCCACTTTTCATTGTTCAATATTGATTTTTTCGGAAAACAAAAAATATAGTGAGATGAAGAATTGAAATATCTAGGTTCCTCTGGGAGTAGAATTTTGAAAAAATTCACCGATATTCTGCAAAAAAATCGTAATTCCACATAAGTAGAGACTTTCAAGGGTACAGAAGATATTTTGTATTATATAGAAAATATCGCCTATAATGGGATTCGTGAAATAAACTTTTTGACCAATTGCGGTAGCGGTAGACTTCGCGAGTGTTTCGAGTGTTTACTTCGAAGTTCAGGTTTTTGTGATTCATGGGGAGACTCAGATAGGCAAATGTTGAACAGCAGAAGAGGGTAAAGACGAATTGATATAATTATGTATATATCGATACCCTAATGCTGACATGTCGTAACCCAACTCAATGAAATTTTACAGGAGGCACGAAAAACGAATAATATTATGAGAACTAGAAAACGGACGTAACCCACAAAATAAATAAGTAAACACAGTTTGTTCGAATACATCGTAAACCACAACTTGGTTCCAACAGGCATATTATTGTATATAAAAAAAAGGTTTTTGGTATTTTATATTAAAATAGGAATACAAGATGCTTCTTTGACGCCGAGGTAAAAAAAATATCACCTACCTATTTTCTCGTTTCACTAATGCAGAGCACCATGTCAAACTAGTCAGCTGCTATCAACACGCTTTGCTTGTTTGAACTGCATTTGGGTTACGAGAATTTAACAGTATATAGAAATGCATGTGTACTTTCCTTTGGTGAAAAAATACTATTTTTCAATTTTTTGTGGGTTACGACTTATCAGCATTAGGGTATCGATATATATAATTATATACAGCATGTCTCACTCCGAACGCCCTATATCTCAGCTATCATTGCTATCAATCGTGCGATTCTTACCAAATTTGGACTAGTATGAATTACCATTGATATGATCAGTTTTTAGGTAAAAAACATCATTATGGACAGTGCTGTGCGTTTTTATTGAAATTGAAATGGGTTTCATGAATCAGGATTTTTTGTAGAAAAACTAAATTTACAGTATTGTTCCTCATGTTTTCGAACCTCCGTGTGCAAAAATTCAATAATTTTAAAATAATATAGAATGGGTCAACTTTCTCTCTTCATTATCTGCCCCGAATAAATAATGAATTCTAATTAACCGCAAATGCTGGAACGTTCAATAGCTCCAGTAGGTAGAAAATTATGGTTTACATAAAAAGAAACAATACATACTTTTTTGTTGAACTCATCTTTTCCGAATGAATAATTTTTCCTACTCCCATTTTATAATAAGCGAATCAATTATCTCGGATTTCTATCATGATACAGATCTTAACCAATGAAGATACGTTCTTTTCATCATGATACCCAATTTTTGGCCCAGAAAAACACGTAGTAGTTGGGTATAATCAAGTGGGTATATGTTTCTATCCCACTCGCTTGAGTTGTTTGACATTTAATTCCAAATGACAATCATAATTACAACGCGAATGCGTCAAAAGTTCATGCAATTCATGTACTTATGATGTTGGAGAATGCTGAAATATAAATAGTGAGAAATTAATTGATTTCTGAAGCGATAATTTCTATAGGCCAGTTAGGCACTTTCTGGGATGGAAGTAAACCGGCAGACTCGCGTCGTGGAAGCACGCGTACCAGTGTAGGTATATCTATTTATGTAAAAACTCCACAAACGATAAGATTTCCACAAAATTCTCAAACACACGATATGCTTCGCTAATACAGTAGCTTCGTCAGGTGATATACTGGTACGGCCAAGTCAATTCAAAATATCTATTTATGTTGATATGCGATGGCGGTTATATGTGTTCTCGAGTCTTGAATAGCGTAATTCACGAGGGGCAAACAACTCTTCAAATATGGTGTACACCCTTCAGTATCTCCGATTATTTATTAAATGTTCTCATTGCCTTTTCAGTATTCTTACTACTGTTTGAGAATTTCAAATACCTTAAGTATACTTTAGTTACTTTCAGAATATTTCAATTACTTTTTTCAGTACAGTAATTCTATTTTTCATTACTTCAAATACTTTTGAAGTCTCCTGATATCATTTTTAAGTTCGTATTGAGGAGACCTATAGGCACAGATTAACAAATAAGGTTTGTTAATCTGTGACCAAGGGTTGTTCACATTTCTCGTCTGCCTAAGTTCGCGTTAGTAATTGAGTGAATTCCAGATTCCCGATGAGCACTAGAAAATTCGGAACGGTATTCTGAGTTTTTGTGTGGACTCTCTGAACTGGCCTACCGGTTAATAATCTCAATTACAGTAGTGGTTTGCAGTGGCGCAATAAATTCCAGCGCCATTTCTTCCATAGAGAAAGGAAAACATTTATTGAGAATTTCAAAAATTCAGTTTTCAGAACAATCCGTTTAATAATAATTGCTTTAATACAAATGTTCCTTCCTCTAAATCATCTCTCGACTACCAATACAACAACGAGAATGACATACTGATATACAAAGATAAAATTTATTTTATACTGTAACGCACTTAGGCCGGCCCTGTCGCCTACCGCTTACGCCGAAGAAACGATCGATAAGCACGATGGAGATCGCGAAACGTCTAGCATGCAGCGGGCAACTGCGGAAATTTCCAGTGGATTCTCGACAGAACCCTACACGAATATAAATAACCTCCAGATAGTCGGAGAAGCAGATAGTGGAGAAGTCGCGCTAAATGCGATAGCCAGAGCCGTAATATAAATATTAGTTGGAGATAAATTAAGAGTTGTATTCTAGTGGTTTTAAATAATTTAGTGAATAAGTAAGACGATTTACATTACAGTCGTGTCAGAAGTGAGATTTTTAAAATAAATAAGTGCTCGCGTAATAGACAGTAAGACTGATACCTCGATCAAAGGCAAAAATGTGTTCGAGAAAAGTGCGCCTCGTGGACTTGAAAGTTGCTGAGCTAAAGCTGGAATTGGAGGAGAGGGAACTGGAAACTAATGGTAAAAAGGCCGAACTTCAGAAAAGACTTTCAGAAGCACTGATTCAGGAAGGCGTGGACCCCGAATCATTTTTATTTGAAGTTCCCGGAGGTGATTTAAGTTCGATAATGCACAAAATCGACGAGAACTCTAAAAATTTAGAAGATAAACTTCAAGCAAATTCAAAAAACCTGAAAGAAAAGCTTCTAGAAAAGCTTCTAGAAAAGCTTCTAGAAAATTCAAATGAATTGAAAGAAAACACAAGAAGCCTGAAAGAAGAACTTTGTGGTGTGGCTAATCGATTAGAAGAAAGAATGGGAACCGTTGAGACAGAGATAGAAAAAATCAAAGATGAGATGGAGGCAGAAATAGACAAAATAAAGGAAACAATCTGTAAGTTGAAAAGCCAAACCGATACTGCACACGTCATAGAGACCGTTAATGGAAACGCAGTGCTGGACATGAGTTTGAACTTGGATGGAGTTAAAAAAGGGATACAATTCGAAGCTGCGGCCAAAGCAAATGGATGGAATGCAAAAGAAAGAGCTGTATCATCGACACTTGCTTTGCGAGGAGAAGCAACGAATATTTCACAAACCCTCACCGCCCAAGAACAGGAGGACTATGATCAGCTGATTAAACATCTAGAATTGCGGTATGGCCAGGCCCATTTGGAACATGTATACCACTCCCAGCTGAAAAACCGCTGCCAGAAATCAGGCGAATCGTTACAGGAATTCGAGGCTGACATTGCTCGCTTGGTTCGCCTCGCATATCCGGCCACACCGGAAAATTAGCGGTTCAGGCATTCTTAGATGGACTTCGGGATCAAGAAACCAGACAAGCGTTGACATTAGCTCGTCCAACACATCTCGTGGACGCATTGGCACGCGCTTTGGAGTTCGAGGCAGCAAAACAATCCTGCAAGAGCCAAAGCAAAGTTCGAATGATTGAGGAAAAAGCACAGGAGCCTGCTAACTTAGAAGCTGCCATAAGAAAAGTGATGAAGGAAGTGTTACCTGAGAGAAGGCAGATAAGATGTTGGAATTGTGGCAAATTTGGGCATATGCGTAGCAAATGTCCAACATTCAAAGAATTGACACCGACGCAGGAAAAACTAAGGAGGGTGGTCGATGAGGAGGAGCAATCGTCGACCTGTATCCAGCGAGCCCCCGTTAACAACGCATTTGTCGCTATACTTCAACGACAGAACAAAGGTGTCTTCGTAGACGGTCTCATCAACAACGAGCCTTGCACCATGCTGCTAGATACAGGTGCGACTAGAACAATCCTTGGGCCTACTTTTGCTAAAACATCAGCAAGAATTGAACCGTCAACCTGAAAGCTATGCACAGCAACAGGGGAGCCTGCCACTGTATATGGTGTGCTACCGATTGAACTGATCTTAGGTAGCACGAAAGTGAAACATCGGGCACTAGTAGCAGACATCGAGGATGACGCAATTATCGGAATGGACATCATGAATTCCAGAGGGTTCGAGTTGAATTTCAGAGACGGTGTCCTTCGAGTCAACGGAGAAGAGCTGGTGCTTCATGGGAGAAGTGAAGAGATGATTGGTGTTATGTTGGCTGAAGATGTGAGCGTACCTGAGAGGGCTGAAACCATTTTGGAGGCTCGCTTGGACGGAAGTGCGAGCAATGGAAACGTGGTGATGTTCGAGCCCAAGCTTCATGATGAGAAAATTGGACGAGGAATTGCACTAGGCAAGACTTTGTTACGTGCTGGTGAATTTGTGCCGGTAAGGGTAATGAATGTCAATTATTACCCAGTGACCATAAAAAAGGGAACGATTTTGGGGCACTGCTCGTCAATTTCCTCTGTGATTCGTAGTGTACGTGGTACTGTTAGCCAAGCCAACAGCCTGCCAACAGAATTGGAAAAATTGGTTGTCATATCTTCTAAGGACTTAAAACCAGCTCAGCAGTCCGAACTGAAGGATTTAGTCAAGAAGTTTCAGGACATCTCCGATATCGGACAAGGGAGAGGGGGCCGAACGAATGTGGTTCAGCACAAAATTGATACTGGGGATGCCAGACCGATCCGGCAGTCAGCAAGAAGACTCCCCCTCGCTAAGAAGGAAGGGGCTGACAAAATAATCAGCAACATGGACAAAGAAGGAGTAATCGAACCATCCGATAGCCCCTGGTCCTCTCCAGTCGTGCTGGTAAAGAAGAAGGACGGAACAACTCGCTTCTGTGTAGACTATCGCCACCTCAACAACGTAACGAAAAAGGACAGTTATCCTCTCTCGAGAATAGACGACACCCTAGACACTTTGGCCGACTCTACGATATTTTCGACCCTGGATCTGAAGAGCGGATACTGGCAGGTAGAACTGACTCAGGAAGATCGAGAAAAGACTGCTTTCACCATCGGCTCAGGATTGTGGCAGTTCACCGTTATGCCGTTCGGGCTCTGTAATGCTCCGGCCACATTCGAAAGATTGATGGAGACGGTTCTGAGGGGACTCTTATGGAAAACGTGTCTGGTATATCTCGATGACATTATAGTAGTCGGCAGATCGTTCGAAGATCACGTGAAAAACTTAGAGGAGGTATTCCTGCGACTGAGAAACTCTGGATTGAAGCTGAGCCCCAAGAAATGCCATCTGTTCCAGAAAGAAGTACGATGTCTCTGGGAAGGCCCATCCCAAAAGACATTCACCAGCTCCGAAGTTTTCTTGGTTTGTGCACATATTATCGCCGAAATGTGCTGGGGTTCGCCAACATCGCTAAACCACTGACCAGGCTCACGGAAGGACAAACCAAGTTCCAATGGTCCGAGGAATGCCAAGATTCGTTCAGGAAGCTGAAAGGGGCATTGATCAACGCACCTGTTCTGAGCTATCCCCTACCAGACGGAAAATTCATTTCGGACACGGACGCCAGCAACGTGGGACTTGGAGCAGTCTTGTCCCAGATCCAGGAAGGACAAGAGAAGGTCATTGGATACTTCAGTAAGACCCTCAGTAAACCGGAGCGCAATTACTGTGTCACCCGGCGGGAGCTGTTGGCTGTTGTCAAGGGAGTAGAACACTTCTTCAAGTACGTGTACGGGAGAAGATTCCTATTGAGGACCGACCATGCAGCTCTCAAATGGCTTCTACAGTTTAAGAACCCCGAGGGCCAAGTGGCAAGATGGATCGAAAGACTCCAGGAATTCGACTTCGAGATCGAACATCGAGCAGGTAATAGCCCCAAGAACGCAGATGCCCTGTCGAGGAGACCATGCCCAGACGACTGCTCCCATTGCCGACGAGCAGAAGAGAAAGAATCAACGCTCTGTAGGACCACGGCAGTAGATGACAACTGGAATGACAGCAAGATCCAGGAAGACCAAGAAAATGATCCCGATCTTGGTTTAGTGATCGGCTGGAAGAAGGGCGATCGAAGACCGTCTTGGCAGGAAATCGCAGGTTATTCACCAGCTGTTAAATCGTACTGGGCCCAATAGAATTCCTTTACCCTGGACAATGGGGTCCTGACACGGGTGTTGGAGTCCAATGATGGTGGGGAAGACAGACGTCAAATAGTTGTACCCAGGAAGAGGAGACAGGAAGTGCTTCGAGAAATCCATAATGGGGTCGCTGGAGGACATCTGGGGTTGACAAAGACGCTGCAGAAAGTGAGGCAACGATTTTATTGGGCCAATTGTCAAGCTGACGTCCAGGACTGGTGCAGGAAGTGTGCTGTTTGTGCTGCCAGCAATGGACCTCGAATACGACCCAAAGCCCCGATGCGACAGTACAACGTAGGCAGCCCATTCGAGCGAATCGCCATTGACATTGCTGGCCCGTTCCCAGTATCAGACCACGGGAACAAACACATCCTTGTGGCAATGGACTACTTCAGTAAGTGGGCAGAAGCCTATGCCTTGCCCAATCAGGAAGCCATCACCGTCGCCGACGTCCAGGTAAAAGAGTGGATATGTCGATTTGGTGTTCCATTGGAGCTGCACTCGGATCAAGGCAGAAATTTCGAGTCCAACCTGTTCCAAGAAGTATGTCAACTGCTGAACATCCGCAAGACGAGAACCACAGCTCTACATCCACAGTCTGATGGAATGGTGGAGCGGATGAACAGGACGATCAACCGCCACTTGTCCAAGGTTGTCTCTGACCATCAAAGAGACTGGGACCAGTACCTTCATCTGTTCCTAATGGCCTATCGATCCGCAGTACATGAGTCAACCAACCAAACCCCTGCTAGTATCATAATGGGGCGAGAACTGCGACTTCCCTGCGACCTGAAATTTGGGATGCCTCCGGGACAAGATACCGCGGAAGGGGACTACGTCAGCAAACTCCGGCAGAGAATGGACGACATCCATGAGCGGGTCCGTTTGAATATTCAGAGTGCCAGCGACAAAATGAAGGAGACCTACGACATCAAGGCCGATGCTGGAGGATTTCAGGTTGATGATCTAGTTTGGCTGTACAACCCCAAACGTCGTCGGGGACTGTCACCAAAGTTGCTGAACTCGTGGGAAGGTCCGTACAAGATCATGAAGAGGATAAACGACCTCGTCTACCGTATCCATAAGCCACCTCGAGGAAAACCCAGGGTCGTCTATTTCAATAGGTTGGCCCCTTACGCTGGAAACCACGATCGAGTTCGCACCCTCAGACCACCAGAGGACGAAATGACATTCCAGAAGTTTATGTCCTTGTATTCAAATGGTCAGAAAGTTCAACATGGAGTAATTAGAGAGGAGCCACGAGACCTTTTCAAAGTGCCTGCTGATTACGCATTAGCGCACTGCGTCGCAGAGGACCTTAAAATGTCTAGGGGCATCGCTGTGGTGTTTTCTAAAAAGTTCGGTCGACTCCAGGAGCTACGGGAGCAGAACCCAGAAGTCGGAAAAGTGCTACAGTTGAAGAAGGGCCAGAGGAACATCTACTACCTGGTTACCAAGAAGCATTCTCGAGATAAACCGTCCTATGAAGATGTCTGGAAGAGTCTTACCAAACTAAGAGAAACGATGGCGGACCAGAATCTGGTGGACCTGGCAATCCCAAAATTGTCCTGTGGTATTGATGGGCTGGATTGGAGAGTTATAAGAAGTATGTTAGAGACGATATTCAGATCCAGCGGCGTCAATATTTTGGTATGCTGCAATCATCTTCCACGACCGAACCTGAAGACTGTGGAGTGTTACTTTCATCAAACTTCACGGTGCAGATACGAGGAATCGTGCAGGTATCGTCACTCCCCAAGGATGACATTCCGAGACGAAATGTCTTTAAGACGGGGGCAATGTAACGCACTTAGGCCGGCCCTGTCGCCTACCGCTTACGCCGAAGAAACGATCGATAAGCACGATGGAGATCGCGAAACGTCTGCAGCGGGCAACTGCGGAAATTTCCAGTGGATTCTCGACAGAACCCTACACGAATATAAATAACCTCCAGATAGTCGGAGAAGCAGATAGTGGAGAAGTCGCGCTAAATGCGATAGCCAGAGCCGTAATATAAATATTAGTTGGAGATAAATTAAGAGTTGTATTCTAGTGGTTTTAAATAAATTAGTGAATAAGTAAGACGATTTTCATTACAATACTTTTATACAGCGTGGCTCTTTAAACGCCCCCCTCTATATCTTAGCTATTATAGTCGTGCGATTCCTACTAGATTCGAACCGATATGAATAACATCAATATGATCAGTTTTTCAAAGTCGAACAGACTTTTGAACAGTGCCGTGCTTTTTTATTGAAAAATAAAGGGGTCGGTCTTTATGAAAGCATATTAGGAATTTTTTCGCAAGGAAACTTACTCCATAATATTGTTCCTCATGCTTTCGAACCTCCAAGTTCTTAGTCGCAAATGTCAAATTCCTATATCAATATTTTCATATTTATATAGTTCATCCTTTTCGTGTATACGTGTAAATATTTTATGAAACTGATAACTTCATTCAGATTTCCCCGTATTGTCTAAAAAATATTGGAAATACTATACCGGCCATCGAGGTTATCACTTCCGACTTGTAGTCCTACAAAAAATAGTGTATGAAACTATCATGATATTGAACAATCAATACACTCCTATATACATGGTTTCCTCGTGATCGTTGCATAGAATACTAATTTACGTTCGCAAAAATGCTGTTGTCTTGATACCCTCCACAGAATTCATGTGAAAATTCTTATAACGATGAAAAACAATATTATGAGGTTCGTTTTCCTGTTGAAAGGTGCCTTTTCATGAGAAATCGATCCCGTTTTATTTTAATAGAACCCCAGATACAGAATACCAGTCCAAATTTGGTAGAAATAGCACGACTAATAATTAATATATAGAAAGAGAAAAGCGTTTTATGAAGTGAGGGACGCTGTATATGAAAAAAAATGTCATCTACTACGATGTGGAATTGCCATTTCAGAAATGACTCATCGTAATTTGCTGAAATTTTGCAGCTACGTTTCTCTATCGAAACTATTCCAGATGGCACATTATGGAAAAAATCCATATCCGGACATGGGAAAAATTCATGTTTCACTGATTTCTAAAGAGTTCACTTTGTGATCACTTTTCGCGAGAATTTTCATCAGAATCAGAAAGATCTGAAGAAATGCCATGAGGACTGCTCTTCATTTTGCAGGACACGATACTTTGACCGGTTCAATAAAGAAATATGAAACAAAAATCCTATCAGGGAGAGACGAAGCCTATTGAAATTGAGCAGGGTCGGAAAATCCCAAGTGGGTTTTTCAAGGAGATTTTCCGAAACACACGGTTCGCTTCAAAACGACATATCTCCTGAACCAATAGACTAAATCCAAATTTGAAAAATGCACCGTATGCCTCTTTGATGACGCAACAAATTATTATATTACCATTTTTTCGTGCATCCATCGGAAAATGGAAAAACAAATGGAAATCAAAACATCAAAATTTGAAATCCTTTCAATTCAATATATATCGAAAACAAATGAAAAATCGAAAACTATCAAAAGTGCGAAGTTATCCACTGGAACATTTCCTACAGATTATTACCCATAATTTTTTCTGTAAACCCAATAGTACAGGAAAGAAAGTAAAAAATATGAACAAAAAAAAATTTAACGACCCATAGGGTACCATGAAGATATATTGAAAAACAAAGATTATCGATAGATGGAGCTCATCGACTTCCACTGAACCATGAAATATTTTTTCCTTTTGTTGATTGGAAGATGGAACAAAAGTGTTGAAATTTTATTCTCAGATGATTCCAAATATATCGAAAACAACTGAAAATATCCGAAAATGTTATGAAACCAAAATCATTCCTTTTGATAGAATCTACAAAAAATCCGTGTAACATTTTTCTCTGAATTCAATAGTTCGGGAGATACGATGAAAAAACTAAAAAATTCACAAGTTCCTAGATAATCACTTGCCAATAGAAAACAAAACAAAAAACAAAAGAAAGTAAAAAAAGCACACTCGACTGTCTTGATTTCCCACAAAGAAGAAATATGTTGGCATTGTTTGAACTTTCTCTTGTTTTGGTTTTTTTAGTCCCTATTAGCAGTCGAGTGCGGCCTAAGTACGTAGTTTGTGTGGAAAAACCAAGACAGTCGAGTGGGCTAAGTACGTAGTTTGTGGGAAAAATCTCCAGTTCTCTGAACTTTCATAGCGTCGTATACACATCTTTGGTACCTAATGATAGTCTCAATATAAAAATATGCTCATGATATGGTGCCATGGCCTCTACTTCCATCTCACATGAGCAATGATAAAATATCATCTGCTTTTATAGCGTCGTATAAATTATCTGACTATACTAATCTAATACCTAATGAAAACTAGATCTATACTAATCTGATACCTTTCAAAAACTACGTACCTCACTTGTTTTACTGTGTTCGATAAGTCAATGAGGTACTTTGTATATCGTCAATATTATTTCCGTATATCTGATATCACAATGACTCCATCGTGCTATTATTTCAAAGAAATCTCATCGCTCATGGAATGTCAAATGTGAAGCAATGACATCGATGTCTAATAGAGATGAGCATTACTTGACAGGAAATCAAATGGCTACAAGACGAAGAAATCGAAAATGTCGCTGTTATCTATTATAGCCGTAGAAAAATTATAGTGTATAACTTGCAGGGAATGCTAATTTCCTACTCGAATGATTGCAGCATTCGCCAATATGGCTCATGCTTTATTCTCATAGGAAATCACTATCATTCCGTGCTCGATAAACAATATACTAATTTCATTTATCACATAATCTAATCAATCACATCACAACGTGTGTAATCGCGAAAACACAAGCGGTCTTTCAATTCTGATTGGTCTATCAGCGGAGCTAAGTCTGTCAGTTTGGCATAAAATAATTATATCTGTCGTCAGAATATATGAATAGCTCATTAATAAGAAATTCTCGAGGGGTGAACCGCAGTCAAAATTGTGTACACCAAACTCAAATTTCACGAGGAATTCCAAGGAATTTCAAGGAATTCCAGTTTGTACACCAAAATCATTAAAGAATGTCTGATATATTTATGACATGCTCTCCACTTTTCGGATAAAAAAACTAGGGATTGACGTAACCCTATTTTCGAACCACCCTGTATATATAAAAAAAATCGGTAAACTTTGATCGAGATTGAGACAGTTCGTCCTGGCTTCAATTGGATCTTTAATTCTCATGAAAGAACTTGGTTAGTTAAAAATTAATCGAATTGGATTTTCATTTGTTCACCCTGTTGTAGAGCCCAAAACGTAAAATTATAATGGATACAAGATCCAGATGACATTGTACTATCATTCAGGCATGTCATTCCATGAATAAATGGCGTTTTGTCAATTCTCGTAGTTGTTAAAAATTCTGAGCAGAAAGCTTCACTTTTCATCTTTGACACCCTGTATCTCGAAAACTAGTCAACTGATTTCTTTGTTCCCATGGACACTTTTGCTTAGGAAGTCAAAATCTACATCATACCAAAAATTCAGGGAATTTAACCGAAAGCCATTGTCCATATGGAAAGTGCGGGGTCCTTTGTCCTATAGTTTCTAATAGCATCTTCCCCATATCGGTCAATATGCAGCAAACTGATGAATATATTCAATAAAATACTTCACTTCTCTTCGCGGTAATAAGATGCGCCTATCGAACGAGCGAGGCGGAGATATTTAGTGAGAAAGACGGAGTCCGTTCTGGAATTTCAAATATTTACCTCGTCTTCTACCCCTTAATAGAGGAGGAACTGAAGTATCATCGATATCATCCACTTAAGAATGAGCACTGATGTTGGAATTCACCTCCATTTATAAACGCTCTCAATGCTCTGTGAATTGTCACACATCATGAGAGTCGTTCAACAGAAAAAGACGCTACCAATCGAAAACTTAGACTACTTGAATGACAGCAGTAGCGGAATCGATCGAGGTAAACATGGTTTCCTGCTACTACACTCATTTTGCGCCATTATTTGTGGCCCAAGTGGATGTGGAAAAACGAATGCTGCACTGTCATTGTTGTTCCACCCCAATGGCGCCAGATTCGAAAACGTATACGTGTACTCAAAGTCACTGTACCAACTCAAATACCAGTTGCTTGAAAAGATACTGAGAATGGTCAAAGGTGTTGGATATTTTCCATTTTAAGCTAATGGGGAAATTACGGGTCCCAATGAAGCAAAACCAAATTCCATATTTATTTTCGATGACATATCGTGCGATTCACAACAGAAAATTCAAGAGTATTATTCCATGTGCCGTCCTCGAGATATCGATGCTATATACATAGGACAGACGTACAGTAAAGCCCCCAAGTAAATGTTGCGCGACAACACCAACCTAGTGGTGCTCTTCAAACAGGATAAGGTGAATTTGAGGCATGTGTTTGATGAACACGTCTCGCTTGACATGACATTCGATCAATTCAAGCGAACTTGTGCGGATTGTTGGAATGAAAAATATGGTGCAATGGTTATTGTTAAGGATCACGATCTGAACGCAGGTCGCTATCGTCAAACCCGATGTGATAACGGCTATTTGCCAACATGAAACCACTCAGCAAAGAGGTCGATATCGTTCGCAAAAATAAAATCAATGAAATAGCCAAGGATATAAAAAAGAAATATCTGGCTCTGGAATTGGTCAAATCAGAGGAGGATGAAACGTTGCAGAAATTCTTCAATCCTGTATCTGCACCACTAAAGGAAATAATAGCAGCAAACACTTCATTACACAACACAGTCATCAAAAATGAACCTCTGCTACCGAAAAAGGAAGAGAAAGTTGAAAAGGAAGAGGAAGGAGAAGAGGAAGCTTATGGGCTACCTTTTCATGAACTTGAACGTGTTGCTAGTACGAGTGGTGAAAGTTTTGGTGATGAAGTGTTCGAGGGGGATGAAGGAGAAGAGGAAGGTGATGTGGAGAGCTTCGATCCTGCAGCTATTGAGGCATATCTGGAACAATATCCTCCAATGAGTATTCCATTCATGAAAGAACATTGGACAAACAGCAATAAAATAGACAAGATATATGGTGCTATATATGATTCGAGCAATTCGAAATGGAGGCTCGGCTACAAAGAAATCGATATTGATGCACGTACTGGCTACATCAAAATTGATGGGAATCAAAGTGAAAGGGACTCCTGGTATATATGAGCTGATATTCTACGATGTCCCTGAAAATTACAATAAAGATGATCTGTATGGGTACAAACATATTTTGGAACTATCGAAGGCCCATCTGAATGTAAATGGGAAGATCAAACACAGTCCACGATTCAAGTACAGGGAAATCGTTAGACCTTTGTTTCTGCCGCCACCACCACCACTATCAGCAGCCGCAGCCTCGCTAGCAAGAACACGACGTGGTACAACGGGAGGAGGCTTGCAGATTCACCGCAATATCAAGAACAGAGAACCCATGATGATTACGTACAATACCAATCCTGTGGAATACATCTATTGGGATGACCCCAATGAGTTGTGTGAACGTTTGAGATTGCTCATAGCATCAAAGCAGGCTGGAAATACTTCCCTCGACAATGATATTGTATCCATTATTTCTGAACTGAAGGAGGCAAACATTATACAATAGATATAAGCTTATGGAATATCAGTCATTTCAAAGATGACAATCGATAAGTTCGGACGTAGTTCGGATAGAAAACGAAAACTGGTGGTGATTGCATCAGGTGACGAAGGCTTAGCACATATTCTAAAGGCGATATAGATTTCGGTAATTTGAATTTGTGCAATGTCAAAACACCTATTTCGAAAAAGGATGCTGCAAACAAGGAATACGTGGACCAGATAAGAAATAACATGAAACAGTCCCTAGCGCGAATCCAGACAGATTTCAAGAGTGCAACTGATGAGTATTTCAAAAGAGTTGATTCACAAAAGTGAATGATTCTCAGAATACCCAGTTGGTGGAGTTGACCACCAAGCTGCAAAATACAGCTATGCAAATGACACATTTACTCAAAGAATCTGGGCTGGTGGCCGTGAGCGTAGAGTCGCTGGCTGTTGCCCAGGCGGTCCGGGTTCGATCCCCGGCGCGAGCACTGAATTAATTTTCGGTAGTTTCGTTGGGCGGGAGGAGATAGGTGGCCAACCCAACATTCTTGGTACCTAGATATCAATCCTTTGGACTGTCCACGGTTACCAGCCGAGTAGTGCTTCGGATGACACTTAAAAAGCTAAGGTCCCCGTCTTCTTAACTCACACAAGTCTCTGACTTTCGAGGGTTGCTTTGCAACTAAGCTGGCGGTTAAAAACACTTTCAAACACTTTCAATCGTTGCCCAAACTAGAAAAAGATGTGAACTCGAATGCAAAGGGCATAGCAGATGTTTCGAAATTACTCGAAGATAATACTAAAAGTATAAGTACTCTGAAGAATGAGCAGCAGCAAAGTCATCAGACAGTGATTCAGCTGGCTGATAACGTTGCTCAGATCGGAGATGACCTCGCAAAGAACGTGTATCAGACCGTTGATTCGAAAACACCACTATCAAACCAAGTAGTGTCTATGAAAAATACATAAATACAATGTTTGTCTTCAACTGTGTCATTCAATTACCTCCCTACCTTCCATCCTCCCCATATATAAATATACTATGATAGTATGTCACAATCTCGGGAAAAAATCAAACTTGTCGACGAGTTACATAAACCTGCCCGAAAAAACTACCCACATCGACGAATTATCATGGCAAATGGATCTAGCTGAAATGCGTCAGTATGCAACACATCGAAATCGAAATTTCAAACTAATTATGGTTGTGATTTATTGTTTTTCCAAATTTCGCAGTCTGCTCAAAACGTACAACATCAATCATTATAGTACGTACAGAATCAAGAAAGCAGCTATAGCGGAACGTGTAATCAGGACATTGAAGGAGAAATTATTCAAATACTTCAGCTTGAACGGCACCTACAAATGGATAGACGTATTACCTACCATTACAGAAACTTACAATAATACACGTCACAGTAAAATCGGTTGCAAACCATCTGAGTATTATTCCATATGTCCAATTATGGTTGTGATTGATTGTTTTTCCAAATTCGTTTGGACTCGTCCATTGAAAACGAAAACTGGCGAGTTATATGAAGAATATTTATGTATAATGAATAAAACACAGAGATTTTCTTGAATATTTTCTTTTCATTTCCCAAACATTTTCAACTGAAAAAGATACATTTCCCATCACAATTATACAAGAAGCACATCCTATTTTGAAATACGAAGGAATTACCCCACCAACAATATTGAAATATTCCCTCTCCCATCATAGTAATATTTTTTCACTTTTCTACAGGAAATATAATCAAACACCACAAAAATGAAATAGAAACGATATTACACAAACTTCAACATTACCAGTAACCCAATATTTCGATTTCAACAAATTTTGACTTTCTTGTGTTTATGGAGATCATGATAACATTCATCACGATCTTTCAATTTGAAAACAACGTTATGAAAGTCAATTTGACACCAGTTAGACTTGTCGTGAAATAAAGAATGAATTTCATAACTCGCAACGATTTCATGCTCAATATTCGCGGTGAAATTCAATTTTTTATTATGAAAATCCGACAATAATATTGTTAGCAATTTCAGACATCTTTACATACAATCAAATTGAACTCTTCAAGTTTATAATACTTCTTTAATGTGCAATAGCAATCCCTATCACAAAATGGTTCCAAATTATCTGCATCTAATAACCCCTTCCTAACATCTAAAGGTGAGTCGAGTTCCCTACAATACTCAGGAATATCTATCAAACTTTGGTCACTGTAAGAAAGCGATTGGCGATGAATTTTCAACCATGCAAAGTTTGCATTATTGTCTAGCACTCTTTTAGTTAGTGGTGGAGGTAATGGTGACCAAAGGATGAAGCGAACAACCGATTTGAGGTTTTCACAGATTGTTTTAACGCAGCGGTCCTGTAGATTCATTGTTACTGTAATAGAAGAATAAATGAAAGAAACTACGAAAGACAAGACAAAAAGTCAATTCAAACTGAAATGTCCCCAGGGTAAGGTATCGAACGAATTGTCCATGAGTTTTCTCTTATCGTCATGTGGACTCAGACCAATTTTGGATTTTCGATGGAGTAGACATCGTGGCGTAAGAACGAATTGTGCGCTGGGTTACATTCTTCTTCTTCCTCTTCTCATTTTTCACACAATCTACATAATCCTCGAATGTTGACCAATTTTTTATTTTCGATGGAGTAGACATCGTGGCATAAGAACGAATTGTGCGCTGGGTTACATTCTTCTTCTTCTTCTCATTTTTCACACAATCTACATAATCCTCGAATGTTGAACCATTTCTGACTACACATTTTTTGATTCCTTTCGATTTTTTAATTATTTCGAAATTTTTCATTTCATTAGTTAAGCGATCTTTATTCAGTCCTTCTCTCTCCAAACGTTTTCTCTCTCTCTCTCAATATCCTCATTATTTTTTTCTAATTTGTAGATATACATCTTGGAGCGTAACCCAGCAAAATGAGAAAAGATCCTACCGTTAGCCTCGTGTTTCAATAAATTCAATACTTTCTTATTGGCCTGAGGAATCCCATGAATATTATCTGGAGCATAGTCTGATGTATCGAATTTTTCAATGTTTGAGGCAATCACTTCTTTATATACATCGTCACAGGCAATTTAATAAATGAAACTGTCTGTGTCGGTGTACATAAGTTTACAATTTGCTACTCCGATCTTTGGTAGCATGAAATTATAATGAAAATCGAACATAACAATTTTCGATAAATCTAGAATAGTCATACCGACGTAAAGAGGTTTATTGAATACTAGTTCTGACTTTTTTAATTCTATGGCCATGAGGTTGTCATCGAAAACTGTTCGATTGTGGAATTTGGGACTGGAAATTAAATTTTCGGCACCATAACGACCTTCATATTTTTGAACTAATTTTACAACGCGATGATTTCGGATATTTTCCATGGTTCTACCGAATACCGCATTGTTAATCAATTTCCGCAAATCTTTTTCGAGGTCCTCAAGCGTGTATTTAACGCGATGTTGGACGCTAGCCACGGCATTTGCTTGAATTTCAAGACTCTATGAATTTTTGTGAGTTTCAATTCATGTTCCAAAGCCTGCTTCAAGTTTCTGTAGTGCAGAGTGTATTCTTTTTTGTTGTGAAGGGTGGCCATTAATTTTGATAACTTGGAATTTGGTGGAGTGCGATGTTCGGGACAGAATGGAAAGTCTTTATGCATGTCATGTAACCTCTCTGGATACTCCAAATCTACTTGGCGGATATAACCTTCATCAGCATCATCAGCAATTTGGGTGACATCAATGTTGGTGTTTTCAAACCTTGTGAAACATCCATAGGGGAGTGGTCCACTCATAGCTTTACCATATAAGTTATTCACGTCAAGGTTAAGTAAATATTTTGATGGTTTATTGGAATCATGAGTGTTTTGGTATTTATTGTTTGCCTCGTTGTATCTATTGCAGCAAACCGACAACCCCCCTCTTATCGATTTTTCAATAAAAATCACCATGTCTATATCCTAGAGAATTTCTAATTTGCACTTCGAATACTTGAGCATACAATCCCACGTATATCCTAGCATGGTGTAATACTGTCACAATATAAGAGGGTTGGTCTATAACAAACGGGTGATGTCTCCACCATGTCACAACAAAAAGGTTCTTTGTTGTTAAAAATGAATTAATAATTTTTACAAACGGGTTGTTTGTTGTTACATATCGATTCCTCCACCATGTCACAACAAAAGAGTTGGGGAAGTCCATCCATATCGATTTATAAGGGGTTATATATTAAAGGGGTTTATGCTTGGCTTAATAGTTTGCGAGAGGTAATATTCAAATAGGCACTAATAGTTTAGGGGTAGCTGAAAGTACGAGACTACATTCGAAGATAACAATATATATTGAAGCATGAAACATTATGGGTGAAGTGATTATAAATATGAATGAACAACAATGAATATAAAGACCTAATAACAACTTACATTATAATAACCATTACGACGAGCTCTTGTCAAGTCAAGAGTAGCCCCAGACCAGACTCACTTCGGAACCCTCACATCCAATATTTATATACATCATTTTATTAGAAATGCACGTTTCTCATGAGAGTTCCTTGGTCAGTTTTCATAGTTCAATGTCGATTGATGATTTGAATAATTTTATGTTTATAAAACCCTCATGGTTACAAATTACTAATATACTGAATGTTCTACTCGTGACAATACCAAGCCGGTTCGAGGGAATATAATTTCAATGATGATTCTCGAAATGTTTCCATGATATCAGCAAGAAGAAGAATATCGGTTCGCATATACAAGTCACTATACTCTCCTAACGTCCTTAATTCGAGAGCTTCCCAAACGTTTTGAGCGTGAGCGTAGTCATTATGGGAAATATAAATGTCATTCAATCGATTGTAAAGATTTTTGATAGAAGGTAACTTAGTTTCATCCAATTTTTGTGTGCCATCAATATAGTCATAGGGAAAAACACCTTTTCTTGCGATGAATTTGAATTTGCACTGCGAAATTCTTTTTTCAAAATTTTCAGATCTTCAACGTTCATAGTTTTTGCAAGAGCATCAAGGCCTGCTCCAAGAAACCGAAAGGAATCAATAAATCTAAACTTGATGCTTGTTTCTGAATCATGTTGGGTGAAAGATATATAATCTCCATGTTGACTAAAAGCACGCTTACACTCCCACGCTTGGAAATGTCTCGAATTATGAAATGCGAATCATACCCAGATAGGTTATGGAATGCTATCGGTACAACGAACAGTTTTCTAAATTTGAGGTTGCATGGAGCTTGGTGAGCGAGATTTTCCAGTAAAATGGTCATGATCGCGTACGACAATGTCTTTATCGGTGAATTTCTTCTCGCAAATATGACAAACATCAGTTGCGACGCCACTGGTGTTGCCAGGCTTCACTATCATTGGAACTATATTTTTTATTTTTGATTGCACAAATTTGGCAACGTCCGACATTTCTTTGCGAACCAATCCATGCAATCCTCACCTCGATAGCCCTTATAAAATGAGAATGAGTCACTATAGGCCTTATGATGTTGGTATTTCAAAGTTGTTTTGGGAATTTTCGAATTACATTTCGCCAACTGTGATTCAAAGTCAGCATAAATTATGAATGGACAAGTTTGTTTGTATACATGGTTCCTAAATTCAACGGAATCATAAGTTTGAAAATGAATTTTTTCGTTATTGATTTCTCCGCATAAGGCTACGTGATTATCAAGCTTCTCCTGAGAATAAAAATAATTGAGACATCTGTCGCAGATGAATTTTTTATGATTTTGCTTGTCTACTTGATTGGATATCAAACGTGATAAGTCCTTTATCCAACAGTAGTGGAAATTAATTGGAATATCTTCATCATGAACGGGAGGTGCCTCATAATCATTCAATTTTGAGAAATATTTATCTTGCATCAATAATAAATTAACATGTCTATCCAATTTATGCTTTGTCAATCTGATAGGCACCACTGTATGAAATTCTTTATCTTTGATTATATTCAACTCCAAACCATGAACCTTAATGGAAATATCATTCAGTTTTTCAAATTTCGAGATCTGAGATAGTTTAATTGGTATATCTAATCCTTTCGTATCCAAAACTGTAGAATAATGTGGATAATTTGATAATCTATGGTGGTTTTTTGCTATTGGTTATGAAGCGCTGCCTATGCTCCAGTAGAAGCATGATTTATCATTATTTCTTATGGTAATGCACGCATGCTTCCTCTCAATTTCTATAGGTAATTTGATGTAGGATTAGCCGTTTTCCATTTCATATTTATTGGTTGCTACTTCCAAAGAAATGATCCCCCTCAAAGCCCACCCGCTATTTTTTCAAAGAATTCGCTTAATTTATTCAGAACTATATCGATACAATTGCTTTTGGCCACTCCTCCAAATTCGTTCCTACATCCACAATGCCATTGCGTGTGTTGAAATATTTGCGATCAACCATTTCCACATCGATAGATGTTTTAACGAAATCGCCACAAAATTAAAATTAATTTTCAACATGGTGAAGTTATCCAAAATTTTCGAATTATTTTTCTCAAATGATTTAAAGCAGTCTGCCAGGAAGTCTATGATTTCCTTATGATTCAAATTGATGATTAGCCCTGTTTGAATTCTCGATTTGAATGCAGAATTTACGTTTATCCATCGAACTGCCTGTTTTCTCAAACCTGAGCCGACATGACAACGATGATTATGTTGTTTATTTGATGTTTGGATAAAGAAGCTCATCCGTTTTAGCTCGCCTATTTTAGTTTGAATTTTTCTTCGTTGTCCAATTGAGAATGGAATTTTTTTCATGGCTGTAATGCATTTTCTGATATGTGAATCAATAGATTTGAGGGCAAATGAGGCTATATATTTTGACTGGTTATTTCTAATGAACAAGAGGGTCTCATCAATTTTGGTCAAAGTTGGTTTGAAATTTCCCATTATGATTGTGGTGTGTTGAAAATATATTCGACAAGAAAATGAAAAAATATTACTCACACTCAAGAAGTCTGGACAATTTCGAACGATGCTGCCGGATGTGCTTTTCCTGTGGAGACCTCCCCTCTGAATATGAGGGAGTACGTTTCTGTTGTGAATTTACCAATGTGGGGTAAATAAACCCTCGTTACCCTATTGGGTAAGAATATCATCGACTCCTCCAGATCTGTGAGTTTCTGAACCGGTTTCCTTTCCACCAGGGACGCTTGGTTCAACTTAGCTATCCATCTGGAGAGAAGAACGATATAAAAAGCATATTTTTCAGGCAAAAGGTCTATAATACTCGCTAAATGAATGGCAGAATGCCTTTAATATTTGCAAAAACTCACAATGGGATGAAAAAGCCAATAATAAAATATGTTGAATCGTGAAATTAATGGCGATAGCTCTATAATATTTCGAAAAACTCTCAATTGGATAAAAAGTCAATAATTATATACGCAGAATCAAGAAATTATTCCTGAAAGTTGAAATGGATACCAAAAGGCCTATAATATTAACGAAAACGGAAAATGAAATGAAAAAAGTAAATTATAACAAAAAAGGTACTTACTGTTATTGGTTTTGCGGAAATTGTAGGTACTCTTTCACTGATGCTGGCTGCCGCTTGCAAAAGGTAGGTTGTGGCACGAAGTAGCTTGTTTTCGCTGTTCTTACTGATGTTTGACTGCTGCTGTAATAAAAAATCTAATTATATATACTCAGAATCGTGAAATTATCCTCCATAGCTCGAAATGAATCGCAAAAGGCCTATAGCATTTGAAAAACTCGCAATGGAATGAAACTATTTCCAAAACTCAAATAGGTATAAATTATTGATATTATTCAGAAATGTGTACTGTGATATACAGAAGGTATAGGTACTTACCAGTATGCTGAATGCTGCTTGCAAAAGCTAGGTTGTGGCACGAAGTGGGTAGCTTTTTTTTCTGCTGTTCTCACTGCTGTTGAGCTGCTGCTGTAATGAAAAAAGCCAAACATATATGCAGAATCGCGAAATTATTCTCCATAGCTCGAAATAATTCGCAAAAGGTCTATAACATTCGCAAAACTCACCAAGGAATCATTTCCAAAACTTGAAATTACTGCCAAAAGGTCTATTATAATAGCAAAAACCGACATGGAATGAAAAAAGCTACAATCCTATACGTTCAATTGGAACTACAGATGGAAACTCATAGGGATATTCACCAAATAGGTATAAATTATCAATATTTAGGCTAGAAATGTGCACTTTGATATAAAGGAAAATTATTCGCAAAAGGTCTAACACTCGCAAATCTCACAATGGAATTATTTCCAAAACTTGGAATGAATGCCAAACGGTCTATTATAATAGCAAAAACCGACATGGAATGAAAAAAGCTACAATCTTATACGTTCAATTGAAACTACAAATGGAAACTCATAGGGATATTCAACAAATAGGTATAAATTATCAATATTTAGGCTAGAAATGTGCACTTTGATATAAAGGAGGTATAGGTACTTACCGGTATTATGGAAACTACACTGCACTGGATAGTAGGATGTTTGCTGTTGCTGCATTCACTATTGAACTGAATATGCTACAGCGCGAATTGGTTTTTAGGCGCAGAGAGAGCGTGAGAACGGAGAGTGGGCATGTGGTGATCGCGTCATGTTAATTAGAATTTTGAATTCGATAGCGGAAAGCGAATTTTTAAAAAACAACGAGTAACTATGATTAACTTTATTCAAGAGATGAACAATTGAGAAAAAGCCGGCAAATAATGAATGCAACTGGTTTTATTAAACAAATGTGCTGAGTCGGGTGCATCTCTGATGCTGGTGGAGGACGTGGCTTCCCATAACTCCTCCGCCCTTAGAGTGAAATCTGGGGGTTGACAACAGGTTTCCTTGCTAGGGTGCTGTCTGACTGGTCGGCATCACCCTGTATATACTGCGTTCTGGATTGGATGAATCTTCGATAGTAAAAGTATGCGACCGCTGCTACTGCGATGGCCATAAACAGGTAGATGACTATGGTCCAAACACTTATGCCAAAATGGATTTTCTCTTTTGACATATTTCTGATTCTTTGGTGCTGATGGTCCAAGGATGCGGCAATGTGTTTTACTTCGTCGAGGCTAATGCTGTCTAATTTCAGGGGTTGAAATTCTTCAAGAGTATTCTTGATCACTGGAAGATTTATGTCTAATTTTGGTAGTTCAATGTTCTTGTAGACACTACGCGGGTTTTGATAGTTTCTGATATGATTGTCCTCAATATCTAGAACACACTGTGAATTAAGTTCTAAAATAAATGTTCCTTTGATAGGTATATTGTCCATTTGGGATCCACACTTTTGCTTGACCAGTGTAGTTTTTGGTGAAACTACAATCCACTTATTATCTTCAAGTTTCTGCAGTTTTATTGACTTCAGGTCAACAGGGACCGGTTGACAGCTAGTGATGTTGTTTGAGTATTTCAGCATCTGAATTTCGCATGGGGCATCTTCTTTTATCTTGACAGGGCTTGATTCGTGGCATTAAAATTGTTCAGCTGAGACTTCTTGACATTTTCGATCGAAGAACATGTAATTTTGCTCATTTAGGATGAGGAACTTCGATTGGGGTATAATAGTTTGATACATCTTATTATGGAAAGTAGGTAATGGATAGAGGTGGAAATAATTGTAATTTTCATTCTCAACAATTGGGACTTCTATAATGAAAATAATTTGATTGCCTTTTGAATTGCACTTGATTTCTATCACTCTCTCATAAATAAGAATATTTTCTATAGTTGGCTCGAAAGGTAATCTATTTAATTTTAGAACAGGGTTGATCAGTTTCATTTCATTCAAAAGTTCGATTGGTTCTACCATTGAGTTATGGAATGTGTTCAATTTTGAAAACGTTATGGCAATTCCAATTTTCTCGAGTATATCGTACATTTCCTGAAGAGCCATAATAATGTGTGATACCAAGGTATGGAATAGAAAGTGATTGTAAGAATTCGTATATTGAATCTTTGTGTCATTCAAGACTTTTTGTATCTGTATGATCTTGGTTTGTAAAGTTTTCTGATTATCAGCCAAAATTTGAGTATTATTTTTGAATATATTGATTGATTTTTGCAAAAGTGTAATCTGTTCATCAACTAACGTTTTGATTCCCATTTGATTGTCAGATAATGCCTCAATTGCTTTGTCAAATTTTTCTGCATCACTTTGGTCTAAGTTGCCTGTTTTTGATTTGATTGATTTGATTTGGTTCTATCGTTATTTGACATGGGGTTCAATTGATCAATTTGGTTCGTTATTCTCTTTTCTAGTGAAAATGCCAAGTTATATAAGTTATAGAATTCTCTTTTGTCAGTTTTTGAAGTAAAATTACTCTCAATTGCATCTTTGATTGCTTGAAACTTTGATCGAAGTACTCTAAATTCTTCAACTACGTTACTGATATCATATGAAAGACCAATAGTCGACTTTATTTTTAGCGTTTCCTAGTTTCAATGTCAATAGTCCGGGATTGTCAGCAAGGTTATGAAATGTCGGGTAGGTCAATTCTCCGTTTATGTGGAATTCTGTGACGTAGAGGCACGTGGCGAATCTGTAACAATAGGAGGCTTTTTTAATTGAATAATAATGAATAATTTCATTTTTCTTGCTATGCTTACTAAGGATTTCTACTCGATTTCTGTCTAAGATTTTTGTTATCTCGAACGGTCCTAGGAATTTATTATTCTTCTTATTGCGGTTTTGAGAATTTTGTTTATAAACGATTTGTCCTACTACGAAATCTGGATTAGTGTCACCTTGAGTATTTAATTTTGAAATGATTTTCTGTTTGTTTGCTTGTAGAGTCTCTTTTACATTTGAATAAACGTGTTCTAATTTCTTTTTATGATTTTCGGCATAGTCCGTAAAAAATGAAATTGGAAGAAATATTTCATTAGGGTTTCTTGAATGGGTATGGCCAAAGGTTAGTTCAAATGGAGTATAGTTTGTTGCGCTATGTATTGAGTTATTGTATCCAATAATAGCGTAATCCATTAAATTGTCTTGTTCTTCGGGATACATTTCTTTGAGGAT
The DNA here is from genome assembly GCA_918026855.4 of Phaedon cochleariae. Lineage (NCBI taxonomy): Eukaryota > Metazoa > Arthropoda > Insecta > Coleoptera > Chrysomelidae > Phaedon > Phaedon cochleariae. The sequence continues at coordinate 24,316,540 of OU896718.1, read as the reverse complement.
TCTAAGATATTCAATAATTGTTGAATGGAATCTTTCAACTATACTGTTTGATTCGTGATGAGCTGTTGTTGTGAAATGAATTTTGATCTTGTGTAGATTTAGTATTTCTTTAACCGTTTCGTTATTGAATTCAGTGCCATTATCAATTATACATTTTTCAGGAATTCCAAAAGATGAAAAATACTTTATTAGGGCATTACTAACATTTATAGCGGTTTTTCCAGCTATTTGAAATGCTTGCGCGAATTGTGTGAATGAATCTACTAGTGTTAAATAGTTTTCATTATCGTAAAAGAAGAGGTCTATATGAACTATCTGAAAAGGCTTAGAAGGTGTTTCTGTTATCATGTGTGGAGTATATGGTTTTTTCCTAGCGTATTTCGTGCGTTGACAAATTTCGCATGAATTTATGAATTTTGTGACCGATTCTTCAATTCCTATCCAATAATAATTCTTCTTGATTTTTTCCAAGGTTTCCGATATACCTCTATGGTTAGTTTTGCTTTCGTGGTGATTTTTGAGAATTGAAATTTGTTCGTCTTTGTCTTGTACGGTGTTCACTCTTCGTGTGCATTTAATTAATTTTGGTCCTCGTTCTGAGAATTTCTCAATGTAAACTTTGTTGAAAAATTGATATAGTTTATCTGTATGGAAGTGCATACAGTATGTCTTGCCAGAAATGGTATAGTCTCTCAAAAATTCTAGAATCAATGTGTCATTATTTGTTTCTGGAATTTCAATTGTCACGATTTTATGGTGTTCATAGTTTTCTTGTGAAACTTTGAGTCTAGGGTGAATTTGAGGAAATACTAATATTTGGTTCACTTTATTGTTAATTATTTCATCTAAAATTTTTATGCCATTGTTAGTAGTTTCATTGAAGGTCGAATGTTGTGTTGATGTACCAGTGTCGTCGTTAGTGATTTTGTCAGGGGGTTGAACAGGAGGCTGGACTTGTATGTCTGAAATGACTTGTATTTTTGGTGTCACGATCTTGTCATGTTCGGGAGGTTTGTTTTTCGGTGGTTCAAAGTATTGGGATAGATTTCGGAGGTATTCGAGGGTTTCTGAGACTATGTCACCAGGGTTATTGATCACTGATTCGGAACTTGAATTTGATATTGATGTGATCGCAAAATAGTTTTCGATATTTACAACTGCGCGGGGAGATTCTATTTGTTTATCAAAATGTATATAGTCTAGGTATCCTATGCCTTTTTCGTGGTTGACTGGTATTTTAACGATCTTACTAGTGCTTGCAGGAATATCTAGAATGTAATTGTTCAATTGAAGTTTACTTTTCAATTGCGTTAATTCCTCAGATTCGTAAATTATAGGAATCTTGACATATGAAGTTGTTATTGATTTTGATTGAATATTTACTGAAGCATGTAATTGTTTCAATAGGTCTATGCCAATCAGACCATCATATTTTTGACTAAAATTGAATAGATAGAATTTATGTGATTCATTTACTTTAAAAACTTTAAAAACAGGGATTATCATAACTTCGTTGTGGTAACTGATGTTATGAGCCGTTTGTATATTGAAATCTTCATTGAAAATAAAATGTCTGTAAAATTTGTAAGCTAAATTTGGATTCATAAGGCTTCTTGTAGTACCAGTGTCAATCAGGAAATTAGCATTTAGTTCAGGAATGAAAATGTATGGTAAATTTGCTTTTACTAGGTTTATGTTTAAAATCATGTTTGAGTCTCTGGGTATCGATCTACTTGAAAATTTACTTGGTCATAATTCGGTGATGAAAAATTCTGATGTACTTGTTGATTTGTTTCTTCACTCGAAAGATTGTTATACTGTGAATAATCGGGATCGGATTGGTCGTTACAATAACCGTTTTGATCATAGTCGTAGTAATCATTGTCAAAATTTTCTTCTGGTGTGTTTGTGTTCTCGAAAGGATTATCGAATTCTTCAATGTCTTGCGCGTAGAGTTGAGTATTAGTGAATGGTTTTTGGATTTGAGTAAAACGGGTATTTCCAGATGATGTGTCCATTGGTTCAGGTTGGAATGTTCTTCTGGTTATTTCACTTTGAGATTGATTGCGAGTCATTTGACTATTATTAGGTCTGAATTGATTTTGACTATTTTGAAAGGGTTGTCTTTGAAAATTATTCTGCATTTGTGGTCTCTGAAAATTGTTTTGGAATGAGGGTGATTGAAAATTATTTTGATATGGTGGTCTTTGGAAAGAATTTTGGAATGGTGGTCTTTGGAAGGTATTTTGAAATGGGGGTCTCTGAATATTATTTTGGAAAGGTCTTTGGAAATTAGGTGATTGTGTTGTTCGTGGGTTTTGTCTATTATTCATCGGAGTAAGTCTCTGTCCGGGTCTATACATGTTTTGTGTATTAATAGAATTACTTTTTGATGCACTGTATAGAAAATTTTCCTCTTCAATTACTAAAGACATGGCTCTTTCCAAGCTATCTGGATTGCGAAGCCGTATATTATTTTGCAATTGAGTAGGAAGTCCTCAAATAAACGTTTTGAGTGCTAAATCGTCATAACTTTTGATTCTGATGCTTTTTTCTGTCATAGATAGATTTTCTGAATTTACTTTAGATATCAAAAGGCTTCTAGAATCCTGCAACGCATATCAAAGTTATAGGGAGATTCGTTTCTGAAAGGACTCAAAGCAATTAAGTCTTGAACTAGACAATCAATGTTTCTTTGATCTTCGAAACTAAGTTTTAAAGCAGTTTCGATTTCTGTCCAGGTTTTTAATTCGGTACTTGAACCTATCAAACTGAGAGCTCTGCCTGTTAGTTTTCCAAGAAGTGCTCGTATGATGTATGTATTTAGTTGTGGGTTATTATCACTTCTGAAATTATCAATTAAATTGTTAACTACCTAGGAAGATTCCTAATGTATGCGGATTTCCATCAAAATTTGGAATAGCATCTACAAAAAGTCTCAAAAGAGTATAGTTTACATGTGATGGAGGTGCCATCTCGTGTATTGTTTCTAACTTTGAACTCAGTGGATTGAATGAATTTTTCAATAACTCAGTTAATTGGTCGATATCTGTAGCATCTACCATTAAATGTCACAAATATTGAAAATGAATTCACAATTATTGGGGTTATTGGGAATGGTTAATATGGATATGAGCAAAATCACTTACAGTAGAATTGCTGTCTTCATTTTTCTCGTTTCTTCTTAATCCTAACTTATGCTAACTGGTTTCGGCGATGTGGTCCTCTGCCAGTGTTCCCAAATTTTCGGCGATGTGGTCCTCCAATTCGGGCTGGTGTTGGCGATGTGGTCCTTCACCAGGCTTCTTGATGCTTTGGCGATGTGGTCCTCCGCTTCAAGTGTAGTTTCTCGAGTTTTTCAGTCTTTTCGCGAATCCACTATTTTTTTGCCGTTAAACTGTTGATACAGACCGGTAAAAACGCGATTTTTGTCGTCAAAACCGTTGGGCAAATCCTACCGACTGCGCCAATTTTTAATTCGATAGCGGAAAGCGAATTTTTGAAAAACAACGAGTAACTATGATGAACTTTATTCAAGAGATGAACAATTGAGAAAAAGCCGGCAAATAATGAATGCAACTGGTTTTATTAAACAAATGTGCTGAGTCGGGTGCATCTCTGATGCTGGTGGAGAGGGTACACGTGGCTTCCCATAACTTTAGTATGCGCATATGTAAACTGTTTTGCAATCTCGAGATATCTCCGCTATAATGGGCCAACGGAATAAAAAACATCGTCTGTAGGATGTTGATTTGAATATAAATTTGCATATCATGCGAAGCGATTAACATTCGCGATATCGCCATAAAAAAATAACGACTCACAACATGTGTAAGTGACCATCAGGGCTGTCTCTCAACTGGTTGCGCAAACATTCCTCGAAGAGGATGTAGATAAGGAGTGGCCATGTGGGTTTTAATTGGAATAATGTGTTTATTATGCAAATTGATAATATATTTCCAAGACATGAAATACCCATTAAAAATCATATACAGAGACTAACGAACGAAATAACAACCTTCAGCCATATGATATGAGATTTTTTATTCAATAATATACAGACAAGATTGAGCTTGTTTCTCGTCATTTTCTTCAGAGAAGTTGTACGATTTCAATCAACACTTTCAAAACAAGAAATGTTAAATTGATATATGAAAACACGTTCAACAAAGAATAGAATTTTTCATGGTCCACTGGTGGTGCCAATGGTGGTATTGGTGGTGAGGCTTTAAAAAACTGCCATTGATTCAGCTCGTCGAAGGTCCTATCGTTGAAAATCAATCTGATTTTATATTTCGTTTTCTGGTACTTGTATTGAAAATACCTCCATCTGACTGTCATTGATGAGTTCTTTCCCCATAGAAATCCACTGACATGACTCGTTATTGAAACAAATTCCTGCTTCGCTGACTTTGTTTGGCACATTCATGTACGAAATGTCCCCTATCATTGAAAACAGCAATATAAATGATGCTTTCAGAATAGCCATATTTTTTTCGTTGTGGTTGATAGTGGTATACTTCTCGTAGTAATTTTGCAATAGAGCTATTTTCGAATAATTCTTAATCATCAGATGTTTATCCTCGTAAAGTTTTATTGTCACCTCGAGTTCTCTTATTTTCTTCTGGAATTCCTCCAGCTGACGTTTGTACTCTGCCACAGACATTGAAAACTGACACAAAACATGAACCTATTCCATTTTTGCGTCTCGATGTGCATGCGCATACGCACTAGGAAAAATGCTTGCATTTTCGACATGCCATTCCATCGACTACATCATCTAGAGCAGATATGGAAAAACACATTTTTCTACTGCAAAATGTTTTTGACAATTTGGCACAATCATATTCCGACGAGGCTCCCATCATTGCTGGAGGTTTAGTTGAAATAATGCGTCAACTACTGACGTTCAGAGATTTATACCTATTGGATTGCTTTTCATCAGTCTGCCAATTGAATAAAAATATGAAGTCTGAAATAGCAGCACTCGTTGACTTCCTGAAATCTCCCACTGAAACTCTAACGACATTCACCGAACAAGAATTGCGATACATTCCAATAGAATGTCTCATTGAATTTGCAGATCCTTGTGGACTATTAGCGGTGTGGCATAAACTTCCTCGAGAATATTGCTCCAACTTTAACCTACAAATCAAGCTGCCATGCTTTTTTTTGCATCCTTTCACTCTATACATTATATCTCGAGCATAATCTGCAAACGACATATATCATACAACGTCGCTTTGAGATAACACACCTTCAAATGGCCCGCGTCCATATTACGGAGTAACACCCAAATACTTGAACGTCTGGCAACGATGCAGTGCGCCGCGTTCCAAGTATCCGATACTTTTTTGAACATCTGGCAACGATGTACCGGAGTGAAGGCGACCCGCGCGCTGGTCGGCCGGCATGTTATATCTCCAACTTGAACACAAACATTTACTTGTGGATGTGGCGCAATGGTAGCGCATCGGGCTCACAGTCCGTCGGCCGGGGTTGGATTCCCTGTGCACAGCTCTCAGCTTTTTTTATTTAATTCCGAATATAAATTGAATTGCAAAAATGACGTCACCATACGAATAATACATATTATAAATACAAACATCAAGAAGTTAAATTTATCGCCACATCTAAAGCGCCACCTAGGGATTGTTGACCGTGGCTTTGAGCTAGAAACGGCATAGTAATACTACTCGTTATTGTTCACTTCTGGAAGAGAAATGAGAAAGTTCAGCAATAAAAGAATGAATAAAACCTCAAAGATCTATTTAATAATTATCGAAATGAACAAATAATGAATAGACCAGTTAAGAAAATATGACTCGATGAGAAAATGGCTCCTATATAGCGTAGAAAATGAATAAACAAAAGATGATTATGATGATAACAGCTATGAGTTGAAAGCTGTCAAACTAATTATCTTGACCAGTCAAAAGAAAGTTAATGTTTTAAAAATGTATTTCACTTTAAAATTTAAATGTTCTAAGCAGTACGGAAGGTACTAACCTAGTTGGGTTCAGACTCTGAAAACTCAATGAATTTATAAGATTCCAATGAATACCAAAAGGGGAAACTTTATCAATATCAGAAAAATTCAATCTTTAAGAGATTTACCAGACACAGAATTCACGCACCAGAACACGAGACAAGCAGGATGAAATTCAAAATTGAACTTACTTTGAGATTTTTCTGAAATCTGACTCTAATTTCGTCGGTTCGTTTCCGTTATGGGTGGAAACTTGACTTGGTTGGATGGTATCAACCAATCGTGGTAGATTTTTCTCTCTAGGGGTGTATACTATTCCTCCCTTCTCTTTTGACCAGCTTTAGACACTCAACATACAAATAATTTATGTTTTCGCAACATGTGGGGACTCCTTCGAAATTCTTGAGTACCCATTCACAAAATAAAAATAAACTATACGTGTCTGACGAGAGCCCTTACTTTTGACATGTTTATTATGCTACATAAATTGCACTATTCAAAAGATAAAATCTCGAGTTTCCTAGCCTGAACTAATACCATTACCTCGAAATAATAAATGTCAACTAAATGATGGGCATGCAAAAGATCGCTTCTCTTAGAATTATATTGACGACGTGTGGTTTCTATTCACATCTATATAGGGAAAAAGGAAGTATCTTTAATAAAAAACCCTATACCTACACGACTTTTATGGTGAAATTAACAATACCTACTTGACATATCCTGGAGTACCCCATTCAATAAGAATTATTGATGCAGAAAGTGAAACTTTCACGATAGTTTTGGAATAGGACCTGAACCACGGGTGGTCGAGAATTACGGTTAATAGGACACTATTAGCAGATTATGGTAGCTATATATTTCGTAATAGAAAAAATTATTCATGAATTGATTGGGGCCCTAGTTAAACTTAATGACTCTCGATTTCACTTTCTGGCCGATATCTTGAAAATAAATTCTCAGTAAATGTTTGTCGTGAGATTTATGAATAAAACAGTATCGATTGTAATTTTACTGAATACTGTTTAATTATGACAACAATAAAACCGGATAGGTACAAACTCAAGAACTAGTGTTGCTAGGATGACTGTTCAAAAAGGGAATGTTCTCGCCTTCCGCTATACCTGGCCTCTGAGGGTTCGACACCCTACTTAAACTATCTATTGCCAGAGGCGTAGCATTGAAGGAATCGTACATCCCGCCCGCCTTGAAAGTCCTGACTTTCGAACATAAGGAATTTACTATTCTTCAGGCAGAACACTTAAGTTTAGAACACTGCGTTTTAGCAATCCCTTTGTAGTTTTGCCAGTCACAACGCGAATTACACTGCCTGGATGGGTGGATACAATTCTTCCCAATCTCCACTGTAGAGGCGGCAAACCGTGTTCCTTCAGAATTACTAAATCTCCCACTTTGATTTCGCTGCAGTCATTGCGCTTCCATTTGCTTCGTTGCTGTAGACTTGTAAGGTATTCTGCACTCCATCGTTTCCAAAAATGCTGCACTATTTGTTGTAAGCGGTGGTATAGGTTTAACCGATTCGATGGCAAGCTGCTAACATCGGATTGTGGCACAGCTAATAGAGAGTCACCCACTAGGAAATGTGCAGGAGTAAGGGGAGTCAGATCAGAAGGATCACTGGAAAGGGCTGTAAGAGGACGGGAGTTAAAAACTGCTTCTATTTGACATAATACGGAGTATAGGCCTTCGAACGTCAAATGAGCGTTTCCGACTACACGAATTAAGTGTTTTTTAGCTGACTTGACGGCAGCCTCCCATAGTCCTCCTTGATTTGGAGAAAATGGTGGGTTGAAATGCCAAGTAATTGAATTTTTCAATAGAAAGTCGCTATTGATGTTGTTCACCAAGGATTTTAGCTCGTTATTTGCTCCTATAAAATTAGTTCCGTTATCACTATAAATTGTAGAACATAATCCTCTTCTAGAAACAAAGCGTTTCAGACAGTTCAAAAATGTATGAGTAGATAAATCACTAGCTAACTCGATATGCACGGCCTTAGTAGTGAAACAAACAAATATACAGATGTAAGTCTTAACTATTTTCCGTGATCTCAAGCGACCATCCTTTATCAAGATTGGTCCAGCGTAATCTACGCCACTGATTAGGAAAGGTCGCATAGGCACAAGTCTCGCTTTTGGCAAATTTCCCATCATTGGTACGATATTACCTGGGGTTGTTTTGAAACATGTAATGCATTTTCGGATTATTCCTCGCACAATATTTTTTTTTCTTTTTTTTTTCAATGGCTTTGTGAACATGGTCCCATCAGCCAGACTCAATATTTTATCATCATAGGTTTCATCATGTTTATTTATGGTTTGTGGAAGGGAAATACATGGGACACTCGCTTCTCGCCTAGGGACCCGTCAAGGCATTTTCGATAAAACAAACAAACAAACAGGGCCACTAAAACATGGGTGAAACAATTAAGGTTAAAAACAGAGGTAGAGGTTATATGGTATGTATGTATAGTTAATGGATGTACTATTATTATTACTTTTTGTTTTTCAAGCTTTATATTTTCAATCCAGATTCTTTGATGAATTCAATTATCAGTTCCAGAATTTGTCTAAATGTCCCTCAACATTGCATTCTGTGCAGAGATTAGAAGGTAGTATGTTTATTTTGAATAGATGTGAAGGGAAACATCCATGTCCGAATTTCAATCGACTGATAATTGTAATATATTTTCTGGGTATGTTAAACTCCTCATACCAACAGGATTTTGGGAGTTCCGGGTGAATGAGAGTGTATCTGGTTGGGTTTGTGAAGCAGTACTCGTTCCATTCTGCTGACCATTTCTTCGTCATTTCGTGCTTGTATAGATTGAACGTATCATCAATTACTGGTACCGTTGGTACTTTGTTTCCTGATTTGATGCTGTTTTTGGCTAGTAGGTAGTTAGTAGGTCAACTTCTTCATTATGAGCTATTCCGATATGAGCTTTCACCCATATAAAGGATATTTTCACGCCATTTGTGCGGTTTTCAAATAGCATGTGTTTGATTTTGATTATGTAAGGATTCAGAAGGGTGTTTGGGTTATAACTGGATTTAATACAGTTCAATACTGATAAGGAGTCGGATAAAATAGTGGCTGTTGAAATGTTATTGTCCCTTATATGTAAAAGTGCTTGGTATATAGCAAAGGCTTCAGCAGAGAATATTGACATAGTTGTAGGTAGTTCGAACATTTGCCTTATTCCGTCGGGAATAAGGAAAGCACAGCCTGTACCAGTAGTTGATTTGGATGCATCAGTAAAAATTCTAGTTGTTCCAGGGAAGTTTGAAAAATATTGAGTGAGTAGTTTTTGGTTGATCAGAGGTGACATGCTGTAGTTTGGAATAATTACAGATGGATGGCTAGATAAGTCAATGAAGTTATGTTCTGGTATGCTTGGGTATCCTACGGTAATGTTTTTATTAAATATTGTATTTTCTCTGAGAGACTTACATAAGAGTGGAGTATTTTTGTGTCTCCAATACGATTTGGTTAGGTCATATTCATTCAAGATATTTATATTGGTCAGTAGCTTTGAGTGTTTCATAAATAATTTCGTAGTGAATTTATTGGCGAGAAATTCCCTTCGTAGATGAAGCGGCGGTTCCAAGGCTTCAGATTTGAGTGCTTCCACGGAAGTGGATTTCATAGCTCCGAGGTATATTCGTAGGAATGTGTTCTGAACTACGTTCAATCGGTGTAATAGATTTTTGTTGGCTGAGCCGTAGAAGATGCACCCGTAGTCTATTATTGATCTGATATACGATCTGTAAAAGATTAGCGAGGATTCCTGATCCGCCCCCTACCAGACTCTCAGACATGATTTGAAGAAATTTAGTCCTGCATAACATTTACTGATAATATTCTCGATGAGGGGTTTCCATGATGATTTTTTATCCAAGTATTTAACCTCTTTTTCCACAGGCAAATCTAGGCTGCCAACTGCTAAGTTCTGAAGGTTCACGTTGTGCCTGGAAAATATTATTAAATTGGATTTTGTTTCGCAGATAGAGAATCCGTTGTTGAAACACCACTTTTCAAAAGTTAAAACTGCTTGGTTAAGTTTGTCGTTACTAACTGTCAATTCTTTATCTTCTGTGTATATGCAAAAGTCATCGGCATACTGGATTATATTCGTAGAGTGAGAATGATTATGTATATCTGCAGTATATATATTAAATAGGAAAGGGCTAAGTAATGATCCTTGAGGTAGACCAGAAGATACATATCGAGGTCCTCTAATGTATGTAGATCTCTTCATGAAAATATTCACAATAATATGACTCCTATATGATGAAAGCCCGAGATTAACTAGTTTGTTCTTCAAAATGTGTAGATCAACGCAATCGTATGCTCCTTTGATATCCAGAAAGGCTGCACTGATGTAGTCATTTTTAGAGAAGCACTTTTAAATATCAGTGACGATTGTGGCGACGGCATCTATAGTGCCATGTTGTCTCTTGAAGCCAAATTGATTCATAGGTAGGGGGTGGAAACGGATCCACCATTCTAATTTGTTTTTAATCATTCGTTCAAGGGTTTTGAACATGCAAGATAGTAACGAAATAGGGCGATACGAGTCCGCACTATTGGGGTCTTTTCCAGGTTTTAGTATCGGCACCAGCACGATATCGTTGAAGAAGTCAGACTTGTGACCTCTGCACCATATATCATTAAAAATTTCTAATAGGAGATGTTTTGTATTAGTGGACTTTTTGAGAGCCCATTCAAGTTCTGTAAGAGTAAATGGGTGGAAGCTATCGTCTTGATTCATGGTGGGACATGGCTGTTCTTCCAATTGGACACTAGGGGGTGAGTATTTAAAAAAGAAGGTGTGTAACCAGCTGTGATTATTGCAATATTGATTCGTTGAAGGGATTTTTTTAATCATTTTCGCTTGTTTCCAGAAATCTTTAGCGAGTGTGTTTTTGTTCAGGTTGGTACATCAAGATTTCCAAGATAGTTTAGCTTTTTTTTTAAATAGTTGCTTGGTCCGGGCAAATATTTCTTTGCATTTGATGTAGTTAGCCATTGAGCTATTATTTTTATATTAATTTAAAATGCTCTTACGGAGTGTCAATGATTGTTCGCACTCTGTGTCCCACCATGGTGGAGGGGCACGTTGTTTGATATTGAAGGGTTTCAATACTGGTATATCTGAGTTTGTAGCTTCATTGATTATATTTGATAGGACTGTATATTTTTCCCCTGCAGTGGATATATTCTGGATTTCTCCAAGGTTTTCATCAACTAATTGTGTATATTTTGTCCAGTTGGCTTTGTATAGGTTTCATTTGTATTTAGGGTGAATTAAATTTTTCATATAATGTTAATAATAGGGGGTAATGATCTGCGCCCAGAGTATCTGAGGTAACTTCCCAAGTTATTTTAGAGGTGATACGCTGTGAGACTAATGTAAGGTCTGGAGCCGAGAACTTGACACTTGGTGTGAAAAATCGTGTAGGGGATCCATCATTCAAAATGTTCAAATCCCATGCTTCGGTAGCTTCAAAAATTTGAGCAGCAGTATGATCTGTACTATCGTATCCCCATAGGGAGCCATGGGCATTAAAGTCACCTCCAATGATGACATCATTTGGCATCGCTTTGGCAAAAATATTTATCCAGTCGTCTTTACGTGTAGTGATTGTAGGGGCTCTATAAAGTGAGACAAAGGAGATATGACTAGAATTATATGAGATATGTATACCACAAACCAGTATTTCATCGTTAAAATTATCGTCAGAGAATATTGTAGTGAACGGAATTGAATTCTTGATGAGGATAGCTGTTACGGATCTCCCATCATATCTATCTTTCCTCATAATTTTGTATCCGGTTATTTGGACGTTTGTACCTGGTTTGAACCAGGTCTCGCTAATCAGGGCAATGTCAACATCGTTGTTAAAAAAATTTTGAGACTGTTTTTATTGGCAATAGCGGATCGAGCATTCCACTGCATTATTTTCAGGCAAGATTTAGTTGTGTTCTGTGTATTAGCCATTGATATGAGCATTTTCTAAAATCGAAAGTATTTCTGTTCTGAGCTCATCGTTGTTAATACTCTTCAGATCTTTAACATTTGTAATTTTTTTGACGATATTTTCAAATAAAAGGAATACTGTGTCGATAATGATTTCACTATTTCTATCTATGTTATGGTATTGAGGGGGAAGGGGGTTGGGAGGTAGAGGCGTCTGTGGACCAGATGAAAAACTGAACATGGGTGGATGTTGAGTACCTGCGGCTGGGGGTGAGATTGCTTTTCGTTTTTTATTATGAGTGATGTTGATTGGTTCGTAATTAGAGTGAGAGGGTTGTGAAAAGGATATATGAGTGCTCCTTTTACTCTGTTTACTGTGATTCAGATTATTTGGTCGTGAGGTGGAGGGGTTCGTATTATCTTGTTTGGGTAGGCTTGGAAAGTTTTCGTCGCTGAGGTTACTAAGGATCTGGTAAGTATTTGCTGTATTCACAGCTGAAGAATATGATGAAATGGCGTAGTTTTCTGCCTCTACGAATGACATGTTGAATGTGGCCATTATGTTTTTGATGCTTTTTTGTTTTTGAAAGGTTGGACAATCTCTAGAAGTGGACTTATGATTGTTATTCTTGCAATTGCAACAAAAGATTTGATCTTCTAAGCAGTTGTGCAAATCCCCTTTAGTTTGTCCGCAGTTCATACATAGGACATTTGTACTACGACATTGACTGGAAACGTGTCCGTATTTTAGGCATTTAGAACAATAAATAAATGCAAAAAGCTCAAAGTCATTTCCACAAAGTGTTCATAAACTGAACAACAATGGTAGATTTCTTGAGAAAAACAACTACTTCCCTGGCTAATGCCACGCAGGATATTGAATTACATCCTCCCGAAATCTATGCATCGACTCGTATAAACGAATACTGATACAAGTGATTCTTTCCTGAATGCCTATTGATTTCGATTAAGCCAGGCCGCTAGACAACCACAGACCGGTTTCGAGCTCTTTGACTCTCATCAGTGCAGTGTAGTCTCCAGCCAGCAGTCCTAAGACCACCGACTCAGCGAAGCCTAGCCAAACAAAAATCATGTTGGCATTTTATCCACCCCGAGGCGTCCTTCATCGACAAAATGAAAGTAACGCCATCTGAGTAGAACAGAGGAAAGAATCACTCCAAAACTGAAATTCCCATACGGGAGTGGCTGGTTGCCCGACTGGCGTGATTTCAACTACGAAATAGCCACAATGTTCAAAGTGGAATGATATGTTGAATAAATGCAAAAAGCTCAAAGTCATTTCCACAAAGTGTTCATAAACTGAACAACAATGGTAGATTTCGGGAGAAAAACAACTACTTCCCTGGCTAATGCCACGCAGGATATTGAATTACATCCTCCCGAAAATGACTTTGAGCTTCTTGCATTTATTTAACATATCATTCCACTTTGAGCATTGTGGCTATTTTGTAGTTGAAATCACGCCAGTCGGGCAACCAGCCACTCCCGTATGGGAATTTCTGTTTTGGAGTGATTCTTTCCTCTGTTCTACTCAGATGGCGTTACTTTCATTTTGTCGATGAATGACGCCTCGGGGTGGATAAAATGCCAACTTGATTTTTGTTTGGCTAGGCTTCGCTGAGTCGGTGGTCTTAGGACTGCTGGCTGGAGACTACACTGCACTGATGAGAGTCAAAGAGCTCGAAACCGGTCTGTGGTTGTCTAGCGGCCTGGCTTAATCGAAATCAATAGGCATTCAGGAAAGAATCACTTGTATCAGTATTCGTTTATACGAGTCGATGCATAGATTTCGGGAGGATGTAATTCAATATCCTGCGTGGCATTAGCCAGGGAAGTCGTTGTTTTTCTCCCGAAATCTACCATTGTTGTTCAGTTTATGAACACTTTGTGGAAATGACTTTGAGCTTTTTGCATTTATTTAACATATCATTCCACTTTGAGCATTTTGGCTATTTCGTCGTTGGGATTCAGAACATTGAATCACTCGTTGTACAAATGGTTCTACTTCGAAAATGACACTATTTATACGGCTTTCTTTTGGCAGTATATTACCTTCAAACGTAAGTATTACTAATTGTCTAGGTACCAACGAAACGTTGTCTTCATTTGTAACTTTACGCTTCATTGTATGTACTTTAATTATAGAATAATCCGAGTTATATTGTCTCTCAAGTATTCCTCATCGAAATAAGTATCGACCTGTCTGATAATTCCTTTTCTCACCAGTAGATTGTTAGGGATAAATGCTTTCAATTTTTCGCGTTCAAGGTATGCATTGTTTATAAGGTCATTTGCATCTTTTGTTGTTTTTAGACCAACTTCAACTCTGTTGAATCCAACTTTTTGAATAGATGTTATTACGTCTTTAAGATTTAATTTTTTATGTAAAATATGTCCCACATAGAGGGGATGCAATCGACCTAATTTTTCTGTGTTAGTTTTTTCAATGAATACGTGAATATTTTGATTATTATAGAACTTATCTTGTGTAAGATTGAAGAGTTTTGGCATGTTGCTTTTCTCATGGGTTGAAGTTTTGGGAATAGATGCTGACTTGGGTATTTGTTGACTCGTTTCCATCATTTGATCTTGATTTACATCAGTATTGGGGTTATCGTCGTAGGTTGAATCCAAAATATGCACATTCGCGGTACTTTTTGTCTTTGAATGATCGCCCACACCAGTCAGTGGTGGGGCCATCATATAATCACTTTGTATTTAACTTTATCATATACCAGTCCTTGTCGAATCCGATAATAAATATTAAAGGATGCAAAAACAGAGCGACTGTAAAAACACTGACGGGTTTTGCTGATTGCTTTATTAGGCACGTGCAATCGACTGCGCGTTCGAACGAAAACGTCGCACAATATTTCTTCCGTTAATAATCCAAAATTGACTTCTTAATGACGCAAGGACAGCTTGTGGTCCAGCGTGAAGAGTTTTTTGATGTTCATATTCTATCAATTTGACTGTCAATGAATGTTTTGAATGCAGTAATATGGGATATTTCGAGGCGTAATTCAGTGAGGAATGTTTCAAGCGACCACCAACGCGTAGTAATTCGTTGTTGTCTAGAAATGGATTCAACGACAACACTTTGCTTGAGGAAGCAAGTTGTTATCCGCATTTCAAGGCTTGAATTTCTTCACTGAAACAGATTGATTGAGACATTTTGAGAAGTATAACTAGAGAGGCATCTAACTCAGTTTTACAAAGATCGCCATTGAATCTGTTAGATTTGTATTTTGGTTGAATGTTATGTATGTATCTTAGCATGAAAGTGAATATTCGGTGTAATTTGGTGAATGTAGAAAATTTTTCGAATATCATTTGGTCAGAATATTTCTTTAATTCTTGGCAAACGAGTGTGATATGTGGTTGTTTCCGCTCATCGGAAATGTTTTATGATGGTGTATGCTTAGTTTCTGGCCACAGGGTGTCATTCATCAGTAGAAATTCCGGGCCTGTCCACCAAATTGAATTTTCAGATAACTGAGTAGGGTCACAGTCTCTGGAGATGACGTCAGCTGGATTTTGTTTTGATGGTATGTGGTATGTAGCGCCATTTATGATCAAGAGTCAATTCTTGGATTTCTGTCACCCGATTGGCGACAAATGTTTATCAAGAACATGGTTGAGCAGATAACCAATCAATCACGATGGTCGAATCACACCAATAAAATGTGTCTGCGTTGTCGATTTCAAGAGCGTCCTTACACTTTCTCATCAAGCGCGCGAGGAACAGTGCCCCACACAATTCGAGGCGGGGTGGTGATATTTTTTTAGTGGAGCTATCTTTGAATCAGCGCATAGAAGTTTGAAAAAGTGAGTCTCATTTGGATTGGTTGTGCGTATGTACACACATGCGCCGTGAGCTTGCTCACTTGCGTCGCTAAATCCGTGAAATTGAATTTTGACATAGTTTGCAATTGTTACTTGACGCGGTATTTTGATTATAGAAAAATTTTCTAGTTCACTGAAAAATTCAATCCAATTGGCTGAAAAATCATCAGGAATAACATCATCCCAATCAACCTGAAGCTGCCATAGCTTCTGTAATAAAATTTTTGATTTTTCAATTACTGGTCCAATAAGACCAATTGGATCGAAAACCTTTGCAATGGTACTCAATATATTTCGTTTAGTGAATTCTTTTGTTGAAGTAAGATTGACATCATAGGTGAAACTATCTTGTTCTGGATTCCAAACGAGGCTCAACGTCCTGATATTTTCGTTTCCAGGAATGACATAGTTAGCACTTTGATTTTGTGAAAGTTCGTTTTCTAAAAGTTCAACTCGATTTGATGTCCATTTTTGTAGGGGCAGCTTTGATTCTGCAAGTATTTCCGTTATCTGCATTTTCAAAGTGATGGCTTCCGATACGGAATCGGCACCAGTGAGTAAATCGTCGACATAAAAACAATTTTTGATCGCCTTGCTCGCTAACGGATATTTCGACTCGTTTTCGATTGCGGTTTGATTTAGAGCTCGACATGCCAAAAATGAGGCGGACGCGGTTCCATGAGTGATCGTATTCAATCTATAATGTTTCAGCGTTTCTGAAGAATCCGCGCGCCATAATATTCTCTGAAAATCGCGATGTTCATCGATGACGTTGACTTGTCGGTACATCTTTTCAATATCCGCAGTGAAGACAACGTTATGTTTCCGGAAGTTTAATGCGATAGAGCACAGTTCAGGTTGTATTGTCGGACCTACTTTCAAGACGTCGTTTAATGAAAGTCCAGTCGACGTTTTACATGAGGCATCAAATACTATCTCAGCTTAGTTGTAGAACTTCTTTCCTTCACTATGCCGTGGTGAGGAAGATAATATTTCATATTTTCAAGAGTTTCATTTTCAATGTCTGTTAATGTTAATGCCTTCACTGTTGGATTTTCCTCATTCTTCACGAATTCCTCCCATTCTCTTTCAGAATAAGGATCTATTTTTGATGTCAATACATAAATGAGTAAAGTGTCCCATGTGTCGGTTGATTGGCCCAGCCATGCTAAGGCGCGTACATTTTTTATTAAAATCATCGAGTAATTTTCTCAAAAATCCGAAAGACTCATTTTTCATTATAGGTAATTCGAATAACGTTTTGACGTGAGTGTGGATTATCAATTTTTCATTCTCCGAATCTTTCTCTCAACAAAGCCCATGCAATATCGTAATTGGCATTTGATATCTCGAGTGACTGAGTAACTTGTGCGGCCTCTCCTTTCAGACATGATTGGAGATAATAGAATTTTTGAACGTTAGAAAGACTCACATCGGCATGGATGAGACTATTAAAAGTATCATAGAATGTTAACCACTGATTATAATGGCCATCAAAATCGGGTAGACTAATGTTTGGTAATTTAACTTTGGCTTGGATTCCGTGGCTTGAATGTGATTGTACTGAATGTGCATCTCGGTTACTATGGATACTTGCATTGCCAGAGACTTGTGATTTGGTTTGAATTTCTATTAATTTTCTAGCCTGGCTCGATGCTTTAAAATATGCATTTTCAAAGCTTTCCCTAGCAGCATCGTCTAACACTTGATCTGGAAGAGATTCGATGCTATCCTGGATTTCTTCATACTCTTCCATGATACCTGATATATTCTCTAGACGAGATTCTATTTCGTGAATTGATGACGTGTTTTCATCGAAGGCTGTTAAGAAGTTTGCAAATCTCGTTACTTTACTTTTCAGTATTTTATGTTTTGATTTTAATTGCTCAAGGTTGGCCATGTTCAAGGTATTTTGTCAAATAAAAATATAGTTCACTTAGTAGTGGGAAAGGATATAAGAGGATAGTGACTTACGATGTTCCTTGTTGTTTGGAATATATGGATGTTTGCTGCTGTCGGCTGTGTGTTCTGCTGCTGTTGGCTGCGTCTCGTGTATTTTGCTGCTGTTGGCTGTGTCTTCTGCTGCTGTTGGCTGCGTCTCGTGTGTTTTGCTGCTGTTGGCTGTGTCTTGTGTGTTCGCTGTTCGCGTATCACAATATGGCTTGATGGATTTCACTACACCATATGTCTCGAAGGGCCAAATATGTTTGTCGTGAGATTTATGAATAAAAGAGTATCGATTGTAATTTTACTGAATACTGTTTAATTATGACAATAATAAAACCGGATGGGTACAAACTCAAGAACTAGTGTTGCAAGGATGAATGTCCAAAAAGGGAATGATAGATAGATAGATAGTTTATTCACCACTTTACGTACTGATGTACATTTGTAGCATGTCATATTATTACAATTCAACTATGAATATTAATATACGAATACATAAAAATCAACACATACATTCAAGTTAAAAATAGTTATCACATGATAAAATAGGATATAAAATACATTATACAATACTGACAAATTAAAATTTAGTTGAAATAACGTCTTCTCCATCAATGATCGCTAGACAGATATTTGAACTGAGAAATTCATCCACTGAATAAAAACAGTAACTCAAAAGGAATCGTTTTATTTTAATTTTGAAATCGCGAGCATTCAAGTGTTTAACTTCATTTGGTAGCTTGTTGTATATATCAATATGCGGAGAATTATTTTCTGACATCACAAGTCTTTGCCTGGGGTTTTCCAGCGAATCACCTGATCTCGTAGAATACTGATGATTAACGGTCATAAATTGATAATCCATTTTGTTAGTGTGGATCTCGAGAAGCGTGTGATAGATAAAAATTGTGGGAACTGGCATAATTTGAAGTTTGCGAAAAAGTGGACGGCAATGGTCCCTGTAATTTGCACCACTCATGATTCTGACTACTTCTTTTTGTAGAACGAATATTTTGTGAGAATAACATGATCTGCGCCACAGTAATATACCATACATTATATGGCTGTGAAATAAATTGTGATAGGAGGATCTGAGAACCTCTGAACTGACTAATTTCTTCATTCTACGGATCAAAAATGTAATCGAAGACAATTTTCGGCCCAACTGTTCCACATGAGCTGCCCAATTAAGTTTGTCGTCAATTACAATGCCCAGTAGTGTAACAGTTTTTCCAGACGAGATGTTAGAGTGGGATGATATCAACAATTCTTGATTTTTATCGGTGTTCAGTTTGAGTTTATTTGCAATAAACCAGTGATTGGCTTTCTCCTGACAAAGATCTACAGATTCGGACAAAGTTTGCAAATTCTTTTCAGAATTTATCAAAGTGGTGTCATCAGCAAAGAGTACACTGTTGATTGGAAGCATATGATAGAATAGATCATTAATATAGACAATGAATAGCAAGGGTCCTTGGACCGATCCTTGTGGAACACCATGTGCAATTTTAGCGAGTGATGATTGACTTCCATTCAGCATAACACATTGAGATCTCCCATCCAGATAAGATTTGAAAAAATTGAGGGACGTCCCTCTGATACCGTTTGATTCAAGTTTTTTCAACAGAATATCGTGAGAGACACAGTCGAAGGCTTTAGACAAGTCACACAAGGTGATCACTGAGTGTTTGCCTTCCTCAAGAGCTTCAACTATGTCTCTGATTACACGAATAATGGCTTTGATTGTAGAATTATGTTTTCTGAAACCGAATTGACCAACACACAACAAAGAATTCGACTCCAAATATGAAGACAATCTATTTTTCACGATGATTTCAATTACTTTAGCAAGAACAGGTATAATAGAAATTGGTCTGAAGTTTTCAACGCATGATGGGTCTCCTTTCTTGAATAAGGGCAAAACAATGGAAGTTTTCAATGCATCTGGGAATACTCCTAATTCAAAACATTCATTAATGATCATTGAAAGTGGATGGGCTATTATATCTGCTACCTCTTTGAGTATATAGGAGTTCAATTCAAAGATATCTTGACAGTAAGAATTTTTTAAAGAAAATATAGTTTTCTTGACTTCCTGAGGTAGAACTGGCGATAGAAAAAAAGAGTTAGCTGGAGAGTGTAAGTTATTCAAGAAGTCAGTAGGTTCATGATCAATATCTGGCAGAGAAGATATCAAATTACTTGCAATATTGCAAAAATATTCATTAAAACTATCATGAGATAAATTCATATCAAGTTTGGATGTATTCTTTTTATTTCGTTCAAAATTTATTAGTTTCCAGCCATCTTTACATTTATTCGAGGAATTTGTCAGAAAATTTTCAAACGAAAGTCTTTTTTGTTCCATAATTGATTTTTTGTATAGTTTACGATAAGAATCATATGCTTTTAATGTGATTGAATCCGTATTTACATCATAAATCAATTTGATAGTCGATAAAGTCTCTCTCATATTTTTGCGATCTTCATTGAACCAGTTTATAGGTGATTTAAAATTTCTGTCCTTGATTTTCTGCAGAGGAAATATCTTTGCAGAGTGATAACTAAGAGTGTTAGACAAAAGTTCAGATAAAAAATGTATATCATATATTTTTTCAAAATTGGACCAATTTGTATCTAGCAGAACGGACCTCAGTTCATCAAAACCAGATCTATGGAATTTTTGTTTCCAAACATAATCATGAGAATTTTTTGATTGTTGCAATATTTCGATAAACTGTCCATTATGGTCTGATAAACAAGGATCCATGATACCAGCAAGAAAATTGACTTCGTTGAGATTTGTTATTATATTATCGATGCATGTGGCTGATTCTCCACTGATCCTTGTGGAATCTGAAATAGTTGTTTTGAGTCCGAAAGAACTCATGAGGTTATCTAGATCCGAAAAATTTGTTGACTGTGACAGAAAGTTGACATTGAAGTCGCCTAATATAATGATATTTCTTGCATTTTCAGAGTATTTAGTAAGAAACATAGACAAGACCGATATAGTGCAACAATTATCAAGTCAGAAACTTGAATGCCACAAATTTCTATTGCTATTTCTTCACAATAATCTTCAGTTAACAGAGCTTTAGAATGAATTGTTTGGTTTACGAAAATGGCAACACCCCCATGGACATGGACAGATCTACTAAAACTACTAGCTAAATAGTACCCAGGTAAATTGATTGATTCGATGGTCGATTCAGTCATCCAGTGTTCCGAAATACAAATCACGTCAAAATTATGTTTGTCTAGAAACAATACGACCTCTTCAACTTTATTTGACAAGCATTGGACATTGATGTGGAAGACTCTCACCCCTATGAAACTTTTCAAATTATTGACATCATAATCGATCCATCTCTTGACTAGCCGGTTGGCTTATAGTCGATCTCTTGTGAAAAAAACGATTCACCCAGGTACCTGTAGGCCAAATAGCGGGGTTCATTGCCTTCTCGAAGTGATGTTCAGCAATTGTTACTTTAAATGAAGCATATAGATCAGGAAACTTCGAATTCAGCTTCTCACACCGAACTTCAGGAAATACGGGATTTGAAATACTATGCAGATCCTCCGGGATGGTATCCGGGTGCATTTTATGAGCGTGAAGAAAAACCATTTTAGGTGAATATTTCATATTCGATCCGATAGGAATTTCCATTTGTCCAATAAAGGGCGTATTTTTGTGTCGTCTAATATGTCTCTTATTCTTGACTTCTGTGAAGCCTTCCGTATCATTGCATACATTTATGATATCATGCAATTTATTTCTTGTTTCAATTTCAATAACAGATGCAGCGACATCTTGTTTAGTGATATATGAAGAACTACCAGGCTTATCGCTGCCTTTGTTCGACGGATATCCAGTCACAGAACCAGAAGACGAGGTACCTTTATAATCTGTGCCTTTATCATTTCTGGTCAGCTCAGATACTACCTTGGCATATGTCTTGGGATTCATCCCGTCATTCAAGATCTCTACGGCTTCTTCTGTGGAAGCAGTGGAAGCAGTTGCTACAAGATTTTTGTTCGACCTACCGCTCTTAGATGTCGCCGGATGGCTCGCTTTGATAATTTTCGAATCATTTGTTTTTTGATTCTTTCATCAAGTTAATCTGCTCCAATAGTGCATTCAAAGAGATTTTTTGATTTTCAATTATTAGATCCTTCTGTATGATGATCTCTTTGAGATACCTGATTTCGATGTTGAGTGTTTTATTGGATACTACATTTGGTATTCCATCAGTGGGACTACCAAAGGACATGTCAAGGTCGTCAATGTTTTTCTGGTTACAACACTCCACCGAAGTATCACTGATATACACAATATTATTAATTTTCTTGAGGCATCCAGCATGTGACAAAACACCACAATTTACACACTTCAAGCCACAACCGTCATCAGTACGCTGCTTAGCTGTCGCCGCCATATCGACATATCGACATATGTTCTCGCCTTCCGCTATACCTGGCCTCTGAGGGTTTGACACCCTACTCAAACTATCTATTGCCAGAGGCGTAGCATTGAAGGAATCGTACAGTAAATTGAAATGGAACAACTAATTTCATTCAATTACTAAAGCCCAATGGAAAACTATATGAAATCAGGAAATGAATGATTCGCATTCTTACAGCCTTCTAACAAGTATCTGAAATACTTGATCGCTTCATATATCGTAATTCACGGTCGTAGGTACTATACTTTGTTTAGGCTGGAGTCAAATTTTTCGAAAAAAAAACCCAAAGGTCTCCAAGTGTTGTTTTCACTTTGTTGAATGGAAGCACCAAGTGGAGAATTTGAGGCATCAACCATCAAAGATAATGGTGTGGAAACAGAAGGATGCACAAGCAAGGCAGCATCGGCTGAAGCAGCTTTCACCTGATTGTATGCAGCAATTTGTTCTAGGAACCACTTTAGTTTGGTTTTTTCTTTTGGATTCCCTATCAAATAACGGTTCAATGGAGCTTGAATAGAAGCAGCATTCGGTACCAATGCCCTGTAGAAATTAACCATACCGAGAAAACTCCGTGATGAACGGATATCTCCAGGAAGTTTTTATTTCAGAATAGCATCATCTTTATTTTCTGATGGTTTGATTCCATCTGCTGAGATTGAATATCCCAGGACTGTTCCGGATTAATTATGATACCTGCAGCCTGGAATCTCTCAAAAACTCTCCTGAGATGTTCCTTGTGCTCATTTTCGTTTCTTGAGCAGATAAGGAAATCATCAATATAAGGAAAACAAAAATCAAGATTCCTGACAATTTGATGGACGAATCTCTGGCAAGTTTGTGCTGCATTCCTTGAACCAAATGGTATTTTGACGAATTCGAATAAGCCAACTGGATTTATGGCAGCAGTTTTTTCAATATCCTCGTTTGCCATTGGAATCTGATGAAATGCTCGAATTAGATCTATTTTTGAAAACACTCTCTTACCAGAAAGGTCATTGACGAACTCTTTGATTTTTGGAATAGGGTAGCGGTCTGCAACTGTCTTAGCATTGAGTGCTCTAAAGTCACCTCATGGCCACCAAACACCATTAGGTTCTTTAACTAAATGCAGCGGACTTGCCCAACAACTTTTAGATGGCCTAATGATACCTTTTTCCAACATGTAATCGAATTCACGCTACTTGCATTTTTCCTTGGTTGAGTCTTCTTTGCAGTATACTGGCGAACAACTTGTAATAGTCTGATGAGAAATAGGAGTCTTGATGATGCTGAAGTCGTTAGATAATGGTTTCAACAAACCTGGGTACTCTGCTAAGATTTTGTGATACGGGGATTAAATATTTATCGATTCAATGCAAGGTACTGCAAGATGTTGGATCATTCCAATACTTTCTGAATTAGTCATTTCATATCTAATCTTTCTGTTCGATAGATCTACAAAAATTTCAAAATGTTTGAGAAAATCTGCACTGTAACATCCACTTTTAGTAAATGTTACTTTTTCTTCCAAATATTGATAGTACCCTACATCCTTAACATAATATCTAAGTAGTATGCTGTCAGCGTCATCTTTTGATCTGTATTGATTGATTATTCATTTGAACCTGGCATCGGTTATTGCAACGGTTGAATCAATTCTGGCTATTGGGTTACTATGACTTTTCGACTTTTATGACATGGACATTTGAATTTTCAACTAGAAAAGAGAAAAAAAAAATTGAAAATCGTTCCTTTCTGCATCTGGCCACCATTGAATGAACTCGTATGTGGATGTCCGCTAAATTACATTTTTGATCATCCACAATTTTTCGTGAATAACATATAATTAGAGTTAAATATTCACTTATTAAAAATATCTTTGATCTATTGAAATTATTATTTTCATGGAATTTGATCCATTTGGTAAACTTTCATCATCTCAAGGTCAAGTTATTACAACATGTTTTCTATATTTCTATATTATAGTTCTGCCAGACTTTTACCTTTGCTTTTAGCTTAAGCTTTAGCTCCTGCTGGTACTTTTAATTTTCCTTTTATTTTCACTATTTGGAAAGTTATGCAACTATTTTGCTGATAAATGCTGTACTGGCTTTTAGTTCCTGTTAACGCTGGAAAGCTATTGATGTAAATTTCAAGAAGATATAAATAATTTCCAACTTTTTGTCATAAATTCAACGTACTGGCTGGACTGAGCATACTTATAGGTCACCTGACGTCTCACCAGACTCGTATGCCCATGAAATCTGGAACCTGGAGCCCAAAATGATGATGAGATTGACCAGGATGTAATTTGGAAGCTGGAAATATCAATAAGTTCTGGTCTAACAACATTATCTGGCTTATTCACAGTCTTGCTGACATAAGGTATTCTCTGCACATTATGAAGTATTCAGTGATCGTTGAAACATTTAGTATCACATCTCTTTTAATCTAAAATCGAGTACACTATGGAATCTAGTACAATTGAAAAATCATCATTAAATATTCCTATATCTGTGAAGGTGTAATGCATCATAGCTGTGGAATATTCCATTGATTAGATCTATTCAAAGCCCATTATCATTGTGTCAAGTTTCAATGATAGGAGAACGTTTATTTAACACCCTGTATAATGAATATGCACACCTATTTGCATTTCAGTTGCATTCAATGTTATTTGTGACACCTATTATAAATGTTTGTGATGCAGATTCAATACTCCTTTGAATACCTTTTTTAGTCAGTAAATGGACCTAAATTTCATTTGTTCGATTAGTTTTCCTATCCTTCAGCACAGGCAATATCTTTCTTTCTACAGGGATTGGCTTAAGAAAGAGGTTTGTTGAACTTTATTTTCTGTAGATGGCGTCCAAATAAAATCTCATCTGGTGGAACTATCTTCCTCATGGCAATTGTTATATTTTTGACAAAGTTACATGATATGGTAAGTAAATGAACTACGACCCATTTGCCCCGACTATATGAGCTGACCGTTCGCACAGTGTAACCTGAAATTTCTGATTTTCTCACGTTTAAGGGTTATAGCACCAATGATGGATTTTTCAACATCTGATATCACGAATCGCCAACTGAAATTTCGTTGAAGTCCTAAACTTATAGTCAATAACTTTTCCATATGTGTCAATTGTACCTCCATCAGCAGCATAAAGTGGTCTTACTGTTGTGTTTGTTTCAGATGTTTTTGGAATGACAGATATATCTGCACCTGTATCTATTGAAAATTGAATTCCAGTTGTTGGATCAGAAATAAATAAGCGACTACTTTCCGACCCAAATTCATCTGTCGCTGTCAATGATTGGCTATTGTGTTTTCCGAAAGGGGAGCGGATGAGAATTTGCAAGGTTCTACACATTTGGTGGCATTCCTCTTGAATTTTCTATGATACTAACAAATATTTGGAATAGGTGAAGGAGATCTAGATCTAGATTTTTCTCTGAATTCAACTTCACGATGATGGTTTCTTGAAATATTGCTGTTATCTGAATTTTCAAGTCTATTCAAAATTCTCAAAATCTCTTCCATAAGAGGACTCTCAGGTTGTGGAGGATAAGATTGTGGTTGACCTGAATGGATTTCATCAACTGGACACTCCAACATACCATCAGCAATAACTGGTAGTTGATCAAATTTGACTACCTTTTTAAACCCTCTAAGATTTCTCTCAGCTTCAGTTGGTAACTTCCAACCAAAGTGAAATCAGTACAGTCTGGTCGATTTTATTGAACGACAGCTCAGACATTTCTCGAAGAAGAATACTTGTTTTTAGCTTCTTCACTTATTGTGAAAAGTTCTAATAACTGATTTTTGGAATCTGAGTACTTCTGGTCGTTATAAGGCTTCCTCATAATATTCGATACTTGACTAATTATACTGGTATCCAGAGCATTGACCACTTCATGATATTTCGTTTTATATGACATTATTTCAGCATCTTCAGACCTTTCTTCTGCATTTATGAACCAAACCTGATCATGTTTCCAAAACGGTGGTAGTATCAACTCCTGGAACGAACTTGTATCAGAATTTACACTACAAGAAGGTACATACATCGCAGAAGTTGAAGGAATTTCTTGAAGAACTGAAACTGTGGTAGATTTTCCTTGTTAAATTCCATCTAACTTCATCAATATCTCTTCTTCATCAATGACTATTCTCTCACATATTTTCTCGACATCAGTTTTGAGTAAATTCTGTTGTGCAACAGTTTCCGAAGTGAATTCACTAGGAATATTTTGAAAATCTGTGAGGTTGAGTGAGTTACTCACTTGCGCAATTGTATGCTGGTTAACTTCGGGTATTAACAGAGACGAGAAATCGAAATCAGCAGGATTTCCATGTATCTCGACTATTGCTTCTTCTGAGCGTACTAACTTGTCAGATTTTGTCTCCGTAACATCGAGTCTGAATTTCTTATATAATGAATCACAATGTGAATGAACATCACAGGGCGATTGTGGTGTAGAAAAAAAAGGTTAGAAAAATAACGAGTACTGATACACGATAATATTTATTATTCATTAGTGTGAATATATATATACAATATAATTCTCGAGATATCACCATCAATTTATGAGCCATATTCTACAATATCTTCATCGATTGAATAGTATCCCCATGGTAACGTTTTATCAATTCCTGGAATAATATATCTCTTATCATCATCCGGACTGGGAGCAATCTTTTTTTGCATGATAGAATGAACCTGATGTTTATATGACTTGATTACATTTTGAGTGAGTTTTCCTTCCAATTATCCAAACACTCGATGTAATCAGCGAAGGTTATTGATGTTTCCACAACAGACGTCTTCACACCCTTTGCTTTTTTCATTATACCAAGATTCTTCACAATATCATCAATTTCAAAATCATCATATCCTTCTTGCTGCAGTTCTTCTCGTTTTCTCAGTTTCCTCCATTGTCGTAGTTAGAATTCTAGTTGAGTAGAGTTTTGATTTCAGACCAACGTAGTCAATCATCGGTACTCCGTTTTGCTCATCTTTTAACACTTTCTTATTAACTTGAGGACTACTATATATGTTATTTGGTTTAAAGTCGAAGGTATCGAAGCGCTGATGACAGTCCTTCTTCATAACCTCATATGGATCTTGTTCAACAATCTCATAAATCAAGCTGTCAGTATCAGTGAACTGAGCGATCGTGAAATGTGTTGGACACATAGTCGTAGTAAAACTTATGGATTGCTACTATTTGGAATAAGTTTGAAATGGATTTAGGTTTCAAACAATATATTTTGTGAATATATAAAATGCACAATTTTACATTCATGTAACCTGCATCACTTATATCAACAACTACTATGGCAACCAGGATCCTATCAAAAACAAAACTAGAAGATGATTTGATTAATTTGAAAGATTCACAAAATCACAGAACTGTTTTATAGAACATGACATTGACAATATGAATATAATTTATACAGTATACAACCAACAGTGCAAGTAAGTATTACATAACTGCATAACCAACACCTTCCTTCAATTCTGTAATATCCTAATATTTAACAAAATTTTTGTAATATAATATCAACATATTAATGAATGTTATCCAAAGAAAAATCCTTTTTTTTATAGTGCAACAATGTTCAAAAGATTTCTGAAATATTTAAATTTAGTACATGCTAATTGTTTGTTAGCATATCTGCTTGCTGTTGTTCAGTAGGAATATAAAATATTTCAATTTTATTTTCAGCAACACAGTCCCTTACAAAGTGATGTTTAATATCAATATGTTTCGTTCTTTTTGACTCAAGCCCAAGTAGCACACTCATATTGGGCCGATATTGGACCAATATAGATGAAAAATTGGCGCAATATCGAGAAATCAAGTAGGCACAATATTGGATCCAAACATTCAACATGCTATTGTAGATCGATATTGATTCGATGTTTCATAAAAAGATTGTTAAATCATTCAACAAAATATCTGAAATAATATTGATTTATAATCATCCTACAATATTGATTTGTTGATATGAAAAAAACAATGAAGTGCGTTGATTGAGAATCATTCATCATCTCTATATTTGTAACTGATGGCTCATCGATATTGACCAACAATATAGTAGGATGAAGATGAGCAATATTCTTGGCATCACCACGTAGTGATATATTATGAATATTGACACCAAATATAGATCAATAATGAGAAATAATCTTGTTATTGCATTCATGACCAATGTTGAGACTAATTGAAAAAAAAAATATCGACACATATTCAAAAGAATGCTTCAAATTATATCAGTATCTTATATTCATACTATATAGTAACTCAGACATTGAGTAGGAATATGGACGGGTTATTTATTAACAATATCTCAAACATATCGCCAAGAAATATATATTCCGTATGAAATATCGGTATGCTTAGGTATTGATGGATGATATTCATGTTTCTATCAATCAAACGTTGATACAATATCTATCCATAATATTAACAGGAGATTCAAAACAAATATATACACATATTGAACAGTATGCTTGGAACAGAATCAATATAAAATATTCATAAAATAAAGTTATGCGGATATTGGTTGAGAATATGTGATGATCATTGAAAATTTGATATTCAAGATATATTTGAGGAATATATAAATATTATATCCAACATCAATATGCTGGGATGATAGATGATCATATATGGAATAATGTCGTATTCGAAAGTTTATGGAACAATGATATTCCAATGTGGGGAGTGAATTGAAAAAAAATATTGACAAATATCAAAAATAAAGCTCAGAGCTATATCGAGAACTTATATATAGACAATATAGTTGAATAGATATTGTGATATATCTACAAAAACATATATTTTTCATATTGAACATCAGTATAATGTGATATTGATGGATCCCATTGAATAATGTCATAACTGGAAGTTGATACGAGATAGATAATGAATGAAAGTAGTATATTGATTACAAATATTGACACATACTTAAGATAATGTCGGAAATTATATCGATGGCCAATATTATTACATATATGTATGTGGATATTGGCGAATAATATCTAGTAGCTATTGAGAAAGAAGTCTACAGAAATATCTATACAAACAATATCTATAACATATTGAACAGCGCCTTTGCAGGATATTGATAAATCATATTGATCATTCTCACACTTTGAAGTTGATACAACATTCATTTTCAATGCGCGAAAAATGTCGAAGTGAAATATACCTATATATTCAAAATATTGCCCTAAATTATATCTAAGGTAGATATTCACACAATATCATCATCCAGATATTGAATGAGGATATAGAGTGGTTATCCAGGAACAATCTCCACAATATATCTTCAAAAAATTGTTATTTTATATTGAACATTCACGATGATACGATATTAATGAATCATCACGATCAATCTCTCATTTATAAGTTGATACACCTTCGATTCTGAATGTAACGGATACATTGAAAACAAATATTGACACATATTCAAAATGATTCCAGAAACCATATCGATGGCATATATTCTTACAATATATATATACATATATGTAGATATTATCAGAAAGTATCTAGTAGCATTTGAAAACGAATTTTCCAGAAATATCTACAAACAATATCTGCAACATATTGAACAGCACTTCACAAGAATATCGATGAATAATATTGATAGGGCATTATTACATTATATTGATTATTTTCACACTTCAAAGTTGATACAATACTTATTTCCAGTATTGGTAAAACGTTGAAGGGAAATTTACATTTATACAGTCTGTCCAAGATAAGGTTGAACAGCATGGGGATCTCGAAAACGGTAAGAGATACGAAATCGGTTGAATGGGGAAAAAGTTGCGCATTCGGAGGCTCATATCAAGAGCCTTCGAAAATTTTGAAAATTATTTTTAGTTTTTGAGTTATATCGAAAAGAGTGAATTTTTGGAATTTCTATTTTATTTTTTTTCTCCGTTATTATTAGAGATACAGCAAAACTGAGAATACTTTTTCATAGCAACTTTTGATGACGGTCAACGTGGTGATACCGATTTTTTCATGCGACGTTTCGTATTCGTGGAACCATCATCAACTTTTGTTTTTTAAATACGGTCCTGATAATTTTTTCACAGATTCTAAAAGGTTTTTTTATTCTGAATTCAATCATGTATTATACAAGGTGGTTCATTTGTGTTTCGACCTATTTCCATCCATCATCAATGTTTTTTCGAAACTCCAAAGGAAAAATGCCATCAGTTCCACTTATTTTGAAGGAAAATTAGTCAACACACTAATGCCTCATCAACTGGTTTCAATCAACAACCCATTTCATTTTGCGGAAACAAAAATTCCATCCATACAAATTCAGAATATGTCAAGCGCTAAAACCAGGAGATGACGAAAGGCGCAAGACATCCTGTGAGTGGTATACCAGGAAATGTTAAAATTTTGCAGATTTCTTTCGAACAATCATCTGGACTGATGAAAGCATGGTCACTTATCATGGTAGCTTCGATAGAAAAAATACACATTATTGTTCACGAGAAAATGAACATTTATACATTACAGCGAGACACCAACACCGTTTTGGCTTTAATATGTGGGTTGCAATATTTGGTACACGAATTATTGTTCCTTCTATTTACCATGAAACACAGACTTCCGAACGTTATAGAAATTCGCTTGAGAATCATCTTGAGGAAGCTCTGGATGATTTACCGATTGCGGAAGTTCAGAACTCTGTTGGTTTCAACAAGATGGCGCTCCGGTACATAATTCCAGAGAAGTCCGTGCGTTTTTATCCCTTGGCCGGCGCGGTCGCCTGATTTAACACAGCTGGATTTTTTCTTAGGGGATATATCAAACTTTGTACACGCAAATAACTTTGAGGATGGAGAAGAACTAAGGGACAGTGTCTTCGAAGCATTCAATAGAATAACCCCAGAAATGCTTAGCAATGTCTTAGAAACAACTGTGAGAAGAGGATATCTTTGTTCAGAAAATAATGGTTATCATTTTGAACATTTGTTATGAATGTCTCTGTAGGTATTGTCAAAGTTAAGTTGTTAAAGTAATTCGTGTAAGAATTCATCAACAATTTTAAACGCTGCATTGATCGAATGATGTAGTGAAATATTTTTTATTCACTTTTCAGTATTAAATAACTAATTCATCAAGTTTGACACTAAATGATAAGAAATAAGTGGAACTGATGGCTTTTTTCTTTT
The DNA here is from genome assembly GCA_918026855.4 of Phaedon cochleariae. Lineage (NCBI taxonomy): Eukaryota > Metazoa > Arthropoda > Insecta > Coleoptera > Chrysomelidae > Phaedon > Phaedon cochleariae. The sequence continues at coordinate 24,285,073 of OU896718.1, read as the reverse complement.
GGAAGTTCGAAAAAACATTGATGATGGATAGAAATAGGTCGAAACACATTCGAATCACCTTGTATAGTACATTGTTGAATTCAGAATAAAAAAACCTTTCAGAATCTGTGAAAAAATTATCAGGAACGTATTTAAAAAACAAAAGTTGATGATGGTTCCACGAATACGAAACGTCGCATAAAAAAATCGGTATCACCACGTTAAACCTCATCAAAAGATCAAAAGTTGCAATGAAAAAGTATTTTCAGTTTTTCTGTATCTCTGATAATAACGGAAAAAAAAAATAAAATAAAAATTCCAAAAATTCACTTTTTTCGATATAACTCAAAAACTAAAAATAATTTTCAAAATTTTCGAAGGCTCTTGATATGAGCCTCCGAATGCGCAACTTTTTCCCCATTTAAGCGACTTCGTATCTCCTACCGTTTCCGAGATCCCCATGCTGTTCAACCTTATCTTGGACAGACTGTATACACAATATCGTCAGAAATTATATCGAATGCTCATATCCATACAATATAAGTATTTAGATATTGAATGAGGATAGAGAGATCTATCTGCACAATATGTCTACAAAAAATCTATTCCATATTGACCATCACGATGATCAGATATGTTGATTCATTTTCGAATCTGAATGTTAGGGATATATCTAGAATGAATATTGCAACATATTCGAAATGGAGTCTGAAATCATATCCATTGCTAATATCCGTTTAATATCAAAAGACAATTTGAGTTGAAATTGGGTGACAGTATGGAGTTTTTTATCACTTGGAGCGCACGAAGTATATCTTCCTAATAGTTTCACGAGATATATTTATTTCATATTAAACATCACTATGCATAGTCATTGATGACACATATTCATTAATCTTCAACTGGAATGTTGTCACAACGTTGACTTTCAATATCAGCATTAGACTAGAGATAATAATCGGCACATACAGGGTGGCCCACGGTCGATGGTACCTTAGACGTATACGGAAAACGGTACATTGGATTATCCTGAAAATTCGGTTACTATAATAAGCGTTTGTGATCTAACGATTCAAAATATTTTCAGAGATGCAGCGTTGCCACCTTCACCAAAGAGAAGCATCATCTTTGTTATTTCAAATGGAACACCTTGTATTTCATTGCGTTTTTAAATTCTTCCCGAAGAGCTGATTTCATCAATGTATCACACTGTTCAAATTTGAAATATATATTGAAAAGATATGTTGACATTTTGTATCGAGGAGGATGCCTGAAATTATATCGAAAGCTTATATACATATACAATATAATTATGTAGATATTGAGTTAGAAATGGATATTTCCAGAAGTCTACGAAATAAGACTGATTTCACATTGAATGCTACAATGTATATCGATTAACCTCACATACTGGAAAGTTTATGAGATAATATTCGATATTGAACCTATCTAAAAACGGCAATATCTCGAAATGGGGAACACTTTGTATGATAGTATATACAGTGGAATATATTCAATATCAACTTTTCAGATATACGTCGGTGTGTATAATAAAATAAAAAAATAATATCTCAAATTCTTATAAAGAGAAATATTCAAAAATTTATTTTCTTCCCATTCATTATGTCATTCTGAAGGCCTGGACTTCCTTCCCCCATCTCTATCTGCTGCTTGCGCCAAGCAAGAACGAACATGCCTTAGGATGTCGTTCTCGCAGGCAGTAGGAATCACTACTCTTGTAGCGTCTGAAAAGGTCGTATTTACTATATGCTGAGTGATTCAACTCTTTTTTTGTGAAAATTGTAGTGAAGGGCAATGAATTTCCGTTATTTTATATAGGAATTATGTTTGGTTGGCCGGTTCCCGTGTTACCCTATACATATTCAAGAATGAAAAATTTTGAAATAATCCCCTCTTCGAATTAGTTTTGTCACGTTTTTAAATCAGATTTTATATACAGGGTGTTTCATTGGGAAAGAAGAATAATTCAACTGTGGATAGGGGTCACTGGGGTGATTTAAAAAAACCCATGGTTAATGGATCTTCGACTTCTTATAACCGAGATACAGGATGTTTCATCAATTTTGTCCATATCTTCATTGTCTCATAACTTTCCAACCAACCTGTATATATTTTCAAAAATTGTTACACTTGCTCAATCTACCCTGTGGAATTGATTGAGGCAACAACAAAAGATAAAATCCAGGTCCGGCTTCACTTAAAATTCACAAATTCTTTCTGCCAGAAAACAACACCCTATACATTCGAATTTCTCTTTTTTTTGCCATATCTGAAAATAACATCAAAATTTATATTCAACGATGTGCTTTTTATTCGTGAACAGACGATTTTAACTATTCATATTATTTGCTCAAAATATTATTTTTGCTCATTTTGGGGTACAAAATTGGAATCAGACGAGATTTATGAATTTCATTACTTCCTATTCAGTATACGTGAGTATTACATTTAGAAGAAGTATTTCATATCGTTCTTTGTTCCAGACTCAGTTGCAGGTCCGTCATCAAAACTATACAGGGCTTTTCACGAAGAGCGTTAATTTGACGTTTTCGGCAAACCAGGCAACGGATAAATCTGAAATTTCGATGGTGTGTATAAATTAACATAAACTACACTACTGAAATATTTGGAACGATCCGGCCTTGCTGCTTCTACTAGAAAGTAGCAGCAACTTCGATTTTTCAAATGGGACACCCTGTATTTCATTACATTCTTGGATTCTTGCTGAACAGCAGAATTCATCGATTCAAAACATTCAAGGTCTAGCGGGACTGATAACTGAGATATAGGATGTGGAAAAACGAGATGTTTCAATTTTAGAAATGTTTCGTGTTGAAACTATTTAATATTGCATGGTCAAAACGGCTTCAATGTCCCTATCTCAATTTTCCATTCGATATTCAATTGAAACAGATACTGGGTGGTGCAGAAAACTGAATTATGAACCATCCTGTATTTGTTTCGATTAAATGTCTATAGATACAAAGTTAAGATAGGGACATAAAAGCCGTTTTGATCAATAATAAATATTTTCGCAAAATAACTCCAAAGTTGAAACATCTCGATTTTTCTCACTCTAAATATCTCAGTTATTAGTCCCACTAGACCCCGAACTTTGTGAATCGATTAAATCAGCTCTTCAGGAAGCATCCAGGGTGTCCCATTTGAAAAATCAAAGTTACTGCTACTTTACAAATATTTCAGACGTGTAGATCATGTTAATTTATATACATACCTTCGGATTTTTGGATTTATCCGTTGCCTGGTTTGCCAGAAACATCTGATCAATGCTTATCGTGAAAAGCCCTGTATAATTTTGATGACGGACCTGCAACTAAGTCTGGAACAAAGAACGATATGAAATACTCCTTCTAAATGTAATACTCACGTATACTGAATAGAAAGTAATAAAATTTATAAGTCTCGTCTGATTCCAATTTTGTACCCCAAAATGAGCAAAAATAATATTTTGAGCACATAATATGAATAGTTAAAATCGTCTGTGCACGAATGAAAAGCACTTCGTTGAATAGAAATCTTGATGTTCTTTTCAGATATGGCAAACAAATTAGAAATTCGAATGTATAGGGTGTTGTTTTCTGGCAGAAAGAATTTGTGAATTTTAAGTGAAGCCGGACCTGGATTTCATCTTTTGTTGTTGCCTCAATCAATTTCACAGGGTAGATTGAGCAAGTGTACCAATTTTTAAAGATATATACAGGTTAGTTATGAGACAATGAAGATATGGACAAAATTGATGAAACAACCTGTATCTCGGTTATAAGAAGACGAAGACCCATCAACCATGGGTTTTATGAAATCACCTCAGTGACCCCCATCCATAGTTAAATTATTTACCTTCCCCAATGAAACACGACCCTGTATAGAACTTGACGATCGAGCTCAAAAGCACTATTGCTCCACCCTGGATCTGTTCCAATTAAATATCAGTAAATAGTGAATCGATTGTTAAATCATAGATTAACGGGGGAGTCATTGATCTATGGTTAAATTAAGGACATGTAAGCCGTTTCGAACAATAATGAATAGTTTCGACACAAAAAAATCCAGAAATTGAAAAATCTAGATTTTGAACACCCTATACCTCTGTAATCATTTTCGCTGGACCTCAAGTGTTATGCATTTCTAAAACCAGCCTCCCATGGAAAATCTATAAATGCAAAAATATACAGGGTGTCCTATTAAAAAAACACATAATCGGCCGATATACACCCTATAGATTTGAAAATAATTTTAGGCGACAGTTATCATGGAACATTATAATTTATAATTATTGTATTTGAATTTTTTCTATACTGAGTGTTTCCTAACTTGGGGCGATCAATGAAATGGATGATGGAGACGGAAAAACAAAACGAAATAAAAGGATACATTTTTGTCGAAAAAAATCATTTTGGAAGATATTGAGCTCTAAAGTTTGCCTGAAACTCTTGTAAATCATTGATAAAAGGTTAATAGCCCAATTCAAGCGTTAATTTGCTTTCTGCGAGATCACAAGCACCGGAAGTACCAATGACTTTTGCAATATTGCCGGACGTTCAAAAATAGTTGAAAGATGAATTATGGTGTGAGCGCACATTTTTTGACAAAATTTCAGAACAAATTTTTTCTGTCTCATAAAACACCGCATTCCATTTATCGCCCCAACTTCGGAAACACCCTGTATATCTGTCGTTTGGCTAATATCGAAGAAGAACATACTATCGCTTCACCCTGTTTAGGTAAGTACATATTATCCCATTTTCTATGATTTTCATAGATATCTCAGTTGTATTTGGATATACAGCGTTGCGGTTTTCACAATACTGTACTATTTTAAAAAACCTGAGTCCAACTATACATGAACATACTAATGTCTCATTTGAAAAGAATTTATGTTGGCTCCATTTTCTGAACAATAATCATTTATGGACGTCAAATAAATATGCCAGTGTATTCTACGTAAGAAAAGCAGAACTGTGAGAATTCTGTTTGCGGCCAGTGGCCGATCAAGGAAGCGGTAAAGGGAGAGATTATCCCTTGAGCCTCGTTGAAGATTGATATAAGAGAAGTGTATAGAAATCGGCCAGTGCTGTAACTTCTGAATCAATCGTGATAGGATTTCGAAATTTCGTGGGTAGCAACTAGGTATACCAAATTAATCATTTATTGATAAAATCACTTCCGTTTCAACCTGAATCAACCTCAACTTTTTATGTTTGAATAGGAAACCCTGTAAATTCTTTTATATTCATCTTGGATTTCCTGTATATACTTAAAAAATTTGTATCAAAGTTGGGCCAACAGGGCCAACATAAATAATTTAGTAATGTGAAAACCGCAACTCTCTATCTCCAAAGACAACTGAGAAAATCATCGATAATGTCACACATTGTATACCTACCCCGAGATCTAGGTACCTATATTGAAGTTTCATCATCGAACAATACTCATATGTTTCAAAAATCGCATTACCGTTATTAATAAAGCATCTGTACTTAGGTAGGTATGTAGGTACAATATTTTGCCAAATCTAGGAATCCTATATTATACCATCATCATTCCCCAATATTGTACCAATAACTTCTCAACAATATTGTTTCGATATCGTGCTGGAATGAGACAACTGAGAAAATCATCGATAATGGAACACATTGTATATACCTACCCCGAGATCAAGGTACCTATTGAAGTTTCATCATCTAACAATACTCATATGTTTCGAAAATCGCATTACCGTTATCAATAAAGCATATTCTATACTTAGGTATGTAGGTACAATATTTTGCCAAATCTAGGGATCCTATATTATACCATCATTATTCTCCAATATTGTACCAATAACTTCTCAACATTATTGTTTCGATATCGTGCTGAAATGAGACAACTGAGAAAATCATCGACAATGGAACACATTGTATATACCTACCCCGAGATCTAGGTACCTATTGAAGTTTCATCATCTAACAATACTCATTATGTTTCGAAAATCGCATTATCGTTATTAATAAAGCATCTTCAATACTTAGGTATGTAGGTACAATATTTTGCCAAATCTAGGGATCCTATATTATTCCATCATTATTTCCCAATATTGTACCAATAACTTCTCAACAATATTGTTTCGATATCGTGCTGAAATGAGTAGGTACACATTGTGTGTGCTGCTGGATAACTTATGGCGAACACTGATGTGTACGTAACAAAAAAGTATCTACGATTTTACTCAGGTACATGGACTTTAGTACTGGAATGATATCAATAGGTTAACTTATACTTGTTACATAGTAAGTAGGTAAAAACATTTTTCTGACTGAACTACCAAACTGCACGAGGGCATCGAGGGGTCGAAAAAATTTTTGGATTTTGCAGCATCAGCACATGGTATGGCAAGGAAGAACATAATCAAAATTGTATCAAAGTTGAACTAGTATCAATAATTGGGATAAGTAATTTTACCTTATTATTTTTTGCACCACTGTTATAATATACCACTCGCGATCCACGCCATACGCTTGAAGACTCTATGAGACAACTGAAAGAACTGAGCTAGTGAGTGTCGAGCAAAGATAGTCACTCTATGACCTGAGGTATTTGCCCGACAGTGTTGTCGGGTGTACTAGTAGACACGTTATACTAGAAACATACATTTCTTGTTCAGACAAGAATATCAGAATAATGTGAAAAAACTGGAATGCCTACCTAGGTGTATCTTGAATTGAAATTCCACAATAAATAAAATCATTCGTTTGATGTTATATTTGTGCACAAGTTCAGAATCCCCAAGTGATATGGAGGAAGCAACACAAAATGCACTATTCTCTTATTCATCCATTCATAATTTCGTTTCATTTCATAACTTGTGTTGAAATGAACATTTCATCACCAATTATGTATTATTCCACTTTGCGCATTTGTTTATACAGTGTGTCCCACTTACCATGCTCACGATGGGTATCTTTCTAACGGTGAGAGATACGAGGTCGGTTAAATTACACCAAATGTGGAGTTTGTCAAGGCCAACTATAATGTGAAAAAATATTTTGATAAAATCTATTCGTTTTTGTTTTATACGCAAAAAACAAATTTCGATCATTTTCATGTCTCCTCCGTAACTTCTTTATTCATGAAAATATTCAGATAGGAATTTCACATTCTCATGGGAGTTTTTCGAAGTGAATTCGAAAAAAATATGATAACTCTTCTAGAATTTGAGATATCAGCACCAACTTTAGTTGTTCAAATGAAGCTCATAGCTCACTATGACTTAGTTACAAATAACTTTTTTTCCTCTTACAGATGACATGTCGCAGTTATAGTTTTGTGTTGATAACAACGGAGTTATCGTCATTTATACAAAAACATAAACTTATTTGGAAGCCGCCATCTTGAATTTACACAAATTTTTACAAAAATATCATGATCGTCGACCCCAAAAACCCCCATTTACCAATTTTGAATGGAATGGGACCAAATCTTGTCCGCCATCTTGGAGCAGCCATTTTTCAAAAATTATTTCCATTTCCATTTACTAATCAATGCATATTGTTACATACAAACAAAGCGTATGGTCAAATTTAGACGTTCGTTCAGAACTACGCAAAAAATAATCGCATCGAATACAATTCGAACTTTGAAATCTTCAAGATTATGCATCTTAAACTTTCTGCACGATTAAAAATAATCGTGTCCGTTCAACATAATAATCCTTTCGCATCGTGATCGGATTATTTCAACTGTTAAACTGATACTCTTCGTAATTATATGCAACAAAAGTTATCGATGTTTAGCCCTAATCTTTTGAAGTACTTATAGTATTATAGTATTACTACTGAAAATACTAGATTTAGTGACAAAACCAAGATGGCAACAGTGGTGACTAGTCTTGTCGTTCACGGTAACACTCGAACGTGCGCGAGAAAGCTCTAATATTGAGAATTCATCATTGAATTGATATTAGGTGTTTGATATGGTACACATATATGAAATCTAGAAGGTGACTTCAATATATTGAACCTGATGTTTGCTAGCAATATTGAACTAATCTTCATTCCTCAATATTGCTCCATTATCATCATGTTGATAGTATCTAGAGATTACGCCTCAATATTATATCAATATAACTGACTGAACTCAAGATGGATAATATCGCTTGCACATTGTGATGACAACATCGAATTGATATTGGGATCTGATTATGGTACAAATATATGGAATCAGGAAGTTGGTTCCACAATATTGAACACTATGATTATTTGCAATATGAAATTCATATTCATTTATAAAGATTGCTCCATTATCATCTTGATGATAGTTTCAAGAGATCACAGCACAATATTGTATACATAAAGTTGACTGGAATGAGCATTAGAAATATTGCTCTGATATTGAGATTGTATCATTGAATTTACACTGAGTTTTTGATGTGGTACACATTAATGGAATCAAGAAGTTGAACTCACGATATTGAACCTAATGATTATTTGCAATATAGAATTATCTTCATTTCTCAATATTATCCCTTTATCATCCTGTTGATAGTATCAAGTGATTACACCTCAATATTATATCAATATAACTGACTGAACTCAAGATGGATAATATTGCTTGCACATTGTGATGACAACATCGAAATAGTATTGGGATCTGATTATGGTACAAATATATAGAATCAGGAAGTTGTATTCACAATATTGAACACAATGATTATTTGCAATATGATGATCATATTCATTTAACAATATTGCTCTTTCATCATCTTGATGATAGTTGCAAGAGAGTAGAACACAATATTGTATACATAAAGTTTACTGAAATATGCATAGGTAATATTGCTCTAATATTGAGATTTCATCATTGAATTGACCTTGGGTTTTTGATATGGTGAACATGAATGGAAACAAAAAGTAAACCTCACGATATTGATCCTAATAGTTATTTCCAATATCGAATTATCTTGTGATCACAGCATCGAATAAATATTGGGATCTGGTTATGGTACAAATATATGGAATCAGGAAGTCGGTTTCACAATATTGAACATAATGATATTTCGCAATATCTAAATACTTTGGCGTTTCAGTGGGGAAGAACTGAACACCTTTTTGAATATTTGCGAGGATCTTTTTGGCAGTGCCGAAAGCTGAAATGAAAAATAGTGAATTCGTAGTCGAGGCGTCTCTGGTCAGTTAAGCTGTCGCGAACCGAGTATCCACTTCGAGTGTCGAGAAAAGACTGTCGTTCTTGAGGGTTGTTTTGAGAACGTGAGATCGGTTCGAAAACCCTAGCACGTTTCTCAGAAAAAGAGAAAACCTGGTAGTGTAACTCAAATTGAAATGAAATAATTAAGAAAATCCGAATCATTTGTTTGGTACCTCCAGATGGAATTTTATTGGGGTACGCTAAGCCTGAGAACACGATCATAAAACTGTTTCGACAAACAATATTTGAGTTTTGGGAAAGTCCACATCTGTTTTGTAATTTGTAAGCTTAGAGATCGCCTCGACTCAAAATTCGATGAAGATATATACAGGGTGTACCATTTACATGATAATAATGGATAATATTTACAATTGATATCAATAGTTATTTACAAAGTGAAATCTAAATATTATATACATATGACACAGAAATATACAGTGGAAATATGATTTCCCACACACCCCCCTGCTAGAAATGAAGGCTCAAGAAAAGCCAGCCTGTAACCGCTCAGGAAATCGTACTCGTCTTCCCGATCTGGTAGTCCGTAATTCCTGATCAGGTCTTGGTTGTGGGGCGGCGATTCGTGGAATATCTCTTGCAGGAGTGTTCACGTTGGGCTGTATCATGACGAACTCATCCCGGGTCTGTGGAGCATCAGCTTCGTTCTCAGATTTCGTTGATATTATGAAGGCCGGTTTGAGACGGTCTATTGTTACAGTGACGTCACGGCCGCGAACGTGTATGACGAACGTTTTATCTGATCTCTTAACGACTCGGAAGGGGCCGTCATAGGGATGCTGCAGCGGGGCTTTCGGTGCATCATGGCGGAGAAACACATACTCTGAGGTAGCAAGGTCCTTGTAAACAAAGGTCTTCCTGGTACCGTGCTGTGTACCAGGTGTGGGCTGCAGCTCTTGCATGTGTTTCCGCAATCTTTGAACATATTCGGGCGCTCTGTCACCTGATTGGGCGTTGCTGGAAGTCAGAAATTCTCCCGGTATCCGGATTGGCTGTCCGTAGAGCATCTCAGCAACGGTAGCCTGGATGTCTTCTTTCCAGGCACAGCGAATACCTAGGAGGACTGTGGGAAGAGTCTCTGTCCATTGCTGGCTGTTGTGACATCTGATGGCTCCTTTTAACTGGCGGTGAAAGCGCTCGATCATGCCATCTGCTGCTGGATGATATGCCGTGGTTCGTAAGTGAGTCGTACCAGTCAAACGGTTCTAGTGTTTGAAAAGGTGGTCAGTGGTAACCCTGAGAGGTGTGCCGAACCGACAAATCCAATGGTTGTAAAAAGCGCCTGATACAGTTGCTGCTTCTTGATCCTGAAGAGGGATGACTTCAGGCCAGCGAGTGAATCGGTCGATCATTGTGAGGCAGTAACGATATCCGTCACACAATGGCATTATCACGATGTCTATGTGTACGTGCTCGAACCTGGACGAAGGTGACAGGAACGAACCAACAGTTGTTGTGACATGTCGACTCACTTTTGCCCTTTGGCAATCCAAGCAACTTTTTGCCCAGGCTCTGCAGTCCTTTTTAACTGAGGGCCACACAAAACGTTGTGTAACCATCCTGACAGATGCATTGGCTCCTGGATGCGAGAGACGGTGTATGGAGTGAAATGCTGTTTTCCGGAAGGGTGTGGTGATAAACGGTCGAACTGCTGCAGTGGAGACATCACATACAACCATGGAATCTGTTCCAGGGATTTGCATGCGTTTTAGCTGCAGGGAAGAGTGTTCCTGTTGGAATTTCTTGAGTTCGACATCGTTTTCCTGCGAGGCAGCAAGGGCTTCAAAGTCTATAGTAGATTCTAACTCCTCGATACGCGACATAGCATCCGCTACTACGTTTTGTTCACCGGAAATGTGTCGAATGTCTGTGGAAAATTGTCCAATAAAGTCTAAGTATCGAAACTGTCGCGGCGAGCACTGACTAGCTCTTTGGCGGAAGGCAAATGTGATGGGTTTATGGTCCGTATACACTGTGAATTGCCTAGCTTCCACCATATGACGAAAATGTTGAACAGACAAGTATATCGCCAAAAGTTCGCGGTCGAAAGCACTGTATTTCCGCTCTGTGGAACTGAGCTTTTTCGAAAAAAAACTGAGGGGTTCCCACGAACCGTTGTTCCACTGCTGTAGCGCGGCACTAACAGAATAATCTGACGCGTCACAAAAAATAGCGAGATTTGCATCAAATTTTGGGTGGGCCAGCAATGTAGCCTGTGCAAGGCTCTCTTTACATGCCTCAAAAGCCGCGGTTGCTACTGGTGTCCAATTCACAGGTGCTTTACCTTTCACATTGTTCTTCAGAAGTTCATTGAGGGGAGCTTGACTGGTGGCAGCACCAGGTAAAAACCTTCGATAAAAGTTCAACATACCTAGAAACTGTCGAAGTTTTTTAACAGTGTCCGGTCGCGGGAAAGTTCGAATTGCGTCCACTCTATCGGCCAAGGGTCGAGTACCTGCCTCGGAGACTCGATAGCCTAGGAAGGTAACTTCTGGTTGACCGAATACGCATTTTACGGGATTGATAACGACGCCGTACATAGCCAAACGATCGAACAGGATTTTCAAATGTTTCATGTGTTGTTCTGGGGATTCCGAAGCAACTAAGATGTCGTCTATATAAGCATAGAAAAAGTCGAATCCACGGAGAACTTCGTCAATGAAACGTTGAAAAGTCTGAGCTGCGTTTCGCAGGCCGAATGTCATGAATCGGTACTCAAATAGTCCAAATGGGGTTGTAATCGCGGTTTTCGGAATATCTTCTTCCGCGACCGGAATTAGATTGAACGCGCGCACCAAGTCCACTGTAGAAAAAATTGTTTTACCGCGGAGACACTGAGAAAAGTCTTCAATATGTCGAACAGGGTAGCTATCTGGAATCGTCCTGGCATTGAGTCCACGATAATCGCCACATGGTCTCCACTCATCGCCTTTTTTTTGGCACCAAATGCAAAGGAGCTGCCCAACAGCTTGCTGAAGGTCGAGCAATTCCTAATTTGAGGAGAGTGTCGAATTCTTTCTTGGCAGCTCGGAGTTTGTCCGGAGCAAGGCGACGTGGTTTCTGAGCGACTGGTGGTCCTGGAGTTGTCACAATGTGGTGCTTGGTTTCATGTTGAATATTCTTGGGAGTCCCTTCAGGCCGGGTAATGTCTGGAAACTGGTTCAGCAGGTCATGGTATAGGGAAGAGCCCACTACAGTTTTTACAGACGGTATTTCGCTGTCTACTACTACTCCTGGAAATGTGAGTGTCGTAGTGGAATCAACTAGGCGGCCGTTGGATAGGTCAGGGAGCAGTCCATAGTGTGCAAGAAAATCTGCTCCTAGAATTGGCTTTGAAATGTCTGCGATGACGAACCTCCAGGTGAAGTCCCTCCGTAGGCCAAGGTCAAGGGTGAATGTACAGGTCCCATATGTCGATATATTGGTTCCATTGACCGCGGAAAGTACGTACGATGACTTTTCACGTGGTTCACGGGGGAGATGACGAGGGTAGACGCACAGATCTGCACCTGTATCCACCAGAAACTGTAAGTTCGTTGACCGATCGCGAACAAATAAACGGCGGGATTGAATTGGGCAATGGCTACCCGCTATTGACGATTGCCCGATTGTTTTCCGACGGCCAGCTGCATGGTTTGGTGCAACTATTTGCTTTACTGCCAAATTTTTTGTGATACCAACATACGCCGGATTGGGAACTTCCTGGTGTACGGGAGCGTGGAGGACGGGAACCGGATCGCGATCTGTTTCGCTCCAAACTGTTCAACCGTACCTCAATTGCATCTAGGCGTACGATCACTCGCTCTAGATCAATAGCAAGCTTTCGTATATCGCTGGCATAGTTGATATCAGGAGCTGATGTAGCAGAAATGGTTGAGCGTGACGATAAAATATCGTGCACGCGATCAGCGGTTTCAGCTGCTTCGCACAAGGTATTACTTGTCGAGATTGCTACGGTTGTTTGAATCTCGGTCGGCAGGCGACTTTGCCAAATGGTACGAACTAGCGATTCTGGTATAGCTGTACCTGCCAGATTCTGAAGACGTCGAAGAAACAGAGATGGTTTATCGTCGCCCATCTGTTCCTGCTGAAGGAGTTGCTTCGTCTTTTCTTCCTGTGACGTACTGAGTCGCTTAATCAAGCCTTCTTTCAGCCGCTCGTAAGAGCGATCGTCGATAGGTTGCACAATAATGTCTCTCACTTCGCTGCTGTACCGACGAGGTAACGCCTTAAGGACACTCAGGTATCGTTTGGCGTGGTCGTTAATCGACTCTGAAGTGAATTGTAATTCCACTAGAGTAAACCAAATCTCAGGATCAGCCGGGTTGAATTCAGGTAGCGACGTTGCGACCGTGAATGTAACAGGGTTGACGGCTGGTGCATTGGCTTCGTTGTTCACCATGTTGGCTACGCGTCACTTCACAAAAAATGTCACTCGCAAAAAAAATACACAATCACGTCGGGGTCACCACTTTGGCGTTTCAGTGGGGAAGAACTGAACACCTTTTTGAATATTTGCGAGGATCTTTTTGGCAGTGCCGAAAGCTGTATGGTAGCGGTTGATATGATGTATATTTACAAAATGAAAAATAGTGAATTCGTAGTCGAGGCGTCTCTGGTCAGTTAAGCTGTCGCGAACCGAGTAACCACTTCGAGTGTCGAGAAAAGACTGTCGTTCTTGAGGGTTGTTTTGAGAACGTGAGATCGGTTCGAAAACCCTAGCACGTTTCTCAGAAAAAGAGAAAACCTGGTAGTGTAACTCAAATTGAAATGAAATAATTAAGAAAATCCGAATCATTTGTTTGGTACCTCCAGATGGAATTTTATTGGGGTACGCTAAGCCTGAGAACACGATCATAAAACTGTTTCGACAAACAATATTTGAGTTTTGGGAAAGTCCACATCTGTTTTGTAATTTGTAAGCTTAGAGATCGCCTCGACTCAAAATTCGATGAAGATATATACAGGGTGTACCATTTACATGATAATAATGGATAATATTTACAATTGATATCAATAGTTATTTACAAAGTGAAATCTAAATATTATATACATATGACACAGAAATATACAGTGGAAATATGATTTCCCACAATTGTATACATATAATTTACCAATATCCACACAAACAATATTGGTGGAATATTGGGATGTCATCATTGAATAGCAGTTTTGTATTCGATATGGAATACATATATGAAATCAAGAAGTCCACGTGACGATATTGAACCTGATGTTTTATTGCAATATCCTCCAAGATACATTCTATCGATATAGGTTACATATCCAGTTGTAATATGAACTGATATCAGGCAATCAATATATCTATCATGAAGATTTATCAATATCGAGACATAAATCATCAGGATAAAGGAGGAATATAGATTTCATCACATATGTCATTATGAATATCGATACAATGTAGGATTCTCAAGATCCTGAAAAATGTAAGCCTATCAACATTGTATTCATATTGATCCGTCCAGCTCATTTATTCAATATCGTTACAATATCATCCGACCGATTTACGATATTCAAATATTGGGCCAATGCAGAGCCGATTTGCAGCCGATATTCTGTGCTACTGGGGAGAGTAGATGCCATCTTGATACAAGATTGATTATCTTCATAGATTCGTATAGGAAATATATTGATATCAAGTAATTCTGTCAACATTTGACCTAGAAATAAATTTTCAGTAATACAAGATGACAATGCAACATATTCTGATTCAGCACTTGATAGGGTGACTATATTTTGTTTTTTAGTTTTCCAGAAAATTGTATTGTTATTATGTTCTATTAAAAATCCTGTGATACTTTTTCTGTCAACAATACTATTAGCAAAATCAGAGTCAACATATGAATTCAAAGAAACTTTTAAATCATTACTTTTAGTAAATCTCAATCCAAAATGATCTGTAGACTTCAAGTATCTTAAAACACCTTTCAAATGATTCCAATGTTGAATATTGAAGCTGTTTTGAAATTGGTCAAAATAGGTTATACTGAAACTAAGATCTGGTCTAGAACCCAACATTAGGTACATGAGGCACCCAATCAATTCACGATAGGGTAGCTTTTCATCAAAATTTTCATCATCAGTTGATAATTGTAATTTAGGTTGCATAGGCAACTCAGATGATTTACAATCTATCATATTGAATTTATTCAATATTTTTCTTATTAATTCTTTTTGAGTAATATGCAATTCATTGTCAATCTTCTTTATTTCCAATCCTAGAAATAATATTTTTTCATTTGTGAACTCCTTCATTTTGAAATGTTTAGACAACTCAAATTTGACAAAATTTAATTGGTCAGGGCCTTTTGAAAACAGCATCACATCATCAACATAAACTAATGAAAATATATACTTTTTAAAATACAGACATGGATCCTTCTTGGAACGTTGGAAACCTAACTCTGTTAATTTTGAATCAAAAAGAGAATTCCAGCATTTTGGAGCCTGTTTCAAGCCATAAAGTGACTTATATAATTTACATACCAACTCAGGATTATTTCCATCAGTCCCATCAGGTTGGATCATGTATACAGGTGTGTCCAAGATTCCATAAAGGAAGGCAGAGCTAACATCTAGCTGCTGAACATATAAATCAAATTCTATAACCAAAGAAAGTAACATTCTTATTGTTACCATTCGGGCAACAGGTGCATACACATCTTCATTTAAAGAACACTGTTGAAACCCACGAGCTACAAGACGAGCCTTTTTGATCACTTTCCCATCAATAACTTTTTCACGAAACACCCACTTTGAGTCTATGATGCTAATGCTTCAACTTCTGTAGGCATATCTTCATCCAGTACTTCCAGAACACTGGATTGTTCCAGAACTAGTTTGACACGAAATTCCCAGTTAGAAAATCCTGTTCCATCAAATGGTTTCACATTTAGAATTTGCTGGTTACCTGCCGCCATCTTATAACAAGGTGATGCTTCTACCTCCAACCTTTCTGGTTTGAAATTACTTCCCTTTCACACCAAATCAATTATTCCTTCTGGGCCCATAACCTATGAATTGCTACTGTTTGGAATAAGTTTGAAATGGATTTAGGTTTCAAACAATATATTTTGTGAATATATAAAATGCACAATTTTACATTCATGTAACCTGCATCACTTATATCAACAACTACTATGGCAACCAGGATCCTATCAAAAACAAAACTAGAAGATGATTTGATTAATTTGAAAGATTCACAAAATCACAGAACTGTTTTATAGAACATGACATTGACAATATGAATATAATTTATACAGTATACAACCAACAGTGCAAGTAAGTATTACATAACTGCATAACCAACAAAACTCATATAATGTAGTTCAGGGCTCGATAGTGAATGACATACTTAGCCTTCTAGCGTAGGGTCGCCATCAATTTGGTGTGTTCGCGTACAGATTTGAGAGGCTTTCTAGCCTAAGATTGATATGTTGAGGACAAAATGGAATATCTTAATGTGCATCCTGGAGGTGTTGTGAATAATACAAATCGACTTCTGAAATATATCCTTCTTCTGTATCATCAAGAATAGCAGTGACGTCAATTTCGGTGTCAGTCCATTCAAAACCTCCATATGGTAAAGCTTGAGACATAGCCCATCCGTATTGGTTATTGACGTCATAGTACATCAAGAAGGAATCAGCTTTCGAAGGATTATGATCAGGAATATATTCATTGTTTGCATGAGCCCTTCTTTTTGAACAAGCTTGACTGAGACCCCCTCGGATGCCCTGCTCAACAAACAAAAACATGCCAGGGTCGGTGATAAGTTCCAACTCCTGATTCGTATATTTCAACATGGCATCCCAAGTGAATCCTGGCAGGGTGTAATAGTGTGCAGGGTCAAGATTGTAAGTTCTGAGGCAGCAGGTACGAAACTGTCCAAATACGTCTGCGAGAAGGAGAATATCAGTCATCATTTATAGATCCACGCACTGATCCAAATCTCGACAATTGAACTAATTCCACACAAGATTGGCACGAAGAAAGAGTCTGCGAGGGCAGGCCTCATCGTCTAATTTATTATAAAAAGCATCAATTGGAGGTAGCCGGGTTTCGCTGAAACGCTCAAACGAGTCGAAGTAATCATACGGCATTACACCTTTCTTAGTTGAAATAAAGAGTTGATCTTTGGCGACGCTACAGAATTGAGATATCAGATTGGGGAATTCGGTCGAATAAGATGCTGACTCGTCCAGAAAGGAATTCATGAAACGGAAGCTGGCGAGGAATCTGACCTGTACACAAGTTCCGTCAACATGTTTAGTAGAGGAAATGTACTTCTCCTTTGTTATAGGAAGGAGGTCGATAGTTCCTTTCATTCTAGTGACGATGTCAGTTATTACAAAGTTTGCATCGTAACCACTCAAATTATGGAATACAACAGGCATCACAGGACTGTCCTCATGATTTATATTACAAGAATCGTGAGCAGCTCCTCTGTATTCTTTTTCTGGAACCAAGTGATTATGGTTCCTCACTCTGACATCATCTAGCTCAAATTGCTGTTCACAAATATGGCAATCTGTAGCTTGTCAAAAGTCTGCTTCTTGTTCTGGTGTCATATGAATATCATGAGGACACCAACATACGCTAGTTCTATCTTCTGCCCACTGTTTCATTTCATAGGCGAAATATTCCATGCTGTCTTCACCTCGATATGAGCGATAAAAAAAACAGATGTCTCAAGAGCACTCGAGGTGATATTCAACAGCAGCAAGAATATGACGCTGGGACTTCTAGGGGTCTCCTGTTCGCTTCAAAACAGATTTGAGATCAGCGTAAACAATGGAAGCCACTTTTTCTTTATTCTTGTAGTTTTGAATTTAAAAATATTTTTGCCCTCTTCAGGCATTTTGGTAGCACTTTTATTTATTTTTATACATATTTCAATGTGATTATCTAGTTTAGCGTGAGATATAAAGTAGTGCAAGCAGCGTTCGCAAGAATATTCACGTCCATTTTCTTTGCTCAGTTGAATTGAAAGGAGCCTAAACATGTCTTTAATCCGAACGTAATGGTGTCTACTTGGAGCGGTGTTCTCATGTCCTGATTTATTGAAATGATCATGAATCAGTAGCAGGTTGACGTTCTTTCCTTTTTCATCTCTGGTAATGTAGGTCGGTAGAGTAATCAGCTTCTTTCTATTTTGCTTCAATATATAAACATTGATCGACATTCCATTCTGCCGCTCAAACAGGGGTTTTTGATTGACTGTCATCGGGAACTGAAAACCTTTCAGATTGAGAACGGTAGATGGGTGAGGATAGGAAGAAGCTCTGTCGGTATTTACATCGACTGGATACAAAACTGAGATGACTGCAGAAGGAAAACATGCATTATCATCATTTTTAAAGTGATGAAAGCTTGTTACTGCTTGATTTGCGGAGGTAACTCAATGTAGGAGGATCCAAGTTGAAGAGTAAACTTGTTTATGTTCACACCTAGATTGATGATGCTCTTCAATTCCCATCCACTGTCACGCTCCTGAAACTCCTCTAACTCCTTCAAAATAGAATCAATCACTTTCTCATTGAACCATTTGTTGATGTCTGTATTCCTATAGATGGGTGAGTTAGGAGTAGTGAAGTATTAGTAATCAGTCTGTATGAGATCTCCTTACGTATTCGGAAAAGAGCTTTACAATGAATGCTTCAGGGTCCTTATGTTTCACATTTGAGATAACTCCAGTTCTGATGCGAGACTGAAACGCAGATTCTGAATCATTCCAACGAACTCTATTTCGTGCAGTTTCTTTTCTAGATGATAACCCAGCTCCCCCTTCTGAATTGCTTTGAACTGGTTTCTGAAAGTTCTCAGATTTCTGAGGCAAGCCTCTCACCCAAGTTTTTCGAGTACCCCATCGCATTATTTAGTCCCTTCATTCCATTTTGACATTCTCAAAGTCCTTCTGTCACACGATTTCCATCATAGGGGGATGTTTGGAGAACGAGAAGAACAGCAATGTGACGTATCAAATCGATAAAGAGACCAGTCTTCACCATTTTGAGGTTCGTATTCGTATTCGTACAACTATGAAAAAAAAATGCAGTGTGCAATATAAATACACTTGAGGTCCAACGGAAGCCTGAACGCGATCATGAGATGTTGCTAAAGGTCCTCTTGAAATCGAAATTTGTGTCTGTTTCACACCGAATGACTTCACACCAACAAAGTCATTATATATCTATTCATCCCCAGAGAAATGAGGAAGCGTTATTGCGAAATAAAGCAGGTCCTCCATTCAGTTATTCAAATCTGTATATGGGACCCATGGAATTTGGCGGCGCGACACATACACCTGCGGTAGATTTCTCGAAGGAAATACGGTTCTTCGATATTCTTCAGGCATCATTTTCCCCTGAATATGATATATAAAACAAACGAACAACATTATTCATACCTGGCTTTAACGCGGCAACTACCTCCTTTGCAGAGAGGGATTATTGTCACCAAAAAACTTCCCTCGCAAGGGTATCTGACGTGTTTTCTTGCGGAGAAAGTTGACCGTTTCGTTATACTGTCGTACAATATATTCCTGAGAATGGCCCATGTACATCTCACTACCTGAAATTCCACGATGACCTATACCAGTTGGGATTTTCAGTTCATTTTATGAAATGATGTGGAAGGCCCCTCTCAAAATCGAAATTTGTCTGTTACACACCGAATGACTTCACACCAACAAAGTATAGATATCTTTATTCAACCCCAGAGAAATGAGAAAGCGCTATCGCAAAATAAAACAGGTCCACCATTGAGTAACTCATAGCTGTATATAGGACCCACGGGATTTGGAGGCATAACACATACACTTGAGGTAGATTTCTCGGAGGAGATTTGGTTCTTTGATAGGCTTCAGGTAACATTTTCCCCTGAACATGTTATATAAAATAAACTAACAACACTATTTAAACCAGACTTTACTATGGTGACAACCTCCTTTGCAGAAAGGAATTATTGTCACTAAAGCCGACTTACCTGACCTCAACTGGAACATTGACGACCTGAATGAGTTGGCTGCTCAACTCCCGATGCCATATCTAATAGTAGGAGATTTCAACGCTCATAATCCACTTTGGGGTTCCAGTAGACTCGACCCCCGTGGAAGACTTATTGAAACATTTCTCGATGAAAACAATCTAGTATTACTGAACAATGGTGATGGTACATATTTGAATACAAGATCGAACTCTTTGTCATGTTTGGATTTAGCCTTCTGCAGCCCAGTACTTGCCCCATCATTCCAATGGACCTGCCTTGGCGAACATCAGACAGATCATTTCCCAATCACAATCGAATGTGCGGATCGATTTATTTCTCAAATATTGCCCAAACGATGGCAGCTGAAAAAAGCGAACTGGCCTAGATATAGAGAAGATATACGAGAGATTCCTGAAGCCGAACTTGTACTGAATAATGTGGATGATGCCACAGCTATATTAACGGCCACTATATTGAATGCAGCCGAAACATCTATACCAGTATCTAATGGTTTGAGGACAAAGAGATGTGTTCCCTGGTGGAATGATTCTATAGCTGCAGCCACAACAGAGAAAAAAAGAGCATTCAACACATTCAAACGATTTCCAAACAGTGCTAACTTGATTTCTTTCAAAAAACTCAGAGCGAAAGCCAGACGCCTGATCACTGAGAGCAAACGAAAATCATTCGAGGAATACGTTTCCTCCATTACTGCAGACACCTCAACAACGGATGTATGGAGGAAAATTCGATCTATCACGGGAAAAAAGTTCATGGCTACCTCCCAAGTACTTGAGATTGATGGGCAACTGATTGATAATGAAGTTGAAATAGTTGAAACTCTTGCAAACCATTTCAGAGATGCTAGCAGCTCTAGTAATTATGATCTAGACTTTATATCTCACAAAGAGCAATCCGAAATTCATCTAGACTTTGATGAACCTGACATATCTAACTACAATCTACCATTCTCAATGACTGAACTTGAACATGCGCTCTCAGAGGCTAACAATTCTGCCCCTGGACCAGATCAGATCCCCTACGAGTTCATACGCCAACTTCCACCAGACACGAAAGGAATCGTCTTGGGACTATTCAATAAAATATGGGACTCTGGAAACTATCCTGACACTTGGAGTGAAGCCATAATCATTGCCATACCTAAAATCGGAAAAGACATCAAATCACCAACAAACTACCGCCCCCTATCACTTACTTGTTGCCTTAGTAAACTCTTAGAAAAAATGGTTGGTAAACGTCTAATGTGGCATTTGGAAGTCAACAATCTTCTATCCCCAGCTCAAGCCGGGTTCAGGAGTCATAGATCAACACTCGACCAACTGTCTCATCTAGAAGATAGAATCCAAAAGAGTTTTGCAGAGAGAAAACATTTAGTGGCTGTGTTTTTCGACCTTGAGAAAGCTTTCGACATGACCTGGCGATTTAATATTCTTCGATCGTTGCATAACTGGGGTATCAGGGGAAACCTTCCTAAATTCATTCGAAGTTTTTTAGAAAACAGAAAGTTCAGAGTGAAGAATAACCAATGTACCTCAACCCAGCGTCAATTAGAAAATGGTGTTCCACAAGGTTCCACACTGAGTGTTGTACTATTCGCTATCGCTGTTAATAGTCTAACAGATATTCTCAGCCCCACAATTGACAGAAGTCTGTATGTAGATGACCTAGCAATATTCTACTCATCATCGAACATAGATGACATAGAGTCAGAATTACAAGAGGCCATCAATAACTTATCAAGTCGAGCCCAACAGATAGGCTTTCGTTTCTCATAATCGAAAACTCACTGTGTCCACTTTTGCCGATTGTGATCAATTCATAGAAATCCTAATTTGAAGCTCCATGGCAGAAACATAGAATGTAAATCGTCAGTGAGGTTTCTAGGACTAGTTTTCGATAGCAAACTCACTTGGGGCCCACACTTAGATGATCTTGCTTTGAGGTGTAAAAATGCCCTAAACCCATTAAGGGCGCTGTGCAATATGAACTGGGGATGCGATAGGAAAGTTCTCCTTAGACTTTATAAGTCCTTAATCATGTCTAAAATGGATTACGGATGTATAATATATGCCTCCGCCAGACCATCTCGATTGAAAATTCTCGACTCAATTCAGTGCACAGCTTTAAAACTGGCTTTAGGAGCATTCCGCACGAGTCCTTACATCTCACTCTGCTGCGAAGCAGGAATTCCACCTCTTGAATACAGGCGACAACAACTATTAATTAGCTACAGCTCAGGTATTTGGGCCCAACCCAATCATGTGAATCATTCCTTCCTACATAATCCCGATGAATTATTCTTATACGAAGATCGTCCAACGATCACTAGACCATCTGCAGTGCGCCTGAGAGAACTATTACTTTCAATGAATTCAATTCTGTGTTCAACATTGCTCCTTGCGAAATACCCCCTTGGAAACTCCCGCCGCTAAAAGCACATCTAGAATGTCTGAAATATAACAAAGAAGATACGAACCCGAATCTCATCAACGCAGAGTTACAACAAATCATAGATGCATATCCCAATTGTCATGTTATTTATACCGATGGATCCAAAACAGACCTGGGTACTGGAAGCTCTTTCTACAGTTCGGGGACTAGCTATTCTTGGGTTTTACCAAGAGAAGCAAGTGTTTTTTTTCTGCGGAGCTTTTCGCAATAAAACAAGCCCTACATTACACCGAGATATGTGATAAAAATATCTACCTCATTTGCTCAGACTCACTCAGCTCCATAAAAGCTATCGTTGACACGTATAACAAGGACCCACTAGTCCAAAGAATCCATGCATTGATATATTATATGCACACGCTGGGAAAATATGTGAAATTTGTGTGGGTCCCTAGTCATATTGGAATAAAGGGAAATGAGAAAGCCGATGCAGCTGCGAGACAAGCAGCAGAATCCAGAAATATTGAAGATATACCTATACGTCCCGATGACGTCAAAAATAATCTGAAACAAAAAGTATGGAAAAACTGGCAAACTCGATGGAATAGAACTGATGCAAAACTCAAGATAGTTAAACCTAATGTAACACCTTGGACTCATCAGGGAAATATGACTAGGAGAGAAGAAGTAGTCCTGACCCGCCTTAGGATAGGACATACGAATATAACTTCCATGTTCATGCTTAGGGGGGAAAGACAACCTAGATGCCAGCTTTGTAATGTGATATTGTCTGTCCCGCATATTCTTATTGACTGTCCGCAGTACCATGCAATAAGACAGCAATGTTGTTTACCACACAATATCAATTTGTGTTTGAGAGACTGGCCCAGTATGTCAATGAGAGTTATTCAATATTTGAAAACTATTGGGATTTTTACAAGAATCTGAGCAAATCATCCTTCTATCTGTGAAAACATTATGCTGTGATGCAAGGGTGACGAGATTTTACCGTGATACCTCTGTGATAATATTATAATGCGATGTGATAGAGATACCTGTGATATTTGAAAGCTATAGTCTGTGATATAATACTTTTCTAGTCATCTACTTATATTTCGATATGAATTATGTTGTCATATCATAACCCTACGAATATTATTACATTTAAAGGCTAATGACCATAAGCAGTCGATGCCTTGCTTGAAGAAAAAAAAAAATAATAATAATGATAATAATAATAATAATAATAATAATAATAATAATAATAACCACCCTGAGTGGTTTATCGAGGGGCGAACCGTGCTTCTCCCTAAGACTGGAGATTTGTCCAATCCAAAGAATTACCGACCAATTACCTGTCTGAATGCATGTTACAAGTTGTTCACGCGCATCTTGTACATGCGAGTACTCCTAGTAGTTGACCCGGTTTACCAACGGATTTTTGAGCAGCGTGGGTCAAAGAGAGGTGTCGCTGGCTGCAAGGAGAACCTGCTGATAGATAGATCTATCACACAGGACTCCGTGCAGTACAAGCGGAATCTTTCTGTGGCCTGGATCGATTACCGAAAGGCATTTGACACAACGTCACATGAGTTACTCGTGTACTTGCTCAAGTGTCTCTCGGTACCCGATTCTATAGTGAGATGCATAGAACAACTGATGCTGGTCTGGAAGACCCGCTTTACTATAACATCAGGTAATGCGAGAGTTCAGACAGAGCCAGTCATCATAAGGAGAGGAGTATTTCAGGGGGACTCCCTTAGCCCACTCCTATTCTGCATCTCACTTCTGCCACTCTCCGTTGAGCTCCGCAAAACCAGAGGATACAACTGCGGCCCACCCAGTTACCGGAGGCATAAAGTCACTCACTTATTCTATGTGGATGACCTCAAACTTTATGCCTCTGGTGAGAGGGATATGGACCAATCCCTCAGGGTGGTACAGGAGTACACGCAGGCAATTGGAATGGAATTCGGAATGGACAAATGTGCACTGGTTCATCTCAAGAGAGGACGATGCGAGAACTACGACAAGGACGCGCAGCTCGTGGACGGAAGCATCCTACACCACCTGGATGCCGGAGAGACGTACACCTACCTGGGTGTAGAGGAAACTCACATCCAGGAGGCACAACGAGTAAAAGACGCTCTCCGCAGCAAGTATCGGCAGCGGCTCCGACAGATCTGGTCGTCAGAACTGTCGGGGAAGAACAAAGTCGCTGCGACTAACATGCTTGCTGTTCCGATCCTACTTTACTCATTTGGAGTGATAAAGTGGACTCAAGTCGAGCTGCGACAACTTGACGTAAGTACTCGCAAGATGATGCATCTCCATAGGAGTCTGCATCCAAATTCGTCCGTTCCACGGTTATACATACCTAGAGACCAGGGTGGCCGTGGACTCTTGAGCTTGGAGTATCTCCATAACAGAATGGTTCTGGATGGCGCCTGCAAAGTCATCAGGAGTTCGGACCCCCTTCTGCAAATGGTTAAAACCCATGAAGAGGCAGGAGTAGGAGCTTTTCTTTTCAGGGCAGCACGTCGAGCAGCCGATGAATTGTCTCTGTCTATTATTATTATTATTATTATTATTATTATTATTATTATTATTATTATTCAGTTCATATAATTCCAGTCACGACCCTGCGGCCTCCGACGTCACGCAGAGTCGTGCTGGATAAAATCCAGTGACTACTCCTCACAGCCTGTGAGGTGAGTAATCACTGGGAACAAGTACCGTGTGCCCTAAGTAGACGCAATGATCCCAGTATGACGGCCTTCTGCATTCCACCAGCCAGGATGTGTGCCTTATCACGGCACGCTGGGATTTTCTGGATCTCCGAGAGCAGCGTGTGTCGTGTGCCTCCTAGGGAGCCGATTATCAGGATGACCAATTCCACAGAATGGTCTGGATAGAGCCGGCGGAGTTCGAAGAGAAGATCTCGATATTTAGTCCGTTTTTCCTCCTCCTTCAAAACGATGTTCGGTTCGGCTGGCGCCGAAAACTCGATCACGAACATCGCTCTGGTTTGATGGTCGAGGAGGACTACATCAGGCTTGTTAGCTTGTATCTGCCTGAGGGTGGGGAATGAAAAGTTCCAATAAATTCGGCACCTCTCATTCTCCACAACGGACTCAATATCCCCCGGAGCATAGGGCAGCACTGGGGTCTCGTCTATTCCGTACGAGTGCCTCAAGTGATAATAGAGCACTCGCAATGCCGCATTGTGTCTATGGATATAGGCCGAGACTGCATACACCGTGCAAGAAGACAGCAGGTGCATAATTGTCTCGGGCGCCCTGCGGCAGGCCCTGCAATTTGTGTCAGGGACCTCCATACCCATGACACGGCTACGGTAGACGAGAGTGTTGAAAACCCCATCCTGGCATGCCATGATAAACCCCTCTGTTTCCGATTTAAGCCCGCCTGACTTAAGAAAAGCGAAAGTCAGTTCTTTGGATAAGCCCCGGTCTTCAATGGTCTTGAAGTAGACCGAATGCATGGGCTTATCCATGTGAAGCTGCGGAAGCTTTTTCACTTCTGCAGCTTTGGTGCGGGCTTTTCTCCGAGCGGGTTCTAGCTCAGTAATTGAGTCCTGAGCCTCGCGCTTGGAGTCGAAAATCAGAGACAATTCATCGGCTGCACGACGTGCTGCCCTGAAAAGAAAAGCTCCTACTCCTGCCTCTTCATGGGTTTTAACCATTTGCAGAAGGGGTTCCGAACTCCTGATGACTTTGCAGGCGCCATCCAGAACCATTCTGTTATGGAGATACTCCAAGCTCAAGAGTCCACGGCCACCCTGGTCTCTAGGTATGTATAACCGTGGAACGGACGAATTTGGATGCAGACTCCTATGGAGATGCATCATCTTGCGAGTACTTACGTCAAGTTGTCGCAGCTCGACTTGAGTCCACTTTATCACTCCAAATGAGTAAAGTAGGATCGGAACAGCAAGCATGTTAGTCGCAGCGACTTTGTTCTTCCCCGACAGTTCTGACGACCAGATCTGTCGGAGCCGCTGCCGATACTTGCTGCGGAGAGCGTCTTTTACCCGTTGTGCCTCCTGGATGTGAGTTTCCTCTACACCCAGGTAGGTGTACGTCTCTCCGGCATCCAGGTGGTGTAGGATGCTTCCGTCCACGAGCTGCGCGTTCTTGTCGTAGTTCTCGCTTTACTGAAACCCTCCCTGTCTGACCTGGAATCATTTTCCCATCCTTGTCTTCGCCCCCCACCCCTACTTACCTGTCCAATCTTCCACCTCCAACTCAGGGACTCGCACCTAGCGGGTACGGGAATAGCAACCCCGAGGCACCCTAGCTGGACACTTACCTTACTTCAACT
Source organism: Phaedon cochleariae (assembly GCA_918026855.4). Taxonomy (NCBI): domain Eukaryota; kingdom Metazoa; phylum Arthropoda; class Insecta; order Coleoptera; family Chrysomelidae; genus Phaedon; species Phaedon cochleariae. Next base: position 24,258,091 of record OU896718.1, on the reverse strand, counting down.
TGTTTTGGTTGTTTTCCCATTTTTCTTTCCACTTCTTTCCTATCGGTCTCTCTTGGCCACCCCTTGTTTTTTCATTCATTCCACTCCTCCTCTCGAAAAAACGGAAGTCAAGGTGTGAGCAACCGTGCTGAGGAATGCATGGCCACACGGACGTGGTCGATAACGGTGCCCCAGGATACCGGGCGACCTCCTGGTGAAAAGAAGCCCTACCATAGTAAGGAGCACTGCTGTGGTTGACTTATATTTCTTCCAAACTCGTGGGATATGAATGATCAATTCTAAACCAAAAACAAAGCCAGAAAAAGTGGTGGACCAGGCTTTTTCTCTACAGACACATACTGGAACATCAAAAGTTGGCGAGATCCCAGCTCCGTTTCGTAAGGGAGGCAGAATTGGTAGATCCCCACTAAAAGAACTCGTCAGAGACGAGAGAGATATGAAAGACAGTGAATCAAGAGTTTTGAACACAGAAATAACCAAAGAATTTGAAGAAACTAAACAAAGTAGTAGCGAAACAGAGAAGATAAAAATGCAAACAGATGAAAAAATGGACCAGTTCGAATCATATACTTCAGAAGGAAATGATGAAGACCAAGAAAAGAAAGAATCTGCATAAAAAACAAGACGGAAACGGAAAAGGAATAAACACACCTCTCTTCTTCAACTTGAACAAGAAGAGGAAGTATCATTCGAAAAGCACCATATGCTCAAACCCGGAAACGTTAATGAAGTATTGAGACTATCTCCTTTTGCTCTTCAGAGGCAACTAACCGCCCAAATAGGAGCACCGCAAGGTGCAAAAATAACAAAAGAAGGTACGATATTAATAATAGCCAATGATGCAAAACAAGCAGAAGCAATAAAAAATATTCAGAAATTGGGTGATCTGACCATCCAATCAGAGCCAAACAAGAAATTGAATACATCCAAAGGAATTATCACATGTTGGGCTACCAAAAACTGTACAGAGGAAGAAATGATATCTGAACTAGCAGATCAGAAAGTTATAGAAGCCAGAAAGATCAAGAGAAAAGATGGGGATCAACTAATAGATACAAACTCAGTTATTTTGACATTCAGTACACCTAAGCTACCAGATCATATCGAACTCTCGATTTTCTTCAGGCTGAAAGTACGGCCATACATACCTGCCCCAATGAGGTGCTATAATTGTCAACAATACGGACACACAGCCACTAGATGCAAGAATAATAAAATGTGCAATTGCGGCAAACCAGCGCATCCTGAGGAAGCATGCGGAATATCGACCTGCATAAACTGCAAGGGCCCACATGCAGCGAACTATAAAGACTGCCCTGTTATGCAAGTAGAAAAAGAAATTCAGAGAGTTAGAGTCATACACAACATGCAGTTTAGAGAAGCCCGAGCGCTGGTCAATGATACTGCATATTGGAATGGAAGAAATGGTACCTATGCACAAAAAGCGAAAAATATGGAGATGAACGCAAATGAAGTTCGCAAAACCAATCCAACCTACGATAATAAAACAGAAGAAACAACAAAGATCTACAAGGATATCACACAAGTTACATCGCTTTCCATTACTTGGCAAAAACGTAAAACTATCACGGATGAAACTGAGGACTCAGATTTCTCGGAATCATCCCAAACAAAAAGACGAAAAGGCTGGCCTAAAGGAAAACCTCGTAAACCCATGAATACACCTCAAAAGGAAAACTCGATGATTGACGGCCAAGAACCAGGACCCTCCCTGATTTCATAACACCTTAAAAAAAAACCGTTATGGATAATGAAACAATAATACAATGGAATATCAAAGGTATAACTGGAAAAAAAGACGAACTAAGGTACTTTATCAACAAATTCAACCCGTGTGTAATGTCACTTCAAGAAACTCACCTCAAAAAAAATAACACTTCCAATATGCCAGGATATACAATATATCAAAAAAACATGACACCAGAACCAGGAGGTAGAGCACACGGTGGGGTTATCCTTCTTGTGCGTTCTAATATTCCCCAAAGAAAGATAAACCTGAACTGCGGAATGCAAGTCATTGCCGTGAAAATTGAATATCCGATTTCAGTGACGATTTGCTGCATATATTTACCAGACCAATCATGGAATGCACAGCATCTCAAACAAATATTAGAGATACTCCCAAAGCCAGTAATCATCACAGGGGACTTCAATTGCCACAGCCCATTGTGGGATGAAAATAAACAGGACCGCAAAGGTATCGAATTAGAAGAACTGATAGAAGATCTGAATTTGATTGTACTGAACACAGGCAAAAAAACACATCTCGTAGCAAGAACAGGCCAACTAAGTACGGTTGATCTGACAATGTGCTCACCCTCATTAGCACCAGGCCTAACCTGGGACATTATACCTGACCTACATCACAGCGATCACTTCCCAGTAACAACCACCCTCCCCCAAAATAAACTACCCACACGTGTAAATCAGAGCTGGAACCTAAAGAAAGCAAATTGGACGAAATTCGCCGAATGTATTGAACTTCAACCACTAACTGATAATCCTGAACTCAACGTGAAAAACTTAACAGAGTCACTAACACGTGCAGCTACAGAAACGATTCCAATGAAAACTCTACCGAGAAGAATTCCAGTTCCCTGGTGGAATGAAGACTGTGCACGTCTGAATAAGTTGAAGAAACAGGCCCTCAGCAGGTTCAGAAGGTACCCAACAATGGACAATTTGATCGACTTCAAAAAACTGAGAGCTCAGGAGAAGCGTACAAAAAATATGTCGAAAAAAGAATCTTGAAAGGAATACGTGTCCACCATAACACCAACGACACCATCTGCCGAAGTATGGAATAAGATCAGAGCCATAACAGGTAAGAATAAAATAAGACAATCTGTGATACTAGAGCACGAAGGAACAATCATAGCCGAACCGACACAAACTGCAGAATTACTAGCCAAACATTACGAAAACGTGTCCAGCAATGAGAACTATCCAGAAGAATTCCTACGCCACAAAATCCAAGAAGAGTCGATAAGAATGAAACCATGCTGCAATATTATACAGGACTACAACTCTGAGTTCAGTCCTGAAGAATTAGAAACCGCCCTATCGACAACGAACTCAACATCCCCAGGAAGAGACAACATCCCATACGTGTTTCTACATAGAATGCCTAACCGAACCTACCTATTGAATCTGATCAACACAATCTGGAAGAATGGCAAATATCTCGAACAATGGAAGAGCTCAATCATAATCCCTATCCCAAAAGATAACAAGGATCCGAAGCAACCGTCAAGCTATAGACCCATATCACTGACATGTTGCCTCGCCAAACTAATGGAGAAGATGGTAAACGAAAGAATAGTCTGCTGGCTTAACGAAAATAGTCTGATATCCAATAAACAAGCAGGATTTCGTCGCAACCACTCAGCCATAGACCAAGTAGTTGCCCTAGAGAACACCATTCAGAATTGCTTCACGAACAGACAACATGCGATGGGAGTATTTTTCGACCTGGAAAAAGCCTTTGATTTAACGTGGCGTCACGGCATAATGCAGACACTACATGAGTGGGGCCTAACAGGTACAATTCTTCAATTCATCGAAGGATTTCTCACTCACCGAGAATTTCAAGTAAGGATTGGGAATGAGTGGTCTTCCCTGAAACAACAGGAAAATGGGGTACCTCAAGGATCGGTACTCAGTACAACTCTGTTCGCTATTGCGATCAATGGACTGACAGACAATATTTCACCAGGGACGTCTGCATCCTTGTTTGTTGACGATCTAACGCTAATCAGAGTAGGACAAGATCTCGAAAAAGTTGGAGAGCAATTGCAAATCGATATTGATACCATTCTAGAAAACGCAAGTAAAAAAGGATTTAAATTCTCAGATGAAAAAACAACATGCATGCATTTTTGCCGAAAACGCAAAATGCATACAGTACCCAACCTCCGAATGGGACAGAAAGTGATCAGATCGAGCGATGTAGTGAAATACTTGGGTATACAAGTCGATAGCAAACTCACTTGGCATCCACACATAGACACATTGAAGACCTACGTTAAGAAGACTCTTAATCTGCTAAGGATAGTAGCACACTTCACATGGGGAGCAGACAAAGAAGTACTGAAAACACTGGTAGAAGCAATGATTGGAGCCAAACTCGATTACGGTTGTGTAGTCTATAGCTCAACACGCAAAAGTAAGCTACGAGAGTTGGATATTTTATTTAACAAAGCAGCAAGGCTAATATGTGGAGCATTTCGCACGAGCCCTGTCTACTCAATTTATAGAGAATCTGGACTGACCCCGCTTAACATCAGAAGGGAGAAGAGAATGCTGACTTACTGGAGGAAAATCACAGCCAATCCACATCATATTTTGTACTCAACATTCATGGATATTGGCGAAATGAGAGAGTATCGGTGGGAACAAACGAGAACTAAACCACTGAAAGTGAGAGTTGAAGAAATCCTCGAAGAAGACCAATCAGAAATTTCTCAAGTGTACCAACTAAATGAAACAGGACTGAAATGGTGGACTTTTAAACGAATGGATGTAGACCTGAGACTAACGCGATTTCATAAAGACCAGACTATACCTGCTATATATCGATCAGAGTTTCAAGAGCTATTGGACGGATATAGTGGATACCAAGTTATATATACGGACGGATCAAAGATGGCAGAAGGAGTAGGGTGTGCTATATTTGCACAAGGTAACTCACAGTCGTGGAAACTGAACAACCTAGCCAGCATTTATACAGCTGAATTGACAGCAATCTTCAAGTCACTAGAGTACATCGAACATAATAACATGTCTAACTACCTTATTTGCACGGACTCGCTGAGCGTAGCTACATCCATAGCTAACGTACGCCAAAAAGATGCCCTAGTAAGAAGAATAGTAGCGAAGTACAACACACTCATACAAACCGGAAGACGAATTGTGATAACTTGGATCCCTGGACATGTTGGGATCATAGGAAACGAAAAAGCAGACAGATTGGCGAAAGACTCAGTGAAAAAACAACAAATAGACATAGAAGAAATCCGATCAGACGACTGTATATTGGCAATTAAAAATCGATGTAGTTCGAAATGGCTTCAAACCTGGCAAAACCAAAACACCCAATTAGCGAACATACGTCCTGACCTTGCAACAACAGAGTATCCAAAAGAATTCAGCAGGAAAGATAAAATCGTAATGACAAGAATGGCAATCGGACATACCCGAATAACCCACTCATACCTAGTTATACCTACAAGAAAACCTCAGTGCCCACAATGCGGAAATGAAGAACTAACGATAAAACACATAGTAGAAGACTGCCCCCCATTGACAAGAACAAGAATAGAAACTAGTATACAACACAAAACCCTATCCGCTCTGTTGAGTGGAGGAAATGAAGGAAAACGAGACCTATGCAGATACATACATCGTATTAACCTTCACAAAGAAATCTGAAATATCAAATTTACCAATTCAATTGAGGAAGTACTTACCATAGAAATGGGCTAAATGACCTTAGCAGTCGAAGCCTTTCAGAGGGACCACTTGATTGGTTAGCACACAAGCGCCAACTACGTCCTTCACAAAAAAAAAAAAAAAAAATAATAATAATAATAATAATAATAATAATAATAATAATAATAATAATAATAATAATAATAATAATAATAATAATAATAATAATAACATGCTTGCTGTTATGATCCTACTTTACTCATTTGGAGTGATAAAGTGGACTCAAGTCGAGCTGCGACAACTTGACGTAAGTACTCGCTAGATGATGCATCTCCATAGGAGTCTGCATCCAAATTCGTCCGTTCCACGGTTATACATACCTAGAGACCAGGGTGGCCGTGGACTCTTGAGCTTGGAGTATCTCCATAACAGAATGGTTCTGGATGGCGCCTGCAAAGTCATCAGGAGTTCGGATCCCCTTCTGCAAATGGTTAAAACCCATGAAGAGGCAGGATTAGGAGCTTTTCTTTTCAGGGCAGCACGTCGAGCAGCCGATGAATTGTCTCTGATTTTCGACTCCGAGCGCGAGGCTCAGGACTCAGTTACTGAGCTAGAACCCGCTCGGAGAAAAGCCCGCATCAAAGCTGCAGAAGTGAAAAAGCTCCTGCAGCTTCACATGGATAAGCCCATGCATTCGGTCTACTTCAAGACCATTGAAGACCGGGGCTTATCCAAAGAACTGACTTTTGCTTTTCTGAAGTCAGGCGGGCTCAAATCGGAAACAGAGGGGTTCATCATGGCATGCCAGGATGGGGTTTTTAACACTCTCGTCTACCGTAGCCGTGTCATGGGTATGGAGGTCCCTGACACAAGTTGCAGGGCCTGTCGCAGGGCGCCCGAGACAATTATGCACCTGCTGTCTTCTTGCACGGTGTATGCAGTCTCGGCCTATATCCATAGACACAATGCGGCATTGCGAGTGCTCTACTACTATTTGAGGCACTCGTACGGAATAGACGAGACCCCAGTGCTGCCCTATGCTCCGGGAGATATTGAGTCCGTTGTGGAGAATGAGAGGTGCCGAATTTATTGGAACTTCTCATTCCCCACCCTCAGGCAGATACAAGCTAACAAGCCTGATGTAGTCCTCCTCGACCATCAAACCAAAGCGATGTTCGTGATCGAGTTTTCGGCGCCAGCCGAAACGAACATCGTTTTGAAGGAGGAGGAAAAACGGACTAAATATCGAGATCTTCTCTTCGAACTCCGCCGGCTCTATCCAGACCATTCTGTGGAATTGGTCATCCTGATTATCGGCTCCCTAGGAGGCACACGACACACGCTGCTCTCGGAGATCCAGAAAATCCCAGCGTGCCGTGATAAGGCACACATCCTGGCTGGTGGAATGCAGAAGGCCGTCATACTAGGATCATTGCGTCTACTCAGGGCACACGGTACTTGGTCCCAGTGATTACTCACCTCACAGGCTGTGAGGAGTAGTCACTGGATTTTATCCAGCACGACTCTGCGTGACGTCGGAGGCCGCAGGGTCGTGACTGGAATCATATAAACTCAAATAATAATAATAATAATAATAATAATAATAATAATAATAATAATAATAATAATAATAATAATAATAATAATAATAAAAGAACTGACTTTTGCTTTTCTGAAGTCAGGCGGGCTCAAATCGGAAACAGAGGGGTTCATCATGGCATGCCAGGATGGGGTTTTTAACACTCTCGTCTACCGTAGCCGTGTCATGGGTATGGAGGTCCCTGACACAAGTTGCAGGGCCTGCCGCAGGGCGCCCGAGACAATTATGCACCTGCTGTCTTCTTGCACGGTGTATGCAGTCTCGGCCTATATCCATAGACAAAATGCGGCATTGCGAGTGCTCTACTACTATTTGAGGCACTCGTACGGAATAGACGAGACCCCAGTACTGATCTATGCTCTGGGGGATATTGAGTCCGTTGTGGAGAATGAGAGGTGCCGAATTTATTGGAACTTTTCATTCCCCACCCTCAGGCAGATACAAGCTAACAAGCCTGATGTAGTCCTCCTCGACCATCAAACCAAAGCGATGTTCGTGATCGAGTTTTCGGCGCCAGCCGAACCGAACATTGTTTTGAAGGAGGAGGAAAAACGGACTAAATATCGAGATCTTCTCTTCGAACTCCGCCGGCTCTATCCAGACCATTCTGTGGAATTGGTCATCCTGATAATCGGCTCCCTAGGAGGCACACGACACACGCTGCTCTCAGAGATCCAGAAAATCCCAGCGTGCCGTGATAAGGCACACATCCTGGCTGGTGGAATGCAGAAGGCCGTCATACTAGGATCATTGCGTCTACTCAGGGCACACGGTACTTGGTCCCAGTGATTACTCACCTCACAGGCTGTGAGGAGTAGTCACTGGATTTTATCCAGCACGACTCTGCGTGACGTCGGAGGCCGCAGGGTCGTGACTGGAATCATATAAACTCAAAAAAAAAAAAAAAAAAATAATAATAATAATAATAATAATAATAATAATAATAATAATAATAATAATAATAATAATAATAATAATAATAATAATAATAATAATAATAATGATAATAATAATAATAATAATAATAATAATAATAATAATAATAATAATAATAATAATAATAATAATAATAATAATAATAATAATAATAATAATAATACCCCTCCGTGGAGCTGTGGGACCTTGTCGTGGTGGAGGGGCTCAGTAGCTACGATGATTCTGAGAGCGATGCCGGCGGGAGTAGTATACTCCTGGTAGGGCCACCCATGCCGGTAAGGTCGAAGATGAGTAGTGAAGCTAAGGATAGCTCAACAGGAGTAAACCTGCAAAAATCATGGATGGAGCTGACCAGCCGTAAAAAAGTCGGAATTCAAGGTGTGAGCAACCGTGCTGAAGGATGCGTGGCCACACGGACGTGGTCAAAAACGGTGCCTTTGGGATACCTGGCGACCTTCCAAAGTAAGATGCCCCACCGTAGTATGGGAGCACTGCTGCGGTGGACTTCTATGTCTACCCTACTCGTGGGAATTAGATGAAACAATCTGACACACAAAAAAACCTTTCGGGAGCACCACCATCCCAAATGAGTGGTAACACAAATACGAATCAAGAGACGGCGGCATCGCCCCGGTTCTTGATCGTAAAGGGTAAAGAAGGTGATTTCGCGAAAACGAATCCTTTCTTGTTGAATAAATTTGTATATGGAAAAGTTGGTCTAGTCAAGAGTTTGAAAAAAATCCGTGAGGGTCTACTGATTGAAACCTGTTCTGCTGCCCAGTCAAGAGAGTTATTGAGATTATTGACAATTTTAGATCAAGAAGTTGAAGTGACGCCACACTCGAGACTTAACCAGTCACGAGGAGTCATAACCTGTAAGGATTTGTTGAACTGCACTGAAGAAGAGATATTATCAGAATTACTACACCAGGGTGTTAAAGAGGTCAGAAGAATCAAAACCAAAAAAGAAGGCAGATTAATCGATACGGCAAGTCATATCCTTACCTTCAATACACCAAAACTTCCTCAAGAAATCAAAGTCGCTTTTTATGTTCTCAAAGTTCGCCCTTATATCCCAGCACCATTGAGATGTTTTCGCTGTCAACTATTTGGTCATGCGGCGATAAAATGCACTAAAGAACAAGTTTGTGTATGTGGTAAACCACTTCATACTGGCAAGCCCTGTGAACAACCAGTCAGTTGTATTAATTGTAATGGTCCACACTCCGCAACATCGAGAGATTGCCCTATATACAAGCAAGAAGTAGCTATCCAAGAAACCAAAATAAAGGATAACTGTTCTTATTTAGAAGCCAAAAAGAAGATTGTCATAAAAACCCCAAGACCAAATATATCATACTCTCAAGCAATAACCAACAGTACCCGCCTGGCAACTGAAACACCAACTTTCAATACACAAGAACTTATCAAAGAATTAGTCCCACTCTTGATTAGTGCTATACAAAAAAATTTCAACTTTCCGCTAGCACAACCTCCAAATATTGCTGAATTCCTTGCATACGACAGCCAATCATGCTCCCAAACCTCGAAGCGTGTTCGAACCTCCTCAGATGAGGAATCGATATCCAGCCAAACCAGTACAAGGAAAAAGAAAGGAAAAGGCTGGCCTAAAGGAAAACCGCGCAAAATAAGCGTGGAAAAACTTCCGCCTCCTGAGGTACGTTTGCCTCAGGATTCAAGTCCACTGTGATATTAGTATTAGTTAATTTTTATCTATACACTTTTTTATTTCATTACATTCATACACTTTTGTTTGACATTTCATTTATACATTTTTTTTTATATCTCTTATCAACCGATGGCTAATACAGATAACTGCACAAACGTAATTCAGTGGAATTGTAATGGAATCAAACTACATCTACCCGAGTTACAATCGATAAAAAATGATACATCACCTTTAATTTTAGCAATCCAAGAAACGCATCTGAAACCAGATGAGCGTTTCACTCTACGAAACTTCCAGTGTTTCCGAAAAGATGTGCGACCTGACATCAGAGCAAGAGGTGGGGTCGCCATTTTCATCAGAGAATCGATCCCTGCAAGAAAAATAAGAATAAATTCAAATGTACAAACTGTAGCCATACAAATTGATATACCATTCAAACTCACGATCTGTAACATATACCTTCCTAATTCACATTGGACCGTGCATGAGATGAAAAATGTAATCAATCAACTACCAGCACCTTACATTATTTTAGGAGATTTCAATTCACACTCTCAACTCTGGGGCTCTCAAATGGGGGATATAAGTGGAAGACGAGTAGAAACAATCTTGGATGAAGAAAATATATGTTTGCTGAATAATGGCAAACCCACTTATTTCAACTCTAGATCGAACTCTTTTTCTGCTATAGATCTCACTTTGGTATCTCCGAATATCGCTCCACGATTCACATGGGAACCCATGGATGACCTACATTCTAGTGACCATTTTCCTATAACTATAACTCTAGATACTCCTCTTCGAGAACACACAGTTGCGGAGAGATGGTTAACTAGAAAAGCGAACTGGGATGCTTTCGCTAGGTGTGTTTCTATACCAAATCCGAACAACTTTGATGATATTGAGGAGGCAGTTGATAGTATCACCAGAGCTATCTTATTAGCCGCGAAAGAAAGTATCCCGAAGTCTTCAACCAGGAAGTCATCAAAGGAAGTCCCTTGGTGGACCGAAAATATACGTGAAGCCGTTTCTGCGAGGAAAAGAGCATTGAATGCATTCCGAAGATACCCAACGGATGCTAATTTGATTGTATTCAAGAGAGCCAGAGCACATGCTAAACGAATGATTAAAGATGCTAAGAAGAATTCCTGGGAAGATTACGTCTCATCCCTGACTATAGATACCACTACGTCTGAAGTATGGCGGAAAATCAAAACGATATCAGGAAAAAATAAATACCCAGAAGCACTGAACATTGATGGTCACTTGATAAAGGAAACCCCAGAAATCAGTGAAGCTTTCGCTGATCATTTCCAATCTGTAAGCAGCTCCACAAATTACAACAGACAATTCCAAGTGCTGAAACTACAACAAGAGCAAGAAACCCTGAATTTTGGTACTGATGCGAACATAGCCTACAATGCTCTCTTCACGCGAGAAGAATTTGAATATGCCCTTAGTACTTGTAAAGACAGTGCTGCTGGCCATGATACAATTGTGTATGGAATGTTGCTCCATTTGCCTTCCGATGGCAAGGAGAATCTTGTCCAGCTCTTCAATAACATTTGGCTTTCTAACACATATCCAAATAACTGGAAGAAAGCAATCATTGTACCAATCCCAAAAGATAGTACGGCCTCATGTGATCCCAAAAACTATCGCCCGATATCTCTGACCTCCTGTTTGGGAAAATTGTTCGAAAAAATGATCAACGTGAGACTCACCTGGTTTCTGGAATCTAGATGTCTTCTCTCCGAAAGACAAGTCGGCTGCCGTCGAAATCGCTCTTCCATCGATGCACTTAGTTCATTCGAAATAGAAATACAAGAGGCTTTCAAAGAACGACAACACCTCGTCGCTGTAATGCTGGACCTGCAAAAAGCATATGATATGACTTGGAGATACGCCATTATGAAACAACTCCATGTATGGAATTTCCGAGGTAACTTACCTAAAGTCTTATCCTGTTTTCTTGCTGATAGATCTTTTGTAGTACGAATTGGGAACTGGGAATCGGATGAAAGAATAATGGAGAATGGAATTCCTCAAGGTTCCGTTCTCAGTGTGACCCTTTTCTCAGTTGCCATCAACCACCTTATATCCAACGTCACTGAGGGTATTCAGTCTGTACTATACGTCGATGACCTAACCATTTTCAGCAGAAATCACTCCATGGAAGCTCTCCAACATAACCTTCAGAGCGAAATTAACAGAGTAGAAGAGTCTGCGACCCTGACAGGCTTCAGATTCTCACCTGAAAAAACACATTTGGTACATTTTTGCAGATTGAGGACAGATCACCCTGACCCTTCCTTACATCTGGGAGGAAACCGAATAACGTGTAAAGAGCAGACAAAATTATTGGGTATTATTTTCGATAGAAAACTGAATTGGACGTTACAAATAAATGCCTTAGCAGCGAGATGCCAGAAAGTCATCAATATATTGAAATGTATGTCCAGTATCAACTGGGGCTCTGACAGAGAAATCTTACTCAGAATTTATCAGATGCTCATTCAGTCGAAAATTGATTATATATGGTTCTGCACGTCCCTCGAAACTGAAAATCCTTGAGAGAGTTCAAAACACTGCGATTCGTCTCGCTACAGGAGCTTTCAGAACTAGCCCGATAGAAGCCATCCTAGCCGAATCTTCCACTATGCCTGTGAGATTACGAAGGGAGGCAAGTTTAGCATTATATGCCGTGAAGATAAAATCCATGCCAAATCATTTGAATTATCATCACTTCATGAATATGGAAAACACATACGCCCACAGACCAACTTCAACTAGAGCAGTAAATATCCGTTATTTAGAAACGATCACGAAATACTCTTTACCACCAGCAAACAATGTCTTTAAAAAATATAACAACTCATTCTTGGCACCCTGGCTGAGGAAGACTCCAGATATCAACCTCCACTTGAGCGAATGGAGAAAAGAAGACACAGCACCTACAATATATAAGGCAATCTTCCTTGAACAAGCTCATAGGTACAGAGGATATTTGACAATCTACACTGACGGCTCTCATACCGAGAATGGTGTTGGTTGTGCTTTGGTAGTGAACAATATTTCCCACAATTGGACACTCAATACGATGTGCAGCGTTTACACGGCAGAACTATATGCAATATGGCAAGCTATGTTATACTTCTCTTTCCAAGAGGAAATGAATTGTCTAATATGTACAGACTCTTTGAGCGCGATAAGAACGCTTGAAAATCGGTTCACATCAAATGAATTGGCAATCAATATCTTAGATATTCATACATACTTGACATCTATAGATAGAAAGGTAACAATAATGTGGGTCCCAAGCCACGTGAATATAGCCGGAAACGAATTAGCGGATATTGCGGCAAAATATGCTACCACGGGTACTATCGACGACGGAATCCCAGTTCCACTAGAGGATGTTAAAAAATATATGAGAAGGAAGTTCGATGGAGTATGACAAGACCAATGGAATAGGTATGATGGACAACTCAGAACCATCAAACCATCAGACCTAATGTCACGAGTGGCTCTAACGCCCACTATCGCAACTCGAACTTACTCGCTTGCAAGAGGTTTTTTTGAAAAAGATAACTGAATAATTTAACTCCACTTCACAAGTTTATTCATTTTGAATAAAAACAATTAGGGCATGAAATAAATTGAACATTCATTATCCAGCAAGATAGATCCACTCAAATCGAAGCAAAACAGGAAAACTAAAACTATAGTAATACTCAAAAAAGGTACTTACAGAAGGGCTCGCTTTTCGTTGGAGGATTGGAACTGCCACTCACGAAGTTTAGACATGATGCAAAGTTTGAGATTTACTTTCTACTAGAATATTTGAAAAGACTTTACGGTCCACTGTCCGAACCACAACTGCCGGTTTTTTCTCTAATACTTTTTCATCTTGGTTTTGGTAGTGGTAATCGATTCAGCATAAAAACTAGTGTATTCACCTCGATTAGGAAAAATCCAAAACCAGCAGTTTCTGCCCGTCAGCGACTTTACTTGAATAATAATAAAATTGAAATCCGAACTATAATTTCCTCTGAGTATCGTAATTCTCTACTGATATCCTGTAAGCTAAATAATTCTAAGAATATGATCTAGACTAGGTTATTGTACTGTTCTTGAATGAAATGAGAATTTCAAATATTCTCAATAAAATTATAGTTTTTATCCATTCTTGACACATTTCCTCCACCTCTGAAAGCGGGCCCCTCGCTTTATGAAAACCTAGGAATCTTAAAATCCCCATTCATACCTAGAAGTGAGAGATAAAAAAACTTATGATCAATAAAACATAGTGGTCAAGTTTTAGAAACAAAGTATTTATCTACCTATCCTGAAAAAAACTTATCATTGAAAAAAAAATGATAACAAATTAAAATCAAATTAACTAGAATACCACTGATCAATCTAAAATATAATGAAGAAAATTATTCAAAAAACATCGAACTCATAGAAATTAAAGTTCTAATGTCCAACTATGACTGAGTCCAACACAACATTTGGCAAAAACTTTGTCACTGGCACTAATAATTCATTATTCCGAATACGGTCCTGTTCACTATCAACCTGGGTTTTCCATCAATATGACGAGCAACTATAGGGCTTGCTCTCACGGTGTCGTCAGGTGTCCTCGTGTAGTCTGCTGGGTAGAGTATACACTAGTATATAGGATACGCTCACGGCCTGGCCACCACCGACCACAGGGATTGTGGTTAGAAGTCTTGGTTGAGGAGTGGTTTCATAGAGAATTCCTGAATCATACCTGGATAGCCTTGTGATACCCAGCTGAATAATGCACTGCTTGGTCCAGAATATAAATTTTCGTCGAATTTTGGGCGCGGTACAGTCAATGACGGCACTCTATATATTGCAATCGCACGTCCATTGAGTATTTCTTCAGTGAGGTCCATATTCAGCCTTAGTTCTATGGTGCAACAGAATGTCTCAACGAGGATTCTCTAACCGCACCCATGTCTGCAACATTCGTTCTATATATTATGTGAACTTGTATCCTCAGGTGTATCCTCCCATGTAGATCAACAGCAAACCAAATGGCATCTCTTACGAATCCTTCATATCTGCTAATATGAAGCAGCCGGTACTCAGTTCCCAGCTTTTCGTTGGTAGTTGCCTTTCCTGCACCGTCCTCGAAAACCTCGTAAATGTGCAACATGGAACAGTGAACCAGTGGTAGTCCTCCGTATTGCCAGTGAGGGTTGTCGTTTGTTGTGTTGCCTCGCATCAAACAAGTATAGTACATGAAACAAGAGAAACTTTGTATGAATATACTGTATAGTACTTAGTTAAAATATGAATCTATTTATAAGCCTATATATCTACCTAACTATCTATTCGAAATTCAAACAAAATGAGTTATTGTCTCTATTATATATATTCATATTTTTTACAAATTGCCCTGCATGCTGAATATCCTATCTTATCTTCTAAAAATGACCTACATTGACAGAAAGCTACTCCATTTTGTTTTGTTTTTTTTTTGTTTTTCAATTTTCGTATGTTTTGACACTAACAAAATCGTTGAATTTCAGAGCAGTGTTTTAACCGATCCCTCTTTTTTTTATATTGGTACCTTATTTATTGTAATGAAAAATTTCGATTTTTGTTTTTTTTTCTTTCCGCAAATCTATTTCTTAATGACTTTTTTTTTCTCCTTAATAGACTCAATTCACATAATATTTGAAACATGCATTACTGAACAATTCAAGAGTAATTTACGTATGTTCTGTTTCCAGAAAAATTATCTATCTACAAAATTAATCGATCATCATTACATATCTGTGCATGCGCATGTCTTCAATCTTTTCATATTCATCTCTTAACATTGCTTTATCATTGTTTTTTGTATTATTATTCTTGACATAATATACTTTTTCTATACTTTTACTGTGTTCAATTGAAATATTCCATGATCATTCTTTATCTTCTTCATATTTTTAATAATAATTCTTTTCCGTTTTCATCCATTTCTAGGTACCTAGCATCACGCCTCCTATACATTTAGATAGGTATTCGTGGAATTCATTAGGAAAAGTGATTCAAATAGGCTAGTCCGGGCCCTGGACTCTCGTTGCCAATTTGAATTACCTTGCATTCTTTCTAAATAACTTATTCTTACGCCCATCTTTTTTTTTTGTCTAGTCATCATTCTTCATTCATACACTTCAACATTCATCATTACTTTCACTCTCTTCATTGTTTATTTTATGTAAAATGCACTTAACGCTCTCGCCTGGTTTTAATTTCAATGCTTGCGAGTCGAGTTCAATGCTGAATTGGTCCATATTAGACGAAGTGGTTCTGGTTGCGGAATTCGTATGTGAAGTATTATTTTTATTATTTCTTTGATTTTTACGAGCGTTGCACCAATTTTTGAAAAAATTTATCAGAACATACCCTATGAATAAGCTTAATAAGCGAATTTATTATGATCATCTCAGTTTATCGCAAAAATATCATGTACCTACTTTTTTCAAAAAATATATATAAAGAGAGTCGAACTTTACTATACATACTGACGAAAATAAAATTTTGAATCAAACTTAGTTTCCAAATTCATTCCTGTATGAGTACAGACGGTTTTAGCATGCCGAACTGTAGCGCACTACCAAACAAGACCTTACATGGGACGAGTCCTATGTAGAAGCATTTCGGTTTTAGCATGCCGAAATGTGAGCTCGTTTTGGCCAGTGCCTCATACAAGAATCCTTTCTCTTTCCTTTTTTCTGTATAGTTCCTCGTATAAGTACAGTCGGTTTTAGCATGCCGAACTGTAGCGCACTACCAAACAAGACCTTATATGGGACGAGTCCTATGTAGAAGCATTTCGGTTTTAGCATGCCGAAATGTGAGCTCGTTCTGGCCAGTGCCTCATACGAGAATTCTATGAATCTGCCAAAATTTCAAGTAGGTAGCAATTAAATTTCAATTTCATCTCAAGTAATAAGAGTTGAATTAGAAAATAATATCCAATAGTGTGCGATAATAATCCGAATAAATATTTTTCTCAAAATTGATTTCCGTACTAATTCAACTTTCATTGGTATGAATGATCGGTATGAACATATTCACTATAACCTCTTATATACCGTATGAATTTTGGAATTGATTTATGCAAGTCGCAACATTTCTACACTGTGGTATCCTTTTTGAAAGACTGATTTCAAGGAAGGAAGACATCTCATATTATAATAATTATAAAATTGTTATTATGTTCACTACTTTTAGTGCTACTTTATCGATAGATTTGATTTTGGAGAAGGAATAATGAAATATAGGTTTCCAAAAATATTCGGGCTTTTTTTTAAGTATTTAAAGAAGATGATCAGCAAAAGCATCACCAACCAGTGGAATATTGGCATAGTTTAAAGAAGAATAAATTGCAAATGATATAATACTTTATATTATATAAAATAATGAATTTGTGACAACACGTTATCAGTTTTGTCTAGTAAGCTGCGAAATAAAGTCGTGGAATAAATCCTGGACCTAGCCCAACACTAGGGTTCACTGAAACTAGTATCGCGATAAAATGTATAGGCCACGACGTTATTGCGTTTCGCATTTATTTACTTATTTAAATAAATGACGTGTCGTAGAAAATATATTGGTGAATTATCGGACTAAAATTATTCCGGGTGCACGTGTTAAATCAATATTTTGTCGAATTTAGCGCCAAAAATTATTTGGAAATGCTTCCTCATTTTCACTGTTTCATTCGACTTTATAAGGCCATCAGTTACAAGAGAAATTTCAGGTAATCGCAAAAATTTTAATCAGAATTAACTAGTAAGTATTCGATAAAAGAGAAAGAGAAGATATATCTAGAAAGATGCAAAATGTAGGAAAATGCACGTTAAAAAATAGAAACATCATCAAATACCCCTATAGTTGAATGACCGATGATTCTATTAATCACTTTGCGCCTATATTTGAAATCTAAAAAGATATTTGAGGTCATTTTGTTTCGATTTGGAATTGGTGTGGAGTATCTCGCTGTTGATCGAATTGCAACACATGAAAACTTACTTCAACTAAAATCAGGTTAATTAGGAAGAATTAACATTCAAGAAAGAGCAGGGCGCCTCCACCATAATGTCACGAGTGGCTCTAACGCCCACTATCGCAACTCGAACTTACTCGCTTGCAAGAGGTTTTTTTGAAAAAGATAACTAAATAATTTAACTCCACTTCACAAGTTTATTCATTTTGAATAAAAACAATTAGGGCATGAAATAAATTGAACATTCATTATCCAGCAAGATAGATCCACTCAAATCGAAGCAAAACAGGAAAACTAAAACTATAGTAATACTCAAAAAAGGTACTTACAGAAGGGCTCGCTTTTCGTTGGAGGATTGGAACTGCCACTCACGAAGTTTAGACATGATGCAAAGTTTGAGATTTACTTTCTACTAGAATATTTGAAAAGACTTTACGGTCCACTGTCCGAACCACAACTGCCGGTTTTTTCTCTAATACTTTTTCATCTTGGTTTTGGTAGTGGTAATCGATTCAGCATAAAAACTAGTGTATTCACCTCGATTAGGAAAAATCCAAAACCAGCAATTTCTGCCCGTCAGCGACTTTACTTGAATAATAATAAAATTGAAATCCGAACTATAATTTCCTCTGAGTATCGTAATTCTCTACTGATATCCTGTAAGCTAAATAATTCTAAGAATATGATCTAGACTAGGTTATTGTACTGTTCTTGAATGAAATGAGAATTTCAAATATTCTCAATAAAATTATAGTTTTTATCCATTCTTGACACCTTCAATCCAAAAATGGACCTACCCGAAGGAACTAGCTAGACGAGAACAAGTAGCACTTTACAGAATCAGAATAGGACACACTAACCTAACTCACCTATATCTCTTGGCAGGAGCAGCAAGACCAAGATGCGGAACATGCAATGTTCGATTAACAGTCCAACATCTCCTAAGTTGCCCAGATTATACTCTCTTCAGACTCCAAAGTGGAATCACTTCCCCTGAAACAGAAAACGCCTTGAAAAATAATAATGATGCAATACGAAACATACTTACCTTCTTGAAATTGAGCCAACTTTATAAAAAAATGTGAAGACATCCCAGACCGCCGAAGAGCTAATGGCCAAAGCAGCTGAAGCTCGAAAAAAAAAAAAAAAATTATAATAATAATAATAATAATAATAATAATAATAATAATGTTCGTGATCGAGTTTTCGGCGCCAGCCGAACCGAACATCGTTTTGAAGGAGGAGGAAAAACGGACTAAATATCGAGATCTTCTCTTCGAACTCCGCCGGCTCTATCCAGACCATTCTGTGGAATTGGTCATCCTGATAATCGGCTCCCTAGGAGGCACACGACACACGCTGCTCTCGGAGATCCAGAAAATCCCAGCGTGCCGTGATAAGGCACACATCCTGGCTGGTGGAATGCAGAAGGCCGTCATACTGGGATCATTGCGTCTACTTAGGGCACACGGTACTTGGTCCCAGTGATTACTCACTTCACAGGCTGTGAGGAGTAGTCACTGGATTTTATCCAGCACGACTCTGCGTGACGTCGGAGGCCGCAGGGTCGTGACTGGAATCATATAAACTAAAAAAAAAAAATAATAATAATAATAATAATAATAATAATAATAATAAAAATAATAATAATAATAATAATAATAATAATAATAATAATAATAATAATAATAATAATAATAATAATAATAATAATAATAATAATAATAATAATAATAATAATAATAATAATAATAATAATAATAATAATAATCCATAGGAGTCTGCATCAAAATTCGTCCGTTCCACGGTTATACATGCCTAGAGACCAGGGTGGCCGTGGACTCTTGAGCTTGGAGTATCTCCATAACAGAATGGTTCTGGATGGCGCCTGCAAAGTCATCAGGAGTTCGGACCCCCTTCTGCAAATGGTTAAAACCCATGAAGATGCAGGAGTAGGAGCTTTTCTTTTTAGGGCAGCACGTCGAGCAGCCGATGAATTGTCTCTGATTTTCGACTCCGAGCGCGAGGCTCAGGACTCAGTTACTGAGCTAGAACCCGCTCGGAGAAAAGCCCGCATCAAAGCTGCAGAAGTGAAAAAGCTCCTGCAGCTTCACATGGATAAGCCCATGCATTCGGTCTACTTCAAGACCATTGAAGACCGGGGCTTATCCAAAGAACTGACTTTCGCTTTTCTCAAGTCAGGCGGGCTTAAATCGGAAACAGAGGGGTTCATCATGGCATGCCAGGATGGGGTTTTCAACACTCTCGTCTACCGTAGCCGTGTCATGGGTATGGAGGTTGTGGCGTAACTTCACAAAAAGAAATTAAAGCCTCAATGCACGGTGGCCTTTATAGTCGTAGAGCGGTCGTGGGATTTTGAGAAAATTATTTTCTATTTGTTTTTCTACAAGATGTTATCTGTAAAGCAAACTATGGGCGCCACTCAGAGTTAACTGAGAAGAATTAGGATAGGACAGAACAAAAATATCAAATTATACCTTTTGAAAACCATGCATATAATTACCTAAATGATGTTGTTAGAAGTGCTTACACGCAGTGTGTAATAAGTCAATGTTTACTACAATTAATGTTAATATAATGACTAATTGTAATGATTTAATTGAAATTTGATAGATTACTTAAGGTTACAATGTTAGTGAAATTTGATCAATGAATAGGTGAGTATTTCAACTCTATTCTAGGCAATGCCAAGAGATGTAATGTTAGTGAAATTAAATCTATGACAGCCTCACTGTGGCTAGCAAGTGATAATAATAAGTCACCAGGTGACTGGGAATAATAAATGTAAACAAAATACCTAGGTTTCCTATGAAAGGAAATAGCAGCTGTTATTTCGTTTCTCACAAATAGGAGAACACTTATTACAAGGAAACAAAGTAAGACACTAGTGAAGATTCATGTCTTCAACTCCTCAATGGTAATCAAAAATTACATCACAAGTATAGTACTCACTGAGGGTCATCCATCATTATACTCTTACTCAAAATTAACCATTAATTGTATGGGTGGCTTCCTCATACTCCATAAATTGCATCAGCAAATGGTATCCAATTCATTCGTTCATATACATGGTATCCAAACATAAACAAAACAGGCAGCAAACACCAACAGCTGACGAACACTTGTTATTGCCCCATTAGCAATAATATGGGTTGAAATTTGGGAGGCATCGAACCATAAGTCCCAATTGTGAAATATAATTCACATTATCTTTATTGTAACCAAAACATCAACAGGTTAGGACGGTTAGGTTATCATTAAATCGCCGCCATGACGACATGTCATGCGCGCAAGTGCATACTGCACGTCATCACCAAATATGGCAAAAATTGCAAATGGCTTCAGTAGAAACCAAAAAGGCCTGAAAAGAATATCACTTTGATCGATGTGTTTTCTTATACTTTTATAATTATGTGAACATTATCAAATGACTCAAAATTAACCTTATATCATATTGTACATACCTATAGGTTTTAATCGGCCTATTTCCAATATAATTGGCATTTCGAAATAATGTAAAAATTTACTTGTTGCTCTGCCAAGCGCCAGTCGAGAGAGAACGATCTCCGTCAATCTTGCTCGAATTTCGGCGGGGTCAAGATTACACCGTCGAACTTAGACACAGAACACTAAGAAATCAGAGCGCTTGGTCTAATTGAGTGCTGTGTGAATTGGCCTTATCTAGTGACTTTGTATTTAACGTGACATCGATTTTACACACTGTTTTAATAACACAGGTGAGGCAATCATATAGAAGTGAATTCTCTATGTTGCTATTTTAATTGTTATAAATAGAAGAAGAAGTCTTGAGTTTGTAGACAAAAATAAGAATAAGATAAACACATCCACAAGTGAAACTCTTAGCAGGAAAGCATATCAGCATCTTCACGTATGACTCGATCACAATCACAGGAAGAAGATGAAAGTTATATACAGGTTGTCCTGACAAATTAATGCTGAAATATTATTTCTCTGTTGAAAATACGATGCATACCGAGTGTTACTCCGAACTGATTGCACTGAAAAAAAATGAATAGTAGAAGGGTCACTTAAGTTTATGTAAGGTTCAAGTGGACCGTTACACATCCCCTCTCCTCACAAAAAAATATTGAACGCAGTGAAAATATTTTTTGAAAATTCATCTACTGGTTGCCAGGTTGAGAAGTATCTCAGGATTGTGCGGCTGGTAGAATCACATCTAACACAACCTTAGACCATTAAAGGTGTAATTAAACTGGTAAACCAGTCAATCACCAGACCAGCTCATCTGTCGTTGCTGACCGACTCGCTAATCCTTGTTTTGAATGTCCGACATTCACGATAAGAAAAGTTTCCTGAATACATACGGTATCGAAATCAGATTCAAGCAATCCTAGGTGACGGTGATTCAAAAGCACACTTCAGCATAATTTTATCTGGATAAGACCATTAGCTCAAAAAATTAACAATATACCTTGATACTGATATATTGTAGAGACAATCTGATACAAAAAACTACTGATGGAATTCACGCTGTTACTAAACGACTAGACGTTGAATAAGATTCATACAATACATTCATTCTACATTCGTTGCCACATTCATTCGATACACACACACACTAATTCCGTCTATTCACCATCAGGTGGTGATTCCGGGCCAAAATAAGGCTTCAAGTCCTTCACATGGAACTTGCCTAAGTTTTTTCCATCAGAATCTATCAGTTCATAAACTAATTTTGAAATAACTCTACTGACAGTACAAAGAAGAAATTTTGGAGCTAGTTTCGAGGCGAAGTTCTCACTTTTATTTGAAAGAACAAAATTTCTTTTCCAGACACGATCACCTATGTGATAAACATCACTGGGTCTTTTACGCAAGTTGTAAGTTCTGGAATTTTTTGAATAAGCTTCAGCTAGCTTTCGTCGAACATCGATGTATAATTGAGGAAGTTTTTCAATCTCATCACCATAATTTACACGATTGATATCATTCAGATCAAAGTCTTTCAAAGATTCAATTTTCCCATAGTAATTTCCTTTTGCCGGAACATATCTACCAAAATTTAAAGTGGTTGGACTAACACCAGTTGCCTCATGAACGGCTGTCCTTAATGCGAAACCTATTTTGTGGATTTCCTTATCCCAATCACGATGATCATTATCTTTTATATAAGATCTAATAGCAGTCTCAAGTACCCTATTGACACGTTCAACAGCATTAACTTGTGCATGATACCGCGCATTATAATAAATTTTAATATCATAACTATCCGCAAGTTGCTTAAAAATTTTGCTTGTGAACTGTACACCGTTATCGCAAGCTAAAACTTGTGGAGCACCGTAAATCAAAATTACTTGTTCCTCAATGAATTTGACAATTTGAGGCGTTGTTGCCTGACGCAAGGGATGAACTAGACAAAATTTTGAAAAGTAGTCAGATACTAATAGAACGTAAGAATATCCGTTTCTAGAACGAGGTAAAGGTCCGAGCAAATCTACTGACACATACTGCCATGGAAAGTTGACTTTCTTGGGCTGTCCCATAAATCCTGGGCGAGCAGAAGAGCTTACCTTTTGTTCGCTACATACGTGACAATGTCTCACATATTTTCTTACATCCTGTAACATGCGAGGCCAAAAATATAATTCACGGATTCTATTAACCGTTTTATAGACACCAAGGTGCGCGGCTTGAGCATCATCATGGCACTTCTTGAAAACTAACAGCCTTTGCTGCTTAGGAACAACTAATTTCCATTCGGGGAAATTCGTGGAAAAACCAAGTTCAAGTGGAACATGTTTATATAAAACACCACCACGAACATCAAAATCAGGGTATTTTTCCGGAGAACTTAAAACTTTTTTAATTAATGTGGAGTACCATACATCTGCCTCAACATCATTTTGTGAAATTGTGATAACGTTCACCTCTAGAGGAGCTCTAGAAAGTGCATCAGGAAGTATATTCAAAACTCCCTTTCTATGGATAATTTCCATATCAAACATGCTTAGGCGCATTGCCCAACGAGCAAGACGACCTGTAGGGTTTTTTAAATTACTCAACCACAACAGTGAACCGTGATCAGTTATGACCTTGAAATGTACTCCATCTATATATGGACGAAATTTGTCTACAGCAAACAATATGCCCAAACACTCTTTTTCGGTAGTCGTGAACTTCTTTTCAGAATCAGATAAAGATCGAGATGCGAAAGCGATTATAAACTCCTTTCCATCGATATTTTGAGTTAAAACACTGCCTACACCTACATTTGAAGCATCGCACTGCAAAGTGAATTCGCGAGAAAAATCTGGAGAGGCAAGAATTGGTGCTGATACCAAAGCTTCTTTAACCTGACAGAAAGCTGTGTTGGCTTCGTCAGTCCACTGAATTTTCTGTGACTTACGACGACCTTTAAGTAAAGCAGTAATAGGTGCTGTTAAAGATGAATGATCTTTTACAAATCGACGGTAATAACTAATTAGACCTATGAAACGTTTAACCTCCGTAGCTGTCTTGGGTACTGGATACTCTAACATTGATTTGATTTTATCGGGGTCAGTACGTAATCCCTCACGATCTACCATAAATCCTAAATATTTTAAACTTGGACGACAGAAATTACATTTCTCCAAATTAATCGTCAACTTGGCACTCTTAAGTCTCTCGAATACAGAACTCAAAATTTCGATATGTTTCTCGAAAGTAGGCGTCGCAATAATGACGTCATCTAAATATACAAAGCAGAAAGGATCTAATTCAGGACCAAGGATTGTATCCATCAATTTCTGTTGCGTCTGCGCAGCATTGCAAAGTCCAAAGGGCATCACAACAAATTCAAAAAGTCCTCGACCGGGTACAACAAATGCCGTTTTTTCACATGAACTAGGTTCTAAAGGAACTTGCCAAAAAGCAGATTTAAGGTCAATACTACTGAGATATTGTGAACCAGATAAT